>JASKUP010000175.1:2500000-5000000 GCA_030448955.1 Trichopoda pennipes
GAAATAAAATTGCAATAAATGCATATTACAGTAGCAAAATAACACATATGAAAGAAATAAAGAAAGAAATTAATTTTGTTGTAAAAAAAAATAATTATCACCAAAAAAGTAAATACAATGATCGATAGTGTTTGTTTACAAGTTAAGAAGTTTCTAAGAAACTTCTTATGAACACAAGACAACAACAAACGTGCTTCATTAAAATTCCACGAACTAAATTTAATTTAATGAGAAAATAAAAGAACTCAATAAACATAAAATGAAAACTTGGGGCTGCTCAGTGATGAAGGCATGGTCACTGGTCGCTGTGCTGTCTTATATGGCAGTTAATTTTCGTAACTATCCTTCTACTTTCACCACCTGTCTCATTTCTTTTCTATCCCTTTCCTAAAGAATGTGGCACGGTACTTGACTAAATAGGCATTGTTACCTGAAGTGCTACTTCTCTTTAAGAAAAAAAAACAAAAGATTATTAAAAAATAAAAATATATAATTGATTAGATATTGTCTTTTCCAACATAACTGGAGATTATTAGGGAATAAGTCAAGGCGGAACGGCAGAGATGAAATACGAAATAAATACTGGCGAAGCGAGGCTTATAGAAAAAAACACCCAGAAGTGTCTTTCTTGCAGAGCGATACGAGGTCAAAGAGCTGCTTAACGAAATGATGCAGCATGGGGTCACTAAACCATCTTCGGATCCTTGGAGCTCGCCGATAGTTTTAGTAAAGAAGAAAGATGGCAGCAGCAGATTTTGCGCAGTCTACATGAAACTCAATGACATTACTAGAAAAAAAAAAACAGTTACCCCCTACCCAGAATTGACAATACTGCCTCTTTTGAGGGGATTGCTATGGATATTGCAAATTCATTTCCTGTCAGTGACGCGAGAAACCAGCATTTACTAGTGGTAATGAAGTATTTTAGCGTTTGTGAACAATTGAGTGTGTTGATACGGTGTTCCAATAGACCTGATTCTGACCAGGGATGAAACTTTCAGTCGGCCATATTCAAAGAGATGTGTGACGTATGTATATGGCATCAAATAGACCAGTGATGGGCGAACTACGGTCAGCGGGCCACATCCGGCCCGCTAGAGGTTTTAATCCGGCCTGCTAGAGGTTTCAATCCGGCCCGCCGAGCGTTTTTCAAAAAAAAAAATTAATCACCTATTAAAAAATTATGCCCAAAAAATAAATTTACATTATGTTTTAAAAAAGATATTAATTGACAATTTAAGCAAAAAAGTGCGATGTTTTCATATTATATTGTGTCCAAACTGCGTAGTTTTCTAGGAAATATTGTACACACAAGAGAACAACAACTTTCTGATGCAATATTCCAAGAAGGAACATAAACATCATAAAACACTAACAACTAATATAGAAAACTGAACGTATAACATAACAACAACTATTATATGTGAGATCTAGAAGATTCTGGAATATTCGAGACAACATGCGCAACAAATATAAAAGGGCCAGCGAACGATTAATCAGCAATCAGTAAAAGTGTAAATCTTGTGACGTAAAGAATAAATTGTGAAGTAAAATTATAAAGTTGCCAACGTACAGTTTTATTTGTGTAATTAAAATAATAAAGTGTAAAAGTAAATATAAGTGAAATAGTAAAATAGTCTGAGTTTTTTACCCCCATAAATGTCAATCAAAAATAGAAAGAGAAAAATTGATTCGGAATGTCGAGTATTTGAAGAAGAGTGGACATGGAATAACTTCTTTATGGAATATAACCAAAAACCTATTTGTCTTATCTGCCAAGAACCGGTAGCTATACTAAAAGGTTATGATCTCGCTAGGCACTTTAATTCAAAACATCTTGGGTCGAAGTACTATAAAATGATGATGATGAAGACAAGAAAGTTCATCCAGAGGAATTGAAAACAAAAATATCTAGTCAGCAAATGTTTTTTTAAAAATCAAAAAAGTGTCCAGCGTTCCTCCACGTTAGCTGGTCACATTGTTGCCTATAAAATAGCAAAAAGTAACAAACCGTTTTCTGAAGGAGAAATTCTCCTTCATTAAGGATGTGTTAATTAGCATTGAAAAAGTATGATGCCCAGAAAAGGTAAAAGATTTCGAATCAATAGGGCTGTCACGTAGAACGATCACAAAAAAATTGAAGCGATTTTTTCTAATTTAACCAATCAATTCAATGGACGTCTTAAAAAGTTTAAGTATTTTTCAGTCACTATGGACGAGAGTGTTGACAGGAGTGATACAGCCCAACTTCAAATTTTGATCAGAGGAGTCGATGAAAACTTTGTAATAACCGAAGAACTTGCTTATTTGAGATCTTTGAAAGGAAAGACGACAGGAAAAATAATTTATGATGAATTTAGAGAGGGGATGGAATCTCTTAATGCCCCAATTTCCAAATTAATTAACTCAACAACTGACGGTGGTAAAAAATACGGGGCTTGCAAGAGATTATAAAAGTCAGAATCCTGAAAGCGAAACAATTTTTTTACATTGTATAATCCACCAAGATATTCTTTGCAAGGCTGCCTTGGATATTAACCACGTACTTAATATTATTTTAAAATTAATTAATACCATTCGAGTCCGTGATTTGTTACATCGACAATTTCAAGAGTTTTTATCGGAAGTTGATGCAGAATTTTCAGATGTACTTTATTACACAAAGATCAGGTGGGTGAGTTGTGGGCATGCATTCTCGAGAGTTTGGAGTCTTCTCGAAGAAATTAAAGTTTTTCTAAAAACCAAAACTGAAATTTGGAATGAGTGGGAAATATTGGAGGATAAAAATTGGTGCATCGAGTTTGCTTTTTTCACGGATTTACTCGAGGACTATAATAAACTGAACAAGAAGTTACAGGGAAGAATACAATTTATGGATGAAACTTGGGGCAGTTTGAGGTTTTTTAAAACTCAATTGTTTATATTTTTTAAATGTTTGGGAAAAAATGATTTGACTCATTTTTCAAGACTTAATTCTTTGAGGCCTGTGAGTGAAGAGAAGTTAAAATTCTTTTCACAATCTTTATTAAAACTGTATTCAGAATTTGAGACCAGATTTGCTGACTTTAAAAAAATCCAACCTTGTTTAGATATTTTTTCAATGCCTTTTAATGTTAATCCTGAGAATGTTCCATCTGACCTACAATTGGAAATTATAGAATTGCAATGTAATAATAATAATTTAAAGCAGCTATTTTTAAATACAGATAAGCTTAATTTCTATAAATCCTTAACAAAAGATGAATTTCCAAAGCTAATTAATCATGCGTAGAAAATTATGGCAATGTTTGCTTCCTCATATTTAAGAAACCGACTGTCAGACGAGAGTCTATTTAATTTATTTAAAGTCGCAGCATCCTCCCAGCTGGAACCAAATTTTGAGGAAATTATGACAAGTCAGAAACAGATCCATGCTTCCCATACATCTGGAAAATCTTAAAATCATAATAAACCGTATCTTATAAAATTTTTATGTTGTTTTAAAATATTACGTAATATAATTAATAAATATATAGCTCAAACCGAACTTTTAATTGAACAGCAACCCCACAATTTTTTAATGAATGACGCTCTATGTTTTTTTTAATTTAATGGCCCGCCGCAAGATTTTTTTAAATTTATTGGCCCGCCACCAAAAAGTTCGCCCATCACTGAAATAGACAGAACCATACCACTGCATCCACCGTCTGATGGGATGGTAGTAAGATTCGAACGCACCCTAGAAGAATATATCAGAAAAGTAGTCAATACAGATCAAAGGGATTTCAGATGTTCACGAGTCAACTTCACGTAGTCCAGAATAGATCGTGTTTGGAACAGAACTAAAACTGCAATTTAAAATTGTATAGTCTAACAAAAAAGATATAATTTTTTCATCTGACAGACAGCCTTTGTAGTATTTTTAAGACGTTTTTTAATATTTCTGTTTGTTTGTTTGTTATAGTTTTCGTGTTCAGTGTATATTTATTCTATAGATTTAAATATCTTTCCGTTTTCAAGTTTTGCTCATTTCACTTTTTTGTAACACAGGTGCACTTGAATGGTTATTTTAAAATATTAACATTTTCTATTTGTTTGGCCTTTGCCGTCACTGGATGACACTAAATGAAATTTTCTGCGTTAACCGAATGTTCTTTTAATTAATTTTTTGGAGACAGTCATACAATTTTATTAAAAGTAGTGTCGACAATAAGACAAAATAAAAATTAAAATTAAAAATGAAATGAAACAATAACATTTATAATTTTTGTAACAGATGTTAGATAGCGAAAAAAAAGAAAGGCATTTTTATTAAAATTAATTTTGACAATTTAGAAAAAATGTAATAAAAACAAAGATTTAATTGTTTTTACATTTGTTGTCAATAACTTTAAGCGGATATATTTATTTTAAGGGATTTCAACTTCAAATAGAACTTTAAATGAAATTTGTTGACATAAAGATTTTCGTACTAAATTTAAACTAATAAATTTTATGTTGCAAAATTGCAATCATATTTGTATTTATAATTTATTGGCACCTTAATATCGGTCCTAAAAACTTAGAGTAAGGCGCCTAAGTTAGTAATCTTAGATTAAATAAATTTTAATGTTTAAAGGAATTTCCTTTAAAATTAACTTTAAACTGGCTGGAGCTCTAAGCGATGAGAAACCTCCAACTTTTATTCCAACTTAATGGAAAAGCTAATGTTAAGTCCATAATCATTACTTAAAGCAGCGACTGGTTAATTGACAAACATTTGATTTATTTCAATTATTTAAGCAAAAATGTTTTCTTAAAACTTTCTTATATTTTATTTCTGCTATTTATAAATCATTTCAAAGCCTTGGTGTCTTAGTCGACACTTCTAAAGGGCTGAAAAGAACAATAAAATTGTAAACCAATTTTAGCTTAAAATTCCTTTTTTAACATTATTTTAAATTTGTGAAAATTAAAATTGCTTCTGACCTTGTTTAAAGCTGTTTTAAAATGAATTTTACATTTACATATTGACAAATACATACGTTTGAAGTAAAGAAAATAAATTTGTTTTTCTAATACTGCAAAAATTCTGGAAGTGTTAAATTTAATCAGCAAAATTGATAAGAACGAAATGGAGGTAATTTAAGGAACTGATTTGAATCTTAATTATTTTATTAAAGACTATTGACCAACTATATAGCTACCGTCAATCAAAAAAGTACAAGCAAAGGTTCGACTAATTTTGTCTTCCGGATAACCAATTTAAGCTGAAATATTGGTCGACTAAAGATACAGTGAGAAAAATTATAAACTGGGGGGTTCGTTAAATCCGATATATATGTAGACCGTAGATGATGCGGAACTTCCCCAGAACTTTAACGGAAAGAAGTAAGTTTGAAAAAAATCAGGAACTTCGCTGGAGTAATTGATGCTATCGATGGGACTCACATAAAAATTAAAAGAAAACTGGCCGGGATCCTTTTTTTCCTTTCCTGAAGATGCCACCCGATGTTGTGGCGTTAAATATTTATTAAATTTTTATAAAGAGACCTTGTGCTAGAAAAAATTATTTATAAAATATTAAAAATTTTAATTAACTATAATTATTATTTTTAATATTTATTTCGAATTATATTATTATTTTAAACCCTTTTGAAAATAAAATAAAATTTATTTAATTTTTATATAAAGAGATTATGCTTGAAAAAATTATTTATAAAATTAATAAATCTTTAATAAATATCTTTTTTCTTTTTAACGATCTTTTTTATGTATTTTTTTCTTTTCGATATTTCGCTTTCCTTTGGAAAGCTTCTTCAGAAAAAAATTTTTATTTATTTTTATTTTTTTCCTGAAGAAGCTTTCCAAAGGAAAAAGAAATATCGAAAAGAAAAAATATATAAAAAAGATCGTTAAAAAGATATTTATTAAAGATAAATAAAAAAGATCGTTTAAAAAAACTATAAAAATTTTAAAATAAATAAATATAAATATTATAAAAAATATATTTCATATATTTCAATAACTTTTTTGTTATATTAAGAGACTTGAAAAATAAATAGTTAGTTATATGTATAACTTGATAAAAAAATGTTTTCGTTCTGATTCATTTAGAAATGAGATCAAGAAAGAAACTTATTGCCACATAATTGTATTTTAAGTCAAATTTTATTGAAACTGAACGTTGAATTCGTTTATCCTCATTCGTTTGCTGTTATTCCGTTATTGTTTAAACTGAAAAAAAAACAAAAAAAAAAAATAAACAAAAACAATTCCCTGCATATTATTGGTTTTTTTGTGTTGAAGTTGTTTTTCTTTCTTTTTTAATTCAAAAAGATTTTTAGCAGTGACTGCATCTCGTTCAACATTTCTTTTGATATGTCGTTACTTTGAAATGCGTCTTTAACTGTATATATTTATGAATATTTTCGTAGCCACCACTCACTTTAAATTCGTTTAACTGGATTTTATTTTTATTACTTTTGGCCAAATGAAAATAATAAAATAAAAATTTCGAAAATACACAAAAACTATATTAAGCTGTCATTAAATTGTTTGTGATTTGTATGAAACGTAACATTCGTTAAGCGGGAAAAACTTTGTTAACAAAAAAACAACCAGCACACACATGCTTATATAAAGGCAGACCAAGAATTATCGACAACACGATTAAAAGCTCTATATTTATGCAGGTTTGGTTAAGAATCCTTAAGCAGGCACCAAAAATTAAAAACAAAATAAAACTGCAGTGTAGATGGGCTTGAATTTATCCTATAAAATGAAACAATAAACAAATTGATTAATGATTTTAATAGGCCCCTATTTGTCACAGTTGTTAGTAATATGAAATATATGGTGAGGAATAAGGATATTAAAAATATTGTGTGTTCAAAAAGTGTCAATATGATTTTGGAATCAGCAAAATCACAGAAACTTTCCATGTAGCATTTAAAGCGATCATTTGAAAATGACAAAGACATGTTAAATATTCCTCAAATAATGTTCAAAAGACGATGGAAAGAATTCAACAATGAAAAGCAAAACAACAGTTACAGCAACAACAATAACAAAAGCAATCAATAATGTCAGAATTTTTTAAAAGAGAAATTATTAAGTGGCAGTTATGGGTTATTTCTACACTTTTGCCTCATCCTTAATTTTTGTTTAGTAAAGCTATAGTTGTTGTTCTTAGTGCTGCTGTATTGTTGCTCATATTGTTTTTATCGTGTACCCGATAAAATTTTAATGATGACAAATATGAACATTTTTATGAGATTATTAAAATGTGGTTGAAATTCACACACCAAAGACACCAAAAAATAAAACAGAAAAACTGAATTAACAAACAAACATTGTAGTTAAAGCACATTTTATAGTCAAATCACTCTTGGTCACTTGTCAAAGCAGCGTAGAATGCCAGTGTAAAATTTTATGTTTTTAAATCAACGTTTTTTTATGTTTTTTTGTTTAAAAATTAGAGTTGGGAGAAACATAACGCACCTTGTTGATTAGTAACACAACACGCCCAAGTTTTCATAGAGAAAAGAAAAAGCAGTTTTTCTCAGGGATGGGCTTTTCTACAGGAAAAGCAGCATGTTAAATATCCAACAAAATATGCAAAAGACATGAATAATTAAAATATAAAGGACAGGCCAGTTTATTTTTAACACCATCTCTAGGAGATGGGATAGAATATTAAGATCTGCTATAAAATGTAATTGATAAGAAAGTCTTCAAACTTAAAAGCTGATTTATAATTTGAATCATCGATTTTAAATCATAATTCTTTACAGCTTTTACCACAACTTGCAATTTTGAAATTGAATTTCTTTTTATTGCCAACAATGACAATTGTATTTTGTGATTCCGCAAACAAACTCAATCGTTAACTTAAAACTCCAAATTGATGTTGTGTTTTCTTTTCTTTTTTCTTTTTTAATAATTTTTTTTCTTAAGAAAAAGCCATCGTGTTGGTGCTGTTGATTTACAGAAAACAAATAAAAACTTTTCTGATTGGTTTTGTGAGTTGTGTGTTTAATTTAAAGCGATTTATTTCGTTTCTGTTTTTTGTTTCTTTGGCGAAAGTCTGCCAAAAATCAATATTTGCATTGAGGTTGCTGACTTTTTTTTTTGTTTATTTGTTTGTTTGTTTGTTTTCTTTTGGCAAAACTATTGTTTGATGCTGTATTTCTTTTAAAATATTGTTTTTTTTGTTATTATAAATTTTATTATTTTATTTTTTATTTCTTATTTTTTTTGTAAGACAACGCATAAAAACACTACGCAAAAATTGCATGTCACTACGTACTAAATAAATGTGTTTTTTTCTCTCTTGATTAACCTGTGGAAATGTTGAGAGGTGCCTGTGTTTAAATGTGTGCTTATGGTTGAATGTTGTTATGTTGCTCTAATTTTAAGCAAAAAGAAGATGGTCCAAAACTAAAATCATTTTACACTGAAACAAAATTTATGAATTATTTATTATTAATTTTATTTATAAAAGAAGAAACAGCCTAATTTTTGAATATCATTTTTATAATGGCTAAAATCTTTCAGTAAAGTTAGAAAATCTATTGCTATTTTACTTTTCTTTTTTCCAATTTGCTATAGTTAAGAGAGTCTTATGTCGATTTAGTAAAATTAAGATAAATATCAGTTATTCTTTTCAACGGTCTTTTTTAATTAACAATATATATATTTTTTCCGATATTTCGCTTTACTGTGGAAAGCTTCTTAAGGAAATTATTAAAAAAAAAAAATAAAATAAATAAATAAAAAATATTAAAAAAAAAAAAATATCGGGAAAAAAAATATATATTGTTAATTAAAAAAGACCGTTGAAAAGAATAACAGATATTTATTTAAAATATAAAAAGGTCGATTAACAAAAATTATAAAAACTAAGATTTAATAAAATTTTTTCCATACTTTAGAAATCTAGAAAATAAATTGGTTGTTATTGTTTTAAATATGAAGCCTGACATTGGTACTGCCGTAAGTAAAAATATTTTTATAAAAACATATAAAATTCAATATTTAACATGAAATTAATAATTATTTCAACTTTTCAAATGATAAGTTTTTAATTAATATTTAATTAAATAATAAAGAAATAAAAATCAGATGAATTACAACCTGACTAAAAATTTATCATACAAAAAAATTAATTCATTTCGTTTTTAAAAAAAAATAATTTATTTCTACCAAATTCAGTACAAACTTATTTTCCTAAAAGTAAAACATATTTTTAATACTGTTTTCAATTCCTCCTCTTAACATCTTTCCTGGCTATTGGTTTGCAAATGGTGAGCGCTTTCGATGTGAATACATCATCCTCAGGAAACTTTGTAACAAGTACTGGTGAGTCAGTATTTCTGGTCTAGCTATTTATCCCCTAATCATCGTATCTACCTACGTAATCAGAATGTCGCTATCAAAATTTTTTGTTCTGTAAATTTACATGTTTTCAAGTATTTTTAGTCTTTATACTTTTTTGGCTAGGATACAGTAAAGTCATACACTCATCTATTTCCCTTAGTATGTGTTCGTGATTCTCAAGGTCTAATGCAAAGTTGGAGTCTTCTCTTTTACATTTTTGTGCTCTGCAAATCTTATTTTTAGTGTTCGTCCAGTTTGTTCTATATAAGTATGCTTACAGGTACAAGTAAGCCTGTATACTCCACTGAAATAAAATTTGTCAGTTGTTTCTGTCGGTGTCATAATATTGTGTCTTAGAGTTTTGCTGATTTTTAGAGCCGTGAGTAAAACTTCTTTGTGAAAAAGTTTCGTTACTCTATATATTTCTGTTCCGGTGTAGGTAAAAGTGTGCCGTCGTGTTATATCAGTCTTTGTCTTCTTTATTCCTGTTGTTAGTGTTATATTGTCTAAGGAGTTTATTGATAGTAGTTGCTTTGTAGCCGTTGCTTTAAGCTATGGTGTAAATTGTGTCAAGTTCATTGTTGTATTTGTGCGGACTTGGGATTATTTTAAGTCTGTATATCATATTTTTTTTTATAAAGAGAAGTAGCACTCAGGCAGCAACAATGCCTATTTAGTCAAGTACCTTGCTACATTCTTTAGGAAAGGGATAGAGAATAGCTGACACAGGTGGTGAAAGTAGAAGGATAGTCGGAAATTAACTGCCGTATATAAGACAGCACAGCGACCAGTGACTATGCCTTCATCGCTAAGCAGCCCCACCAACAGTCAATTTTTTTTTTGTAGTGAAAAAAACCAAGATCTTCGTTGGGAATCGAACCCACAACCCCCATATTTACAAGCTAGTACACTACATACTAGCCTACAGATCTAGCCTATATGTCTAAATGCTGCCACTTTATGGGTGGTTCGACGTGTGGTGAAAGGTAGAGTCCATCGTATTTGGTTTTTTATAAATAACAAATGTTAAAATTTCCGTTCCTCGTGTTATTGTGATATCAAGATAAAGTAAACTTCTTTCTGTCTTGTTCCTTTTCCATTGTGTATGTAATAAATTTTTAATAAATTTAAATAAAAAAAGATCTGCATACTTAATATATAAATATAATTTTTATTTTCAATATTTCGCCACACCATTGGGTGGCATCTTTAGGAAAAGCACAGCGCATAAAAAATTTAATAAATGAAAAATTTTTGAAATTGTTAAACAAATTAAAAATCATAAAATTATTAAAAATATATAAAATAAGATCTTAAAAACAGAAAAAAGATATTTATTCAAGATAAAAAAGATCGTTTAAAAAACTATAAAAAATATATTTTACTTTAAGACGATAATTTCCTTTTTATAAGTTATTTTTGGGTTATTTTGAGTTTATGTGCAGCTTTCAGATTTTTCTAATTAAAATTAATGTCTATTTTCTTTGAGTGTATTGATAAAACAACCTTTAAATAATGTGTTGACGACGTCGATAAGCATGCGCTTGAATTGCAACTGCAAAAAAAAGTGAAGCAAGCACACGCAAACAGACAACAACAATAGCAAAAATTTCTTTTGATTTCCAATATTTACTGCGGTTACAACTGCAACTGTGGTGTAAAAATATGTTGTTTCTGCATACTTTCAGTTAAAACTTTTCGATTTTTCGGAATCACATTTTTGGCTTTGGCTTTGGCTTTGGCTTTCTTTAGTACCAAACTGTTGACGACAAACAATACAATATCGAGTCACAATGACCGTTCGTTTGTCTGATAATCATTTTTTGTTAACGTGTCATAAGGCAAGAAAGCGGCAAAGGTAAATTATAATAACAATAGCGGTAACTGCAGAAAGACCAACAACAATAAAACAAGATGCTACAGTGTGGAACTCATTATGATACTTGTTGCTAAATGGAATGGGATAATATTGACAAGGTTTTGAGTAAAATTTTTTTGAAAATAATATAAGGCTTGTGAATAATCGAGTTTCTGTATGAGTTTTTTTGTGTAGATTCATTAGTATTTTAGTTAATAATTTTATTTTAAAAAAATGGTTAAAAAACTAGAACACAGAATTAATTGAGGTTACGTTTAAGTTGTTTATAATAGTTAAAATTTTTAATTAAGTAATTAATATATTCATTTTAGCTAATTAAGTCTTATTTTATATTTCAGTTATTTAGTTTGATTACTTCAATTTCATGATTAAATTTTTTAATTTTAAATATTAACGCAGATTCAAACACCTTTAAAAACCTACAAAGTTTGTTCCCTACAAAAGTGACTACTAGAAATTTTAACAAAATTTTGTTTTATGAAAATTTAATTTAAAATAAATGCAAAATAATTTTTATTAGAGAAGATGAATTTACGGAGCCTCAGACAAATAGTTGTACTAATTTCTTATATTTTGTTTATCGAAAAATCATATCAACATCAGGTTAAACAAGTCACAAGATTTTAAATACTTTCGTTATTTTGCAATTTTCTCAAACTTTCACTGACACTTTTATGGATTTCATTTTGAATCACAATCAATTAATTAATTAATTAAACGTTTGTTGAGGTCAGTTTTTATTGCAGTTTATAAACAACTTTTTTTTTTTAAAAAGACAATTTCTCACTTAATTTAATTTTTTAAAAATTATCTCGCAGCCTTAACTTTTCCTTTTCATGGCTTTTATTAAAGTTTTTGAAATTCATTGAAACTATTTTGTTGAATTTTTGTTGTTGTTTTGAGAAGAAAATCAATTTAAAAGTATTTAAGCAAAAATATTCGGTTTGTCCAACAACTATTGTTAATCGATTATATAGCATTTTGTTGAATAAACGAACATGACAGGGCGTGTGCATGCAAAATGTATGCGAACTGATTACAGAGTGCACCAGCAAACGTTTTTTTTGCTGTTTTTTTTTAGCACATTTTATTCGGCTTTCATTGGCAAAGTTATTTTAACCTGTTGCAAGTTGGGTTTTTTAAGAAAGTTTTTTTTATGCCACAGACACGCAATTCAGTTTCGAATGATATTATTAGAGGCTCGTTAAGAACTTATATCTTTACTTGGGCAGCAAAAATAATTTTTTGTGACACTAAAGAAACATTTTTCTTCTTTTATTATTAACTTTTAAATAATAAAAATCCTGATGTATTCAATTTTATTTTTTTCAAAGTTGAGTTTAATTTATTGCGATTTCATGTATTTGTTGCAATTTCTTTACACGAGTCATGTGGAGGAACAAGAGAAAAAGAGAGAGAAGATCTATTGAATCAGCGCTTTTCATGCGTAAATTTATGGCTGAAAATGAGTTTTTATTTCTTCTTTGCGACCTAATTTTCAGAATTTTTTTTTGCATAAATTTCTTTAACTCTGTTGCTAAAAGAGAATATTGACTGCACAGGCAAAATTCCGATAAAAATCCAAACTTTTTATAATCATAATGACATAAAATACTCTTTGTTTCTCTTCGTACTGTGCACCTATATCAAGTATCGGGCTTTTCAACAAGAAGTTTGTTTTTCGATTGTGGCAATACCAAGAACATTATAGTTTTGATATTTAAATTTTGACGCATTTGTAGTAGAGACATTGACAAAATGTTGTAATGAACTCAATTTCGCACGAAAATCGCATTAAAATAATTAAATATCACTGTGAAAATGATGATTCTGTTAAGGTTACATTTCGTAAAATTCATGATATTTTCGGACAACATAATTGTCTTTCTGAGACCGCTATGAAGAATTTGGTTGGTAAATTTGAGTCGACAAGCTCGATACAAAATATGCGAATATTAACGCGTGTTCGACTGGGTCGTTCAATTGAAAACATCACAGCCGTGAGCCACAGTGTTGAAGCAGATACATATTTATCAGTTCCCCGACGTTCTCAACAAGTGGGGCTATCCAAAACCACCACATGCGAATATCGCGTTAGGATTTGACTTTGAAGTCTTACAAAGTTCAACTAGTGCAGGAATGGAAGCTGACCGACCACCACATTGCCGTAGATTTGATCAATGAAAAACGATTTTTTTAAACGAAACTCATTTTCACTTGCGAGGGTTGACAAGCATTTGGGCTTCTAAAAAGCCTAGAGAGATTATTGAAAAGCCTTTGCATCCTCAACGTGTCATTGTATGCGTCAGCTATGTGGTCTGGAGCATGACTGGACCGGCTTTTTCCGAAGATCACGCTATCGCGAAAGGCTAATAACTTAATTTTGGCCTATTATTGACGACCTGGATATCACTGGTATGTGATTTCAACAGGACGGCGCGGCAGCCAATGAAACGATCAATTTATGGAAAAAAAATTTCCCGATCGCATAATTTCAGAACAATCAGCAGTTAAGTGACCAGCCAGACTGTGTGATTTAACACCACTGGATTATTTTTTGTGGCGCTATATTAAGGGCAGAGTCCATACTCAGCCAATCAAATCTAATTCAGCCTTAAAACTTAAAATTCGTAATGTGATTAATGAAATAGGACCGCCATTTTGTCAAAAAATGATTAAAAACTTTTAAGATAGAATCGACATCTCTCAGCGTGGTTGCGGCGTATTTTGCCATTTATCATTTTGCATTCATAATTGCCGAACCTTTCTCTTCGGAATACAATAAAACTTTGAATCACATTAATCTACATATTTTGTTTTAGAAAACAAATTTCTTGTCGAAAAACCCTTTATAATAAATAATTATGAAATAAAAGATTCAACTTCAGTTTGTTTAAGTTCAAATAGCATAAAATTTGTACATGCGATCAGTAAAGATCAATACAAGAGTTGTATTTAAGTGTCACTCATCTATTTACCCCGTTATAGAAACGATTAGGTTGCTATTCAGAACAGATTTTACGTATATTATTTTTACAAATCAATTTCCAAGGTATTACGCTAAATTTCAAAACGTGAATTTAAAACACCGATCTTGGCGCATCAGAATTGCATGAAGTCAGAAGTGATGAACATTTTATTTCTGTGAATATTATAATAATCATATTGATAGTAATAATAATTATATTAATAATAACAATAATAATAGGAAGGATAACATTTATTTTATTTTTAAAATAGTTTTTAATTATTTTCTAGTTTTCAAATAATTTAGATGAGTATAGTAATTGTGGTGTCGACATAAAATTGATTGCTCGGTGAGAGCTATTTTTCTTGTTTCATTTCATTGTTTTAAATAGATTTACTTTGCCATTTTGGGCTTTTGCTTTATATTTGAAAAATTATTTAATTGAAACCTTTTTTCTACCTTTTAAATTAAATATGTAATTGCTTCAATTATTTATTTTAATTAGAAAATTGTTTTTTATTCTTTGAATTAAGTATTTATTTGAGTCAAATGAAAATTTTATTAAATTTTAATTCGAGTGTAATGTGTGCAAACACTTTTTTCTGTGGGCTTAATAATAAGCGTTTATTTCCCTGTTGCCCCAACTTTGCTTGGACTTTTGCTCAAGGGCAAGCCTGCTGTTTGGATGGAAGCTCCTAAATGGTTTTCAGCATTGCATTAACTGTTTTCGTCTTACATTTAAAAATAAAAATATAGTTATTTCTTCAATACGAGATTCTAGAAGAATTCCTTTTTTTAATTGTTCCAACAAACTTCTAATAGTCACACAGAAACGATATAAACTTTTAAAGAGCCTTTTAAGCATAACGTGTGTATAGCATGACAATGGAAAAATATAGTGTTTGGTTCTTTATTTGTTTCAAATTTGGACTTTATTTAATTGCTCTTTTTTGCATTTTTTTTTTGGGTAAAGTAAAAAATGTTTTGTTACCTACGACTAGATTTGTTTTAAAAATTTCAAAAAAATCTATAACAAAAAATCTTAACATTTTGTTGAGCGATGTAAACAAATCGTACATAAATCTTTTAAATTGTTTCCTTTGTACGTTTGGTTGTGTCGACACGAAGTGGCTGGCCTTGGGCTTATTCATGAAACGATTAACAATAGTTTGCAATAGCAGCACCAAAAACACAAAAAAAAAAAACAGCAGAAACAATTGTTAACAAAAATAATCATGCCAAAAATAAAACGAACGTACCAATGGATACACAGTGAGTGAGTAAGTGAGAAGTGATTGCATTTGTACCCACAATGCCAAAAATATGTTATACGAGCCATGTATCTACCAGTACAATGGCAACAGTACAACAAATAAGAAAATTTTGTAATAAAATAAATCCCAACAAAATGAATAAAATGCCTGTTGATCTTTTGTAACAAAAACAACATTAAAAATGCCAACAACACCAACCACTAGTGCAACAAGCGAACAGACTTTCCGCAAACATTGACTCAGCCAGTTCGCTAGTCAACCACCGTTACTCGATTTGTACTCAGCTTTTTTGGTTTGGTTCTTGATTTTTGATATTAAAATATGTTGCAACATATTTACAAAAATAAAAAACAACAACAACAACTAATAGTCAGCCGGTATCAGCAACAACAAGGCAACAAGCAACAGCATAAATAAATAAAAAAAGAACAGATACAGATAGAGAACATCACCAAAAGCAGCGGGTGAAATATTTGTTAAAACAAACACTTTAACACCTTAACTTTAACACAATTGTGAAAAGAGATACAAATAGGCAAAGGAAACGAATTTTTTAATACTCGAAAATAAATAAAATAAAATCAAAATGTTCAACTACCGCAATGAATGCTTAAATGCAAAATATCAAGAATATTTGCAGCACCCTATAAAAGTAGATAAAGTAGATCATGGATTTTCTTTAAACATTTTTAATTTTGGTGCAAAAATTGGTAAATATTTTTGTATATTCTTTAATTACGATTGACTTGTCATCAATATTAAATTTACGATTTTACATTAGGTCGCACCCTATTTGCTGCTTTCTGGCGATTTCGAAACTTTGGAAATGAAGTAGCCCATTTGCTAAAAAAAATTTAATTAAAAACTTATTATAGACATAAATATCAATAAGTTTATGAGAGTTTACTCATAATTTATGGTAAGTGAGATAAATTATTCTTTGCAAGGGAATGAAAAATACCTTTTGTTTGGGTACGGTTTTCCGTCGACCCCGTCGGAGAATCCAAGCACATATCGAATGAAAAATACTTTGGCTACAAATTTTAATTTATAATTTTTAATGTAAAATTTAACCCTTCTTCAAATAAAGAAAATCTAGTTCAGCTGATATTTTGTCAGCTTAATTAGGCCAAGGAACTATAACAACTACTAAACGTTATTAGTTCTTTTAATATTTAATTTTTCTCTAACAAGAATTATGGAAAGAATTATTTGTTACGTTTCTTGTTTGAAATAATTTGAATTCGTATGATTTAAAATCGGTTGTATGATTGTGTTGCAACAGCATCATAATTTTTTTTTGTTTTTACAAAAAAAGAAGAAACAGTTAATATGAACGAATAACGAAAGCAAAGGAAAAAGCAAACTGAATATGGAACAAAAATTCCAACTTATGTTGAGACTGAAGTAAAGATGCGTCTTAAAAATGGATTGTCATCTACCCTTTATTTGCTCTGGCTTTGTTGTGATTTTGTTTGCATAATTTCGTAAATTGCAATCAATTTGCATATCCGTTTAACATCACTACCATTGTCGTCGTTTTCGTCCAGCCTGGTTCCAAACAAAAAAAAAACAAAACATCAACAACACGAGCAAGAGCAACAGCAACAGAAGCTCAAGAAAAATCTGCACTTAAAACAAGATTTAGTTGAAATACCGACTTAAGTACTTGCTTGTGATAGAGGGGGGGGTATGCGAAGAGACGAACAGAAAGCTACACAGACATTCATTTGTTTGACAATAATGTCGTACATCAAGCTAGTGGCCTCGTATATCTTATATAGCTTTGACTAAAACAATGTCAGTCTTGACATTTGCTTGTTTATTGGTTAAAGTTGATGTCATCACAATTTTTTTTTCTCCCTAATTTTTTTGGTCGCAAATATTTCTTTGTTTTAGGTGCAAAATTTTCTAAAATTTTTTTCAATGCCCGCTTTGTTTACTTTCCAAAAAAAAAAAAAAAACAGACTGATTATATTAATTTAAAATAATATTTAGGAAATGTTTATCATTTATGATTCCATTACTTTTGCAATGAAATATCCCAGTGTATGCATTAGAGTGTGATGCTTATCTTTAATTATTTTTTTAATGGCATAATTAAATTTTTTATTTATCACATCTATAAACGAATAAAAATAACCTGCAATAAATTAATTTCAGGTTGCCAACTTTTCAATTATAATATATGAGGGAGGTTAATAAATTTTTACAAAAGCCTACGAGAGCATTTTTTATTTTGGTTTTTCTTTATTGTCCAACAGTCTTTTTTTAGTTGGACACACCACTTAAGCCAGCGGCTGTGAAACTCATCACATTCATCTCCTCACAAAGTAGGATTTCAAATTGTTTGAGCTTAAATTGGAAAGAATTTTGTGTTTGTTAAATTTAGAAGTTTTTAATGATTCACTTAATTTAAATTTGTTAATTATTGAACATTTTAAAAACTCGTGAGTGTCGAATACACCGGGTTTTTATAAGTTTTTGTTTTTTTTTTGTTTATATCAAAATTGTGGACACCCAAGAATTTGTGGCTGAATTCCTCAGCAGTAGAGTTTGAAGATGATAAAAAAGAAAAATTTTTAAGTTATATAAAATAATAAATAAGTATTTTTCTTATTTTATAGGTCTTTTTTTATTAAATTTAACACTTATAACTCAATATTTCGCTTTTCCTTGGAAGGCTTCTTCTGGAAATTAATTTTTATAAAATAAAAAATTATTAACAATTTCAAAAAAAGTTTTTAAAGAACAATGCCAGAAAGTTAAGGCTTTTTGTAAAAATTTAATAAACGTTTTATTATTTAGAGTTATTTTATTGCAAAATAATAACACAGTACTTTAGAGTTTTAAACGAAGTTAAACGATTTATTTCCTTTCAATATACACAAAATAAACACGATGGCAACTTTGCTGTCTTTGCTCACTGATGACTTTACTTAAATTCATTAATTTACCCAGCAAGTGGTGTCTATGTAGTTGTTTTAAGCGGTTCTCGCATATATAGGAATATTCTCCTTTTACAATACCCCATAGTGTTGTTGTTATTATTATTCAATTTAGGCACCTGCTTAGCTATTATGTTCTGCTTTGTTCTATGTTAGTTGCTTTTATTTTTTGTTGTTTACTTATTTGGTAGAATTTCTTAAAAGCATGTTGTTGTTGTGTTGTGTGTATAAGATTTCTTAGAAAACTGCGCAGTTTGTAAATTGCACAGTGGGTCGTTTTGTTTCGTTTCCTTATTTACTGATAATTATTTATTTTTATTTTATTTAATTAAATATATTTCAAAATTGAAAGGCTTAAGAGAAATAACCTACAATTTTTCTGATTTTATAAATTTCAAGAACTAAAACCGGCTTTAAAATATTTTTAATCGTTCAACTATTCCAATTATCGATCATCCTAATCAAGATAAAATATTATGCTGATCATGAAATTCTAGGCACAAATAATAAAAACTTGTTGCTGCAGGAACTGATTTCAAAACAAAATAACACATGTGCTATGTGCTATCTTTCATAAAAATCAAATTTAAGCCTGGCAAGTGAATAAAATTAAGTTTAAATCAGTCAAGGTAGTTTAACTCAACTAAATTTAATGTTATTGTTAAGCTAAAAATTATAGCGACATTAGTTAACAAACTGTCATTTTAAACACTTAAAATATCTTTAACTCGTTGCCCATTAAGAAGAATAAGACCAGGTATCATGCACGTTAACGTAGCCGACTGATGCCGTATACAACTTAACTGTTACATATTCACACACAACTTGTTTTATAAGTCATTTAAATATATATATATAGGAACAACAACAACAACATCAATATTGGTTAACTGTTTTTTTTTGTGGTTTTTTGTTGTGTTAAAAGAAAACCAATAAATATGCACCCTGTTTGGCTGATTATGACAATGACGAGCTGCAACTTATCGTACAGAAATTCTGCAAATTCATGTGCACTTTGAGAATGATCGTATGGATGGATCATTGCTGCGGTTTGACATTTGCTGAGCAATTTAATAATCCTCCAAAAAAATAAAAAAAAGCTAAAAACTAATTTAAAACAAATTGTAAATAGATTTCAAATAAATTTGTGGTTTATATAGTATATCACTGCTACCAATTACAGTTTCACCATATTTTCAATATTAACGAAAGAAACCAACGTAAACGAAATAATTCAATTAGTTTTAAGAAACAAAAAAAAATAGTATTTTGTGGTTTTTAAAATTTTAATGCATTTTCAAGTTTATATAATCTCTTATTTTTATACAAAAAAAAAACGTAGTTACGCCTTCAACCAAATTCGTGAAATGGGAAACAACAACAAACCAATAAATAACCATAAAATTTTTTTAATTTCTTTTGATAGAAAATAGGGAATACAAACAAACAAACAAGCAAACAACTAAACACACTAACTACTGACGACCCTAACGACCCATAATTATAGGTTAGAGAGTTTGGCATATGTAACGGGAATAAATAATCACCAAAGAAGCTATTTCTCTACATACACTATTCATATACACTTTCCTACAGATTCATTCACTTGCACACAGATTAATTATTTTACAATCCTAAGGAAAACATTTGTTTATATTTGTGTGATGAGCATTGTTTCATTTCTATCACAAATTGTTTGAGATTTTTGTTAAACAAGTATCGGGCTTTTCAACAAGAAGTTTGTTTCACCATTGTGGCAACACCAACAATGTGATAGTTTTGACATTTAGTTTTTTGACGTATGCGTAGTAGATGTATTGGCAATTGTTACAATCAATTCAATTTCGCACGAAAATCACATTAAAATAATAAAAATGGTGGTTCTATTAAAGTTACATTTCGTAAAAGTCGTGATATTTTCGGACAAGATAATCGTCCTTCTGAGACCGCTATTAAGAATTTGGTCGTTGAATTTGAGTCGACAGGTTCGATACAAAATGTGCGAACGCGTGTTCAACTTCAAACATCGCAGCCGTGAGCCACAGATCCAAATTTATCTATTATTCGAAGTTCTCAACAGTTAGGGTTATCCAAAACCACCATTTGGCAAATTTAGCGTAAGGATTTGACTTTGAAGCCTTATAAAGTTTAACTGGTGCAGAAATTGAAGCTGACCGATCATTCACATTGCCGTAAATTCGCTCAATTCATTCAGGAATAACCGGCTGGTTATTCTGAAAAAATCATTTTTTTCAGACTAAGTCCATTTTAACTAGTCAGGGTATGCCAGTAGGCAAAAAAATGGCCGCTTTTGTCCTTCTGAAAATCCTAGAGCGATCATTGAAAAGCCTTTGCGTATTTAAGGTGTCGTTATATGGTACGCTATGTGGTTTGGAAGTGTGATTAGGCTGGTTTTTTTCGAAGTTGAGGCTGAAAATGCGGTAACGGCCAAGTGAATAAAACTTTGGTCTATTATTAATGACATTGATATCACTGATAAGTGGTCGTTAGCACGGTGCCATATGTCACACAGCCAATAAAACGATCACTTTATTGCAAACCAAATTTCTCGATAGCAAAATTCACGAGATAAGTGGTCAGCCAAATCGTGTGATTTAATACCACTGGATTATTGTTTGTGGGGCTATGTTAAAAACAGAATCTATACGGAGCCAATCGAATCGATTTCAGCCTTAAAACTTAAAATCTATGATGTGATTACCGCCATTTTGCCAAAAAGTGATTTAAAACTTTAATGAAAGAATCGACATCTGTCAACGTCGACGTGGTGGACATTTTTGATTCATAATTGCCAAACTTTTCTCGTCGTAATACAATAAAATTATTATCTTAATTATCTTAATCTAATTTTTTATTTTATTTTCGAATACAAACTTCTTGTTGCAAAACCCTTTATTAAAATTTTAAGTAACTAACTGACTTTTTACAAACATTCGAAATACTTTTGTAAAGAGAAAAATTATAGGAGACAAAATTTAAGGAAACGTGAGCATTTTTTTTTGATATTTCATGTTTCTTAAAACGAAGTTACCTCGTCTGTATCGATGTTTATATTTTTCTTGTACTCTTAGATTGAGAGTATTCATAATGTGAAAGCTGCCCCTGTAGGCTAGTGGTAGTGTACTAGCTTGTCAGTATGGGGGTTGTGGGTTCGATTCCCAACGAAGACCTTGGTTTTTTTTTACTACAAAATTTAAAATTGACTGTTGGTGGGGCTGCTCAGCGATGAAGGCATTGTCACTGGTCGCGGTGCTGTCTTATATACGGCAGTTAATTTCCGACTTTCATTCTACTTTCACCACCTGTTTCATCTCTTCTCTATCCCTTTCCTAAAGAATGTAGCACGGTACTTGACTAAATAGGCATTGTTGCCTGAAGTGCTACTTTTCTTTAACAAAAAAAAAGTTGCTTTGTGATTTGCGGAATTAAAAGCAAATCATTTCAATTCAATTTCATTTATTATTTAAAGAATTTTTCTTTAAAAAAAAATTATTCTTTAAAAACACATTTTTTAACCATATTTTTCTAAACACCGAACTGATATTTTTTCTATGAATGCTTCTGGCCTGTTTGTATCATGTATACTGCAAAGAGAAACATTGTTGCTTTTTTTTAAAATTTAATTAAAAGGAAAAAATTTTGTTCACACATCTGGTTAAGTTTTAAATAAAAAATATTATTTTTTTACATTCAAAAGTATTTGTTAGGACTTCACAAAAAGGGAGCTAACAATAGGTATTCGAATCTGTTATCTAAAAACCAGTCTAAGCAATGATAACAATGTAACTTCTTTCTCGTTCAGGCTTTTTAAATGCCTTGTTTCATGTCTTACGATTTTAGCTTTAAACAATGCCAATATTCACATTTTTAATGAAGCTGGGGCATCACGGAATCGTATGACTTTGTTGCAGGGTTCAGAATTTTTCATTTATGAACATTCAAAAATCAACATTCATGATATTTTTCATAAATGAGAAATCTAAAATTTTATATTTATTTTTCACGCTCATAAACGAACAATAAAAAATGTTCTGCTTATGTTCATACATGAATGCGAACAACAAGAATTATTAGTCTTATTCATATGTGATGAATGATAAATTAGCTTCTTCTCATTAATGTTCTTTTTCATAAATGTATATGTTCATATATGAACGTTGAAATTTTATAAAATTTCTCATAAATGAACGTGAAAAAATTTTCTACCTACGATGGCACTTTACCGTAAAAACACATGGGTACATTTTAACTCAAAATACAATTTTGCAATATATTCTAAAAGAAATAAAACAAGTAATTTTATTATTTGTGCTTGATTTCTTTAAATAAATATTTCATGATATTCTCACGAAATATTTATTACAAAAATTTTTATTAAAAAATAAACATTTTATGATATTCTCATAAAACATTTATTTCAATAAAAATAAAAAAAAAAAAATATTTGAAATGTATTACTGCGGGGGAGAGCATATCCATATTGCAATTTCACTTTCGCTCACAAAGCTCATCAGTGAATTTTACCCCAATATTGTATAGAAAAACCTAAAAGTCTTATATCTAAAGCCAAACTGATTCCCCCGCAGTAATACATTTCACATAAATTTTTTTTTTTTTTTTATTTTTATTGAAATAAATGTTTTATGAGAATATCATAAAATGTTTATTTTTTAATAAAAATTTTTGTAATAAATATTTCGTGAGAATATCATGAAATATTTATTTAAAGGAATCAAGCACAAATAATAAAATTACTTAGATTGAAAATGATTCCGATGAATAAATTACTTATTAGAAATAAAAAAAAAACATTTTTTTTCTACATACGCCGACAATTGCACATTACCAAATATGTGCGTTAATGTACGCGAATGCTTTACGCACATATTTTTACGACCTTTTCATTTATGAAAAATTATCAAAATTGTAAATATTCAAAAATGAACACTTGGGTGTTTCTCATTGTTTCACTTATGAATAGAAAGAAAAAATAAATCGTCGCATTCACAAATGAGAAAAGACAAAATAATTTGTAGTTTCTCACACATGTATGAGAAGAAGCGGCTAAAAAATGAAATGTACATATTCATACATGTATGAACAGTGGGTGAGCACTTTGCTATTCTGCTTTTTTGTAAGTTTGGTATAGAGCGAGAGTAAATACTATTTTTATTTTTATTTATATTTCACCTAAATAATTTTTGTAATTTTTATTTAATTGGTAATTTTTCTTTAAGTGTATTCATTCTAACTTGCGGTGTGTATGTTTTTGAGAAAAATGATTTTCTAGTTATAGCCAAGTTTGAGATATGTATTTGGCTGCTTGAAAAAGTGGTTATCATTTGTTTTCTTTCTTGTTTGAATATTCGTTACTAGAGCAATCACTTTCTAATTATGGCATCGCATAAATTATTTTAACATTTTTTGAATGTTAATAATGACGAAGTCAGTCGTCTACGGCACTACTAACTGATGACTGATATGTACACTTTGATGTATGTCTGCATGTGTTGTTTGTTTCATTAGTGGTAGTCGGCCGTGGCCGTCGTATGTTAAACACTACACTTCATAGAATAAACAAACACTTTTCAAATTGTTAATTTATTGTTGTTGTTAAAATTTGTTTATAGTTGTTTTTGTTTTGTATGTTTTGATGGATAAAAAAGAAAACGCCTGAAAATTTTCAGCTGATGCGTTAAATATGCTGGCAGCATTTCCGTGTTTTTTGTAGCCCCTATAAATGTAATTGTTAGTAACTGTGTGCGTCTTGCATGAACATGAAATACAGTAACACCATTAAAATAACGATAGAGAATTAACTGAGGTAAGAAAAGGATATGCTTAAATGCGTTCCCAAAACAAATGCTTAACATAAGAACAAGCAAAAAAAAAAAAAATAAAAAAAATCGAAAAAACAAAACAAACAACATGTATGTATGTGTGTTTAAAAAAGCAGGAATATGCGGACTTACGATGGTCACGCTAGAAGAGCTTTTACTTTCATATGATTCATATGTTGAAAAAAAAACGTTAAAATACTTTCATTCTACTTTTACACATTTCATTTTAATTATATAAAAAAGGTAATAAAATTAAGAGAGTACCCTCGTATACTCCTTCATGTAAGAGTACATTTGTTTGTTTGTTTGTTTGTGGTGTATCTTAAGCGTATAATTTGGCTGTCATTGGCTAATTAACTGTGTGTATGCAAGTGCGTAAATGGGGAAGTGTGTTCGTATTTTTGTAGCTCTATCTAAGGCCGGTTAAAAAGGATCAACATCTTGATGTTGTTTAGATTGTTGGGTATTTTTGTATTTTTGTTTTTGCTTGTAGTCAGTCATTATATTGTAATTAAAAAAACAACATTTGTTTGTTGATTTTATACACTTTTTGTTTATTTGTTAACATTTTTGTTGTGCAATTTAAATTCGTTTTTTTTGTTCAAACATGTATTTTTATGTATAATACGAGTGCATATGTACCTACATTCATATAGACATATTGTTGTGGGTATAAGTGTACATACATATGCTATATGCATATAGCAGTTATGTATGCGTTATATATATTAATTACATAATTTCTTTTCTATTACGCATCTTGTGGAAAAATGTTAATTTAAACCAAAAGAAAATATTGTTTTTGCATATTGTGCTACGCCTCCTGTTATTTCTGTTTGGTTAAACTCAAGTTGGGTTTTCTGCGGCTTCTGGTTTGTTTATTGTTATCTTGCGCTTAACTTACTAATGGGAAAATAATAAACCTGTAACAAACGGAAATGAGTAGGCGTATATTTTTTCTATTCTTATGTTTTGAAATTGCGTTTAGTTCAAAACTAAACCTTTTTTAATTCAATTTATCATTCATTGTTTATTTCTGTTGGGTTTGTATAGAAGAAAATATGTTTAACTCCACAAAAAAAACAACAACAAACTGACAGAAATATGCAAAACAAGTAAATTTAATGCCACTTAAAAAGTACTTTTGAATGTACGCAACTCACGTTTGTTTTTATGCATAAAAACAAAATTAAGCGAATGGGATGTATATCAATACTTACAGCTGCTTAACCCATTAAGAAAACAATTTTTGAAAATTACATTATTCTGGTTATGCATATTGTTAACGATTACGATATTAAAACAAGATGCATTTAAGTTTCTTAAAAAGGAACTGTTTTACTCTTTATTGTAATTATTCCCAAATCGAAGCAAGTTTAAGTTGTTTTGTGCGGCTTGCAACCAACACATCTTTAACCGAAATGGGTTAATTTTCTTAATTAATTCTTGTTATTTGTAAAAAAAAAAGGAAAAAAAAACAGAAAATAACTTAAATAATCCGTCCTGACGTTTCTTCTGTTTTTATATTGTGAAAAATAAAATAAATTCAAAGCATATTTACGTCTGACACCTGCCATTATTTTTCGTTCAAAAGTTAAATTATCATTTTATTTAGTTGTTTGTGCCATGAAAACAGACTCTCAGATTCTTGAGCATTTGGTCAACAATATCCATAGCAGTATGTTTTACTTTTCTTGATATTGTTGTTGCTGTTGTTGTTGGTGTTGTGTATGGGAAAATTAATTAACGAAACCACAGATATAATTTACATACATGGGGACTTTCTTTTATCCGGAGCTTTATACAAATAATCGTTTTTTTTTGCCGTTGTTAATTTTTTGTTGAATGTTTTTTTGTGTTAAAAGAGTTTTTCGGTTGAGGTTGTTTGTTTGAGTTTGACTTAACTTGTCTGGAGGACTAAAGGTTTCAACACGTATTGTTTATTAGTTTGTAATTGGAGATCAACAAGGTGACCAAAAGTGTATAAATATGTTAAAAATGTCACAGGCATTTTATGTTAAAACATATTTGCTTCAATCGCAATATGCAATCAGGCTGGCAAATAGAACTATGCGATATTGTGTTTTATTGTTATAGGAAAAAAAGGCCATAATAATTCATAATTGTGAATTTTTCCGGGCAACAATCATGATTAAGTTAAACTCTAATTTTTAGAAAAGTGGTATATTTTTTTATAATATGCGCTATTCTATTTCTAAAGCTTCGCATTTCTCAGGAAATTTGATTTAATTACTTAGGGCTGAAGCGCAAAATATTACTGAGTTTTAAACTTGAACATTGTGTGATACCGGCCAATGGACGATTGGACATTTAAGGCTAGAATTTTTTCGGGTATATGCTCTAAAAGATTAAAGATTTTATTCTTTTATTTTTAATTTAAAGAAAGTTTTTCTGCATATTGTGCCGAAATTATTCTTTTGATTAAAGCTCCAAAAATACTTTTTAATTTTTTTTTCTGAAAATTCATTAAAAAGTTGAATACTTTGTGACTTAATACTGGTTTTGAAAGTGTAATCTGTTGAGTTATTATAAATAATTGTTTAAAGATAACAAATAAATAAAAAACAAATCAATAACAGTTTTTGACAAAGAAAGAAGACTTACAGCATTAAAAACTGGCAACACTCTGAAGCATAATCTCACGAAAACGACAGAAAAAACTGACAAATTTAGTTCGAGCTGGGTATTCACACTTACTTTTACCTACAGACATACTTATATAGGGCAAACTGGACGAGCACTAAAAACAGAATTTACAGAACACATACGTTTATACAAACGGAAAAGAGAAGACTTTAACTTTGCCTTACACGTTTACACTTACAGACATACACCAAGGGAAATAGATGAATGTATGACTACATTCTAACAAAAAGGGGCGAAAACTAGACATTCTTGAAAACATGGAAATCTAAGAAAACATATTTTAACATTATAAACGTACAGGGAAACACGGCCTTAGATATAATTTTCACATCACTAAAACTACTCATAAGCACGGACAAACGAAAAACACCCTCAGACGGACACACGCACCTAAATAATAATGCTAGACGAAGGTATTGAAAGATTAGCGTTGCATAAAGTGCCAGGTGGCTGGCAATTTACGTACATGAGTAGATACGAGCTTAACCACAGAACTACCTAAACGCGAACACTGACTCACCAGTACGAATTGGACTAAGGCATCACATAGAAAGCGTTCGTTGTTTGCACCAAGCGACAGGGAGAAATAACAATAGTGTTTCATTTACTGGCGGAGGAATTCATAACAACTTAATGCCAAAAAACGAGGTATTTAAATTTATATCCATTTTTCCGATGGTTCAACCGATACCGCATGGAGAAAGTATTTTATATTAAAAATTTTTAAGTAATTTATTCATCGGAATCATTTTCAATCTAAGTAATTTTATTATTTGTGCTTGATTCCTTTAAATAAATATTTTATGATATTCTCACGAAATATTTATTACAAAAATTTTTATTAAAAAATAAACATTTTATGATATTCTCATAAAACATTTATTCCAATAAAAATAAAAAATATTTGAAATGTATAACTGCGGGGGAGAGCATATCCATATTGCAATTTCACTTTCGCTCACAAAGCTCATTAGTGAATTTTACCCCTATATTGTATAGAAAAACCTAAAAGTCTTATATCTAAAGCCAAACTGATTTCATGAGAATTTTTCCATAAAATCAACATAGCATAGACAGCAAGACTCAAAAACACTTCTATACAAACACAGCAAAACATTTCAAAACAACAAAAAACATTGTTTATTTAATATTTTTTATTCCTATAGTTTTTTTTAACGATCTTTTTTAATATTTATTATTTTTTATTCCTTTTTTTATAGGGGAAAAAATTTGCCACTTCTTTTGAATTAATTTACCATGATGTGAAAGTGCCCCTGTAGGCTAGTAGGTAATGTACTAGCTTGTGAGTATGGGGGTTAGGGGTTCGATTCCAACAAAGACCTTGGTTTTTTTTCACTACAAAAATAAAAATTGACTGTCGGCGATGAAGGCATAATCACTGGTCGCTGTGCTGTCTTATTATACGGCAGTTAATTTACGACCATACTTCTACTTTCACCACCTGTTTCATCTCTTCTCTATCCCTTTCCTAAAGAATGTAGCACGGTACTTGAATAGGCACTGTGTTGCCTTATGTGCTACTTCTCTTAAAACAAAAAAAGAAAAAAAAACTTGATTTTCTTAGTCTATCCATTGCGTAGCTGCCAGTTATTTAACATTTTGCTGACAATGTTTGCCAAGAGTGTTACTCTTTCAGTTAAGATTTTAAAATAAATAAAAATAATTGGTCACCTCGGCCAGGGTTTTAGCATGTTAAAAGAGTATTTCGCTTTCAGTATTAAAGAAAAATGAGAGACAAAAAAAAAAAAAGATTGTAAATTATTTTATAAGGTTTCCAATATGTTGCCGTTTACATTCGAGATTAACAAAACCGTATGGTTTAACTTTTAACTTTGATTTGCTTGGAATCTGTTAAGTTTTTTAAATTTATATACGGTTGAATAAAAAAGTCTTTAATATTTTTTGAAATATGATATTTTGATGATGGGTTTAGTATTTTGCATTCAAGCCGATATACATTTTTATTTGAATAATTTGACAAAAAAAAATGTGTATTGTTGTTCTTTGATTTTTATACTTAATCAAAAATGCGTATACTGAAGACGACATAAAGTATCACTTACTCACTGAATTTATTAAAAGAGAGATAATATATTATATCGTGATTAAGGCGTGATGTTTTTTAAAAGGAATTTAAAACCGCTAATTGATTTTTACCACACTACAACGTTTTTTTTCACAAACTTGAAATCTGTTTTTCTCTTAAATAAATTATATAAAAAAAAACAAGTTAAGATGGTGTATAGACACCTGATCGATTGAAGCAACAAATATCAAAATGAAATCATTTTATTAAATTAAGAAAACATATTGACTTTAAGCAATAAATGCACAAGGATAAAGCTGTTGAAATCTGTCACAAATTTTCATGGGGGAATTTTGAAAATTTTGTGTTTAACTGATTGGATAATGTTGTTCACCAGATATGGTTTCTTCTAACAGCTGTTATGTTTTTTATATATTAATAAATCTGAGTTAAAGAGTCATTGCTAAAATAATATTATTTAATTAAATTCAAGAATTTTAAAATTAAAATTAGTGTCAATTCAATATTTATTAGAAATTATGTTAATTTAAAATAAAACATCGAACAAACAGCCGGCAGTATTTCATTTACTGAAGGAACAATTCTAAATAACTTAATATAACTATTGTTTCTAGTTATTATTTCAAAAAGAGCTTCCCAGTGTAAAAGTTAGATCTCTTCAGTTATTATTGAATTGTTTATTTATTTAAACTACTGTACAATACACGGTTATTCCAGCTATTAATTAGTGTTAATGTGCAGTAAGCTCAGTGTTGTCAGAAGATATTATTTATCAGCAAAATGGGAACTTTCTTTAAATGGAGGATAAGAAACTGTCTCCGGATTTGTAATGCATAATAGCAATTTTTACATAGTAAAATAAGAGTTTTTAAATTTTTTAAAGACTGGCCACACAAAACAAAAGGCTGAATAAAGCTGAAAGTCCATACCACGCGTTCTACGTGCACACGCTTTGTATGCGTTTGATGCTTTTTACGCGTTCTACGCTTTTCAAACTTCAAGTTGCATGCAACGCTTTTTATACGTCAAGTTTTTTGTTATGATCAGCTGTGGTGTAAATAATTTTATCTATTAAAAAAATTTTTTGCAAAAATGAAAACTGAAATTGAAATTTTTCAAGAATTTACAGAATTTATTAAATTTGTGCATATGATATTTTGTGTAATGAGGACCTATGGAAAACTTCAAGAGAAAAGAAGACATTTTTGGGTGCGTCCCTTGTTTTTGGAAAGGAAAACAGCTGAAAACACCTGAAATTTTTTCATGGCGCTTGCGACGCGTAGAAAAGTAGAAAGTAAACTTACTTCATGCGTTCTATGCGTCATAAGCATTCTATGCGATGTGCTGTGTAACTTGTGACATACAATTACACTGATTCTACTTTTTTGACAGACGCGTATAAAGCATGTACGCGTAGAACATGTGGTATGGCCTTCCAGCTTAAATATATGATTTTTTTTATAATAGCCAAAGTTTTTCTTTTAATAATAGTATATGTTTATATTATTCTTTGCAATAAAATCTATTGCAAAAGTTATTTAATAAAAAAATATTTTTTTTGTTTCAAAACAGATTTTTTTATTAAAGCGCTTTGATAATTTTAATTATTTTTAAAGCCTCTTTAGTGAAATCATAAATTTTTTGTTTCCTAAACTATTTTTAATTAGGAATCACCTCAAAAAAACGAATTTTCGAATATTTTATTGCGAACAACACGGTCTGATTCATCTTGTCTGCCGTAATGCGCAACATTAATATTAGATAAAAAAAGAATCAGCTGTCAACATATTGTCTAAATTTTCAAGCGAAATATGAAATATTACTTAACACTTATCCCAAATTAGAACAGAGTACTAAGCTTTAGGAACAAATATTTAAAAAAATAATTCTGAACAAATGTTGCTCAACACATTTTGAAAATGTTGCTCATCACAATTTAGAAACACTTTTGAAATAACTCTATTTGTTGGGAAACGGTTAGTCTACCTTTTAAAGTGATAAGAGTGAAAATATATATCAAAGAATTAGTTTGGGCAACAAGAAGTAAATTTGATTTGCAAAGCTTTTTATTTTGGCTAACAATTTAACTTATGTCCCTTAACATATACGCCATACGCCATATTTTATGGTGTAGCTGGATAAATGATTATATAGAATTAATTTAAAATATCATTATTTATTTAAGGCTAAGACAGGCAATATTTTTCATGTTCATAATGCCATTAATATTGCTTGAGGGCCATTATGGCAAAATGCTATATTCGTGTAACTATATCGCTAAATGTATGTTCTGAAATTTGCGAACCTACATTTAGCGATATATCTTAAGCATAGTACTCTGTTCTAATTTGCGAAAAGTGTTGAGCAACATTTGATATTTGGCTTGAAAATTTAGACAATATGTTGCCAGCTAATTAAAAATAGTTTAGGAAATAAAAAAATTATAATTTCACTAAAGAGGCTTTAAAAATAATTAAAAATATCAAAACGCTTCAATAAAAAGATCTGTTTTTAAACAAAAAAAATATTATTTTATTGAATAACTTTACATAAGGTAATAGATCTTATTGCAAAGAATAATATAAACATATACTATTATTAAAAGAAAAACTTTGGCTATTATAAAAAAATTCATATACTTATTTCAGCCTTTTGTTTTGTGTGGCCAGTCTTTAAAAAATTTGAAAACTCTTATTTTACTATGTAAAAATTACTATTATGCATTAATATTAAAAATAAGTAAAGCAGAGATCTCATCGTAAAGTATAACAATAATTTTACATCGTACATTTTCGCCAATCTCATTAGGCAATTTTAACTACAAGGAATTAATATAATTATATATAATTGAGGAAAGGCGCGTTGACATTATTTTGGTTGTGTTGTTTTGCCTTATCCACCAACGTTGTCATCACATCTGCCACCTTTGAGACACCTGCTCATATTTCATTTCGATATACGTTTTTCGATGAAACTGCTGTGTTTTTCAAAAACAAAAAAATGCCGATCTGGCGTGCTTAAAAGCTGTGAGCAACTGGTTCTACAATCAAAATTTTCATCACTTACGAAAGTTACAATAAGCAACAATAAGTTAGAATAATAACAGTAACGTTCTCAATTTCGACGTATCAGTAAAGTCCTCAGAAAACTCCCAGGGATCCCGAGATACGTCTGAAGAGAACTGCAAGTCACATCCACTACGAGATTTTTTGATGCTTTTTGTTTTTGGTTGTAATACCGTTTGCTACGCAAAATTCTCCTCCAGTTTTGCTTACATGCTTCATCTAATAATAATCAAAAAAGATCATACAAACCTTACCAGGTTTTCCAATCTCTTTAGCAATATCTATCCACGATGACTTCGCGGCACTGCGGTTAGAATATATAATTTGGGACTTATCCCAAATAACTTTTCTTTTTTTTACTGCAGAAATAAGGATACACGTTTCTGCGTCACTAAATTTTATTTTTGCTTTTTCACTTTTTAATAAATTTACGCTTTAGTTAGTTTTGACAGTTCATATTTGACAATCGTGAAGTAGACACTTACTAACTTTATTTTGGAAAAATATTCGATACACCAAAGTATTTTAATCGTTGAAACGTTTTATCAAAATCAATCATCGATAACTGTGGCGATGGGAAAGTTATGACGAGGCACATTTTCATTTGAAAAAGCTATGCGAATAAACAGAATAGTCGGTTCGGGAAACCCTTAAATTATCCAACAGTCACATTTGCATCCATTAAAAGTGACTGGTGTGCAATTTGGTCAGAAGAAATCATTGACCTTACTTCTTTAAAAATAAAAACGGCGTAATGGTAATTGTGAATGGGGAGCGGTATCACACCTGCATGCTTTAGTCGTGATTACTATGTGGTATCAACAAGACGCTGGTCACATCGCACACAGCCAGGATTATAATGAAATTACTCCGATACCTCTTCCCACAAGTTATTTCAAAAAATGGTTATGTTGATTGGCCTTTGGAGATATCTGAAAAGCAAGGTTTATGCAAATAAGCCAGAAACGCTTGAGCAACTCAAACAAAACATTCGCGATGATATTAATGAAATACCGTGAGAAATGTGTGAGAGTGTAGTGAAAAATGTACTCAAAAGTGGTTGCATTTGTGAGGCTAACAGAGGTGTATATTTATCTGATATTGTATTTCATACATAATTGCCGACATTAAAAAAACATTTTGCAAAAGGGTCACAACTCAAAATTTTCGAAAACTGAATTTTTTTTCATAAAATAATTCAGAGAACTCATCTCTAACTACTGCAAAAATTTCTTTTAAATCACTATCTTCTTTAACTAGAAAACTAAAGTTATGTCTATTTTTGTGTTAAGTGTGTTGCTTCTGCACAATGAACAAGACAGTTTTTGGCCTTCCCGGCAGACACCCTGTATTTATTAATATGTACATGAGATAACAACACAACAATTTTTCACATAATTTAATAGTTTTGTCTTTTTGGTGAAATGTTAGACATATTTGACCAAACCTTAATTATAATGAGTGAACGAACTTTTGGAAATAGTACTTTAACAGATATTAAACAAAGTATTTAAGCTGGCTGCATTCTGGCGAACTTACAGTCACTCATACTTTCTACACAAAGAACAACCAACAACCCATCGCTAGTATTGAGTATTTAAATAGTGCTGCTGTGTTTGTTACAAAGTAAAGAACGCTTATTTTTAGTAATAAATATTTAAACTGAAATTCAAATTGGCTTGAAATATATATTTTTATCGTTATGTTTTTGTTTTTTGTTGTTGTTATGAAACATCCGAGAAAAATTCATTTTCAAATATGAGAAGATAATGCCAATAATAATTTCCTTTTTTCTTTACAAGTTTGTGTTCCTGAAATTCTTCTTTGTAAATTTTAAATTTGATGGCCTTTTTTTATTTTTGTGCACACATTCCTGTTTTATAGTCTGGCACCTTTGGTTGGAAAAAAAATACACTTAAAAAAATTGTTCGCAACAACATGATTTTAACAAAATTATAAGGGAAGAGTATGTTCGATAACTGAATAAATTTCTGCACATTTGCTGGAGGTCTCCTAGTCAAGTAATGGCAAGAATATTCGAATAAACAAAGTAAAGTTACTTTTCTTATTTTAGCCAGTGTATTTGATTTGATTGTATACTTTTTATTACCCTGTGGTAAGAGTGTGTTTAAAAAGCAAACATTGTTTATTAACTTAAAAACTAATTCTCAGTTTTATTATTTTTATGCTTTTTTCCGTTTTGCAGAATTAAATTTAATTAATTTTAATGTAATAATGCCCAGTTTATAGTTTAAGTAGAACTATGTATGTGTATTTAATAGAGAGGGCTCTGTTTTAAAAGTTGGCCAATTCGTATAATGTTAATTCTTGAGAGCACTTTGAACTTATGGCCAAGATAACAAAATGCACAAGTTTCAAATAGAAATTTATTTATGTTTTTTATAAAAAAATAAATTACATCTCTTACAGAATTTAGAAAAAGTACTTAATGAATTTACTTTAACCAGTAGAATCATTTGTTATCTGGAAAACTTTAACTCATGTTAAATTGTTGAAATTTTTTTTTTTATTTTTGGGTCATTGTAATACGTCAGTATTGAAAGCAAACACATGTAAATCTCTCTATTAATATTCAATATATTTTCATATTCCTATTAAATAATATAGACAGCAAAAAATGGTTTTCTGTTGTGGCCTCTAATTATTATGAAAGATTTACGCTTTTAGACCCAACAACTTTACACAAGTATTTTTATTTCTTATTTATCAATGATTGATGATTTCAGGTAAACACAAGAAATAACATGAAATTAAAATGATGTTGGTCATAATACACAAACATGATACGGGAAAAGAGAATACAAGTTTAGGATTTGGACAGGTGATACAAATTTACTTGTGTTATGCTCTTAAATATCTCTAAGAAATAATATAGTGCTATAAATTTGAAAAATTCTAGGAGTAAGTTTTATTGATAAACAATATTATATACAATAGCTACAATGTCTACTGCACCGGTTTTTATGTAAAGAATTAATTAAACCAATATCTGATAGCCAGTTCCTAAGTGAAGTGTATTCAAGTAAGTGTGCTCTGCATGGCTCAGAAGGAACTAGCTCTGCGCTATAAGGTGGGTGAGCCAAAACTGTTTTACAAATGGTTTTGGTCGGTCGTGCAATATGTGGCCGAGCGTTGTCATAATGGAAGATTATGGACTCTTGTCTGGTCGAATGCTCTAGGCGTTTCTCGTTCATTGATCTCTTCGGTACAGATCCGCTGTGATGGTCTAACAGTTTATTATACAAAAGCCCTTATGATCCCATCAAATAAAAAACATAACCTTGATTTGGATGGCTGACCGTATTACCTTTTTCTGCTGGGGGTTGTAGCAATGTATCTATTTTTTATCACCACTAACAATACGAAACAAAAATTATTTCTTTTTGTAGCGTTTAAGCATCATATACGACGTCCAAAAATATCTTTCAACGTCTCTCGAGTGTTAAAAGAATCCTAATGTTTTTAAATGTAGTGAAATAGCATGTCTTATGATAATGCAAGTTCTTCTTGGCAAAAATCTTCGTTGAGTAATGCTTCCAAATCGTCATTCTTCACGTCTATCAATCAGTTGGTGTATGTTGACCTTAAGCTTCTACTAGCAATCGATAATTTTCTATCGAATGCTGTATTATAATGACATGTTTACCCTTCACAATTTGTTATTATCGACACAAAATATAGATAATAGTTATCCTATATGTTGTCCAAATCGATAGGGTGTCCGCTGGGAAGGTACACCACTTTGTTTGTTTCTAATTTTTAATTAAATTAAAAAGAATGGATCTTATATTGATAAATGTTTTATTTAATTTCGGCAATTAAATATGGAATACAATATCACATAAATATCCACCCTTGTTAGCCTCACAAATCTGAGCCTTTCTGAGCACATTTTTCATTACATTCTCACGCATTTCACGCAGTATTTCATTAAGCTTTTCTGGTTTATTAGCAAAATCCTTGCTTTTCAGATATTCCCACTAAAAGAAGTCCGGAGCAGTCAAATCAAGCGACCGTGTAGGCCAATCACCATCACTATTTCTTTTAATAATTTGTTTTGGAGAAGTTCCCGCTGTAATTCCATTGTAATGTTGGCTGTATCAGATGTGGCACCGACTTGTTGATACCACCATGTTAATCAAGCCCAAGGCATGCAGTTGTGGCCTTAAAAAGTTTCAATCATATCACGATATTACTCCTCATTCACTGTTAACGTTACACTGTTTACATTTACAACAAAAAAGTAAGTTCCAATGTTTCCTTCTAACTAAATTGCGCACCAGACTATCATTTTTAATGGATGAAAAGGTGACTGTTAAATAATTTTAGGGTTTCCCATTCCCCACAACCGTCTATTCCAGTGATGGGAGAACTTTTTAGGTGGCGGGCCATTAAATTTAAAAAAAACATAGAGGGTCATTCATTAAAAAATTATGGGTTTGCTGTTCAATTAAAAGTTCAGTTTAAGCTATATATTTATTAGTTATATTACATAATATTTTAAAACAACATAAAAATTATTACTATTATTTTTATTCGACCTTTTTTAATTTAATTTATAAAAAAAAATAATTTCCTGAAGAAGCGTTCCACAGAAGAGCGAAATATTGAGAAAATAAAATCGTTAAAATATTTAAAAGACCATTTGTATTAATTGGCCAATCCAGAAATTTTTTGTTGTTGATTTCATAAGCTTTAGCTAATCAGGCCTAATATATTTGTGTCAATAAAAAACAGTTTTTTATCTCACTTTTGCCCAAGGTTTCGTTAATTTTTTGTTGACTTCCTCAAGGGCTTCTTAAAAGACCGTTTAAAAGACTAGTGCATATTTAACAACATAAAAATTTTATAATTATTATTATTATGATTTTAAGATTTTCCAGATGTATGGGAAGCATGGATCTGTTTCTGACTTGACATAATTTCCTCAAGATCTGGTTCCAGCTGGGAAGATGCGACTTTTAATAAATTAAATAGACTCTCGTCTGACAGTCGGTTTCTTAAATATGAGGAAGCAAACGTTACCATAATTTTCTACGCATGATTAATTAGCTTTGGAAATTCATCTTTTGTTAAGGATTTATAGAAATTAAGCTTATCTGTATTTAAAAATAGCTGTTTTAAATTATTATTATTACATTGCAATTCTATAATTTCCAATTGTAGATCAGATGGAAAATTCTCAGGATTAACATTAAAATGCATTGAAAAAATATCTAAATATGGTTGGATTTTTTTAAAGTCAGTAAATTTGGCCTCAAATTCTGAATACAGTTTTAATAGAGATTGTAAAAAGACTTTTAACTTCTCTTCACTCACAGGCCTCAAAGAATTAAGTCTTGGAAAATGAGTCAAATCATTTTTTTCCAAACATTTAGAAAATATAAACAATTGAGTTTTAAAAGACCTCAAACTGCCCCAAGCTTCATCTATAAATTGATTTCTTCCCTGTAACTTCTTGTTCAGTTTATCATAGTGCTCGAGTAAATCTGTGAAAAAAGCAAACTCGATGCACCAATCCTCCAATATTTCCCACTCATCCCAAATTTCAGTTTTGCTTTTTAGAAAAACTTTAATTACTTCGAGAAGACTCCAAACTCTCGAGAATGCATGCCCACAACTCAGCCACCTGATCTTTGTGTAATAAAGTACATCTGAAAATTCTGCATCAACTTACGATAAAAACTCTTGAAGTTGTCGATGTAACAAACCACTGGCTCGAATGGTATTAATTAATTTTAAAATAATATTAAGTACGTGGTTAACATCCAAGGCAGCCTTGCAAAGAACAACTTGGTGGATTATACAATGTAAAAAAATTATTTCTCTTTCAGGATTCTGACTTTGCTCCATCAGTTGTTAAATTAATTAATTTGGAAATTGGGGCATTAAGAGATTCCTTCCCCTCTCTAAATTTATCATAAATTATTTTTCCTGTCGTCTTTCCTTTCAAAGATCTCTTGAAATACTCGACATTCCGAATTAATTATTCTTTTTGTATTTTCGATTGACATTTATGGGGGTAAAAACTTTAGACTATTTTACTATTTCACTTATATTTACAATACACTTTATTATTTTAATTACACAAATAAAACTGTACGTTGGCAACTTTATAATTTTACTTCACAATTTATTCTTTACGTCACGAGATTTACACTTTTACTGATTGCTGATTAATCCATAGCTGGCCCTTTTATATTTGTTGCGCGTGTTGTCTCGAATATTCCAGAATCTTCTAGATCTCACATATAATAGTTGTTGTTATGTTATACGTTTAGTTTTCTATATTAGTTGTTAGTGTTTTATGATGTTTATGTTTCTTCTTGGAATATTGCATCAGAAAGTTGTTGTTCTCTTAGATGTACAATATTTTCTAGAAAACTACGCAGTTTGGACACAATATAATATGAAAACATCGCACTTTTTTTGCTAAAATTGTCAATTTAAAACATAATGTAAATTTATTTTTTGGGCATAATTTTTTAATAGGTGATTAATTTTTTTTTTTAAAAACGCTCGGCGGGCCGGATGTGGCCCGCACGCCGTAGTTCGCCCATTACTGGTCTATTCTGTTTATTCATATTGCCATTCATGAAAATTGTACTTATTATGGGTGAGCTGTAACATCCTATTGGCATATTTACGGCTGAGTAAATGGTCTTGTAGAAGAAGCTCTTGTGTGAACTGAGTCTTATATGAAAACAACTGAAAATACTTGCGCAAAATTGTGGCTTAAGTTGTTCTTTGAAGACCAAGCTCCTCAGCATGGCGTCGAATTGATGTTGATGTTTTGTTTTGAACACTTTCTTGAGCAGCAGTAATGTTTTCAGCCGATCTTGCAGTACGTTGTGGTACACGCTTGGGCCTGTTACTTACAGACCCTCCTTCTACGAAATCATTCACTACACGCTAAGTAGTGCGTTTTGTTGGCATGTTCTTTCTCCCAAAAATATCACGCGGGTTTCTCATCGTCACAGCACTCAATGATTGGTTTTGATAAAATATTTTAACGATTAAAACGCGTTGGTTTATCGAATATTTTTCCATAATAAATTTATCACGTGTCTACTTCACGATTGCCAAATATAAACTGTCAAGGCTAATGTTAATCAAAATGGCTGCCCGGGGGACACCCTGGGACACCACAAACGGTTAGCTTCCTTTATTGGGCACTCTACTCTATTTTTTACTATTCAGACCCCCGTAAAGGTTTACTTATTTATTTTTAATAAAAGTAAAAATACTTTGTATAGGAAGTATTATCGGGACTTGATATTTTATCATTAAGATTCCTAACAGACTGTAAAAATAAAGGGTAATGAAAAATTAAAAAATACTTGGTTCCACAAAATTTTTAATAGAAAGATGATAGGAACGAATCAATTACATATTATGTAATAAAGGAATCGATATCCCATCATGCTCTTGTATTTCATGTTTTCGATCAAGTATTCGGTTTTCATGTTTTTAATTGAAGCAGCATTTGTTTTTAATAAAAATTCATAAAATCCTGGGCAAGCTAAAGGAAAGATACACACTATCGCTAATGAAAGTTTGGTTAAAGGCTTGTTCTGGCTATTGACAGAAAAATATTAATGAAAACTTAAGAAAATATCTTCAAATATCTGCAATTTGCGTATTTTATTTTTGTCTAACAAACGAATAACAACTGAAGTTATATGCTGACTCGTATTGCCGAACAAAGAACACTATAATATTTAATTTGTTTTGGCTGTTTTTTGTACAACGAGTTGTCTGTCAGATCAATAAATATTGTTGTGCGTTGTTGGGATTTGGTTCCCATTTTTTTGTTCTTCACTTCAAAGCGGCCTGTTTCTTTTCATACAAAATAACCCACATGAATTGACTTTGAAATGTTGACAACTTGTCTGCCAAAAATATAAATCCATTATTATAAAATCAAAATCATAAAAATACAATTTAAACGTTAAGCTACAGCGATGCAAGATTTGAAAAAGCCAATTTTTTAACAATTCATTTATCAATTGTTTATTTTAATTTAAAGATGGCAAAATATATTTTAAGGGATATTTGGAGCAATCTTGTGTTTTATTATCCTTTTGCAAATCCAGAGGAGCTTATTTTCTAGACGTTACAGTGTGGATTTTAGTAGAGAGAAGGGATTTGTGAGGTGTGTAGTTTTCTCGAGATTATTTCCAATTAGTTCTTGTTATGCTTGATTGTGTTGTTGTTGTTGTTGTTGCTCTTCGGTAAATATTCTGTTTGTTGTCAAAATTTATATTCTGGTAGTTTTGGCATTTTAATTTTGCTGTTTTGATATATTGTTGTATATTGTTGTTGCTGTTGTTGCTGTTGTTGTTTTTATAGTAAGTATCGAATGTATGTACAAAATTTTGATAAATTACGTATCAATGAAATGTTTATTGAATTAATTTCTGAGACATGGCAGCACGTAAGACCAAAGAACAAACATTGAACACATTGTACTACACACCCACACATATACTTCACCGATTTAATAGAAACAGTTACATTCACAAAAGCTACAACATTAAAATTAACCCTTTAAAAATAACATAAGATGCTAAATTCCTTATGTTTCAGGTTACAAAGTCCAAATGAGTCAGTCATACAGTTGTGCAAAGTTAAATAAATAAAATCAAATACAATAAATAAGATATGGCCAGCTAAACTTAAACTTAAAAGCTTAAAGATAAAAGTTGATTCTTTAAAGGGTTAATTTTGTTGCTGAACATGCCAAATCAGTCTATTGTTACTATTGGTTCCTGGCTGTCCTTTGCTTGCAGTATTATTATGTTTGAATTTATGACTCACATAGATTACCAATCAAAAAATCAAACAAAATAATAAAAAAGATTGCATGAATTTATTAAGTTATTTTCCAGGCGAAAACTCACTACTCACACATACACACATACATACGTACATATAGATACATACATTTATATGTAATAGATGGAGTCGATTCTTTTACTACATTTGCTTGGAGTTTTCTTTGTTTTTAATTTAAACTGAATAGAACCATACGAAATCATTCATTTATTCATTCCACAGCTATTTTTCATATTTAAGAAGCCAATAAAGTACAAAAAAAGATTTGAAAATATTTATTGCAACCACTAAAAGATATAAAATTTTATCCCTAAATAAAGTACGCTTGTTTTCGGAATTTAAGCATTTGAGGTGATATTATCTTCATATCTTTTTGATTTATTTCATGTTCACATTATGTATGTGCTAACTTTGAGCAATTTTTCTTGTTTGAATTATTTCCATTTTATTTTATTATAAAAATTTTACAGCAGCACATTGTCCTTTACATGCAGAAGTTTTAAATTCCGAAAAAAAAGTTTTCTTATAAAACAACACTTTATTTGTGTTTAAAGAAATAACAAAAACCCATATTCATGCAAAAGTTTTTGAGAAACATCACTATTTAGAATATACAAGCAAAATTATTGTTTATGCTTCTTTGCAACAGCTGCTGAAAATTCTCATGCATCATTCAAGCGTACTAAAAATTTACTTAATACTTAATACAGAAAAGTATACATACATACACTCATTATAGTATACTAATGTATGCATATACGAATATTTTAAAACTACTGCTTTGATTAATAATTTAATGCTGTGTTTGTTTTAAACAATTAAAAAGTTAATCAAAGCAATAACAAAATAGGAATGCTACTTACTTTAACACAAATATGCCACTTGGCATATGCAGTAAATAGAAAACAGTTCATTTAAAATGTCGACACACTCAGCTTTCTGTAGCTTATGAATAAGATGTTTAGCTTTATTATTTAAAATATTTATTGATTAGAGTGTAATTTACAAAGCAAAATTGAAAACTGCCCCTCTGGAATTTATATCTTTATAAAAATTTAATAAAATCCTTTCGAACATAATCTTCGCTTTCTTCCCAGGACACAATTTGAAAATATTTCATTTTTTGTTAAGGAATCGTATTATTTATCATTTTACATAATTGTAAGATAGTATCTTACAACTTACGACAGAGTCGCGTGTATTAAAGGCTCAACCATAATATGCATGAGTTGGCTTAAGCTAACGTCAAAAATTTAACGAAAAGTCTTTCAAATGCTTAAGCAAATCATTGAAGACTTTTTTAGATGGCTATATGGTACTTACATGAATATAGAAATTATTATGCACAGTTGCACATTTGATTTAGTCGCACTTTTGGAAAAAAAATTTCCTGCTAAATAAATTAAATTTATTAGCAAAAAGGCGTTTAGTAATCATATTTTGTATACTTAATTCTATCCTTATGCAAATTTATAATCTTCTGTTTAATAGTTTTAAGAAGATTACGAAAGAAAAATTACACATATATCGCCGTAATGACTTCCATCTATGTTTGCACTCTGCGACTTTATATAATTCATATCAGTATGAAAATGAAAAAGGCTACCAGAATTCTCCAAGGTCGTACTAAATTTCGACGGATATAAATATACTTTAAATTGCTCAAATTTACTGAATTGGTTTCTTTTCCTATCTCTCTACATTAGGCCTAACAGAAGATTAGCCGTCACTCGCCAGGATAAAGTGCGTGTTAAACAGCCACAAAATCGTGAAAAGAACCAAGACTCGGACATTTATAAGTGCGTTTAGTGCAGAATAGTTCATGCCTTGCGATTTTGTCATAAGTTCATCAAAATGACGGTAGAGCAGAGGGAGGAAGTGGTTGAAAGATACAACTACTGTGAGAATTGCTGGGCAAAAAGTCATAATTTACAGGGTTGTTCTCCCATTGACACATGTAGGAAGTGTAACAAGTATCATCATACGCTGCTACATACTAAGCATCAGCGTTCTCAACAGGAAAACTGTATTAAGCGGAAACCATTGCGGAGACGCCAACAGGTCGCGATACCGCATCAACCGGTTCAACAAGAGAACAATCACCCTGCAATAAATTAAACTCCCGATTCGAGAATCCTTGCTGAGGCAATTCGCTCTCTGGCTCAAGTACTATGCAACATCGGGATGTCGTCTTCAGTTGCCTAAAGCCAAGGCCGGCGCCATGTCCATGTTTATGGACAAAATATGCCACGATGGCAACACTTTTTTTCCAAAGGAATAAAACGCAAGGTTTTTGGGGAATATAAAAGGCAGAGCGGCGATGAGGACAGTTAGTCACCTTTTGTCAGCCAAAAAACAAATTGCAATGCGGTAACTTCAAAAATAAAATGAATTTTTAATTTAAACACAGGTATTACCACTTTTACTGCATTTTTCTGCTACTTCTTTCCATGCTCGTTCCTTTAAATTGCCGTTATAATATAAGCAATTTTCTCTTTGCACTTTGTACTATTGAATTCAGATAAAATATTTTTTCGCTTTCGTCCTTCATTGGAACTTGTTTACTAATGTATCTATAACACAATGTATAATCCAAAATCAGCTGTTTCCGTTCGGAATGTGCGGTCAGTTTTGTATGCTGCTTAAGCAAATGAAATTTGAGGAAAAGTTTTGTTATGTTTATAGTTAGCCACATATGATTGCTTAAGTTGGCTTAAGTCAGCATATTCATAATATAGTTGGGCCTTTAGGCTTGATAGCGGTAAATTTCAAAAGGACCATATTTGTTATCCTTTGAGGCCTTTTGTATGTGAAAAAAACTACTTTGCTAGTTTTTTTACTATCAAACAAAAACGAAAAAATATAGCAGCAATTAAATTTTTGAATTTTTTTGCTTTGCCCACTTTCAGTGTCACACCATAATTTTGAATTTAGTTAGAATTTTTTAAAATTAATTTTAAAAGTACTCTGTTGGGAAAAAATAAACAAATAATATAATATTTAATAGTTATAGTTTTTTGACCTTTTTAATATTTTTTAGTAGTTAATTGTAAAGCACTAGGTCACTATTTAATAAAAAATCTTTTAAAACTTTTATTTTTTATTATTTTTTCGATATTTCGCCACACCGTTGGTTGGCATCATCAGGAAAAACAAAAATAATGAACAAACAAATTGAAAAAATTTTTTTTTCAAAAATTTTGTTTTTCAAAAAATTCAATTTGTTCATTATTTTTGTTTTTCCTGATGATGCCAACCAACACACAGAGGGGTATTTGGCCAATCTAAGCGGCCAAAATTCGAATTTTCAAAACTCACTTTTTCTTTAACTACCCACTGCAGGGTGAAGAGAATAGAATGCTGGACTAGATCCCGTTATTTTTTAATTCGTTTTTGCTTTCGTTCACTCTCGCCACGCAGTCCAAGTTTCGTGTTGCTAAGTAGGCATATGCTTTTTTTCTGTGTTTGAGACAAGTCAACGTGAAAAAAATTGAGTAAAAGCGTGTTTTCAGTTTATAAATTTGATTAAAATTATAATATATTCTGGCACCGGCAGAGCTACATTGAAAATGATGGTATTTTTGTTAATTTTAATTGATTAAAAAAAATTAACTATAGTCATAAAGTTGTATAACACCACTAAACGCAACTGAGATTCTCGCTCGGGTGTATTAATTGATATTTCATGGTTTGAAAAAAAAATTGGCTGCAGATATGTGCGGATGACTATTTTATGGCCCTTTGAAGTATGCTACTGCTGAAAAATGTACCAAAAATTTTGATGCTTTACTGTACATGCTGCTTTTTGGACACTTCTTTTACACATTTAATTTTTAAATTTAGCAATTACAGAATTTTTTGTTTCCAAATCTAGGTTCTTCAAAGGTCAAATTTTTAGTTCGTGAAGACGTTTTACGAATTTACGAACATGAAATGCAGTCCGGAAATTATTCTAAAGAAGATATAACTTCATTAAAAAATAGTTTTGCGAAATTCAAAAGCGATTTAAAAAAAAGTGGGCTGAAGCCCATAGAAAAGCCAGTGTTTTTATTAAAGCTAATCACCCATGGATAAAAAGGTCTTTTTCTATACCAAAAGTGGTTAATCATGCTGGGCGGCCTACCAAACTTTTCGACGAGTCCAGCGATAGAACCAAAAGACGTAAAACGGAAACCTTACGCAACTGCAGTGATACGGAAGAGTTGGCTGTAGCTACTTGAATTAAATTACGGTCAGTTGGAATGAGAGATGCTGCCGAAGTGCTTAAAGAAGTAACTTCTTCACCAAGTCGCGCACATAAATATAAAATTGCGTACCAACAGAGTCAATCCAACTCAAAATGTAACGAACAATTATCAATATTAGGAGCTCTCTCGATGTTCATTGAAGCCAATTTGACTCGCAGGCAGTATGAGGTTGTTAGAATGAGCAACAAAAAGTTCTATCCGTGTTACACTTTGCTCCAAAAGGCTAAACGGGATTGTTATCCTCCAGTGTCGGCATGTATAATCAGTGCTACCAGTGCCGAAATCAAATTACAAGATCTTTTGAATCGACTTCTAGAGTACCTTCAAGAAGTATTTGATTCCTTAGAAGCGGATGAGATTTCAAGCTTGCAGCTTATTTATTAATGGGGTTGTGATGGATCCAACCAATCTCAATATAAACAAAGGTTTGAAAACGAGCCTGATTCGGACTCAAACATATTTCAAAGTTCTATGGTCCCATTGCAGCTCATATCAGAACCAACGAAAAGAGTCATCTGGAAAAATCCTACACCGTTTTTACCACGCTACTGTCGATGCGGATTCAATTTGTAAAGGAATCGGTAGATGTAACTAATGAGGAAGTCAATTATATTCAAAATGCCATTAGTACCTTGGTGGAAACGGAAGCTGACCTAAAAGGAATAAAAATTCGCGTTCAATATAAATTACTGCTTACTATGGTCGATGCTAAAGTATGCAACGCTGTGACTAATACCAGCTCCACCATGAAGTGCTATATTTGCAACAAAACTTCCAAAGATTTTAATGATTTGAATAAAACTGGGGTAATCAATGAAAGCTCACTCACATTCGGACTTTCGACTCTCTACGCTCGGATACGATTATTTTAAGATATTTAACATATGTCCTACAAACTACCTCTTAAAAAATAGCAAGCAAGAACAGAAAAGGATGAAGATATAGTAAAAACCCGAAAAATAAAAATCCAGCAAGAAATCGAAAGCAAAATGGGACTGATTTTGGATGTTCCTAAACCTGGTTTCGGAAACAGTAATGACGGTAACACAAGCAGGCGCTTTTTTTCCGATCCTAATTCGGCAGCAGAATGTGCAGGAGTTGATCGAGACTTAATTTTTCGCTTGAAAGTTATATTGGAAGTAATATCCAATTGCCATAAAATAGACACTGAACAGTTTCACACCTATACAACAGATACAGCGAAGATGTATGTTAAGTTGTACACCTGGCACCCAATGTCTCCAACAATGCACAAGATACTTGTTAATGGCCAAATTGTTATCGAAAACGCTTTGTTGCCTATAGGACAGCTATCGGAAGAAGCAGCTGAAGCAAGAAATAAGCACTTTCGGCAATATCGTGAAAACTATGCCTGAAAATTTTCAAGAGAGTCCTGCAATAGAGATATAATTAATAGATTATTGCTAACTTCAGATCCTCTGTTAACGGGACTAAGACCAAAGCCGATAAAAATGCTTGTCCCAACCGAAGACAACGAAGACAACATTTATGAATTAAATAAAGAAGATATTTTCAGCTCAGGCAATGAAGAAATGGCCGATTGATTTTTTTTATATCATATTTTTATCTTTTCAATAAAAACAGAATTGTTTGTTAATTTTTCATACTGCACGACTTAGAGTTTCTTTAAAAAGCATCCTCTTTTAATTGGTTTGGGGAAATACCGTCTTAATACCCTACGTCTGTTTGCTTGTTTATATAAATTTACAATTTTAAATGCCACAACATGTCTTTTCTAAATATTTTGCATACAAAATTTAATCAAAATAATTTTGGCCGCCTAGATTGGCCAAATACCCCTCTGTGCAACGGTGTGGCGAAATATCGAAAAAATAATAAAAAATAAAAGTTTTTAAAGATTTTTTATTAAATAGTGACCTAGTGCTGTATAATTAACTAATAACAAATAAAATAATAATAAAAAAATAAATTAGTTAATTAAAATCTGTGAATGATTTGTCCGACTTTCATTTTGAGTCACTGTATATTTCAAAAAATGTCTAAAGTGGCAATAAAATACCGCTAGTGAATCAGTGAAAAATTAAAAAATAATGTTGCCATCTTATTTTAAAATAACACTACTCAAACACTGAACAGCCCGTATGGCAACAAATAAAAATAGATATAATTTTTCATTGATACTGATCGGAACTGTAACCACACTGATAGGAAAGGAATGAGTGCGTCGTAAATGGATTTAAAATTTTAGAATAGCATTTAGCTACTTTTTTTTAACATCTTGATGTAAAAAATTGCTAAATCTCCTCAGAAAACTGCTAAACTGGCAATCTTGCTGATGGGCTATATTTTTAGGAGAATATCAGGTAATTGTTTGTTGTTAGAATATAAACAGCTTGAAGAAATAGAACACGGTTAAAATTATGATTGTAAATAAATGTCCTAATTATTATTATATTATTCTTTGTCTTAATCCTGTGATTAATTCTACTTGTTCGCTTGTGTTTTTTAATATACTCAGATATATTTGTATGCAAAAGAGTATGTAATAACGACTATATAGAGCCAAAACAAATAAAATTAAAATCATCTATTATCAATTTAATCAGAACAATACATAGATTAATAGCTGCTGTGATATGGATATGACATATAATAGACAAGAGTATACTTGTATTTTAAGCAAATGTTAGGCGAAGAGAATGATCAAACATTAGGAAAATGTAACAATAACTGTTTTACAATATCATTTGTTATATTTACATTATTCATTTGTATATTTATTAAGTCCTTCGTCATTCAGCTAGACAGTGAATACTAGGTATAATTTGATTTTACAATTTGTATACCTATAAACGCATAAACATTTTGAAACAAAAATACCTTAAGATTTTGCTTTCCTCCCTTCCGTATTTTGTCTAGAAAAACAAACAATGAAATTAATAATGCTTCAGTTTCAATCTATATATACATACATATATATGTATATACACGAGTTAGTATGAGTATAGAAAATGTACATGTAGTTGTGAGTTTGATAAGTTATAATTGTTAGGATATTTTAAATAGATATTAAATTTTATACGAAAAACATCTTGTTACATGCAAAGTGGTAGTAGTGGAGTATGGTATGGTAGCAACAGCAACAGCCAAAAGTAGCAAGTGGCAAATAAAATTCATGCTAATGAAACCTCTAGTCCTTGTTGTAGTTATAGAATTAGATAGGAAAGCATAGGCTCATGTACGAAATATTGGTGAAGAACAATTGCTCATTAACAATAATTTTATGTTAAATGTAAGACTTGCAAATTATTATTTCTTCGTGAGAATTTTGTTCTTTACGTAACACAATGTTGCCATTGCAATTTTAGTTGTGTTGTAAAAATTTTTGTTTACTTAAACACGTTCAAGGCCCAACTATTTTATGCATATACTGGCTTAAGGCAACTTAAGCATATGTGGCAAACTATAATGTACTGAACAAAACTTTTCGTCAATTGTCATTTGCTTAAGCAAAGTACGAAATTGATCGCTCATTCCGTACGGAAACAGCTGTTTTGAATTGTGTTATAGACACATTAGTAAAGAAATTCCAATGGAGGGCAAAAAATATTTTATCTGATTTTAATATAAAATGTACAAAGAAAAAAAAGCTTAAATGACAAAAGAGTTGCGTTTTATTATAACGGCAATTCAAAGAAACGAGGACCTGTAAACATTTTATTTTCTATTCCATTTTTTAAACACACAATTTGCAATAAAATCAATTTTGTATTGTTTATAAATTCAATGATGCATACAGTTGAATTTTTAGTATAAACATAACCAAACTTTTCGTCAAATGTAATTTGCTTAAGCAGCATACGAAACTGGCCGCACATTCCGAACGGAAACAGCTGATTTTGGATTATACATTGTGTTATAGATACATTAGTAAACAAGTTCCAATGAAGAACGAAAGCGAAAAAATATTTTATCTGAATTTAATAGTACAAAGTACAAAGAGAAAATTGCTTATATGACAAAAGAGACGGGTTTTATTATAACGGCAATTCAAGGGAACGAGCATGGAAAGAAGTAGCAGAAAAATGCAGTAATAGTGGTACTACCTTTGTTTAAATTATAAATTCATTTTATTTTTAAAGTTACCGCATTGTAATTTGTTTTTTGGCTGCCAAAAGGTGACTAACTGTCCTCATCGCCGCTCTGCCTTTTATATTCCCCAAAAACTTTGGGTTTTATTCTTTTGGGAAAAAAGTGTTGCCATCGTGGCCTATTTTGTCCATAAACATGGACATGGCGCCAGCCTTGTCTTTAGGCAACTGAAGACGACATCCCGGTGTTACATAGTACTTGAGCCAGAGAGCGAATTGCCTCAGCAAGGATTCTCGAATCGGGAGTTTAATTTATTGCAGGGTGATTGTTCTCTTGTTGAACCGGTTGATGCGGTATCGCGACCTGTTTACGTCTCCGCAATGGTTTCCGTTTAATACATTTTTCCTGTTGAGAACGCTGATGCTTAGTATGTAGCAGCGTATGATGATACTTGTTACACTTCCTACATGTGTCCATGGGAGAACAACCCCGTAAATTATGACTTTTTGCCAAGCAATTCTCACAGTAGTTGTATCTTTCAACCACTTCCTCTCTCTGCTCTTCCGTCATTTTGATGAACTTACGACAAAATCGCAAGGCATGAACTATTCTGCACAAAACGCACTTATAAATGTCCGAGTCTTGGTTCTTTTCACGATTTTGTGGCTGTTTAACACGCACTTTATCCTGGCGAGTGACGGCTAATCTTCTGTTAGGCCTAATGTAGAGAGATAGGAAAAGAAACAAATTCAGTAAATTTGAGCAATTTAAAGTATATTTATATCCGTCGAAATTTAGTACGACCTTGGAGAATTCTGGTAGCCTTTTTCATTTTCATACCGGTATGAATTATATAAAGTCGCAGAGTGCAAACATAGATGGAAGTCATTACGGCGATATATGTGGAATTTTTCTTTCGTAATCTTCTTAAAACTATTAGAAGAAAATTATAAATTTGTATAAGGATAGAATTAAGTATACAAAATATAATTACTAAACGCCTTTTTGCCAATCAATTTCATTTATTTAGAAGGAAATTTTTTTTCCAAAAGTAGGAATAAATCAAATGTGCAACTGTGCATAATAATTTCTATATTCATGAAAGTACAATATAGCCACTTAAAAGTTTCAATGATTTGCTTTAGCATTTGACAGACTTATCGTTCAATTTTTGACATTAGCTTAAGCCAGCTTATGCGTATTACAGTATACTGGAGGCCCAGTATTCAAGTGAATATTTGATTGAAGTTAACACTTCAACAAACGTAGGAATTTAATGGAGGTTTACAAATATAATTGCTTGAATTTAAAAAAATTTTTTTTTTTTAATTTTTTTGTACAGGAATTGGCAACACTTAACCAAGATTACTCTATGTAATTTTTGTAGAAATCCTTGCTAAGTTTATACATTTTCTATGCTTTCCATTATCAGGGTATTTTGTTATATTATTTTGTTGTTGTTGTTGTTGTAAGGATTGTTTAAATATTCAGCATCTTCGTTTTGAATATTCGAAATTTCTTTTATTGTGTATAAATATTATGGTTTGTAAAGTTGTGCTTTATTGCTGTTGTCGATGCTTAATGAATAACAAAATTTCAATATACTTTTACAGTAATTGAACTAATTTTCTATTGCCATCATTTATTAATAAATTATAATGAAAAGTTTGATAGATTTAAGGTTCAGCTGCACAAATACATGCTAAAAAGAAATAAACACACACACACACATAAACATAAAATTGTTAAAATTTTATAAAATAAGAAAACCGTTTTAAAACAGTTTTATAATTTGTTCGTTCTTCATGTAATCGCTGGCGTGTTTGGAGAATTTTGTTGTCTATAATAGAGCAAAGGAAAATAGAGGAAAACTTGACATGCCATTAACGACCGCCCATACTTGGCTTGGTTAGGCCAATATTATTATAGACTACTAATATTATTTTTTGTAAAATACTTTATGCAACATGAAACAGATACATATTTTGATATTTAACAAGTGAAAGATAATTGACTAATGGTTCATTGGTCTTACTTCGGGGCTTAAAGCCTCAACAGCTTATTGTCTGTATTTTATTCAATTTGATGTTGATGGAATGAAACGTTCTCGTTAAACATTGATGGGTTTCATTTTCATTCACAACCAATTTTCATTAAAATAAAATTTCAAAATGAAAATCGTTTTAATCTCTTTTAGCTTTTTCTTTTTCCAAGTGAAATAGAAGAAAGACAACGGCATCATCATTCTTTAACACATTTATCGTAATCATAATAATAAATTTTTAGGGTTCTCATTATTTTCTCTCATTTCAAGAATTAATATGAATCATGGAAAAATAACTTGGGCGGTCGATCAGGAGAATATATGCACATATATGCACTCATATATTGATAACACTGTATGCAGTAGCCGTGTGCTATTTTGCTTCCATATTACTTATTTGTATTACTCCTGTGTTGTGCACTTCAAACATGAAAAAAAAAATTTATAATAAAGAAAATTAAGAAAATCTGTATATTATTCTGTTTTATTGGTCCATTGTATGTTATGTTCGTTTGCTAACCGCAACGTAAATTCCCCATTGACCATTCAAGTGATTTAGATTTTAAGTTATGAACTCATTTTTGCGCTGCTTCGAGTGTGTAGCCAAAAGATGTAATGCGGTTTCAGATGCTGGGCTTGCGAGTCAAGCTATCAATTTAATAGCATTGAATGCTGAAGTGCATTTATCAAAAATCGCTTATGAAATAATAGTTTAAGACAACTTGGTAAGAATAGTAATTTTAAAATTGTCCTTATATTTCATGTTGTGGCAAAAACACACATACGTACGTACGTACTCTCATGCATGTTATGAGTAAATGGTTTCAGAGGGACAAGAAATTGCAATTTGGTGTCATTGCCAACCGAAGCATGCAACAACAGCAACAGTTATTGTTTTCAACATCAAATGTAACACATTTAGTGAATGTCACCAATTTATAAAAGGGTTTTTCAAATTTTACCATAATTACACTGTGGAAAATTTTCATAGCAGACTTGAATTCGTTTTAGTCCTGGCTAGTTTTTAAATATAAAGGGTTAATAATTAAAGGCCTTTTAATTTTCCCAATAATAAATCTAATTTTTTCTTATTTGCAGTCAAGTTTTTGGAATAAATAAAACAAAATAAATAAAAATAACAACGAAATGAATATGAAAAGCCCATAAAAATAATTTCAACTCCAACATTCCATATCGGTGCATTAATATTCTGTTAGAAAACACTAGTTCAGTACTATTAGCACTATAGTTTTAGAGTTATTGCTGCACTCTACAAAGCTAAACATTTGATTTTGGGGGGGTGAACGGATGTTACTTATATTTAATTTTATTTATTATTTCATGTTTCATTAACTTCATTTTCATTTTCATTTTCGCTACTCCTTGTATATTTTTGTCAGTGCATTGAAAAATTGCTAGAATAAAATCTGCTCTAGCTGAAACCATCTGAAGTGGTTTCATACCTTTTATTATTCTTGCAACAATTCAAAATGATCTTGCGGCAATGAGAATGTATAAATAAATGATCCCATTACTATGACTAGAGATGCGGATGGCGGTTTGTTAGCTGCTAGAGCTTGTTGTTTTGTTGGCTCACTCGATAACTCGTAGAAGATGGCCATTGCTGCTAACAACGATCATTGACGACACTTCCAATTATGTTGCTAACAAGGAAACATAAATTTCAACATTGACGACAACGACAACAACGATGAGCTACATGTAACACATAAAAGACAAACAACAACAACAACAACAACTACACAAAATTACATCGATTTGGAGTTGGAGGATAGGAGACATTAAAATTATCTTTATCTTGTTTTTGTTGTTGCTATTTTCTTGGTTGGCTTCAGAGCCTGGTTAACAGATCTTCAGAGGCAGAAGTGAATGAGTTTTAAAATAAAGCTTATGAAACAAAACAAAACAAAACAAAACAAAGACAATACCATAAACATGCGTTGTTGTTGTGCTGCACTTGAGAATTGTTCATTCGATGGACGCTGGATATTGTTTCTATTTTTGTTTTTGTTTTTGTTCTTGTTCTTATTGTTGTCGTAGTTTTAGTTAGCTGATGCATGGTGTAGTTAATAAAAATAAAAAGAACGAACGAAAGAAAGAATCTGGCTGAAGAATAAGATTTACGGCACAATTTGCGGATGTTAAAGTTTTTGTATAGATGAAAGGAAGAGGTAATGAACAGCGAGCAAAAAAGAAAAAAAGAGAAAAACGCAAAAAACAATGACAGTATTCGATGGCATAAGCCTTGCTATAGGTATGAGAATGGGAATGAATCTGTTGTTGATGAGGATAATGAATGAGGCTGGTGGTTGGTGGTTATTGCAATGTAAATGTTAAATATATTGAAAGCTATATTGCTATGGTAAAGATAGTAGTGCTAGTGCTAGTGGTGGTGATGGTGGTATAAAGGTGTAAAATGTATGTTTTCAGTTTAGATAAATGTTTAATTCTTGTCATGCGGTTGGCTTAGACCATTTGGTTTGATTTTCAAATTAACAGTTTTACAAATTTATTACACTTCTGAGATAATGCGTGTGTGTGTGTGTGTGTGTGTTTACAAATCATATATAAATGCACATTACGATTGTCTTTTCAGTGTAGTAGAATTTTAAAAGAATTTATGTTTTTTTTTGTGATTCTCTAAGCTTCCTATTCCCTTTATTCAAAAAATAGCCACAATTGTTATTTCCTTGCTATTGTTGATATTATTTTGAGGAGTTACTTTAAACTGGTTTATGGCCATAATTTAAATAACATTTCGGCTAGTTTGAACGTATCAAATGATTTGCAATTTAAAAATGATTGTCAACAATCACAGGAACTGAAAGGCGGTACTGAGATATTTGCAGCAACTACATCTTGTTTAACTATTTTAGTCCGTCCTATTGTTTGTCTGTCTTAAAGTTATTAAGTGCTCTAAATCTCGCTGAAGCCAATCCTTCGTTTTGCCAAATGACAGCAAAATATGTACAACAAGCAACAGAAGCTTTGAATTTAACATATACCAACGAGACATAAAATTAGACAGACGAATAGCCAGTCAGCTTACTTGCGCATTACCAGACACTAGCGCACGCTGTTGCTGCCATGAAATGATCGTGCGTCTTAGTGTACGTTCGTACAAATGAACCTGCATTTAACAGCAGCCTTGGTGGTTGTTACAAATTTAAATATGATTTAAGACATAGAAGATCTCGCCGTGTATTTTTTTTTGTGTGTTTTCTGTAATTTTTGTAGAAACTCGCACACATTAGCATTTTAAAACACGCACACTCGTTGTCAACATTAAATCAGTAAGCCAAAATGGAAACATTTGACTGTTTATCACTGGTATTTATGCATCTTGAAATTCTTTCGTTGATGGCTATTAAAAAGATCTATGTCTGCAAAACAAGCAAAACCCATCATCGTTGTCATCAGCATCATCTTCGTCACCGGCGTCGCACAGTGTCGCGGGATCATAAATAATCCCAAAAAATGAAATTTTTCGCTCATATTGATTTATCGCTTTATTTTAATAAAAATTTTGAATTTTGCAAAACATGACACGATTATAACGACACGTATAACGTTTAACAACAACTTTATTTAAAAAGGACTTACACTTTTAGAAGGCAAGAAAATTCTAGATATAAAAATTTTCTTGTTGTGGTTACCCACTGAGGAAAAGAAATGTATATTCTCATTGTGGTTATATTAACAGATCAACAAAAAATTATCTATAATCGTACATTGAAATGCAACTTTCTAAACAGGAACATGGGAAAAGAGGCCTGATAACGTTTCGTTGGCGTAAATTGAGACTAAATGAAGGAGCAACTAAACTTTCCTGGTCAGGTAAGAAAATAGTGTATAAATGGCTTATTAAAATTAAAAGACTTTTCAGAATCTTTTAAGCAATTGAAGAGCAATTTTCATTTGCTATCTTGCATAATACAATCGCATATATTACAAGTATTACACCCCCCTGGGGCACATAAATATGGTCTTTATAGAATTCCACTATCTAGACACAATGCAACTGAGGAAAAAGGGAGCCCAGTCCCCTGAAGACAAGCAGGGAGTCAACTGGAAACTCCACTTTATTTCCACGGGGATCAGTATGCCCCAGAGGTCATTATTTGTCTCTTTAGACATTTAATAGTTTTCTGGCTGATCATTGAGGTTGGCCCCTATATGGGAGTAACGTGGTGGTTGTGGTTTCGCGGCCCCATAACAGACAGGTCAGTTTTTAATGGTGGCTGGGTTCATTTCACCTTTAATAACACCTACCTGGTGAAATGTTCCCAGATCCAGTGAGCATGCTAGATATGTGTTCTGAACAGGAGGACACTCTTAAGCAAGGAGTGATGATTTGCAGCCCTGCTCTGGAATCATCGAAGTTGCAACTAGAAAGTTCTGTTGCATAGAATTACAGCTTCGGCTTTCTAGGACGAGCATGACGTTCCAAATTATGCAGTGGTTTGGTCCACCATCTGATTAAGGCTTCAGGGCCAGGTGCGGATGTAAATCAAATCACATCAATTACAAGTATTACAAGTTATTGAAATTCACATTTTCATTAACATTTTAAGGAAAGTTGAAACATTTTCTTATTATTTATTTATTTATTTTTATTATCTAGTAGCTGAACCCGGTGTGCTTCGCTACCCCCCACGTTATAAAATAAAATTAAAATTAATTAAAACAAAAATTAGGATATACAACATTTCTAGTTTGCCCATCAGAAGCATACACATATAAATCGGTGGGTTTTCCTACACGCGAGCATGCTACATAAAGCTGTCCATGCGAGAAACATTGATTTGCTAAATTTAAGCCGCAAGCTTGCAGAGATTAACCTTGAGCTTTGTTAATAGTCATCGCAAACGCTAACCGAACAGGAAACTGCAATCGTTTAAAATCGAATGGTAAATCTGTTGGTATCATTGGTCAATAAGTATTCCTGAGTCAAAGAATTTATTATTTTGTAAGAATATCCTATTGTAAAAATTTAATGACGATCGGTCCAGTAGTTAAGACTATATTACGATTTTTAATTGTTCTAAAAAGGGGTATGGTCCCACCCACTTTTCTCCTGTACCAAACATCATCGACGTAGGTCAAAAAATGTCCAAAATATGGCGATTTAAATTTTTGGGTTATATGGGCGGTGCCACGCTCCTTTGTGCAATCAAAGTTTCATATAGCCTACTATTCCTTCCACAGTCACAGCAACATGCTGTGAAAATTTCAGGAAAATCGACCCAACGGTTTGGCCTCCTATAAAGCACAAACAAACAAACAGACAGACAGACATTCATTCATTTTTATATATATAGATTATAATTAAAATTATTAAAAATCTTGTGGACCAAAAGTTTATCTCTATAAGTTTTATAAAGTTTTGAACAATAATTTTATTGGAATCCTTCATATTTTTTCTCTAATAGTTCCTGATGAAAGGAATATAAATAACGTGTATAACAAGCTTTGGTTTTATTATATTTGTTTTTAATTTTAATTTTATTTTTAAGTTGTAGAATAATGCTGCCTTTACGACACAGTGCATCTTGCTTATGCTTCTGGAGAGGGAATATTTGCAATTGTTTAGAATATTAAAAAAAAGCGAACGCAAAGAAAGAAATGAACGTGTTGGCTAGACTCGTTGTGTAGTAGACAATTTTCGATAACTGAGAATACATTTAAAATTGTTCCCCCCTTTTTAACGCATAATTTTGTATTATTTGTGTACAATGCTGTAGTAGTTGCTGTAATAGTTAAGGCTGAAAATACAACAATCATTAGCATCATTAGCATTGATGGAACATTGCAAACAGGAGACACTACAAGTCGTCTTTGTTAGTTGGCTTCTTTTTGCAGTCGTCACAGAGTTTGTCAATGTGACTGTTAAAGTTTATGTTTTGCCTGACAGGCTCCATTACACTACAACATGTCCTAAGCAAATTTCACTATCTGTCTACTTCTTAACGATACAATGTTATATACCCTTGCCGTTTTTCACGTTCATTTTCTTGTGTCATTGGCAAAAATGAACAGGTCTGTCAAAATGTTCATAATATTGCTTACAATGGCCTTTAATACATGCTTGAGGAAGCTTGTTGTTACTTGTTTAAATTATACTCTTGATTTATATGTTTGTACAGTGTACACTAATCATCCATTCCCACTTTCAATGCACCTTGGGCTGTAGTATATAAATTTTTTTTCTTTAATTAAATAAAATAAAATCAAAAAATGTTTGTACAAGCTTAGGAAATTTTAAATATCTAAAACTACAATTAATTGAAATTTTTCTAATTGCAAATGTATTTTTTATAATTAAAAATTTTATATTTTCGTTAACCAAATGGCTTTTTTTAGATGACAAATATTTTCTAATTACTTGTACTATTTCGCCCCATTGTGGAGAGGAATGTTATGAAAGAATGTTGAAAAGCTCTTCAGCAATAATTTATTTAAATGTTTTTAAAATAGTCGTCATATAATATAATACTATTCCATTGTTGTTGTAAAATTGTTTCTGTAATGGGTGTCTTCTACCGCACCAACTTGCATACGTTTATATGAATTTAAATGTTGTAACGTTTTAGATTCTTTTTAAAAAAAAAAAGTTATTTGAATTGTTGGGTCATTTTTACAAAAAACAAAAAAGAAAAAAATAATGGGATTTGAAATATTTTGCTTTTTTTAAAAAATAAATTGCTCCACACGAAGAAATGGGCCTTTAAAATTAATTATAATTTTAGTTTCTGTTTCTGTTAATTGTGACTGTGTGTTTCAATTTCGGATCTATGTGCCCATGTCGGAAGTTTCTTATATATGGAAATAAAGTGGTTTGTCAAGCAAAATCTAAACCGAATAGCACTAGAGGATTCCTGCCATTGCGATATTGTATTTGGTTGTTCACGCTCTAGAATTTAATTTTATCCAAAATTCATATCGTATGTAACAAAAAATTAACTGTTTTATTTGAACATAAAAAAATAACAGAACATAAATTATCTGATTATAATGTTATCTTTACTTGTTCGTATTGAATACCTCAGGAATAAAGTTGTTTTCAAATTTCGTATTCAAGCTCTTTTCCTTATTTTTCTTAAAAATTTTGTATCTTAATCGTAATTGTAACTTGTGGAAAAACTACAACTTAAAACATTTGAGATTCGATTTTGTTAAGTTGATAATTCAGAATGATGAAAAAAGAAATCTGCCCCAAAAATTACATAGAACTAAAGTTTTTGAGTTGAATTTGTCTCATTTTCTCCACCTTTAGCTATTTTTTTTAGATATTTATCCAACATACAAACAAACAAAAAAAAAACAAACGAAACATGGCGTAAAAGAAATCATTTTGTTGATTTTCGTTTTCGTTTTAATTTGCCTTCTTTGCTAACGATCCTACTGATTAAAAACTTGCGACCCTTAAATGTTCTTGACTCTGTTTTATATGGTTCATATCGTACATGTGTAAGTACCACAGCTGCAACGCCCAGAACTTTTTACACGTGCAGTCTTCTTCTCTTCTTCTTCTTCTTCAGCTTGTTGTTGTTGTTAGTGTGTAGAATATAATTCATAATTTTAACTGATAGCTCTTTTTATTGCAATGTTGTTGCTCTTGTTTTGTTTGTGGCTGTTTTCTGCTTAGCTGCCATAATAATAACAACAACAATAATAAAAACTGGCAACAAGATCGCCAATATTATAAACAGTACGTAACTAATTTATAAAACTGCGTACAAGAAAATGCAATATGTTGTTATATCATGTTGTTGATAATTAGTACATGTTTAGTACACATTGCTGGAAGTTAAATTAAGTGTAATATAAAGAACACAGTGCAACAGAAATTGACTTTGAGGAATTGTTAATGTATTGGTCTTATAATTTTTATTATATTTTTTTTGAGTCTTTAATATTCGATTAATAAAGCAGCGATACTACTGTACTACAGTGTTTAACAAAAAGAGTGTTCCAAATATGATATACTTACTAACCCCCAAACATATTGAATTTTTTTTTTTCAATTGTGATGGGCAGACCATGTCAAAGTTTTACAGTGTATGTAAAATTAGAGCAACAACTACAAAAAACTTTAAAGCAAAGGATGCCAAAGGATCATTTGTGGCCTTGATTTTGAAACGCTACAGGTAGTCGCTTTATTTTTAAACATTTTTAAATAAATAAAGGCAAATAATAAAAAATTAAAAGATGGCTCATACATTGACTCCATATCGCACTTGGCAGTTTTGTTATGTCTTTCTTTTGTTATTCTCCATTAGAAAATAGTCATTTTTGTAGGAATCGTGAATGATGTTAAATAATAATTTCAAATAAATAAATAAATAAATTCTTTTTGATTTGTTTAATTTTTATATAAATTATGTTATCATATTTCCTGGTTGCTTTTTATTAATGGCCGCCCAATGTTCCTTTAAACTATGATGTTGCATTATTGTCAATCAAATTCCACTTCATCTTTACTGTCTCTCTCTTCTTTAAGAAATATTTCTTTTCATCTTTCATGTCTTATCATTTGTTAATTGGAAAATTGATTTAGATTTAACTGTTTGATTTATGATTCTAGTGTCCAAATCCAATTCGAATAACATTTAACACACTGTGTTCTTATACAATTGTTAACAATTCCTTTCCATTTGCAACATTAAATGTTGCCTCTTTTAGACTTAAGTATGGAATGGTAGAAAAAAAAATAAGACAAATGCCAGGAAAAATGAATAATGCCAGAGTTGTTGTTGTTGTTGTTGTTGTTCTGAAAAAAAATATTTCTTTTTTTCCGGATTTTGAATCATTAAACATTTGCTAACCAGTATCATGTTGAGCTGTCATAATTTGCTCATGCCTACACATACACACACACATACATCTATGTATATAGCTATTTTAAAGGATCTAGAGGTAAGAGCGTGCAGTTGGTATGCTTGCAGAAATGCAGAAGTGTATGTCTGTGTTTTGTCTGTAGCTTAACTTGATATCTGTCAAGGTTGTCCATCTAGGCTTAACCGCATCTTTTCATTTGTCTGCTTGTCTGTCCGTAATACAAAATCGTCTGTACATTTTCCATAAAAATTTAATCTAACTATCTGTCCTTCAGTTTAGCTTTCTTAGTTTCTTCGTTGTGAGATTGTTTATTGTTGTTCTTGTTCTAATGTGTGATTTTATATATTTTCTTACTGCTCTATCTTGGAATCTATTTATACAATAAACATATCAAAATCTTATAAATGGAGTTATTGATTCGTTATTGTACCACATATGTAGAATGTGAGTGACTGACTGACTGGCTGACTGGCTGACTGATAGATGAAAAGTTGGTTGCCATACAATTTAGTCGAAAATGAAAACAAGTTGGTCAAACTTGTTAAGAATGTTTTAAGAAGAAGAAAAAGACAGAAAAACCAAAAAATTTACGTATTTACTTACATTATCAGCCTTAATTCCGATTTAGCAAACACTTTTCCAGACAATAACTGACACAACTTTTGCGTCTCTTGTTTGAAATAAGAAATTCTATCGAACGTATGCAAAAAACTATTTCCATTAAAGTACGCAGGTATTCCAAGGTATTCAGAGCCAACATATGATTGATTGTTGATGGTTTTAGTTAAATTGTAAAGAAAACGTACACGTCTACACTACAAATGCAATATACAATAATAGACATTATGTTTGATAAATAGTTAGATTAATGATTTGATTTCGAAACAGAGCCTTTGAAATTTTGCCTTTTTTCTTTTCACTGGCCATTCAAATTTGAAAAGTTTGAGAGTGAATCAAGTGAAGCTATTGTTTGAATCTGGCGTTAACGTGCCAAACTGAATGCTTGACAGACTAAATGTTGACGGGATGGCGTCCTTTACCAATTGATAGATTTGCAAAATATTTCTTTAATTTCTAAATTTAAAAATATTTATTTTTTAACTGTTGAAAACAATGAGTTGCATATTTGGTTTTTGTAAAAAGCAAAAATTACTGATTATCTATTGTCGGGGAATATAAATGGCCAAATATTTCAAGTTTATTTACTTAACCTATGAATCCTGGGTTTATTATGATTTACATGAAATGAATGCCAGTTTGTTGCTTAACACACGTTTAGTCCCTGCAATGTAGGGTGTAGGGAAATCGATTTTAATATTTAAAACGTAATAATTTTTTGTTTTTTTTTTTTTTTTGTAAAAATCAACTACAGCATGGTTCTCATATTGATTTATTGCTAATGATTTCTCAAATTCATTAGCTCAATTTTACACTCGTATTGTGTTCATAAGAAAAGTAAATCGAAGATCCTACTAATTTCGCATTATATAAAAGCAAAAATTAAATTTTTTTTTCTTGAAGAAAGTTGAGAAGCAAAAGGAGACAAAAAAATATATAAACAAAAAGCTAGTGGCAGTGGTGCTTGCACTGCTAGTGGCCATGATAGTGTCAGTGGAAGCAGTCAGTTGTGGGTTGTGTCCCTTAACGGTATAAAGTTTTGAATTTTGTGTGTTTTTTTTTAATTTTGTACCTGCTTGTTCCGCTTGCTTGTCTTATATCTTTTAACGCTGATAATGTTTTAAGATTTTTAAGTGATTTTGCCATTTGTATTCGTAAAAAGATTTCATTGTTAAGATAAGGATCGGTCCAAAGTATTTCAACTGTAAATGAGATTAAATTCAAGCATTAAATGGATGCTTAATATGTCTGACCATACACACATAGCTCCACCCAAATTTTATGGCATTTAAGTAATTTCTTAATGATGCACAAAAATGTTACGGCCACATTTGTCTTAAGATAACTCTACGTTTTATATGTTTTAATTTTTTGTTTTGTGCGCCTCACGTGATACATAACATTAGCTGAACTTAAGATGAGCAAAGAAGGGAATTTAAATTTGAATTGAGCGTGCAGCTAGAAGGTCAGTTTAATATTGTGGCGTTTTTTCCCAATTAAAATAAATACAATCAAATAGTCGAGGAAGTACAGCGTGTCATCAATGTCATAGCAGAAATATTCTTTATTTCTCCACATTTTTTAAGCCTTCTCAAAGCTCAACCTCGTGTTTTCTATAAAAAAAAATTCATCAGTCATTATTTTTATGTAGAAAATTTTAGTCGTCATAATTGTTCTATAGAACATTTTCAATAATCTTGAGTTTTCCATAAAAATTTCATTATTCAGAGTTTTAATCAGCCATTTTTCCCTAAAAATTTCATCAATCACACAACTTTTTATCAGTACTCAAGCAAGTGCAGCGTCATTAATGCCGTAGCAGAAATATTCTTTATTTTTAAGCCTTCTCAAAGCTCAACTTTGAGTTTTTTATAACAAAATTTTTCTGTAGAAAATTTTCACCACTCATAATTGTTCTATAGAACATTTTCAATAATCTTGATTTTTCCATAAAAATTTCATCATTCAGAGTTTTCATCAGCCATAACTTTTCTGTAGAAAATTTTTACGTTATAATTGTTTTGTAGAAAATCTTTAACAGTCATAATCTTTCCCTAAACATTTCATCAATCACAATTTTTTGGTGAAAACTCTTCATCGGTACTCAAGCAAGTACAGCGTCATTAATGCCGTAGCAGAAATATTATTTATTTTTCCATATTTTTTTAAGCCTTCTCAAAGCTCAACTTTGAGTTTTTTATAATAAAATTTTTCTGTAGAAAATTTTCACCACTCATAATTGTTCTATAGAACATTTTCAATAATCTTGATTTTTCGATAAAAATTTCATCATTCAGAGTTTTCATCAGCCATAACTTTTCTGTAGAAAATTTTTACGTTATAATTGTTTTCTAGAAAGTCTTTTAGTCATAATTTTTCCCTAAAAATTTCATCAATCACAATTTTTTGGTGAAAACTCTTCATCAGTACTCAAGCAAGTACAGCGTCATTAATGCCGTAGCAGAAATATTATTTATTTTTTAACTTTGAGTTGTTTATAATAAAATTTTTCTGCAGAAAATATTCACCACTCATAATTGTTCTATAGAACATTTTCAATAATCTTGATTTTTCCATAAAAATTTCATCAGTCAGAGTTTTCGTCAGCCTTTTTTTTTGTGTAGAAAATTTTTAAGTCATAGTAATTATTGTGTAGATCTTCAATAGCTTTGGAATTTCGATAAAATTTTCATCATTCAGAGTTCTCATCAGCCATAACTCTTCTGTAGAAAATTTTTACGTTATAATTGTTTTGTAGAAAGTCTTTAACAGTCATATTTTTCCCTAAAAATTTCATCAATCACAATTTTTTGGTAAAAACTCTTCATCAGTACTCAAGCAAGTACAGCGTCATTAATGCCGTAGCAGAAATATTCTTTATTTTTCCATATTTTTAAGCCGTCTAAAAGCTCAACTTTGAGTTTTTTATAAAAAAATTTCATTAGTCATTATTTTTCTGTAGAAAATTTTCACGTGTATATTTGTTCTATAGAACATTTTCAATAATCTTGATTTTTCCATGAAAATTTCATCATTCAGAGTTTTAATCAGCCATAATTTTTATGTAGAAAATTTTCAAGTCAGAATAATTGTTGTGTAGATCTTCAATAGCTTTGATATTTTGATAAAATTTTCATCATTCAGAGTTTTCATCAGCCATAACTTTTCTGTAGAAAATTTTTACGTTATAATTGTTTTGTAGAAAATCTTTAACGTGCATAATTTTTCCCTAAAAATTTCATCAATCAAATTTTGAGTAAAAACACTTCATCAGCCATAATTTTACGATAACATTATTTCATCAGTCATTATTTTTCTTTAGGAAGTTTAGATCGGTGATGATTCTTCTATAAACAATTTTTAACTGTTATAATTGTTCTGTAGAAAATCTTTAATATTCATTATTTTTCTATAAAAATTTCATAAGTCATGATTTTTTTATAAAGAGTTTTCAGCAGTCACAATTTTTTGGTAAAAACTTTTCATCAGTCGTAATTTTGCGACAAAATTTTTCATTAGTCATTATTTTTCTTTAGATAGTTTAGAACGGTCTATAGAAAATATTTAATCCTCAAGATTTATCTTAAAAAAAATCTAATCTTAATGATCAACAGAAATATTTCATCAGTCAAGGTCATGTTATTTAAGTATTGTAGTATTTATGTTACGCAAATATTAACAGGAATATTAAAAAATTTTAACGCTTTATGCGTTGAATTTGAAAAAATTTGGAATCCCGAAATAATCCGGGATTTTCCCCCAACTAGGCACCCATTAATATTGGTTTCCAGAGTAGTTATCGTATTTGAATGATATTTTATGGATTTCATTCTTGTTCTGAAGCAGGTATGCCATGATTTTATTTTAGCAAATGCTTAATGTTTAATCTGGGTTTGTGTTTCGACAGAAACTAGTACGGAAAAAGGGTGTTTCAAGCATAATTGCTTAACGCACAGAAGTTTGATTATCAAAAATATAAATATATAAATTAATGTAAACAAGCGTCGTTTCGATGATTTAGTGTTTAGCTTTATGAAGTCCCATTTACATGGACTTAATGACCCATATGAGAACTACAACAAAACATTTTATGGCCAATAAAAAACTAAAAGTTTAAAATTTTATGTTAAACTTATTACAAACAAACACACGGAAAAATGTCTTGTCCAACAACTAGACAAACATTTTTTAGTTAAGAATTCATCTTTTTGATTTTGTGTAAATAAAAATTTCAAATATTTAAAGCAAAAAAAAAAAAAAACAAAAAACAACAACAATATTTTCTAACAACTTGAGTTACGCCCACTTGATGTCCAAGAGAGATAATAATAAAATAATAATGATAAAACATAAACATAAAGAAACAGTTAACATGGATGTTGCCATGTAAGTTTGTATAGTATCATAAGCAAGCGCCATAACTATTTATTTTGGTTAACTAACCTAAAATTTCTTTATTACTTTATCTGATGTTTTCCTTTTTTTTTAATTTTTAAAAATTACTTATTTTAATATTAGTTTTGCACAAAGACTTTTCGTTGTTGCCGTTAATGGCGGTGATGTTGATGTTATTATATTATTGTTGTTGCTGCTGTTGTTGTAGTTGTCGCTGTTCTGTCGCTGTTGTTGCTGTATTGTCCTCAAACATCCAGTGGTAGAATCATGTAGTGGTTGGATAATTATTGAGGAGAAAACTTTGTATTATTATGAGGAATGCGTGTAAAATGTTAACAGTTTGCATGATAAGACATCGATGGCATGTTCATGTTCATATACTAAACATATTTATAACTTCTCGACGTATTAAAATACGTAGGATGTTAGAAAATTATGGCCAAATGCACTGAACTGAAAAACATTAAAAATGTGTGGATTTTTTTTTTTTATTAAAAAAAGCTTGTCATTGGTTGCTCTCTGCAATTTAAAATGAAATCTATTATAAAAATTAAATTAGTTGCAAAAAGCAAAAACAAAAATTACAAAAATAAATAATAACTCCTCCTCCTCCTGCAGCTAAAGTTCTGATATTTTTGAAAGCAACCCTTGCTGCCACATAAGCTCACGACGGTTTATACTTTATATGCAGTTTATTTCTTTTTCAATTTCTTTTTATTTTATAAAATCTCGTTAATGTTAAAGTTGATGTTATGGCGGCAATAACTGCATTATTTTAAGCTTTTGTAGCGAAAACTAACTTAAAAAAAAACAGAAAATGTTATTACTTTTGTTACATGAAACTGCGGTAGAACCCATCAAGCACAGAGTTAGAGGAAGAATCAGTAGAAGCAACAGCAGTTCTATGGCGGTTCTGCTTATTGCACATTTAATGAGTGTCACGCCCACTTAATGGTGTGCTGAATACCACATCACATGTTGTTATGTCCGCTTATATTTAGGAAAAATTGCCAATGCAATTCAAAGCAATTGCTAAAGTTAAAAACTATTGCAAATATTTATAAGGACGACATACATAAAATAGTTGAGTTGTCAGTTAACGTGCCCTCTGCAAGTTTGTACGTATGGATAATTCTTAGCAACTGCAACAACATGCAACTATCTTCAACTATACAGAAGGTTTCTAGGGCTGCAAAACATAGCAGGCAAGCTATTGGAGTTTTAAAAAATATAAATATTAATATGTAGGATTGTTTTGATAAACAAATGTGTAAAAATATACCGAATACAGTATTTAGCATTAGTGAGGAGGGTTATAAAAATTTCAACTGCGAATTAAAATTTAATATACTTTTCATTAGCACGCAATAATTTTTGTTTATTTAAACATAGACACAAGACAAGAAAGTGTTACCACCACCTAAAGATACTTAAAGTGATCGTTGTATCAAGGCAAAAAATTTTAAGCTGTTTCTTTTCAATTTCTCACAATCAGGATTATTCTATATGGACTAGCTCTCCAATAGCTTTAAAATCAATCAGAATTGAATTTTTGTTTTTTAATTTTAATCTTGTTACACATCTGCAAAGGGTAAAACTGCTATAATGTCTCTCCATCCATCACAGCCTTTTATCTCTAGAAACTTATTATAGAGTCTTCTGAAATTTGGTTAATAACAACTACAAAAATCTAAAAGTTGTTTTAAAAATTAAATATGATATTCATAAAATAATAGTTATGTTTGTATAAACTGTGATACACTGCGATCAGTATACACGTAAAATTTAAACAGTGTATGTAAAACGATAAGTGCTATAGGATCTATTCTTTTTCTTCTTAAATGGCCTGGTGAGTCTTAAGCATTCCATGTAGTTGGGTCTTCTGCGCTTCTTTACCAATTTCTAACATTTAGGTCTAAAAGATGTTGTTGGACCTGATCTTTCCAACGGAGTTTTGGTCGTCCTCTCCCCCGGACGCCTTCGGTATCATATTCAAAAATTCTCCTTACCAGAGCTTCTTTACTCATACGCACAACATGTCCTTGCCAGTGCAGTCTTTGCAGTTTTAAGCGCTTAACAATGTTCATATCAGCGTACAGCTCATTTAGTTCATGGTTCATACGATGCCGATAGTCTCCATTTACACAAACTGGTCTGCATATCTTACGAAGGATTTTTCTCTGAAATACGATAAGTATAGCTTCATCTGTACCCACATAAAAGCATCGGTAGATTGAGTGTCTTGTGGACTTTTATTTTAGTAAGTCTAGAGAGGGCTCTACTTTTAAATTGTCTGTTTAGTTCAAAGACCTGTTTGTCAATATTATTTTTCTTCGAATTTCCAGGCTGATGTTGTGGTTTTTATTTATGGATGACCCGAGATACACAAATTCCTTCACAACCCCAAACTTGTAATTGCCGATGTTCACAGTTTCACCTAATCTGGTAAATTTGCTGTTCGTTGTAACCATCAGCTTGGTTTTGCTTTCTTTAGCTGCCAAGGCCATTTTTAAAGATTGCCTCTAAATGCCCGCAAAGGCAGCATTTATATCTCGCCATGTCCTACCAATGATGTCGATGTCATCAGCATATGCAAGGAGCATGTGGCTCTTGGTGAAAATACGCTTCGCGTATGACTTTTTCCAAAGCAATGTTAAAAAGGTCGCACGTTAAACAGTCGCCTGTCTGTCTGTCTGTCTGAATCCTCGTGAGATGATAAACGATTCGGAAAGACTATTTCCTATTTTCACAGATAATCATGTTTCAGTTAGCGTCATCTGGCAAAGTTTTAACAATTTCGCCAGAATTCCAAATTCAGACATCGCCTGACATACCTTTGTTCTAATCAGGCTACCAAAAGCGGCGTTAAAATTAAGGAATAAATGGTATGTGTCCATTTGCTTTTCGTGCGTTTTCTCCATAATTTGTCGTAGTGTGAATATCTGGTCTGAGGCGGATTTTTCAGATCTAAAACCGCATTGCTAGGAGCCAATTATTGCATTGAGCTTTGGTTTTAGTGGCTCATACAATATTGTGGCCACGATCTTATAAGCAATGGGGAGCAGACTTATGCCCCTATAATTGGCACATACTGATTTGTCTCCTTTTTTGTGAACTGCACGCTGAGTTTTGTTGCGTTAATCCAACCAGATTGTTCAAATAGGTTGATGCATCACCTTATCAATTAATTATCTCCGGATTTAAGTAGCTTTCCTGGCAAGCAGGTGGCTTCAACTGCTTTGTTGTTTTTCAGCCAGGATGTAGTTTTTTCTAACTCAATCTGTTTGGGCGGTGTACATTCAATAGCTATAGGAACAAGTAGAAAAAATACAACTTTAAATTGAAGGTTGTGGTAACATCTCGGCTCTCCAATCAACTCCTTTGTTTGACAGTCTTTAACAGCCTAAACTTAATGATTTCTAACGTTTAATAAATGGTAGGATACTGATCGTCGATTTCTGTTGTTGCATGAGTTGCCAAAATCATACAGCATGTATTAACCACCATGTATAAGGCAGTAAAAAAAGTTTTGGTTTTTTGTTTGCAGCAACATGTGCTAACTTAAGTCATAATTACAAGACCACAATAAAATAACATGTGGACATATGTATGTATGTGTCCAGTCGTGTATTATTTTAATTTCTTAATTCATTTTAAAATATTTCTACAACCATAGATCGATCATTACTTTAAGTAAAAGAAAAGTCATAAATTTTTAATTAGCAACCGCCTGCAACAGCTGGAATAGTAGTTGGTGTTGTTGTCAACGGTAAAAATATTCTTTAAGAAACAAGAATTTGAAGGTTTTCATTTGGAATTTGGAATTAATTATAAAAGGCGAGAAAATAGCAGGGACTTAGTGATGGCTATAAAGTTAAGTTTATAGTCTGTTGTTGTAGTTATTTGAAGTTTGTTTATCAGTGCTTCGACAGAGGTTTTTGTGGAGCAATTTTTATGGTTATAAAAATTTCAACCAAAACAACAACAGCAACAACAATAACAATTACATTTAAAATTTATCATTTAACATGGAATAATTAAAATGGAATAATTAGTTTTAAACAAATTATCTGTATGTTAATAGCATTTCTACTTTTCCTATTAAGATCACGAAACTCCCTTTAATTGTTGTTTGTGATCATGTTTGTGCCTGCGTTTGCCTGTGCATACTTTTAATGGAATAAACAATTTTTATGACTCGAACCAATCTAAAAAACTTTTTTTATATTTGAACATTCGATTTTAGCCACCAACACTTGTCTATAAAAATCTTCTTCTTCTTATTTTGTTTTATACATACATACATACATATACATACATACGTACGCTTGTAAAAGTTTGTACAAAATACCAAAAATTATATACAATAATTTGAAACACTTGTTCTTTATTTTTTCTGTTTCTTTTGTTCAACGTGAGCTAATGATTCTGGGCTTAATGTTGAGAAGAAAACGCACAAGAGCTAAAAAAGCTGCTTTGCCCATGAGGTCAGTGGGTCATTGGTGAAGTAGAAAAAGGTAATAACGAAAAAAATGTATTTTAATGACGTTGAAATGCTTCTGCTTCTTCAATCGTTCATTTACACTCTCTGTCTTTTTCTTTTTTTGTGACCATGCAGTTTTATTCATGATTCTTTTTTGATAACCGATTCATGACTATTAATCAATTAAGCAATAGTTGACATGATGCAGAAGAAGAAGATTTAGAAATTATGACCCTTGTATTCTGACTGTTTTATTGTGATGTAAAATTTTTTCCAAACAAAAATTATTGTGACTCTCTAACGTCTTCCATGAAACTTGTTGCAAATAGGACAGCAATTTGATGCTTTTTTTTTTTTCTGTAGCAAAATTAGTTTTTATATTGCGAACGTTAACGCCAATATGTCCATCTATTCAACATTTGTGGGCTATGGCAATCAAATAAATTTAAGCTTAAACTGAGGAATTGTGGTAGGTGAAAAGTTTGTAACACCACAATAATGATGTGATGTGATTTTCAAAGTAAAATCTAATTGTTTGTAAAGTTTGTTGTTGAAAACAACAACTAACAATTTGCATATAATTATTTAAAATTTTTATTCATCTTTCGTGAAAATAATAAAAATGCTTTTCATTCGATTTTCATTTTTCAGCCATATAAATGTTGCAAGCAGATCCACAGGTGGACGGACACATACATTACAAAATCCCACGCATGGCCCGAAGACATATGAAATATTTGAATTTTGTCTATTGTCTGCTTATTTGTCCGTCCGTCGTTTATTCATTTTGTTATGTGTGTATAGAAATTAAGTGACGAATATCAACAGAAGAATAGGTGTCAGTTTAATGGTGGTTTTACTCGTTTAAACAACAAATATTTATGATACAATATTTGAAAAAAAAGGGAAAGAAAATGTTGTTTTTTGTTTCCTAGATATTCACCCTACCGTCATATAAAGTTAACAGTAGAGAAATTTGAGATTTAAGTTAAGTAAAATATTTTCTTAAAATTAAACTTAAATCGACTCACTAAGTGATAAATATTAATGTATAACGCTTCAAAGAATTACTTTAAGGCCACTTCCAAATGATGACATGGCTTCTAATAATTAAAGCAAAACTCTACTAGTTCCATTGGGAAGAAAATTAATTAAAAAGTCTCAGGATACAATGTAACATATTTTTTTTGTTTTTTATCTATTAATATAAAAATGAAATGGTCTACGTATGTAATGAGTTGGCTGGAGCAATTTGGCTGCTTTTTGTTTTATTCGATTCGAAATTTTCAGCAGATGGTTTGTATGAAAAAAAAATTATGAAATGTTCCGGAAGACTTAGAAAATTCATTTATTAATTTTCTTCTGTTGTTGTTGTAAACACAAATAAGTTATTCACAACTCGACATGTTTGTTCGAACTGGTTTGATGAAGCTATGTAGTTGTTTGAATGCTAATAAGTTTGCATACGTGCAAACACACGTATACATTCTTAGCATACGCCAAAAAAGCTCGTAGATCAAATTAAAAAAAAAAAAACACAAAACAAAAAGAAAACAAAATAACAGACCAAATAAAGAGAGGCAACATCTTCAAGTTCGTCGAAACCAAACACTGTTCTAACATGTCAACAGTCAAAAATGTATTTTTATGTTTTAAGATTTTTTTGTAATTCATTACTATACATAGCTGCCACATATTTTAGAGATAATACCGTCACAATTTTAGGGAAAAAATCTTACTTTATTTAAAATCACATGTACATATGTATGTATGTAAATAGATTGCATGTTTTTTAATAAAGTTCAAATTCTTTGGTGAATTTGTTTTCAATTTAGTAAAATATGAATTTTAAGTTTCATTTTTTACATTTTTTTCCTTAAAGTGTATAAATTTATACAAAAAAAAATATAATAAAATATATAAAAAATTGACTTACATATGTACATATACATACATACGTTTTAATAAACATCAGCTTTGCTTATGTTACAGAATTTACCAGAAGAGCCCAACGAACATGATACGTTTTAAATAACTAGACTTTATTTCAATGTAATTTTTCTTCGCATGAGATAATTTAAAGAGCAATTCGAAGAACTAAAGTTTTTGATACATTACATGAGTTTTTAAGAAAAAGTATTAATTTTTTTTATGCATGTTTTTATTTTTACTTTTCAGTATCCTATATATTAAATCATATTAGTGAAAACATAAATAAATCGTTTTCAATTCTCAATTTTTTTTATTTGGCCTACGTTTAAACTTTATAAAATTCCTAAACAGTGTTCAGTGATTTAATTTAGACGTGTTGGATAATACTAAAAGTGAAAATTTGAATATATATTCTACATACATATGGACATATGTATGTATGCACATTATCCGTGCTTTAAAATTTTCCTTCGTGCGATTTGATTCACATAATTTTAAAATTAATAAATAGTTTTTATAAGAGAAGAAAAACCTTGATATTTTGGATAGTGAGGGCTTAAAAGTATTAAGTCACCGACAATTACACTTCACTTTGAAGTAAAAAAATAATTTTCTACTCGATGCAATTTTAACGATACATACATGTGTATATCGGTTATATGCTGAAAAATTCAATATCAAAATTCTTTTTTTCTAAAATTTTATTGCTAAAGTAAAAAATAAAAGCTAAACTTTGAGCGATTTTATTGGCAGTCAACATTTCTTAAAATTTGAATGATTATCTACGTCTAGGTTTATCTATCTATTATTATATATTGTTAGACATTGGCAGTGGAAAAAACCGACTGAATCTACAACAGGCCAGATTTCCTTTCCAATGGACTCTTGCCAATTCACAATATCTAAAGACGAACTAATTGCAAAACTGTTCACATACATTGCTCAAAATTATAGCGATTAACTTTGGTTAAGTGAAAGAGCCATTTTTAACTGCAAAAAACAAATACGCGTTGATTAAATAAATTCAAAAATCCAAAGCTTAATTAATGGCGAACGGCATTCGTATAAATCGATTGGTTCCATTACCGATCCCGAAAATATTGTTAACTACCCCGTAGAGTTCCTGAATTCATTAAACTTACTGGGAATGCCACCACATAACTTCCAGTTGGAGTGGTAATAGTCATGTTACGTAACCTGAATCAGCCAATAGTATGCGATGGTACTAGATTCGTTATTAAAACGCTGATGGCAATAAACTTAGCAATAATAATTATAGGAAAGTTTGTAGGTGAAGAGCTGCTTACTCCAGGGATACTTATCATACCAAGTTGTTTACCATTTAAGTTTAAACGTATCTCATTTCCCGTTCGCCTTGCATTCGCAATGATGATTAATATATCCCAAAGACAATCGCTAAAAGTGTGTGGGTAAAACCTAGAAACCCAATGTTTTTCCCACGAGCAATTGTATGTTGCATGCTCAAGAGTTGGGACACCGTCAGCATTGTTTATTTTCTGACCCAACAGAAAAACAAAAAATATTGTTTACCATCAAGCTTTAAAATGAACTATATCTTTACCTTTTTTGTTTGATTATTTTTTAATGAATTACCTTCAGAACTATTAAAACAATAAATTGAACAAAATTTGTAAATAGTTTCCGAGCGAAGTTGGCTCGTACAGCTAGTTAAAAATAAATAAATTTTTGTTATGCTAAAGTTCGTAACCTTAAAAAAGAAATTTTTATTTTCAATAGATTTCAGTTATCTGCTTGTTCTAACTCAATTATGAGAAATTTTCTTTATGTTTAATAAGTAGCGTACATTGATGTCAATATTGTTTGACTCTTATGCATTTGTGTTGTCATGAATTTCCTTCAAAAAAAAATAAAACAATCCAAATGATGATTTGTAAAATATTCAAATGGTGTTTAATCAAAATCAAAACTTAAATTTTTGTTTACTGTATTTTTGGCATCTCTTTTCGTTTTAAGATTTGGCAAAAACGTTTGTGAATAAATAAACAGGCATTGTAAAATATTAAAAATAATCATGTATTTAAGTTGCTTATTTGCATATGTCCGTTATAGCGAGTTTGTGTTTGAAGGCATTTACTAACATTAACGATTTCTATAGAAATCCTTTTCTTTCATTTTTTGTTGGTTTGTTTGTTTGTTTGTATGTTTTCGTAGCTCGTTTTTATGTGGCAAATTTATATTTAAACGCTTTTGGTAACACATAGAAAATAGTTTTAATAATTTTGCACCTTAAATAAGAAGCCAACAAAAAACAAAAGAAAATAGAGAAACAAACAAATAAAAAACTCTTAAATCCCACCATAACTACATGTCCCATTAAAATAAGACAAATAAATGAAAGAAAGAAAAGAAAACTAACAAACAAATTTACATACCAAATTGGCAATAAGACTTGCTGGCTGCCTCTATACACAGTATGAGATGGACATGTGTGTCACATGTTGGACAACCGGCAAGGAACAATTCAACAGATTAACAAACAAATGTCTCTGCTTGTAAGTGTTACTTGTTAGCTGCAAAAAGATATTACCTTTAAGTTAGTTACTGAATCATGATTATTGTACATGAATTCAATACATATTCGGAAGTGTAAATGTAAACATAAAATGTAAACGAATCTGCTAATTCCTTTGAATTTGAATCCAACATTTCAAGCAAAAAGTACAAATATAAAATAGCATTACAGCAGTCCCTTCCTAACATTTCAGCATTTTAACCAGAAGTTTGCAGCAAATAATTTTTTAAAATAATTAAATCGTTATTATTTTTTTTTATAATTATTAGAGCTTGAGGTTTAATTTAAATTTAATTTTCATATGTTTTTATACAAAAATAAAATTTTCACATTAAATATCCTATTCCTAAAAATGTTGTTCGATACGATAGCGAGCTATTCAATAAGTATTTCCTAAATACAATAAATATAGTGGAAGAAATTAAAAAATGAATTTGTAATTCTAATTATTTATAAATTTTTGAAACTTTTGCTTAAAAAACTTTTTGTTTTCCCATAAAATAGCGGATTTTTAACATACCATTGCTGTTATCTATGCGAACATTTTTTTAATTTTAAACGTGAATTTTTAACCATTTTTCGTTTAATTTAAAGTTCTTTCAGTGACATTAAATGAAGAGCATGACTGCGATTTCACTAGATATTGTGCATACGAGAGGTCTACTATTTCTGACTCTCACTTTAACGCCTAAATGTTTAATAATGACAGCACCATTTGTCATTCGTGTTAAGTTAGTAATAAACCGAACCAGTTGTAGGCAAGTTCCAAAAAGCAGAACATGAATGATGCGCTCAATAATGATCTGGCGTCGATCTCGGAATGGGGTCGTGCGAATAGAATCGATTTTAATGCCCGTAAGTCGTAATGTTGCATGGTTGCGCATAGATCTGTGTTAGGAAATGATAGTGCACCGGTTACATGGGTAACATAGGTATTACGGAATCGAAAGCTTTTGATGTTCCTGGCATGAAAATTCAGTGTGATGTTCGATGGACGTAACACATTTATCAGGTTTCTAAAGAAGTTTTTAAATGCCTCGGTTTTCTAAAACGGTGTAAGAGATACTTCACTACATTCGACCTACGTACTATTTATGCTGTCTATATCCGTCCAAATATGGAATATAACTCTCATGTATAGGCTGGCGTCCCAAAGTCTATTTTGGAAATGTTCGACCGCATACAGGAAAGAGCCAAGAGGCTCATTGGGAACGGTTATCTAACTCTATTGATTCCCTAAAGCATCGATGCAATGTAGGTTATATTTCACTGTTCTATCGTTACTAAAATGGTAAGGTGCCTCTGTAGGCTAGTGTACTAGCTTTTACGTATGAGGGCTGTGGGTTCGATTCCCAACGAAGACCTTGGCTTTTTTTTTACTACAAAAATAAAAATTGACTGTCAGTGGGGCTGCTCAGCGATGAAGGCATAGTCATTGGTCGCTGTGCTGTCCTATATACGGCAGTTAAATTCCGACTATCCTTCTACTTTCACCACCTGTATCATCTTTTCTCTATCCCTTTCCTAAAGAATGTTGCACAGTACTTGACTAAATAGGCATTGTTGCCTGAAGTGCTACTTCTCTTAAAAAAAACAAGTACTGTAACGAAAAAAGGGAACTTGTTCCCGAAACTCGTACATTGTTGCGTTTGACTCGATTTGTGATCGATTAGCCAGTGAATCGTAGTAAGCATTACAGGGAAAATTTGTTTTTTTAGCAAAACAGTTCATATGTGGAATAAACTTCTTCCAGAGGTTTTTGCTGCCACTTTATATTTCTTTCTCCCCATAACCTAATTACCAAGTTCTGGCACAATGCATTGCATGTGTAGGAGTCATCCCCTGAGTATTGGTCCGAACGAAAAAGAAAAATAACTAATGCTGGCTTTACAAGCTAATTAATGCTTAAACAAATCCATGTAAAATATTTTTCGTAAGGTGGAGATATATACTGCCGTCACTCCTTCCCGAGTTTGATGTCTGTTTGTACGGTATGATGTGATGACATCATTCTCAAGCCATGTGTACTGGAATACAGTTTAGAACACGGCAAAGATGGAGAATAATGACAACAGTGTTTCATTTACTGGCAGAACAAATCCAAAGAACTTATTTTTCGATCATTTTGCCATACAAAAGATATTTGTTTAATTTGTAATGGCCTTCAATTTGTGTGCGAATCTAACGAATTGTACCAGAGTCTGGAACTGCGAAGTGTCTAATGCTAAGTTGAAATGTAAATGTGTTTGATTTTCTTTACTCGTTCTTGTATTTATGAATGTATTTATACATACATACATATGTAATTATTTATGTGTAAATGTAATATCCGTAGATGTAAACATTCTTGTTTTTGGTTTTTCTTTCTTTCTTTTTTTTCTATATATGTCCAATTTGAATAGTTTTTGTTAGATTTGTATGCTTTCTTTTTTCACGCTGCCAATTTTGCATCAAGTATTTTGTCCATTTTGCTTAGTTGCTTCACTTAGCTTTTTGATTTGGTATGGTTTGCATTATTTTTGCTATTTTGTTATTTTGTTATTTTGCTTATATGTATTTGTTTTTCTTCGGCACATTGAATGTTTGAATATATGAATGCCATTCAGAGGAAAAAAAAAATATAGTGAACAGAGTGTCCAATTTGCACTTTGATGCTTTCAGATTGTCATAGTGACACATTGTTTAGTTACGTTACTTTGACAGTTACAATACGTTATGTTGTTTGCTGTCAATAGTTTTCAAATAAAAGCTGTTACTACTTGGCCTTCTTATGCTTATATTCAAGCTCTGGCCGTTGCTATTATCCATCGTACTAAAGCCGCTGACGACGATGATGAACATGGTTATGATGATAACTTCTATAATGATAATTATCCGTCTGAAGTTCTGGAGTTAAAGACTACGAATGGATGATGGGATGGTGGTAATGATTTTTAACGAGGTAAAAGCATGTTCCCAAGCGTTCCGTTTTTTTTTGCTTTCTTTTGGAGTTTCTGTTCAATGCTAAATTTATATGATGATGATGATGTGTAAATGGGAAAATAACATTTGTTAAACAATACATATCACATGGCTTAAATGCATACATTTATATCAGCGTATGGATGTTCGTAGTACTAGAATAGATTAAATAAGTGATTTTTACTTAAATGTAAAATTTACTTAAAAGAGAATTGAAACAAAATTAAAAAAAAAACTTTAGCAGTTTAACAATTCGTTGTATCAGCTAACCGAAAAAAAATAAATAATTAACATTTTTGCTTTTTAACAACGATTTGTTTCTTAAGTTTTAGTAGCCTTCTTCACGTCTTTTAAGTTTTTAAAATGATATTTTTAAAAATTGACGAAATTGATTACATTTGATGTTTTTATAATATTTTAGGTAAAGTTAATTTCCAATTTGTGTTCAAACTCGTTGCGTTAAAGGTGTCATTATTTTTAAAGTATAAAAGAAACAAATGGACATTAAAATTGCGCCAACTTTTTTTTTTGCGTGAAGCATACTAACATAGTTTTATTTAAAATGAATACAAGAATATTTTTGAAAGTATTTGAAGCCTAAAAAGTAATTTATCAAAGTTAAAGTTAAAAATTTTAATTAAAAACCTCGCCAGTAATTAAGACCATGACTGACTGAAAAAATACTTTATAGACTTGTGAAAAAATTATACATAAAACTAATATTTGCTACCAATTCAATCTATTTCTTTTTCAAGTTAAACAATTATGTGATTTTTTTTCTCTTTTTTTGTGAAATAGATTAAACAAAAGAAACTGTTTAATCATGGTCAGTGAGTGCCACTGAGATTTAGCAATAATGCAAAACATGCTGCTACTCAAATTTATTAGTTACAGATCGCACACAGTATTTTTGAATGCCCTGAAGCAAATCTAAATGTTTCGCATTTATTAAATTAAATTAAAAAGTAAAAATCTATTAAATTTCTTAGCAGTCAGACAGAGGAATTTGCGCTACATTTTAAACTGATTTTAAATCCAAGAAGGAAATCAGAAAAAATTGCTAAAATGCTTTTACTTGTTAAGTAGTGCTTAATTCAAAGGCGACAATATCATTGAAAAATTTAAAATTGAATCCTTTATGTAACAAAAATGTTCCTTCTTTTGGGAAGGTACTGGACTGGTGAAAAATTATTATTTGATTTCAATTTCATTTTTCCAATGTCGCTTTTGCTTTGATTAGCATCATCAGGAAACATGAATAATTAGAAATGAAAATGAAAACAAATAGAAAAAGCGATATCATGTTGGACAAAAACTAATCACCCTTATTCTGCGTTCCGATTAAGTCTCCGCATTCAGTTCCGTTGCGATCGAAAATTGGTATTCTGGAGAAAAACGGAATCGAAAGAAAAAGAAGAAGACAACAATGTTTACAAAATTAATAGCATCACTGTGGAATGTGGAAATGAAATAACAAAATAAGCAAGTTGTTATCACTTCCATAAACAAATGTAAAATTTAATACAACAAGTTGTATGTATACATAATTAAATGTTAGCATTTTTTGTTGGAGGACCTAGTGCATTGAGGACTCCTGCAACTTTCTCCCAGAACACTGCCACTTCTTCCTTTGATCGCTGGTGCTATCCACATGAAATGTCTGTTTAAGATGCCATTAAATTTGCCAATTTTTCATACTGGCGCAATGTTGTTGTTTTTGACCTATAACACATAAAAAACACATCATATTCGGGTACAAAAATTAACAATTTAAAACAAAAAAAATTGATTTAATTCAATAAAATAATTAAAAATAATTTTAAGTGGTTTTTATCGTTTCTGAACATTTTATCTCACTTTTTACTTAAAATTTTTTCAATTTTAAACTTTTTAACTAAAAAACACAGATAAAGAAAACCCCTCCGTTGACAAAAAAGCAACTGAGAAAAACGGAGCTCCGATCGCAAGGCAGAATACATACAATCGAAAGAAACTGAGCGCAATCAAAACGCAGAATACCAAAGCTGCTAGACGGAGAAAATTTCGATTCGAATCGAAACGCAGAATAGCCCCAAATAATAAAATAAAAGACGAAAATATTGGGATTAACGCACAAATAAAATGCCAGATGGCTGACACTATGATTACATAGGTAGATACTACGATTATGGGATAAATACCAGGAACAAAAGTACGTGATAGAACGTGGCTTGATAGTGATGTAAACAGCCAGGAAAGACATCATATGGAAAAGAAATTGACAACAACAATAATTATTTTTTGTATTCTTGTTTATCACAATTCAATAGGTGGTGGTATTTAAATGTGATTTTGTGATGAATTTTATAACAATCATAAAGAAGTTATGTTAAGGTTCGGATAAAATTTTCCGAGAGGCCAGTTTGCAATCTTCAAAAAGTATATTTTTTTTATTTACACAACATTTACCTAATTTTTTAGGTTGGAGACAACAAAATATAAAAGCGAGACATTATGTGTTGTCCAACTCCAAATAAAGAAATATAGAAGAGAAACTAGAAAAATAAATCTAATTTATATTTTTAAATATAAATTTATTTTTATTGTATTTATCTGCGTGGTTTTAAATGTTCGGCTTCACAAATCGGTTCTTCAGAAAACGACTAATAATTTTTTTATTTAATTAAACTATTTTTGAATTTCTAAGTGAAAATTATTTGTTTTAAATTTGGTTCTTAAATTTGCTTTTATTTGTCGGCAATTTCGTGTTCACACGTGAAAAAGAAGTGATTCACCTTAATTTAGGAATTAATAAAATTGAGCGGAATAGCTGGAACAGAACCTGATAAATTGTGTATTTTTCAAATAAGAGTAATTTTACTTTAATTACAGATCCCTAAAATGCCTATTGATCCTTTTGGCTTGACTTGGCTTGGCTATACAGTACACCACACTGCATAGAAGGATTAAATAAATTGTTTACAAATAAAAAAGAAATATTTGCACAATGAGTAAAAAAGTAAAGAAAAGAAAAAATTAGGAAAATGGAAAACAAAAAATGTTTCTGATCTCACGATCATTTGATTTTCATGCCTGATTTCCAATACTGAATGAACAATTTGAGTACAAACAACAATAAAATTGCTAACAAAAAAAAAAAATAAACAAAAACTATTTTAACATTTTTAACTTTTAAATTGATTACAAAAACTTATAAAAACACACACACAGAAAAAGCTGAAATATTCCTGCGTGTTTTATTCACAGTTTTTGAGGCTGCTATTTTTCTAACATCTCCCAAAACAGACTAATGATATCTTTTAAAATAAAATAAAATAATTCGATATAAAATAACAAGCCTTGTTTTTCTGCTGCTTATTTATATTTGTTTTTATGTTTTAAGTGTAACTGTATGTAAATTTGTCGAAATGTTAACACAACACATCGATCGTGTTTGTTAAAGAAAGAAAAACTTAACAAAAAACAGTAAAACAAAATTCAAATACAAATATCTCCTTGATTTACAATTTCCTTTTGGTTATAAAAACTTAACTGAGTTGCCAACATACACAAAATATGTAAGATATACTTTGAAGGATTTTTAAGTTTTCTAATTCTGTTATATCGGGTATTTCAACAAAAAAATTTGTTTTTTAATTGTGGCAACACCTACAACATGATGGTTTTGACATCGTGACATTAAGTTTTTTGACCTATTCGTAGTAGATGCATTGGCAATTTTTACAATGAATTCCATTTCGCACGATGATGGCATTAAAATAATTAAAATCCACTATGAAAATGGTATTTTCGGACAACATAATCGTCCTTTTGAGACCGCTATTTAGAATGTGGTCGCCGAATTTGAGTCGACAGCCTCGATACAAAATGTGCGAACATCAACGCTATTCGACCGGATGGTTCAACTGAATTTTGCGTAAGGATTTGACCTTGAAGCCTTACAAGGGTCAACTTGTGCCGCAATTGACCGACCGTTTATTCACATTGCCATAGATTCGCTTAATTCATTCAGGAACAACCCGCTGGTTTTTTGAAAAAAACATTTTTTCAGACGAAGCTCATTTTCATTTGTTACAGGGTATGTCAACAACCAATTTTGCCACATTGAGACATCTAAAAATCGTAGTGTGTAACTGTGTGGTGCGCCATGTGTTCAGAAGACGTGACTGGGCCATTTTGTTTTTCGAAGATGAGGTTGGCAATTCAGTAATGGTCATTGGATCACGCTATCGCGAGATGCTAAAAACTCAATTTTGACCTATTATTGACGACGTGGATATCACTGACATATGGTTTCAACAGGACGGTGCTACATGCCACACAGTTAATGAAACAAACAATTTATTGCAAACCAAATTTCCTGAATAATTTCACGACAATCAGCAAATAAGTGGGCAACCAGATCGTGTGATTAAACATCACTGGACTATTTTTTGTGGGGCTATGTACCGAGCCAATCGAATCGATTTCAGCCCTAAAACTCAAAGTCCGTGATGTGATTAACGAAATAGTACCGCCATTTTGCCAAAAAGTGATTAAGAACTTTAATGAAACAATCGACAGCTGTCAGCTGAACATTTGCCACATATCATTTTCCGTTTAGAATTGCCGAACTTTTCTCTGGTTTATACAATAAAAATTTGTATCAACTTAGTCAATTTTTTTGTTTTAGAAAACAAACTTCTTGTTGAAAAACCCTTTATAATTGAGTATCTTAAACTGCTAGTAAATACAACGTGTGATTAGATTTACATCCGCACCTGGCCAAGAAACCTTAATCAGATGGTGGATCAAACCACTGCATAATTTGGAACGTCATGCTCGTCCTCGTTGCAACTTCGATGATTTCAGAGCAGGGCTGCAAATCATCACTCCTTGCTTAAGAGTTGGAGACTTTCCAACTCCTGTCCAGAACACATGTCTAGCATGCTCACTGGACTGGATCATTCACCTAGCGTGTCATTAACGGCGAAATTACCCTGGCCACCATATTAAACGAAAGACCAGATATGGGGCCGCGAAACCACAACCACCACGATACTCCCATAAAGGGCCAACCTCAATAATCAGCCAGAGAAGAGTTACGTGTCTAAAGAGACAAATAACGGAACTCTGCGGGTCACTGATTCCCGTGGAAATAAAGTGGAGTTTCCAGTTGTACCCCTGCTGACTTCAAGGGACTGGGCTCCCTTTTTCCGCCAGTTGCACTGTGTCTAGATAGTCGAAGTTCTATAAAGATCATATATATATATGCCCCCGGGGGGTGCTAGTAAATACAGCCGGTCCAGTACCTGAAGCAATTTTAATTCTCGGGTGTTGAAGTGAACGCATACATATAATTATTTTTAGGTTGAGTGAAACAAAACGCTGACCTATTGAACTGAATCAGATAATCGAATGATTCAGTTGCTTCACATTATAGTGGATAAAGGAATATTAGTGATAAAAGCGTTTGGTGGATATGATATACTATGAATTATAGAAAAAAAAATTCACAGACGAACGTAGTCTCTCAAACATTTTTTATAGAAAAATTATGACTAATGAAAATAAAAAATATGACTGTTGAGTTTTTCTTATGATTGATAAAATTATTTCTTACGGAAAAACTTATTGCTGTAAAATACTTTTAGAAAAATTACGATATATTTATCAAAAATGTTCTATAAAAAATTCCATCTAAAAATATTTTTTGTGGTGTTCTGTTTACAATTAAATTATTACAATTTATTTTTTTTTAGAAAAATTCTGACGAAAATTTTCTGCGAAGAAATTATTTATTGACGCTATTTTTATAGCAAGACAATTACTGATGAAAATTTTTTATAAAAAAATTATGAGTAATGCAAATTTTGTATAAAAAAGTTATGACTGATGAAATTTTTTTATAAAAAAATTATGACTGATGAAGGTTTTTAATAAAAAAAATTATAAGTGATGAAATTTTTTTATAAAAAAGTTATGACTGATGAACATTTTTTATAAAAAAACTATTATAAATTTTTTTATTAAAAATTCATGAGCGATGAAATTTTTTATAAAAAATTTATGGCTGGTGAAAATTTTTTATAAAAAAGTTATCACTAATGAAATTTTTTAAAGAAACATGATGACTGATGAAAATTTTTTATAAAAAAGTTATGACTAATGAAAAATTTTTAAAGAAAAATGATGACTGATGAAAATTTTTTATAAAAAAATTATGACTGATGAAAATTTTTCATAGCGACATATATATTTGAATGACAAATATTTCGCTAATCTCGATTTTAAAACATTGTTTTTTTTGCGTTTTCCTAAACTATTTAACGACAATGACAATGGCTATTTACTAGGGAGTAAAACGACAACTCTAATAAAATCGAAAAACAATAAAAAAAAAAGAAAAACCAAAAAAAAACTGCACATTATTGAGGTTTGTACAAACTGACTAATGACAGCCAAAGATGAACATTTTGTGATATTTGAACATTAAGGTGTTGCTTGTTCTGTTTGATTCGATTTGGTACATTTGAATTTGTTTGTTACTTTAACACAGAAGAAAATACAACAACCAGAAATAAATATAAAAAAAGATCATGAAATCTTTAACAACAATTTCACTTGAACTACTTTTGGCTTTAATTTGTGAGTTGCCAGTTAAGGTTTGACACTCCATTTATGTTGCTTTTCGCCTTTTTAACAGTTGCAGCTAGTTGTTATTGTTTGTTTTTAATTTTTTTTTTTTTTTGGTTTTTTGTGTTGCATTAAACAACTTGCTACTGTTCATAGATGATTATTCAAATTATCCGGGGATTTTGTTTTCATACCAAACGGCATTAATGTTTAAGATTGAGTTTGTGTGTGTGTTTGTGTGTATTATTGGATATTTTGGCCAACACTTATATTTTAGAGGTTACTTCTAGATATAATAGTATATATGTGTGTGTGTGTAGTGGTTTAAGGAGCTGTTGTAAGTATTCTAATGTTGTGAATGGTACTTATAAACATACTTTTGTTTAATGTTTTTCATTGCTGTTGTTTGTTTAATACAGAGTGTGATCATGAATTTGGTGTTTTTCCTGCAACGATTTCGTATTTCTTAAGAAAAGTCGTGACACTTTTTGTAATGTTAAAATGTAAATAACTTTCGAAAGGTTAGTGATAGGCTTTTACTCAAAAGGAAACAACTTACCGAACACAAACATTTTCCTTATGCCAGACAGATGATGTTAGAGTCAATATGCGGCGGCCGTGGTAGTTATCTAAATGATAAATTATTTTATTTTAAAAGGAACATCTTAGTGTATCTCAGTCATTTGTTAAAATATGAAAGGTTATTATATGAAAAATACCTGTTCACAATCTTGTTGGTATTCAATAACTAAGTGTTGAATTTTAATTGGAAACTTAAAATTTATTATTCACTTTTCGTCTTAAAAAGTTCCATTAACAGACAAATGCTGATGACAAACTTACTTCTTTAAAGTTATTTTATAGGACATGGACAATGTATGGAAGTTATAATCGGAAAATATTTTTTACAGTTAGGAAAGATGCCATGTTAATTAATAATATTATTAACAATTGCTTGAACATGCTTGAACATGAAATTTCAAAAGGAATTTGGCTTTTTTAAAATACAAGTATTCATAAGTGAAAATAAAATGCATATTTTCGTTTGCAATCACGTCTTTGTGAAATAAGTTTTAAATGCGGGCAGAAGAATTCCATTGAATAATTTCAAATTAATTGCATTTCGATGCATAATTATTCTTTGGACTTTCTCTGACAATTTAATATTTTTTGTAATTTTAATCGAAATAGGATTTTCCCATAAGGCAGCTGTTTGTGTGTGTGTGTTGAAGAAAAGTGTTGAATTTAAAGATGTGTTATAAAAATAAACACTTTTTTTTGTTACGTGATTCTTGCCACAAATAAGTTGGTTGCGCTTTCAGAGACAATAACTACCAACTTCTATTGGATGTCTAAATTTGTTTGCAATATTCAATAAACATTCGAATTTTTTCCTTAAAACTGTGAGAGCAGTGAAAAAATATGATGTATGAATTGAATACAAATAAAAGGGAGCTTTTTTTTTTGTTTTCTTACTTGCGACTTTTTTTGATGTTCATGAACAAAAGGTGTTTCATCAGCAACAAGATGTCAGAGCAACGAAAAATGAAGTGTGCATTTTGAATTCTAGCTGTTTGTTAAGCTTTTGTGTATGTGTTTGTGTAAATTGTACAACAACTTATACAAATATTTACAATGTCATGCTAATATTTGAGTTTTCACAAATCGAATTGCAACGTTTGTCAAAAGCACACTTTGCCAACAATAACAAAAATATTATCAATAACCAAAACCAAAACGAAAATATTTTATTCTTACTCGTCTTATTTTTATGTTTAGTTTTGTAGTTGTTGGTGTTGTTGGTTGTTTAATACAAAAATAATGATTGACATGCCCAGTATATGATTTCATCTATCACAGATCGCTCTACACTGCCGAAATTAAAATACCCTAAATACATCAAAATGACTATGGACTCGTAAGTAAACCAAAGTGACACAGATTTATCAGTAAAAGTTCTGTTTTTAATTTTAGTTGCTGTCAAAACTGTGCATCTTATTATCTAAATTACAAATGGATCTGGATACTTGAATCCTTTGAAGGCTGAGTATTCTCTTAACATGTATAATTTCTTTAATGTAGTAAGGTAGGGTAACACATTTAACATGTGCTTGTGTTATAAATTCATGTATATTGAAACGTCTTTTCTTGGTTTTTTTTTTTAATTCAAATATGCACAATGACGATTATGAGAATGATTTTTCAGAAAATTTGATATGCCAATGGAAACGAAGAATATTTTAATAAAATTTTAACAAAAAACTTCAACGTCATCGTCGAAAGTTGTAAAGAAATAGTGGCATTTCTTTGTGTTGTATAAAGCCTAAGAGGTTCGTTTTGTTTAAATATGCATCGTTTCAGCAAGCAAACGTTCAAAAACATCAACATCAACAGCACTTCACTTGAGGCGAAAACATTTAATGCAACAACAAAATATAACAAGCAGTAACAAGCAGCAACAAGCAAGCTAAAAGGTATATAAATAAAAAAATAAATAAATTTATAAATAAATAAATAAATAAATAAATAAATATAAAAGTACATAAAAGAAATTGAATTCAAATGTGAATTAAATAAATCTACGAGTGTAAAGCTTAAAAGTTAAAAACAAAATAAAAAAATTTATATATAAAATGTAGAAATATTTGATAAGTCAAAATCTAAGACATGCCTCTACAACACATTTTTGTTGCAGTTGTTGCAAACTTCTTTCTTTGCCAACGAGCACATATTTGTAAAATCTAACGTGATGTTGTTAAAACGTAAACCGCTGCATTTTAATTCATTTCATTCCGTTTCACTTCATTTTGTTTTATATTTTTTTTATTGGCTGGAACAACAAACCAAAGAATATATTAACGAAATATTTGTAAATTTCACAGTGTTTTTTGTTGTTGTTGTTTTTGTTGTCGTTGTTGCTGTTGTATGTTTTGATGTGTTAACATGTAATTTTCAAACTTGTTTGCAAAACTATTGTCTTTTCACTAGAATTGAATATTGATGCTACTGTGGCTTGTGCGGAAAAAGCCAACAACAACAACAACAACAACAAAAGTTTACAATAGTGTTTACTTGTGTGTATGTTATAAAGCGTTGCAGCCACCCAGCTATAATTTTACTACCATTATTTTCACCATGGAACCAAGCCTAACTGAAGCATTCATCCATCCATCGATCCATCCATCTAAGCAAGCAACTATCTAACTAACGATTTAAAAATCCTTTTTAGAATATTAAACAGGAAAAATAATATTAGTGAAGGGATAAAATATTTTCTCGCAATATTAATGCTTTAAGCAACAATCAAATAACATACCATTCTCAGCTGAGTTTTTGGCGAAATGTTTATGCAGTAAAATGCAGAGTTTAGAACTGCAATTAAGGAGAATTTTTTAATTTATTTTTAACAACGTGACGAAAAAAGTTTTACATTGCTTTTCGTAGCTATTTTTTTTTTATTTACTAAAAGTGGTTACGTGACAAGATTACATCTGCGCCTGGCCGTGAGCCTTAATCAGATGGTGGCTAAACCACTGTGAATGAAAAGCAACATCATTCACGCCCTAGGAAGCCGAGCGCTAATTCTAGCAACATGTCACAAAAAACCTGTTAAAACTTATACAAATAAAGCAAAGACTGTTAAAAGCTAGAAGAAGAAACAGAGAGGACAAATTTGTTTCGGAATGCCTAAAAAGGCTTAGTAGAATTATAAGGACAAGTAACAGAAACTTAATGAACAACTATTATAAGACAAATATTTCAAAATCGGTGGGTGATGCAAAAAAGACATGGAGATTTATTAATGACGTTTTAGGTAAAGATAATAAAGCTGTAGGCGATATAAAGACAGTGAAAGGAGAGTTACTTTCTACTGAAATGGAGAAGGCAACAGCATTTAACAGTTACTTTTGTAATTCGATTGAAAATATACGAAAAGATATAAAAAGCAATATAGCAGATGACATAAACGATCTAAATACACTGTATCCTGTGACAACTGTATTTAACTTTAGGATGGTGCAGAAGGAAGATGTGGAACGTATATTGGATAGTTTATCAGTGAATAAATCTACAGGCTAAGACAAGATTAGCCCTAAGATGATTCTCTGCAGAAGAAGGGAAATCTTAATCATATTATCTAAATTATTTAATTGTATGCTTGATCATAGTATATAACCTAATGAATTAAAGATTCATAAAATTGTACCTATACCGAAAGGTATTGCACCAAATTCAATTGATAAATTCCGACCGGTATCTATATTATCCGTCATAGACAAGGTTTTGGAAAAACTAATCTTCGATCAGCTATGTGATTATTTGAACAAAAATGAAATATTATTTGAAAGACAATTTGGCTTCTCAAAGGGTTCTGGCACAGAGGAAGCGATAATCATCGTTATTGAACATATATGTTGTGGTTTAGATGCTGGTCTTAGTGGTGTTGGTGGAGTATTTTTTGATATGACGAAAGCTTTTGATTTAGTCGATCATAAGATTTTAGTAAGAAAATTAAAAATGATTGGTGTGACTAATAATTCTCTTTTATTATTGGAAGATTTTTTAAGGAATCGTAAACAGTTTGTGCAATTTGGTCTTAAACAAAGTTCTGTGTTACCTGTTAATTGTGGGGTGCCGCAGGGAAGTGTACTAGGTCCTATTCTTTTCAAAATTTATATTGATGATATAAAAAATGTTGATTTTTATGGTAAACTTTTTTTATTTGCTGATGACATTTGCCTTCTTTATCATTATAAGGATGTGCATGTCTTAAAGCCTCAAATAGAGTATGATGCTGCGATTTTAGGGGAATATCTCAGATTGAACAAATTAAAGTTAAATGCTAGCAAAACTAAATTTGTTCGATTTAAACCATATACATTGATGAATGATCTGCAGTTGACAGTGCATATTGATGGTGTTCCAATATTGGAGTCTGAGTTTGTTAAATACCTAGGACTAAATTTGTCCAATAATCTGCAATGGGATAAGATATTATCAGCTGTTGGTGTACTATATAAACTTAGCAACAAACTTGATTCCAATACGAAGAAAATGATTTATAATAGTTTGATTCACAGTCACCTCACATATCTTCCTTTAGCATATGCATGTAAAAATACTGTGAAACTAAAGTCACTTCAAACATTACAAAATAAAGCTTTAAAAATAGTTTTCAATCTGCCGATAAGGTACCATACAATTGATATTTTTCATAGTTTTGCTCAAAAAGTTCTTCCCATCAGAGGCTTATATAAAACGCAGTTGCTCGTTTTTGTTTTCAAATCTATTAAAGGATTAGGTAATTATTCATTTAATTTTAGAAGAAATATTCATGTCACGAATCGAAACACTAGACAGAGTCACAATTTGAGCATAGCTCGATGTCGCCTTGAGTTATCGAAACAGCGGATTTGCTTTGCTGGACCTTATGAATTTAATAATCTTCCTGCAGTGCTACAGAACATATCTTCGATTTCAATATTTAAATTCGAACTCAAACGTTATTTACTTAATAATATAGGAACACTTCTTTCGTAATTAAATAATTCTAATTTATATATAAATGCAAATAGTAATTAATATGAGTTATGAAATTTAAAACGTTTAATACAGATACATAGTAGCCTTATGCCTCTTTAATGCCATTATTGGCGCTGGGGCTTTAAAGTTAATTTGTTTGATATTGAATTTTATAACGTTATTTGAAATAAATAAATAAATGTCATTCCTAGTTGCAATTTCAGCGGCTCCAAAGCAGGGTTGCAAACGACTACTCCCTGCTGAAGAGTTGGAGACTATCCAACTCCTGGACCAGAACGCATGAAGCTTATTATAATTAAGAACACGACGGCATTCATGCTCACTGGACCTGAACCATTCGTTGTGAATGATCCGACCAACACAACTCAAAAGAGGGCTTCGAAACACACAGCCACTGCGATACTCCCAAAGGGCCAACCTCAATAATCAGTCAAAGATCAGCTAAATGGCTAAAACGACAAATAGCTGAACTCTAAGGCTTTACTGATTCCCGTGGAAATATAGTGGGTTGGCTAGTTGGCTCCTTGCTAGCCTTGAAGGGGACTGGGCTCCCTTTTATTCCCGAAGACTTATGTCTAGATGGTTGTGTGATCCATAAAGATATAACTGTGCCCCCGGGGGGGGGGGGGTACTAAAAGTGTTAAAGTCATAATTAAAAAAATTTGAATTTTCTACCATTTTAACTGTTTCAGTTTTAGAGCTTTATATAAAGAACAGCTGGCAGCTAATTTATTCTATGATAAATTGGCACTGGTTAGCTCACTCAATGGTGGTGGTTATAGTCTCGTTTTCTACTGCAAAATAAAGTAAAGGATATTTATTTATATTTTTCAAAACCACAATTTTTGGATTTTTGTTAATTTGAGAACACTAAAATTTTCTTCTAGCTGTTTTTTAATTTTGCTCTTCTTTTTGAGACAGTGTTTAAGGGAGAAGCGGGTTTAATGTTGTTTAATAAAGACTTTTTTATATTATTTTTAATTCGGTGTGCAATTCGGTGGGAGAATTTACAATAATATAGAATTACTTAACAATTTCGAGCTGATATTGAATATGTAAGAATATGCTTTGCCACCTTCAAATACCTTGTTAATATTGTGTTTAGTGGCAAGCGGATAGTGCAATGGTAGATGTAGAGGTGGCAGTGTAGAGATGCTGTTATTGATGCTGATGTGTTTGCTGTATGTGCTACGATTTGCATAAACCATTTGGGAGTCTTTGCAACAGAAGTAATAACAGCAGCATTAGCAACACTTTTAACCAACAATGTAATGTGAAGGCTGTTTTGTTGTTATTGTAGTTGTTGTATTTGCCGATATTGTTAATGATGAAGAAGACGACAACAACGACGATGATGATGATGATGATGATGATGATGACGATGACGATGACGATTTTTAGTGTGTATTTGAATACATTTGATGCTGAAAGTGTGCATTTTTTCTCGCAAAGAATTCTGCTGTTCGATGTTATCCATCCCATGACAGTAACTGTTTCTATATATTTTTTTTTCTTTGTCAATTTTTTAAGCTGTTAAATGATTTAAATTGTTGTTGGCATCTTTTTATGCGTTTTTATTGATATTTTGTTATTGTGTAGCGAAATGGAATTTCATATACAAAAGCTATCGCACAACTGTCATATAAACATAAAGAAATGCTTCAGGTTGTGACACAAAGGAACGAAATTGCTTTTCATTCACATACTCGTATTGTGTTGTTATTTGCATTTTAACAAATCCAATTTTAGTTAAAGTGGAAGTCAATTGATACGGAAACAAAACATTACATTGCACAATTTTTACTGTTTTTCTTATTAAGTTTTCGCAACTATTTTCTTTTATTTTAAAGTTTCCTTGACTTTGTTAACATTAACTGTAATAAAACAAATAACATTTTGTTATAGTGCTCTTGAACTGCGAGAAATAAAAATAATTATTTCCGCTAATAAATTGCTCATTTACCACAGATTGACGCATAAAAATAAAAATAGAAATGAAATTAATAGTTCATCAACTTCAAAAAGCGTTTTTCTTATTTTAAAGTTCTTTTTAAGTATTTATCATAAATTAAATTTAATTTCGCATTAGCTTAGTAATCAAATTTAAGATGTCGCATTGTTTAATAACTTTTTAACATCCAAATTCCAATATTTTGTTTCGAATTCTTTGCTGCACAAGAAGACATTAATGCAAAAATAAAGTTTGCAAAGTATTTGTTTTTGTTTTTTGTGTTTTGTTTGTTCACATAAATATTTATGTACTTTAGTCTGTTCGTTATTAGTCAATTCATATATGAAAGATATGGTTTAAGATAAGAAAATAATTTTTGCTATTAAAATAAGACTCCTTCACTACAATCGATTTCAATTTAAAGATAAACATTCATAAAATAAAAACAAATTATTCTTGAATAATAAAAATGTAGCATGTTATCTTGGCCATATACAATGAATAGCTAAATATAAATTTAAAAGGACTTGATTTGTAAACGAAATTAAAACAAAATGCTTTTTGCTTAGAACTTTTATTTTATTGAATGTCCTTTCATTCAAAGCACATTTAAATGAATACAAAATATTTATTTTGAATATCAAAAATCGAATTTTTATTAAAACTTTTTAAGAATAATTTCTGTTATATCGTCAAAGTGCATTAGGTATGTGATAAAATATATTTAAGGTGGTATAAAAACAAATACTTAAAATTAATTCAGAAAAATTTAAAGGCCTTTTCAAATCCCTTTAATTTGGCATCATGCGCATTAAAGAACATTATGTCTAAGTGTAAATATGACGAATTTATTAAGTCCTCCATTCCTTGATAAATCCCCCTGGGGGCACATAAATATGGTCTTTATAGAATTCCACTATCTAGACACACTGCAACTGGGGAAAAAGTGAGCCCAGTCCCCTGAAGGCAGCAGGGGTTCAACTGGAAACTCCACTTTATTTCCACGGGGATCAGTGAGCTCACAGAGTTCATTATTTGTCTTTTTAGACATTTAATAGTTCTCTGGCTGGTTATTGAGGTTGGCCCCTATATGGAAGTAACGTAGTGGTTGTGGTTTCATGGCCCCATAACAGACAGGTCAGTTTTTAATGGTGGCCGGGCTCATTTCACCTTTAATAACACCTACCTGGTGAAATGTTCCCAGATCCAGTGAGCATGCTAGACATGTGTTCTGGACAGGAGTTGGAAAGTCTCCAACTCTTAAGCAAGGAGTGATGATTTGCAGCCCTGCTCTGAAATCATCGAAGGTGCAACTAGAAAGTTCTGTTGCATAGAATTATAGCTTCGGCTTCCTAGGACGAGCATGACGTTCCAAATTATGTAGTGGTTTGGTCCACCATCTGATTACGGCTTCATGGCCAGGTGCGGCTGTAAACCAAATCACATCAATTCCTTGATAAATAAAGGCTTCTTGAACATGGTCGTTCATTCTAAGATGACTTTTTTTTTATATAGAGAAATTATTGACAGCTTCTAATTATGATTTTGTACATACAGGCTCTTAGTTTAACTTCTAAATTGCCGATCATTTTAGGATTCTATAGTCAAAGTTTGAAAATATAATTCTATTGCTTTCCCTACAGTATCTACCTCTTTGTCATAGCTCGTCTCTAGAACCGTAATAGGTAAACTCTTGAAAGTAGTTGTATTATCATAGTCCTTATGACAGCATAATGGCCCGGGTGTCCGCCGGGAAGTTATACAATTTTTTTTGAGCCATTTTGGTAAGCAAATTTTTTCTAGAAAAATATTCGATAAACCAACATGTGTTAATCCTTAACAAATTTTATCAAAATCAATCATTGGTTACTGTGGCGATGAGAAAGTTACGTGAAATTTTTGGGAAAAACAACATTCCAACAAACCGCACTATTTATCGTGTTGTGAGTGATTTCGAAGAAAGAGGGTCTGTAGATGAAACGGCCAATCATTAACCACAACGTACTGCAAGATCGGTTAAAAACATTACTTCTGCTCAAAAAATTCTTCAAAACAATCCATCAACCTCAATTCGACGCCGCACACTGGGTTTTTTTGTATGGAGGTGAGGAAAAAAATATATTTGCCAAAAAATGTAGTGATTTCATCACAAATTTTGTTTTATTTATATAGTAATACACAAAAGTAATCAAAATAAAGAAAGTTGGAGAAATGTCGATCGTTACCTTGAATGTAAAAAGCCATAACTAACAAAAAAATTTAAATGATTTTTTTTTTAATTTTTAATTTATTATTTATTTTAAATCTATTTTTAATTTATTATTCTAAAAGAGCCTTAACTTCGTCGCTTATAACACTATGATGCTTTTTCTGACTAAATGATGGCGTCAAATGTGAAATCATGGGATCTGATGTTACCATCATTCGGTGCATAATATCTTCGTTCGTGGCAATTCAACTGCATTTTCTGGAGTGTCTAAGGCGATATATTTGTTACGACTTTCCTGAGGTTCTTCGGATAGTAGGCCTGAATCAGAATTTTGTAAAGTGTAGGTGTCATATTGTACCAGTCGTACAGTGCAACAAACTCTTTTGCCGTCTCCAATCAAAAAATCACCAAATCTTTTTGGATCTACTACCTCGGTGATTGTTATAGCTTCGAGAATTATTGAAAACCTCTTGATTATGTTTTCATCTAGACCCGTTATTTTGGAAATCAAAACAGGATTAGCAAAGAATCTTCATGACGTATTTCCTGAATTTGTCATACCAGAGCCTTGATTAACAGTATCAATCTCTATTCCTATTTTCTCTTTAAGTTCACACTTTATCAAACATTTTCGGGCTTCTTTTATCGAACGAGTATTTGAGTCGACTCTTCCACGTTTAAATTCAATATTATAAGTTACATACAAAAGACACTCCATCAGCTTAATGCGCGCATGAAGTGGTGACATACCAAATTGCAGCGCTTGTTCATTTAGGGGCGTAGCTTGAACTTCTTCAATTTTATTCATCTTGTATGTTGTGGCTCCACAAATAAAACAAGAAGATGCTGCTGGTGTTTCTGTTACTGATTGTGCTGTCTTGCCGTCAATCATTGTAAAAAATAATTCATGTTTTACTTTAAAGTTACGATTACTTATTGTTAACTCAAATTCTTTTAGTTGAGATATCTGCACATGGACTCTTCTCTTTTCTTCTCGTTTAACTTGAGGAAGAAGGTTTGTTGTTGTTCCATACTAATTTATTTATGTCATCACTTAATGATAACTTAAGTGGTACAACTGAGGTCATATATAAATGAGAGTCAGAAATTTGATCATCTGAAAACCTCTGTTGGTATTCGCTCTGACTAGATGCCCCCATCACATCCCCATTTATAGTACATTGTTAGATTTCCGCTTTCAATTTTATTTATTTCCTTTGCTGACTTGGTCTCTAGGATTCTTTTAGCAGTTTAATCCAACAAATTTATTAGCGCTTTTTACTTTGCTACTGCAATCACAAAATTCAAATAACCTTTTGTTTATTACTTCTTTTTTTTAATTCTGCGAATCATAAAAAAATAATCAATTTCGACCGAATTTTTTTAAATTCATACCTTTACTTAATTGTGCATAAAAGCGAATCGCGTTCATCGATTTTCATTAGTTATGTGTCATTTTGTTCATAGGTTGTACGACTTTACGTGAAAGTAATAGGACTTGACACTTTTTTTTTTACCATTTTGGATTTTTGATGAACTAAAAAAAAAAATTAACTTTTTAGTCAAAAAATATGTATTTTTTCTTCATACATTTATTTATAACATCGAAACTGTTGCTTATGTAGCGAAACGTCATATAAACAAATGAAAGTACTTGTAATTCTTGATTTTTCCAAATTTGTTTAAGTAAAATTCGACTAGTGGTTCTTGAGTTATGTTAAACACCAAAGAGCCTTATCAGAATTGAATCGCGAATCAATCAGCTGAAAAGTGTTGTACTGTGTAATGGAAGAAATTGAGAGGTGGCACCTGGTGGCACTTGAAGTTGATTAAAAATGTAAAAACAGATATGAGACAATGTATTAGTAGTGATTTCCAACTGTAGGAAATAAAAGCTAAAGTTGCAGGTCCAAATGTTTGGAGAAAAAAGGGATTTTTTTTATATGTTCATAAAAATAAACAAACAAAAAAAATTAAGTCTCTGCAGATTTAATTTTTTTAGTTTTAGTATACTGAAATATCCTAGTTTAAATAAAAAATAAAAAGAAAAACGTTAGCACACATAATAATATAATATTCGTTAGGAAATTCTTAGGTTTAAATTAAGTTGGTTCAGTAAAACATAGAAGAACTAGCAGTCAGATCGGAGTAATTTTTTTTGATTTGATTGTACCATTTAGTCTAAAATTTTAAAATATCATTGCATATTGGATAAAGAGTATGTTGACAATTTGACTTTTTTCCGCGAAATCCCCAGTGTGCGCCGTGCTGAGGAACTTGGTCTTCAAAGAACAACTGTGGCCACAATTTTGCACAAGGATTTTCATTTGTTTCCATATAAGATTCAGTTGGCACAAGAGCTTCTTCCACAAGACCATTTAAGCTGCCGTACATAAGCCAATAGGATGTTACAGCTCGCCCATCACAAACCCGATTTTCATGAAAAAATCATTTGCATGGATATGAGAATAAATAGAATAGTCGTTGCTGGGGAGTGGGAAACCAGTTACCTTTGCATCCATTAAAGGTGACAATCTGGTTTACAATTTAGTCGGGAACTTATTTCTTTGAAAATAAAAACAGCGTAACGGTAATTGTGAATGGGGAGAGATATCGTAATATGGGCTTTGGGCTTGATTAACATGTGGTATCAACACGAATTGGTGCCAGATCCATTCAGTTGCTTTTAATCAAAAATTATAAGCAAACAAGAAAGTGTATCTTCCCAGCGGACATCCTCCATATTCAACATTTTGAATTGAAACAGTAATTTGGTCCCTGACCAAAAAATGCTTTATTTCACTTTTTAGAAAATGTTGAAATAAGACAAAGTTAAAGGTCTTCAAATACAAACTTAATGATTTACTAAACGAAAGATTTGACAATTTTTGGCAAGTATTCAAAATCTTTTTATTTTAAATATTTCACTTGCTTATTTTTTTCAAATGGATGGTAGCATAGTATTGTATATTATATATAATATCATACAACCTACAATAAAATATCATTTTTCTCTGCGATACTTATTAAAATATAATATAAAAGAATCTCTCAATAATCTAATAAAGTAACTAAAAATACTTTCTTCTTATCTGAGCCGATTTCGCGACCAACACCTGAAAACTTGATATCTTAATAAGATTTTTGTAATTCATTATAAAAAAAAACAATGTTTTTAATACAATAAACACATTATTTTATATCTCATGTCGACAAATATCTTAACCCCAAAAGCTTCACAAAATGTGTTTGAATGGACGAGTATGCATTGCGCACCATGTAAATGAAAAGCTAAATTTTTATTAAAACTGAGGAAAAAAAATAACAAAAAAAAAACAAGTGCAAGAAATAAAAGACAAGAATGTGACAATAAAATATTTAAAACAACATCAATATTGTGATAATTTTCCAAGAATCTTCTATTTCATTTTACTAATAAAAATTTGTTTATTTTTTTTAGTGTTTATTTTTTAATTTTAACGTCTTTAACACGCCTTCTAATCAAGATGCCGGAGATTTTAAGCGGCTTTAAATATAAAATATTTGTATCTGCACAATAAAAATGAGCGTTAAATGAAAATAAATGTTTATAACAGCAAAAAGGAAAAAACAAGTGTCCGGAGTGGCCAATTTATAAAACAGAATAAACAGCAAAGCTATTAAAGCCAACAAATTGAAAATAATAGCAAATGTCATGATGATGTGACGATGTACCAAGGAAAAGTAAAAAAAAAGTAAAACGACAAAAACCCTTTGCAATATTTATAAAAAATATAAATTTTATTACAGACTGATTTTAGAAAACGAAATTAAAATTCTAAATACTTAAACATACATCTTATTTTAAATATGCTATTTCAATACTTAATCTTACAGTTTATTTTATTACAATGCAAAAGATTTTGCTAAATAAGAATTCAAATTCAAAATTTTGTTATTTGCCTTTTGGCATACAATTTGCAAAACATTTCCTTTTTATATGAAATAATCAGCAACAGCAGCCTCTTTGCATTTGTGCGCACAGTTTGCATGTGACTACTGTATGCCTCAGCTGCACACACTTTACGCTTGTTTTGGTTTCATTCAATTCCACTTCTTCATTAGTTTTAATGAAAATAAAAATCTAAAAGAAATGTTTAACAAATTGAACTTTTGTATGCGTTTGTATTTTTTTTTCGTTAATACTTTTTTTTTTCTCTCATTTTATTTTAATTACTTGAAATTATCGTTCTCATCAACAGTTTGTTAGCAATTAACATTTATATTCTCAGTGTACGAAATGCATAAAGATGAAATAGTTTCTGCCGTCGTCTGATGACGTGCACTCATTCATGAAAATTTCTTTTTCATACATTTTTGTTTCTTCTGTTTGCCTGTTTGCAAATATTTTGCTATTCATTCTTAAATAACAAGCAACACCAGATCTGGTCTTTTAATCATTTGGATCTATAATTTCTTAATAAGGCCCTATAACTTATAGGCCTACACAAGGCACGTTTTTTGTTGTTAAAATGACATTATTGATATCTTAGAAATTATACAAAATATATAATTGAATTCAAACAAGTTAGAGAAATCTTCCAGTAGTCGCGAGACTATAAATAAATGCCTGTATAAAATTTAACAATGAATAAATCGCAGAGATTGTGTAATAAATGTAAAGCATTTCTTAAGGTTCACAAAACTTTCGTTCGTTGTATTTCTTCCTGAATATGTTGCTTTTTAACATAAATATGCACTCACATGTATTCACTTGAATATTTGAGTCAGGAATATTCAATTTGTTTTTTGGAAACTTGCCCAAGTATTTGGTTTTTCTTTCTTTTTTTTCTTTCAACTTTGTGAGTGCAAGTACAGCGATTTAAATCGAAAGCAGACATATGAACTAAATCTACGGCCAAAGATTTTAATAACTTATTATGTGTAAGAGCAGTTGTCTGGCGTAAGTAATAGAAATGTGAACACATAAAAAGGCAAAAACAAAACAAAAAAAAATAATTTAAATAAAATTTAGAAATTATTTTAATACGAAATGACACTAAAGATCCGGCCATTTGTTTTAAGACATTAAAAACGACATTTTTACTCAATTTATGCCTTTGCTATTTCTTGTTAACTAAACTTTAAATTATAAATTAAACAATATTTCGTCAAAAAAAAAACAAAGTTAAAATTTAGACAAAGATCACATTGTAAACTTGTTATCGTTTTTCAACTTAACAAAAAAAAAATAAAAATAAAACACAACTTTGCTACGTGGGAGTTCTACAAAATACTTTTTTTTTAATTTTCGAAGCTTAAAAAATTTAAACAATAATAATGATGAATGAATGAACGAATGGAAGAAATGTAAAGAATAATAATAAAAAAAATTATCACATATTTTTGTAATAATTTTTCATTAGTTTCGAATTTCTTTCAAGCAGAGGAGTTTCGAAAACAAAATCTAACAAATATTTACACGATGAGATTTAAAAATTTAACATGTTCACATGTCAACAACAGCATCACAGTAATTTTTTAAAATATTCACTTTTTGTTTGTCATATTCACGTTATGAATAAATTTCAATACACACTTGGTATTTTTTTTTCGCTGTACTGTGCGGGTTCTTATAAGCCGCATAAGGGAGAGTTAGTCAATTTGATAAAGTAAACAACTAATTATAAAAAAAAAAATCCATCAAATATGAGCTGGACTTACAGAAGATAAGTTCAGCACCAAGTACGCTCCATTGCTAAATTTAAGATTTTATATTGTTATCTGCCGTTATTAGTAATAATCACAGCCTCTAGGCAAACACAAACTCTTTTAAAGCAGTCATATTTGTTTATACTCGTACACTTACTTCCTTTGTATTTTAATTATATTTTTGTACATAAAAATAATGAAACATTAAGTGCCACGTTCAAAATTAAAGTCACTTTTCTAAAACTCTTGTCACTATTGGGATGGCATTTGTTTAAATTTAATTATTTGTATCTGTTGTTTAATAGAACATTAGGCGAATTTGAAGTTGCTGCCTATCAGAACAGTCATTTATTTTCTAGTACACGTTATCCGTCGGGAAGGTATACTAAAAGGTGTTTTTTTAAGCTAGACAGAACTTTAAATTGTAAAAAGTAACACAAAAAATGAAATTTTGATGAAACATTTTTTTTATTTGTTTCAGTATACTCTGACAAATCATCATGAATAGACTCTCGCTTGAACAACGCTACGAAATTATCCAAATTTACTTTGAAAATCAGTCGTCGATTCGCGCAACTTATAGACGACTTCGTCATTTTTATGGCGTACATAATCGTGCATCTGAACAAGCCATTCGTCGAACTGTCGATAGATTTCGTACCACATACTCTCTAGAGGATGCAATAACACCAACACTTCGAAGGAATGTGCGTACTGAAGAGAATATCGCCGCTGTAAACGAAAGTGTGGAAGAAGATCCAAATTTATCAATTCGTCGTCGGTCGCAGGAATTGGGGCTCTGTCCGTCCACTACGTGGAAAATTTTGGGCAAAGATCTCGGCCTACACCCGTATAAGATCCAGCTGGTGCAGGAATTGAAGCCACGAGACCATTATATGCGTCGTTCTTTCGCCGATTGGGCTCTAGAGCAGTTGGCAACTGACCCGTTGTTTTATCACAAAATTGTGTTCAGCGATGAGGCGCATTTTTGGCTTAACGGGTTTAATAAGCAAAATTGCCGCATATAGAGTGAGACCAATCCACAACAGACCCTACAGACTCCATTACATCCAGAAAAATGCACCGTTTGGTGCGGTTTTCACGCTGGTAGCATCATCGGACCTTATTTCTTCAAAAATGAGGCCGGAGCTCGCGTTACGGTCAATGGAGATCGTTACAGCACCATGATCAATGGTTTTTTGTTTGGAAATATGGATGACATTGATCCGGACGAGATGTGGTTTCAACAGGATGGCGCTACGTGCCATACAGCAAACGCAACCATCGATTTATTGAAATCAAAATTTGGCGATAAGTTGATTTCGAGAAATGGTCCTGTCAATTGGCCTCCAAGGTCGTGCGATTTGACACCACTCGACTATTTCATGTGGGGCTACGTGAAGTCACTGGTTTATGCTGATAAACTAGCAACAATTGACGCCTTGGAGGACAGCATTGTTCGTGTTATTCGTGACATACGCCCAGCAGTGCTCGAAAAAGTGGCCCAAAATTGGACGTCCAGAATGCGCTTCGTCAAGAACAGCCGCGGTGCCCATATGCCCTAAATCATTTTCAAATGTTAATGTCACGTATTGATCCTTCGAATAAAAAAGAAATTTTGATTACAATTTAATTTTTTGTGTTATTTTTTACAATTTCAAATTCTATCGGGCTTAAAAAAACAACCTTTACTTTGATAGGTGGGTATATTTTCCCATGGGGTTTAATTTATATCGGTTTTTTCAGAAACCAAATATGACGCGGGTTGACGTAAAGTTATACCCAGGTATACTGCTATGTTTGTTTATATCTTTTGATTAAATGAAAGAGAATGGATCTTACACTGATAAATGTTTTATTTAATGTCGGGAGTTATGTATGGAACACAAATAAATGTCAGATAAATGTCCGAAACAAATGCGAGCCCTTTTGCACATTTTTCATTACATTCTCACACACTTCACGCGGTATTTCATTAATTTCATTACGAATATTTTGTTTGAGTTGCTCAAGTGTGGCTTATTTGCATAAAACTTGTTTTTTAGATATCCCCACATGCCAATCAACATCACCATTTGTAGAAATAACATGTTGTGGAAAGAGGTCTCGCCGTAATTCCATTGTAATCCTGGCTGTATGTGATATGACACCGTCTTGTTGTTACCACATATTAATCAAGCCTACAGCAGGCAGTTGTGGCGTTAAAAATTTTTCAATCATATCACGATATCGCTCCTAATTCACAGTTACCGTTGGGACTTTTTCAGTTATCAAAGAAGTAAGATCCAATGATTCCTTCTAACCAAATTGCATACCAGGCTGTCCCTTTTAGTGGATGCAAAGGTGACTATTCAATAATTTGAGGGTTTCCCATTCCCCAAAACCGACTATTTTGTTTATTCAAATGAAAATGTACCTCATTATGACTCTTTCATGAAAATTGAGTTTGTCATGGACGAGCTGTAACATCCTATTGGCATATTTACGGCGGCGTAAATTATCTTGTGCAAGAAGCTCTTGTTTTAACTGAATCTTATATGGAAAGAAATGCAAATCCCTGTGTAAAATTGTGGCCAAAGTTGTTCTTTGAAGACCAAGCTCCTGACCACGGTGTCGAATTAAGGTTGATCGATTCTTTTGAACACTTTCTTGAGCAGCAGCAATATTTTCAAACAATCTTGCAGTACGTTCTAGTCCATGCTTGAGCCTATCACCTATACAGAGTCTCTTTCTTCGATATCATTCGCTACACGATAAATAGTGCGTTTTGTTGGCACATTGTTTCTTCCAAAAATTTCACACAACTTTCTCATCGTCACGGTAATCGATGATTGATTTCGATAAAATGCTTTAACGATTAAAGCACATTGGTTTATTAAATATTTTTCCATAATAAATTTGCCACCACGTGTCAACTTCACGGCTAACAAATACAAACTGTCAAGACTAATGTTTACCAAAATAAGGACAAAACAAAGTAGTGTACCTTCGCGGTGAACATCCTGTATTTGGAATCAGCATTTTATAATTTTAAGCCAACTGTCTTTACTCCTTTAAAATATGAGTTTTCTTACGTTAGACATTAAGTGCGAATATGACAATAACGCTACACAAAAAGTTACAGATAACTTTTACTAAATATACACAGGTAAAAAAAATTTATGTTTTTTTTGCCTTAATTTGAATCGCTTTATTTATTTAAAATTTATTATTGCTTTTTCTATACCTGATTTTTATAAACAAGATAAATTACAAAAAACCTAAAAATATAAAAAAACGTATTCGTTTGGTCAAAATAAACATTGGCTAAAGAGGATATACATCAACTACAACTACTTAACATGACGACAAAATAAATACCTTAAAGTAAACATGAAGTAGATAGTAAAAAAGTAGCAAAAATAAATAAATAAATAAAATCATGAATAAAGTAACTTCACAACAAGTATCTAATACTTAATGTAAATACTTTGACTTTTGACATTTTCAGCTTTCAGAAATTCTTCACAGGTTTTTATTGTTTTAGAAGGTAAAAGAGACAACAGATACGTAGTAAGTGTCTAGACAGAAGGACCAAATAAACAACAACAATAAAAAAAAAATTGAAGTGCCTTTATGGCATAATTTAGATACTTCTATTTTTTTTGCACTGCAGAATTGCTGCGAATAATATTTTTCGAAGGTTTTCAATTTATTTGAAATTTTCTTTTATGATTCATTTTGGTGTCTTACAAAGGTTCCCCTTAAGAAAACGAACCAAATTATTGTTTCGCATTGTTCACAATTAATCTGTGTGAAAATTTTATAAATTAATTTTTGTGGTTGTAACAGAAGCTTGTGGTAACTTGATAAATATTCAAGGTTGTGTGTAATTTTATTTTTACTAAAAAGGTAAATTATTCCGCCTTAATATCAATTGAGCTTCATACCATTCAGTAGCACATACATTTAAGCAACATTAACTAATGACATGTAAAAATATGCGCTTGAAAATTTATTTTCAATACACTTAGAGAAACTAATTGTGACACTCAAGTAGATTTTAAAATTAAAGTTCTTTATAAAAGAAAAGTTTCTTAAAAAGATTGACGAATAACATAGTTTAAGTAATAAGATTATTTATTGATTTATTTATTTAATTTAGTTTATAACATTTTCACATTTTAATGCATAAATTGTGTTCTATATCCCTCTTGCACTTTTGTGATTTTCTGTGCTGTACAAGAACAAATTTAATCCTGTCAGCAAAGTACGTTTAGCTGTATTCAATGTTATGTGTAATAATTTTTAATAAGAAATAAGAAAAAATATTACAAATTATTAATTCTAAAAAACAGAAGCTTTAGAAATAAATAACTGTTTTGGAATGACATTTGAAATTATTGAAATTATTTATTAATTTATATTTTTTAAAACTCAAATTTGCTTGCGAACATTCAATTTTATATTCTTTCGCCAAGAAATCAATTAAATGTAATATCTTTTAAAAACGGTAACATTGGTTGCATATGCAACTGTTGCATGAATATAAAGTCCAACAGTGTTGCTCATTTATCTTTGGTATTTCCTATTATCCCAGCGAATTTATTACACAATTTTTAGCCACCTTTTCACATAAATCTGTAGGAAACAATAAGTGTAAAATAAAGACAAAAAAAAATATTCATTTAATCCTTGCTGTGTTATTCGTTAAGATGATAAAAGCCCATGATTTATTTTAGGTCACGCCCAATAACAAAAATGTTGCAAAATATTTATGGTTACAAACAAAAACATGAAAAAATGTCATTATAAAGTAACAAATTGAAAAAGCAACAAACTCATTACAAAAAGAAATAAAAAGAAATTAATGAAAAAGGATTTCACGAATATTTTTACCGTCTCATACCCGCAAGTATTTCATAAAACATTTACACTGACAAAAGTATGAGTCTAAGTAAATAATTCAAAACAACATAACGTGCCACTTTCTGCATGATAAGGAATTATTTAAATCATGCATGGAAAATATTTCTTTCAGCATTTGAAGGGATAGAAAGTTACAATAACTTTTAAATTTAATAAAAGAAATCAAATAAAGAAATATATTTTCTATAATCAATTCAAGGTGGTTAAACAGAAAGAAGCAACAAACGACATGAAAAATATAATAAAAGTACAAAACCACCAGTAAAATAGAAAAAAGTAAAAATAAAACAACAACAAGTGGAATGAAGTTTTCTTTTTAACTTTTCTTAATCCTTTTTCTCTTTTTTTCTGAATTTACCAAACAACAAAAGAAAAATCGGAATTCAAAAACATGCTGAATGGAGTAAAATTTATTTTAAATAAAATTTCAAACATTTTTGAGTTATTTCTGTGGCTATCAAAAAATTATATGAAAATGCGCCCCGAATTCTTCTACACAAATTTTTTGTGTTTATGGGTTAAAACCCTTCAAATAACAACAAAGAAATCTGAAACGAAATCAAGACGAGGCGGCATAGGGGCAATAAAAACTTAATATATAAAATTATATACAAAAAAACTGAATTCAAGAATGGGTTCTTCTAGTAGTTTGTTACCGCCACAGCAAAATCGCGAAATAGATATAATTTATTTATCGATTTTTTTTTTATTTAAGTTATCGTGTTATCTTTGATATATAGGAGTTTTGAAATAACTTTCAAAGTGAACGGTTGTGTTGAAAAATAAAAAACTAAAAAGAAAATTATTGACATTTTTAATTAAAATTAAAATTTTGAATTTTTTTTTGGAAAATTTTTGATATTGTGCGCACATTTTTGTTACCGTGTTGTTTTAAATAGAGATAGAGACTCTTAAACAACGAATTTAAAACAATTAAAATAAAAAATTTATATGCCTGAGCTTAACGCTCAAAAATCTTTAATTAATGATAGAAACGTTGTAGATCAACCTTCAACAGAAAATAAGAATACATCAGACAATGAAGGAAGAAAAAGAAAAAGTGAAGTAGTGAGTGTGACAATGACAAAACAACTTAAGAATAATTATTTCGCTATTCTTGATAATGATCAAGAATGTGATGAGGAATATTTAAAATTATTTGAAAAACATGTGCAAGAAAATGAATTACCAACAACATCTAGTAAATCCAGAAATAATAATTATAACTCAAATGCTAACATTCTCAATGAAAAGACAACAATCACTAACAACAAAAAGCAAAAAATTCCACCACTGAACATATTTGGTGTGGATCCCAACGAACTGATCAAATTTATAAAAAATGGTCTCAACATAAAAGACTTTAAAATAAGAGAATTTTACAATAACAAAATATCTCTTTATATGGTCTCAATGGACGATTACAACAGAGTGAAAGCATATTTACAAAAAACGAAGACAAATTTTGTAACATTTACTCCAAAATATTTAAAAACAAAAACATTTTTATTGAAAGGTCTCAGTGCAAAATTGAGTTGTAACGATATTTTGAATGATCTTCGGGCTTGTGAAAATGATAATCTCAAATTTGTAAACGTAAGAGAATTTACAACCAAAAAATCAATAAACGAGAAACGTTCTCTACCAATTTATTTGGTGCAAATAAGCAGTGAGAGTAAAGCTGGCGAGCTTAACAGAATCAAGGGTTTGCAGCATCGCTGTATTCGCTGGGAACCTTTGAGAAAACCTGAAATCCCACAATGTAGAAATTGTCAGAGCTTCTTCCACAGCGCGTCGAATTGTTATTTGCCTAGAAGATGTGTAAAGTGCAATGAAAGTCACGATATTGGAGAATGTCACCTGAATAACGTGCCTAACGAGGAGAGGGAAAAACTTTTTTGTGTGCTTTGTGGCAAACATGGTCATCCAGCATCATATAAAGGATGTGAGAAATATAAAGAAATCCAACAAAGACTGAGAGTTAAAAAACAAATTTTAAAACAAAATAGAGCTCCAAATGTTGTAACATACAATACAAACCCTAATATGAGCTTTGCGGATACTGTAAAGATAAACAATCTTCAAAATCAAAACAATATTAACCCGGTACAAATGGTCCTAGAAGAGTTTAAAAATTCAATGCAAAATCTCTCAAATCAAATAATTAACCTTCATAAACAATTACAGCTACAATCATCTAGAATAGATGCTTTATTTTCGATGATGGAAAACTAATTTAATATAATGGCGGAGAGTATGGTAAATAGTCTTAATATCATTCATATTAATGTTAATTCTCTTATAAATTTAAGCAGAAGATATGAATTATGTAATTTCATAAATAAATATAGGCCAGACTTTGTACTTCTAAATGAAACAAAATTAAATAACCGACATAAAGTTAGCGTCAAAGGTTATCACTTTATACGCAAAGACAGAGTCAATTCAACTAGGGGAGGTGGAACGGGAGTATTAATAAAAGAAGACATTAAATATCAAAATATTACCAATAATATTACTAACTCCTTTGAAATGTTAGAAACTTGCATTTTAAAAATACCTTTGGTTGCAAATAAAACACTGTTTGTTATATCGGCTTATTACCCATCAGGTAATAATAACAATAGTTTTAAAACAGAACTAACACAGCTTTTTCAAACCCTAAATTTACAAAATGCCAATAACTTTTATATATTGGCGGGAGATCTCAATTGTAAACATATGGATTGGGGGAATAGTTCAAACAACGTAAAAGGTAATATGTTAAAAGATTGGCTTAACTGTAATGAGATGGAATTTAGATGTTGTTTATATGCCTCAGTTTTACCATCGTACCCGCGTTGTGGTTCGTTCTTAGACCTGTGCATAGCTGACTCGCGCTTATCGCTATGCAAGGAAAATAACACAATAAACTGCCTCAAAAATCTTGATTATGATAGCGATCATAGTGCAATCCAAATGTTTATTGTACAAAATAAAATTGAACACCCAATCACTATTTTTAAAGAAAAACCTGATTCACAATTCAATTATAAACAAACGAATTGGAAAAAGTTAGGCAATAAAATTGTTAATGAGCTTAATGCAAACGAAGCTATGCCAAATCAGAGGAACCTCACCAATTCTGAAATAGATTTTTATCTTGTAAAGTTAAATAGAATAATTAAACACTCAATTGAAAAAGTGGTTCCAAGATTTCATAGCACTGATTCTACAAAAAAATATACTAATTCAATTATAAAAAAATTACAATCGGAAAAAAGTAAAATTTTAACGGCTATCAAAAAACATAATAGATTAGAACATTTACTGTCCACAAATGAATTTAATTTATTGAAATGTAAAATTAAACTAATCAGAAAGCTTATTAATGATAATTTTACCTTAGCGGCCAATAAGATTGTACGTGAGAAACTGAAAAATATTGACCATAAGAACCCCTCAGATATGTTTAGCGAAGCCAAAAAGCAATTTAGAGCAATACAACCGGTCGATATTAATAAACTTCACATCCCACAAAATGAGGAATTTTTACTTAGAAGGGCAGGCTTAGTACCTGGTGACTTAGAAAGAGATGATCAAACGAATCAATTTATAATCAAAGATAACACTCAAATATTAAACACCATTGGGGCTTATCTAGAGTCTATTCACGCTTATAAGGAGATCAATCCAGAAAACATAGTGCATAGGATGGTTGATGCTTCCTTCAAAAACTTTTTGGAAACAAAATGTGAATTTGAAAATAATCAATCATCACTTATAACATTTTCTGAAGACAACAAGGCTAATGAGGTAAGACAGTCTAGAAGTGACACTTATTTCATAACAAATGAATCGTTATTATACATTTTTAAAAACCTGAAAAACAAATGTTCGTCTGGCTTAGACAATATACCAAATATTATATTAAAACATATCCCTGACGTTATGATCAGTGAATATTGCACTCTTTTTAATAATATGCTCAACAACTCATATTTTCCTCGAGCATGGAAAATAGCAAAAGTTGTAATTTTGCCCAAAAAAGATAAAGATATAAGCAACCCAAAAAATCTTCGTGCTATAAGTTTGCTTCCAAATATTAGTAAAATTTTTGAAGTATGCATAAATAATATTTTAGTTAGATTTTGTGGAAAAAATAATTTAAATAGCGAAAGACAATTCGGATTTAAATACAAACATTCTACAATCCACGCAACACACTTGCTTGTTTCAAATATTCATTGGAATTTTAATAAATCCTACTGTACAGGTGCATGTCTAATTGATTTTGAAAAGGCGTTTGATAATGTATGGATACCTGCCCTTATTCACAAATTATTGAACTTTAAAATACCAATATTTCTAGTTATACTGTTACACAATATGTTGGAAAACAAATCTTTCTTTCTCTGTAATAGAAAGCAAATGAGTACTAAGAAATTTATAATAGTGAATGGTCTCCAACAAGGAACTGTAAATTCTCCAATTCTATTTAATTTATTTTTGCATGATCTATTAACAAAAATACAAAATATCATTGCGTTTGCAGACGATATTATAATCTATCACGCTGATAACAAAATTGAAAACATAAATAAGGAATTACAAAAACATCTAAGAACAGTAGAAAAATACTCGTTAGATTGGAATATGAGAATTAATTTCGACAAATGTGAAACCATTCTATTCCGCCCTCCAGTAGGAAAATGTAATCACAATGTGAAAACTAAATGGAAAGAGTTTGGCATAAAATCGTACAATAATATAGATATTCCTAACAAACAAGTTGTTAAATATTTGGGAATTAATCTAGATAAGTTTTTATACTATAACTTTCATATAAATTCACAGATAATAAAAGCAAGAAATGCTTTTTATATGTACAAAAGACTTTTTTATTCCCAATATATAAATAGTTCTGTTAAAGTAACTCTGTATAAATCATTAATTAAGCCTATTTTAACATATGGATGCCCAATCTGGTTCAACATTTCTCCAGCATATATGGAAAAAATGCGTGTTTTCGAAAGAAAATGTCTTAGAGCTTGCACATCGCTCTATAGATCTAAAGAAAGTGGGTATACCAAATACATATCAAACAAAAAATTATACAACGCTGCAAAACTAAGCAGAATAGATAATTTTATTATACATCTCATTAGAAATCATATTGTTAAATGCTCGGAATGCTATGAAAATAACTTAATTATGGCACCATATTACACCAACGAAGAATACATACTCAAGACCATGCAAACTGGTTATGTACCACCTGAGGCTTTTACGTACCTCGATAACAAAGGTTTTATCCAAAATGAGTCTGGCATTCCTATATTTTACCATATATATAGAAGGGCCAATAATAAAACTATAAATTGCAGTCAAATCACAATTAATAATTCTAGATTTGATACAAATATTTATAAAAATGATAAAAACATAATGCCAAACATAAACAAAACTAAATTTTGGTGGCTAAGCTAAAAACTCCCGTTTCATTTTTTACCCTTTGACTCTTTTTTTTTTATAAAACAAATATAAAAGTATCATTTTTTTTTCGCATTTTTTTTGTAACATCAAAATATATTGCATTTAGTAAACAAAAAAAAAACATTAAGCTTATATTTATTTATGAAAAATAATAATAAAAAATCATATATGAATGTATTTGAGAGCCCGTTTATGGGACTATGTATACAACAACATTAATTATAACTACTATTTGTTTATTTATAGTTTTAAATTCATAATTCTTTTTTATTGCCAAATAAACACTTAAAAAAAAAAAAAAAATCTTTGATATATAAAAAAACAATATTTTAGAAAAAATACTTGCGGCACTAAGTAGACATTTTATGAATTAAAATTATATTAAAAGAGAGAAGAAAACGTTGTGGAAGCTTCGCTTGCGGTAATACAAGAACGAATTTTAATGTTAGCGGGTGAAGCTGCCCCAGCCCTGCTGCAAATATCTCGCAGATTATGAATCATCTGAGAGTAAAGTATAATTGAAAGTAAATTTTTTATTTTCCGTGATTTATAATCTGCGAGATATCACCAGTAAATATTTAATTGTTGTAATTAAACCTGGTTTTAGCCGAAAGGAGGTTTGCTTAAATAAAATGTATATACACCAGACGTCCATGTTTACCAAAAAAATTATTTTTATATCAAAATAGCTTCGGGAAATTCATTGATTTTCGCTGCCATGCACGACAAGCTCAAGATATGAAACTATGCAAGGATTTTTAACATATCGCACCCTAAATACAAAAGGGTCCCAACTCAAAATACTAAAATTTTTAGGAGAGCCAAAAAAACTGTTTAGTTCATCGTACAGAAGCAACACACTCAACACAAAAATAGACATAACTGTATTTTTCCAGTTAAAGGAGATAGTGATGTGAAAGAAATTTTTCCAGTAGTTAGATTAGAGATGTGTACTTTGAATTAAATAATAGAAAAAAGTCAGTTTTGGAAAATTTTTAGTTGTGACCCTTTTGTATTTAGGGTGCCATATACGTGATAAGGTTTACACCAGTTCTGATCATAGGTCACAACGTGGTGGTGGCCGAACCACTGTGGGTGATTTTAGCGTCATCCTCCTCCGGTCACTCCTAGTTGCAACTTCAAAAGTCCGAAGCAGGCCGCAGCCTTCATTCCTTGCTGAAGAGTTGGAGACTATCCAACTCCTGATCTACGACGCATGAAGCTTAATATAATTTAAGAACACGACCTGAACCATTCATTGTGCTCATTTTGAATGATCCGACCCACAAACTCAAACGAGGGCCTCGAAGGTACAACTACCACGATACTCTCAAAGGGCGGACCTCAATAATCAATCAGAGAATAGCTAAAAAGCTAAAAAGACAAATAGCTGAACTCTAAGGTTATACTGATTGCCATGGAAATATAGTGGATTTTCCAGTTGGCTCCTTGCTAGCCTTGAAGGAGACTGGGCTCCCTTTTATCCCCGAAGACATAAGTCTAGATGGTTGTGTGATCCATAAGGACTTATAAATGTGCCCCCTGGGGGATTCAGGACAACAACGTGTGATTAGATTTATATCCGCGCCTGGCCATGAAGCCTTAATCAGATGGTGGATCAAACCACTGCATAATTTGGAACGTCATGCTCGTCCTAGGAAGCCGAAGCTATAACTCTATGCAACAGAACTTTCTCGTTGCAACTTCGATGATTCCAGAGCAGGGCTGCAAATCATCACTCCTTGCTTGAGAGTTGGAGACGGTAGGTGTTATTAAAGGTGAAATGAACCCGGCCACCATAGAACCATAGACTGATATGGGGCTGCGAAACCACAACCACCACGATACTCCCATAAGGGCCAACCTCAATAATCAGCCAGAGAACAGTTAAGTGTCTAGAGAGACAAATAACGGAACTCTGCGGGTCACTGATTCCCGTGGAAATAAAGTGGAGTTTCCAGTTGTACCCCTGCTGACTTCAGGGAATTGGGCTCCTTTTTTCCACCAGTTGCACAGGTCTAAGTTGTTGCTATCTCAGGACAACAGAGAAATATAGCTCATAATTCCCAACACACATAGAGATAGAGGCGAAATGTATGAATTCGCCTGCTATCAGCTGGTAATTGGTTAGCCGTGCTATTGCCTCTATTTAATATTAAAGAATAGAATAGAATTCTAATCCAAAGAAGAATACACACACAACTGCTTTAAAAAATTAAAAAGCAAATGATTTGACGAAATAAATCTCAAAGAAATTTAATGGTTTTTTATTTCATTGTATTTTCATTTTTTGTTTAAAACTCTTAAAAAACACATCTCGAGGTTTTGTAGTAAGAAAAAGTACACAGTGTGTGTGTGTGTGTTTAAAAAAAGAATTGTTACACTTTAGATTTTAACAAAAACATAGAAATACAATACAACAATATTGAATCAACAGGATGTCGATGTTGTAGATTAAAGAAATACCTATACGATTTAACAAAAAAACAAAAAAAATCATTTCAATGCATCAAATCTAAACAAATGTTGTTAAACAAAATTGTTGAGAAAACTCAAATAAAAAGATACACGCGCGCAAACAAACCTTCACTTAGGAAAAATTAATTTGTATTTTTACAACAAGCGCAAAGAAGAAAAGATTGGAGGAATTTATTTTGAAATTTATTTTCTTTATTTTTCGATTTGTTAACCAAATGAAAACTGACGTTTGCAAAAAACAAAAAAAAAAAAACGGAAAAAGTTTAACGTGATATAAAATATGACACATGAATATTCAGGATTCGAAGTTATTAAGACACAGTATGTGTTTGATATAATTAAAAAAGTTAGGATTCTGATTAGTTAAAGCTTTTGGAAACTTTAAAGTAAAAATTAATTAATTTCTTCGCAGGCAACAAAGATGGCAAATAATTCTGAATAGTCAGTTATTTCACTAGTTGGAAAAGGAAGAATTTGCTATCCTACCTGAGGTTTAACCAACTAACATTCTCATGAATGCTAACTACATCTTTATGTACTGCGAACACATACATAAGCAAATAAGCCTTTTTTATGTTTTACTATTACGCTACGCTACCGCTACACTACACGTTTTTATTTTACGCCAACCTTACAAAAGCCTTTTAAAAGAAATCAAAGAAATGCATAAATACGTTGAATTTACTAAATCCTTAAGGATAATAGTAAGTAAAATGTAAATCCTTTAAAAGGAAGACAATGAAAAGAAAATTTAGCTACATTTTTCAATGCCGGCAAAGACATATGTTGGGTGTTTAACATTTGAAGGGATGTGTGCGTGTGCGTGTGTGTGTGTGTGTGCATGTCTTGAAAATTGAAATTTTAGGTTTTTTGTTTTCTTTTTGTGTTTTTTATTTAAAACCTGACATTTACACAAATTCCTATTTGACGCCATGATCCTAATGATTTTTGTTCGTTTGCTGTTGCTCGAAGATTTTCTATGAGTTAAAAATTAATTAAAATTAATGTTTCAAAATTGTCTGGGTGCTAATAAAAATGCTAAAATGGATTTTTAATTTATCTTTGCCAGACTTTGTAATTTATCTCGGACGGTTTTTTAATATAAATTATTTTTAAAATAGTTTTGTAGTATTCGGTGTATTTTGATAGATGTATAAAACTTTAAGTTGACAACACTTTTGTAAGCTGTCGCCTGAAAAACCCTGCTCCTGCTTGATCCCTAATTTTCATAAGCCAGTTTTATTTAGCGATGAAGCGTACTTTTGTTTGAGTGGTTACCATAATTAACAAAAGGTCGTACTTGGAGTGATAATATCCTTAAGTGTTACATCCCGTAAAACCGTTACATTCAGTACGACTTGCTGTTTGTGTGCTCTTTATGGGCTGGTGGAATCAATGGTCCGTACTTCTTTGAAAACCATTTATGGTGACCGCTATAGAGCCATGATTACTTACTTTTTCGTTCAGCTATTACACAACCATGACCCACAGGAGCAGAACGGGGCATGCCATAAATGATTTATTGATTAAAATGTTTGGTAACCGCATAATTTTATTTTTCCAACTAGTGAATTGACCTCAAAGATCGTACAATTTCAGGCCGCTAGACTACTTTATATGTCGCTAGTCTACACCGATAATATCAAATGACTGATCGCTTGGAAGACAACATTCATCGCATTAGCCAGCCAGATGAAAAAATTGTTTAAATTGTATTAAGAACCTTAAATATGGTTTAAAGCTGTGAGTTTTTAATTTTTGATGTTTTGCATCTCGTTTGAAATGTTTTGACGAAAATCCACCGTCATTACATGTGTCTTCGGGGGTAAAAGGGAGCCCAGTGCCCTAATAGGTTAGCAGGAGTCAACAGGACGGGAATCAGTAAAGCCCCAGAGTTCCGCTTCTTGTCTTTTTAGCCTTTTAGCTGTTCTCTGACTGATTATTGAGGTTGGCCCTTTCGGGAGTATCATGGTGGCTGTGTGTTTCGAGGCCCTCGTTTGAGTTTGTGGGTCGAATCATTCACAATGAATGGTCCAAGTCCAGCGAGCACATTTATGGTCTTTATAGTACGTAACCGCTTTCTAGATCTGTGCAACTGGGGAAAAAGGCAGCCCAGTCCCCTGAAGACAGACAGTGAGTCAACTGGAAGCTCTACTTTATTTCCACGGGGATCAGTGACCCGCAGAGTTCATTATTTGTTTCTTAAGACATTCAATTGTTCTCTGACAGATCATTGAGGTTTGTCCCTATATGGGGGTATCGTGGTGGCTGTGGTTTCGCGGCCCTATAACAGTATAATGGTTATTATGGTGGCCAGGATCAGCTCACTGATGCAAGGTGTGATGGTTTGCAGCCCTGTCCTGGAATCACTAAAGTTGCAACTAGGTGTTTCTGTTGCTTAGAATTATGTCTTCGGCTTCCTAGGACGCCTGTATGACGTTCAAAATTATACAATAGTGGTTTGTCCACCATCTGATTAAGGCTACACGGCCAGGTGCGGATGTAAAACGAATCACAGTGTGTTCTTAAATTATATTAAGCTTCGTGCGTTCTGGACCAGGAGTTGGATAGTCTCTAACTCTGCAGTAAGGAGTGAAGACTGCGGCCTGCTTCGGGCTTTTGAAGTTGCGACTAGGAGTGACCACAGGATATACGTATCTGAAGGCTTTTTAGGGCGAGGATGACGCTACATTTCAGCCACAGTAGTATGATCCACCTTCTGATTATGGCTTACACAGCTAGGTGCAGATGTAAATCTTATCACGTATCTCACGATAGCGTGATCCATTGCCAGCCTCATCTTCAAAAAAAAAAAACGGCCCAATCACGCCTCGAGACCACATAGCGCACTATACAGTGACACGTTGAGCATGCAAAGGTTTTCTCAATAATAGCTCTGGGATTTTCAAAAGCCCAAATGCGGCAATTTTGCTTGTTGACATACTCTGACGAGTGAAAATGGGCTTCGTCTGAAAAAATAATTTTTTCAGAAAAAGCAGCCAGTTGTTCCTGGTCCGCTTCAATTCCTTACGCCACCATCTGATTATGGCTTAGACGTATCTCGGCTGGGCTTTTCAATATTTTAAGACATTTGCTAATCGATTTGTTAATTATTGCTGTAGCGCAATGTATTTCCATAGAAATTTAATAAACACTGCCGTGGAAACATAGCAATAGATTTAATCTTCCACATACGACTTCTGTTTTTTTTTTTTTAATATCGATTCAATTGTGCAACTAAAATAAAAGATTTTAGAGGCAAAAATTAATTTTGTCGCCAAATCGGTTTAAGTGAGTATATTTCTTGGGTTCTTCTTAATTTCCTAAAATCTTTACACTCAATTGCATTTCTTTAGGTATTTTTACACCGTTTTATTTTATTTTTTTGTTGGTAGAAGATAATCTCTTGTTGCATCGTTTTCCTTACCTACCAATTTTCCAATAAATTCAAGCAGTTAAGCTGAAACACCTTTTTCTTTTAAAAAAATATCCTTTTTTTCTATTATTATTTTTAAATCTTTTTCTCTCTCCTTTAAAATTACTGTTTGCAAAACAAACAATTCATCATCTTAACAATTGAACAAATTTGTTCAAGGAAATAATAACAACAACAACAACAACAGCAATAAAAAAAATTTTGTTTTGAAAGAAGAATATCAAAAGAATATGACAATAATGTCATGCTACCAGCAAAATGCTGAATGACTGACTCACTGACTCACTTATTAATTTATAAATAAAATGGCAATAAGCAATAGCAACAACAAAAGTAGCAATAAATGTTGGGTAAATTAATCAAATCAAATACAAAAGCAACAAAAAAAAAATAGAGTTTGATTTGTAGGAAATATCTTTAAAGGTTTGTTCATTGTTGTTTGTTGGACAATAAGAAAAAGCAAAAAATTGTTTCTACTATTCACAAGATTTCTATTTCTTTACGGTGATTGAAGCGAAGCTGGTATTGTTATTGTTGTTGTAGACTTAAAGGAATAGCAATTTTGAAAGCAGTATTTTGTTGCAAACATCCTCTTTGGTTGGTTCTTTCATTGCTTTTGTGGCACCTAAAAGGACCAACAGATGCATTTTATTTCGGTAGCTGCTTAAAATAGAAAAAGTCTGCTTTGTTTGTCTACGCAATTTTGCAATTTTGTTTATTTTTTAGTTTCTATTATTATTATTCAAAATTCTATTGTTGCTTTTTACTGAATGCATTTATTAAATTTTTTAACAAATTATCTTTATTTTTGCATGTCTTAAGGCACTGAATTTATTTTGTTTGTTCCTGTATCCAAGCATTTCTTTACTACATTTATCCTTTGGGTATTAAGAAAATTACTTTCTTGAATATTGGAGGGCAATAAAGGAAAGTAAGAGAAACCTTAAGCAAAATTCCTATTTTTTAGTTTGCGAAAAAATACACTGATTTCTTTTTACATCTTGTAAAAGGACAATAAAATACGAAGGAAAGTATTAATCAAATAAAATTAGATTATATGCGTATTATAATTACAGCGTGAGAGCTCAAAAAATGGTTGGAAACTTCGAAACACAACTTCCCCGGGTTTTAATTTGTCTTTTTCCAAACCTTTTTAGATATCCCCACAAAAAGATGTTCAGGGCAGTCAAATCAGGCGATTGTGAAGACCAATTAACAAAACATCATTATTTTTTTTTAATAACTTGTGGTGGAAAGAGTTCTAACAGTAACTCCATTGTACTCCTGGCTGTATGCGATACGGCATCGTCTTGCTGATAACACATATTATTCGCTCTCCATTCACAGTTACCGTTACGCCGTTTTCATTTTCAAAGAAGCAAGCTCCAATGATTACTCCTGACCAAATAGCACACCATATGGTCACTTTTAATGGATGCCGAGGTGTCTGTTAAATAATTTGAGGATTTCCCATTCCCCAGACCGACTGTTCTTTTTATTCTCATATCCGTTCAAATGAAAATGGGCCTCGTCACTTATTATGATTTTTTCATAAAAATCGGGATAGCCATGGGCGTGCGTAACATCCTATTGGCATTTGTACAGCGATGTAAATGGTCTTGTGGAAGAAGCTTTTTTGTCAACTGAATCTTATATGGAAACAAATGCAAATCCTTATCCAAAATAGTGGCCAAAGTTGTTTTTTGAATGCCAAGCTCCTGAACAATGCGTGGAATTAAGGTTGATGGATTGGTTTGAATATTTTCCGGCGATCTTGCAGTATGTTGTGGTCTATACTTTGGCCTATTACCTACAGACTCTTTTTCTTCGATATCATTCGCTACACGATAAATAGTGCGTTTTGTTGGCACGGTTTTTCTCCCAAAAATTTCATGTAACTTTCTCATCGTCATAGTAATCGATGATTGATTTTGGTAAAATGTTTTAAGGGTTAAACCACTTGGTTTATGGAATATTTTTCCATGATAAATTTGCCACGTGTCTATTTCAAGACTGCCAAATATGAAGTGTCAAGACTAATGTTTACGAAAATGGCGGCACAACAATATATAATAGGTGTCGCTGTAGGCTAGTAGGTAGTGTACTAGCTTGTCAGTATGGGGGTTCGATTCTCAACGATGACCGCGGTTTTTTTTCACTACAGAAATAAAAATTGACTGTCGGTGGGGCTGCTCTGCACTGGTCGCTGTGCTGTCTTTATACGGCAGTTAATTTCCGACTATCCTTCTACTTTCACGACCTGTTTCATCTCTTCTCTATTCCTTTCCTAAAGACTGTAGCACGGTACTTGACTAAATAGGCATTTGTGCCTGAAGTGCTACTTCTCTTAAAAAAAAAAAGAAATGTTCAGCTTCAAATTAAAACTAATTGAAATAGAAAATTTTCCATTAAAATTACATCTATTTGTATTTGACAATCGTCCCTGCTTACGATACAATTATGCTTATAATTGCAATAAAATAAGAATTATAATTAAAAAAGGAATTCAATTAATTGTCGATATCAATATTGAAACTTAAACCTGAGATTCTGCAAAAATAAAAATTTGTTTTCAAGTTAACTGATAATTTTGTTTCAATTTCCTTTTTTTTTAATTTAAATCAAATCTTAGGTTTGCAGCAACGAAAATACTGACAAGTTCGAAATAGCAATTTCCGAAAGCCTGAAATACATAAATAATAGTTAACAAGCAAATATTGCATAGTGCTGGTACTACTAACTATGAAGAGAGTGAGTGCAGCATATTAAAATCAACTTAGATTAAAGATTTGTGAAAAGCACGACTGTCATGCTTTCGAAGGAGCATTGAAATATGCAAAATAATAAAAGTTCGCAAAACATAATAAATAGTTAAAGGAAAATTTGGATCCTAAAAAAAAAGTTACTTCCATAAAGACAAAATCATTAACATCACTTCAGCTACGGCTGGTACCTTAACGGCCTAGAACGTTTTCTTTGGCCTCTTTAAATTACTTTTTTTACACTCCAATATATAAAAAGTATATTAAGTTTGTTAAATTATTAGTAACATAACAAATCTCGCAATATGTTAAGAATGCTTTATACTATAGTATAGTTATAGCCAGTTATTTGTTAAAAAGTCTCTTTATTTTCAATTTTGTCCCAATATAATATTTTTTGGTGTGAGTTTGTTTTTGGTGTGAGCAATGCAGGGTAAATAACCTTCTTGTCAGCCCATTATAACACTTTTAAATGTTATTTGTTTTCTTAAATTTTTTTTTCTACTATTTTTGCTTGTAAATTTGTTATGCTAGTTACCTAAACCTATGGATAGCTGGATGGATGGATGGCTGAGTGAATAGCCATAGTGGCTAGAGTGGGTATTGATGTTGATGATAATGATGACGATGATGTGAATGTTATGAGTGTTTTTTCTTATTTGGTTTATTTTTTGTCGATAATTTTACATTTGGCTGCTTATTTCCAAGACACCATCATATTACTTTACGTGACCTTATTTCCCCCCAACCCTCTTGTTAAGAATCAAACCTTAAACAAAAAGGATGAATTTAAGAAGACCAACAGCCAACTACTTAAAGTTTTCCTTACTTTGTTGTTTGTTTTTTTTTTTTTTTTTTGTGAGGAGGATAAAGGGAGAATCAGCGAAAGACTGACAACAGCAAAAATCTTGAAAGAAAAAATAAAAACTTCAAACATGAAAAATGGTTAAAAATCATTTTTAGGATCACGTTTTAAATGTTTTCAATGTTTAACGTGTTATGAAGTCTACTATAACAACAAACACAGGCCAGCATTTACAATGATTTAAAACTGACACGATACTTCAAAACAAAACAAAACAAAATAAAACAAAACCGAAAAGAATAAAAAATGAATAAGTGAAACAAAATGTGCCGACTTGCAACCAAAAATGTGTCTATTTGAAAAACATTTTAGAAAGCTTTTCTTTTCTAACTACAACAACAAAAGCGACCAAAAGCAACTTAGTAAAAGCCATCAAAATATTTAAGTTGAGAACACGCCTCAGTCATTTATTGGCAGCTGGTCCTCAGCGCAGCTAAGAATCCCAACTAGACCAACAACAACAACAACAATTCCAACAACAACAACGACAACAGCAATAAAAACTGACTGATCATATGTAATATAAAAACTTTACGCCTATTACATTTAAAATAAAGAAAAACTTAAAAATAATTATAAATAAAAGGTTGCCTTTACACAGGCCATTAAATGAGTATACATAAGTACATACATATCTGTTCTATGATTCGACTGACACTAAAGATGATTTGACTTTAACAAACCGTTAAAATAAGAAATTGTTAAATAATTCATTATTTCCTTCAAACTTACAGTCAAACAAACTCCACTAAATCTAAAATTAATTTACACAATAAAAATGAGTTTAACATATTACAAACAATAGTCGAGTCGACTTTACAGATGCTCTACTTGAGACCAAAATAAATATATTTTTAAAAGAGTCGTATATTATCAAAAATCGAGTGGTCCCTAACAGCAATTCTGTGAATATATTTTCCAAGAAAATATTCTATTTTATATTTCATTTCTGGCTTTGCTATAAAAATTAGTTTATTTAAATGTAAAACAATTTCATAGGAGGAGGATTGCAAGCGATTTTATAAATCATAATCACTTTTAATCAAACAAACAAACAAACAAGCAAATAAAAGTTGTACAACGAAGAAACAAATTTAAATTTAAATCTTGTTAACAAAACAAAGTAAAGCAAACACACTAAAGAATGTTAAACAAACAATAAAAAGTAAACAAATTATGCGTAGTAAATATTTTTTAACTATAAAATTGTACAAAAAATAAAATAAAATTAAATAAAACCTGAAAATACAAATAAAACTTGAAAAAAAAAATAAGAGAGTAAATACGAACATACAAATCAACAAACACACATACATACATTCAGAGGTACATACATAAATACCTATACAAACACATGTACTTATTCCTAAATATATTTATGTACCACAAAGTTAAGTTTGGGCTTTCCTTCGCTTAAATGAGTGTTGCCAGCCTAGTTGTCGATGGTTTACTACATATTTTTTTTTAAGTTTAATTTTTTTATTATAGTTTTTTTTTTGATAATTGGCATAATTGACCGCATAAGAAAAGAAATTAACGACGAAGGGCAAGACAAACAAAATGTTTAGAAGTTTAGAATAGTTTATGTCGCCGCAATAGCTGCCAAGTAAAACAATTCAAAATTAGAACAAAAGCTAAACAAAAAAGTGATGACTCCACTTTACACTTGCAATCACGTTTTTATGAGCAGAAAAAAAGGAAGATGAAAAAATTTCGGGTTTTTCAACAAGAAGTTTGTTGTCCAATTGTGGCAACACCAACAATATGCCAGTTATGACATTTAGTTTTTTGAGGTATTCGTCTTCGTAGATGCATTGGCAATTGTTACAATGAATTCAATTTCGCACGCAAATCGCATTAAAATAATTAAAATCCACTTTGAAAATGGTGGTTCTGTTGAATTTAAATCGTCCTTCTGGGACCGCTGTTAAGAATTTGGTCGTTGAATTTGAGTCGATAGGCTCGATATAAAATGTGCGAACATCAACGCGTGTTCGACCGGGTCTTTTAACTGAAAACATCACGACCGTGAGCCACAGTGTCGAAGCAGATTCGAATTTATTAATCGATGTTCTCAACAATTGGGGTTATCCAAAACCACCACATGGCGAACCACCATTTGCGTAAGGAATTGAAGTCGACCGACCATTCACATTGCCGTAGATTCGCTCAATTCATTCAGGAACAACCGGCTGGTTATTCTGAAAAAATCATTTTTTTAGACGAAGCCCATTTTTACATGTCAACGTATTACGTGATAAGATTTACTGCTGCACCTGGCCGTAAGCCTAAATCAGATGGTGGATCATTACCACTGTCGATGAAATGTAGCGTCATCTTCGCCCTAGAAGGCCTTCGGATACGTATATCCTCCGGTCCTAGTTGCAACTTCAAAAGCTCGAAGCAGGCTGCAGCCTTCACTCCTTGTTGAAGAATTGGAGACTAGAACGCATGAAGCTTATTATTATTAAGAACACGACGGCATTTATACTCACAGAACCTGGATTATTCATTGTGAATGATCTGACCCACAAAATCAAACGAGGCCCTTGAAACACACAGCCACCATGATACTCCCGAAAGGGCCAACCTCAATAATCAGTCAGAGAACAGCTAAAAGACTAAAAAGACAAATAGCGGAACTCTAGGGCTTTACTGATTCCCGTGGAAATATAGTGCATTGTCCACTTGGCTCCTGCTAGACTCTTAGGGGAATGGGCTGCCTTTTACCCCCGAAGACACATGTAATGACGGTGAATTTTCATCAAAATATATCAATGTGCCCCCGGGGTGTTATATATTAAGATTGATATTTAGGACTACAGAGAAATAAATGACTGTGGATTTCCGTCAAAACATTTAAATGTGGCAAGGGGGGGGGGGGGGCGGTATCGTGAGATGCTAATAACCCAATTTTGGCCTTTAATTGATGACATGGATGTCACTGATAAGTGGTTTCAACAGATCGTTGCCGCATGTCACACAGCCAATGAAACGATCAATTTATTGTAGGCCAAATTTTCCGAGCCCAGAATTTTAAGACAATCAGCAGTGAAATGGCCAGCCAGATTGTGAGATTTAACACCAGTCGACTATTTTTTGTAAGTCTATGTTAAGGACAGAGGGTATACGGAGCCAATCGAATCAAAATCCAAAAAGTGATTGAAAGCCAAAAAATGATTAAAGAATCGACATCTGTCAGCGTGGTCGTGGTCGTAATACAGAAAAATTTTACCCATTTTAATATAGATTTTTTGTTTTATTTTGTTTTAGAAAACAAACTTCTTGTTGAATAATCCTATACAAAATTGCAAGCGTTGCCATGCCGAAGGTTACCAGATAGCAATAATAAAAAGAATAATTAACAAACTTTTGTGCTATTTGTGGACTCTGTATAATTAGCCAAATAGTGATTGATTGAGCGCTATTTTTAGTATGCTAATTTCTGAAATTGGCTGATTTCAGAGGCGATATATAAAACGTACTCAACCTAAGATAGTTAGGTGGCAATAATATTAATGAGAGATATGTTGATCCCGAAAGTTTTATATTAAATTATATTAAATTGTAAAATAAGTGTACTTTTCTGGTTTTTAGCCATGGGTTTCTAGGCATGGTATGTGTTGAGATAGTGAAATAATATATCTAGCTAAATATATTTGATATTATACAACAGCTTTAATTATTGTAAGTTTATAGCTTGAAGTTCTTTCAATTTCAAAGAACGAAGAATAAAAGAGCAAATAGAACCAAAATTGTACAACTTGGTGCTTGATTATCAATAACTAAATAACCACATAAAATCTACATAATGTTTGTGTTAAAATAAAGTTTTATCTGCAGAATCGTGTAGTCTATAAAGAAATCAATAGACTTAAAATGATGGTTCGATTTTATAAATGCCACTAGTTTCACACTTGAATCATAATTTATAATGCAAATATGATTAAACAACAACCTGTAATTCCATGATGTTACTTCATGGCAGTATTTTAAAATAGTGTAATAAAGAACAAAACTTTTGTAGTATTTGTCTAATAAAAAAACAGTGTCTTACTGTGGTTATGTATGCTTAAATTATAATCATATTATGTTAGCCAGCAACAAGAGTGCTTTGCCAGTTGTATTAATAAATATAATTATATTCTTACAAAAGGAGTATTCAGTGATGATAATTTTGCTCACCTAACCATGTGTTACCTTTTAATCTCCTTTCTATAAAAGTGTTTTTACCAAAAAAGAATCGAAAATATATTTTAAAAATATTTATTTACCATCGACCTCAAATTACTTAGGCAGTGTGCACACGTTTTAAATATGTAAGTCGAAATTTTATAAATGAATGTTGGAGTGGAAATGTTATTATTATTATTTTGTCTACGTTTAAAATTTGTTTGCAGTCTTGTTTATTTAAAAAACAAGAGCTTTTGTTGTTATTGTTTATTTTGTTTAATGTTGGCCTATCGAATGAATGCATAAACTGAACTCTCGATTAACGGAGCAAATGTAAAAAAAAACCTACCAAGTTTAAAATGTTTTGAAAGCAGAAGATGAGGAAAAAGAAGAAAAAGAAATAGAAGAGAAATAGTATTGCTTGCTATTATTTCGTTAAATATTTTAGAGATTTAAAAAACTAATTATAAAGGGTCCGCCATTTAACTTTTTTTTTTAAACTAGTGCTTATTTCGTGAATGGTAACACTTAGCTCATGTTTGATTTGATTTATCCTTCCACTGAACGAATATGGTTTTGTATACGCTTAAACAATGCTGGGAAATATTGGGACATTACTTTGAAAATCGTGATAATGTTACAGAATGTGTGCGAAAATTGTGTACGGATTTTGGAAGAAAAGAAGCACCGTCAGCTCCGTGTGTTCGTTATCTTGTGAAAAAAGTGAAAGAAACTGGCATTCTCATCGATAAACCAAAGCGTGAAAAGCCAAACACAGTGCGTACATCCTAGAATATTGGTGCTGTGGTAGAAAGTGTGCGTGAAGCGCCATCAACATCAATTCACTGTCGTTCTCAACAATTGAACATTGAAGAGACATCATTGAGACGACATTGGTATTACACCATAAAACAATCCAATTGGTTCAGGAGTTGAAGCCAAGTGATCATTCAATGCGTTTTCGCTTCGCTAAGTGGGCCTGCGATCGACTTACAGAAGATGCCGATATTGCAAATAAAATCATCTTTTCAGATAAAGCTCATATTGATCTTGGCGGGTATGTAAACAAGCAAAATTGTCGCATTTGGGCCACAGAAAACCCACACGCATATATTGAAAAGTCGACGCACCCAAAACGATTTTGGTCTAGAGGCACCCCCCGGGGACACATATATATGGTCTTTGGAGATAGCAACAACTTAGACCTGTGCCACTGGGGGAAAAAGGGAGCCCAGTCGCCTGAACTCAGCAGGGGTACAACTGAAAACTCCACTTTATTTCCACGGGAATCAGTAAGCTCACAGAGTTCATTATTTGTCTCTTTTGACACTTAACTGTTCTCTGGCTGATTATTGAGGTTGGCCCTTTATGGGAGTTGGTGGTTGTGGTTTCGCGGCCCCATATCAGTGAATGGTTCTATGGTGGCCGGGTTCATTGCACCTTTAATAACACCTACCTGGTGAAATGTTCCCAGATCCAGTGAGCATGCTAGACATGTGTTCTGGACAGGAGTTGGAAAGTCTCCAACTCTTAAGCAAAGAGTGATGATTTGCAGCCCTGCTCTGAAATCATCGAAGTTGCAACTAGAAAGTTCTGTTGCACAGAATTATGGCTTCGGCTTCCTAGGACTAGCATGACGTTCCAAATTATGCAGTGGTTTGGTCCACCATCTGATTAAGGCTTCATGGCTGGGGCGGATGTAAATCTAATCACACAGTTTGGTCCAGAGGCATAATTGGGCCATTTTTCTTCGAAAATGAGCAAGGCGTGGCCGTTACGGTCCATGTTAAAAGAATTTTCGTTCACAAGAATTGAAGAGGAGGATATTGGCAACATTTGGTTTCAACAGGACGCCGCTACGTGCCAAACAGTCGAAGCTACACTTGATGTTTTGTTTGAAGATCGCATTATCTGCCGCAAAGCTGATATCGTTTGGCTACCTCGGAGCTGCAATTTAACACCGTTGGACTATTAATTGTGGGGTGTTCTCAAAGATAAGTGTTACGCCGACAAGCCAGACTTAATTGCCGTGTTAAAGGACAATATTCGTGAAGCCATTGCATGGCCAGCCGAGGCAGCCATTTGAATGAAATTATTTTCCATTATTAACCAAAAGGATTTTACTTTCAAATAAAAAAAAATTTGAGAAAATATTCAGTAGTTTTGTTTATAGCATTTAAAATAAACAACAGTTATTTGGCGGACCCTTTATTTTATTTAAATGAGTCACTAGGACGAATATTGACTTCATCAGATGTTGAAGTAGAACTTCGGATCTCGTAATAAACCCCTGCAATAAGCTACTAAATTAGTAATACAGCTGCGTTATTATTGATTGTAAAGAACTTAACTTAACAGACGTGATAAGTTCACGCAACACGTTTTCTAGTAGGCTTAAATAGTGTCACTTTCGTTTGCTGGTATTTTATTTGTATATCATATTTAATAACCAGGGATGGGTGTACGATTGTTTGATTATGTACGTAGTACTTTTGTTAAATGCACCTACATACATACATACATACATGCATATGTATACGCGTATTTTATTTGTTTACAGATTTTTATTAAAAAAAGTTCAAAAGCAACAACGAACCGAATAACAATATTGTATAGAGGAATAAAAATAACTAAAATATTGCTGCAACTATGAGTCGATCTTGAACACGATTGGATTTGTTTACACCATTGTCTAAAAGACGGATCTTGAATGTTATTCTACTCAGTTTTTGACACAATGAAATGCAAGTAATAACAATAAAGTTTGTTGATTTAGTGGATCTGCTTGGTGGTAAAAAACTAATTTAGCGAAATGTTGACAGAATAATAACAAACGGCAAAAAAAAAAAAACACCACAAAAACATTTAGCTTTTGTTAAGGCAAAGAATAAAAATCTGTATACACTTATGAGGACACATTAATGTTTGCTTACATTAACTGTTGCTTATACAAAATAGAAAGAAAAATGCTGAAGTATTTAAATATGTAAATAAGTTCAAAAAAATCATTTCAAGGTTGGAATCGTTGCAAATTTAATTCTTTTTAAATCACTCTCTGTTTTCTGAACAGAAAAAATAATAATACTTTAACACGTAGCAAATAATTTTTAATTTTAAATTCCTTTAAACAAATTAAGTATCATGGAAGAAATATTCTTAGTCATAGATATTTATATCAAAGTATATTTTTCTACACAATTACGGGTTGTGGCCAACCGTATCCACTGAGAGTAACGGTACGACTAAGAATATTTCTTCCATAAAACAAAAAAAATCAAACAAAAACAAAAAACAATTTCAAAAACACAAATTAAGTATCTTCAGCTGAAATCACTTAACGTACTTGTAGCGTCACAGAATTTGTTAATTCATTATGTAATGTTGGCTTTATGTTGAAACAAAAGGAAATACTCAAAGCAAAAAAAATATTCATTGTTTCTACTGTTTGGCCATTAATTGTTAAATCCCTATGGCCGTAATCAATAGTCCTCAACAGTTAAATAATAAAAAAAACCACAACGAATTTGCTTGGCTTGAGAACTTCAACCTGCAACCATTTGATTTTGCCTGTAGGAAATTTAATAATATTTTTCAATTATTTGTTCTGTGGTGAACATTTTATTTTTTAATTATATAAACATTTTAAAAATATAATTTACATAATCATTTTTATTTCTAGTTGGAAAGCATTAGAGAATAATAATGTCTTGTTAAAAATGTATTAACTTCCTAGAAACGGTGTTTTATAGAGAAAATAAGTGGGACAGAAGAATAATATATTTTTTGCCTTCTTAAACTTCGAATTTGGTGAGCAGTTTGATGTGGAGAACAGAAAGTTCTAGTTCAGCAGAGAAATATTTGAGGAAACAGTCATGCGTATAAAATGATTTTCGTTTTAAGGGTCTAATGAAATTTTGATAGAGAATTAATCGAAACTAATTCTGGAGTTCCCATATTTGATCTTATTATCTTTGATTTAATTCATTCATCGTTTTATCACATAGAAAGTAAAAAAAAAAGATCTTTAATATTCCCAAGAGATTTCCTAAATCCAATTATATTTTAACATATTTGTGTTATAAATCAATCTACTGTCAGTTTTTTTTTTTGCCTTCAAAGAAAAAGAAATGAATTTCTTTTCATAAACATAGACATTTGTTAATCATACAGTACAAAGGAATACTCAATATTTGTATGTGTACTTGTATTTCAATTTAAGTGATCATTAACCGCCAAGTTTTCCTTTCCTTGTATTTCTTTTACTTTTTAATGTTTTTTTTTTTTTTTTTTAGACAAAAACAGCAAAAGCAAAGAACTAAATAAAATTGAAGAAAGTAACAGCAATTTAATTGCTTGACATTAAAATTGTTGGATTAAAACAAAAACAAAAATAAAAAAAAAAAGAAAAAACAGAAAAACCATCAAATAAAGTATCAATTACCAAGAAATAAACGTCAAGACATGTTTTATGAATACACCATGTCTGTCTGTTTTTCGCTCTCCTTTACACAACCTTAAATCTATAAAACCGAATCCAGCACACACAAAAAGGAAAAATCGTAATCAAACAACCTAATGAAGAGTACAATCACATTCCATACCATCACATTACAGCGCATCATCTGTGATGCTTAAGCCACCCTTAGAAACGAAATCGTGCACGACAGCCCGTTTAGGTGAGAGGATACTTTTCATGTGTTGCCTTGACTGTTCGTTTGTTAAATTATGTATTTAAACTCATAAAATGCATAAATAAATTTTTATTTTTATACAATTTAAAACTAATTTAAACATGCAACAATAACAATAACAATATGTACGTACCAGCAATAATAAAATACATGATGAATTCTTGTTTTGTTATTTTTTAATTCCCATCAACAATTGAACAAAAATATTTCAAAAAAAAGAGAGAAGGTGGCGCAAGACTCTTCCTTAAAGCGCTAAAAATATTTTAGGTTTTTATTGGGGTCATTGTTAGTTAATTTTTTTTTTATTAATGTTGTCGTTGTTGCTATTGTTATGTGCATTTAAACATCTCAAATGAAATAAAATTCAATCATAAAATTCATCATGTTGCTGCTGCCTGTACTGAGGAATAACAGCTGAATATAGAAAAAAAAACAACAACAAAATAAAACACTTGTTAAAGTTAGAACAATCGCCCATCATTCATAAGAAAGTCAGGAATTTTTTTTTTGTGTATAATACGAGAGAGAAGATAACAGAGATATCAAATTTAGGGTTTCTGTGCAGGAAATTAGGGCGACAAAAGTGTGAGATAAAGTTTTATATTTTTTTTTTCTAAAGCGTCACAAATTTTGCAATTTCAGAATTTCCTTAAAAATCTTTAATTATTTTATTTGTTAAGGGAAATAAAATAGTTAAATTTCGGTGATGTGATATGAAAAAAAAAATTCTCTAGGTGTGAGCTAATTGTCACTTGCTTCTTAATGATTTTTTCACTGTTACTATGAGACATATTATATGAAATAGTGTAAACACATCACTCTTTACCATTCTTTATGAAAAATATATTTTACGATATTCTCATAAAATATTTTTTACTAAAAATAGAAATATCTTTTTAAACTATATGGTGGTGCCCCACTGTTGGTTGCATTGCACTCGAACAACTTTTAGAAAATATTTCAAACTAATTTTTAAAGTGACTGACTGTTGCGTGGCGCAAAATACAAATTTGTTAAGAAGAAATTTTAATCGAAATAATTTTCCATATAAAATTATGATTTTTCTATAAAAAATCTGTCATAAATTCTCTAAGAAAATTCATTATTCATAGCTTTTCTGTTGAAAATTCTCTTTGGTCATAATTTTTAAAAAATTCCAAGCCATAATTTTGTTAAAATATATTTTTATCTAAATTTACGAATGCAGAACACGTTGCTTCAGGCGATAATTAATAAACCATGAATACTTTAAAAGTATGCTTCTGGAAAGCAAACGGCATTCGCCGTTGATATAATGCTGGTCTGTGAGACTCACCTGACTACAAGAAGTTTGTTTAAAGTGGATGGTTATAAATTTTATGATACAATAGATCCTAGAGGTAGATCATGCGTTGGCTCAGCGATTTTAATAAAATCGAGAATTAAGCACTATTCTCTAGACGGCGTATGTGAAGAATATTTGCAAGCAACGAATATATGCGCTGAAAACTTCGGCTCGAACTTCGTTGTTTCAATGAGGATTTCTACAAATCGCTCGGAGATAGATTTTTGGTAGCTGGCGATTTTAATGCCAAACATAAGTACTGGGGCTCCCGTCTTATTACACCTAGGGGTCGCGCACTGTTTAATACAGTTACAAAAATGTCTCTGGATGTTATTTCAAGTGGGAAGCCAACATATTGGCCCACTGACAGATACAAAATTCCTGATGTCATAGACTTTGGGGTCATGAAACATTTCTCTTGGATTTGATTAATGTTGAAACCTCATTAGATCTGTCGTCAGATCATTCTCCAACTATTGTTACCCTCAGATAACTGATTTATATCACCCAAATGAAATTCAAAATGTATCTCAGTAACCATTGCACTGAAAACGTTATATTACGAACACCTGAGGATATTGAATCTAGCGTTGTCACAATGAATGAAATAATTAAGGAAGCCGCTGAACATGCAACTACTATTTTCACTCAGACTGGTCTTAAATGAATATATTCTGTGGATATTGAACATCTCGTAGCGGAAAAAAGAAGAGCCAGAAGGGCTTGGCAACAGCACAGATCACCTAAACATAAACTTCGTCTCAAGAAAAGTACAAAACGACTAAAAGATTTGCTAAATTATGAAAAAACCGCATCTTTTAAAAAATATCTGGAGGGACTCGATGTTTTACCAACCTCTAGTTATTCTTTGTGGCGAGCTGCTAAAAACCTTAAAAGACCTGTTGAATTTAAACCACCTCTGCGTACTTCAACTGGAGACTGGGCAAGAAGTGATTCTGAAAAGGGTGATATATTTGTTGAGAGAGGCTGAATTGCCAGATATAGTGGCTTTACCCCCTCTATCCATAAAATTCAAGTTGCGTGGCGTTCAAGAACTTATTGCCAGACTCAATCCGAAGAAAGCCCCAGGCATAGATGGTATCAGCAACAGAATGTTAATGGAGTTGCCCTTTATTTGTATTCGAATTTTGCTATTTATATTTAACGCCATTTTAAGATTAGAGTATTATCCAAGCGTCTGGAAAATAGCCAAAGTTAAAATGATTCCGAAGCCGGGCAAGGATCTTACCAGGGCCGAATCATGTAAGCTCATAAGCTTATTATCAACTTCATCAAAGCTTTTCGAGAGGTTGTTTATGGCTAAGCTGTCACCAATTTTAAGTGTTAGAGGGTGCATTCCAGACCATCAATTTGGTTTCAGAAGCTAGCATGGCACCATTGAGCAGACTCAGAGATTGGTTCAAGTAGAGAGAAAGGCATTTGATTTTTTTTGTTTTATAGAAGAAATATTTTGTCATAGATATTTATATCAAAGTATATTTTTTGGAAAGGAAATATTGTTCTGCCCTCTTTCTAGATGTTTCGCAAGCATTTGACAAAGTATGGCATAAGGGACTATTGCATAAGTTGATGACATATCTCCCAATCAATATGGTGAAGCTTCTGGAAAGTTACATTTGTGGAGAGAAGGTTAACAGTAGCCGAAGGAGACTTCATCAGTGAACCCGCATCGATAGCTTCCGGTGTGCCGCAGGGGAGTATACTGGGTCCAGTTTTATATCTGCTTTATACTTGTGATATGCCTGTGAGCAGTAGCATCTATACTTCAACATTTGCCGATGATACGGCCTGCCTTAGTTCTCACGAAGACCTCCGTATGGCATCTCAGGTTCTTCAGGAACATATTACGCATCTGGAGTTGTGGTTGAATTTATGGAGAATAAAAGTAAACGAGCAAAAGTGTGTCCACTTAACTTTTACTTTAAAAAGGGAGACTTGCTCCCTTATTCGTATGCACGGGCACATTATTCCTCACCACTTGCACGCTGAATATCTTGGCATAATCCTTGATCGTAGGCTTACATAGAAACACCACATCGACACAAAGCTAATCCAAATGAAAATCAAGTTATCTCAAATATACTGGCTAATTGGCAGAAACTCAACTCTTAGTCTGGACTGCAAACTTCTATTGTATAAGTCGATTCTGAAACCAATATGGTGCTATGGAATTCAACTATGGGGCACTGCTTCAGCTTCAAATGTGGAAAAAATTCAACGCCGACAGAACAAAATACTACGATTAATTACATTAGCTCCATGGTACATGCGAAATTTAATTATACATCGCGATTTGGATATTCCACTCGTGACTGCTGAAATTGCTCAACACGCAGGTAAATATTTAACTAAGCTCGAGTGACACCCGAATCCCCTTGCGCGGAATATTTTGAATTTTAGAGGTCATATCCGATTAAAAAGGAGAGACACAGGGGCATTGGTCAATAACCCTCCAAATGGTTATGGAATCTCTTGAAAATAGTTTTTATTTTTTTTTATATTTATTTTTGATTGTGAGAATTTGTTCAGATATTATTTTATTGCTGTCACTAGAATTATGTCTGACACTGGTCGGGCCTAATGATTATACATTCAGATTTAAGATTTGAAAAATTGTTGATAATTCATATTATATATGAAGATACAATAAATAATTTATATATGAAAAAAAAATTTTAAATAATTTGGAATTAAAATTAATATTGACTTTAAAATTATTTAAATTATTAAAATATTAAAATTATTTATATTTATATTTATATGTAATGCAATGTTATTTTGGTATTTTCTAGAATATTTTGGAGATGCAGCGAAATTTGAAACCCTACCCATGCACAGTTAAAAGAACATATATCCATAGCAATGCTGGTATGCTAAAAAAGAAAATAAATTGAATAGATCTTATTCTTTGCTTGATTTCAGTTTTAATATTATTATTATTATGGCTGATGTTATTGTTATTTTATTTATTTTTGTCAGTTTTCTGTCATTATTTTGATTGATTGAATGCAAGCTAACCATCACTAGCCACTAAAAAACACGAGACGAGACTTCATCTTCTTCTACCTTCATCAAATTGCTCCACCAAAGTTTTTGTGTTTGCGCTGTAGTCGTCACTGATCTCATCATCCGCAGGCAGAACAAGAATGTCAGCAGCGTTATCATTTACTCTTAATAATATGATTAAGGGTATTCATTTTATTTAACAGTCTGTATTTAAGATTATAATTCTTTCCTTAACTTAGCAGGCAATGGAAAGCCTTTTTTTCCTTTCAAAATTTCCTTTTTGTAATAAACACTACCTGCAAATTTGTCTTAGTTTTCAGCCAAAGAAAACACTAAAAATGTCGTTCCCAAATCCCTTCAATGTTAGGCATAACAAAATTTATTTTTAAGCGCGATCATACGAGTTTTAACGATGAATGATATCAGTGTCGGTTGTTTTTTTTACCGGCTATTTTAGCTTTTGAATGTGATTCATTTATTCTTCTGCTATAAGAAATGAAGAGTGGTTGTTTTTGATTTAGACTCATAAAAAATAAATTAAATAAAATTGTTGTTTATTTTCTAAAGAGCTTAAGTGCGGGTTTCTTCTAAACATTTCAATTGTAAAAAGGTTTTTTTTTTTTGTTATTTCACAACGTTTGAAATGTTCTTATCATTTAATACTTCTAATGTTGAATTTTGTAATCTATTCACATGAAGTCATTAATAGTTTCAAATAAATAAGATTCAATCCTGTTTGCCTATTTTTAAAAAGGAATATGTTTCTTATTAAAAATGTATTAATTGTGGCTCGAACAATGCTTTTGTAGATTTTTAACTTTTTTTTTATTTGCCTTTTTGTGAAAAGACGTGAAGGTCGAGACGATTTATTTCCACCATTTTTATTATTTTTCATATCGTTATTATTATTTTATTTTTGAAGTTCTGGGAATATTCATAATGTTGCACGCATGCTCAACAGTGCTCTGAGTTGTCTGAAGACTTGTTGCAATGTTGTAGATGGGAAATTGTTAAGCGAAATGCACGTTTTAATTTTCAACTAAAAACCTAAATTATCACTGTAAGTGGCAACTTTCGAAATCATATGAATTTTTATGCCACACCAGCCAAACTCTAAATCTGCTATAGCAAAAGCCCGCTGATGTCTGTACCACCAAATTTTTCTTCATCTTGTTATTTTAGCAGCTACTAAGATACTTATTTAACAAAAAAAAAAAAAAAAGTGGCCCTTTAAGCAAAAGAAGAGTCAGTTTGAAAAAGAAACAGACAAGAACGTTTTGGCAGCAGCCAGCAGGCAGCAGGCAGCAGAGTTTGTGGAAATGTTTGGTTGTTAACTTTAGTGCCGTGTAAAACTGTTTGTGTGCTTTGCACTTAACTAGTGTGATTAAATCAAAATTCCATAAAAATAAAATTATTGCAATAATAACAATAAATATGAAAACTGCTTAAGAAAGGAACACTAAGTTGTTCTTGATGCCTCTAATACTTTTTTTTTGTGTTAATGCCATTGTACTTATTGGATATTTTTTTTCCTGCTTCTTGTTTTCAAATAAGAAAGGCTCCTGTGCTTTTCTTAGACTTGTTTGCATTTTTGTGCATATACTGGGGAAGGATAACTCATACTTTTTAATAAATTATAATAACATTGGCACGATAAACACCTGGTTTTAATTCAAAATTTTTAAAATAAAATGTTTTAAAATAATATTAGGTTGAACTAAGAATATTTATCGAGTTGTATGGAAAAATGTTGTATTTTTGCTTTGCCAACCTTCCCCACTAACTTGCTTTTTTACAAGCTGCAAATTCCTTTTTATGTATTTCTACTTTACACCGAAAGCAAAGCGATAATTACAATGATCATAGCCACAGCCACCATGGTTCGGCCTCCACACTTTTATGCGTTTTATTAGTTTCTTAACGAGGCATATCACACAGCGAATATCGCTTTCATTTACACCAAATACACACAAATAAGGATCAGCTGAATATAATAAAAGCTGCAACAAATCTTAACTTGTCAATCACGTGCGATAGTAGATAACTCTGTATTAATTCAAAAATACGTACAAGTTTTCTTCTTTAGTTTTGTTGAGTGACTTATTCTAATTTGCTTTAATAAAATGTAAAAAGTTATTAAAAATTTAAAAAGTATATTTTTGTTTAGACAGTAAATAATGAAAGCAAATCATGTCCTCGTATTGTAGGAAATGTAAGCAACTCACGTCACAATTTGTAGTTAGCAATTTTTTCTTCATGGTGCATCCAAAACCTAAAACTCGCGCGGTAAAATAATTCTGGTCAGGGGACTAAAAGTCGTTCTGGAATGTATATGCAGCAAGATGTTTAATTTTGCAAAAAATAAAAATAAAAGTTTTTTTTTGTAAATCAGTTTATAAGGCTTTTTTAACGTTGGGACCACGGAAAGAAAGAAAAATAGTAAATAGAATAGAGTATTTTTTTTTAAATTTAAAATTTGAAAATTTTGTTAGCTAAAGCTCTGAGCTGTTCAAATCAAAAAGTTGTGAAAGCAATTTATGCTAAAATTCTCGTTTAGTTTAATAAAAGTAAAAATGACTCTACCAATCACATGCTATTAGGAGTAAGAAAGTCTCCTAATGCGTGACAATTTATTCCCGCTGTAGTTGCACGTGATTATTTAAGAAAACTAAAGATTTAAAAATGATTATGATTTTAGTACTATTATTATTTTTTTTTATAGATTTGGAAATTTGTGATAGCAATTGAATAATTCAATATTTCATTTTTATGTTAGGGATTATTTTTACCCTTTGCGACATTTATGTTATGGATTACGTTACGGTTGGACTGGCAAGATTTCTATCCAGCTCTGGGGTGAGTTTTCTCAAGGGGTTCCAACCCATTCTCGCCAGCTTCGAAAAAAAAATGAAAAAACAATTTTTATAAATCCTCCATTTGAGAAAAATCCGCATAAAATCCAAGTGAAATTTAACACCATTTTTGTTTTCATTTTGTTGCATTCATGCTGCAGCAAAATGCAAAAATCTTTGTTTGCCACAAGTTAGTTAGAATATTTTTTTAAAGCAAAGATGTTGCAGGAATGCTAAGTGGTTAGATTTTATAATAGCTTCACCAGTATTGTAGCCTTGTAAAAGGGAAATAAATGTTTTTATTATAATTTAATTTTTTATTTGATTTTAAATAATTCTTATTTGATTCAAAATTTTTGGTCTTCTAAATTTGACGATTGGAAACTGATTTTTACAAAAACACCGAGGCACATTTAGAAAGCAATTTGAGTGGTGTATTCATATATATTATAAAATAATATCTAGGTTTATGGAAACATTTGTGACGCAACCTTTTGCAAAAACAATATAAAAAGTGTGAACTCAAAAAATTAATTTCTAACTTGATTGCAATTTATATAAAACATTTACAGAAGGTTCAAATATTGAGTTTTTTTCCAGTAGCTGTAATAGATTTAAAATTTATATTCTTTCTTCTAGCTAAATCCTTGTTTTTTCTAGTTAAGTGGGCTGCTGGTTTGTTACTTAAAAAGAACATAATTTTTGAACTTGTGTACACAATTCGGTATGAAATTCTTTTTGTATGTCTTCGGTCGTTCACACGCTGCATTTTTTTAACTTTTCTTATTTTTGTTATTGAATATTGAAGAAACAATTATTAGTAACTCTCTATTTAATTTGCATTGCTCAGTCGCTTTACAATCATCGACACCTACAGCTTATGTGGTTTCTTTGTTGTTTGCGGTTTTTGTTATACAGTTGAATAAATACTTTCAATCACTAATAAAACAAAATAAAAGTAATGAAATATTTCATTGGTATCAAGTTCACATAATTTCACTTGGCTTATTTTTTTTTGGTCTAAACTGTTACCATTGCAGATGTATAATTTACGTGACAGATACCCAATCTCCTTGTGATAAATGTTTTTGTGCCTTTTATTTGAAAAAATGCCTGAGAATTTTTTAATACTTAAATATTTCGCAAATAAGTTTTATTTCATTGAAAATATTTAATAAATTTTAAATTCAGAGTAAAATTTAATAATATATAAAAATTTAATATATGAAAAAACCGAATTAAAAAAAATATTTTTGGAACTAAGTTTTAGAAAAATACAAAAACATCATAAAATATTTTTTTTTTGGTAGTTCTCTTTATTTGCAATCTATTTTCTATGAAAACATTAAGCAAATCTATTAAATTTTAAAAGGGACTTAGCATATTGAACGCCACTGAACCCAATAAAGCAAAAAATAATAATTTATATAAAGTATTTTAAATAACGTTCGCACAATTCATTTACATAGGTTTTGTTATTTCTATTTTCTAAAAGGAAGATCAAGTACATGATATCGCTTCAGTCTTTTTATTTCATCACTGTCATTCAGAAGATTATTGGGGAGTAGGTTTGAATGATTACTCAATCTTTGTAGATATCTGTCACAGAATCTGGCTATATTCTCCTTAATCGTAAGTATATTAAGATCGCTATGGATATTATGAAATAAATTAAACACAAAAAAATATTTTTGTTAAAGGGGATATATTTTGAGGGTTCTTAATTATTTTAAAATCATTTTTTATTATATACTCTTTGAAATATTTTATTTTTTTTTATATATTTATATATATATATATATATATATATATATATATATATATATATATATATATATATATATTTATATATTTTAGTTTTTGAAAATATTTTTCTCCGAAAGATTTGCGGTTTTAATATTAAAAAAATAAGTTTCTACTTTTTCCTAATGTTCTGTAATGTGAAACATAAATTAATCTATTTTTAAATTTCAGAACAAAAAAATCTCTGCAAAAAATATAAAAAAAATAAAAATATTAATAAAAAATAATTTTTGGAATTACTTTTTAGTTAAGGATTTAAAATTAAATATTTAATTTTTTAGTAATTAATTTTAAGCACTAGGTTTTATTTAATAAAAAACTTTTTTTTTAAAAAACTTTATTTTTTATTATATTTTCGATATTTCGCCACACCGTTGGTTGGCATCATCATTTTTTAAAAAGTAAAGTTTTTTAAAAAATTTTTTATTAAATAAAACCTAGTGCTTAAAATTAATTACTAAAAAATATTAAAAAAGGTCAAAAAAATATAACTATTATATTAAATATTTTATGATAAGTTCATAAAATATTTATTATTTAAAAACTGAAATATATTATTGGGAGGAAATGCTGCTTACGACAATTTGGATTTTACTAACGGATTTTAGTAAATTTAGGATAGAAAACAAAAGCGTCAAGAATCATATTGAACCAACACAGTAAAAAGCCAACAATTTTAAAAAAAACTTTTAAACAAAAATGCAGTAACCTCTTTTACTTTTTTTGCGAGAATATCTAGCACAATTAACTTAGATTAAATACAAATATTATTTAATATATTTTCATAGTAAATTAGTTTTGAAAAGGTGTGAGCAACAAAAAACCAAATACTTCAAATGAAGTTACAATTCGCAAAGATATTTTAAAATAATGCTTTTGCTGGCTTCCTTTTGTAGTGTGAAACCTGGGGCTATAACAATTCTTCAGTACTTTCTATTAACACCTTTAATTAAAGGCCAAACAACAATTAAAAAAAAAAACAACAAGAACCAAAAAAAAAAAATTTAATTCATTTTTAAATAACTGTTAATCAGATTTCTTTCATCTTGATAGAAAGATGAGAGGCAGCGAATTTGCAATATTTTTGTACAGCGTATATTGAAAGCACAGTTTGGCTGAATACAACTTTGCATAATTCGTCATGGTCATGTTAGTTCTAAGCTAATTTAGAGTAGATTTTCTTAAAATTTTAAACATGAGTTAATTGTATTTTAATGTTTTGTTTATTTGGTAATTTTTTTTTTGGCAGTTTTAGCTTTTTTTCGGTTTTTGTAAGATCAAAGCTAATAAGTTACTTTCTAAAAGTTGAAAACATTTATTTATCTACATATTTTCTTTTTTCTGTTGTTGTTTTTGTTTTTTCGTAAATATGTGAGTATTTCTTATTTTTTTTTCTTTCATTCATAGATATTTTCCAAGCGTTAGAGCAGATTATTGAAAGTCGTCTGATAAATTCAAAAAGCTGAAACAATTGAAAGTCTTGTGTGTTGTACTTCTTAAGGAGCTTAAGCTTTTTTAAATAAAATTTCTTCGATTCAAGTGAAAGTAATGTTTGTATGAAAGTAATCCAAGTTTTTGGTTTATGTATGCCAACATACGTAGTACATACATACCTCAATGCAACATGCACTCAATACCTCTTTTAAATACACTAAAACAAAGACTTGTTTGAACTAAATTTAAATTTGTTATTATTTCAAAAATTTGAAGTTTTATTACCATGTAATTTTGATATATTTTCAATTCAAGGTAGAAAACTACATAACATTTTTACATCACATTAACTCCAAGGCAAAACAAAAAAAAATAATTAAAACAGATTTTATTTAGCAGCTGAAGGTAATACCTAAAAGATAGAGATTCTAAATTTTTTGGCTATAAATACAGCAAGTTGAATATTTCAATTTTGCTTCTTCTTACTGCAGAAATAGTTCCCACAAATGCAATGAATGAATGAGCAGAGATTCTTTACTAAATTCTCTTCATAATAAAGAAATCAGCGTAGAAAAATTTATTATTGCAAGTTCATCGTTTTGTTTGTTTATTGTTTAATTTTTCCAAGTGTAGAAGAATTGGTTGTGTTTGTGGTAGCATAACTGTGTTGCATCTTGACAACCCTCAATTGCAGTATGCAGTAATTTGAAAACTGACAAAGCTGAATGCAATTGTTGTCTTAAAAGTTCGAGATATTCAGACGAAGCGCATGAGTGCACTTGTTCCAAATATTTACCATAAATGAAATGAAATGAAATAAGTTAAAAAAGAAGAAACAACAATAACAAGATTTTATTTACCATAGAAATACTAATACTTACCTTAAAAAGCTAAAACAAAAGCTTATCCATATGAACAACTATATACATACATACATCCATATATATGTACAGGCATATGCTTTTTGATGCTTATGAAACGTTAGAGTGTTTAAGCTGATACAATAAAGAAAAAGTATTATTCCCATGCTCCTCTCTCTATGAATTAAAAGTGAACAATTGTTTGTTTGAATACTTAAACTTTTACAAATACAACATGAACTGAACATATTGAACAACTGTAGTCAGTTGTTCATTGACTCGCATACTCGTTTGGTTGTTAACTGTAAATAAGCCAGACTAACTCGGTTAATGCTATTGACAGCTTATTGGCTTGTTATTAATGTAGTGAAACATACAAACAGATAAACGAACCGATGAAACGTACATTTACAATAACAAAGATTGAACATTCACTTGAAAAAGATTCTAACAAATCGAATCGAATCGAATTATATAAAAAAGTTCATCATCATCATCATTTTCTTAATAGTCATCATTAACAGCAGAAGCGCTAGTTGTGGCTGTGAAAGTGGCAGAAAAGTAATAGTTTAAAAATTACTTACAATGGGTTTTAATAAGCCAAGGTACAACAACAATTTACCGAAAAGCAACAAGTAACAACACAGTAGCCAAAGTTGGTTAATGTGCCTTTAAATAAATGAATGTTGTTTGTTAGCTGGCATGTTACTTCCACTGGTACTACTGGGCTGTGCAATACACTTTATTGCCGGCTTAACATGTTTGCCCCAGCAACTTTGAATGATGATGAGCATGATGGTGGTGATGGCGATGGCGATGTGGTTGTGCTGTTAGTACTTTGAGTCTCATAAAAATGTCCAATTAGTTGTACGAAGTAAAGCAAGTAGTCAGTCATATTTTGATGGCGACGTCATTATTCTATTATTGTTTTCGATTAGGAAACAATTAACTTGAGGTTGCACTTTGCACTCATTGTGACCAAAATTTAACTGGCAATAGCAAGCCAATTGCATTTGTTATTTTTTGTTGCCTCATATAATTGGCGTCATTGCTTGTGCTATAGTATTATGTATTTGGCATAATGAAAAGTCCTAAATAAAAAGTCCGAATAAACAAATATTTAACATAATTTTCCTCTTTTGCAAAGTTTTTTTGAAAGATTTTTCTCAAACAAATAACACAATCATAAAGTGAGTTTTGACTCCCACAAAGATCAGAGTAAATAACAAAGAATGAGTCAAATAGGATGATGTCCTTTTATTAGCTCATTTCCAAATAATAAAAACTAAATCGTATAAAAATTCTGAACAAACAATTAATTGGAAAAAAAGGAAGCTTGATTTGCAGATATCGATCTTTCGACTTAGACCCTGACGTAGTGCATCACACGGTCGGTTAACTTTTAATTTCTTGTTTGAAATTTCTAAGTTTATTATGATTTTTTCATGAAGCTTTTTGTTACTATTCAAGGGAAAGTAAAAATTAATTAACAACAATTAAATTTTATTGAGTTCTTACTTGATTATTTCTTAAAGATAAATATTTTTCAGGGCGCAGTTTCATTCAAATGGTGTTAAGAATGTTGATGTCATGATCATAATTTTAAGTCCACATTGATTGCAAGACTTCTTAGAGTTTTTTTTTTTGTTTTTTTGTTATCTCGTTCGTCTTATTTTCATTTCTTCTGCAGTTGTCACCAGCTGAAGCAACATTAACTTTGTTGTCTTCATGATCATCACTATACGCTCGCACATAAAGTGTTGGTAAAATGTTGGAAATTAAATTACAATTATTTAATGATGAGATCTGTAGCACCTCGTTGTTAATGATGACGGTTGTTTGTTGTTGTTGTTGTTGCTATTATTGGGAATGAAATTGATGATATTGTTGTTTGTGGAATATTCGTGTAGTATGTTGTATGTTGTTGCTCAGAAAGCTTGTTTTTCGGCTGTTAACGAAGAACGTGGCGCGTTGTAGTTTTTCTGTGTGTCTTCATATTTTTTTTTTTTTGTTTTTTTGGTTTTTTACTTTTTCTGAGTTCCGCAATGTCAAAGAAACCGCTAAAAGCCGAAACATGTTATGCGACGTTTCGAACAAGCACTTTTCCGAAATGCAACTTGTTATGTTCTTTTTGGTTTGTTGTTTTTTTTTTGTTTTTTTGTTTTACTTTTGTTCTTGAAAATATTGTTGTTGTTGCAGTTTTTGTAGTTTTAGTTGTAAATTGAATACGTGTAGTTTGTAGTTTGTACACTACAATATATTCAATGATGCCATAAATGTAATCCCACCAATCCGCCATTTGTTGTATTAGGATAACAACAAGCTGGTAGTTCCAACAATTGCAACACTAGCAACAAAACGTTGTGTTTCAGCAATGCAGAGCTGTTTCTCTTAATCTTTGTCTGCTCAGTGGACACAAACGGTCAAGAAGAATTAACTTTTAGTTTTAGTATTGAAAGCTTTAACTCTCAACACTGTCAAAATTTATTTTAAAAGACTGAATGTGTGCTTGTGTATGTCGTATATTTTTTGTATGTGTTTTTTTTTTAATTTATATTTCATTGGAATGTTTTTAAGCATAAAATAAATTGCAATTTATACAAATGTCCAGCAACGAATTTTCAGTTTAATTAAATTTTATTTTAAACACATTATTTGTTCGTTGGTATATCTTTACTAACGCCTGTCTTATTTTGCATATTCCACAAATAAGCTGGTGCTAGGCAGACGTCGTTACATTTTATTGCTTTTTGTTGCTGATGCTGTTTGTCTGTTTGTGAAAAGTTTTTATTAAGACCTCTTGAAGTATACATTTTTCTGTTTCACTACTTTTGGTATTTATGACCCATCAAACTTTAAACCAAAAACTGAGTGAATTTCTCTGCAACCTTTTGTAAGAGACTTTGCACATTTAACAGCAAAAACCAAAGGAAAACAAATGAAACTTTGACATTCAATTTGTTGTAGAATCTGAGTCAGCACAGTATTAAAATACACCGGCTTTATTCACATGGACTTTGGCAACTTGTGAAGTTTGTGTTTTGCTATCATTATGAATATGTTGGTGAAGGAATAATAGTTTTTCAATTATTGCAGCCAGTGTAAACGCCCTCATAGTTATCAAATCTCAATCTATTCGCATAAATGTAGACACTTAAAGAAATTAGATTTGTTTTTCTGTTATTGTTACTTATCCCTTAGATGTGTGGCACTAAAAAGCTTATGTAGAGTTAGTAATCACTGCAAACTTTTAAAACAAAAACAAAAAAAAAAATAAAACACACACAATGACAGAAAATCTGTTGTTATAACATTGTAAAAACATTTGTTGCATAGAAAGAAAAGACAACATATGAACAAATACTCCATTGGTGTGTCAGCACTTAAAAGCACTCAAGCAAATCCGTACTTTAAAATAACATTCAGACATTTATAAAAATATAAAATAAAAAGAAAAAACAAAAAAAAAAGAAAAGAAATAATCAAAACGAACAAAATCTTTATTAAATATTCACCTTAAGTAGTGGCAATTGTTGAAAGAGTTATTGTTTTTACAAGTAAAGTGCTGCTGGTTATTATTGTTGCTGTTGCTATTGTTTTGCTTTGTTTTGTTTTGTTGGCTCTTGATTGTATGCATCTGTATTATTGTATTAACACTTGATCAACATTTTCAAATCCAAGTTTAACTCAACTCATCTGCATATTTATAGTTTGAATTCCCAGATCCTGGGCGTGTGAGAAAATTTTTATTCACCTTGTTTACTTTACATTTTTAATTTTTTTTCCTTCGTCGTCGTCGTTGGTAAGTTCATGATTTTACACTTTGATAAAAATAGTAAAAATGTCACATTTATTTGTTGCATAAAACTTGTGAGAGCCATTATATTGAATATAAAATTATTTTAGTTGTTATTAAGAAAACACATTTAAACATTATTTAATACATTTCGATAACAAAAAGTTTCCCTTAATAAAATGCCAAAACATTTATACTTTCACAATGCCAATTTCTTTACAATGTGTTAAGTATAGTGTGCTCTTTCTTTCATAAATCACCCAAAAAAGTTTTTCTTAAATAATCACGATCACCAGTCATTTTCTGGAATAACTCAATACAAGATTTCGATTAACATTATTTGTTTGAAAATTAAAGAAAAAACATTTTCCATTCATTGATAATTTATTTGAAATATTAATTTGAATAGTATTGAAACTTAGCTTGTTATTCCTTATATCTCCTCTCGAAATTTTTGACAATCTGAAGTTTTTTACGTGATTACACAAAATGAAAGCGAAAACACTGTCTTTGTGTAGAGAACAAAACTTCAACGACTACAAATTTACATGTAATAAAAGGCCGAAAAAATAGCTTTCATCACTTATCTTAATTTCAAGATAGTAAACTATACAACAACAACGAATTTAATTAGATTAAAAAATTCTAAATCTAATAGATATTTTTTTTTAAATTAATCAAATCTTAATCCAATTTGAAATGAAATAAAGTTGCTTATGCTGTGTCAACAACATCGTTGCTTTCCTTGATCAAAAATAAATCAAATGAAATTGAAGGCGCATGCATATCTTTGGTGATTATTGTCATAACTATTAACTCGAGTTGTAAACTGTCAGTCACAAAGAGTCATTTTACCATAATTTCTTCAATAAATAAACAAATACTTAACAAACAATCATGTATGCTATGCACTCACTAGACATCTTCATATCAAAAAATGTATTTTTAAACTTACAACTCATAACCCTTCGATGTGTCATTAATGTGGATACATTTACAAAAACAACACTGAACTATAAAATTCTACTACGTAAAATTATATCTTGAAAATAGACATAAATAAACAAAGTAAGTTAAAAGAGGAAGAAAAAAAAATATATAGAACGACAGGCGCTAAGGCACACGGCGATTTATGACAGCCATCAATAGCAAGAAGCAATTTTCAGATTTATTTATAAATCGCCTAAAAGACTTTTAGAACATTCTCATTCGTATCTGCATACACAGTACTAATTCTATGGCAGTTACTTTGCTGGCTTACAGTGTCAGGAAAAAAATTGTTGGACGTCTATATATTTTTATTTAATTTGATATGAAGAGCCACGTCAAAAAATCAAAGCAGAACAAGCAAGTGCCCCCTCAAGCTGTTAACAGTAGCACGGTTATACGTCTTAAGGAGATTAAATACATAACTTTTTCTAAAATATAACTTTTTATAAAGAAGTTTTCTATCATTTTACGTGATCAGTATACGAAACTGAACACTTAATGGCCCCGCGACATATCACGCAATTAAAAAATTAATTACGTTGCACTTTATTTTATTTTCTTTTTTGATTTCCATAGATCAAATTCTGATAAAAATGTTTTATCCTAAATATTCCATACAAATGTTGCATTAAAAAGGATAATCATGTGTTTTCAATACTCTTTATTCCTTCGAGGCAATGTCGTAGAAAGTGATTCAAAAGACTTTAAGAGAAAAATATAGTGATGAGCAAAAAGTACCGCACAAATTCGTCATTTTATCTTTTCACCAATATGTACGCAATTAGTAAAATGACTAACGGGCTAAGAAGTTAACTAACTGAACCGAAAAAATTTTATTCTATCGGTTTTTTTAACAAAAATTTTGCTTTTCAATTGTGGCAACACCAACAACATGAAATTTTTTTTTGACATTAAGTGTTTAGACGTATTCGCTTTCGTATATGCACTGGTAATTATTAGAATGAATTCAATTTCTCAATAATATCATATTAAAATAACAACACTATGGACCTAAAAGAAGACACTGATAATATAAACACCAACTACAGTGTTGCAATAACAAAAATTTAAACTTTCTATTTAATTTAAATTATGTTTGTTTCTACTCAAGTTCAATTGGTTTTGTAATTTGTGTAAATGTTAAATTAGAAATATAATCAATATTATATTGTAAGTAACTTATTGTGCTGTAATTAATTTTAATAATGTAAGATTTTAATTTTTAAATAGACGAAACCCTTGAGAAAGTCAACAAGAAATTGACGAAACGTTGGGTAAAGTAATAAAAAGTTTCTATTGACACGGAATATATTAAGCCTGACTAGCTAAAGTTTATAAAATTAACAGCATTAAAATCCACTATGTTAAAGTTATATTTCGTAAAATTCGTGCTATTTTTGGTTAATATATCATCCTTCTAAGATCTCTATTATAAATTTAAGTCGACATGCTCGATACTGAATGTGCGACCGGGACGTTCAACTGAAAACATCGCAGCCGTGAGCCACATAGTTAAAGTAGATCCAAATTTGTCAATTCCTCGACGTTCTTAACAGTTGATATTATTCAAAACCACCACATATCGAATTATGCGTAAGGATTTGACTTCGAAGCCTTACAAGATTCAACTGATGTAGGAATTGAAGCCCATTGGCCATACACATCGCCATAGATTCCTTCAATTCATTCAGGAATAACCGGTTGGTTCTTTTTTAATAGATCATTTTGACTTGTCAGGGCATGTCAACAAGCAAAATTGCTACATTCGGGCTTCTGAAAAATCTACAGCGATTATTAAGAAGCCTTTACATGCAAAAAGTGTCACTGTATGGTGCGCTATGTGGTCTGGAGGCGTGATTGTGTCGTTTTTTTTCGAAGACGAGGCTGAAAATACTCTAACGGTCAATGGATCATGCCTTTGCGAGAATCTTACATCTAAATTTTGGTCTTTTATTGACGACATTGATATCACTGATAATTAGTTTTAACAGAACGATGCCATATGTCACACAGTCAATGAAACGATCACTTTGTTGCAAAATATATTTTTCGATCGCATAATTTCACGAGTTAAGTGGTCAGCCAGATCGTGTGATTTAACAACACTGGATTATTTTTTTGTGGGGCTATGTTAAAAAGAGAGTCTATATGGAGCCAAGCGTATTGACTTCAATCTTAAAGCTTAAAATTCGTGATGTCATTAACGAAATATGACGCCGTCATTTTTTAAAAAAGTGACACAATCGACAACTGTTAGCGTGGTCATGGTGGACATATGGCAGATATCAGTTTTCATTCATAATTGCTGAACTTTTCTCTTCGTAATACTATCAAAATTTGAATCATCTTAATCTAAATTCTTTATTTTATTTTGTTTTAGAAAATAAATCTCTTGTTGAAAAATCCTCTATTTTATTTAATTAATTAATTAATTCTCTGAACCAAATTCTAGTCATTGAGGATTGTGCTATCTCTCTCTCTCTCTCTCTCTCTCTCTCCTTTAATATACCATTGAAGTATATAAAAAGAATATTGACTCTTAGTTCTAAATGATCCACGCTTACTTGGCGAGGAAATAATTAATGCCAAAAGGAGGAAAGTTTCAAAAGGAAGCAGCAACAAAAATAGTTGCTCTTCACAATTTTAATAGGAATGAACTGGAATCTCGCAATGAAATTTCGGCGCATGTGAAAGTAAATAATTTAGGTAGTTGCTTAAGAAGTAAGTCTTAAAATATCATTAAAAACTACTGCTGCCTTAAACAGGAGCGAAATATTATATGAACTTGAACTTAAAAGAAGAACTCTTTTAGGAGATGAAAACAACTTTTTTAGTCATTAAATAATAAAGGCTGCGGCATAAAACAATAGTGTTTTGGAAACGCACTTCCATTTATTTTTATTTTGCCTCGTTTTGTGTAACAAAATACCGCTTTCGTTTTATTTTAGAACTAGAAAAACTTTTTTTTTTAAAATACTTTTTTTTTCATTCATTTGAGTTTGTTTTGATTTTTAATTTTTATTGTAAATAATGTGTTAAGTGCTTTGGTATGGGGTTAAAAATTTATATATACTCTCATAAATTTCATGTTGGGTTATTTTAATTTCAGACTATATTTTTAAATGTTTCTACGTAAATGGGAACGGTTGGAGAGATGCATTTGTTGTGCGTTTGTTGTTTTTGTGATTTGTAATTAATGAGTAGCAACCGCGCAGGAGCTAAAAAGAACGATTGATGATTTAAAGTGTGAGATTCTTGTGCACACTATTAAAATCACAAGTTATGATACTTTCCTACAATTGTCTCATGAACTTAATGACGACAGATATGTTTATTTGTTTTTTTTTTTTTATTTAATTTTTTATTGAAAATTATGGAGTTTTTTTTTTTTTAATTTGCTGCCTAAAACAAAATGAGTTTTAAATAGTAGAGTGATTCAGTGATAACCCGTAAAAAAATTAAAAAAACGCTTTGGTTTAACTATGCTGTGTTGAAGATGTTTAAGATATTTATTGTATATTATTAAAGTTTTTGTTTTGTATTTTTTAATAAGGAGTTTTAAATTTCCAAGCAAATTTAAAATTTATTGTTTCTTTCGTAATAAATAATAAATAACCAAGTAATTATTTATATAAATTTTTTTTTTAAATTTAAATAAATCTTGTTGAATTTTTGATACTTAAGAATAGGACAAATTAAAAATACATATTTTCGTTTTAATATCCCAATTAATATTGGACATCAGTCTTTTTGTTATTCTTACTTCTTTCTTTATTTGAAATAAAACACATTAATATAAATAACGGAATAGCGTTGAAATTTAAAACTTATTTTTATGAAAAAAAAAGAAAACCAGAAAAGAAATGACAACATCACTGAGGAACATGACTCAATCAAAATAAAAAAAAAAACTTCCAAAAACAATCAGATATCATAATGAACTAGATGGATAGCTAGCTAAAAGCCAACGATAGAAGATTAATTATTATGTAAAGATAAAAAAAATAATAAAATAAAATATAACCACAAACATGAATAAATATTTTGATTTTTGAACATGAGTATTAATAAACGGAATACAAACACACATTAGCTATTCATACCAGTACCCTAATTTTTATTTTATATGAAAATAAGCTTTTAAACAGGAAAAACATTATAAATTTAAAGAAAATAACAGACAGTTAAATGCTTGGCATAGCAAGAGAAAAAATATAAATATTTAATAGAATTTTTTTTAGTAATTAATTTTAAGCACTAGGTCTTATTTACTAAAAAATTTTTTTAAAAAACTTTATTTTTTATTATATTTTCGATATTTCGCCACACCGTTGGTTGGCATCATCAGGAAAAACAAAAATAATGAACAAACAAATTGAAAAAAAAAAATTTTTTTTGATTAACAAATTCAAAATAATCAAAAAATTTTTCAAAAAACAAAACAAACAAAAACAATAAAAAACGACAAATTGAAAATTTTTTGTTTTACATACATACAAAATAATTTTCAACATTAAAAAATTTTTAAATGAAAAACAATTTTTAAAAAATACATAACAAATTTACAAAAACAATAGTATCTTACACATATATTCTAAAACATAAATTTAATGACCAAACGTTACAAAAAATTAAAGTATAAATTGTTAATATTATGCAGATACAGAATAGAATAAAATAGAAAAATTGCATTAAGCAACAGGGAGAAGTTTACTAGAAATGCAGGCAAAAAACTTTTTATACTTTACCGTGCTTTACCAAATTAAAATCAAGAATGGGATATATTCCTGATTTAAAAAAATTAAATAAAACTCGGTTTTATTTTTAATAACAATTTTATTATTTAACCTAAATGAAAGTAACTGCATTTTAATAACACTCAGTTTATTATTCGGTTACTTTTAATTGATTAAGCAAGCAAGTTTAATAACTGACCTAAAGTCAACTAACTGTTCAATATTAATTAAAGATTATAGATTTTAAATGCCATATCGTCTCTAAATATTTCAGTAAAAATGTTTATGAAATAAATCCATCTGAATCATATTATTAGCAGCAAAATTTTTATATGTAGATTTGAATCAACCGGTAATTCTGAGTCGTTACTTTGCCTCACAAAAATATTTCAGTTGAGCAAGGCTTGATTCAAGATGGTTGTAAGAACTCAGGTAAATATTACAGTTTATTACAAATAGACGAATGGTAATTTGGTGATTTATTAACATTTTACGATCATCAAAGATAAAACCCCAAACATTTTGTGAAAACAGAAGAAACCCATGATGTAGGCAGGTAATGGCCGAATTATGTAAACACCGTTGAAAAATAAATAAAAAGACACCGTTAGTCAAACCAAATTGCTAACAATAAGCCACAACTAACGAATAGATGGCTTAAAAATTTAAACAAAGAACTTCTACATAATAAATAATGTCATTAAAATTAAATTCGTATAAATTTTAAGACTCATACGATTGTCTTCTAGTTAAAAAACCTTTCTTTTGTTATAGGAAGATGATATTTTCTTATTGTTGGTATAGTTTGTTGTTTTTGTTATTACAAACCGCTTAAATATAAGCTTTTGAAGCTCAATAAAAATAGACAGACAAGTGAACGATAGGTAACACAAATTAAAGAAACCAAATGGCGTAAACATAAATCAATAAATAATTTTCTCTGCCATTATAATTATTGACACTTAAAACCTGTTTAGGAGATTTAGATGTGAACTAAAATTAAGTTATAACTTTTAAGACTCTAAGCTTAAATTAAATAAGCATATGAAAAATATACCCTCGAAATTATATAATTCAATAAACTATGTAAGATTAATGCCTTCCAAAAAGAATAACATACTCAACACAAAACAGCTCCATAATAAAATCAATGTTGCTAGAAAATAGTGGTAACACTATTAATTTTTTTTATTAAAGTCCTTTGTGGAACGTTTTTTTTTGTTTCGGACCAGCACTTAAGGGATAACCCCTGCCAGAACTAGAAAATCAGGTTAGGGGGAGGAGGAAAGAGGGAGCAATGTGTGCGGAAATTCAAATTGATCTCTTCTGTACGCGATCGAGCATCTCCAAAATAAACTTTGGGGCACAGGCCCCTACATGGGAGTTGTATTCTATCTTTGGATGGATATAGGTGGTATAAATAGTACAGAGAAGTATCTCTTACACCTTTTTAGAAAACCGAGGCACTTGAAAGTTTCTTAGAAACCTGAAAAATGTATTTAGTCCATCGAATATCACACTGAATTTTCATGCCAAGAACATCCACAGCTTGCAATTCCGTAATACTTATATCACCCATAGTAATGGATGCAGCATCATTTCCGAACACAGATATTTGCGTAAGTATCAACATTGTGTCTTACGGGCATTAAAATCGACTTTTTTCACACGACGCCATTCCGAGATTCTTGCGAAATCGTGACGGAGCGTATTGTTTATGTTGTGTCTTTGGAACTCACCTCAAACTGGTCCCGTCTATTACTAAATGAATACGAATGGCAAATGGTGCTGTCATCTGCACTTAAGCTTTTGACGTCCTGTGCAGAATAGGTGTTCAAAACATTTTTACATTTTTATAATCTAAATATCTTGCCGGCCACTTATTTTCTAACATTTTTCTATAGCAAAAGTTCTTTGAAATTTTAATTTCTAAAAGAGAATGATGTTTGTTTTTTGGGTGAGTGGAACTGTACAGTTGCATTTTTTTCCAGATCAATCTCTGTAGAATCCTTTAAGCACCGTAACGTCTCAAGGGTTTTATAATGCGAAATCTATTCATCAGGGCGAATAAACTCTATGAATGTTTTGGCATCAGTTAAACTATAGCTTTTGGTCGTTAGCGTGAGAAGAGATTTTGTTACCAAAATAACTAATCATTGTCTTAATTTTTCTAAAAATTTTACAGGCATGTAATGAACCTGACATTGTTTAGAAATGATTTTATGATTATTTTTTTTTTAATTTTTTAAGAATTATTGTATTAAAGTCTTATCTTGTCCTGGCATATACATCTATATATATAAAAGAGGATGTGTGTATGTATGTAAGAAATGGACTCGAAAACGGCTGGGCCGATTTTGATGAAATTTTCAGAGAATCTTCAGAATATTCAGGCGGGTGACACTGTGAAGTCCGATTTTTGATTTTCGGTCTGTGGGCGGAGGGGCGTGCCAAAATCCACCAATGACATATACATATACATATTTATTATTTTTTTTATTTTATTTTTTAAAGCCATTGTTATGCTTTTCAAAACGAGATATCAATCTCTTAAATCAGTTATGTAGTTCCGAAGACATTTACAAAAAAAAAACTCACTAATATATAATAAAATATCAAAATTTTAAAACTTCCGAAATGTTGCATTCAAAAATCCGAGTTTTTGGTTTATTTATATTTACATTACTATATAATACAACATATTCCCCGCTACGCTGGTAAAAAATAACGGTACAATCCAACAAACTTTGCTGTTTTGTGTTCATAAGTGAGAAACCTATAAGTGAAATCAATTTAGTAAATAACAAGTGTTTTTAAATTTACAATAGTGAAATAACTTCACAAATTATTTTTAATGCCAATTCATCAAATAGGTAATATGATTACTGTCGTTCCAACAACCAATAATAAAATGTTATAAAAGTAAAAAAACAAAACACATCATTGTTCCTTTTGCACTATTTCAGTTTACTAAAATGCCACCTAAAAAACAGCTCTTGCTAAAAAAACCATCGCAACGCGGCAGCAGAGGACAAGAAGAGCCGCTGAATCAGCTGAGGAATACGAATCACGTCTTCAGGAAAATCGTGAAAGGGCATCTACGTCTAGAGCCGTAGAAACGGAGAGACAACGCGAATCACGGCTTCAGCAAATGCGTGACAGTACATATTCATTTAGAGCTGCTGAGGCACACCAACAGCACGTCGAAAGCCTTACTGCCAATCGCTCCCGAATGGTTCGATCAAGAGAAAGAACCGATTTAAAGTTGGCGGCATTTCACTACAATAAGGAAGATGATTACCGAAATCACAAGGACGTAGTGATTGGCGCAATGGACAAAGTTTGCTTTAATTGTCGTGCTCTGAAGTTCGCTAAGGAATCCCCGGGAATGTGTTGTTTGAACGGTAAAGTTGTTTTACCACCAATAATTGAGCCGCCTGAACCCCTACAAAGTTACATTTCTGGCGCCAATCCGACTTCAAAGCACTTCCTTCAAAACATACGAAACTACAACTCATGCTTTCAAATGACGTCCTTCGGAGCAACTAATATCATCAACAACGCTGGTTACATGCCCACTTTCAAAGTGCAAGGCCAAATCTACCACAGAATTGGATCGTTGCTCCCACTTCCCAATGATGATGCCAAGTTCCTCCAAATTTACTTCACTGCCGATGAAGCTACAGAGGTTGAACAGCGTTGCACAATCAGTACTGAAGTCAGACGGGAAATCGTTTCGAGACTTCAAGCTATGTTACACGAACACAACAGCCTCATCTGTCTATTCAAAACAGCCCTAGACCAGATGCCGACAGATGATTATACGCCTGTGATAACAGCTGACAAGACACCGGCTGGTGAGCATGAGCGGCGCTTCAATGCACCTGTGATAGGTGACGTTGCAGTTGTTAAGGTTCGGCACAGACTTCGAGCGTCGCGATATTATCATCCTTTGCCGGAATGCAAGTGTTCAACGCATTGCGAAAACTCATCGATCGTACGATGCACTACAATATCCACTACTTTTTCAGCGTGGTGAGGATGGGTATCATTTCAACGTAATGCAGATTAACCCCAACTCAAATGGAGAGTCTACAAAAAAAGTTTCCTGTATGCACTCTTATGCCTATCGCCTTATGATCAGGCCAAATGAATGTAATCATTTGTTGAAATGTCGTGAAGTCTTCCATCAATTCATTGTCGACATGTACGCGAAAATTGAAAGTGAACGTCTGCTATTCATTCGGTTGAATCAGCAAAAGTTACGCGTCGAAGAATATGTCCACTTGCGTGATGTGATCGCCAATGATGGAAACGCTGCGAATATCGGCCAAATGGTAATCTTGCCAGCAACATACACAGGCAGTCCGCTACACATGCACCAGTACGCTCAAGATGCCATGACATACGTGCGCAAATATGGACGGCCAGACCTCTTCATCACTTTCACATGCAACCCAGCATGGAAAGACATCACCGACCTTTTGTTTACCGGCCAGAATTCAACACATAGACACGATATTCTCGCCCGAGTATTCAAACAAAAGTTGACAAGGCTGATGGATGTCATCACCAAAAATTACATATTTGGCGAAACTCTATGCTGGATGTACTCGGTTGAATGGCAGAAGCGAGGCCTGCCACACGCCCATATTTTACTCTGGCTAAAACAAAAAATCATGCCAACGCAAATCGATGACGTGATTTCCGCAGAACTCCCGAATCCCACAGCGGATCCGTTTTTATTTGAATCAATCCGAAAACACATGGTCCACGGTCGACTGAGCCCATATCTGCACCATATGTAAGTTATTCTGTAAAAAAAACTTTATGAAAGGTATTCCATGAATTTCTATTTAAAGCCCGTAAATTTCGTTAAAAGCTTAATTTAAATCGTGTGGTAATACAACACTACTGTTTGTTCAGGGCCAGCAACGCGGACCGGGTCAGCTAGTTTTATTTATATATTATTTTTGGCTTATTAAATAACCGTTTGCTATTTAGTTGACTGACTAGCTGTTCATTTTCGTGCTATAACATTTTAGTCAATTCTTCATGTTAAAATAATTGCCAAGTTAAAATCTTATTCTTAATACTCATACACTCATACACTGGGTATTCCAAAGTTATCTATTAATAATATTAGACTATTGTCTAATATCTAACAGATATGTAAGTATTAGTGCAATAATAATAGATTTTAAATATGGATTGCACGAACGTGTGTTAACATTGATTAACATAAAGAAAGGTGTTCAGTGTATAGTGACTAGAGTTATTGTGAATGGGAAATTATGGCAATCAATGAATTAAAAAGAGAAATTTGCCCAACATTTTAATTTGATTTTAATGAAAATAAAAGCGAAATATTTAATAGAAAGTATTAGCTATTTCAAATAAAATGCCTGTAAGAAGGAAATGCTTTCTAACTTTCTTCTTTCTTTAAAATTATCAAAAATTATAAGCAAAACATAATTAACATTAATTAGTTCAAAATATTTTACAACAATTTATACAACAGCTTATAGTGCGATGTTTTATCCACGTTTTCTATTTGGCAAATCATTTTAGTTATGATAAAATCTATACAATAATTTCCTTTAAAATGAACAAAAGTTATAAAATTATACAAGTTGGCTGTATACCATTTGCGGATAGGGGGCAAAATTATATTTATAATGAATTTTTTTATGCCGAAGAATGTAATTATAGCTCTCCCCTTTTTTATTTTGTAGATTAAATTGTATTGCAGATATTAAGAATAATTTGATTTGGTAAAATCCTCATAATTTTAAGCCTGCTGCTGTAAAAAAAGCAACTAAACTTAATTAAATTGAAAGAACAAAATGCTGATCAACAATAATTATGATTACTCTTTGGTTAAAAAAACTCTTAGAATAGATACACACCCGTTTTAGCTACTAAAAAAACTTTAGCTTCGGTGACACACATTAATACATAGATACATGGCCATCAATAAAGGTTTTGTTTTTTATGTTCGTTATACAATTTGTCTCCATAATTTAAAATTGTTTATTTACATCCTATCCGGGCAACTTAAATACTCTCCTTAAAATACAATATTCGTTAAGAGAATTTGTAAGATTCTTAATTTAATTAATTTTAAAAATCATAAATTTTCTTACTTCCCATCCGCACGATTGTTTGTTTTGTCAAAACAAGAAAAAAGCAAAAAAAAAAATAATAAAAAAAATTTAAGAAACACTTAAACGTGTTTGTTGTTTTTATTTAAAGCACAACAGCCGCTGAGGCAACAGCAGAACTGGTAGTTACTGAATGGTTGATCGCTTTTTTCATTAAGATCTTTTTTTCATTCATACATGATATTCAACGAGCTAAGATTCCCATCGTCATCACGATTATCATCAGAATATACGGTTGAGGAGGACGTTGATCTGTTGTGTGAGATTAAAAATACTACAGGGCTGCATTTATCGCTTCATTTAACTTGTGGTGTTTGGGGTATCGTTAGTGGGGATATTTACTACTAAATGTGAATAAAAAGGCAGAATATATTGTAAATACTAAGTAGTACTAATCCAAATACCACAAGGAGTACAATTCATATTATGCAGCTTTAGCAAACACATGTAGGATGTTCAGTGATTAATCGAATAAACCACAAAACTAAGTAATAATGATATACTTTTCTGTATGTAAGAATCTGTTTAAACAAGCTCTTATCTGGCAGTTTTATTTCTGTAAGCTTTTTAATCGGTAACAAAAATTATCTAACGGTTCCTAATACTCTATGTTGTTTTATACAAACACTGGTACTCGGGTACTAAGTACTTTTACTCAGTTATTTTGAGGAGCAAAATTTTTTCGAATATATTGTTTTTTTTTTCTTTCATTTTGAAAGTTTAATATTTTTTGTTGCTTAACGCAACACAGCTGTGTTTTTTGTAAAAATAGGAAACTACAACAAGGCCTCAAGCAACAAAAAATTAATGCTTGAATGGTTTGTAAACATTTAAGACACTACAAAAACAAAAAAAAGGAAAACAAAACAAAATACAATGAAATAAAATCCCTCTTTAGGGATTAAACAGATTTAAAAATAAGAAAAACGCAATGATCCAACAGAGCGCATAAAATTCTGTACATAAAATTAAGGAGACGAAGATGTAAAAAACACACTAAAACAGATGCTTGGCGGCCTAGAATAGAGTTGTCAGTGAAGTTTATGATATTTTTCCGTCAAGATTGCAAGATAATATTATGCGAAGAAGGCACTACTAAAACACCACCAATCTCAGTAATTACCAACTGTTGCTTCTGCTCTTACATCAGCCAAACTTTGCAGCTCAAAGAATATTCTGCAAGAATTTGTGTGTTCTTGGGCTCTATTTTTTACACACTAGATTTTTATCGATACAAAGAGAGGCACGTTCTTATTTATAATTATATAAAAAATAGTAGACTTTCTCTGTTTTGTAAGTTTCTAAAAAAAACAAAAAAAAAATAAATATAAATTTTCACGCAATAAACACAAAAATAAAAGAATATTCATTTTCTATTTATAAATTTTTAACACAATTTTTTATAAAATTTATGTCTTATCCATGTTCAACAAATAATTTTGACAATATTATTTTTTATAGCTGCACATTTATCTTTTAATACCCACACATTCATTGTATTCACACAAATGTTTTCCAACAAAAAAAAAAGAAGAAAAAATATTCAAAAATAACAGACAGAAATTCTAAAAATTCAATATTCTTTAATATTTTGTTGTAGCGATTAAAATGTGTGTTTTAGTGACGATTTCTTTATTCTCCTCAAAATTTCTAAAAATGCATGTTTTAATAATTTGATTAAATGCCTTTTTAATACCCGTCTCCATAAATTGGGGTCATAATACTTTTGCGACATTTTCATTGCACTTCATTCGAGGGCAAAATAAAAACTCCGGAAATTTTGAAATAATTTAATTCTGGAAAGCGAATGAAATATTTATTTATTATAATTATATTAATGCATATGCTTTAATATAAGCACGGTAAGTTTTTTACGGTGTAGAGAATGTGACAGCACACAGAAGGCAAAATATTAAGGTTGAAGTAATTGAAAAACTTAAAGCATTATAGTATTATTCTTAGGTATAATAATGCTTTTGTTGAAATCATATTATTGTAAAATATTTGAACAAAATTACCAAATATAAACATAAATATATTTAAAGCTTAACAATTTTTTTTATCGCTTTAATATTTATTTTTTTTTCTTTAATAAATTTTATTTAATATAAACCATTCTTTTATAACTTTTATTTAATAATTTAAATATATAATTTCCGTAAAATTTTGTTTGTATTTCCAGAGTTTTCTAAAGCCACCAGTTACCCTAGAAAGCTGAAAATTGGTATACTTATAGCACTAACCGCGACATTGTTATACTTATAGTACTAACCGGTCTGGGAGTTGCGGTGCGTGGAAAAAAACATTTTTGAGAATTGTCAATTTTTTCACCTGTCTAATGTGTTTGTCTTTCCACAACTTTTTAAGGTCAGCGTAGAAAATTGTCGTATTTACAGAACTACCCACAAGGAAGAACTTAGCTTAGTTGGGTTTTCGATACTCGGTCTGAAATTTCGATATTAGGTCTGTGGGCTACGGAGCGTTTTTACATCTTCCTCATTCCTCCTTTGTTTGCCTTCCAGAACTTTCTCTGGCAATCAGTCGGTGTAGAAAGCTGAAAACTGGCATATTTATAGTACTCACCGCGACAAACAACCCAACGAAGACGTAGCTGAATGTTTTGTAATTGGTTTGGGAATGGAGTGCATGATAAAAAGCATTTGTTTAAATATAAAATATTTTAGGCCTGATTATGCCTGCCATGTATATATATATATATATATATATATATACTACAAAGTCCTATATATAAATTTGTTTAATAAAGCCGCACTAAACTTCCAAAATTTGTTTTTAATATAAGCCTTTAATTTTAACTTGCTTTTATTATTAAAAAACATATATATTGATGCCTGTCATGGACGGGCTTATATACTATATAACATTTTTGTTAATTTTACGCTCCATATTTTGGCAACCGAAAACTTAACACAATTCAAAAATATGTTCAATATGTTAACATATTGCTTAAAGCAACTATTATTTATTCAAGGCAACTATATATTGATGCAGAGAACATAATATGATAGTTGTGACGATAATGCAAGGTGGTACGAGCCAATAAATAATATTTTAAAAATAAAACTATAAATTGCTTTACATTTGTGCAGCTAAAATCGTTAACACGGCTTAATTTCAAATTGTAATTTCGAACTTAAATTTGGCTAGAATGCTTTTGCTGCTAATTACTTTTTAGTCTCTGAATGGTTTTTTCGCTTTAACATCTTATCCATTTTAATGCAATTAATATCCAATATTTTTTGGAATAATTAAATAAAATTTACTCACTTTGTTTAATAGTGAATAATAATCTTGAATTAATGGGAGCTTCTTTAGCACTCAATGAATCTTTAAAAATTGTACCATTTTATAAATTATTTTAGGGAAAAGATAGAGAAAACTTAATGTCATTATTTAAGATTTACATTCTAATATAAATTTCACAGGTTTCTAAAGAAGCTTTTCTAAAACGGTGTAGGAGATGCTTCACTTCATCGGATCTTCGTGCTATTTATACCACGTACATTCGTCCAAAAATTAAATACAACTATTATGTGTGGGCCGACGCCCCAAATTATATTTTGGAGTTGTTCGACTGCGTACAGGAGAGGACATAGAGAGGGGATAGTCGGGTATCCAACTCTATTGTATCTCTAGAGATCGAAGCGATGTGAGATGTATTTCACTATTTGATCGTTACTACAATGGTAAGTGCTCTAAGGAAATTAGGGATACTCACGAGTTTCCGGGTTGATCTACCAGTGAATCACAGAGGGAAAAATCGCTTTTTAGCTGAACAGTCCTCCACGTACGGACTCCCTTCAGGGGTCTTTTCTATCACCTCCAATGTAAGAAATTGTTCAAATTGAATATCAACAAACACTACTTTTTCTTTCCTCCTCCTCGCTTAATGTATCGCATGTGTAAGGGTCTTCTTCTGAATGCTGGTCCGAGAAAATAAGAAAAAGAACTTGCACTGGGGAGATTTTATTAGCAGCATGTGCTACAAATGTCAATTAGTTATTGTGTTACTTAATTGCTGTACTGCTCATTTGCTTCTAAAACAATAATTTTGCTGCAATTTGTTCTCTTCTTCCTTGGTCACTTCATTTTTTATAAAAAATTGTTCGGTGTTGTTTTCGAAAATCTCCCACCAAATATATTTTTAAACACAATTTTAGTATGTTTGTCTGCACAGTTGTTACAATAAATCAAAAATACTCAACGAAAATGAAATAAACGGGTGTTTATGTGTTTAACATAACAGAAACAAAATTCCTATAATTAATTTCTTTTGTTAAATTTGTTATTTTATTATCACATTCATGTAATTCAAAAATGTATGCATTTACAAAGTTGTTTAAAATTTATTTATTTTAGTTTTATTTTAAATAGACACACACACACGCACACTTAGGCATATATATATTTCATTTTTTAAAGTTAAAAACATTTTTCAACCAATTTTTATTACGCTGCCATGATCACTGGGTGGGTGTTTTTTATTCTGTTCTTTTATTTCTTCATTCTTTTGCGTGCCAGTCTTTGGTGGCGCCTTTGACTTTTATAATTTATATTCATATTTAATTGTAAAGGTTTTTGTTTGTCATAAACCAATAAAAGGTATTAAAAGAATGAAACATTACTTATGCATTGCGCGATACACCATCTAAATTAGAGTGTCGGGCCAGGCGGATTCTTTGATTAGCTGCTCTAATGGAGGCTAAATGAAAAATAAGCCCGCTATATTTAATATTAACTTTAAAATTATGTTTAATTACTTCATTATAAAAACCAAATTGAAGGTGGTGGTTGGTCAAATAGTTTGGTTTTTCTATTGAAAGTTGATTTAATTTAATAGTATTTTTTTAGAGGCTGTAAATGTCAAGTAATAAATTTGCCTGCTGTCATTCTTCAAAATTTGATGGTACATAAGTTATTTGTTTGATTCTAAGGAAGCATATATTAAATGCACCAAAGGCTGATTTTAATATAAAATAAAAAAATATTATTAAGTGATTGAAAGACATAAGCTAATTAACTATGCAGCCAAAGAAGTGATCATGACGTTTTATTAGCTCTTCGTCTACTTTTAGATTTATGATTTAAAAAAGAAAATTTCATCATCAAAATTACTATATTATGCAACAAAACCAACAAAACTTCTGCATTTTAAAACAATAACAATTTTTGTTAAACAACTGGGTCTACAGTTTACAGTCCACTTAACAAATTCCATAAAGATAAAAATAAAAAAATTTAAACGTCAGTAAAACGAAATAATCTTATTTAATATGATATTAAAGAAATAGCCTACAGCAACAATAAGGCTTTCTTATACAAATTAAGACTTTAGAAATGTGAATTTGAAGGTAAGCTCTGAATGATACCTGTAAACGTCTAAAGTATTTTCTATCCCGGCTTTAAAAATTTAAAAATTAAGTTATTAATCATTCATGGTTTTTCATTTTCGTTATATTTCGATTTTCAGTCCAAATATTTTTAATTTATTTGATTTTAAATTTCACTAATTAAAGTTATAACAACTTTATTCCATTTTTACGTTTCTCTTATAAACCAAGTTGCAAGCCCATCCATCCATCCATCCCATTGTGCTTGTGAAGAAACAACATTTTTAAATGTTTAAATGTGTTTAAATACTTTTTTTGTAATATGATAATAGTGTCGTTTTAAGTATTCATTTACATAAAACTGCTGTAATTTTCTTTTATCCAAATATGTTTGACATTCATTTTTACACGAGTCATATTAAAATGAAATAATCAAATAGATTTTTAAACTGATCATAAATTTTCTATAGTATAAATTATATATAACTTTGTTTTTGAATACTATAAATTAGTGTTCATGTATATAAACCAAATTACCTTAAAGAATGTTTTAAATATTCCAATTTTTATAATTTTTCTGGATTTTCGCGGAAAAACATTTTTTGTTTAACTTTAAACTTTGATCTGAAAAAATTCCAAAAAATTTTTTTTAAACGATATTTTTTTATTTATCTTTAATAAATATCTTTTTTTCTTTTTAACGATCTTTTTTTATATATTTTTTTCTTTTCAAATGTTTTGATAAATTTTTTCAATATGTTAATAATTTTTTGTTTTCAAAAATAAACATTTTTTCCTGAAGAAGCTTTCCAAAGGAAAGCGAAATATCGAAAAGAAAAAAATATATAAAAAAAGATCGTTAAAAAGAAAAAAAGATATTTATTAAAGATAAAAAAAATTTTTTCTTAATTTTCCATCAAATTTGTAAATTTAAACTAAACTAAATTATCCATCCACTCATTCGGTATTAAATTTAAAAAATATGCACTTCCATTTAAACGATTTAAAATTAACTACTTTTTATGTCTAATTTAAAATATTTGTAATTATAAACTTTTATCATTATTGGCATCGTTGCACTGATCAATATTTCATCGCATATTCATGTAGTCAATACCAACAATTATTTAATCAATTTAATGTGCCATATTGATTTCAACTTAATGTTGCTGATTATAGTCGTTGTTACAATTTCCATCCATTTATTCATCTCACTTAGAATGGCTTTTTAAATTTTTGACAGGCAACATAGCTTTTCAATAAAAATATAAAATAAAAGAAAAACAAAAAAAAAATAGAAAAAAAATAATAAATAAATAAAAAGCAAAATTACATTTTGGCAAAAATTGCATGTTCTTCAAATTTACGCTTTAAAAATACATAAAAAATAATAAAATTTTAATATACATACATAAGTATGTATGTATGTATGTATGTATGTATGTGTGTGTGTGTGTGTATGTATTTGCCTTCACAGCTGTGGAGCATCCGTCTACTGCTGCATTCAAATGTTATACAAAAATATATTTAGCATTATCCTCATTCCTGGGGCAACGAAAAAGAAAAACACACGAATGTTACGACTATGACGACGACAATCTGTTCGCCTGCCTTGCGGTCCTTATTTTCAGCAGTAAATATCGCGAGTGTATTTTGAATTTTATGTATTTAAAATTACATGCAAATTATATGAAATTGTCAACGAACATGAATTTGCACTTTCCTCGCAATGCAACAGCCTTCGTTTCACTTCGTGTTGATTATAAATTGTTTGGCGCAAAACAGCAAACAAACACATTTCGGTACTAAAACAGAATGCCAAATACAAGTTTTCTTTTCATTAGAAAATGTTGTACGTTTTTACCTAGAAACACAGTTGAAGTTTTTGTCGCTTGCAGGCCATCGCCTTGTTTGCGTTTTGTTATAATTTCCACCCAGATATAGTTGCCAAGAGTTGACTTTACTTTGTGGATGTTTAATTCTTTTTTCTTGCTTTCGCTATAAAAATGAACGGTGCTGGCAGAGTATAAAATATTCCCTTCTTAAGCTTTTGACTGCTGCCTTTTTGTTTTTTTTTTGTTTCAGCTTTTTCTTTAAGGGATCATTATTAAGCAAAAGTAGAAAAACCAACAATCTTTTTAATAAATTATATGTCATGATTGCTTTTTTCAGAGCAGGAAAACATAAAAGGTGAAAAAGCAACTAAGCGCACAAATTAGAATCAAGTATTATAGAGTATGAATTAAATGATTTTATGATTACTGTGAGTATCGAAAAAAGTTGTGTGACAATCTTTTACATTTCTTTATGATGATGTCTGTGACATGGTTGTTAATTAAATTGATTGATAAAAAGTTTTAGAAATTTAACTAAACGGAAGATCACCTAAAGCGAATTGAACTAGTTTTAGCTTTAAAATTACTTTCCGGAAAATATTTAAAGCGAAATATTTCGGAAACTTTGTCTTGAAAACACTGAAATTTCGTTTGTTATATAAGAAGCCATAAGGCAAAATATTCTATTTCTATTAAAAAATGTTTGTATTTTATTTGTATTAAAATTTGGATTCATAAATTAGTTTATCCTACACTTGTTCTCTAAATTGGTTTTTAAAATTTTATCAAGCAAAACGCTTGAATCGGTTTATGCCGCTTACTAAAACAGCTGGAATTAAATCAACATTAACAAGTAAAAATAATAATTTTATAACTAATTTTTTAAGCACACGACCTTTCTATAAAAGTTTAAAAAATTATATTTTTATTTAATATTTCGCCACATCGGTGGGTGGCATCTTTAGTAACTGAAAATGAAAATGTATAAAACAGCTTGTTTCATTGTTATAAAGGATTTTTCAAAATAAAACAAAAAATTTAGTTAAGTTGACTCAAATTTTAAATTGTATTATGAAGAGCAAAGTTTAAAAATTATGAATGAAAAATGATATCTGGCAAATGTCCACCGTGACCATGCGGCCAGATGTCGATTCTCTCATCAAAGTTTTTAATCACTTTTTGGCAAAATGGCGGTCCTATTTCATTAGTCACACTACGGATTTTTGGTTTAGAGGCTAAAATCGATACGATTGGCTCCGTATAGATACTGTTCTTAACATAGCCTCACAAAAAATAATCCAATAGTGTTAAATCACCTGATTTGGCTGGCCATTTAACTGCTGATTGCCGTGAAATTGTGCGATCGGGAAATTTGGTTTGCAATAAATTGATTGTTTCATTAAGTGTGTGACATATGGTATCGTCCTGTTGAGACCTCATGTCAGTGACATCCACATCGTCAATAATACACCAAAATTAAGTTGTTAGCATTTCGCGATAGCGTGAATCTTTGGCCAGATTTACAGCTTCATCTTCAAAAAAAAAAAAAAAAAACAAACCAATCATGCCTCCACACCACATAGCATACCACATGCAAAGGCTTGTCAATAATCGCTTTAGCATATTCAGAAGCCCAAAGGTGGCAATTTTGTTTGTTGACATATCCTGACAAGTGAAAATGAGTTTCGTCTGAAGAAATGATTTTTTCAGAAAAACCAGCCATATGTTCCTGGATGAATTGAGAGAATCTATAGCGATGTGAGTAGTTGGTTGGCTTCAATTCCTGCACGAGTTGAACTTTGTAAAGCTTGAAAATCAAATCTTTACGCAAAATTCGCCTTGTAGCGGTTTTTGAGATAACCGGAATGGCTAAGAAAGTCAAAGAATTGACAAATTTGCATCTTATTTGCCGGAAAGCAGTTAACCACCGCCAGATCTCAACAGAGTATCAGTTACTATGCAGAGGATAATTTTTTCGAGCTCGGGCGGTTAAAAGGGTTCTTACAGATTTCATCATAAAGAAGTCTCCTGGGCCTGATGGGATACCAGCACTGGTCTTGAAGCAGTGCTCGTCGACGCTAGCGCGTCCATTAGCAGCCCTTTTCAGCACATTGTAGCATGTCGGAGAATTTCCGAAGTGCTGGAAAGTTGCTAATGTAACGCCGATCCTCAAAAAGGGGAAGGCTAACAACCCTGAAAATTACCGCCCAATCCCAATTTGTTCTGCACTTTCTAAAATATGATTAATTTCCATCTAGTGAGATACCTGGAGTCCACCAGCTTGCTTAGTGACCAACAGTATGGTTTTTGTAGGGGCGCTCTACGGGTGACTTGCTATCCTTCTTGTCGGAACAATGGTGTAACTCCATACATCATTTTGAAGAAAGCAAGGTGGTGGCTCTAAATATTTCCAAAGCATTTGATAGAGTGTGGCATGATGCACTTCTGTCAAAACTTGTTGCTTTTGGTTTCGGTGATAACTTTTCCAGATTTATATCGAGTTTTCTCAGAAATCACACTATACGAGTTGTTATAGATGCGATTTCATCAGACGAGTTCATGATGAATTCAGGGGTAACACAAGGCTATTCCTTATTTTTTTAATTGACCTTCTTTGTCGAACTTTCAACCCTATATATTCTTTTGCAGATGACAGCGCTATTTGTCACTCATATTCATTTGGTAATAGACCAGGCCATTTGGAGGTTAGTTCCAAAATGCAAAACATAAATGATTCGCTTAATCACGATCTTGCGACAACCTTGAAATGGGGTCGTGCGAATAGAGTAGAATTCAATGCTCGTAAGACGCAATGTTGCATGCTTACGCATAGATCTGCGTTTAGAAGTGGTGCTGCATCTGTTACTATGGGTACTACAGGTATTACGGAATCGGAAGCTCTTGATGTTCTTCCAAGCTTCGAAGCTTCCAAATGCCTCGGTTTTCTAAAGCGGTGTAGAATATACTTCACCCCATCCGATCTCCGTACTATCTATACCACTTATATCCGTCCGAAAATGGAATACAACCGTAGGATATCTAACTATATTGATTCTCTAGAGCATCGACGCAATGTGGGGTGCATTTGACTTTTCTATCTTTACTACGATGGTAAGTGCTCTAATGAAATTAGGGAACTTGTTCCTGACACTCGCACGATTTTATGTTTAACTCGATTTTCAATGAGAGCACATCTTCTTGCGGTTGGTTGGCCAGTGAATCGCACTACGCATTACAGGGAAAATTCGTTTTTCAGCAGAACAGTCCGTATGTGGAATAAAATCCCTCCGGAGGTTTTTCCTGTCACTTTTAATCTGAGAAAGTTCAAATCGAATGTCCACAGACACTACTCCCTCTTTCCTCCTTCCCGTAACCTAATTTACTAGTTCTGGCACGATGCATTGCATAGGGGTCATCCCCTGAGTGCTGGTCCTAAAAGGAAAAAAAATTTGCATCTGCTTTAAAACGTTGACTCGCGACTGTGATGCCTTAAGTTTTGTGTCGAGCCTGTCGACTCAAATTTAATGACCAAATTCTTAATAGCGGTATCAGAAGGACGATTATATCATTCGAAAATAACATGAATTTTGCGAACTATGACTTTAACAAAACTTTAATTTTCATGGTAAACTTTAATTCTTTTAATGCGATTTTCCTGCGAAATTGAATTCATTGTAACAATTTCTAGTGTCTCTACTACGAATACGTCAAACTGTCACGTTGTTGGTATTGGCACAATTGAAAAACAATTTTCTTGTTTTAATTTTAATTTATAAAAAGATTTATTTTTGTTTTATAAAGATTCGTAAAAAATTTTTGTTATTAACACAAACTTAGAATTTTATTTTTAAATGAAAATATAAATAAATTTCTACTTTGTCCTTTCGCTAGTAAAAATTTGTCAGAGTTAACACTGCTGTGACTGATTTTTTTTAAATTTGTTTAAATTTTTTTTTTTTTGCAATTTTGCTTATAAATTAAGTAATGAATGCGAAATTAAGTATTTTTGTATGTAAAAAAAGAAAGAAAGAAGAAAATTATATAATAGGTTTCATTGTCGGGCTGCTAAAATATTTATTTCAAGGTTTTCTTCGAGTAAAATCTAATAGAAGAAATTATATTTGGCAAAGAATGTGTTCATAGTTTTAACAGCAAAGATACTAGTTAAAGCATTTCTATATTTCTATTTTTTTATTAATTATTTTGCTAAATTTTCGAATTTCTATGGTTTAGAGTTTGAACACACACTGTGTTTTTTAAAGGTCTAAAAATGATAAATAAATTCTTTTTATAATCAAGTGCTGCGTCTCACACTTCATAAATTAATTAACCCAGTAGAAAATAGTTACATTTAAATATTTAAATAAAAAATCATTATGCTAATTTTTAAATATCATTCGTATTTTAATTTCACATTAAGAACACAACATGACATGTTGTCTTAATACAACATTTTGTTTTTTGTATAATTAAATAAAAACCCCTAAAAAAAAATATATAAAAAGCAGTCATTGTAAATTCTACGCTTTGAATTATAAATACGAAAATTACTATTATGGCAAGGATGGGTCAGTTGTTTATGAGTCACAGCAGGTGGGAGCTTTACATTTGGTCCTAAAATTTGACCTAAACTATCTTCAGCCAAAAATAACAACTATTCATTTTAAGGTATAAAAATAAAACATCAAAGACCCCAATTTAATGAGACCTCTTTGTTTTTTTCGTTTTGTCACACATGTACGTTTCGCTTCGCATATCCCCGCCACCTTTAGAAATCATCATCAGTTTCCAATGTTTGATTTTTAGTTTTTGAGTACATTTGGTGTTGTTTTAATATTCGTTGTGTAGCTTATGTTCACACTTTAATTGCAAATATTTTTATATGTGTTTTTGGCAGTTTTTTCTACGTTTAAGGTGATAATGACGATTGTTTTCAACTAAAGAGCGGGGTCTTCTTTTATGGTTCTTGACTGAAAGAACGCTTATGTTGAAAGTGTTTGCAATTGAATTATTTTCGAATTTTATATAATGAATGGTATGCGTAAATGACATTTTTCATTTCGAGTGAAAAAGTTATCACTTTGAAGCGATCTTCACAAAGGCTTTTAAATACCCTACAGCAGTGAGAAAACTTGGTTAAAATTTTTTCTGGTTTGCGAAAAACGACCTATTTTAACTTTTTTCAAAAAACGGAAAAATGTACCGAAGGAGGAGTACAAAGTTTCTGACGTCTTCAAAGTTTAAACATGTATTTTTTCCAAAGCCACGACAATGTCAAATTTTGTGCCTAAAAAAATATTTTGCAGGGATGTCTTACAACCTTTTTTCATTTGAAGAAAACGGCTGCGAAATTAATCCATTACTGTAGACATTTATGTAAAATTTATATCTATAAAAGTTTGATGAGGATTTCGAAACATTACTCGATGAAGATTATCATTAAAAGCAAGAGGAATTTGCGCTATCGTTCGTAGTCCCAAATAAGCTATTTCTCTACGTTTCAAAGCATTACGATTCATTCAAAAGCAAGGTAAGTTATATGTAAGATCCGGCCAAATGACAGAATTCTTGGGATCAGAAAGTGTTTTGTATTATAAGAAGTTGTATTCGGGTCAGACGATTACAGGGGCCAGAACCAAGGAAAATTAATTTAAGTAAAAAGAGCAGTCAACGAAACACGACCCGAATATCCTACCAAACACGAGGCCATAATCTTCCATTATGAAAATGCTCGGCTGCATGTTGAAAAACCAGCCACAAATAGGATGCAAAGTTTTTGCTAAACGGTCTTATAGACCAGACCTTATGCCTTCTGACTAGCACTTGTTTCGACCGATGCCTTACGCCCTTATTGGAAAACGCTTTACTCCAAAACAGGTTATTAGAAATTGAATTGTTTCATTTTTTACTTCAAAACCGTAGCAGTTCTCTTGGCGCCGGTCTATATGCTACCAGAAAGATGAAATAAAATAGTGGCAACCGATGGATAATATTTTTAATATTGTACGAGCTCATTTCCCAAGCAGAAACATTCGACATTATTGATTTGTATATTTCAAAAAATATTTTTTGTTTTTCCCTTTAGCAAGTAAAATTGTAACAAATCCTTTGATAATTTAAAAACTCCTATTAAAATTTTATTAGCAAAACAGGCAATGGACGTTGGTACATGGTATTTCAACAACAATAAAAACACAATTTCAAAGCGAACCGCAACATATCAAAATTATCTTGCCAAAGTAGGCTTTTAAGAATCAAAGAATTCGTTTATTAAAAATATGTTCTCGTAATAATGGAATTTATGAAAAAAATATTAAAACAGTTATAAGACGGTAAAACTTCATAAAAAAATCAATTGCCATTGTTTCATAAAATTTTTCCAAAATCTGCTTTTAATTTTGAAAATGTTTATTTATTCTCTTAAATAGTAAATCATTCAGTTTATTTTACATTACAGCAGAAATAGTTTTTTTTTGTTTCTTTGCTTATGGATAAATTTCAATTTTCAATAAATTGATATTTTCCTGTTTCTTAATTTCAAATATTATGGTCTTTGGAAATCTCCTTCCCCCTCCATGAAGCAATTTCTATTAAAATTGAAAAACAAAATATCCAAATCTTAGTTTGATAAAGGTTTTTTACACTCTACGGTGTGCGTGTGTATCTGTGTTTGTATGTATTTCGAATATTTTTCAGTTTTACTATGCTTTACTTTTTCAATTACATAAATTTCTGTTGCAAAAATCGAACTAAGCAAAAAAAAAAAATAAAAAAAAACAAGCAAATAAACCACAGGTTGCGTAACCAATGAATTAAAAAAATTAACACAAAAAACTTTGATGTGGAACTGACATACAAACCCGATTTTTAGCAAACTTTGCATACACCCTTTGGGAATGAAAATGGTGCGAATAACAAAAAAATTTATTTTTAAATTTGTTAAAATAATATTGCTAAATAAAAGCTGACGGAGGCAAAAAGCAACAAAGGAAAAAGGAAATAGTGGCAACATTTCAAACTTAAAAAAAAATATATAAAGTGCCTTTATAGGCAAACGTCTGCAAAAACAATTGAAAGTTTTTCCAATTTCTAAGCTTGTAATACAACTCCCTGTGGTATAACTCTCCAACATACATGTATGTATATCTACAGGCTGAAAACCACACAACAAATATACACACACACACATATACAATACGGAGAAAGACAAATACAGCAAACACTAAAAAATTCTATTAGCAAAAAACTTTGTTTTACTTTTTAAATTAAAATCGAAAATCCTACAGCTTGGAAAATTTCATGCGGAAACAGAACAAAATAATCAAAGAAATACATTTTTCTGAAATCAAAAAAAAGATTGCAAATTGAAAAATAAAAAGTTTTTAAAAAGGGTTAAATTTGCGCCTGATTGAATAGTTAACTAAACATTTTATTTAAAAACTCTTAAGTAGCTGGTGTGAAAATTCTGTGTTAAAATTGTCATATTGCTGTCAATTCTACATTTTATTTGTTACATTTTCTTTGTTACACACTACAGTTTATTTTTTGGTTACAGAGAATCACAAGAGGGAGATTTTTATTTTCATTTAAGTTTTAAAGGTACTATTATGAGGTGATAATACTCGCCATTATGTTTTGAACTCAAATTACTAGACGTTTGTTGGATTACATCTCTTTACAGCAAAAATATTCAGGGGAAATAACTCTTTAGATCAAAAATGATGAAGGTGAAAATTTAACCTAATAAAAAATATTTTTATATGCTATTTAAATATTACACTTATAATCTGTAAAATCACCTGAACTGAATGACACATTTGTACACTGCCCGATTTTGGTTTATTTTTATTAGAATAAACTAAAATGTGTTTAAATAGCGCATAAAACATTTTATTAACAGCGTTAGACTTTTAAAATATATTTGTGGTAATAGTTTTATAACTCAACCAGCTTTCCTAATAGCTTGATTATTATTTTCATATGTTATACATTGAGCATTGAACAGCTTTGAGCATAAAATTATTAAATTAGAAAATGCACTTTCTATAAGCTAAAAACATACAAAATTTATTTTAATTTTATTGTATACAAAAGCAATTTTTATATTAAAAAAATAATTAATTTTTTTAAAAGATTTTAAAAAGTCATTTTTCTGTTTATGTTTTAAGATAAAATTAATTTTATTAGAAATTTATTGTTAGCTGATTGTTTCTTTAAAAAAAAATGAACAAACAACAAAAAATTTAATCAATAACTTTTTATAATATTACGTTTTTCCAACAACAAGTTTTTTTTTCAACTGTGGCAACACCAACAACATGATAGTTTTGCAATTTAGTTTTTTGACAATTGTTACAATGAATTCAATTTCATATGAAAATCGCATTAAAATAATTAAAATCCACTATGAAAAGAGTGGTTCTATTAAAGTTACATTTTGCAAAATATTTGATATTTTCGGGCAATATAATCGTCCTGGTCAGACCGTTATTAAGAATTTAGTCGTTAAAATATACAAAATGTGCGAATTCCAACGCGCGTACGACCGGATTGTTCAACTGAAAACATTGCAACCGTGAGCCACAGTATTATAGCAACAACAATTTGGGTTATCCAAAATCACCACATGAGGAATTTTGCGCTAGGATTTTATTTGAAGCCCTTGTGAGGTTAAACTGGTGCAGAAATTGAAGCCGACCGAACATTCACATTGTCGTAGATTCGCTCAATTCATCCAGAAACAACCGGCTTGAAACTCACCAACACACACCAAGGGAAATAGATGAATTTATGACATTACTATATCCTAGCAAAAAAGGACGAAGAGTAGACATTTTTGAAAACATCGAAGTCTAGGAAACGAAAATTTCAACAGTGATATTATAAGCGAACAGGTAAACACGACCTCAGACACTATTTTCCACCATCAAAACAACTAACGCACACGAACAAACGAAAAACACCCTCAGACGAACACACGTACCTAGATAATAATTAAAGACGGAGGTATTCAGAAATTCACTTTGCGTACAATGCCAGTTTATGGGCATTCTGCCTACATGAATAGATACGAACTTAACAGAACTTAATAACAGAACTATCTAAACGCGAACACTGACTCACCAGTAAAAATTATATCGCGGCTTGATAATGATGCTTTCATATCGAAGGCGCTTGCCACTTCAAGAGAACAACAGCCAGGTAAGACGGGAATAACAACAGTACAACCGGCTTGTATTCGTATTCGTTCCAAAATTCAAAATTATAAGGAGAACAATGAAAGGAATTTAGGTCGTATATGGACTTCGCCTAAGGAAATTAGCACTGATTATGAGAATTCCTCTTATGTTTATTGCATTAATTAGTGGATCAAATAATTGGTAAGAAAATTTAGTGACCCAGAAAATGCTGCCTTACATTCTGCTAACGTAAAATTTTCTTTTAAAATGAAATTAACACAAAAAAATTAAATTTTACTTGTTTTGAAATTTATATGTTTATTTAAATATGAACTAATCTTTTAACGGTCTTTTAAATAATTTAACTATTTTATTTTTTCGATATTTCGCTTTCCTATGGAAAGCTGCTTCAGGAAATTATTTTTTTATATTTTACAAAAACAAAAAATTATAACAAATTTTATTAAATAATTAAATTAAATTAAATAATTTAACGATTTTATTTTTTCGATATTTCGCTTTCCTGTGGAAAGCTTCTTCAGGAAATTATTTTTTTATATTTTACAAAAACAAAAAAATTTTTTTTTCTTTTCAAATTGTTATAATTTTTTGAAAAGAAAATTTTTTTTCTTTTCAAATTGTTATAATTTTTTGTTTTTGTAAAATATAAAAAATAATTTCCTGAAGCAGCTTTCCATAGGAAAGCGAAATATCGAAAAAATAAAATCGTTAAATTATTTAAAAGACCGTTAAAAGATTAGTTCATATATAATTAAATTAAAAAAGGTCCAATAAAAATAAAAGTAATAATCAAATAATTTATAAAATTATAGTATTAACATAACCATAGCTTAATATTCTTCCCAGGATAAAAAGACAGCAATTTTCATCAGCTTGCTGTCAAATTTCTTACACATTCGAGTATATTATCGGCAACTACAGATCGTTATGAAAACAGTTGAAATTTCTTGTTATAAAAAAAATATTTATTGGCGGTTGCTAATAAGTTCGAAGCATGATAAATAAATAATAAAAGTTTTTTAAATGAAGTCACATCTCGAAAAAACGTACGTTTTTGTATACACCATAAAATCATATGAAGGTATTCTCTAGGCATTTACGAACATGTGTTATTGTTACCAAAGTTAAAAAAAAATTATTAAAGATTTAATTGTTATTAAAAAATTCAAAATAAAAAACCCTTTTTCGCTTACCTTTTTCATACGACATACTCTCTCTCTTTTTCTTATCGTTGTGGTTTTCAAAAATTGAAACAAAAATTTATACTCCCAAATGCTGTGGCAACACTCATGCATTCTCTTTCTTAAATTGGCTGGTAATTAATGTAGAAAATATTCTATAAAAACTACAATTAAGAGTTACTTGTTCTAATCCAATCCAAAAAAACTTAACAACAAACAAAACAATAATCAGCCACACACGAGTACCACAACAAACAGAAAAATAACAAAACGAAAAAAAAATGGAAAACTTAACTTAAGAATAATAAAATCAACACATTAATAATAAACACAATTAATTTACTTACAAAAGAAAACAAAAGGAAAAAATCCAACATTAACTTAATCAACAACTCACTATCAGACAACAATGCGTGCATAATAATCACACTGAAGCCCATAATAAAATACTCTTAACACTCGTCGTATTACCATAAATAAGTTCTCAGTTAGACTCATAGCAAAAGTCATAATAATAATGGAGCACTGTGTTGCCATGATAAGCGGGTCAAGAAAAGTTGTTTGAAAAGAAAACTTTGTTGAAATTACTAAAAGTAACAACAAACAACGAAATCAAATTATTGCTTTCATATAAAGAACATATAACTTTTTTCATTTTGTTTGTTATAATTTAAGAAATAATAAGATTCGTTTTCAAGGTTTATGAATTCTTTCCTACTTTTCACCGGTGCTACGTAATCAGTGTTTCAATTGTCTTTTATTTTTTTTATTTATTTTAATTTTTTTTTGACGTTCCAACATTTATTCTTTATTATTGAGTGTTGATCATTTATTTTATTATTAATTGTTTTCGAAAATGTTTTATAAGTGCATTTTAATGTGGGAAATAATTTATTTATAAATTTAATAATACAACATGTTTAACAACAACTTACAACTTATGCATTACAAATAGAAGGCGATAATGACTCATTACAATACTCTGACAGTATAATAAAAATAGTTATTATTATTATTATTATTATGGTGTGAATCATGTTGGCGTCCAGCTGTTTGGCTAACCGTTAATAAAATGTAAATGATCAATTGATGGCCGATGGCTGTCTTTTAGTTGACTGTAAAAATTCTTCAGCAAGACTTACAAACATTCTGCTAAGCAGTTATTGAGTATTTAAAAATAGTAGAAGCTAGACTTACCAAATGTCCTTCTTACGACAGAAGTTTTATTAAGAACGTAAAATCATAAGATTCAGTTTGGCAGTTTACACGATCAGTATGTCTGTAGTTAAGGAATATTTTCTGAAATTTTCTGAGACTAAATATAAATATAATACTAAATATAATTTATAATTTAAATGCTCTTAAAATATTTAAGAGGGAATAATCTAAAATAAAATTATTTGTAAGGCTATCGATACAACCAATTAATGTAAAAATCATATCGGAATATTTATTTCTTTAGCCTTCAGTTACTTCTCACATGCTCACATTTTGCACCTTTTTGACAAGGACATTTTTAATAGAATATTTTTTTATGATTTTTTTTTTTATAGAAAGCTGTGACTGATGACCTTTCTTAAGAAGAAACTATGACTGTTGAAGTTTTTTATGCAAAATTTATGACTGCAACACTGTGACTCTTGAAATATTTTTATGAAACAAATTGTGATTGATGAATATTTTTTTTATAGAAAAATTACAGTACTCTGACCGGCGAAATTTGGTTATAAAACATATTACAAAAATTTTATGGTTGATAATATTTTGTTATAAAAAAATTTAGCTTATGTTTTTTTAAGGAATATATTTGACACGAAAATATGTAATGGGATTTTTTTTTATAGAAAATTTGTGACTGAGGAAATTTTTTTTATAGAAAATTTATAACTGATGAATTGTTTTTAAAGAAAACTTATGACATGAAAATTTTCTTGAAATATTTTTATAAAACCTATTATGGCTGATGATATTTTTCATAGAAAAATTATAATGCTGATGATATTTTTTTTAAATTCCTACTGGTAAAATTTGGTTATAACAAATGTTCATAAAATATTATGGCTGATAATATTTTTATATAAAAAATTTTTATGGAAAATTTATTTAGAAAATTTATAACGTGAAACTTTGTTATAGAAAATTTATGACTGACGAAATTTTTTTATAGAAAATTTATGACATAAATTTTTTGTGTTTTTCAGAAAATTTAAGACTGATAAATTTTTTTATAAAAAAAACTAAGACGAATGAAATATTTTTAAAATTATGATTTATGAAAATTTTCTGTAGATAAATTATGATTGATAATATTTTTTTAAGGTAGACTTTTACATAAAAATATTTTATATAAAAGTTTCGTTTCATAGATCATTAGTTTCATAAATCCTTTTTAAATCTGTTTTATAATTAAGAAATCTCAAAATAAATTAGTAAGGAAGCTGGCATTAATAATAATTATATAATTTATAACTATTTTGTGTGCAATTATATACAGAGTAGCGAAGTGTTCACTCACTGTTCATACGTGTATGAAAATGTACATTTCATTTTTTAGCCGCTTCTTCTCATACATGTGTGAGAGACTGAAAAATATTTTGCGTTTTTTCATTTATGAATGCGACGATTTATTTTTTTCTTTGTATTCATAAGTGAAAAAATGAGAAACACACAAGTGTTCATTTTTGAATATGTACAATTTTGATAATTTTTCATAAATGAAAAGATCGTAAAAATATGTGCGTTAAGCATTCGCGTACATAAACGCACATATTTGATAATGCGCAATTGTCGGCGTATGTAGAAAAAAAAATGTTTTTTTTATTTCTTTTAGAATATATTGCAATACTGTATTTTGTGTTAATATGTACCCATGTGTTTTTACTACATTTTACGGTAAAATGCGATCGTAGGTAGAAAATTTTTTCACATTCATTTATGAGAAATTTTATAAAATTTCAACGTTCATAAATGAACATGTACATTTATGAAAAATAACATTAATGAGAAGTAGCTGATTTATCATTTATCACATATGAACAAGACTAATAATTCTTGTTGTGCGCATTCATGTATGAACATAAGCAGAACATTTTTTCTTGTTCGTTTATGCGCGTGAAAAATAAATATAAAATTTTAGATTTCTCATTTATGAAAAATATCATGAATGTTGATTTTTGAATGTTCATACATGAAAAATTCTGAACCCTGATTATATATTTATCTGTGTCATATAGTTTAGACTTTTTTAATCTATCTGATATTCCAGAAACATAAGTTAATGATTTATAATTTCTTGGCTCTGCCGTAGAATTTCCTAAATTATGCCTATAATTATCAAATTGTCTAATTAATCGGTTAGTTAATTCTACTGGAAAATCATTGTCATTAAATATATCTCGTATTGTATCCCTATTCTTCAACTGAAATTCTCTATCACTTATAGTCAATATTCTGTCTATCATATTTTTCGCCGTGTTTATTATCATTTTTCTGGGATGTTTGGAGTAAAAATTAATAATTCTTCCAGAAGATGTTGGTTTCTTATACCAATCAAATACTAATTTATTTCTCTTCCTTATTATCAATATATCTAAATATGGAAGTCTAGATTCTAATTCTCTTTCAATCGTAAATTTAATATCCGGATGAAAACTATTCAATTCTGACAAAATATCATCCACTGCACCTTCTGATGTTATACAAAATAAATCATCTACATATTTTGTGATAATCCTCCATCACAATATCAGCTATAATTGGAGATGCCGGAGAGCCCATAAAATAAAATATAATCATTATTCAAAGTTTGATGAAACATCAGTATTAGATATAGAAAAAAACTACAAGAGACGTTATATGTTAGAAATGTTAGAAATTGTTAATGTACCAAATGTAAGGAGAATAAATTTCAAAACAGGCACAGACAATTTAGCGCAGAATTATAGGTACTTTATAAAAAAGACACATAATTTGTTATAATTATTTCATAAGAAAGAATTTGTTATTTAGTTTCCGTTTCCTTGTTTTTGTATGTTTAAATATTTTAAATTTTAATTTTTGTATGTTTGTATGTATGAAGAAAATTATTTTATATGTTTTGTCAAATGTTTTTCAAGAAATTTTTCTTTTCAAATTGTTATAATTTTTGTTTTTGAAAATATAAAAAATAATTTCCTAAAGAAGCTTTCCACAGGAAAGCGAAATATCGAGAAAAAAAATTTATAAATATTATTATTATTACTAAAAGCATTAGAGTATAATTACAAATTATAAACTAATGTGCAAGAAAATATTTATAAACAATTTCGAATGTAATTCATTAAAAGCTGTTGAAATATTTAGAATTCTTCGTGTCTTGACATAATTAATTAATATATAAATTTTGTGCATTTTCTCCATATCAGTGATATTAACATTGTTGCAAAACTGTTTATAAATAGTGTGCTTTTATCATTTTAACACAAGCAAAAACTTTATAATCAGCTTTTCTGACTATCTGCTTTATTAAATTTGCATCGCATTAGCGTTAAATCTTCATTATTAAAAACAAGGGTGCAAACCTTGGGCTGCTTTGCTTTTCATATTGCGGAGTCACAGTTCTGGTCTGGTAACTGTGCAACGTTTCTTAATAATATGTTAAAGGAAAGAGTTTTAAAGAAACCATATAAATATTTTTATTGCTTTATAATTTTATGGCGATTTTCCAATAATAACGAATTATCGTTGCTATTGTTGTTTTTCTTTTTTTTTTTTGTTTTTTTTTATTGCCCAAGTTGCTGTCGTTTGAGGACTGATGTTCATATCGTTAAAGTATCAATAAAAAGTTAAATTATGGCAACATTTTATGTCGTTGTGCAAGTGAGGTTGCAGCTATGTATCCTTGTATTTATAATTGTTTTTACTTTATGCAGTTTTTGTTTTCTTATTAAAAGTTGAACTGTCCATAATAAAACTTTCTCATTAAAAGCAACACCTTACAAATACGCTTCCAGAATTTTTACATGATACTGGAGTTGAATAAACAATGCAAACGCCTTTTGAACATTAATCGGCCGATAACACCGCTCATTGTTGCTATTGATATTGAGAAGAACAAGAACAGTGTAATATAAAAGAGAAGAAAAGAGAATAAAAACATTTGAAAAGCAAAAAAATCTTATCGTCATCACAGGTGTTTGTACGGCTCTTGTTACTTGTCTTTAATTTCATGCTTTATATTGTACAAACATGTATATTGTAATTAAAGGCAACAAAAGCCCACCTTTAAAAAATATTTTTTTACGCATAAAATCTTTTGCGTTTTTATCTTTTACGTTGCTTAATTTTGTTTAAGCACAATATTTTATTAAATAATTTTTTTTTTTTTTTTTTTTTGTAAAAACCACCAGCAACTTTATCTTTTTAAAATCTAAAAAGCATTTAAGAGAAGAGGAAAGGAATTTAGATCACTACCAACCAGATCAAAAAATAGCACACAAACATTTTTGAAATGATCAATCTTAGTTTGTGTTTAATATTTTGGTGGTAACATGAGAAGTATTAAAACTTTGGTAAATTTAGGAACCAAAATCAGTGTAAATACAACAAAAAAACTAAAAAGAGACACTCAAAAACACTGAAAAAATCTCGGTTATTAATTTGTGTTAAGATTAATTTTAATTAGTGTTATATAATTTTATTTATTTGCTGTTCATTATTTGAATTTAAGAATGCTAAATTTCCGGCTCACAGAACTCATTAGGAAATTTCTTACAAATTTTTCTATTAAAATTAAACTCAGATTCTTGTCTTTACTTCTTGATGTCATTAGCAAATTTCTTTGGATAAAAGTCTTAAGTTTATCTAAAAAATTTTTAGAAAAGTTTTTCTGAAAAACTAAGCAAGCGATAGCGAAATGGCCATCGAGACTAGCTTTCACCTACAATCCTACAATAATTATTGTCGAAGAGCTTGAATGTTTTAATGGGAAATTTAGCAGGCTTAAGCTTAATTTACGTAATTTCAATAGTTGTTGCATAGACTTATTGTAGTCACAGCTGGAATTTGTTCATTTATTTAACAATAATTATTAGTAGCAATTTTTTATTATTGTCATTTTCCGTCTTTGTCTTAGTCCTTTGACTTCAAAACAGCCAGATAAGATGGAAAAGGACAATAGTATTTCATTTACTGGCGGAAAAAAAATAAACAACATAATACCAGGAACTTTTTCTTTATTAAAAATAATGTATACTTCTTTCCTGAAAGTATACACAGTTTTAGGTCAAAATTTTAAAATTTCTGGAAATTATTTGTGCAAAAAAAACATTTAAAGGTTTCTATGCCTGATTTAATATCAGACTATTTTTATAACATTTAGCAACATATACAAATAATAAAATACAAGTGACTATTGATAGCGATATACACGAAAAGTGTGATATAACACATGATATACCCTACTTTTATAGAAATTTATTTTCAAAGTTCTAAAATGAGCTCCAATAAATTTTGTTTAAATACAGAAGAAGATTAATTTTTAATATTACTTGTTATTTAAATAAATAACTAAATAACTAAAAAATTGCAATATAAAAAATAATTTTTAATTTGCAATAAAAGTATTACTTTTTAATTAATTAAATAGTATTACAAACATTTTGTTATATTTTCATTTTAATAACAAAACTAATTTTTTTATGTGTAAAAAATGAATTGTTTTTGCTTTTTTTTTGTTTTTTTTTTTGGAGTTCGTTTTCTTTTGATGATGATGATGATATTTTGTGATGAGGGGTGTATATAGACTGCCAAACATGTTGCTGATGCTTGTTTACCAGAAACAAAGCATTTACCTAAGCGATAAGATGCTAATATAAAATTAACTGATTAAAATGCAGTTTTGGCCCTCATCTTGTTTTTTTTTTTTTGCTTTTTTAAGCTATGATTTCCCAACAGCAACACCGATAACACAAAAAAAAAGAAAAATGTTTAAAAAAGAACTGTTGTTTTGAAGGGACCTACATTTTACATTGTTTGACTTAATAAGCAAACGATTTTTGTTGTTGTTGCTTTTTATTTTTTAATTTCTCTTCCAAAGATATCATCGAAAACAACAAAACTTAACCTACAGAATGTAAAGACAAGCTCATCATCATATGAATCTTCAGCATCAACATCAGCATCAGCATCCACCACAGCAAACAATTAATATGAAAGAAAAGCATACAAGCGGAGTGTTTGTCTTTAGTCTTCAATTTTTAGATGGTCATCATTGTACTCAAGTTCGATCGATATTTTTTAACAATGGATTTTTAAGGTTGTTGAATGTCGTTTCGATATAAATTTGAGTGTGAACTGACGCTAAAACTGAATCTCAGACAAACGGTAGAATTGACTTAAGTGTTGAGCATTTGAAGTTTTGGTAAATATTTTTTGGCTGCTTTAACTTTTGTTTTATTTATAACCCCTGGTTGAAATATGTCGGTCTTTAAAAACGTAACTAAAAATTCATCATAAAACTTTTTACAAGCATAAAAAAGGTTTAACATTTATACTTTTATGACGTTCAATAAAATACTTTAAAATAACAATTTATGAATAAAACTTAAAAAAAAAATACTTTCTTAACCTTTTTAGCATCATAATACTAAAAAAATGTATTTGGAAATAAAAGCAGGAAAGCTTGTTGTGACAAATATACATGTAAAACATTCAAAACATGTATATTTGTCCGATTTTCTGCTTTTGAACTTGGCACTATAAATGAAGGTTTTGTGGAGAGATACCTACTTACTCGCTATCTAGTGGTAAACCCATTGAATGAAATCATTGCCTTAATCTAAGGCTTTATTAAATCATTTAGCTCACTCCCATTCACATATTGGTAACATTTTAGAGTATCATAAAGTCATATTAGGCTTATAGGATGGTGTTCGATCTACAATCGAACGCTTTCTACGATCTATCGTTTGTCACAAGAATAATAAAAAAATAAATTTATCGAATCCGATCACTGTGTAGAGCTTAGGGATGGCGTGGCTATAAGATATTGACATTAATGTACATGTAATTATTATTTGCTTAAAAGTGTAATTATTACCTGTCTTAATATATATCACAATATATCAATTTTCGACTTGACATCACTCATAAGAACAATGTAAAAGACTTTGAAAAATTAAAATAAAACACTTTAATTTTTAAGGTATTAAGCTGTACAATAGTTCTTTTTTGGCATATTCGAGTCATCGTGGGGGTCAAAGGGAGTAAATAAAGAAAGAAAATGCAACACAGCTTGCTTACTTAAAATATTAGTTACACTCCTATTTAGAGTTTAAGATCTATCATTCCACTTATTACTACAACTAAAAACCGAACTCGTCAAAACGAATGAAGTTAACATGCAAACTCAGCTGTAATGGTTTATATAATAACAAAAACCCCATTTAAATTATTGTGATGTTTTATTTAAATTTTGAATTTAGTTGGGCTTCCTGCAAATTGCAGCTTAAAGTCACAAATTATTTTTGTTGTGGCACTCAGTGATGGGCAAGCTTTCAAGTATCATAGCAATTTAAATTAAAAAGCGAATATATTTTATTAACTAATTGCCACTTTGGCTAACATTTTCGCTTTACATTTTATCTCAAGTGAGTAAATTAAATCGTTTACCATTTTGCGACTGAGATGAGTGAGCGAGCAAGTACTGGGCCCCCCAATTGTACTCCTCGTTTTATAAGTTTCTTTCATGATTGCGAATGTGCATGAATTCAGTGAAGCTATTGCTATTGTTTTAATGTTAATTGTAAACTGCCTTTAGCTCTACAACTCATTTCTCTTGAACATTTGTATGTTTGTAATTTACAAATGCTGTCAGCATAAATAAAGAAAAATGATGAAACCAATCAATAAATCACAAAAATTGACTGAAATTAATTTCAATTACGCACGAAAAAATTGAAAAATATTACAAAACGTTTTGAACACACACATAGAAATCCAGGCATATTATTTGCCCAAGTAGTTGTGTTAAAAACATTTCAGAAAATTATAAAGCAAAAAACGAAAATAAAACATAACAAAAGAAAACAAAAACAAAAACTGTTAAACAACATGCAATTAAAACAGTTTATTTAAGAGTTATTTTTTGATTTTCAATTTAAGAACTTTAGATACTCGTTCGCTACAGATGCACGCAAATTCACGTACCCACTTACAAACAACAAACAATTTATTTGCAGACATCACATGCAATTAAGTACAAAATCATAAATGACGTTTTTTTTTTTTTGATTCAAACATGAAGATTGATTCTTTTTTCTAGTGATTGTTGTGCAATCGATTGAAATTTGTGATGGAATCAATTTGAAATGTCATGAGAATTTTGTAACTCTTAGAAAATAAAAATATTTATTTTGTGATAAAGAAGCATAATTTCGTATTAATAGTTTTCAATTAAGGCTGAGGTTTAGAATTGTTTCTTATTGATTGCAGGGACAATATTAGAACTCGATTCTTCAAAACTAGTTCAAATAAAGTATAATTTAGTAAAATATATTAAAAGAAATTTAAGTATTAATTTATTGCGGAGGACTTAATACTTTGTGGTGTTTTTTTTTTTGTTTTTTTTTGGAATTTAAACGAATTTGCCATTAATAACAAATATAGACCTCGTATAATCAATAAATTAAAACGTGCCAAATATTCTTAAATAAAGTAAATATTTAACGTAATTGTTTGTAATTGTTTTCTATTTAGTAATTTAAAAAGTAAATATATTAAAAAGATAAATAAAAACACAACAAACAATAAGTTGGTTATATACGATTTTCAAAGCAAAATAAAGTTTATTATACTTTCAAAATAATAGGATTATGCCAAACAGTGATGTCAAAAAATACAAATGCAGTTGAGTTGTTAAGGAAAATTGTTGCCCTGGAAGAAAACTTTAGTAATTTTTAAGAAAAACCATTCCTTTTATATAATTTTATATAAAAAAAAAATATTTACTGATTCAAAATTGAGGCAAAAATTGTAGTTTAAACGAAATTAACTCTCCAAATAAATGTCGGTTTAGTATTGTAAATAATTCTATGCGAAAGTAAATTGAAACCTTTTAGTTGCATATATTTTTGCTGCAGAAGCAAAACATATGAATATGAAAGTATAAAATTCTAATAAAGGAATAATTTTAGAAGTGCTATTAATCAAAAACGTTATAAAAAATTTCTGCCGCTTGTATGACCGCTGCTTAATTATATTTTTTTTAGCTTTTGATAATTGAATTAAATAAACTTATTTGAACTTATTAAGCTTGATGTATTAAGTTTTCGTTTCGGCCTTATAATTTTCTTTATTACTGTCTGCTTTAAGCAACCATCCACCTAATTTTCGTAAATAATTTATTTCTACGTTAAGTTTTAGGCATAATAATGTATTCTTTTAAAAATAGTTACTGACTTAACTTCAAATTGCTTTCTTTTATAGCTGAAAAGGTTCATCGCCATGAGCGGGATTGCAACGTTTCGTTCGAACCAATTGTGAAATAACAGATGCCAGAGGGGGACTTTTACAGCAGGCCGAGTCGTTCGCTGCCAACACAGGGATAGAATTTGTCTCTATACCACTTCACTTCGACGGACTGTAGAAGGCAGCGGTTAAGTCATTCAAGTGCTTGATGATGAAAACCGCTGGCGGCAGGCTTTTGACAGCGTTAGTGCTAGCTACATTGTTCACAGAATTCGAATCCATGCTCAGTCAACGCATATTACGTGATAAGATTTACATCTGCACCTGGCAGTAAGCCTTAATCAGATGGTGATCATACCACTGTGAGTGAAAAGCAGCGCCACTTACGCCCTAGTAGGCCGAAGTCTAATTCTAGCAAAAGGTCCTTCCTAGTAGCAATTTCTATGATTTTAGAGCAGGGCTGCAAACCACCACTCCTTGCTGAAGAGCTGGAGACTATCCAACTCCTGTCCAGAACACATGACTAGCATGCTCACTGGTTCCCAATCATTCACCAGTGGGTGTTATTAAAGGCGAGATGATCCTGGCCACCATATAAAACAGACCTGTTATGGGGCCGCGAAACCACAACCGCCACGATACTCCCAAAAGGGCCAACCTCAATAATCAGCCAGAGAACAGCTAAATGCCTAAAGAGACAAATAGTGAAACTCTGCGAGCTCACTGATTTCCGTGCAAATAACGTGGAGCTTCCAGTTGGACCCCTGCTGACTTTAGGGGGCTGGGCTCTCTTATACCCCCAGTTGCACAGGTCTAGATAGTCGAAGTTCTATAAAGAACGATAAATGTGTCAATGTATATTGATCTAATAGAAGCAATCCCAACGACGGATAAGCCCTTACACCAGAAGCCCTCCACCTAGCCGGCATAGTATTTTCACACTGAAGTGGGTGTTCTGGCTATTTTGGATGAGATACTACGTCCTGAGTCTACGGACTAAGTGGTCTGACGCAATGGTCAACGTCTTCGTCAACAAAATCGTCGTCCTTCATGACGACAACATTCCACTAATGCAGTGGTTAACAGCTCATATAGTAGTCATTTTTCCAGGCCAAGACGGCAAAATTCGAGTAACGGAAGTTAAGACTAGAAGCGGTATTTTGTGGTCGCCAATCAATAAACAAGCAGTGCTTTCTATTGACTAAAGACCCATGATCCTTATCTTTGGCTTTATTAATTTAATAATTGATATATTAAAAATATGAAATAAAATTTTAATAAATTTGAATGCTTTAAATATTAGAAAATTTTAATACTTTTTATTACCAGAGTTAGTATAGTTTTTTACACTCTTGAGTTGGAAAATTTTTTAACAAATTGTTATATGATAAAATGTTAAAGACTCCATGTTTTAGTAATAAAAATCTGTATTTCTAAAAAATGAGGAATTAGTATACTAATTTTTTATATTTTTCGACGCTGTATACTTGATTTTTTGTAGTTATTTCGTTTTAAAAAATTTGTGAAAACCCTCACGAAATAAGTATAATTTATTTATAACTTATTTAAATTATGCTTTATAATATTATGCTTTAAAAGAGTCCTTTCTGCGAAGTTTAAACAAAAGAGCATAAGAAAGTATGTAATTATGAATGGTGATCAATAGGTGGAGACGGGCAAAACTATAAAAATGGCAAATTTAACTCAGTATATTATCGGCTTATTTACTTAACTTAAATTTTAAAATAAGTTATGATTTTATTAATAGCAAAATAGCTATATTGCATTAATTTGAAATACTTAAAATATTTGCAAAATATAATAAAGGTAACAGAAACTAAAGTTTAAATAATAATATTAATAACAATAGCTGTGGTAAATAAGAAAAATATTTTTTCTTATAGCTCATTTATATCAAAGTGATAGTGAATAAGATTTCAACAATAAATTCAATTTCCCTAATCGAAAAAAAAGTAAATCGTTTTGATTTAAGTCTTTAACTACAAACAAAACATATTTTATTAAATAAAACAAAAAAAAAAAAACAAATAAAGAATTAAATGTGCTAAACTTATAATGTTATTGATAAAACCAGTGTAAGCGTTTTATGTATCTAAAGTATTAAAAGTAAAAATAACTTAAATATTAAAAAGTTTTCAAACAAAGCATAAATACTTAGTGATTTATTAACAGCTTAATAAACAAACGGACAGACAAAGAACAAACAAACTAAAATAATCGTCTTAAAAAAGCTAAACGATTGTTTTCTATCCGTTTTTATATTTGCATTTAAATATTTATTTATTTACCTAAAATTTAGTAAATAAATACATGAATCAATTTGGCTTTTTCTTTCTTTATTAAAAAACATTTTGAAATTTGATCTACAGCTTGTTAAGCTTTTCAAATTGAAAGAAATAATTAGAAAGAAAAAATGTTAAATGTCAGAATTAATTTTCACACACTTTCACTATTTTTGTTTAAATTTAAACAAATTGATAATCAATTTTTAAATTCAAAAAACTATTTAGTTTCATTAAAAACAAAAATGTAAATCCGGAAAATAGAATTTTTGAAAAAGAGAAAATAAATTTCAAATTATAATAGAACGCTTATAACAAAATTTGTATTAATGCAAAGCAACTCGTTAAACATCGTTCTAATATTGCTAATTCCGTTATGAGAATATTATTATATTTACACTGGTCTTTAAAACAATAACTTTTTATCATAAAGCTCTCGGTATTACAAGATAAAATCTACAATATACTTTGGCTAGTATGTACATAGAAAATGAAAGGAAAGCATAAAAAATAATCTCGTAAATATTTAATATTTAATCTGATATGTGTGTGATATGAGTATAAAGAAGTAGCTGGAGTAGAAGTATGTGAAAAAATTAAAAAAAAAATGTATGTTTATATACATCAATCTAGCGTACAATCGCAGACACATTCAAGCATATTTTTGCTTATTATTCATACTTTTTTATTCATTCATTTATTCATTCATTGATGTATGTATGTACATACATAAATATATGAACTCAAATGAATAAAAATACAATCTGCTTGGCATTCAATAATATTTTTAATACTTATAAAAACAGAAGTTTGCATATTAGGGTAGCCCCTGTGCTATGAAAAATATATTATTATTATTTTACGAATAATTTTTATAACTATTTTTTGGGGCTTTTTTTTTAAATTTTATAAAAAATAAAAACCAATTTTTTTTAGAAATTTTTTTAATTATACATTTTACCACAATAAAACTTTTGGTGCTTAAAAAGATAAATACAAATTATCAGGGCCTTAACGTGTTTTATTAAAATACTGCACTTGGTTTTTTTATTACTGACATACGTACTTGTTTTTAAGGCGTTATAAATAATATAGCGTTTATATTTATATATTTCACGATAACTGGATAACTAAATAAACAAAACGCCGGAAGATCTTTTGAAGTTCCCACCGGCGTTACACAGTCCTCATAGATATCTTCCCCATCTTGACATGCGCTCTCTGGGATAACAGGCGGCACTTTTTTCTTTTATAAAGAGAAGTAGCACTTCAGGCAACAATGCCTATTTAGTTCAGTACCGTGCTACATTCTTTAGGAAAGGGATAGACAAGAGATGAAACAGGTGGTGAAAGTCGGAAATTAACTGCCGAATAACACAGCACAGCGACCAGTGGCTATGCCTTCATCGCTGAGCATCCCCACCGACAGTCAATTTTTATTTTTGTAGTGAAAAAAAACAAGGTCTTCATTGGGAATCGAACCTACAAACGCCATACTGACAAGCTAGTACACTACCTACTAGCCTACAGGGGCATCTAAAGCAGGCTTGACATCTAATGGCCTAGCTTGCGTATGCAACAAGACAAGTAGTTGGATAGTCTCCAACTCTTCGGCAAGGAGTGGGGATATGGCCCTGCTACCGTGCACTAGAAAATTTCTACTAAGGCATGTATGCATCTCAGAGCAAGGACGGGTGTTTTTTCACCGTCAGATTAAGGTCTAATGGCCAGGGGCTGACGTGAAACTTATCACATACATTACTTTGAAGTTACTCGAACTCAATTATTTCGATATTATTTAGAAGTTTAAAAATTTTTTTCAATTTTATAAAATATTCGAGAAAAATTAAACTCAAAAGCTGCTTTTTACTAAAAGTGTTGCTGAAATATAAATTCGATTATTATTAATTATTTTATTCTTTATTTGGTTACTTTTTATCACTTATTTCTGAACAATTTAGAAAAAGTTGAGCAGCTAAAAATATGTTTTTGAATGACCTACCCAATTCAAAATATGAGTTCTATGATAAAAAACTATGTGTTATAAAAAACTAAAAGCAGACATTTGTTGGACATATTGGAATATGGTGTGTTGTTCAACATATTTTTGTTTGATAGAAGAGTTTTGCGCATATGCACTGATATATTTTATATGTTTTATTTTATTATTTTAATTTAATTTTTTTTTCTACATCTTCCAAGAAAAAATTAAAGTTATTGTACTATTTAAAAAATTTCAACGACCCTAATAAACGTAAATCATTTTATCATATTTTATTAACCTGAGTATAACACACACTTGTACATATATTTTCTACATACGTATGAATACAAGTAAGCACTTTTGCAATTATATATTTTATATTCAAATTGAATTGAAAGTGAATGTTATTTTGGTTGATCACTTGCCAATCGGGCATTTTTTTTTTATTATGTCATATAGCTATTTTTTCATAAAATATTTTTTCTTCCCCATTAAAATTATTCAAATGAAATTCATGGGATTAATAAAACGTTTTTTTAAAAGAAATTCACACAAATTGCTAAATATTTGTCTAATGACTATTTAGCATAATTTGGGGCGTTGTTCACTATTAATAATGATTAAAAAAATGAACGTCTTGATAACAATTGCATTTTATGCAAATAGTTCCGGGTAACTTTGTCTTTATCTTTAGTCATTTTTAAAATTACATCATCATCAGTTGATATAAAATAGTTAGACTTCATATGTCTTTGCCATAATTTTAATTAAGTATAATTAAACTTTAAATACTAAAAAATTTATAATAATTTTTCTTTTGTTGCAGATTATTCTAAGTTGTATAATGCAAATTTAATTTAAGTTACCTTCGTGGTCTTAATCTTGCTGTGGCGTTCGGTAAACTTTATTATTTGTTTATTTTGCCATAACTGCATGTAGTTCTATCATTTCAAACTGGCTGTTAAATAAAATGTCATCATTCCCAATACAAAATGTTTTACAATATTCTATTCATTATAGCTTTACTGACCCCCATTCCCACACTTATTTGTGCGATTATGTGGTGTTGAATAGTGTTTTTGTTTTTTTGTTTTTCGCTTAGTTTTTGTTACAGTTGTCAGCTGTTTTTTAATTTTATTTCTGTTTTTCTTTGCTCTAGAATAGTGCCACAAATTATAGATTATTATGGCAAACAAAGTGGCAAATGTGTGTCTTAATCAAAAATGATACATCATCTCTCACAAAAAGCAGACAATTTATTTATTGCACAATTCATTCGTTGTTATTCCACTTGTTCTCTATTCGCTTGATTCATTCATTCATCCATTCCATTTGGTTTAGTTAGGTTTTGTAAATTCTTTCACTTAGTCTGTGAGTGTGGTGTGGTGTTGTGTGGCGTAGTGTAAGTCATTTTGTTTTGCAATGCACATTAATTGAGTTGAAATTACTGAGCATGTGCGTTGTTAAATTGAACATGATGACAGTGTTTAATTAAAAGAAATTATACAATTTGTATTAAACACTCTACAGCAGCAAAAACCATGTTTTGCACTAAGCAAACAACTGGTAACAGTTGCAAATGTTGGTAAAGCCATTACGATTTTAATAACTCGTCCTTAAAAAATTTTCGCCGTTTTGCCTTTCAGATAACCATTGTAAATATTTCCAGTATTACACCGAAGTGTACACAAAGTTCGATTTAGCTCATTTGTTTATTGTCTAGCAATTGGTGTTTACAGTCGACGATAAAATAAAACCAAACATATGTTCAGCCCTTCTTTATCTTTTATTTAAATCTTTTCTTAATAATTTTTAACTTTTTCATTTTTTTTTTGTATCAAAAAACAAACAATCGTGAAGCTGAAAGAAAACGCAGTTCAAGCAATTGAAACTATAACATCATGTTTTTCAACAACCTAAAACTTTTGAGCTGCGCATTTTAATTGGAATGTATAATTTTAGCTCATAAGAGTGAGTTGTAAAAGAAATGATACACAACAGGAAAAGGCCACTTACTTCCTTAACTGAAGCTAACAAACAAACATACAAATCAAAAAATGGCTGAGGGTATTTTCCTCTTCGCTAAATAAATGCTGGTGATCATTTTTATTACAGGCTAATGGTCGTTGAAAATCACTTCAAACAATGTTAGCGCCACTTTTATTGTTTTCTTTCCAAGAGCTTCTTTTTTTTTGTTTTTGGCTTTTCTAGTCATTTATTTTTAGTTTTATCAGCATCATCACCTGTCAGCGCCTTCATCGAATTCATATTGCCTCAAGTGCAACTGGCTTTCAAGTACAGTTGGTTGTTTCAAGTGCCTCATCATCATAGTTATCCTCATAACGATTTTCCAACTCTGAGTTGAAACATTTTTATTTATTTTGAAGCAAAAGTAGTTTGTGCTGTCATTTTTGTTAGTCTTTCTGTTCTAGGTTTTATTTCTGTTACTGTATTTTAAAAATTTTAATCTTAGATGAACAAAATATATTCTTTTATTTACAAACATTTTAAAAAAATAGTGTTTTGCAATTATAAAATATACTCAATTAAAGCAAATATTGCTGACACTAAAAATTTTGATTGCCACTTTTTCGAAGTGAAATAATGCAGGCTTTGCGCATGGTAAAGTACTACAAATATAATGATGGAATTTTTATAAAGAAGCAACAATTTAAGCAGGATCTATTTTAGTGATCCTTGTTTTGCTAATTTCTTAACAATACTTTTTTTATGAATTTTTATGAAATTATTTGTATGAAGCTGGGAAGAAGTAAACAAGTTTAAGGGACAAAAATTACAGGCCGTACATATTTTTAATGTTTGTCCTTATTTTTCAGTTCTGCTGGCTGAATTATGCTAAACGAAAGTTAGAAAGAGTCTTTGGCCCCTTTTTGCATCTCAATTTAAGGGGCACATTCAAAGTTAACTTTTATAAATTCACACGCAGCCCATATGTTTTGTTTTTAACTAAACAAAATTTTAATAAAAATTAATCTTAAAAATAAAATTTTTGCACAAATTTCTTTCATAGAAATTTTTTTAAATACACATCTTTCAAAAATACTAATTTAAGATTTATTTTGTATTTCAATTTCTATTTACATTTTCAATGATTATTTATTTGATATATATTTTGTGAGTTTTCGGAAGCGCCTTTTTAAGTAGAAGTAGACAAAGTCAAATACAGCCCTATAGACTCAAGTGTCAAGAGGATTTGTAGTAATAACAATTTTAACATGTTTTTTTGTTTTTTTCGAATACATTTAACAACAACAGGACATATCTCATGTTGAATAAATGTTTAGCAGGCAAAATGACGGCGTGTAACTGTGTGTGTGGTGGCTTCCTTTTAGCATTTATTTGCCTTGACATTTCAAAGTAGTAGCACTCGTCTTGAATCTTCAGTAAATGAAATTCTATATCGTTTTATTTAGTTAAGTGGGTGTGTGTTCTGTCTGCTGTTCTTTGTTTTTATTCTTTTTTTTGTTTTTGTTTTTTTTTTAATAATTCATTAAAAAGCACAGACTTTGTAAATTCTTAAGTGTTTATTAAGTATCAAATAATTTTGTAATGGCACGCCAAGTGAATTCGAGTATTTATTTACTATTCATTGAATGGGAATATGAATCGCATTGATGAATTTGATAAGCGTTTCCTTGTTTTTCTATTGAAAAAAGATGCCTTAAATTGTCAATAAAGCACAAAATGACAAAGTAATAAATGAAGTTTGAAATCAAATTATTATTATGAGTTTTGTAAATATGAAAAGTAAAAAAAAAGTGATGGTATGCATTCATAACAAGGAATCAGTTCATTTATATAAATATATATTGCCATTGAATAGAAAATAATTCATATTAATATTCGATGGAAGCAGTTTTTCATTGGCTGCTTTTCTACGGTTAAAAATGTGATAAACAATTGTTAATTTATGTTGACTTGCAGTAATTTTTAATGCATTTCTTTTTAGTTGCATTTAGGTAAATTTCGATTATAACAAGTAAAAGAATTACAAAAATTTTATTTATTTTGAGGTCTAGACAAAATTGTTAATTGTTTTTTTTTTTTTGGTGGAAAAAAATAATTTCATTGGGCACAGCTGACAATTCGTTTTGGCTTAACACAAGAATCTAAAAAATAATTTCAAATACCAGTAAAATAGTCACTTGTGTTTACTTTTAGAAAATGTAAAGGCAAACATCATTTGAAGATACTAAGCATCTTCAGAAGCCAAAACAATTCAATACAATAGCGTATACACTGCTGTTATTTTTACACTTAACAAAAATTATGTATTAACGAACAATTTTTCTACCTTATTAACTTATTATTTAAATTCATCAATATTTATTATTATGCCTTAGAATTGCAGGTAACTTTAAGTTAATTTCTAGATAATCCTTTTTTTTGTACAGACAAATTGACTAAATTAGAATAAAATAGTATGAAAAAGTAAAGACAAATATTTCTGTGATTTAATTCTATACACAAGTTTGTTTCTAACATCAGCACCTCCATATGTATTTCTAAAATTAAATCGAATTTCAGAAAATTTTTTACTAACAAGAAAAATGTATAATTAATGATATAAAATTTATGCATAATTCTAGAATAAATAATTTTTAAAAATAACGACCACTCATGAAGCTTTATCTATTAGAACTTATATATCTGTTTTGTAGTTACTATCAGTTTCATGTAAACTGAATGAAAATACTCTCGAAAAAACCAAAATTTTATAAAAAAAAATATTTTATCCACACATTCTTCAGCGGTATAGCTGAAAATTTTAATAATTTATTTTACGACAATTTAACTGAATTCTTAACCTACAATAGTCTTAGATAAAATCATAGTCTGTAGAATGAGTTGGTACGAAAAACGATTAGCTTTAAGAGGAGAAAATCATCTATTGATCCGCTCATATGCTTAGATTGCCAAATCTATAAGCCCAAGCCTTTAGAAAAATTATGCTACATATCTATCTCTATCTGTTGCAAACAAAGAATATATTATCAAGATGTTGCAAAACTATAGTTTATAAAAAATATATGAAAACAAGAACATCTGAAGGCAAAAACAGCTGTAATAATAAGTTAATTTTATATCAAATAAATAAACAAATAATTTTAATTATAAATATTTAGCATTTTCAAAAGCTAGCACCCACAAAAACAAGGTCCTTCTGTAGTAGAATTAGACTTAATTCTAATTTTAGTTTTTCAAATGGAATTACTCTTATTCGCTGGAATCCATTGCGTTGAGTTTTCTTTCGTTTCTGTGATACATTAGTGAATTTACTTTGATAAAGAAGGAATGCAATCCTTTTGAACGCAAAAGGACTTTTTATATTTCTATAGTAGTTGATGCAAAATATTACCGGGAGTTTTACTCGCGATTTTCAAAATAACTGCTTAAGTTGAATGTCCACTGTTTATTATCTCTTCAAGTGTATACATTTGGTCAGTTATCGGTACAAATTTTAATTATGTTAGTACTTACTATATTATTATTATGCTTATTTCGAACAACAATTTTAAAAAAATTTTCTTAAAATTATTGTCGAAGGCTGACATTTTTTAGAACCTATAAGTTTTTATTAATCTTCTAAATAAGGGGGGTTTCAACAAGAAGTTTTTTTTAAAACAAAATAAAACTAAAAACTGTGATTAAGATGATTAAAATGTTTATGGTATTGCGAAAAGAAAAATTCAGCAATAATCAATGAAAAATAATATCTTTCCACCGTGACCACGATTCTGTCACCAAAGTTTTGAGGCTGAAATCGATTCGATTTGCTCCGTATAGACTTCGTTCTTAACATAGACTCCAAAAAATAGTGTTAAATCACACGATCTGGCTAGTCACTTGAATTGTCGATTCTTTCACTAAAGTATGTAATCACTTTTTTGGCAAAATGGCGGTCCTATTTTGTTAATCACATCACGGATTTTTAGTTTTAAGGCCGAAGTCGATTCGATTGGCTTCGTATAGACTCAGCCCTTAACATGGCCCAACAAAAAAAAAAAATAATTCAATGGTGTTGTCACATGATATGGCTGGACACATGAGTTGTTAGCATCTGGCGATAGCGTGATCCATGAACCGTTACCGCATTTCCAGCCTCATCTTTGAAATGAAGGCCCAATCACACCTACAGACCACATAGCGCACCATACAGTGATACATTGAGCATGCAAAGGCTTCTCAATAAACGCTCTAGGATTTTCAGAAGTTCAAATGCGGAAATTTTGCTTGTTGACGTACCCTGACAAGTGAAAATGGGCTTCGTCTGAAAAAAAGATTTTTTCAGAAAAAACCAACCGGTTGTTCCTGAATGTGTTGAGCGAATCTAAGGCGACGTGAGTAGTCGGCCGGCTTCAGTTGCAGCAATTGAACCTTGTCAAATCCTCACGCAAAATTCGCCTTGTGCTGGTTAATTACCTTCCGGACCACATTTATCGGTCTTTATCGGTCTTAACCCTCTAGACCTGTGCTGCTTGTCCCCTGAAGGCAACAGGGTGTCAACTGGAAGCTCCACGTTATTTCCACGGAAATTAGTAAGCCACAGAGTTCCAACTTCTGGACCATGAGTTAGATAGTCTCCAGCTCTTCCGCAAGGAGTAGTGGTTTGCAACCCTGCTTTGGAACCGCTGAAATTACAACAAGGAAAGACCTGTTGCTAGAATTAGTTCTGGGCTTCCTAGGTCGTGAATGACGTTGCTTTTCATTCCCAGTGGTTTGACCACCATCTGATTAAGGCTTACAGTCAGGTGCAGATGTAAAGGAATTGACAAATTTCACACTGCTTGAACACTGTGGCTCACGGGTGCCATGTTTTCAGTTAAACTACCTTGGTCAACACGCATTGGTGTTGCCACCTTTCGCAGTGAGCTTGTCGACTCAAATTACACCACCAAATTTTTAATAGCGGTCTTAGAAGAACCATTATGTTGTTCAAAAATATCACGAATTTTACGAAATGTAACTTTTACAGAACCACCATTTTCATAGTGGATTTTAATAATTTTAATGCGATTTTCATGCGCAATGAAATTCACTGTAACAATTGCCAATGCATCTACTACGAATGCGCCAAAAAACTAAATTCCAGAACTATCGTGTTGTCACAATTGAAATAGAAACTTCTTGTTGAAAAACCCGATATATTTAATTGCTTAAAAAACTAAAATCGATGTTAAAATGTATGTCGTGATCCTAGTTTGCAGGTGTTTTCTTGTCACAATTTTTTCTTTAAGTGTATTTTTTTTAAATATTTACAAAGGCTACCGTAAAGTCAAGGTTATAGGGAAATTAGTTGAACACTGAAAATTTTACCGAAATACAAGCAATATGCGGCGACATTAAAACAAACAACAAAAAATGACATTGATGTTTATAATCATGATTAGGATTAAATACGAAAACATAATAAAATGAACGAAGGAAATGCAGAGAAAACTTAAAACTCTTTTTGTTGTTAAAAATTGCCTAAATTAGTGATGAGTCTGATAAGTTGAAGCTGTCTTTTCCATTTTTTTTTATTTGTAGATTTTAAAAAGAATCTGTCGTGTTTTGTTGAATTTGGTTATAATAGTTTTCTCTTTTTGTTTTTTTTTTTGTTTAGTATTTTAGTCAAACATTCATGTTTGAATTTTAATTACATCAAATTAATTTCTAATTAATGTTTGATGTACTGTCATTTATAAAATGTTTTATTTGTTTGGTAATTAACAACTTTTTTCCAGTCATTCTCAACCGGTCGTTTAAAAATTTTATGGCTGCCTTAATTTTACTTTTAATTCTTTAGCTTTGGTTTATTATCTTTTATCACATTAATTTAATTTTGATGTTCTTAATAATTATTTTGGCTTTTTTTGTTGGTTGTTCTTCAGCATTCAAAGTTCATTTATTTAATTTTTTATTTCCTCCATTAAAACCTGGGATGAGATGATGTGTTCTAAAATGGTTTTGTTAAGACTGTTGCGGTTTTTTCGAACTGAAGCATTATGCAAAATTTAATATACTTTTGCTAAATTTGTACCAGAAAAATTAAATCTATTAGATAAGTAAAAATTAAATAAATTTTTGTATAAAATGTTTACTTCGTTTATTTTAATTAATTAGCAGGACTTTTTTCTATATAGATTTTTTTTATGAAAAGGTTTAAAAAACCTTTAAAGGCATTTTAAATTATTGAAGTTATTAAAGAAATAACTAAAATATTTAACAAGATTTGTATTTATGTTTTCTAAATGAACAATTATTATATCAATTTAAAATACACACTTAAAGATAAAACTGGATAAAGTGGATTTTCGTAAGAAAAACAAGGATGTAAAACACGTAGTGAAACAATAAATAAGGGATAAGAAATTTTTGTTATTATTGTACTGCATATAAATATTTATGTTGCTTATATTTTGTAGTCGTATTGATTTTCCCTTTGGTTAATATGAACAACATTACTAAGCAATAGATTATAGCTGTCAGATGCTTCCAATTATCAATTACAAAGTACAAACCGCTTATTATCCTTAACAAACTGAAATTAACCTGGATCAAAATCTTGTTAAGAAAAAACCCAACTATATAAATTAAAAGACAGCTGGATTTTTATAACTTCTGCAACTGTAACAAAAACGCCTACCTAGACAGTACAACAATAAAAACAAATATAAAATACAGGTGTAGCTGGTAGTTCATAGTGCAAAGCAAAATATACTGGCGACAGTTGAACCTACAAAATATCTTCTAAATTAATAGATCTTTTATCATTAATACGATCTTGGTTATAGATTTTCTATGACGTTGATTAGTCATGGCCAATAAAGTTAAAGGGAGGAACCGCACATTTTCTTTAGTCTTAGTCTGCAAAGTGCTACAGTCATATTTTCATACCCTGCACTACAGGTGAAATGTGTTTTATTTCGGTGCTAATTTAATATCGGCATGTTTACAAGTTCTATAACGATTTGCAGCCTACTTATGGTGCTCAGAAAGGCTGAGACGTGTGTTAAAATTGCATTAATTTAATTTGAATCATCTCAATTATTTTCTGTAGTATTGAATTTTCATGCATTTCTGGTTTCGAATTAATATCTAGGAACAATGAAATGGCTTCTTAAAAGGCTTCACAGACAAAAATTTTTAATAAAACAATTATCGAAAAATCTTAAAAGATAAAGGATCTTGAAAAGAGCGACTCTCACTAGTAAATTTAATATTTACAAGGAAGCTAAATGATCAAAATATATAAAAAAGCTAATATTCATTGAATAACCAAAATGAAAGTCAGAAAAAAATAAAAGAAAAATATACAATAATCTGGATGTTAGACGAAATTGTGGAAAACTTTAAAGCTAGCAGCAAAAAAATATAAAGAAAGCTCTTTGATTTACAAATTTTATAGAAAAATATTTTTGCACCCATAACGGGTGTTATGTGCTAGAACCGTTTCAATTAAAATTATCAAATAAATTAATTATCAATTTTTTCAAATAAAAATTAACAATTTTTGAATAATTCTCTAAATGACACACTTAATTAAATTCTTATATGAAACGAGGCGATGCCAAGAATTTAAAGGATGTGCACATTTGATGTTGTGTTAATAAATTTTTAGATTATTTAAATTTTTTTATAAATATTAATTGTGAATAATAACTATAGTTATTTGACCTTTTTTAATATTTTTTAGTAGTTAATTATTAAGCACTAGGTCGTTATTGAATAAAAAATTTAAAAACTTTATTTTTTATTATATTATTTTTTTTCAATATTTCGTCAAACCATTGGTTGGCATCATCAGGATGATGATGATGATGCTAACAGAAAAAAAAACAAAATAATAAAAAATAAAATTTTTAAAATTTTTATCAAATAATGACCTAGTGCTTAATAATTAACTACTAAAAAATATTAATTAATTAATCAAAGCAGAGCTTTTACATTTGTATACTTACTTACACACTGCAGTTATATCAAAATAGTACTTTTCGAAGGTATAATATAGAGTGACACCTTGATATATCAGAAATTTCGTAACCCCAAAAAAAGAAAAACCCAAGTTTTATTTTTTAATATTTTTTATATATTTAATATCGTTTTTTTATTGTTGTTTTATTGTCTTTTGTAAAAAATGATTTTTTGTTTAACATTTTGTTTTTGTGTTCATAGGACTATAATTTGCAATATATAATTAAATTAATGCTAACTAGAAACTAGAATACAAAACAATTAAATAATAAATTAAATAATTAATAAAAGAGGAGAGTATTTTTACTTTAATTAAAAAAAAAAACAAAATTGTATGGAAACCTAATAAAGTACAAATTTTACAAGATACAAAAAAAAATATACAAGCTAAGATTATTCTTGTTTTTTTATTTTTTATTTTTATTTTTATAATTTTATTTTAAACTTATACACATAATCAGTCACTACTAACACGGTAAATACTTTTAATATTTTTTTTAGTTTTTTTTTTTTTTTTAGTTTTCTTTGAGTATAAAACAGTTAAAATAAAGACAGAAAGTAAAATTTGTATTCACATTAAGTTTAATGAGAAAATATATGGCTGCTTTGTAAGTGGTTTCATTAAAAAGAGGTGGTTTTCATTACTTAAGTACCAACTAAATATTGATTTAATTTTATATTCTACGTACTATTTACAAAATGTAATTGTTGTTTGTTATCATCATGTGAATTTATTACTGACTGGGAGGACGCAATATATATTTTTTTCTTAATTATTTTGTTATGTCTTATAGCTAATCGTTTGTTTTCTGTTTTAAATATACAGGACATGGTTAACAGTTCACTTAAAATTTAATATTATATCACATTTTTATAATAATTTAGCAAAAAACCGAAAACTGCTTCAGTTTTTTGTCAAACATTTAAAATTTTTTGTTTGTTTTGTTTTTTTTTGCAATTGTACAACACTCTTTTCGCATGTGTATGTGTATGTGTGTGCACTTTTCTAAGCTTTAGAATGTTCTCTTCTTGAAATATTTTTACAATTGTTTTTGTTTGGAATGTTTTCGTATCATTAAATTTTGCGTTACCTTTGGCCAAACTGTGTTTTCTCATTTGGCAGTGAAAGAGTGAAGAAAGCCTAAGTATTGCTTTAGACCAAAATGAATAATTCGCAGATGTGATTGTCTCTTGGTTCTATTAGATGCAGTCTAGATAGTGCCACAAATATAGCAATGTGTTAGATAAAAACTTTCCATTGTTTTAATTAAGGAAATGAAAGGATAGATTCCTTGGTTTTGAAAAATTATTGTTAATGAAGCTTTTGCTTCAAATTTTGACCCCCAAGATACTCAGACTTAAAATAATTTAGATTTTAGTATTGAGTTGTAACTGTTTGTCGATTGCAAAGCTATAAAATGTTGCCCTCAATTTTTGGTTGCATGTAATTTTATCGTTCTGAGCAAAAGGAAGAATTAAAACGAAAAGAAATACAAATTTAACATGATTGTTTAGTAATCGGCAAGTCGTCAGGTTTTGATGTTTCTCTTGCGTTCTTTTACTGCCTGGTTGGTCACTTTGTTTGTGTATGTTGGTAAAAGTATGTCTAGCTCTGCCTGTTTCTGGTCAGTCAAAAAAAAAAGCAAAAAATAACAAAGCAAAATACAAGTAAATAAAAACGACAAAAAGTAGCGACATGCAATTTAATGTATTTGTTGTGTTGTGTTGTGTTTGAAATATGCATAACGTGTCTATAAGTTTGTGTTTTTTTGCCGGTTTTCGATTTTGGATTTTCGTATTTTGTTTTCTATCTGCCTTTTTGTTTTGGCATTGTTTCTCCCTATCGCTCATTTGCAAAAGTAAATGAATTATCCATGCTTTTTGTTGTTGCATGCAACCTCAATAGTCTGAATCATAACAAGGTAGAAGAGGAAATTCACGGCAATAACAACATTTACAAATTTACTGTTGACTTTGGAAGTTATTTTAACCGTTTAATAAAAACAAGCAACGAAAAGGCACTGCCACTGCACAGGCGCGTTTCAAGCACAACGAAAATAAATAACACAACACAACACAACAAAACATAATACAACACAAAAGCGCAACAATCTTTTACAACAGCAGTCGTCAGCAGAACTTGGCCATGCAGCAGTATTTGATGCTCATTTGCATATTGGCTTATTGCTGGTTACGCTTGTTGGCATTGCCATTGTGCCAAAAGGTTCTTTATGACGATATTTTTTTATTTTATTTTTCTTTTTTGTTTCAGTTGTATTGGCTCATTTTAAGTCTCCTTCATTACCTCCATAATTTGTGTACCTCGTTTGTTGTTGCTTAACTGCATTGCCTGTCTGTCTGTCTGTCTGTCTGTCTCGCTGTTTAACTGTCTGGATGTTTGGCTGTCAGTTTGTCTTCATAGTTTTGTTTGGTTTTGTTTTGTTTCATGTTCAAAAGTCTGTTATTGCAAGAGGTTTTCCTTCATCCATTTGCCTGTATTTTTTCGCGTTGCTTTCTGTTATTTGCACAGAAAGCACAAAAAAGGAAACAAAGTCATGAAAACGTGAAGGAAAATTAAAAACTTCTGCTGTAACGCGAGATACAAATTCAAAATGATCATTTAAAATGATTGACTGCGATCCGAAGAACAACGACAGCAAGAGACCAATTTAATAAAACAATAGAAGTGCGTAACACAGCTCAATATGCCGGTTGAAAATTGAATCCCTTTTTAGAAAGGATCTTCTTCACTAATCACACAACGTAAAATAAGAAAGTTTTTCTAACTTAAGAAAATCTGGCCTAATTCTTGCAGTCAACCTCTAAAGTTAAGGGCTCACTTACTTTATATATGAACGGCTACAGTCCGTCCAGAATTGGAGGAATTGCCTCCTGCGGCGGATGAATGTGTTGTGGCATTTCTAGGACTGGGGCATGGTGGCAAAGGTAGACTCTGGTGTTGTATACTGCTGCTTTGGTTGGTTGGTGGCAAGGGTAGCGGCATGGGCTGTTGCTGTTGTTGGGGCTGGCCCGGCTGACAGGGCGGACCCATTAGCATAGTAGATTGTTGTTGGGGATTTGTATTGTTTCGGTTGTGGTTCTGGCGCGAACCATTAATGTTATGATGCATTTGAGAACGAAAGCTTGCATGCTGTAAGTGATGTTGCTGCAGCTGAGCTTGAGGGTGCAAGTGATGAAGATGATGTGTCTGCATGTGGTGATGATGAGGAGCCATTGGCATATGAGCACCCACTCCGGCACAGTGGCCTGCTACACCGTGTGGTCTTCTTTGGTTGTTAGGTACATCGGGTAAGGCAAAGCGCAACTTTTCCCAGAAAAGTTTATCACCCCATTGCAGGAAGGCGTTGGTTTTTAAATACAATCTTAGGTCAGGATCTAAATCTTTCTGTGGTACTTCGCCCAAAACAATGACAATGAGGCGCCTTCTTCTATCTCGCAGCACCGATTGATGGGCAGATTTGAATTCAAAGCGGCACCACTCTGATTTTATAAAATTCTCTGACAAAATCATAATGGTTCTTCTTGAAGTATCGATGGCTTGGACTATAGACTCGGCCATGTAGCCACCAATAGGAAAATCACGATTTTGTAGACATAGCTTGTAGCGAGTGTCACCCTGTTCTAGTAAAGGAGCGAGTTCTTCCGTCACAAATGCTTCGTCTTTTGAGCTGTACGAAATAAATGCGTCAAACAACTTTTCGCGTTCATTTTTATCCATGTCCTTGTTACCATTGTAGAACAATCGCACTCCGAAACGTGAATGGCACCAAACTCTCATCTCTTGTCGGAAGATAAAAACCAACATTGTGCAAATTATGACGAGAACAAAGCCTGTCAGTATGGCCACCAGAATAGGAACATAGTCGTGCATTGGTGGCTGAGACAAAATCATTTTCGTTGAAGTAATATTACCATTAATGATGACGTTATCGTTGATATCACCGTCAAGAAATCCACTATTGGAACCTGTGACGCCCAACAAATGTTGTTGAAAGGCACTGCCACAAGCTAAGAATCTAATATTTCCTTCTTTTACAACTTCTGGGCTAAGATACAAAGCAAACTGTTCGGTTGGCAGTTGGTTGAGTGCGGTTGTATTGATGCCGACAGTGCCGTTGCTGCCCAACAATGCAGTGCAGCGTAGCTTTAACTTGTCTTGTACTGACTCATGTCGATTCACATAGTCACGAAACTTATCTACAAAAGCACAATTGCATGTCCACAGATTGACAGCTAAACGCAATTCGTTGAGATAAGGAGGCAAAAAGTTCCACACCGCAAATTCAGTTATAAGATTGTGATCTAGACGTAAGATTTTCAAGTGATATAAATGCGTAAATGTCAGCGAGTCTATGATAGATATGGCATTGTGTTGCAGATAAAGTTCTTGTAAGTTATCAAGACCCTGGAATTCATTGCCATTCAGTTGGCGTAGATTATTGTGATTCAACTGTAGTACCTCCAGTTCCAGCAAACCATAGAATGTTCGATTATGCACAACTTCAATGCGTGAATGATTTAAATGCAAAACCTTCAAACGTTTGCGGCCAATAAAGGCGTGACTTGATATTTCCTTAAAGTTGTTGCCATCCAAATATAATTGCGTGGAATCCATGGGAATATGAGACGGTAATTCACGATCGTATCCAGATTTCGAGCAGTCGACTACATTTGAAGTCCATGACTGGTCATGGTAGCACGCACATCTGTCGGGACACTCCATTTTACAGTCGCAAGCATAAAAGTCACAGCAATGGCACAAAGCAAAGCAATGAGTTTCATATTTACACAAAAAATCACTGAATTTAGCTTCAATTAGAGGCACATGTGTTTTACCCCGCGCGTACGATAACTTGCAGTAGATTTGATCTAAGTCCATGAGCTTAGGTTGTGTGCGCGACTCAATGTTCACCTTTTGCAGCCAGTCAAGATTGCAGTCGCACTGAAATGGATTGTGGCCAATAAAAAATTCTGGTATATCGCGTTCGTCTGGTATGGGCGAGAGTCTAAGGGCATTCGGCTCTAAGGTGGTGAGTTTGTTGCGAATCAAATCAACTCTCGTTAGATTGGGCTTTTTGAAAAATGTGTACGGTTGAATTTTATTTATTACGTTGTCATTTAAGTATAACACTTCGATGCTATTGGGAATGGAGCCAGCTGTTATTTCGCTCAGCAAATTTGAGCTGGCGTCAAATGTTGTAAGACTAAGTTCATTTTCAATTTCGAAGTAATTGCCCAACTGGGTAATGCGATTGGCACGAACGTCTAACCATTTAAGACCGGTGGGTATATGCGAATAGTCAAATTTTTCCAAACGATTGTCAGACATGTTCAGCCACACTAAGTTTGGCAAGTCAATAAAAAGACCGGCAATGTTTTTTAAATGATTGCTATCCAAACGTATAGCCTGCAGATGTGTGTTGCGCTGCAATGCTCCAGCTTCGATGCCTTTAATTTTGTTGCCAGACAAATTCAGTATTTGTAGTGAAGTCATGCGATCAAACACTCCACGCCTGATGTAGTCAATAGAATTTTCAGTGAGACGCAAGCCGAATAAGTTTTCCATAACTGTTATGGAGGTATTTTCTATGCTGGTAATTAAGTTTTCACCCATATCCAGGGTTTTTAATAGCGGAACATATGAGAGAGCATCGGGTATGTTTTGTAGTTTGTTGCCATTTAGATGCAGATCTTCTATACTAGAACAGTTTTTAAATGCTTGCGTGTCAATTTTCGAAATACGATTGTAATCCAAGCTTAGCGCTAAAATACCATACAAGCCACGGAATGTATTCTGGCCCACAGTGGAAATTCTATTGTACGATAGTATGAGTGTATGTAGGTTTGTGAGATCTGTGAAGACGCCATCGGGTATGTGATCAATGTAGTTTTCTTCCAGTTTAAGTATTTGTAGACTAGATAAAGAACGAAAGATGTTGGCCTCCAGCTTGCTGATTTTATTTGCTGAGAGATCCAGCAACACCAAACGTTTCAGACCAACAAATGTAGCAGAATTAACCCATTGCGAATTAAGTTCATTTGCCGACAAATCCAATACAAGTAAATCGGACAGCTCGCTGAAAAGACCAGGGGCTAGAACGTTGATGCTGTTGTTTTTTAAGTAGATTTCCTTAACAAATTTTGCTTCGGAAAATAGCTCAGGCGGCAACGATGTCAAGCGATTTTCAGACAAGTCCACTATTTGCAAAGAAACTAAACCTTCGAAAGCACGATCAGCGATAAAGTTCATGCCATTGCGAGCTAGATTCAAGGTAGTTAAACGACCTAGTCCAGAGAATATTGCCGAGGGAAGATTTGCAATTTTGTTGTGACTTAAATCGATGCTGTTTAAGGAGGAACCACAAATACGTGATTTACGAGTGCTAAGTGAAGCACTGAAGTGGAAGTTTCCAATATCCTGAATCTCATTATGAGAGATATTCAAATGTTTTAGTACTTTTAATGGGCAAATCATGCCATCTGGAATAAGCCAAATGTTATTTAAGCTGACATCCAAACGATCCAGCTGACGAAATTCACTGAAGCTGGAAGGTGATATGTCCAATGACATGGTTGACCAGTCACCGTTGTGAGTGCGAATAGTAAGATTGCGTAAATCTTGTAGGCCACGAAATGAGCCATCAGTTAGGTTTCCAAGTTTGCAATATTCGATGGTAAGAGCACGCAATTCAATCAGCGAACGAAAACTATCTGGACTTAGGCTGCTTTGAAAGAATAACGCATCATTGCATTCAAGTCGCAAACGTATGGTATTTTGTGGTTGTATGACACTGAAATTTGTGTTTTCGAGTTCTGAGTTGATGGTACGCAAATGACACACCAGTGTTATATCGTTTTCATTTGAGCCCGACCAACGACATTCATCGGGCGCCTGATACAGCACCGTTTTACTTAAAGCCGCACCAAGTACCGGAATTATAAAAGAAATTAGCACTGACAAGATGGTCTTTGAAATGAGTGCCATCTTTTTGCACTTTTTTTTATATTTTATTTTCCTGTTAATTTTTTACCGATTTTTTTTTTGCTATAGATTTTTTCTTCTTCTTTTTGCAATCTTACAACTGAAATACAATTCTTTTAACGAAGGTCCTGATTAGGATTCAAATTGGTGTAACTGCTTCATTTTTTGTTATTTAATTACACTGATTTTCTTTCGTTTAAGTTAAACGGAGGTTGTTTTTTAAAAAAAAAAAAAACTTTTCTTTTATTTAATGTAAAGAGCGTTCATTATTTTAGTTGTTATTTCTTGTATTCTTTATTTAATTTAAATGAATAAGAAACGTAGCCACCGTAACCGTAATCCAGGGTGTAGAAAGCATCGAACGAAATGTTTAAGATTCTAAATAATTTTTAATGTTATTCGTTTTTACATGAAGTAGATCTTTTTTAAAACAAAAGTAAATTTTTTATAAAAAAAGTTAAAAATGTTCCGCTCTATAATTTAAACGTGTGATCTACTCGATATCTTCTCATTAACTGATTTCTCAAAATTTAGACGTGAGCCTCTAAGGAATTGTGTGATTACGAAATTTGCTTTTGCGAGTGTGTTAAACAACACACAGAGATCGCTTGAGAGTAACAATTGGCATACAATCAAGTTGAGTGAGTTTGTGTCGTCTGTTGTGCTGTTAGGCACTCACTGAACATGCATGAGTTTTTGTTTTTGTATGATTTAGCCAGGCCGACTAACACACTTAATAATTTCAAACACATACATACTTCGATATAAAAATGCAGTTTATGCCTGATACATAGACTAAATCCAGATTTTAATGTGGTGGTTAGGTATGTTGGTTTATCTGACGGACTGCCTTGTTAAGCAAGATTTTAATGCGAAAAATAACAAAAATAAAATTTCAAACCTTTTGGTGCATCAAGGCATTGACACTTGTAAGACCGGTTTGTTAGGTTTACCAAACAATTGAGTGCTTTAATGTCACAAACAGAGAAAATGAGAGACAAAGAGCAGCAGAGAATTTAAGAAGAGGGTAAACATCATTTTGCTTTTTAACATAAGTTATTGTTGGATTAAATTGGAGTTAGTTGTTGTATTGTCAGGGTTTTGAGAGCATATCTATAGAAAATAAGAATTATCTGAAAAACATAAAGTTTGTATGCAAAATGCGTTTCAGACGCATTTTATACTAAAATGGAAAATACAAAATTTTTTATGAAAGAATCAAGGGAGGAAGTTTTTTATTTAAATTATTTAATTTAAAGGCAAATAGGTGCTCAAAGTAATTTTTTTTTAAATCTGCAGCTATAAAAATTGTATCTAAAACAAAAGTAGGAGATTTTCTTTATTGCTGTGAAGCAGCATTAAGCAAATTGTTTTTAATAAATCGTGAGAAAGAGAGTTATTCGAATTAAAAATGTGCTAAAAAATTCGAGTAATATTTTTGTATTTTCTGCCAAGTTCTCTTAAATTTTAAAATTAGTTTCTTTAGCTCACTTTGAGCGTAAACAAACAAACAAACTCCAACAAAATATTTTTGTTGCTCATTTTCTAGAGGAAATTCAGAGCGTAATGGCTGCTATAACTTTGAAATGCAACATCACCGTTTTTTATATTCAGGAAAAACAACTAAGAAATACGTAACAAAACAAAATGAAAAGTAAACTAAACAACAGAGAAAGATTAAAACAAAAAAAAACTCTCCCACAGTCATTTTACGTTTAGAAATGCAATATTATTTTGGTTGCAGCATTTAAAGAAAAATTTCTAGTTTTAGCTGTGAGAGAACAATTGTTGCATGTTTAAAAATATACAACAATAGATTTGGAAATCACATCAACATCACCGTTTCTTAAATATATAGAGTAAATTTTATTTTTTTATTTCTTCAGCTAACTGATTTTCTTGTTTATCATCATATCATCTCCGGAGTTCTCTTCTAAGCATAACTTGGTTTCTATAAAGAAATTAATTTCAATGTTTGTTACGATAAGTTAAATTTATTTTGTTTCTCTACGGTTTGTTTATTTTCATGCTTCATTGATGAATGCATTTTTACGATGTTCCCAAAAAAATGTCTATTTGCTTCAGCACAATAAAATATCCTGATACAAACCTATTTGTATATGTATATATGTATGTATGTATGTTGGGATGTATATTTGTATAATATTTATGTTATACAATTTCATTTGTTTACAACAACAGTTTAAAGACAGGTGATGTTATGAATCCAAGAATATAAACCATCCGAGCAAAAAACTAAAAACCGAGCAGTTTTCTTAATAGAAATAAATAATTGTGGAAAAAACTGAAACACCATATGAAAATGAACAAAAACTGCATTTAACTTGCAACAGACAAGATACAGGTAGTTTTTTTTCATTCTGATATTTCTCTGTGAATGTATTTGCAATTGTCTAAATGCAATTCTGCTTCTTATGTTATCTAGCTAATCCATCTGGGGAAACAGAATACTGTTTCCTATAAGTCTGTCTTTTGTTCACGATAAGGAAGTTACAAATCTCTTGACAGAATTTCCATTCTAAATTTTATTTCAAATCCACATGTCATATCTAAAATTGCATCAGAGTTTTAAGACAAAAACAAAAAAAAAAAAAAAAATACAAAATTTTTTAATCCCTTTAATAAAAACGAGAAAAAAAGAATTTTGATTACGTTACTGTTGTAACATTAACCATATTGGTAACTTGATAACACATAAAAAAAAAAATAAATAAAAAAAATTAATCTTTGCAAAATTTTAATTGCTTCAGTTTTGTTATTTTAAATTATTATTATTAGTGTTGCAAGCTGTTGTGTATGCATTTTTCACTTATCTATCCTATATCTTCAAAAAGAAAAAAATTGAAATTTGAACTGTACAGCCATTGTTCTTTCTTGGGAATCACTTTTCTTTTTGCACAACTACAGTGACAAACTTCTAGACCAGCAGACAAATGGTAAAATGTAAAATACAACAGGTCGTTGTGAAAACTTAAATATAAAGAGGTGCTTCTTTTAATTAATTTTGTTCTTTTTTCATTGTTAATTTATTTCTTCTTTGTTACAAAATAAAATTATCGCGAAATTATTATTCACTTATTTAAACGACCTAGTTATTATCATTTGCGAAATTCTATAAAGAAATCAGAGTACATGCCATTGACTAAATGTGCAATTTGGTATTATTTTTGTTTTGTTCGTTTGGCATTTTTTGCTTTTGTTTTTGTTTTTTTTTTAGCACGTTATCAGTTATATTACTGTTACATTCCATAGTTAATTTTTATTCCGCTTTATTTTTTAATTTAATGTTTTGACACCTCATCATTTTTAATTGCAAATAGATTAATCTTTTATTTACACTTGCTGTAACGCAAGCGGTTTTTTTTAAGTTTTTTTTTATATTTTATATCTAGTGGAGTTCTAAACGAATCTTTTGTACTATATTTGTCATATTTGTATAGCTCTTCTTCAGCCACCTATAAAGGCTTCTGCCATTTCAAGCATAAACTTGGAGTTTTCACGTAAAATATAATGAACACCAAAATGAAGCTAAATGTTAGAGCATGTGCCTATTTAATATTCACGTAAATGGTCTTATATTTTTTTATTTATTTAAAATTATTTTTATCAGCTCATTAATCCAAAGTAAAGAAAATAAAAAAATTGACAAAATGTCAAATAATTATTTTTCATATGGCGTACTAAATGTAGATCTTACGAATTTAAGGCCCATTTTCTAAATACTTAAAGCAGATTGGCTATTTTTATTTAAAATCATTATTTCAAATTCAATGGCAAATGAGCCCAGCAAGCGATAATGCTAAAAACAGCCTCCGTCCGAAATATCCTCCTCTTCAATTTTTGTGAACAAAAATGCGTTCAGCATGGTCAGATAACGATCGCCATTAACTGTAACGGCCACTTCTTGCTCATTTTCGAAGAAAAATGGTCCAATTATGCCTCTATACGAAAATCCGCACCAACCAGTGGCTCGTTTTGGCTGCGTTGGCTTTTCAACGTATGCGTGCGGGTTTTCTGTACCCCAAATGCGACAATCTTGCTTATTTGCAAACCCGCCGAGATCAAAATGATCTTCATCTGAAAAGATGATTTTATTTGCAAAATCTGCATCTTCTGTAAGTCAATCGCAGGCCCACTTAGCGAAGCGAAAAGGCATTGGATGGGTACTTGACTTCAACTCCTGAACCAATTGGACTTTGTATGGCGTCATGCCAAGGTCTTTATGCAAAAGTCGTCTCAATGATGTCTCTTCAATGTTCAATTGTTGAGAGCGACGGTGAATTGATGCTGAAGCGCTTCACGCACACTTTTTGCCACAGCAGTAATATTCTCGGGTGTACCTACTGTTGTTGCCTTTTCACGCTTTGGTTTATCGATGAGGATGTCAGTTTGTTTTACTTTTTTCACAAGTTAACGAAAATACGGAGCTGACGGTGCTTTTTCTCTTCCAAAATCCGTATGCAATTTTCGCACACTTTCTGCAACATTATCATGATTTTCAAAGTAATGCTGCAATATTTTCTAGCGTTGTTCAAGCGTATACACAATCATATTCGTTTAGCGAAAGGATAAAACTAATTACACCTATCCCCCGCTTTACACGGAATATAGGTTGCATAAAAAACCGTGTAACTCGAAAAATTCATTTTTATGTGGGAAACACTGTGCTAAACGAAAATCCCTATAAAAAAGCCCTTTTTAATATGATGAATAACAAACACATGGAACGAAAAATAAATATTAATATATTTTTATAGTTTTTTAAACGATCTTTTTTATCTTGAATAAATATCTTTTTTCTTTTTTAAGATCTTTTTCTATATATTTTTTCTTTTCAAAAATATAAAAAATTTTTTCCTGAAGAAGCTTTCCAAAGGAAAGCGAAATATTGAAAAAAAAATATATAAAAAAGATCTTAAAAAAGAAAAAAGATATTTATTAATATATTTAATATATATTTAATATTTCAAAAATAAAACAAATATAAAAAAACCTATTTTAAATATTACATTTTCTTTATAGTTAAAAATTAAAATTAGAAATTCATTTAAGTTGATTGCGATAAATAAGACAACATTCTATTTTCATTCAAATTTAATTGCTGTCAATTTCGCTTTCAATAATATGCCTTTTATTAGAAATTTGTACCATATCACTTTCATCGCTAGACCACACTATCTCATTAGTCTTTCTCCCTAGAATTTGAACTTCCGTATGATTTTGCAGTAAAAAAATCTGATTTGAGCGATTGCGATTTATTTACACTCATATCTTCGTATTAAGAAAAAGTTGGTTAGCATCTCGTTGAAATTTAAGAGCTTGTTCAACATTCGTATCGTGTTTTTGAAAATAGTTGCCTAAATTCCTTCTTATTGGGAGACCCTCACGTACGATCTTTGCTGTAAATGCACTAGGTTAGGGTTCATCGATATCAAATGCACTATCATTTTCATTGCCAGTATTTTTTTTTCTACTATTTCTACTTCATTATTTCGCAAATATCTTTTTTTGTCATATCTACGAAGCCCTCTACACCGAACGTATGACCTATCTCAATTATCTGAGAGTATTCATTTCCCAGCCACTGTTTATTACTGTCATCTTTTACTATAGCAGACCATACTGCTTTCCAACACGCATGGAGCGTTGATTGTTTGATTTCGATGTATGACATTCCTATATGCTTGGTGCAATCTAAGATTGTAATAATAATCGAGAGAGATTTTCCAGTTTCTTTTTGATCCAAATTTTAATGTACAGTGCCTTGAATGTAGAAATTATCCTTGATCAAGGGGCTGTAACACAGGAGTTGTATTTTTAGGTAGAAATGCTATTACGACATTTTCCTATTGTAAATCTTGAGGGTAACCAGGAGCATTATCAAGAATGAGGAGAACCTTGAAAGGTAGACGTGTTTTGCTTAAATATTATAAGCTTTCTTATTGGCGTTCCAATATACCGGAAGATTCTTAATATCTATGTCTTTGAACGAATATGGCTTCATGGCTTTATTAATTACAAATGGTTTCATAATGTAATCGCCAGAAGCATTACTACAAAAACGAATTGTTATGCGATCTTTTGCTGCTTTATGGCCACTAGCTGATTTGTTATGTTTAGCTAAAAATATTCTCCAAGGTTTTTTTTTCAGAATAATCCGAATTCGTCGGCATTAAACACCTGAGAAGGACTGTAGGACATTCTAGCAATAATTTCCGCAAATTTTTGAGAAAATTTTTGTGCAGCTTCTAAATCCGCATATGCTTGCTCATCTTTTAATTTTAGACTATGTGAAGAGTGTCTTTGCTTAAATCGTTCGACCTGATTTGCAGATGTACACGGAAACTTATTCTCGATTTTCTCATTAATTTTTAAGGCCTAATTTTTTATGAAATTCGTTTTTGATTTTCATCTTCTAGCCAGATTATCAAAGCCTTCTCCATATTTTCCATTGAAACATTTCTACAATGAGAAATTGCAGTAAGACTTGTAGACATTCCAGCATCTACACTTTTTTCTAATTGAGTCTTCGTTCTTTTTTTATTGTTCTTATTGTAGCTTCATTCATAGAATAAAAATTAGCAACATCTATTACAGAGACGGTTCAAAATTTCAATTTTGGTTTTTTTATTTTTGTCTTCTGCTATTGTCGAATTATAAAATTTTTGATAAATTATAGATTTTGTAAAAACTAATTCTGTTATTTGCTCACATTGAATAAATTTACGCTTATATATAAACACTAATTAAAAAGTTTAATAACAATGATGCTCTTTGTTTTGGTATTTCAAACAAACTAGTTTATACACACATAAAACTTAATTTTGATCATAAAACGGGAAGAGCCCATCTTATCTATGTATTTCTATCATAGACATAGACTAGTAAGAATTCGTGACATTAAAGTATTTTGACAGTAAAACAATGAAAATGTTATTGCAGATATAAGCAAATTATAGTTTAGTGTTTATAATTTCGTGTAAATGCAAAATTAATAAATTTCGTTAAAAAATTTTTTACTTTTAAAAACCGTGTAATTCGAAAACGTGTAAAACGAATACCGTGTTACACGGGGGATAGGTGTATATGTCAAATCAAACCTGAGCTAAGGGTTACCATTCACGAAATAAGTACCAGTTGAAAAGAAAAACGTCCGATGGCGGACCCTTTATATTCTCGCAAGCACATTTTATCTGTCGGGATTCTATGATTTTATTCTCTGTTTTTTATTATGCATACATACACAAACGTAATACATATATACATATATATTACAATTACCAAAAGCTAATTTTAATAATTTTAGACGAAAATGTTATGTACAATTACGTTTGCATTATTATTAGCAACATCTTGACTAGTCCTATGAAAACTTTGTTAAATTTAATTAAGTTACATTAGTAATTAATTTACAAAATTGTAACTAACGCCTTAGAACATAAAGCTGCGGCTAGCAGTACTTCTAAATTTCTTTTAAAAATATTTCTGAGACGAGATACTTAGTGCTTAAATTAGCAATAGACTTGAAACTATGGGAAATATGTAATCGATCGATAAGCAAGCAAAAAAAAAAAGTCAAAAGAATCAGCAGAATTTATATTGGATAATGATGAAAGCATAAATCAAATCATGTCATAACAAGCTTTGTCGGACAAACTTAAAGACAAACGTCATCTACAAGTGAAGCACCAATCGCTCATTTTATTTGATGTCGCACACAGAAAATGTCAATGTCATTTAGTCAAACTACATACGAATACAATTGCTGCAACATCACTACAAACGGTCGAAAATAAATGCAACAAGTAAAATAACAAAAACAAAAAAAAAAGAAAATAACATTTAACTGCAAAAGCCCACCGATTTAATATTTTATTGTCCTCCTTTTTATCCTTTCTTTTTTTTTAATTACACAACATTTTTAGTTGTAAACAACAGGCAACAGTACACAACAACACCAGCAATAATTGTCAATTGTAAGAAAAAAGAAGAGAACACATTATAAAATAAGGCTTAAGCTACAACAACAGCAGCAACATAAAGTAAGTAAAAAAAAAAACACTAAGCCAGCTAACAACAACATGTTGTTGATGGTAACAAAATAACAATAAGAAAAACAAAATGAACCTAAAAACAAACATTTAATACGATTGATAATGTTTCGATGGGATGTATGAGGCTGATGTAAAAGATGATGTCGCCTAGGGTTTTAACCAAAAAAACAAAGACAAATATTAACTTTTGCCAATTTAATACAAAAAAAACTAAAAATCTCTACTGGCAATGCGCAAAGCAAAAAACAAAACAACACATAACAGCAACACAGTTCTGCAAACCACATTTATATAGACGCCACTAAAAAGATCTAAACAAAATAAAACGCACCAAAACGAATGACACCACACCAAAATAATCCCACTAAACGGTTGCCAAAACAATAACAAATAGGTTGTCCACAAAATATACCAAAACATGTACGCAAGTATGATGCATTTGAAAATTATATTTTAATCATTGAATATAATCAAACACTCTCCAACAGCATATCCTTATGTAATTCCAATTGATTTGTCATTCTTAAGTTTTCTTAATTAAAACGAATCATTCTTAATATTTATTTTCATAAAAATGCAAAAAGAAAATATGAAAAGCATTAACAAAGCTGCCGATCCTCAATTGATTGCTAAAGCAAAATCACAAACACAACAATAAATACATAAGTATACTTACAATTCCATTTGAAATCCAAATTGGCATAATTCATAACAGCGTAGTACGAGTGAGTATCGTGGTGCCGTACAAAAACTCAATTGTCGTAATCATCCAAATAAGGTTTACAATTTTTCGTTGGCATTTTCTATATCTCAAGCAAGCTGTTTGTTGCAATCTGTGTCAAAAATATTCCACAATACTCATTTAGTATATAAAAATTTATTTACTGCAGCCAGCCAACAGTCGTCATATAAACTTGAGATGAAACCTTGTAACTGACTGCAACTTTATGTCTAATCGTTTTCGTTTATTAAAAAATAAAATCTCTCTTTTCTTTCGCAAAGGCTAAAACAAAAAACAAACAAACAAAAAAACACAGAATGAAAACGACAAGTGATCATATCACATGTCGCTTGCAATCTCGTTGATCACAATGTCAACAAGAAATCCCGCGGGGCAAAGCATTTATAAAACATTTAAGGCTTTAACGCTACTGAAAATGAAGAAAAATAACACAAAGTAAAAAAGATGAAAAAAAAAAATTCTTTTTTCTGGATGGAGGACTTTTGTTTGTTTGGCTGTTGCTGATCAAAGACAAGATCAATGATCAATGATGATCGACAACAAACACCGATACGTACAACAAATCAATGCTGTTGTTGTATCAGAAGAATCGATATCACTGCAAATTGATGATAAACGTACATCTCTTCGTAATTTTATATTAATTTATTTTTTATTTCAATTTGTTATTTTATTATCCATTTTGTTTAGCAATAACACATTTTCGCATCCTTCTCTAAATATGATTTCAGCTTATATTTCAAAACAATTTCTTAGGAAGGCAATAATATAAATCATAAAAAATATTTAAAAAGTGTCTTACAATAATTTTTCATAACACAAACAGATTCAATTAGAAGAACATAAAAGTGTATTTTACTATTCTTCAATATTGCAACGATATTTGCATTAAACTACTTAAAATAAAAATAATTTTCTAAAGCGAGATACAAATTTTATAACAAAAAACTCGTTATTAATTCTGAAAACTTTTTTAACAATTTAAGCATTTAGTTTATAAATAATTTTTTTAAATAATTATGCATGGACATGGAAATTTAACTAAGTTAAGCAAATCATTATAACCATCATTATTTTCATCCATGCTTTCTGTGGAAAATGTTTATCTCGATTATTTTATCAAAAAAAACCATCGGATATAAAAAATGTATTCTTTCATAAATTTTCCATAAATAATTTTTATCAACCACAATTTTTCTATAAAATAATTTCTATAGAGAAACTTTATCCAACATAATTTTTCTGTAGAAAAATTTTATCAAACATAATTTTACTATAAAAAATTATATCAACCATAATTTTGCTATAGAAAAATTTTCTCAACCATAATTTTGCAATAGCTAAATTGTGTCAACCATAATTTTGCTATAGAAAAATGTAATCAACCATTATTTTACTATGAAAAGATTTTATTAACCATAATTTTGCTATAGAAAAATTTTATCAACCATAATTTTGCTATAGAAAAATTTTATCAACCGCAATTTTACTATAGAAAATTTTTATCAGCCATAATTTTACTATAGATCAATTTTATCAACCATAATTTTGCTATAGAAAAATTTTATCAACCAAAATTTGGCTATAGAAAAAATTTATCAACCAATATTTTGCCATAGAAAAATTTTATCAACCATAATTTTGCAATAGAAAAATTGCATCAATCATAATTTTGCTATAGAAAAATTTTATCAATTATAATTTTACTATATACCGATTTCAGATTTTATTAACCATAATTTTGCTATAGAAAAATTTTAACAACCAAAATTTTGCTATAGAAAAAATTTATCAACCAATAATTTGCCATAGAAAAATTTTATCATCCATAATTTTGCTATAGAAAAATGTTATCAACCATAATTTTGCTATAGAAAAATTTTATCAGCCATAATTTTACTATAGAAAATTTTTATTAACCATAATTTTGCTACAGAAAAGTTCTATCAATTATAATTTTGGTATAGAAAAATTTTATCAACCTTAACATTGCTATGGTAAAACGTTATCAACCATAATTTTGCTATAGAAAAATTTTATCAACCATAATTTTGCTATAGAAAAATTTTATTAACCATAATTTTGCTATAGAAAAATTTTATTAACCATATTTTTACCATAGAAAAATTTTATCTACGATAATTTTGCTATAGAAAGATTTTATCAACCATAATTTTGCTATAGTAAAATTTTATCAACCATAATTTTTCTAGAGAAAAATTTTATCGACCATAATTTTTGTATAGAAGAATTTTATAAACCATAATTTTGCTATAGCAAAATTTTATCAACCATAATTTTGCTATAGCAAAATTTTATTAACCATAATTTTTCTAGAGAAATATTTTATCAACCATAAATTTTCTAGAGAAATATTTTATCAACCATAAATTTTCTAGAGAAAAATTTTATCAGCCATAATTTTGCTATAGCAAAATTTTATCAACCATAATTTTGCTATAGAAAAATTATCGACCATAATTTTTGTATAGAAAAATTTTATGAACCATAATTTTTCTAGAGAAAAATTTGTTCAACCATAATTTTTCTAAAGAAAAATTTTATCAACCATAATTTTGCTATAGCAAAATTTTATCAACCATAATTTTGCTATAGAAAAATTATCGACCATAATTTTTGTATAGAAAAATTTTATGAACCATAATTTTTCTAGAGAAAAATTTGTTCAACCATAATTTTTCTAGAGAAAAATTTTATCAACCATAATTTTTCTGGAGAAAAATTTTATCAACCATAATTTTTCTAGAGAAAAATTTTATCGACCATAATTTTTGTATAGAAGAATTTTATCAACCATAATTTTGCTATAGCAAAATTTTATCAACCATAATTTTACTATAAAAAGACTTTTTTAACCATAATTTTGCTATAGACAAATATTATCAACCATAATTTTGCTATAGAAAAATTGTCGACCATAATTTTTGTATAGAAAAATTTTATGAACCATAATTTTTCTAGAGAAAAATTTGTTCAACCATAATTTTTCTAGAGAAAAATTTTATCAACCATAATTTTTCTAGAGAAAAATTTTATCAACCATAATTTTTCTAGAGAAAAATTTTATCGACCATAATTTTGCTATAGCAAAATTTTATCAACCATAATTTTACTATAGAAAGACTTTTTTAACCATAATTTTGCTATAGACATATATTATCAACCATAATTTTGCTATAGAAAAATTATCGACCATAATTTTTGTATAGAAAAATTTTATCGACCATAATTTTTGTATAGAACAATTTTATCAACCATAATTTTTCTAGAGAAAAATTTTATAAACCATAATTTTACTATAGAAAAATTTTATCAACCATAATTTTGCTATAGAAAAATTTTATTAACCACAATTTTTGTATAGAAAAATTTTGTCAACTATAATTTTTCTATAAAAAAATTTATCAACCATAATTTTTTATAGAAAAATTTTAACATAATTTGCTATATAAAAATTTTATCAATAAATTTTTTCTATAAACCTTCATCAGACAAATTTTCTATACACATATTTCATCAGATATAATTTTTCAATAGAAAAATATTATCAGACATAATTTTTCTATAGACAAATTTCATCAGACATAAGTTTTCTATAGACAAATTTCACCAGACAAATTTTATCAGACATATGTATATAGACAAATTTCAGAAGACATTTTTCTATAGCAAATTTTATCAGGCATAGCTTTTCTATAAACCAATTTCATCATAGATAATTTTTCTTCAAACTTTCATTAGACATAATTTTGCTATAGAAAAATTTCATCAGATATAATTCTTCTACAGAGAAGATTTATCAGACATAATTTTTCTATAGACAAATCTCATCAGACATAGTTTTCTATAGATAAATTGGATCAGATATAATTTTTCTGTAGACAAATTTCATCAGACATAATCTTTCTACAAATTAATTCATCAGATATAATTTTTGAAGATAAATTTTATCAGACATAAGTTAAGATTTCGTCAGAGACAATTTTTCTATAAAATTGAATCAGATACAATATTTCTATAGACAAATTTCATTAGACATAATTTCCACCGACAATTTACGCTCATTATATTTCTAAAGAAATTCATTAGTTACAATTGTTTGCGTTTTATTTGAAATGAGAATGCATTTAATTTTCAAATAACTTTTATTAATAATAAAGTGAAAATGAACTTCAGTTTATCAAAATAATAAAGTGACGGTGATGATTTTTTAAAGTATGCTACCAAAGTATTAAGTTAACCATATAAAGTATCAGATGTACATAGAATTATTCATTTTAATCTCTTATGCATATTTTAACTTTTGAGATATTGGACAATATTGTATTATTGTTCGAATAACAGATATGTAGAGACAATACATTTATCGGCTGTCTACCAATGCCTCTCCTCATCTTGTTAATGTCTTTATTGAAACGTAAATCATTTGTGTCATAATTGGCATTTCAATTCAATTTTGTATACAAAACACTCGAGTGTTATAAAGTACTTATGAATTAATCACTTCTGATAGATTCTACTATTCTAATATTAAAACACATATGCACACACTTTTGACGTTGAGGTAGATATGGAGATATTGTAGGAAACATACACACAGTGGCTGACAAAATTAATATTTTTTTAATTCATTACTTATATTCGCCGCTGGATAAATTTTATAAACATTGAAGCTTTTCCCTTAATGAAATTTTTATAATAATAAAATATTTTTTACATTTCACAACATATAAAATTGTTTTGAATCGAATCCTAATGCACTATATTTCTTTATTTTCCACCAGCAGATAGCGCAATAATACAATTTTAAAACTTACAACCCAAGATTACCTTTAATATAGGCAAAATTTAAGTGGTATTTAAAGAACAGTGAAACTTTTAGAAAGTTAATTCAATGCGATAGAATAATTATTCTAATAACGCAGATAAACAGCAGATATAGGAAGAATTCTAAATAAAATAAAAACATAAAATTAAAGAATGAAAAATACAAATTTTACACTGCTTCAAGCTATTTCACGAATTACAAATTTTTAAATGAAGGGATTCTTTTAATTGCTTTTTAGTTTTTTTATTCAAATGTTGTCGCATATGGCTGCGATCTCTTGTTTTGCAAACGTGTTGTTTTGAACACTTTTCTAATGCTTTCAATGATCAGAAAAGCATCTGAAGACTTGTGGAAAATACTTTATTTACCCTGTTAGTAACTTCACTTAAGTTATCCAAAGTATACTTTTCTCTTTATTACAGCAGTTACATACAGGTTAAGCCTTATTTTTATTCAAAGTTCTTTAATCCTTTTAATATTTGAATAAAAAGTTTTGGCTGTCGCTGTATGTTTTTATTATTTCCATCTAGATTCAGTCATCCCATCCTTCCACAACTCAATCACATTATATTCATTTTGAAGAAATCAATATCAAATGAGCCTGCATAATATTTGTAAGAGTCTAAATAACTTAAAATGTTTCTAGGAATGACTAGCGTGTATGTGTCCTACATTTATACATGTATAGATACACATACATATGTAAATATTATAATTCAGGGAGATATAATGAAAATTCAATGTTTAAATATGTATTTCTATTAAAAGAATAATTGTGTGCCAACAATTAAACATAAATAATCTCTACAAATGTTAAATACATACACATACGCATTTATAATTTATTTGTATTTGTTTATGATCAAACCAGCAAGTTGTTTTGTTAGCTTTTCTCTACACATGCACTCTCATTACCTTGAAGTACTTTGTCTGTAAGATTAGTTAGATGGCCATATTCCTAGTTCTATAGTGGGCTTTTGTGTTATTAAATTTGTTGGTTAATATAGTGCAGATTGCATAAATAATTTATGAATATAATAATTTAATATTATTAAACTTAATATCTGTAAATATATAAAACAATAACAAGAACAACAGTTCAGTGCTGTAGCTGTTTATTTATATTCTTAGCTATGGCTTAAGTATAATAAGGTATAACTAATTATTATATTTTGTCGTTTTTTCTTGCCGCTTGGTTAATTTAAAATTTTTATATTCCCCTTGTTAGGAATTTTAACAACATCATTGAGCAGTTTTTATTTAAAGATCGTTACATGGGTGATGATCCTCTCAATTATTTAAAGGTTTCAAGTTTTTTTTTATTTTCTTCCGACTTTTATACTTCTTAAAACAGACTTTCATTAGGATACTCAGCATACTTCTGTCAAATTGTATAATTAATCGTTGATGTTTTGGGCTCAGCTGCTTTATTTTATTTTAATTTTGTTTTTAACTTAAACGCACATATGTACGAGTATATGTAACTGTACGAATGTGTTTATAATGAAACAACATCATTTTTCATGGTAAATGTAGGGTGTTAAATAAAACAACAATGAAAGGCAACATAGCACTGATTTATAAGTAAGAATTTTTGATATATTGTATTTGATATTTTGGTTGTCAGTGAGCTTGTTCTTCTCTTGTTTTTGTTGGTAAAATTTTTTGGATAAAGTTTTTTTTTTTAACATGACTATAGAAAGTATACAACTTTTAATTTTTGGATATTTTAAGATTAAATATAACTTATTCAATTGACAGTTTAGGTAGTAAAATAAAATTAAAAAATAATTAAATTTAAATTAAAATAAAGAGTTAAAATTGTTTGTTTTATGATAGCTAAGGATAGCAGCTAGCTAAAATCTATTAACCAATTACTTATATTTTATTTTCGTCTGTATAAATTTTCTTTGAAATTAGATCTTCGTATTGTTTTTTGATTTAAAGCTTTACAAAAATACTTTTTTGCTAGCAAAAGTATATATTTTCTTATAAAAATCACTCTCTGCCAACGATACAAATTTTAAAAAATTATTCCTAAATATAAAATATAGGAATAATTTTGAAAGGGATTTAAATTGAAATAATAACACGATAATATTGTTTTTAGCAACATATTTGATTTTGTTGCTGCACATTTGTTCTAGTTTTAAGTTAATTTTTTGATGTGCCGACCACGGTTGCCACATATTTTCCTTCTCTCTTATAAAATGCATGTTAAAAACTTAAAAATGTTAGTTATTTTTTTAAATTAAGCAGTACAAGTGTTAATTTTGAATTGCATAAAAAAAATTGGTTTTCACCAGTATAATTTTAAAAAAAATTTTATTATTTTATGCATACGGATTAGAACAAGTAAACAAAAATGCTTTATTGTTTTCAATTCCTCCTCTTAACGTTCTTTCCGACTGTTTGTTCGCAATTGGCGAGCGCTTTCGATGCGAATTCATAATTGATAATGATCAAGCCACGTTCTTTAAGAAAAGAAAGATATCAAGCTAAAAATATGAGGTTTTTTTTCATAATAATAAGCAAAAAAAATAATTAAATTTAGCTCGTTATATAAAATAATACAAAATATTTTTGATAAACTGTCGTTTATTTTGTGATCAAGTTAACAATAAATATTGCTAAGAATTTTTTATTAATTTTTTTTTTTGTTTCATATTAAGGCATAAGACACAAAGAGAATTAAAAAGTGAATTTTATGAAAAATATAAGGATTTTATTTTGATCAAGGATCTAATAGTTAAAGATTAAAAATAGCGTCATAGAATAGTTGACAATAGATATAGATTTATGATTTTTGTTTGTTTTTTTAATATACAAAAGTAACTTAATGTTTGACACTGGAAAAAATATATTAAAAAATTATATAAATTAAAACATGCTTCTAAGAATTTCAAAGAAATCGTTATTGTCTTCTTACTGAGTGCGTACTAGATCTGAACCATAATTGGTTTAGTAAGGCACACTTTATTTTATTTTACTTTTTATAAGTAAAAGGAAAAAGGAAAGACCTTAATTTTATAAGGGAGTTTTGTGTTTCGAGTAGATTTGATTGTCAAGTTTAAGGATTTATTTACAAACAAAGATTTTCTTTGATTTTCGATTAAAAATATAATTATCTAATCTTGTAGAAATTCTTTCTTGCCCGACAGATCTTCTTTAGGATATTTACAATAATTATGTATTGTTACTTTTTCTGTTTTTCAAATAGAAAAGGCAATAAAATAAAACGAGTGTTATCCATAAAAGATTCTGTATTGTAACAACAAAATACAATGATTGTTATAAATTATAAAAAAAGGATGTAGTCAAATCAATGAACACAAAACACAAATGCCCAAGAAATAGAAAGAAAATTTTTGAAAACGCACTCGTATTGTTAAATTTGAAGGTTACATTTGTGGTATCTAACAACCTGTACAACCACGGTCATTTGGTTTGTAGGAAATGCACTACCAAACACACATGTCAGCCGCAATAGAGCATCATTTTCATTTAAACAGTTCATGTATAGGTTAAGAAAGAAATTTCATCACGTTTTCTGGCGAATGAATAGAAAGGTTTGAAGTTGTTTTCATTGCTGTTGTTTTTATAAATTTTTTGGCTTTAATGCTTGATCGTAAAGTATTGGAGTATAAAAAAAGCAAGCTAGAAAAAAGAAGCCGATATAAACGCGTTTCACACGAACTTTGTTTGTGGTTAACAGCAGGAATTCTTAAACATTTTTTTAAGCAATTCTTATTTTTAAAATATCTTCTGGCTCTTAAAAAATAATTGCCTTTTAAAGGACATTTTTGTAGAAAGATATTTTATAATAGTTATAGTTTTTTTAACCTTTTTAATATTTTTTAGTTGTTAATTATAAATTACTAGGTCAATTTGATAAAAAGTTTTTAAAAAACTTTTATTTTTTATAAAAAAAAATATAATTAACTACTAAAATATAAAGAAAGATATTTGAAATAAACTCCGTATGTTTATTAGGTAGGTGTGACTGCTGTAATTTGATATTTGAAGGGTGAAAACTTAATGTAGAAATTAAAATAATTAAGTTAATAAATTAGCAATTTCATTAGCATTGAAAGTTAAGTAACTAATTAATTGAAATTATTTTTAATGAAAAGGTTTCATTAGTAAATAGCTGAAACCATTAGCTAAGGATTAAATGTTTTAAGGCATTGCCATTAGTGAACATCTTTACTTGTCTTTGTACAAAGTGTGATTAGATTCACATCCGTGCCTGGCTATGAAGCCTTAATCAGATGGTGGATCAAACCACTGCATAATTTGAAACGTCATGCTCGTCATAGGAAGCCGAAGCTATAATTTTATGCAACAGGACTTTCTAGTTGCAACTTCGATGATTCCAAAGCAGGGCTGCAAATCATCACTCCTTGCTTAAGAGTTGGAGACTTTCCAACTCCTGTCCAGAACACATGTCTCGCATGCTCACTGGACTGGATCATTCACTTAGGGTGTTATAAACAGTGAGATGATCCTGGCTACCATAATAACCATTATACTGTTATGGGGCCGCGGAATCACAACCACCTTGATACTCCCATAAAGGGCCAACCTCAATAATCAGCCAGAGAACAGTTAAGTGTCTAAAGAGACAAATAACGGAACTCTGCAGTTCACTGATGCCCGTGGAAATAAAGTGGAGTTTCCAGTTGTACCCCTGCTGACTTCAGGGGACTGGGCTTCCTTTTTCCCCCAGTTGCACTTTGTCTAAATAGTCAAAGTTCTATAAAGATTATATATATGTGCCCCCGGGGGGGTGCTTGTCTTTGTACATTAAATAAACAATTTTAAGTATAGAATATAATTTTTTTAAAAGGCTTTCATCTAAATTTGTTGGAGTGCTTTAACAGTCGCAGAAAGAAAATATTCATGTGTTTAGTTTTATAATTGTCTAAATTGTGTGCTCTTAATAGATAACTTTTTTCAAGATTTTATTGTCATCATTTCGGGTTTCATACATCCTAAAACAAATATTTTTGTTTTCAATTGCAATAAGTAATTAAATTATTTCAATGCCATTAGTAAATGCAATTCTAAAATTAATAAAATAACAAGCATTAAATTGTCATCGTCAGCGTGTCATTCAATGAAATGGTGGTAAACAAATTTTTAATACTCTATACTTTAACTTTAATTTTTCATATCATAATAATTTTATTTGCATGGACCTCTTAATGTTTACACTAAACGGTAATTTCGTAAATTTATCATCAGTGGAAGAATAACTGCTGGACTCACTGTCGTGTGTATCTTAAGATTTCAACACTTCAGTGATTAAAGTAATTCTCTTTTGACACATTATTTAACCTAAATTTGATTAAAGTTGTTATTTTAAACCAAAGTCTTGTAAAAAATATTCCCAAATTAGAGGCTTTCAACAACAAAAAAAAAGTTTAAGAACCGCTGCAATATATTGAAGTGTATACATGAAGATAAAATTTCTGTTTAGGGTGTTGTTGCTTTATCGATAGTTAATCACATGAAAATAAAACTACAAGTTAATGAGTTCTAAGTTCGTGGTAAAATATATAAAAATCTGAACAGAATCAGAATCTAAGATACGTTTTAATGTTTATTTTCCTATCCATTTACAATCTATTTTTGGTTAATTTTTTTTTGTTTTTTGTTTTGTTTTCTTGCTCAAAAATATTTAATTGACGCCAATATTTGATAGAAATCATTTCAGCTTCTACACACTTTTAAATTACAACTTAGTTTTAATTTAAAGAACATTTGATAAAGAATTTAAAATGAAATTAACAAAATATATTGAATTTCGTTTTAAATACTTTGCCTAAAATACAACTTATTTCAAACTACTAGTTCTCAGAATTAAAGTCTAACACACAAAGCTGGAGATCTTATAGATGCATTGTTCTTATTTATTTCAACGATTTCTTAAATAGGCAAAAGATTCTTGTAAACGCGAACATGTGTGTGTTCCATTCAATTAATCTGACCATAAGGAAATATTTTTATTCAATTTCATTCAAACAGATGTCACCTAAATCTAAGAATGCGGGAAAATGTTGGTTGTATGTTTTTGAACATTCGAGCAGCAACTGTGCTGTATGAGAAATATTGAAGGCAAAAAACAAAAACAAAAATGCTTTATTTGTAGTCTTTATTAAACATTTCTACACTTAAGATTCAAAAGAATCTTTTCAAACAAACAGGTCGCTGCTAACTTATGCCAGGTTTGCTGTTTAGGCCTTTTATGTCGTGGAACATTTTTAAGAAATGTTTTAACATAACATTTTTAAATCACATGCTTTTCTCAGCAACTAATTTTGAAAAAAAACCTTCTATTTTATTTGGAAAAATCATTCTAAAATTTGAATTTTGTTGATTACTTGTTTTATGGAAAGGTTTCTAATTATCATTTGGAAAACATAAATTATGTTTGCTCTTTTAACTAAATTGTAAAATTTTAAATATTTAAGCAATAACTACTGATTAAGCACGAGTTAACAAATACATCTTTAGAACATTCTAAATATCTCATATATGTGTTTAATGTACAATATGTGAAAGGATTAGTTTATTATTCATTGTTTGCCGCTTCACTCTTTACTACACTGCGGGATATAACAGGTATGGATGGCCTTTTTATATTCTGCATTTTTTTACTTTTTAATAAAAAAACAAATTGATTTAATTTTTGTTGCTGTTGTTCGAACTTTAAAAACTCACTTTTATTTGCTTTTTTGAACGAACGAATGAACGAACGCACACTCTTTATGAATTAGAATGTGTCATTGCGCCAATATATATTATAAATGCGTTTGTTCACTGTGGGATATATTTATTCTTCTTACAAAATTATACTTTTATAAGATGTGGTAGATCCACTTTCCCATATACCAGCATGTGTCTCTATATAGAATGCCGCACTGCCATATATTCGTTGGTTTGACTAACCCATCAGATTGAATAAACATAATAATTACACATGCACGGTATTTACTTGTAGAAATTTTATTGTGCTTCCTAACATCTAATACTTTTTTGACGCCATTAACATTAGTTACAACATCAAGCATTATTTATTAATGCCTTAAAATTTATTTCACTTCCACGCAAGTTAGTCATGGTAAGGGCCCAATAACAAAATAATAAAAATTCCAAATTATTTTGCATGCATTCAAATTTTATTAGACTGTTCTAAGTAGCTAATTTTTTTGCACATTAAGGATTTTTTTGTTAAAATCGTGCCTCAAAAATACTCACGTCTTAAAAGTCTGTAATCGGGCTTTAAAATGATATAGTTTTTCAATTAAAGCCTTTTTGTAGCATGAAACGTGATTTAATAAAAAGCCGCAATTTATTAGAAATATTTAGAAATATCATATAGTTCAACAGTGTGAGACAATCAATGACAGTCATTATTAAAAGGTTTAAAATTGTTCACACATTAACAAGAAGATTTTGTTTGCTTCTTCTTTTTAGCTGAATATAAGGAGACACAAAAGTAAAATTAATGGCACCGATTTTGTGTTTGTAAATTTTAAAAATTGGGATTATTATTATTTTAGTAATAAAATACAGGGTGTCCGCTGAGAGGGTATACTACTCTGTTTGTTTATAACTTTTGATTAAATGAAAGAAAATGGAGCTTTATGTATGGAATAAAATATCATATAAATGTCCGCCTCTGTTAGCCTCACAAATGCCTGCCCTTTTAACACATTTTTCATTACATTCTCACACATTTCGAGCGAATATTTTATTTGAGTTGCTCAAGCGTTTCCGGTTTGTTTGCATAAATCACGCAAAAAGAAGTTTGGAGCAGTCAAATCAGGCGATCGTGGAGGCCGATCAGCATCGCCATTTCTAGAAATTACTTGTTGAAAGAGGTTTCGCAGTAATTACATTGTAATCCTGATGTGGCACCCTATTGTTGATACCACCTGTTAATCAAGCTCAAAACATGCAGTTGTGTCATTAAAAAGTTTTCAGTCGTATCATTTCCGACTATCCTTCTGCTTTCACCGCCTATTTCATCTCTTCTCTATCCCTTTCCTAATGAAGGTAGCACAGTAATTGACTAAATAGGCATTGTTGCCTGAAGTGCTACTTCTCTTTATAAAAAAAAAAATGATATCACTTCCTATTCACAGTTACCGTTAGGCCGTTTTCATTTTCAAAGAAGAAAGGTCCACTGATTACTGCTGACCAGATTGTAGACAAGACCGTTTAATGAATGCAAAGGTGACTGTTGAAAAATTTGAGGGTTTCCCATTCCCCAGAACCGATTATTCTGTTTGTTCACATATTAATTCAAATGAGTGCCTCGTCACTCATTACGATTATTTTATGAAAGTTGGGATTGGCATGGGCGAGCTGTAACATTCTATTGGCATATGTATGGCGGCGTAAACAGTCTTGTGGAAGAAGCTCTTGTTGTAACTGAATCTTATATAGAAACAAATGCAAATCTTTGGGAAAAATTTTGTCCAAATTTGATCTTTGACCACCAATGCTCCTTAGCAAGGCGTCGAATTGAAGTTGTTTTTTTTTTTTTTTTTTTTTTGTAATCAATTCTTTATTCAGTTGGTAATTATTTTACAATATATAATGCCTCTGCGTCTTAAAGACATTGTTGAGACGTGTTGCTAAAAATTCAATTAGGTGTATTTACCAGAAGAATAAATAATTAAGTTAATCAAAAAAAAAAAGAAGAAACAAAAAATTAATAAAATAATAAAAAATTAATATTTTTTAATAATGAGAAAAAATGAAACAAAATAACAAATTTTGTAATAGAAAAAAAAATAACAAATTTAAAATTGAGATCAAATAATAATTTTTATAATCACTATAGAAGCATTTCCAAATTTTGTAAAAGATGCTCTTTCACATTTTTTTTAAAAATGGAGATTCGAGTGCGTTGTTTTCCATGCGTGGGTCTATCACCTACAGACTCTTTCTTTTGGAAATCATTTACTTTACGATAAATAGTGGGTTTTGTTGGTATGTTGTTTCTCCCAAAAATTTCACGTAACTTTCTCATTGTCACAGTAATCGATGATTGATTTTAATAAAATCTTTTAACGATTAAAACACGTTGGTTTATCGAAAATTCTCCATAATAAATTTGCCACGTTACTTCTACACGACTCCCAAATAAGAAATTTCAAGACTAATGCTAACCAAAATGGCGGCAGAACAAAGTGTATACCCTCACGGTGGATACCTTGTAATTATACATCTAGTTCTAATTAGAAAAACTGGCGAATAAATCTTTATTTTCTTAAAATTTACCAGCAAAAAACTCAAAATAATTTTATGAAATAAATAGAGATAGAAAAATACGTTATTTATATTTTAATAGTTATTGAGAAGTATTAAAATTTGTAGAAAAGCGACGTTTAGTTAAAAAATGTATTATTTTTAATTATAAAACTCTACTCGAAAGGCAATTAAATTTAATTTGTTTCGTTATTTTAATTAGTTTTCATATCAAACGATGTTGTTGTGTCTAATCGATTTTTCACTCATTTCATGTTTAGTTTTCCATTTTTCACAAACTGCTTATTAATGAAAACAATACACCTGCTGATTGATTGGTAAGAACCGAAAAAATATGTTTTAGTCAAGTTTTGTATTGTATTTGATTTGTTCAAATTCCATGGTTAACACCTACAGATTTTTTATTTTCTTTGTTCATTTCGTTTTTCATTTATTTTCCCTTTGTATATGGAAAATGCACTGACTGAATCATTTCTATGCATTTATGTAGCTCTGTGCCAAGTTAAGAGCAACTGCTGCCCTGCCCGACATGTAACTTTAATTTGTGTTCTCTTGTTATTGTTTGTAGAACCTATCAAAAGGTATTAAACCGACAAGGTGTAATTTTCCAATTTGGAATCTAATATCAAAACGTGAGTCTAAATTTAAACTAAATTTCATGGTGCCTTTCTGTAAGACAAAAACAAAACCCCTTCAAATGGGAGTGCAACAAAAGAATTGTGAAAACAGCGATTGTTAAAGAGATGATTGTAAAAAAAAAGATGAAGTTTTCACACTTAGGCGAAGATCATTGGAAGTAGTGCGTTGAAAAATGTTTATAACATTTCATCACGTTCCTTTTTTTTTTTGTACTCATATACGTATAAACATATAAGACATATACGACTATGAAACAATTGAAACAATTCCGTTAAATGGCAGTTGCAAAACAAGATAACGATGCTTTATTATAAAAGATCCTAAATGTGTGTATGTGTCTGTGTGTGTGTGCATATGTGAGTGCTAATTTGTGAGAAAGTGCCTGTGCTTGGCAGTTGTATTTAGTTATAGATTCTTATTTACCAAGTGTTGAATGGTTCCTGCCAGAGCTAATTATCAACAAAGTTTTAAAGTAAATTTGGAAAGGCGTTTGCCCTTCGCGCCTGTTTCCTTTTGTCTATCTACCTATTTAACACATGCTTTTTTTGTTTTTATTTTCAAGTTTAAATAAACATCATACAAGTTGTTTTTCTCAGCTCTAAGTTTTATTGCGATGCTAATTTTTGAGGTTGTAAATGGTAAAACAGTGGCTTCGTTACCTAAATTTGCTACTACATAACGACTCTACTTTAAAGTTTTCCGTTCCAACGAATTAATCCTTTGGCATTGGAAAAACAGCAATTATATAAGAATTCTTAAAGCTGTTATTGTATACAAGGTGAAAGAAAAATCTATTATTATTGTTATTAATTCTATCTATCAGTTTAGATAATTCTTAGAAATCTATTAACAAAACATTTTTTTTTTCAATTATGTATGTTTAGGTATTTGTGAGTGGTATTAGATTAGGGGTGAAATTCTTTCAGAAATTGCTACATTTATAAATTTATAATTCAATGTCAAGTTAAAGAACAAATTGCTGAATCCTCTCTCAATACAATTTTTGGTTATTGTAAGTCATCGCTTCTAATAGTCTTAATTGCTGATGCATGATAATGCACAATAATAAGAGTTTTGATCTTCAATATCATCAATGACATGCATGTTTCATTTTGCATTCCCTGCTACCTGGGTGATCTTTAATCAAGGGTTTCTTGATGTCTTTGAAGAATGATGTATGCAACAATACCTGTTATGAACATATGAAATATTTTCAAATTATATAATTTGTTAGTTTTTTATGGTATAACAATATTGTTCTAAGAAAAAAATTATGAAGAGGCAAGAAATGTAAATTAAAACTTCAACAAAAAAAAAAATGATTGATTACCTAGAATTGTTAAACCATGAGAGCCAATAGCAAGGTTAAATATTATAACAAAATAATGAAGAAAATGGTTTGTTTGAAGGATTGCTTAAGCTGTCAGCAGTAAATACCTCAAATATGTATTTTTTTTTTTTAGTTTCTTTTCCAATTCACGGTTCAGCGTATAAAACTAATAAAATTGATTAATGTTTAATAAAACTGTCATCTTACACTTGTAAACGCCTAGAATTACCCAACTAAAGAAGAACATAATTAATTTCAAAGCTAAAAAGTTAAAGTTAAAAATTGAATAGCTGGGCATGTGCACTCACTCTTTCATTTCCGCTTTTCTTTATAGAGATAAAATTTAGTTATGAGAGTTTACAGGTTCCATTAATTTTACATATTTATAATATATTTTCGACAATAGTTGATCATGTAATTAACATTTTACATGCTTGAATTCTTAATATTCTGATGTATGACAGCATTCATAATTGTTATTTTAATATACCTTCTTATTCTTATTTAAGTTGCGAGACGATTAAAGATCAGAAAACAAGATTCCTGATTTACAATAAACTTGACAAATGAAGACAAATCATTATTTTCATTCAAACAATAACTTTTCAACTCAGACAAACTAAAGTGCACATTGTGGCAGCAGCATATAAAATAATGTAAACACAAATGTATCATCGATCATTGCAACGGACATAATAGAAGCTTTAAACCAAAAAACGTCATCATAAATCTTAGGAACACAAAAGTACGAAATCTCAAAAGCAAAGCGATTTTAAAACAAATTTCAGTGCAACCTTGTTAACCACCAACTTCGTCAATCTCCTTCATTCAATCATTCATCCAGGCAACGGCCAATACTCAATACATGGTTGGGTAGTTATTTAAGAAATGTGTTAAAAATTGATATGAATTGGCGATGGAGATGATGTAACAAGTATAATAGCATGTCCCCCGAGATAAAAAGGGATCTACTGCTTTTTGGAACTTTAAAGGATTTTCGTATAACAAAAAAAAAAAAAACAAAAAAAAACGAAAACAAAAATATAAATGAAAAATAACTTGCACCTGCAATTTCATTTAGCACCATCAGCACAACAGCCATACAACAGCATTGGGCAAAGGAAATGAGCGTTAATCATTCATTTCATAAACGAATAAAGTAATGCATGATGATGATGATGATGGCGATCATCATCAGCATCAACATTTCAGTATTAAAGCTTATAAGCTGCCAACACTTCTCACCTTCTTGATAATTGCAATCAATTTCAATTCCTCAATTCCTTTACAGTTTTTTCTTGTTTTCTTTCTTTTAAAGAAGTTGCCAAGCAGTCTGAAGGTCTGCAACAACTTAAACAATTCCCTATAATGATTTCTTATCTACAAAATGTTTTTATTGAAAATTTGCATCAGCTTTAAAAACCATGAATTGCCTAAGAGTATGTTTTTGGAACGTCAACGGCATCCGCTCACATAAGAACGAGCTTGAACTATTCATGAAGGTGCAGAATATTGACGTAATGCTAATTTCCGAAACCCATCTAACAGCCAGAAGTATTTTTAAAATTAATGGTTATACCTTTTATGACACCAAGGACCCTCGTGGAAGGGCTTGTGGCGGGTCAGCTATCCTAGTGAAGGCCCAACTCAAACACCATGTAATGGACAAATTTTGCTCGGGATATTTACAAGCGACAACTATTTGTCTTTTAGAGAACAATAACAATTTAGTGATTTCGTTTGTGTATTGTCCACTGAGTTTTCCAATCACAGAATATCAATTTTGGGGATTCTATAAATCTTTAGGTCCTCACTTTTTGGCTGCTGGTGACTATAACGCGAAGCATATTAACTGGGGCTCACGTCTGATAACCCCGAAGGGTCGCACATTGTTTAATGTAATTTCGAGGCTAAAGTTAACTGTAATTTCTAGCGGAAGGCCAACTTATTGGCCCACCGACAGGCAAAAAATCCCTGACGTCACTGACTATGGAGTCGCAAAAAATGTACCAGCTGAGGTTATGAATGTAGAGTTTTCATTAGACTTATCCTCCGACCACACACCTTCTGTTGTTACGTTATGGAACCCATTGGATTCTGAAAATCGATATGCATTGGCAACTAAGGCTCATATTGATTGGCTTAAATTAAAAAAATATCTAAGCTCCCATTGTTCGGAAAATATACCGCTGCGTACTTCAGGAGAAGTGGAAAAAGCTATTGACGACTTTAATGACGAAATCAGACTAGTCACAGTTCACGCAACCACAAATACTCCGATAAAAAGATACAGCAGAATATATTCAGTAGATGTACAACAACTCCTCCTAGAGAAAAGGAGAATCCATAGAGAGTGGCAGGCGTGTAGATCACCCCAACTAGGAAACAGGCTGAAAGAGTGTACCAAACAGCTTCGTGATTTGCTTGAAGTGCAAAGAATTGCTTCACTTAACAAATACTTGGAAAATGTTGATGCAACCTCGCATTCAGACTACTCTCTGTGGCGCGCAACAAAAAACATTAAGCGACGAACTTTACGCCAGTCGCCACTGCGTACCCCAAGCGGTGATTGGGCGAGAAGCAACGAGGAAAAAGCTTATCTGTTTTCCAACCACCTCTTAAAATTAGTTTCTTCTAATTTATCGACAGACCCTGTAGTGTTACCTGAAGCTGTGCCTTTGAGACTGGAAGTACAAGAGTTGAGAAAGGCTATCACCGACTTAAAACTTAAAAAATCACCTGGTATCGATAAAGTTAGTAATAGGATGCTTCTGGAGCTACCAAATGTAGCGGTGAGAGTCTTATTGTTTATATATAACGCCATTTTGCGCCTCAGTTTTTACCCTCACAAGTGGAAGATCTCGAAGGTGATAATGATTCCCGAGCCAATAAGCTTGCTGTCAAATTTATCTAAACTGTTCGAGAAACTTTTAATAAATAGAATGTATCTCATATTGATCGAAAAGAAGTGTATACCGGATCACCAGTTTGGATTTAGGAAAAAGCATAGTGCAATAGAGCAAACGCATAGACTTGTTAATGCTGTTAAACAAACCTTTGAAAATAAACAATACTGTTCTGCTCCCTTTATTGATGTTTCCCAGGCCTTCGATAAAGTTTGGCACGAGGGCTTAATTCATAAACTAAGGCAGAATTTGCCTCAAAATATTTCTACATTACTGGAAAGCTACTTGAGTAGCCGTTTGTTTGTTGTAAAGCACGAGGAGTTTTTGAGCCCACCACAGCCAATTAGAGACGGAGTTCCTCAAGGGAGCATCTTGGGTCCGATTTTGTATTTATTATATACCTCAAAAATGCCTACACGGGACGACGTTCACGTTTCAACATTTGCTGATGATACTGCCCTGCTTTGTGTTCATGTAGACCCACACGAAGCTTCACTACGTCTTAAAAGTCATGTGTTCCAAGTCGAAAAATGGTTAAGAAAATGGCGAATAAAAATTAATGAACAGAAGTGCATTCATATTACTTTAACATTACGCAGGAGTACATGCCCACCTAACACAATAAATAATCAGACAATACCTCAACGTTCGGTCGTCAAGTACCTCGGTATGCACCTTGACAGGCGTCTAATATGGAAGCACCACATAGAAGCTAAACTAATGCAAATAAGACTTAAAACTGTTCAATTAAACTGGCTAATTGGTCGGAATTCTGTTCTCAGTCTGGACTGCAAACTTTTGATCTACAAGTCTATTCGAAAGCCAATATGGAGCTATGGAATTCAAATGTGGGGCACTGTCTCATTGTCAAATGTCGAACGGATACAAAGAAGCCAGAACAAAATCCTCAGACTCATAACTGCTGGCCCATGGTATGTGAAAAACTCAAACATTCACAAGGATTTGAAAGTGCCCTCTGTAAGAGAGGAAATACAGAAGTACGCATCCAAATATTTGACTAAACTGGAATTTCATCCAAATATTTTGGCACGTAATATATTAAATGATAGAGGCTACAATCGGCTGAAAAGGAGGGACGTTAGGGCCAGTAGTATAAGTAATTTCTAGTGTTTTTCTTTTTATTTTTTTTATTTCTTGTTAACTAAAACTTTTTGGCTGGCATTGGCTAGACATAAAGATAATTTTTAATTTTAGATTTAAGATTTATCTGCTTATTGTTAGTTCTATTAATTTAGAAGATTCAATAAATAACATTATGATACAAAATGAAAAAAGTTTTAAAAATGGCAAACAAATTATTAATGTTATGATGAATACTTAATTAAGTGTTTGAAATAGAAACTTTCTACTTTCTACTACACTTTTTACAAGTAATTTAATTAAGGAATTTAATATTGTACTGCTACCACTGTAGAGTGCAAATATAAAGAAATACTAATTTTATCAGCATCAGTGGCAATGTAATCATCAGCAAAAGAAAAAGCCACAAAACAGTTTTCAAAGCGATCTACAACAAACACATCTTCCATCACATTTATTTGCCGTGTCTTCCCTTTGTTGCTGCAAATCAACTACATCTTTTGTCTTTATTTCTTATAACAACTTTTTGATCAATACGCGGCGACATTGACTTTTTTGTTGCGTGCTCTGTTTTATCATTTTGCACCAAGTGTAATTTTGTTGCTGTTGCTTACATGCGAGTGCCCATTTCATTGTCATCATCCCCATTCTCATCGTCATTATTGTTGCTATTGTTATTGTTACTGTTGTTGGTGTTGTTGTTTTTGATGTTGTTGCTGTTGTTGATGTAATCATCATCACCTTCATGACCATCATCGACATCATTATTAAGTTTTTTATTATTGAAGCTTAGTTGTCTGATTGCACATGCATGTGGTATGTGTGACTGTGTGTTGTATAGCCCTATTTAAAGTTTGCTGGCTGTTGATATTTTAGATTTGACTGCCTCATATTGTTAGTAGCCACTTTACTTGGTTGGTAACAAAAGGGTAAACAATGAAAAAATGATATTGTGATACGCCAATCACATCATAAAAGCAATTTATTGTCAATTTTATCTGTAGGGTAAAAGGGCATTTGTTTAAATATGTTCAAAATGCAATTACAAGACAGATTAAACCGATTTTTATTAAGACGTGATTGTATGGCAAACAAAATTTGTATTATTTGTTTACGAATTCATCGAATTGGGAAAGAAAAATAGATGTCCTTTCGAAATCATTGATTTTTTTGTATCATAAAACTCTAAGAAATATTTTAATACAATTTAAGTTAGTTGTTCGTAGTGTGTCATTTCCACCAAAAAGTGATACTAGAACAGAATTATTTTAAATTTAACAATAATATATATAGACAGATAACAGGACTAGGGATGGGAAATCCAACATCTGCCACCCTCATGAAAGTATTTATGCAGAATTTAGAAGAGTAATACGTAAAGGAATTAAAAACCAACTTCGGAGTAATATTCTACGCAAGATATGTTGACGACATCATATGTATACTAGAAGGAAACAACGATGAGCAAATTCTGGATTACTTGAATGGACACAAGGACATAAAATTTACAATGGAAAAGGAAGAGGAGGGGAGAATTAATTATCTGGACCTAACGATCAAGAGGAACATAATCGCGAACAGAATCGAATATGGAATATACAGGAAACCAACAGCAACGGACACAATAATACACAACTCTTTAAATCATCCCCAGCAACACAAAAACGCAACAATCAGGCAGTTAATAACAAGACTCGAGAGAACACCACTAACACGGCAAATGTATATGAAGGAAATGAAAACAATATACACCATAGCGGAAAGCAACGGATACAAAAAGCGCCTCGTAGATAACATCAAGAAACAAATTGGCACGAACAAAGAACAGGAGAAGGAAGGAAAAAAATGGGCTACATTAACATATATGGGAAAATCTACGTACAAACTGGCGAAATTCTTTGGAAAACACAACATCAATACCGCATTCAGAACAAGAAACAACCATATATGTAACAACAAATTTACACCAGGACATATTAAGACAACGGTTAAACTGCTTCACACACAGCACAAAGGAAGGAGACTAAATGTATTAGAAAACATGGAAATATATAAACAGAAAACATTTGACGGACGAATAATAAATGAACAAATAAACACTGCTTCGGACACAATATTTGAACCGTTGAAACATTTTTACAGGAAAAGAAACACTACACCAGCACAAAAACGTTACGCAGGTGCGCAAGACCAAGGCAATAAAGAACATCATAAACGTACAATTACAGTTTATTATGTCACATAAAAGAGGGAAAAAGGAAAAAACCCAATAGGTTCACACATAAACAAAAACGGACAACAAGCATGCTCGTAAAAGAATTTAGTTAGGAAAGAAGACGAATGAAAAAGGGAGCGACAAATTAGGTAAAAAGAGACAAACTAAAAGGAGAGAGAGAGAGAGATGTAGGCAAAAAAAGACAGAAAGTGACGAACGCAACAACATGAAGGGAGACACTAACTATATAAACACAACTGACAATAGAACGCAACTAGTGCGAAAAGAACACTGAAGATGGCAAACAGCCGAAACCGGTTTGTTCACAAACCAAATTTGACAAGGGTCGACGGAAAACCGTACCCAAACAAAATAAATAAAAATGTTTTTCAAGCAGGCTATTTGGTTAAGCTGAATGTTAACCTGCATACAATGTGGACATTTTAGATTCCGAATTTATCTTTTCTAGGTCTTTGGAAGTAAAATAAATAATCATAGTTTTTGTTATGTTCTATTTCTTTCACGGCACTATTCACAAATGTCCAGGTTATGATGTATTTATAATATTTTTCGTACCTTGTAAATTGGATCGTATTTTGCAAACTGGAGCATATAATTTATGGATTCTATTAATTTCTTTACAATCAGTGTCATACATAGAACAAAGTCAGATTAATGTTTTATTAATTTTTTAATTCATTGAATTATTTATTTAAGTAGAAATTCGTTGCTTTTCTCTTTAATTATATATATTATTGATGTAATTAGTTATTTAATTAAAAACTGATAATTATTCATTAATTAAATAGATTAACTGAACCAATTAAAAATTTAATTATATTTAATAAATATCTTTTAGTAATTAATTTTAAGCACAAGGTCTTATTATTTTTGTTTTTCCTGATGATGCCAACCAACGGTGTGGCGAAATATCGAAAATATAATAAAAAATAAAGTTTTTTTAAAAAAATTTTTTATTAAATAAGACCTTGTGCTTAAAATTAATTACTAAAAAATATTAAAAAAAGGTCAAAAAAAATTATAACTATTATATTTAATAAATATCTTTTTTCTTTTTTAAAAGATCTTTTTTTATATATTTTTCTTTTTAATATTTCGCTTTCTTTTGGAAAGCTTCTTCAGGAAAAAATTTTTTATATCTTTGAAAACAAAAAAAATTATTAACAAATTGAAAAAATGTTTCAAAACATTTGACATTTGTTTTGAAACATTTTTTCAATTTGCTAATAATATTTTTTGTTTTCAAAAATATAAAAAATTTTTTCCTGAAGAAGCTTTCCAAAGGAAAGCGAAATATTGAAAAGAAAAAATATATAAAAAAAGATCTTAAAAAAGAAAAAACATATTTATTAAAGATAAAAAAGATCGTTTAAAAAACTATAAAAATTTAATTATATTTCTACATAAAAACAAATACAATTTTTGATAAGAGAAAGATCTTTTTTATACTCCTATGTGGCATTCTCTTAATATTGTGGTTGTTGCTGTTGCTGTTATAATTTTATCTTTGTTTACTACTTTTTCTTAATAAAACTGAATAGTGTTATTCTCTGCTAACTAAAACAGCCTGCAATGTGTTTGCAAAGTATTTGTTTTGAATAAAAAATTTTCATAGTGGTAATCGAAAATATAGTCTCTCATGTTCCCACAGAATATAGCGAAAGCGGCTTTTAAAGTGATGTTGCCATTGACCCGACGTTCTATGTAAATGCTCTTTTGAAGATGTTAGAGCTTTGGATAGGGGTTTTTTTTAATAATAACATGTTTTGCTTGTTTTACCTATTTTATAGTTGGTGCAACCTTCCAAGGTTGCGCTTAAGTGATAAATATTCGCTCTATTTGCGAAAAAACTTTCAATTAAAATTCGTGGTTTCCTTGTTTAAGTATATTTAGTTTGTTAAAAATATCCTATTGCTGACACCTTCAAATGAAGCATGCTGATTATAAATATAGTATTTATTTATGATAAGGTAAACTAGATTGGGATAAGGTTAAAAGATATAACGTAAGTAATCCTTCTCTATTAACAAAATTAAGATATGTTTCCCTTTGTGCTTCTTTTAATATTAAGAATTGCCTGTTTTAGTATAAATTTTATTATTTTTGCTTGTTTCGTTTCCCCGTTTTTTGTACTATGCTTCACAAAGAATTTTTTATCTTAGTTTTATGAATTAATTTTAGTAAATGGTTGATTAGCCTGGTGACTGCTAATATGACTTAAAGACAAAAACATACAAATAAAAATTTTTAAAACTCCCCATTTAAGATGACAATCTGCTACAAGAAAAAGAAAATTAAATTTAAATAACCGATAGCTTTAAAGGCTTCTGCTGATGTGTGCATTGCGTAGGATGTTGGCTGGAACTTTTAGTTTTTTTTTTTTTTATAAAGTTACGATAAGTAAAAAACAAACCAAAAATACAGAAGTTACCGCTTAAAAAGCGTAAGATTCATTAAAAATGCAATCTGCATGCAAACAGACTCAAGTAGTGGGAGTATGAAGAAAGAAAGAAAGAAAGAACTAAAAATGATTTAGCATGCAAAACTAAATCTTATAATCAAATGCAACAACATGTTTGCAATAAAAAGGATGAAACATGCAAATTTTACTTCCTTAAGTTGCTATAAAAAAAAATGCCCAACATTGTTTATTGGTTAAATGCATTCCTTGCTGGGTTCTTTAAAGTTCCCAACAATTGCTCTCGAATTGTGTATTTTATAATATATTTAGTTATTTTTTAATGGATGTGTCGCCAAACAAATGTTGATTGTTTAATTAACATTTTTAAGGAAGATACTTTTACATATGCATCCCACGAATACTTTTCTTAATATTGTGAATGTGAGCAAAAAATTGCACCTATTTTTCCATTAGCATCTGTTAATTATTATTCATTTTAAAAATACATGGTTACCGAGAAAATGGTCGTAATTTTATGTTCACAATCACAACTTTAGAACAGAGTACTAATCCTACAATTATTACATTTAAATTACCCTTTCAATCTGCATTCAGATCAATTACTTAGAGATCACTGACTCTAAAACTAATAACCGATTATAAATTTGAAAGAATAATAAAAATAATTGTAAATTTTAAAACCATTTTAAGGTTTCCTTCAATTTATTTTTACTTATTTACTTTATTATTTTTATTTTATTTTTATTTTTAAGCCAGCAAAGGAAGTGTTTATTTTGTCTACATCATTTTATTGAAGAATGATAAATGACTTCGAATTAAATTTTATGACAATTTGAAAATAATTTGTTTCGTATGGTTTTTGCAGTTTATTTATAAGGGCCTTTGTTGTTGTTTGTTGTAATCTACATTACATATTTGTTTGATTGTTAATGCTCTTGGTGCTGCTTTTGCTTTTGTTGTTGTAGTTGTAGTTGTTACAGTTGGGGATTGTCTTAATCAATAAATCCATTTTGAAAATTGCCCGCATAAATAACATTTCAACAAAAACAAAAAGAAAATGCAAAAAAAAAGAAGGAAAATTAACCAAAAAGAAAAATATTGAAAAGACTGTGTAGAAGGAAAAATCCTGAACGGTATGAAACTTAATAAGTTTTATTGTGTGTCTTTTGATATGGATGGTAAAATGTAAAGAAACGTTGTGCTCAAAAGAACAATTGCTAAAGTTCTCAACGAAAAATACTATTTGTTAGGAGTTGTTGTAGAAGTTAGTCATACAAACAATGACGTGCTTTTAGCTTGAACGTATTTTTTAAACTCTTTTCTAGCAGAAACAGCAACAGCAACAACGACAACAATAACAATAACAACACCGTCACCACCAGCAGCAATTGCAACAACGAGAGGCAAACATACTTAAGTTTTGCACCATTACTCATGCGCGATTTAACAATAAATCAACGCGACGTGTTTGCAATAATTTTATTCAACATCCAACAACTTTTTCAAGTCAACCATGTAAAACAACAAAAACAACAATACTAATCACAACCAACCAAAAACAAGCAAGTTTAACAAAGTTCTATAAAGAAATCAAAAATAATAATAAAAGCAATAACAATAACAACAACAACAGCAGCAGCAGCAGCAGCAGCACAACAGTTTACCCAGTTTACTCGTTTAATGTTTAGTGTACTTAAGCATTTCTACCGCAAGAGCCGCCGTCTGTTTACTTTTTACAGTTGTTTATGTTATTAATGGTGCCTGCTATATTGCTGATGTGGATGATGATTGTTGTTTTTATTGGGCCCGAAGAACAATGAAACCGTTTTTGCCAAATGTTGCCCAAATATGCCTTAAACTTGGAATCGTGATTAACCACTATAAAAGCTCCCACTTGTCAACGCAAATTCTAAAGAATTTCTTTTTTTTTTGTTTTCCTTTTTATAACAAATATTTGTTCTTCTGCCCTCTGAGTTCCGAAATTATAAAAAACCAAACATGAAACTGATCGTGATGTGTAATCAACTGCAACTGCAACAAAAAACAAAAAGCCAAAAACAATAACATTTACTTTTGACCATTTCTTTACAATCCCTTATTTTCTCGTTGAGGAAAGCAGGCTAAAGGCACGACGTAATTGTTACGCACAATTGCATCAGGATCATCTATAATCCATGAATCTACTAAAGATTCAGCAACATTGTTGCACCCTCTTTTCGTTTTGTTTCTTGTACTTCTAGGGCTTACAATTGTTTGAATTCAAGTTGTTCTTATCAACAAAACAAAAGTTTCGCTACGTTTTACCTTGACTTTTTAATTTTTAATTTTTATTTTTTTTTTGTTTACTAAGAGTTGAAATCATCCGATTCGCAAAGCGCAGTTAAATATTTTGTCATAGTCATTAGTAAATTTTTAAATAAAAGCCTTCTCAAGCTTGTTTAAATATTTAAATCATTTCTATTTAAAAATCTTTCAATTCATTTCCATCAAGTTGGAATTTTAAAGTTTTCAATGCACTGTAACGCTACGCTGAAAATTAGCTTTATAACATTTAAGGTACGTATGTGTAGAACCGTTGTGTATTTGAAATAAGCAATATTTTATTTATGACAATCTTGTGAGTTTTACACTCACTCTTTGCCAATATTGTAAACATCGTAAATATTTTAAATATTGTACATTTTATATGCAACAAGTTGTAGTGTTAACGTTGTGAACTTGAGCATGCAAAATAGTTAATTTTTTCAATCTCATACCTTATGTAATTTATATTTACCTTTTATTTTCTGTGTCATTATTTTCTTTCTTTTAGCTTTTCAAACTTCCCTGTTAATGTTGAACTGCAAACATGCATAATTTTAATTTTTTCTTTTACACTTTTGTTTATTCAACTTTTTTCTTTGTCAATGATTAGAATCATACACATCCCCATGCACAGTTCTAAGTTTTCAATACTTACTTATGCAGCTATAAAAAATACATGTTTATAATCTAACGATAACGTATAGAAAAATAAAAATACTTTAATAAAATTAGGAAAACAATAATAAGAAATGAAAATAAAATTCCGTCTAGGTTGTCACCCGTCCCGAATGCGGTATTGACGTTGTGTCCTCCAAAGAATTTCGCCAGTGCTTACGCTGACTTTCCCATATATGCCAATGTAGACCATTCCCCCCTTCCATTCCCCTGTTCCCGTCCGTCCCAATTCGTTCCCTGATGTTATCTACGAGGCGCTTCCCGTATTCGTTGTTCTCCGCTATGGTGAATATTGTTCCCATCCCCCCATATACATTCGCCGTGTTAGTGATTTTCCCCCGAGTCTCGTCATCAACCACCCGATCGCCGCGTCTCTGTGCCGCCGGGGATGATCCGTCATGCGGGACGGGAGACAACCTAGGCGGAATATTACGGGATGGGACAACCGGGGCGGATATACTGGACAGACAAGGAGTGTACAAATTAACTTGTACAAGGTGGCGCAAAAATAACCTTCCGATGTTTTTGGCTGTAATTAAAAAAATTAATGAAAAACTTTGATTCTTCTTGTGGATTATTTTTATTTGGTCTTTTAGTTTTTTTACATCAAGTCGAGAATATGATGTCATGTAAATGGCCGCCGCCACAGTTGATTGTCATTTGAGCCCTTTTTATGGCATTTTCCATCACTTTGGCCAAAACTTCCGGCGATAGGTCCTCACATTCTTGACGGATATTGTCTTTAAGAGCTGCAAGAGTCTGGAGCTTGTTGACATAAACCCGCGACTTCAAAAAGCCCCACAAAAAGAAGTCTGCAGCGCTCAAATCAGGCGATCTTGCTGGCCAGTGCAAATCGCCAAAACGGGAGATTAGGCGCCCGGGAAATGCATCCTTCAGCATATCGGTTGTGGTACGTGCAGTGTGTGCCGTTGCACCGTCCTGTTGGAACCACATATTTTCCAATCCCAATTCATCAAGTTGCGGCAAAAAGAACTAGTTGATCATTGCTCTGTAGCGCTCACCATTCACAGTAACCGTTTGGCCCGCGACGTCTTCGAAGAAGAAAGGTCCGATGACTCCTCCAGCGAAAACAGCACACCATACAATGAGTTTGAGCGGGTGTAATGGCTCTTCGTGGGTTACACGCGGATTTTCAGTGCCCCAGAAGCGTAAATTTTGCTTATTTACGTACCCGCTAAAATGGAAATGGGCCTCATCACTCATGATTATTTTTTATGAAAAATCATCTTCCTCTTGGTGGTGATTAAGGATGGCTTGAGCGTATGTTAGACGCGATTGGCGGTTAGCAGCTAACAGCTGATGCACCGTCTGGACTTTGTACGGAAACATCTTCAAATTTTGTACCAAAATTCGCTGTAAAGACCGTCGACTGATACCCATTTGCGTGGAACGTCGTCTGGTCGATGTCGACGGCGCTTCCATGACATCCTCGCCTACAGCAGCAATATTCTCTGCAGAACAGCTACTTCGGGGTCTGCCACGCCTGGCAGCATCTCGTGTTGTGCCAGTCTCTTCGAGGCGAGCGGCTAAACGTCGCAGTGTTTCACCAGTAGGCGTTGGACGGCCAGGAAATCTGCGACGAAATTCACGTTGTGCCAAAGTCACCGAGCGATTATTGGTTAAATAAATAGTCACCAATATTCCGCGTTCTGGAGCAGTGTAGCGTAACATTGTTTATTAACGTGTATTTCGCATGTGTTTACTACACAAATGTCAAAACAGAACTGACATTAGGGGCCAATCGCAAAATTTATAGAATTTTCTGATAGGAGGATTTCTTTTGCGCCACCTTGTACATGCCATTATGGCTACATCGGGAAAACAGGACGAAAAATTAAGACCAGATTTAGGGAACACATTGGAGACTATAACGGAGAACTACGAGAACCAGAATCAACTCCAGAATCAAACTTTGCAAACCATATATTCAACAACAAATGTACACCAGGACATATGAAAACAACGGTTAAACTGCTTCATAGACAGCACAAAGGAAGGAGACTAAATGTATTAGGAAACATGGGAATATACAAACAGAAAACATTTGACGGACGAATAATAAATGGACAAATGAACACTGCTTCGGACACAATATTTGAACCGTTGAAACAGAAAGTGACGAACGCAGTAACACGAAGGGAGACACGAACTATATAAACGCAACTGACAATAGAACGCAACTAGTACGAAAAGAATACTAAAAATGGCAAACGGCCGAAACCGGTTCACAAACCAAATTTGACGAGGGTCGATGGCAAACCGTACCCAAATAAAAATGCTAAATTCCTTTAAACATACAAAAATTTTAAATGTAGTACTGCCCATTTCACTACTGTTTACGTAACTCCTAAGACACCATGTTGCATGCTAACGCATAGATGTATGTTAGGAAAAGGTACTGCACTTATTACGGTAATATAAGTATTACGGAACCTGAACATGAACATAAAAATTTAATGTGATGTTCGATGGACTAAACACATTTTTTAGATTTCTAAAGAAGCTTTCAAGTGCTTTGGTTTACTAAAATGTTGTAAGAGATACTACTTCACTTTATTCGATCTTCGTACTATTTGTGTCACCTATATAAGTCCAAAGATGAAAAACAACTTACATGAAGTAAGAGTGGACGCCCCAAAGTCTATTTTGGAATTGCTAAACCACGTACAGGAGAGGTATAAGAGACTCATTAGGGATGGTATGGTACTTAACTCTATTGATTCTCTAAAACAGCGACGCAATGTAGGTTTTATTTCACTGTTTTATCGTTACGACAATGGTAAGTGCTCTAACGAAATTAGGGAACTTGTTTCCGATAATCACAAGTTTTTACGTTTGACTCGATTATCGTTTAGAACGCATCCATTGTGATCGATTAGCCACTGAATCGCACTACGCAGTATAGGAAAAATTCGAACAGTTCGTATGTGGAATAAACTCGCTCCTGAGGTCTTTTCTGCCACTTTCAATGCACGAACATTCAAATCGAATGTTCACAAACACTACTCCACATGTCCACAAACACTACTACTACTTTGCTCCTCCCTATAATCTAATTTCCTAGTTCTGGTACAATAAGTAGGGGTCATCCCTGTAGTGCTGGTCCGAACGCAAAACAAAAAAAAACTTTTCAATGGAATTCATATAAATTTTGTATAGAAAACTCAAAAGTCGATCTCAAGCCAAATTGATTAAATTTGTCCTTTGGTAGCCATCAATTGTAGATAATTGGTTTTAACGTACACACAGGTATATTGGCTATATTTTTCGTTATGATAATAATAATAATAATATTTTTCTATTGATAAAATATTTGTAAAATTTTTGGCACTGTCGAGTAATGATTAAAATTGATATTTTTTTATCGAAAATTTTACTCACCTTTTAAAAATACTTTTAAAAAACTGTTTACAAAAAGGACATTCTTTTTTTTTATTTCAACACATCAAACGCTTGCTGTTTATTTCAAATTTTTTAAAGCAATAAAAAAATGCAAAAATAATAAAACAAAAAAATAAAACAAAATCAAAATTCTGATCAAAACTCTGTTTTTTTTTTAATAGCGAAAAACATACGAAGATATGAATAATAAACTTAACATGGCAGAGAGTTAGCTCTCGTGGTCATTACACTGCATAAAGGACAAACAAGAAGAAAAGGTCCGACACAAATTCTTAAAACTTATCAGGGAAACGAAATGCTAGATGATTTGGATGACTGTTGAATTAAGTTGATAATCAAATCTAAAGCATGTGATGATATACAATCACGTACTTGCCAAGTAATTTACCGCGATTAACTCGCCGTTTCTTTCTTTAATATATTTTTATTTTAGATTACAGCGCATAAATGATGAGAATTTCAAGTATTTGTTAGAGTTTTCATTTAGGCAGGTTTTTTTATGAACCGGGTAAACTAAAACACTTATTTTAACTGAAAATATTTAATTTAGGCGTTTATATTTTAGCTCGATTTCCTTTAGAAGTCCTTAAAGTATTGTCCTGGAAAATACAATTTTGATTCCTTTCCAATTTAAGATAGACTCACATTGATTATAGATACCACACTAAGTTTTCGCTTTACTCTTCTATATTCCTCCTACTCCGCTGAGGACACAGTGTAACTCAAGATCTCTTGTTTATTTAATATGCGATTTTAGAAACTTATGCAGCTATTGACATAAAAATGCGTTATGAGTTTAGTGAAACTCCAGTTCGCCTAATTTACTAGAAAGACCTGCAATGAAAATAGAAACAGAAATAAAAATTATTGTTATATATTTAATAATAGGCGTTAAGTTCCTTATTTTATTATACAGATGGTTGTGTACATCTATTAAGTGTTCGCACTAACTTATCTATAGCGACTAAATATCAACTTATTTCCGTTTTTGTATCGCAACTCCCGAAAATTCTAACTGCTGCTGGAATATGAATTATTCCTCAAATTGTCATTTCCTTAATTAGTTGCTTAAACATCTTAATTTCTTAATAAAGTTAAAAATTAAAATATATATGAACCTAAGCCGTATTAAATTAATTTAACGAATTTTTTTTTTAAGTTATATTAACAAGTTTACAACAAAAAAAAAAAAAAAAGTAAAAATGTCAAATTGTGTAAAAATTTGACGGTTACTCGGTAATGGGTTATTCGTTTGAATATCTTAACGGTTTTAAACAACACTTATGTGTAAATACTATACACTTAAAAAAAAACAAAAAATTTTACTAAAGTACAAAAACAAACATTAAGTAATAAAATAAAATCAGTATACGTCACATAACGTGACAGTTGTAAACCATATACGAGATTTAACTCACAAACTCTGATAAGTATTTATATACTTTTTGCTTTTTTTTTGCTACGAATAATTGCTTTAGTATTTCTCTTCAAATTTGTTGTGTTAAATTTTTACAGTGTAGTTGGAAATGTGGTTTTGTTTCTGTATTTTGTATTTAATGTGTGTATGTAAATAAGTATCATGGCTTTAGTTAAATTTATTTTAACTGGTTTGATTTGTTTCTTTGAGCGTAGCACGTTTAGTAGTTACACCGCCTTTACAGAGCAATTGTGTTCATTGCTCGATTTTTAACACAAAAACGTGAATATTATTAAAAAGTGACCCTGATGTCGGCGTTCAGGCAATTGATGTTTAATGTTTTTGTGCTTATTGTTAAAATAAAGTTCTAGCTCAGACGCTCATTTGTATGTATGTACGTACGTTAGTATGTATGTGAGTAGTGAGATGTAGAATTTATTCATCAAATGTGTTAATTTTTTAACATGTTAAAATTTTCTACTGCTTTATGTAACTACAGACAGTGGATGGGTATGATGTGACTGACGCTTTAGAGTCTACGCTATAACATGTCCTCACTTAATGTCTGCCTCATACTCGTAAGTAAGCATACTCGCATTATAAAATCAAATCATGCTTAAAGCAGGTAATTCATTTTATTTTAGACTAGTTTAAGTTAAGAAGACTCCATTCTAATTGTTTATTATTGCCTGTGTAGTTGTATGTAAAAGAGTAGGCGTAGTGTAGTTGATACAACGCTCCGCACAAAAGGAGTTTGCGTTAACACACTGATAAATTTAATTTAACTCAAACTGTCTGATGTCTTGCATAACAATTATGCGGCATTTGGCTTTTCTTTTTTGTTTTTCGGTAGGTATTTGTGTAAATAAATGAGCGTTAAAATCAGATTAGTCGCTTAAATGTGTGTTGTTTCTTGCTGGATTTTCCTACTCTTAAAATCAAATAAAAATTAGAAATTAAATAATATAATTTATTTAATTCAATACAAATTTAATCATTTTTAGCTATAATTGCTTAGGTGACAATAAATCAGTCTTGTTGTTTTAGAAGCCGAAAACCAAGAAATTACTGAAAAAAATCGAATACTATTATTCGATTAAATTCAGTTTTTCATGTGTCAGTATTTTTTGTTTGTTTATAAAAAATTGCTATTTCCCTGATATTTTAATGAAAATGTCAATATCATTTCGTTCTTTTGCTGTAAAGAAGGACAACGAGATGTATAAAAAGCATCATAACCTTAAGAAATATTTTCGATTTTCAATTATATTTAAATCAACAATTTTATATTACAGGTTATTAATATGTGTGTGTGTGTGTGTGCATGTATGTGTGTATGACTGTATAACAACAAATAGCTCACGGTTATGTTTTTGGTCAAGACTTCACACGCTGTATGTGGAAAATTTTTGTTTGTACGCTCCTTTATTTTGATTTGGATCTACGTTGCATTTTTACTGTGTGTGTGTGTGTGTGTGTGCACTGTGCAGACGTTTAGTTGGCTGTTCAGTGGCAAATATTTCAAGATGCCAACACGCTAACAACATGATGGTTGGCGTCTCTACATTTTCTGCAGACGAAAAGCTCGTCATTTTCATGCCAGCGCTATTGCTGATGATATAACATTGGTTCTTTTATACGAGGTGTGTTAGAAAATTCATAAAATTGCCAATGTAAATACATCTATTTAAGCGCTCCGAAGATATGCTAAATTGATAGTCTTTTCACTTTTCAGGACAGGAGCTGTGAACTTAAAATTAAATCAACTTCTACCATTAAAACAAAACAAAATTTGCAGTTTCCAGTAAAAAGTTGAACGTACCACGTGCGCACATACAAATATCCAAATATTTGTATATTATTGCTATATATTAAACAATTCTGCAAAAGCACATGAGCAGAGTTGCGCTAAAACCAACTATAATATTCTCGTATGTATGTACGTGCATATAAATGCCTGTATAAACCCAAACATGCTGCACTTACAGTAGCCTTGAGGCATCGATACACAGATAAATAACACCTCAATTTGTTTTTGCCCATTTTATAGTTATTGTATGAAAATTAAATATCCCAGCAAACATTATATGCTTCCTTAAAATGATGATAAAAGTCCAGTTACATAAAGATAAATAAAACTATTATGTTTTATTTTGGCTTGTTGCTACAATTTAAGTTTTAAAAGTTGAATTATTTTTTAAGGGGATTATGAACACAAGTTTTATCTAAATAGTTCAATTTTAATAATTATTTTTCAAGTTATATTTTATGCTTTTAAAATTATATTTTTGGCGGAGTAGCAACTGTTTTCAAGTTTTATAATTGCAAAACCATTATTATTTGTAGTCCCTAAATTTTTTCGATTTTCTAGTAAAATTCTTTATTAATACTTAACACTTGTTTTACAAAACAAGAGTGGCTTCTTGAAGTTAGTGAGATTTTTAGTATTTATCTGCCGTTAATTTAATTTCGAACTTTATTTTCGATATTTCAAAAAATTGATTATCATCCGAAAACAGACAGCAACTTGTTTGTTTTTATGCTGTTGAAAATTTAAACCGTCTGCCTATTGCCGTTCGAACCATAACGCAATATAAAAAAATTATTTTTTTTTTGTAGGATCGTCATGTTTGACAAAACTAGGCCACATGCAACTACGATAACGTCCAATCACTTTTGTATTTTCTGTTTACACTTATTCGAAAAAGATTAATATGAACAGTCACTATAGCAATACACTTCCCCCGGGGGTTTATTTATATGTATTGTTGGAATCTGTGTCACCGGGGATAAAAGGGAGTCCAGTCCCCTAAAGGCTAGCAGAGAGCCAATTGGGCAACTCCTTTATTTCCAAAGCTATTTAGCCTTTTAACTGTTCTCTGACTGATTATTGAAGTTGGCCCTACGAGAGCATCGTGGTGGTTGTGGTTTCGCGGCCCTCATGAAATGATTAATGGCTCAGGATCATTTCACCTCTACTGCGAACAAAGGGTGAATGATCCGTATCCTGTGAGCTTGCTTATCACGTATTCTGACCCCCCGGGGGCACATATATATGGTCTTTATAGAACTTCGACTATCTAGACACAGTGCGACTGGGGGGAAAAAGGGCGCCCAGTCCCCTGAAGTCAGCAGGGGTACAGCTGGAAACTCTACTTTATTTCCACGGGAATCAGTAAGCTCGCACAGTTCCGTTATTTGTCTCTTTAGACATTTAACTGCTCTCTGGCTGATTATTGAGGTTGGCCCCTATATGGGAGTATCGTGGTGGTTGTGGTTTCGCGGCGTCATATCAGGTCTTTTGTTTAATATGGTGGCCAGGATCATTTCGCCGTTAATGACACGCTAGGTGAATGATCCAGTCCAGTGAGCATGCGAGACATGTGTTCTGGACAGGAGTAGGAAAGTCTCCAACTCTTAAGCAAGGAGTGATGATTTGCAGCCCTGCTCTGGAATCATCGAAGTTGCAACTAGAAAGTTCTCTTGCATAGAATTATAGCTTTGGCTTCCTAGGACGAGCATGACGTTACAAATTATGCAGTGGTTAAGGCTTCATGGCCAGGCGCGGATGTAAATCTAATCACACGTTTATCACGTGTTCTGGACCAGGAGTTTTTCAGCAAGGAGTGTGGGTTGGCGGCCCTGCCCCAAAACTTCCGAAATTGCAACTAGGAATGAGTGTTGGTAGAATTATGTCTTTGGCTTTCAACTCAAGCGAGTTGATTCACCGTCGGTTTATGACATACACAGCTAGGTACCGACGTAAAGCTTATCGTGCATAGTAATACCGTTTATATATTAACTTTCTTCTTATTTTGCATAACATTATTTTTCGTTTCCTCTTATAAATTTCACATATCTTTCGTTAAACGCTTTAATTTTTTAGTATTAGTTATTTTATAGAATATAATAAGCAGCTATTGGGTATGGACCCTAAAGGGATTAAAAATACGTTTGATGGTACAATATGACGATAAAATGTTGCATATTTATTTTCTCTGGGGGGTTACTCTCTATTGCGATGCGAAAGCAAGTTCGATGCGAAAGGTAAATGCGATAAGAGTACGATTTGGTACTCAGTAATGTTTACGCAAACGCATCGCAAAGTAATTTGAAAAAGAAGCAACACTGGCACAACAAAGTAAACAATAGCGAAGATGGACAAAATGAAATGTCAAAATTTGTAAACGAAAACATTTAAACAAATTTGTCGATCATTGTGTGCTATTTAAAATAAATAAAATAATATAGTGATAGATTCGGTGGCGTTATGTTAGTTTGTGGCGTTATGGATGGAAGATGCACATGAACATGCTGAACTTGTTACAAGGAGAACTCTGAGAGATAAGTCAGATATATTCTCCCTTAATAACCACAGGTAAGAAAATTACAAAAGGTATCATGTGGAAAAAGTTTTCAAACATTCCATTTCTATAGCTTCATACAAAATTTTCGCCTGAACAAAGATGCGTTCATGTGTGTATTAAACGCTATTAAACACGACCTTAGCATTCCAAAGAGGTCCACAGCAGTTCCAACCTTAATAAAAGTGGCCGCTGCTTTGAAATTGCTGGGCAAGGTTAGGATTATTGCAGCAATGTATGTCTCGTTGCTTACAAGAAGTTTGCTCGGTGATTGAGCGTATACTCTGTCCCGAGCACATACAAAGGAAAAAGGATTTTGGTTAATAGGTAATTAATGTAAAATATTTGAAGCAGAATTTTTCTTATTTTTTTTTAATATTCTAAAAGGCGATTCAGAATACCTCTAAGAGCCCTAGCTGCTTACTCCTTACAGAAATCCAACGAAAAACTCATCCGAGGTATTTTATAATAAGCAATTTTGTAAAGGAAGGGCTATAATTGAGAGAATTTTTGGTGTTTTGAAAGCTAGATTTCGTTGCCAGAAAGTTGCGCACCAGAAAGGGTTGTCCAAATAATAAATGTATGCTCTGCCCTACACAATATTTGTGATCATTTCAATGTACAACTGCCAACACACGAGATTGCTGAGGCAGAAATTGTAAATGAAATAGAGATCTTTGTTGATAACAATACGAATGGTGACCATACAACTATTGCTAAGGACATAAGAAATAATATTAGAAACAATTTGATTTTAAGAACATAACTTTTAGTTATAAAAACTTTATAAAAATGAATATATATATGTACATAAGACATTCATGATTCGTTGCGTTTGCTGTTTTGTTAGCGCAAGATATTTGCGCTTAACGAACGATTTTGACTTAAGCTTTCGTATTACAGAGTGCAGTGGTGCCACATTTGCGAAAGTTAGATGCGAAAGGAAATATGAAAACGCAATAGAGGGTACCAATTTTTCGAATACGTACTATTTTTCTTTCGCATCGCAATAGAGAGTAACCCCCCTGGTCTGCGTAAAATGAAAAAAAAAAAAAAAAAAAAAACAAATTAAGGTGGAAATGAAATAAAATGAAAAAAAAATTAAATAAATTCACAACATATTTTATCACCTTGAAATAATTGTATAAGTTAAAAACCAAAGAAGCATCCATCCATGCGTTCCTCTTACACACAACTCTACAGAAAACTTTATATAAAAACTGACTGACTAAGAAAATACACAAACACTAAAACGAGTGTCGCCAATATTTGATTTAAAGTATTTTTTATTTCTTCTCTGTATTCTTAATTTGAAACAGGAAAGGAAAAAAGCATTCGAACTACAAAAGTTTAACATATTAAAGAAAAGTAAACATCTTCTCAAGATAATGATGATGAGGAAACTGGCTAATAAAGGTAGTGCAGCTAGTGAACAGGATGAGAATCATCATGATGATGATTTTAATGTTGTTAACAATTTTTTTTGTTATTGTTGTTGTTGTCGTTGTTGTCGTTGTTGCTGTTGTTCGCTGTTAGTTTAGATTGCGGGTTATTACATATTGTATTTACGAGGTTTATTAGTTATTTTCTTGGTGTTGAGTTGGCTGGTTGGATGAGTGGTCAAACACTTTTGTTGGCTGCATGAGTTGGCAAGGATGTGTCAGCGTGAGTTAAATTTAGTTGGCAGTCTGTTTCGAATATGCCTGTTGGGCTTAGGCATTTAATTGAAAAAGGGCTGAAAGTGTTGAACATCATAGCACAAACTGCCACAAACAACAAACACAATATAATATCAAAAGAAACAGCAACACTTCATTCAATGCTATGTGACGTTTGCCTTTTCTCATTTTAAATCCAATTTAAATTGTAATAAATTTGCAAATATTCATATACCCACAATCAGGTATTTCGCAAGAAATCAAAACATATTTGTTTGAATGTCTGCCTGCCGACGTTGTGTGAAACGTACGCGCCAAAAGAGCTTCATATAGATGTGTATAATGCAATCAAAGTTAACAAGAGTGCTAATAAATAACGTGGGCAATAATAAAACAAACATTTTCTCAGCATTGGCAAATATGAGCATTTTAAAACGAGATAACTGCCAGCCAAACAGCAAAAAGAAAAAAAATTACGAAAACAATAATATTTATAATAATTTTTACCACTTTTGTTTAATAAAACAAAAAAAAATATGTATAGATATATAAGTATGTATATACATTTATATATGTAATGTATATGTGCATCAAAATATCAATAGTGTTAGAAGAAAAGGCGCAAATCCGAAATATTTAAAGTTTTTTGTTTAAAGTGCCACAATATTTAATATTTTTTATTTAGTTTATAAAACGATTTCTTGGAATTATTTAGAAAAAAAAAAAAATAAAACGACAGAGATCGAACCCTTTTTTGCTATTGTTGCTGTTGTTGTATTCATATCTTCTGCTCAAACGCACATACCATCGAAAATAATGGCAGGAATGTAGACACAATTACGTTGACGGGTTTGAAAATTCCTTTAAATAAAACCTTAACAAACGTAAAACAAAAGAACAGAAAAAGACTATGGATCAAGTGGACTGTTGGACATGTAGTACAGCAAACTAAAAAGACAAAACTGACAAACAAATCAACAATAAATACATTTAGTCTACAAACTACTACAACTTTATATGAGCGCTTATGTAGTGTCAGTTTTTCACGGCTATTCGTTCGCGATAATAATAAACAAAAAAAAAAAACCTAAAAACGAATTGATTGCATATCAAGACAAGAATTACTCGATTTAAGTTGATGATGTGTACATCGCAGTTAAGAACAAAAAAATTTCTCTAGAAGAACATGTTAACAATAAATATTGCAAACAACAAACTTAGCATTTACCAGAAATGTCGTATAAATAGTAAGAGCTCTGTTAGCACCAAAAGCTAAACCACAGTGAAATACAGCAACAAAAACACATTGCAAGCCACAAAAGGATGCCAATATTGGCGACACCATCCTACTAGTATTAGTAGTCTATGCTATCCTCACAAGCGACATTGTCATCAGAAATTATATGAACACGAAGAAGGATTGTAGTGTTGGAAAGAAAGGCATGCTATGACATGGAGAGACACAGGCATGAAGCAAAAGTCCATCATAGATACGCAGATAGATTATTCCCTTCGAATTACTACAACTACAACACCAGCAACAGAAAATTATAACTATTAAAGCTTCCACTCTGCCGACCATTGCTGTTGCTGCTGATGACAACAATAACACTTTTGAAAGTGTCATACATGTCGCCGTATGTCGTTATAATATGTGCTTTTAGAATTGATGTACTATTATGAGAAGGTGAAGGCAATAATGGTCAATGGTTATAATCATCATCATCACCCCCGTCAAATAAACTTTAGAGACAGGGATGGTATAAAATGAAATGTTTTTCATGCACAAATATGTAGATAGTTCACAACATAATAATAGAACAGCATTGGTTTGACGTTATCAATAATATTGTTTTTTTTTTGTTTAACAGAAGATAATAAGAAATAATGAATTCATTCTTATACTTATGTTTGGAAAGGAAAGCAAATTTCGTGGGATTTTGAGAAATTTTAAACGTATTTTTCTAAGTTGAATTCTATACCAGAAGTTAGAAATGCTATTCAGAAATGTTAAAATCATACGAGAAGCGAAAATTGTATTTAATACATAATTTTACTGAACTCTATTGGCGTACCCCCCGGGGGCACATTTATATGGTCTTTATAGAACTTCGACTATCTAGACACAGTGCAACTGGGGGAAAAAGGGAGTCCAGTCCCCTGAAGGCAGCAGGAGTCAACTGGGAACTCCACTTTATTTCCACGGAAATCAGTAAGCCCCAGAGTTCCGTTACTTGTCTCTTAAGACATTTAACTGTTCTCTGGCTGATTATTGAGGTTGGCCCCTTTATGGGAGTATCGTGGTGGTTGTGGTTTCGCGGCCTCATATCAGGTTTGTTGTTTAATATGGTGGCCAGGATCCCTTCGCCGTTAATGACACCCTAGGTGAATGATCCAGTCCGGTGAGCATGCTAGACATGTGTTCTGGACAGGAGTTGGATAGTCTTGAACTCTTCAGCAAGGAGTGATGATTTGCAGCCCTGCTCTGGAATCATTAAAGTTGCAACTAGGGAAAACCTGTTGCTAGAATTAGTTTTCGGCTTCCTAGGATGAGCATGACGTTCCTATTTATGCATAGTGGTTTGACCACCATCTGATTAAGGCTCCATAGCCAGGCGCAGATGTAAATCTTATCACGTAGTTGAACTCTATTGGCTTCCCCCCAGGGGCACATGATAGTCTTTTTGGAGCTTACTATTCCATCTAGACTGGTGTCTTGAGGGGTAAAAGGGAGCTCAGGCCCCTTAAAGGCTACTAGGAGTCACCTGGACAATCCACTATATTTCTACGGGAATCAGTGAGCTCGCAGAGTTCCGCAATTTTCTCTTTAGACATTTAGCGGTTCTCTGGCTGATTATTGAGGTTGGCCCCTATATGGAAGTATCGTGGTGGGCGTGTGTTTCGAGGCCCTCGTGAGAATTTGTGGGTCGGATGATTCACAATGAAATCAATGAATGGTTTAGGTCCAGTGAGTATGAACGCCGTCGTGCTCTTTATTATATTATATATGAGCTTCATGCGTTCTGGACCAGGAGTTGGATAGTCTCCAACTCTTTAGCAAGGAGTGAAGGCTGCGGCCTACTTCGGGCTTTCGAAATTGCAACTAGGAGTGACCGGAGGATATACGTATTCGAAGGCCTTCTAGGCGAGGATGGCGCTACATACCATCCACAGTGGTTTGACCACCATCTGGTTAGGGCTAACTGCCAGGGACAGATGTAAATCAAATCACGCAATGAACTCTATTAGCTCTCTCCGGGGCACCCTTCCCCATCTTAACATGTGCCTTCGGGGGTAAAATGCGGCACTAGTCGCCTGGGCCAGCACGAACCGGTAACATGAGAACCAGTTGCCCGCTGGACTACGACCCTTGTATGGTTGTTAGTGAGGTCCCTCGGGAAGCAACGTGGTGGCTGTGTTTTAAATCGGGCTTTGAAGAAAGTTGCGAAGAGGTGTTAACGGAAAAAGAGAGTGGCAACATCCAACTAAATGTCCTAGTTGCGCTTGTAACAGGAGCAGGAGTTGGATACTACCCAACCCTTAAGCAAGGAGTGCGGACACTCGAAAATTGCAACTAAGGCCTATATGCTCCGAGTGAGTATACGTCTTAAGGCGTGGGTGGATGGTTTTTTCTACGTGATGTAAATCTTTTCACGTTCTGAACTCTATTGGCTTGTGTAAGACAAATTTTTTATTAAGTCGTTAATTAAAGAAGATATTTTATAAGTGATAACTGCGTACGGAAAACTCATTTTTAGTTTTAATGTTCAAATAATAACATTTTTGATATGAACCTTTGTGTGTCTGTATAATTATCCTCATGTGTCTATTCATTTGTGGTAGCAATATGACTTCAGTTGTCAATCAGTCTGGTATTTCGCTTACATTTTTATTTACGCTTGAACACATGAGTTAGTCGTTTTTTATGTCGTTTCTTGGTTGCAATATCATCCAGCGATAGGTAAATATGTAGACAGTAAAAGTAAATTTTAATACACACACAGTAAACATTTATCTGTGATGGTTCAAAGTTTGTTTAATCAACAAGCTAAAATTTTTGTCATAATTAGTTTTACTCATGAATGTCAGTTTATATGATCCTAATCATTAAAAATAAAAATTGCTTTATAATGACCAATATATTGTTTATATATTAAAAACTTCATATTCGAAATATTAAAAAGGACATTTATTATAACAATAATGAATCCAATTAAGTTAAGGGGACTGATCAAATGAAGAGAGTTTAATCAAAGGCCATAAAAGATGATCTGCCATTCAAAAGACTGTTTACGGCAATAAACTTTCAAAGATCACTCTGTCACTTGGTCATACCAGCACTTAAATTAAACACCCGTCTAGATGAGCAAGCCTTCTACAACGTCCTCGTAAATTCAGGTGTCCATATGTTTCTACACACCCCCATTTATAAGGTACCTGGTAATATTGTTTCAAAAATAACAAATATTTTATAGATTTTATTAAAACTTGCCCAAATTATTTTTTGATAAACAAGGCAAAGGTTTTACAAAAGGAAGTCTTGTGGATATATTATGTGAAAAACTAAATTCATTTGCTATTCTTTTAATACATAAAATCATTTCTGAGTAATGCAGTGTTTCAATTCTTTTTATGTTGTATTTTTGAAATAGTCGAAAAACAGTTTTGTAGAATAAATTATTATTGTTCGATAACCTTTACAAGGTGAGTTGCTCATAATTTAATTTGTTGTTGAGACATAAAAATGATTTCAGCATTATCGAAAATAACCCTGCCATATTCATTCAATATCAGTATTATTACTATAATATTAAATGAAAAAGTCACAAAAAACCATGTTAAATTGTTTTTTTTTTTTTAACAACAGTAACGTAGCAACATCAGCAACAACCTGTGAGTGTGATAAAGTATTTTTAGTTTTAATTTTTCGTACCGAATGAACGATAATAATTAACACCAGCAAAACAGAACAGAATGTACAAACACAACAACACAGTGGATAAAAATCCAAGCAATCAGGTAAAATTGGAAGAAGGCATCAAGGCAGACCAGCCAGTTAGTCAAGTTGAAAAAAAAATAAGAATTTAATGCGCCATTATCAAAATGCAATTGCATCTGTTTTATGTGTCAACAACAATCTATTAATTTGTCAACGTTGCTTACACCACCAACGACAACAAGAGCAAAAACAGCAATAACATTTACAACCTCATCACCATCTAGCAAAAAGGTCAAATATCCAAGTAAAAAACTGCAGCGCACAAAATTCTGCAGCAGTGAAACGAAAATAGTTCAGTGAATTGAGGTAGAGAGAGGAGTCGCAGCATACAAACAAATTAAAAATAAAGTTAAATTCACACACATAAATACATTTGCAAGCTTAAACAGCAGGCATAAAATTAATATTCCAGCGACAGTTAAGATAAGCGACAAAAGAGTGAACGACAATTATTGCAAGTGCCACCGTGTCCATAAGTTGAAGCTGCCAAAGTCCAAAAACCCAACCAATATGATACGGCCGGCTTCCAACAATAAACAATCAAAATTTATCAGACTAGTTTGTACTTCGAATACAAACCGGAATCAGCTCGATTCGCCGGCAATGTGGCTGATGTTGTTCTGCACTGTGGAATTAAATAGAGCAAAATACAAAAAAAAGTATTTGCAGTCGTAAGCGAAATGAATTTTATTGCTGTCTAAAATGGAATTAAAAAATACAAAATGCACTAATAAATCTTAAGCAAGTGTGAGATTTGCACTTGAATAACATCAAAGTGTAAAAAACAACAACAGCAAGATGTTAAATGATCGCTAAAATCTTATTCAATATCCAGCATTTACAACTGTTGTTGACAATGAATGAAGTTACCGCACAAACTGGGTGACAATGCTGAGGACGGTGCTAAGTTGAACTAGGTGCACATAAAAGCCTGCATACAAACATGCCTAAAATTGTATGTGTGTGTTGTTGGTGGCTAACAACATATAATGATGCAGGTGCCTCTACACTAGTGAGCCTCTAGATACTTGCTATTCATCATCCGCTTCTTTTTTGAGTCATGACATAAAGGATGAGAAATTTCTTTAATGTTTTTATGCGTCTTCTGATTTTCTGTTTTTTAATTTAGTCTTGAATTTATTTGAAGGCTTTTCATACTTTAGTTCTCTTGTTTTTGTAATAAGCTCAGGCTACAAATATAGCAACAACTACAAAACCAACAACGAAAACTGTTTACACAAAAACAAGCACAGCTAAGACATAATAATGTTGCTATCGTGTGGGCAATAAATTGTCAAGTGATATCGTTGGTGCAAATTATAGCGTCGACATGCTGTGCAACGAATATTGTCAGTACCCAAAGCACTTCTTTCTATCTATTTGGGTGCAATATTACCTAAAGCTTATGTCTCTGCAGAATTTTGTTCTTCACGTTTTCATAAGTTTACAGCGCGGCAATAGACAATGGCCACCCGTTGCTCGTGCTGTATATCGAGCAGTAACTTCTTGCGTGCTTTAAAGTTTAAGCAAATTTGATTTTGGTGATGTCTAAAGCAATATGTATGAAATGATTTGATTTACATTGAAATAATTCCATCCAAGATTTGGCCAAAAATCTTAAAGTTGTCAGAGTCAGAGGAGTATAGAAAAATATTTCAGTTTTATTTTGGGAAATTTTACTCAATTTAGAAGTTTTCACATTTCTTTTTAAACTAAATAATTTTTATTTAGTTTGTAATATACAAGGTCCTTCATATGTCCACTTTACACTATAATACTGAGTATTAAAGTATGTTAAATACCTTATTATTTTCAAAAAGTACAATAGTGTAGATATCAAATAATGTTATTTTTTTATTGGCAATCTATTTATAAATATTTACAATAATAAGCAAATTACAGGATAGACTAAATCATTACATTCGTTTTGGTCTCCAGTGAGACCAAAACATATAAACAAATACATATTTACATTTTTATATTAATAATACTTAGAAATAATATTTAAATACATAAAAGGCAAATCTAAAACATGAAACCTTTCAAATCTAACAATTCCCTCACTTTCATCTAATAAGGCAATACCCATGGCATTACTGTGATTACTGAGCCTATCAACGTAGCTCTTGCTAAACTTATTAATTTCGTCCTTAATAAAGGATATTTTTCACGGTTCAGAATTTTTCATTTATGAACATTCAAAAATCAACATTCATGATATTTTTCATAAATGAGAAATCTAAAATTTTATATTTATTTTTCACGCTCATAAACGAACAACAAAAAATGTTCTGCTTAAGTTCATACATGAATGCGAACAACAAGAATTATTAGTCTTTTATTTGGGTACTGTTTTCGATTATTAGTTTTATTCATATGTGATGAATGATAAATTAGCTTCTTCTCATTAATGTTCTTTTTCATAAATGTATATGTTCATTTATGAACGTTGAAATTTTATAAAACTTCTCATAAATGAACGTGAAAAAATTTTCTACCTACGATCGCAGTTTGCCGTAAAATGTAGTAAAAACACGTGGGTACATATTAACTCAAAATACAATTTTGCAATATATTCTAAAAGAAAAAAAACTCTTTTTTCTGCATACGACGACAATTGCACATTACTAAATATGTGCGTTTATGTACGCGAATGCTTAACGCACATATTTTTACGTTCTTTTCATTTATGAAAAATTATCAAAATTGTAAATATTCAAAAATGAACACTTGTGTGTTTCTCATTTTTTCACTTATGGATAGAAAGAAAAAAAATAAATCGTCGCATTCACAAATGAGAAAACACAAAATATTTTGTAGTCTCTCACACATGCATGAGAAGAAGCGGCTAAAAAATGAAATGCATGAACAGTGAGTGAACATTTCGGTACTCTGAAATTTTTACGTTTTAAAATGAATGTTGTTGTTTGTCATATACCAAGGAGCGTCTGTGATCGTTGTGAAAGTCATATACTGATATACCTGCAGTATTTCAATATGTAAATTACTCGCTACTCTCCATAAGGACGGCTTTGTAAAGCATTAATTTGTTTTCTAGACTTAACTGAAAATTTCTACCCAGTAACCAATACATCTTTTATGTTTTTGCTTATATATATTGTTTCCAAATTAATTCTCTATCGAGGTGCATTACAAGATATTTGATACAAGTAGATTGCGGTAATTGTTCTCAATTAAAAAAAAAAACTGGCGAACAGTATCCTTTTCTAAATGTGCTTTTCTGAATGTGCTGTGAGACGATTTGTCGGTATTAACACATATGTTCTATGTACTTAAATGATGCTGAATAAACTTTGAATACTCAACAGGGCAATTATTACTTGCAATTAAAGCTGTGTCGTCTGCATAAGTGGCAGCTGTGGCATTACTTGATAATGACATGTCAGATATATATTTTGTGTAAAAAACTGGGTCAAGTACACTGCCTTTTTTTTTTTTTTTAAGAGAAGTAGCACTTCAGGCAACAATGCCTAGTTAGTCAAGTACCGTGCTACATTCTTTTAGGAAAGGGATAGAGAATAGATGAAACAGGTGGTGAAAGTAGAAGGATAGTCGGAAATTAACTGCCGTATGTAAGGCAGCACAGCGACCAGTGACTATGCCTTCATCGCTGAGCAGCCCCACAGACAGTCAATTTTCATTTTTGTAGGTATTCCAGCCTGAATTTCACATAGCTCCAAATTTTCATTATTAAATCTGGCATAAAAATGTCGATTGCTTATATAAGATCTAAGCAGTAAATAAAACGGAGCACTTAGTGTATTCTTTAATTTAAATAGCAGACCTGGTTGCCATACTCTTTCGAAAGCTTGCTTAACCTCCAAGAATACCGAAGAACAGTATTGCTTTTTTTTATTTGGGTACGGTTTTCCATCGACCCTCGTCAAATTTGGTTTGTGAACCGGTTTCGGCTGTTTGCCATCTTCAGCGTTCTCTTTGTACTCGTATTGCTTTTTTTCCAAAGCATTCTGAATAATATTAACAATGCGATGACAGGGTTCGGGCGTATCGTGTTTGCTGCGAAATCCAAATTGATATTTTGAAATAATATTTTCATTATCTAGAAGCGATTGCAATCTTTATAAGAAAAGCTCTTTAAACAGTTTATGTATCAAATAGTGCATATAAAATAATACAACTTTACTTTTATTTAATGTTTCCAAACACTATGATTTTTCGTTTTGTTTTGACCGAAATGTAATGGAAACCAAACGCAATTCTCAATTCTCATTTATTTCTTTCTTATAAATGATTCAAAGCAGATCTTAAAACTTATAACAAAATGTAAAACTGGCTATACGAATTAAATTAGTTGGGGCCTGCAAAAAATAATATGATTTTTTTAGTGCCGGATATTCGTAAATTCTGCTTGAATTAAAGTTATTAATTTTTTTTTTTGACATCTCTCTTAAAAATCTATGGACCAAAAGCTTTGTCGAGAATGTGTTTGTTTCTTGGTAAAAAGAATCAAGATTGCGATTATTACACAGACCTTATTTGTTGACATTTAAGGAAAAATATTTTCTATAATAAACGTGTATTAACTTTATCTTCCAAAACCGTTCGAAACACTCAGTAATAAATGTGATTCACAAAAAGTCTTGAGCACGACGGAGAAGTTTATAGAAATTTTGATCTAATGCAGGGAGGGACCTTTTCATGAAAATTATTTTCGATTAAAAAATTGCACAAAATAAATATTTTACAAAAATTATTTTAATAATTTTACTTCACGTAATTCGTTGAAATTTAAAAGAAACATTTTGGTAAACTGTCCAGAAATGCGAATTGGCAATAAAATCAAAGCATTGTTTGCATTTCTGGCCATAAATACACACGCTAATGTATGTGTGTGTGTGTGTGTGTTTGCGAAGGTATTTGAACGCATTTGTGTGGCTGTGTTTTTAAGGCATCATTAATTAACTAATGATTTCTAATGAGAGTTTGATGTCATTTTTATCACAAAGAACGGATCTTTAAAGTCCATAAAGACTAAATGAAGGAAAACATAAAAAAAAGAAAATCGCACATCATCAAACTCTTTAAAAAAAGTGTTAGATGAAATTGGCGCTCCTAGCAGTGAGAACAGAAAAAGGTAACAACACATAAATTAATGATTTAAGCGCAAAGATATTAAATTTGAAACCAAAACAATTTAAGCTGATTCATTCGAACAGATTTCAAGCGAACGAATGACTGGATTACGGTTGAAGCCATGAAAAGTTGCTTGACTGCTTCAGAATAGATAAAACATTTAAGATTTTAATTTACAAATAACATAAATACAATTGCTAAGTAGATATTAGCGGATGTGATTTTATAAAAAGGCAATAAAAAACACATAAAAATGTTGCACATACTCGTATATTGTTGCCTACAAATGTAAACTGGTAATATTTTTTGCACTCTCGAGATGGCATTAATTTGCACAAACATAGAAAAACAATTTTAAAAATAAGAGTTTTATTTTCGAAAAAAGTACATGAAATTAAGAAAATTTGAACATGACATTGCTTTAAAATCTTAAAAACGTCACAGCGAAAAAAATTACAAATATCGGACTAGTGTGACGAAAGAAGGTTTCTTTATAAAAATGTTTCTTATTTGTAGATTTAGACGGATGAAATATTTTTGTTATTTTACGAAAATTTCTTCTTAATATATTTTATTGTACTCGTTTATATATTAAATAATTATTAATTTGCCACTACGAAAGACCCCTAAGTCCTAACAATTTTAAAATCCTTGTGCTTTTGCTATCACATGGCAGTTTTCTAACGCTTTGGCACATCATATACTCGCATCTGTAAATCTTTTCGTCCTCTTAATGTTTTATTTTTTTTTTTTTTGTGTTCAATTTCGAAATCTAAACCCAATTGGTGGCACTTAAATTGAAAAGGAAAAACAAACCGAAAAATCATTTCAATTTTTATTCAAAAAGCTAAAGAGCCACTAGTATTTGCTAAAACTGGCAAATTTGTTGTTGTAAAAAAACTGCACCACTTAACTTTTTTGTTTGTTTTTCTGCTTTCGTGCAACTTTAGAGACACACATGCGAAAATTCATGTATAATAAAAATCAAATGTGTGGTATTTTGGCTCGCTTGAACATTAGCTAACGAAAATCTCTTACTCGCAGTTTTGATTTGATTTTTTGTGACTGCTTTGAGAATCTGTCTATTGGTAAAAATACAATTTTAGTTCGATTTATTCAGCAATTTATATTTTCATATAGAGCTTAATTCAAGTTGTTCTCGTTAACGACTTTTATTTATTTTATTTTAGTTACATCCTTGTTTTTTATTTAAAATATTTTTATACATAAAGTTTATTGCTTGTGTTGTTGGCTAAGCCGATTATTATTTGCAACTTCATTTTTTGTATATTTTTACAAAATGAGACATCAATTCGAATTCACTTAAGTTTTATTTCATTAATTAAAATTAGTTTAAATTTTTTTTAGCCAAACATTTTAGGTCTTTTTAAAAGGAAGTAACACTATTTGTATAGCGTATTATGTGTTAGAATATGGCATTTGCATTTTTTATGTTCAGTTTTGTAGTTATTTTTGTAGTTGAAAAACATTTGCCAAATATATTTCAAGCATTAAAATTTTTTGCAGTCTAATGTAGCGAATGATTTTTTAACTTTAACTGCAACTTCTGATAGTTTTATTAAAAAAATATTTTCCAATGTTGATATAAATTAAAATAAATAATACTAAAATTTAATGTTTATAATCTTCGAATGAATGCCATTCAATAGTGCACCGATCATGTGCCTTGCTTTTTGTCGCTTACCAACCTTAAGATCAAAGAATACAGGATGACCACCGGGAGGATATAATACTTTGTTTATAATTTTTGATTTTATGAAAAAGAATGGATCTTATAATGATAAATGTTTTATTTAACGTCGGCAATTATGTATGAAATATCATATCAGATAAATGTCTGTCGGTATTAGCCTCATAAATGCGAGCCCATTTTGTACACATTTTTCATTACATTCTCACACATTTCACATTTCACATTTGCTTGAGTTGCTTAAAAGTTTCTGATTTGTTTGCATAAACTCTTCAGATATCCCCACAGAAACAAGTCCGGAGCACTCAAATCAGGCGACCGTGGAGGCCAATCAACGTCACCACTTATTGCAATAACTTCTTGTCTTGCAGTAATTCCATTGTAATCCTGGCTGTATGCGATGTGGCACCGTCATGTTAATCAAGCCCAAAGCATCCAGCTATGGTGTTAAAAAGTTTTCAAACATATCACGATATCGTTCCCCATTCACAGCCACCCTTATGCCATTTTCATTTTCTCAAGAAGTAAGTTCCAATGACTCCTCCTGGCTAAATTGCACACCAGACTGTCACTTTTAATGGATGCAAAGGTGACTGTTGAATAATTTGAGGGTTTCCCATTCACCGGAACCGACTATTCTGTTTATTCACATATTCATTCAATCAAAAATTTGCCTCGTCACTCATTATGATTACTTCATGAAAGTCGGAGTTGGCATGGGCGGGCTGTAACATCCTATTGGTATATGTACTCCTCACAGTGGCTCAGATCAATTTTCATTGGCCAAAACCTATATTTTTTCTTGACATGGATTCTTAAAATTTTATGCTATCGGAAAGGAAATAGATCAGAACTTAGGTAGCCAAAAAATTTTGGCAAAATATTCACAGTAGTAGGCGTGGCATGCTGCTAAAAGCAAAGAATTTAAGTTAATTTAGAAATAAAAAAAATTTGTAATATTTGATCTCATATTAATTACGATTTCTTGAGAACTGTTATTGATAATGGGCTGCCGTTTTTTTTTATTATGTTGGGTGGACTATTGTTTTTCACAAATGGTATTTAAGCACCCTGTATAATTTGTAGTTAGGGTATTATGTAATAAATTTGGAACCACCATATATACGTAAAATTTGAAATTTAACAGCGTATAACTTTTGAAGGACAAAAAAGGACAAAAAACCGAAACCATGCTTTTGCACCCGCCCGGATCTGTCCGTAGAACACTTTTTTTATTTAATGAAAATACTCAAAATTTTTACAAACAAAATTCTATCAAAATTGCTAGTAAATTTACTTTGAAAACCATTCACTGCCATAAATACACATTCCAGATAGCAAAACGTAGGGAGAAAGAGAGGAAAGTTGTTAGTGCTATAAGTATTTCTTCAAGTGGTTGCAAAACTTCCTAGAATTTTTCATGCTTTCTGGTACAAATGTTTCAATTACCTGCTAAAAATTATAGGAAAAAATGTTTAAAATTTATTTCTGTAAAGTACAGATATATAAAGTACAATTAATACCCATTATATCATCACATAACTACAGCTAAAAAGAAATGTTATCCTCCAAAGGAATCTATCAAAATCACACCAATTTCGGCACAGTTACAACTGCAAGCTCTACTTGATCATACAGCCGAAAGGTTGCTACAATCACTTAAAGGAAATGAGTTGAAAAAATCTGAATTGCAATTTGACTCTTTTTTGTAAATGGGGATGCGATGAATCTTCTGGCCAAAAACAATATAAAAAATTTTTATTTGAAGATATTTCTGACACAAATATGTTCATGCTGTCATTTGTGCCATTGCGATTAATAAGGAACTTAGAAGACTCGGAACCTTAGTCCAGAACTATGCAAACAAATTGTATTTGGAAAAACTATACTCCATCGTCTACGAAATACTGCAGACCAATAAAATTTGAGTATAAAAAGGAAACTCGTGATACCATTAAGAATGAAGTAAGTGACATTAGAGCTTAAATTTCAACACTAAAGCCATTAGAGTTAGAGATAGATGAACAAATTATTAAATTGAATTACCAATTAATACTTTTAGTGATAGACGGAAAAACTGCTTCATCCAGCTGTATTTTTTTTTTTTTAAGAGAAGTAGCACTCAGGCAGCAACAATGCCTATTTAGTCAAGTACCGTGCTACATTCTTTAGGAAAGGGATAAAGAATAGTTGAAACAGGTGGTGAAAGTAGAAGGATAGTCGGAAATTAACTGCCGTATATAAGACAGCACAGCGACCAGTGACTATGCCTTCATCGCTGAGCAGCCCCACCGACAGTTAATTTTTATTTTTGTAGTGAAAAAAACCAAGGTCTTCGTTGGGAATCGAACCCACAATCCCCATATTTACAAGCTAGTACACTACCTACTAGCCTACAGGGGCACCTAATTGTATTACATGTACATGTATTACATGTAAAGCCGGTTAAACCAAGAACCGACAAAGTCAGTAGATAATATGATGCATTTGAATTTAGATTATCACCGCTACATACGGGGATAAGGTTTATGGAACACGTACTGAAAATTAGCTATGATTTGCACTTCGGATCTTCAGGATCAGTAAGTAATAATGACACCAACAAAGAGAAAAGAAAATTGCAAAAGAAACAAGTTCAAGGTGCATATCTCAAACATAGGTTAATTATAAATCAACCAAAACAAATATAAGGCAATACCGCAAGAACTTTCTTTTTGGAACCCGAAACTATATCTGGTATAACAGGTTTTGATATAGATGTTATTTCAGGATTTAAAACAATTACTGAAGTACTTGCGTGCAATGAACAAATTATGCTAGAAAATTTGGTGACTATGCCAAGGAAACCGTTGCTATATATACATCCAAATACAATTATAGAAATATGTCAGCAACAGTGCGGAAAGTTCTTTACCATGGAGAAGATATCATTAAGCTCCATTTATCAATTGGAGATTTATCAGAGAAACATAATACCAGAAAAATGTCACGAAGTTCTACAAATGAAGATTTATTTCATATATTATTGACAACGTCAGATCCCTTCATATCTTGCATTCGAAGTCAATGGAAAGTGAATTATTCAGACCTACATGCCGAAGCTAAGGCATTGCTACAGGACACTAGTAATACAGAGCAGAATACAAAATATTTACAGGAAATATTCCAGCAAAATGAATAATAACTATGATTTGCATTTAATATTTGAATGAAATAAAGTATACAAATATTAATATTAAATGTTAATTTATTTATCTAAAATCTATTTATGACTATAAATAAATATATAATTAAAGAAAACTTAAGTTACACTGTTTTATTTTAAAATTGACCAAAAACTAGAAAATATGTAAGCATTGTTAAGCATAATTTTAATTGCAGCGCGCTATACCGACCTTAATAAAACCTAAACTCGATGAAAGCTTAAGATGTTAAAAAAAATCTTTGTTAAATAAAAAGTTACAGAGTTTTGGCCAATAAAATACGATTCTGAGCCACTGTGCACCGGTGAAATCTTGTGCAAAAGGCTGTTGTGTTAACTGTATCTTATATGGAAACATATGCAAAGTCTTGTGCAAAATTGTGGCCAAAATTTGTTCTTTGAACACCATGCTCCTGAGCACGGCGTCGAATTGAGTTTGATGGATTGTTTCAGCAGATCTTGCAATACGCTGTGATCCATGCTTGGGCCAATCACCTACAGACACTCTTTCTTCGAAATCATTCACTACAAGATAAATAGTGCGTTTTGTTGGCGTGCTGTTTCTTCCAAAAATATCACGTAACTTTCTCATTGTCACAGTAATTGATGATTGATTTTGATAAAAGTTGCCACGTGTCCACTTCACGATCGCCAAATATGAACTATCAAGATTAATGTTGTCGAAAAAGATGGCAAAACAAAATTATATACCTTCCCGGCGGGCACCCTGTATTTTAAACTTTGTTATGGCGGGATTTCTATAACATTTAGCAATTAATTAGTATTCGAGAGGTACATTTTAATATACGAATGTAGGATTAAATAAATAAATGGTGATGGAATGTTTTGTTGTTTTGGAATATAATACACAATTTTATATACAATGTTGATTTGTCAAGCAAAATCAACAAGAAAAAGAATCTATTAAATAACACTGTTCACTTAATTTAAATATTCAATACTTTAATGGTCAAAGGAAAATAAAAGCAAAGGAAATAGCAAAAAAAATAAATTGTAATAAAATTCAATTAATTAATTTGGAAAACCTTTAGAGTAAAAATTATGAATTGAAATGGGAGGTTCAATTTTTATTTTCAGTATTAACGCTCAATTGGGGTGTGTGAATGTTAGAATTTAAAAATACAAAACACATTGTGAGAACGTTATCTGAGATGTAGTAGTTTTATTTACGAATTTTTATGGCAAAAGTTAATGGCCCTGATAAATGATCATTATGGAATTAAATTTTATTTACCTTCTTGCTACTGCCCAACTTGGCCATCCTTTCACAAACATACATACACACCACACATAAATGCATACATAAATTTCAACTCATACTTCCGTTTGAATTGTATCAAAGTGATCTTGGTTTTTTTTTTTATTTGATTTTTAAAGTGTGCTAATCTTTATATTTCAGGTTTTATTTTGCTTGGCTTGCTTTTATTACAACACTATTGTAAAGCAATTCGAATAAATTAAGATGTGTGGAGAAAATAACAGAACGAAACTGATAGGTGGGCGGTTATATTTTTTGCCAGCCACATTTTTTTAATTTTATTATACGATAATAAAAATATAAATCCTGCTATTATATCATTAACATTTTATCACTCTACTTTTCATAGCAAACATGCAACGTGTTGGCAGTTTTGTTTATAACAACAAAAACACTGTGATTGTTTAATATCTAAGTTTAATAAATAACAGTGAGTATTTTTTAATAACTGTTAAAGAAAAACTAAATAGTGTTGATAAATTATACTAAAACTGTAAAATAGCAGTCCAAGTAATTATTTTAAAGGCTAAAAAAATTTTCACCAAACAATAAAATCCCTATTTTAAACAAAATTTTTATTAATTGAAAAACTTTGATGATCCAACTCAGTGCAAAAATTGACTGCAAGATACGGGGAATGTATTTGTAGAGGACGTTTTAGTTTTTGTTTATCTGGGCTCTTAATTTTTATAATATAATTTGTAAAAAAAAGACACAAAGTGGCTGTTTCGGTGATAATTATTTGCCAAGCGCCTTAAAAGATCAGTAATTGCTAGGGTTGGTTGTGTTGTAGAGTTGGTTCAGTTGCCAGCTGTAAGTGAACATTTTTTTCTCTTGCTGTTCATAGGGCTTAGCAAAGAAATCTATTAAATCAAAGATGGAACAGTCAAAAAAACCTGAAGTTTAAGAAGAGTGTAAAAAGCAAGTATCTGGAAAGCCAATACATGATCCAACAAAATCAAATCTGTTTCATAAACTTCTATATACAATAAAAATTTAATCTAAATTTGTTATCGTTATCCAAATTGGCTTTTCAACTTTGGCATTTTAAATGTTCTCCCATCCTTCAACACTAAATAACATTTTATTTATTTAGTTCTAAAAATTTCAATTGCGTTTATCGTTTATCATGAAGTTGCAATCGTTTAAATTGATTTACTTTATTCGGCTGCTTTTAATTTCCTCGGAAAATGCTAAATAAAAGCCAATATTTAATTTTTTTCTTTTTCAGAAATATTCATATGGATGATTTGGCCATCGTTGTTATTTAACAATAATCGCTTTAGAATTTTCGACAAGTGTAATGACACTCTGCATATCATTTTTCATTTGGACATGTTTCCTAAGCCATTGTTTGCATATAAATTAGCAATGAATAAGTAAAAGCAAATCAATAAAAGTGTAAATGTTTGGACGGACAAAACAAATTCTATGAATATTGTATATACGTGTAGCTCATTGCAATCAATATAGGAGCTGAGCTGAGCTGATACTCTATTCACAGAATTATTTTTCATGATTAAAATAATATCATCGTCATCATCGGAATATTTTAATAAACATTTTTGTTTTGCAATTCATCAATTAAATCGAAACTTTTGTTTTAGTTGAACTAAAATACAAGTATTTCACAGCATTAAAAATAAATCATTATAAGTCATGTCAGTTGGTGTGTTCTTTTTCGTTTTTTATATTTTTGTTTTTTTTTATATTTCAATTTTGTTGTTTGTGGTATTGCAAAATAGTTAAAACAAAAAACAAAAAACAAAAAAAAAATCACACAAATTGCAAAAGGAAAAAACGCAAATATCTATTTATTAAATTGTATATATTTGTGTTTTTTTTCGCCTTTTTTGGTTTTTAGTTTCTTTAGATGCGCCTCACGTATCTTTGGAACTTGGTTTCAATTGCCATTTATTTTTGCGGGTTCTATTACAATAAAACATCAATTGCTACAACTCCCCTTCTAACACGAGCGCAATAATATCAGCAAGTATTGTATAGTCCTTAACTATGACGATGACTACTACTGGGTATTTGTTGAAATGATACCAAAAATTTGCTACTGCACATACTTATTCAGACGCTTTATAGGTTATTGGTTGGCTTGAATGGTCATAGATTTGGTTTAAGAGAGTTAACTTTATTCTAACCATTTATTTCGATTTCTTTTTTATTTTATTACATTTTCAAAGATTTGTTTTTCGTGTGCTGTTAGTTGTTGCTCCTACACTTACTTCCATGCTAACATGTAAAGCTTGTTTTTACTACACGAACTTTTATAATATTTCACCTTAGTGAGGAGGAAAACGCGGTAAAAAGATTTCAAAAAGTAGCAGACGCTTTGGCTCTTATTTTCTTTTCCTTTTTTCTTTTTTTTTTTTTTAATTGAAACGTGTTGCAAGTGCGAAAATATTTTTGCAAAGTAATGTTTGTTTGAATTTTCCTTATTGCTGGAAAAGGCTTAAGGAAAAATTTCTTCTACATGTTCTTGCAGCACGGGTACATACATAACAGACTAAAACATATTAAGTCTATGAGTAAAAAGAAAAGATTTTCGGGGGTGATTTAAAAAAGAAATATTGTTAAAAAATTTTTATATGAAAGTCATGTGTGTTTGCTTGTGTGTACATGTACGAAACTAAAAGCTTGAGTAAGTAAGTAGTAAATTGATTATTTTGGCTCTCATTTATTATGTACGAATGCATACATACGTTATGTGTAAAATTTTTATTCACTAACGTCGAGGCTCATAAATTTTCAATTCATGAAGATTATTTTCAAATTTTTCTTTACGGTTTTGTTCTAAGAGTTTTAAAAGGATCTGACCCTTAAATTTATTTAAACAATTAACAACAAAAATAAAGTGAAATAAATACTTATACGTGATAAAAATATTGAATTTGTTTTATTTTCAAGTTTACCTAATGCAATATTTGCTTTATAAATGATTGCCTTATGAATAAATAATGAAACATAATTTATTCTTATTTTCAAATTTCAATTTGAAAATCTTAAAACCTTCTTTCTTCCATGCCAAAAATTAAAAAAAATTAAAATATTTCTGGGCTGCATAAATTATAATTGTTTCAGGTGTTTTTTCTGCTAAATGATCATAAAATAATATTTTAATGGTTGCAAGTTCTTGCAGTTTTTCTTTCAGTTACTGCAAAGTCTGAAATTTAAAATATTTTTTTCAAAACTTTTGAAACATTGTTTTTAGTTGCCTTGATTGAGATAGAAAATTAAAATAACTGATTAGGCACCCTGCCTAACAATTATCCATTACAACTTCGATCATCATGTTAACTTGTAATATTTGTGACTTATGTTTCCTGTGGGTAAAGAACCGTTAGCACTTTCTTGTTTATGTCAAATTTTTTGTGACATACAAGGGCCCCCCCAAATTAAATCTCTTTTTTCATTTGAGCCAAAAATGTAACAAAAGCAAAATTGGTCATTCTGAAAAATGTGAAGTCTACGGCTGAGATGTCACCTTAAATAATGTAAAAAAAAAGTCAACAGAAACTAATAAATGTTACAATCAATATAAGAAATAAAAAAAAAAAAAAACAAAATAAAAACAAGAAAACGTCATGCAATAAAATACAGACTACAATAGCTGACAAACGAATTTATTATTGGCAAGAACGGAAAGAAGCGCCAAGCAGAGGATGGAAAATAAATAAATTGAGGTGAACTGTAGTCCATATAAGGAAATATGGATCGACAACATGAAACAAAATGTGACATAAAACAAAATCATGGTTTCATACATGTTTCAATTGGCGACATTTCCGACACGCAACATTTTTATGATTTTGTTTTTAGTAATTTCAATTGTTTTTACTTTTCGATTGCCAAAATTTTTTTATTCGATTTACGAAATAAATCACAGCGCTGATATGCATTAAATTATTCTTATAACAAAAAACCAACGGCAGAAAGCCTAAATTGTATTTGAACAACAATCGCCTGCAATTAATAAATAATAAAGAACGGCGTCTTCAGGACGCATGCCAATGAAGATGAAATTTGTATAACAGAATGTAAAAGTCATGAGTCTTATTTGCATTATTAAGGATTTTGATTTTTAATCAGCTTCCATTTGTTTCTATTTAATTTTAATACCGTTTCAATCAACACAATTAACAGCATCTGGTTATTAGAAACTAAAAGCTTCCAAGTTTCTTCCAGCTGCCAGTATTTAGTTATTATAATTTAAACGATTCGTTATTTTTCGTTCTGAAATGGAAAATCTTTATTAGTATTTTTTGTTTTGTTAATTTAATTTTTGGAACCAATTTTTATAATTCCTTATTTTGGATAATAAAATTGTTTTTTTTTCTTTAATTTTAATCTCATTTATTGGCACGACTGTTTGCTTTCTTCTTTCAATTTAAAACTGGGAGTTATTGAAATTGTTGATGGCGCAGTAATAACATTAATAGTTCTTTTTATTCTTTTCCTCTTTTGTTGAACAGCTAAAAATATTTCGTTCAGAGTTTGTCCATTAAATCGATTTTGCTTATTTAAACAAATTAAGTAAATTTTATTTTATTGTGTTCAACCGTAAGTAAGTCGTTATTAATGCCCACAGTATTTCATTGAGTAATAAAATTACTTCATAAATAAATTGCCAAAATAAATAAAAAGAAACCATTTCAAAAACAAAATCGTTCAAAATGTATATAAAAAACCTGCTGAGTAAGTACTTCAAACAATATGCTTTATTGGGTTTTAAATGGATTTTCAGTAAAAATGAACTCTATAATATTATAAACACATTGTAATAAAATACAAATATTTCCTGTGAATTTATAAATATTATAACTTATATAGATCGTTTGCATATTTTAATATAAAAATTGTTAAAATATATTTGTTATTTTGCATTAAAATATAAAAAAAGAGTATTTCCATAATAAAATGTATTCATAATAAAAAAGGCTGAAAGACATTTAGTAGGTATTACCAATTTAAAAGAGATTTATAAGTCAAGATTTTATCGTTGCTCTTAGAAAAAATGAGTTAAATATTTTACGATGAATATTATTTTATAAAAAGAAAGTACAGCTGAGACTTTATGCAAAGAAATATTTTTCCTTTTATTCACTTAAAAAGTCTAAAGTTAAAATAACAAAATATTAAAAAAAGGAAATATTTCGAAAATACGATTACATTCAAAATAGCAATTAAATATAATCTTTTTCAGCGTTAGCAAAAAATAAAAAAAAATTCGCAAAAGTAAAGTAGAAAAGTAGATAGGAAGATATCATATTTTTCAGGATATTGAAATTAACAATAGCTATGAGAATATTATTATAACTAGCTGTACGGCCCAGCTTCGCTCGGAAACTATTTGCTAATGATTAATATTTCATATGGAGTTAGAAAAAAAATGTCAATACAAGGAAGAAACGACACAAATTTTTCTCAATTTATTGTTTTAATAGTAATTCATTCAATAATAATTCATTAAAAAATAAACAAACAAAAAAGGTAATCATATAGTTTATTTTAAAGCTTGATAGTAAACAGTATTTTTTGTTTTTCTGTTGGAAGAGAAAGTAAACAGTGCTGACGGTGTACCAACTCTTGAGCATGCAACATACAATTGCTCGTGGAAAAACATTGGGTTTCTAAGTTTAACCCACACACTTTTAGCGATTGTCTTTGGGATTTATTAATCGTCATTGCGAATGCAAGGCAAACGGGAAATTGGAGACGTTTAAACTTAAATGGTAAATCACTTGGTATGATAGGTATCCTTGATGTAAGCAGCTCTTCACCTACAAACTTTTCTATAATTATTATTGCTAAGTTTTTGCCATCAGCGTTTTAATAACCAATCTAGTACCATCGCATAGTATTGGCTGATTCAGGTTACGTAACATGACTATTACCACTCCAACGTTAAGCTGGAAGTTATGTGGTGGTATTCTCGGGATCGGTAATGGAACCAATCGATTTATACGAATACCGTTCGCCATTAATTAAGTTTTGGATTTTTGAATTTATTTAATCAACGTATTTGTTTTTTGCAGCCAAAATGGCTCTTTTACTTAACCAAAGTTAATCGCTATAATTTTGAGCAATGTATGTGAACAGTTCTGCTATTAGTTCGACTTTAGACATTGTGAATTGGCAAGAGTCCATTGGAAAGGAAATCTGGCCTGTTGTAGATTCAGTCGGTTTTTTCCACTGCCAATATCTAACAATATATAAGAATAGATAGACAACGCTAGAAGTAGATAATCATTCAAATTTTAAGAAATGTTGCGTGCAAGCAAAATCGTTCGAAGTTTAGCTTTTATTTTTTACTTTAGCAATAAAATTTTAGAACAAAAGAATTTTGATATTGGATTTTTCAGCATAAAAGCGATATACATATGTGTGTATGTATCGTTAAAATTGCAGTGAGTAGAAAAGTATTTTTTAACTTCAAAGTGAAGTGTAATTGTCGATGACTTAATATTTTTAAGCCCTCACTATACAATATCTCAAGGTTTTTCTTCTCTTATAAAAACTATTAATTTTAAAATTATGTAAATCAAATCACACGAAAAATGAACAAAGAAGAATTTCTTTGAGAATAATTTGTACGCTTGTTGGTTGTCCATCTGAAAAAAAAGAAATTAAAAATTTATTAGAAAAAACACTTAGGGTTCTTAATATAAAATAAAGGATTAAAAACCTGGAGGCGCAAGATCATGAAAAGTTAATATCTTTTGATGTAGTAACGTTATTTTCTAGTATTCCTGTTAATTTGGCAACTAATAGAAAAAAATGGGAGTTTAGAAAATTTTTTTACGTATTCTCAAGATAATAGATATGAGAAGCAAAAACTACTTTCAATGTGTTATCGAGAAATTGTTAGATAACATTATTGGAGAATTAAATGCTTAACAAAAAAAAAGTGGCAAATACATTGATGATTTATTTTTTACTATATCTAAATCTTCAATTAACAAAACGTTAAAGGAAACGAACTTTATATTTCAATAGAAAATATTCAAAACTTTTTTATTCAGACACATTAAAAAAAAAGATACGTAAACAATTATTTATAGATTGTTACCAAAAACCAATTGCTTTAAACATAATAATGATTACTCTGACCACAATAAAATTAATTAATATCTCAAATTATTTGACGGAAAGGATTTTAGAAATAAAAGACAAAGAATTCCATAAGAATAACAAAGAAAGGTAAAAAATTTATTTACTGCGAACAATTTTTTAATACAAATAAATAATATAGTATAAGAAGAAGAAAATGTTATAACAAATGTAGTAGAATCAAAAATATATAAATCTTATCCGAAAGAGTAAGGAAATCAAAAATGTTTGATACCCATAAATATTAGACGGCATAACAGAATAGTTACACATTCAATAGATTGTTTAGTAAAACTAAAGATAAAATTCAAGCATTTAATATGATAACGATAAATAGAAGGACATAAGTCACATCAAAAATGCAGAGATAAAACACAGGAAACGTCATTGTTTTCACATTGTTCTAAAGTAAATAATTTTTTTTTTAAATAGCACTTCAGGCAACAATGCCTATTTAGTCAATTACCGTGCTACATTCTTTAGGATAGGGATAGAGAAAATATGCGACGACAGCTGGTGAAAGTAGAAGGATAGTAACGGAAATTAACTGTCGTATAAGATAGCTTTAGTGACCAGTGACTATCCCTTCATCACTGAGCAGCCCCACCAACAGTCAATTTTTATTTGTAGTGAAAAAAAAACAAGGTCTTTGTTGGGAATCGGAACTCACAATGCCCAGTCATGTAGCCTACATGGGCACCTAAATCTTTATCCTAACTTTAATTTAGAAAATAACTATATAAGTCGATACACGTTAGATGTGTTAAAAATAATTAAAGTACCATTAACAAAGATAATAAACTTTAAAGCAGATGCGGCGAAGATGTAATGATATCATTATCTCGCTGCTTTCTGGCCTGTACTATACAGAATACAGGCTTGACAATGATGTCATCACATTGAAACTCACCAGTCACACCGAACAAATAGCCAGCAGTGACGGTTTACATCGAAGAAAATTAAAATTAATTTTTGAATGCATTTGTATGTAAAATAAAATTGTTTTGTATACAGATTTTTTCAAAGTTTGAATTTATTTATAAAGTTTTTGTTGCCAGAAAATTATATTTGTAGAAAATAGTTATTCAATTTTTTTTCAATTTGGTGTTATTCTTTTTGTTTTGTCTTTTACAAAAAAAAAAATTTTTTTGTGTATTTTTAATTTATTTATCAACAATTTTCCATTTATTAATTGATTGATTGATTGATTAACTTGTTTTCACGCTTTTCTATTTCTGAAAAAGCCACCCAACGTTTAGGCGAAATATTAAAAATAAATATTATTTATTTAATTTTTATATAAAAGGTTTATGCATGAAACAATTATGTAAGCTAAATATGTTTTATTTTAATCAACTGCAATAAAAACAGTAATAACATAGTTCCAAATTTAATTATTTTTTTTGAGATTTAACTTTTTTTTATATTTTAAAAACTACAACAATAATTCTGGCTGTATTTTTTTAGAATAAACAAGAGGCTGTTAATCGAACAAAATCCTTAAGCCTGAATTATAATTTCCAATTTGAATAAATTTTTTTAAGCTAAAATAGTGAAATTATTATAATAATAATTTTTGTAAGTTAATTGCTATCCTTTACAGAGTGAATTCCTAAAAACTTTACAGCAACCAAGGAAAGTTTTTATCTTAAATTAGAAGTTTCTAAAAATTGCTTATAAAATATTAAAATGATTATTGATCCTAAATATCGAGCTATTATTTAGTAAATTTATATTTTGAATTGAAAATATAAAAGTTTGTACAGTAATAACTCAGTTAATAATTATCCATTTGTAATGTAAAGTAGATGGTTATTTATGACCATTTATTTTTTATTATTTATTTGATATTAAATAATAAAAATTTAAGCAAAGGCCCCTATAATGTTCGTTGATATTTTATTGGTTTAATTAAATTAATTTATACTTAATTAAATTCTGATAAATATCGAGATATATGTGCAGTTGTAATCTGAATTCATATAAGTTTTATACAAGTTAGATTTTCATATCGAAAAAAAAGAAGAAGGGAGTGTTGCCAGTTTACTGCACATTTTAAACAGATAAAAGTAACACGAAAGCATTAAACAGCAAAAGTAAATAAATATTTGTAATTACATTCTGGAGATGTTTTTATGGGTTTCTAGTAAAGGAATTTTAATTTATTTTTATTGGTTTTATGTTAATTATTTGACCTTTTAACCCTTTTCAAAATTAGAAAGAAATATTTTTCCACTATTAAATGTTTCTTTCTGCTCTATTGTAATTCGTTTATGTTGTTTTAGTTGTAGCTCTTGTGTAATTTCTGGGCCATAAAAACAAGTGTCTCTGCTGCCACACTGCCATCATCAACCTGGGCCCAATTTAGTTGTATTTTGTGTTGTTGTTGACAAACGTTCTATCTGCTTATAGTTAGGTAGATTTCTTGGAGTTTTTATTTTCTACCAGACAATAAAAAAAAAAAAAAACGCTCTTGTTACTTTTATTCCTTTTCTTTTTTGTTTTAACTTTAACAATAAAATGTTGAAATTTTCTATGGTAAATTCTCAGGCAGTGATGCGTTCATCTTGGAAAATAATTTTGAATTTTCCATTTAAGAAGAACAAACTCTTTTGTGTTGTGTTAAATAAGAATTGTATTTTGTATTGAGTAATTTTCATTTGACCAACAGGTCCAACAATAAAATGAAAAAATAATAAAAACATTTAATGATGTAATACGGAATAAACAAATACAGTAAAATGTCAAAAGTTATCAAATTTATGTTATGCTTTCGTTTAACACCATATTCATTTTTAAACGATCAGTCTGTCTTACTGCAGTCAACGATAAAATGCATACAGCTGGTGCTATGTTTTAAGCAGAGTAAAGTAATGAAAAATTATGATAATCAAAATTTATCCTTAAGAAAATGAAATTTTGCTACGCTTTTCTTTACCAAAATCCTATCCTCTTTCAGTTCACTACATAAGAAAATTATTGCAACTTTAGTTAATGTATTTTGTTCTTTTCAATAATAAAAACTAATCTAAATTTAAAATGGTGCAAGTTTAGGTGTGTTTTAAAATGTAGTTTTATGATAATTAAAAACAACAGATCTGCAAAAAAATAAAGGCGAATATTATTTTATTTTTTTTTTCAGAAAAATACTTGCGTTTTTCTAATTATGTTTTGTCCGTCTGGAAAATCTTAGCATACTAAGGTTGCCAGGTTCTTTTTGTAAATCTTAATGCGTTACATCATAAATATTATAAGTAAAAACGACACATGATGTTTACAATCTACTCAATGTAAGGTAGATAGTTGCCACGCATGAAGCTGATGACGGCGATGCTGCATTTCATCTTTCAATGTCTAATTTTTATTGTTTAATTTTATTTCACTTTCTTAAGAGATTACGAAATTTAAAATATTTCTGAACTTAAGTTGAATTGACATTATTTACTTTATATTATATTGCTTAAATAATGAAAGGTTGACCAGTGTTTTCTATCCTAAACAAATAAATTAATGTTTAAATCATGAGTAAAGCTTTCATTACTTCGACTTAAATATATTTTTATATTGATAATAAAAGTTTTTTTTTTGTTTACAAAATTTAATTTCCTGGCCTACTAAATGAGGTAATAAAAGAAAAAAAGAAAATAATAAAATACTCCAATGACTCCATAATGTCTACAAAGTATTTTTTTATTGAAATTTTTGCTTTGGTTTTTTTAGTATTTTTTGTTTTATAAAAACAAAACGTGTTGTCCTTTCTTTTAAATTGTAATGAGGACTAGATATTCAAGTCCATTATCTTATTTTCATTTCCCTAATAATCGTTATGTTAATTTCATTTTATACTCTCAAATATTCTTTTTTTGTTTTGTTAATTTGAAGTTAAAATTCGTTTCATATCTCCTCATATTGTTAATTAAATTTTGTTTTTCAGTTTAAAGTTTTAATACAATTAAAAATAGAGAGCGAGTTTTTATCGGCTGCATATTCACCTAAATTTTTAAAAATTTATTTTAAAAAGACCACCTACAGTTAAAGGTATGTGTAAATGTCGGCCAGGTTTATTTTAGATTGCATTATATCCTTATAGAACACTACAATACAAAAAAATGCATACAGGCCAGCTATCATATGAATAAAATTATTTTAATTATGATTCTTTTCTTTCATCACCCTTGTAAGTTGGTTGTGTTGTAATTTTGGTGAAGGGGTCATTCGATAAGATAATTTTAACACTATTGTTTAATTTGCATTAAAAAGTAATACGTTTTCTAATGAGATTTCAGTTTATCGGTGTGAGTTTGAAGTAAAAAATATTTAGATAAGCTCGAAAGTGTTTTCATAGTGTCATGGTATGAGACAAGATAAGATGCGATGAAGAATTTTTTAAGACGCCCTTTTGTCTTGTAGTTTCATTAGAGAGCGAGTTTATTCAATTCATAATAAATTAATTAGAGTTTTATTTCATAATATTGTATTTTCAAAATATTTAAGCAAAAATATTAAAAATGTTCATTCATTGTCATTTGTGTTATTGCCATTTTACATTTTTTCTTATGCTTTCGAACGAAAAACCATGCTGACTAAAACATTTTTTGCCAACTTTTATTTCATATTGATAACTAATGAGAATAAGTTTTATGTTGCATTTTAATTAAAAGGATACTCAGTGAAAATTAATCTCGATTCCATATTGGATTATGATTTCATTTAAGAAAGAGAAAAACTACTGAAAACCAAGACCTCTACATAGTCACAGAAGTATCGATATTACGCTTCTTCTAAGGTAATCAGTGAAAAATCTAATCATAACGAGAGTTATATTTAATTTTGCGAAATGGCATCATCCTTGATCAAGTATGTAATTACAACTTAAAAGTGCTTTTGTCTCAGTTGTAAAAAAATTTTACGTCAGCCATAAAAGAGATATTTCCGTAACTATAACTTCGCTATAGACTAACATGATGCAAATAATCATTATATGACTAACATCGCGATTATTAAATTTGCAAATAAATTCTTCGAAATACTTTATCAACTCATTCCTTCAAATTTAAAAAAAAAAAGTTATATCTGTTATATTATAACAAGCTAATGATCCCGAAAACTCCAAGACTCGAAACCTAAAACCATTTTTATGGATAAGGGAGAAATATTCGTGTTAATAAGGAAATATGGTTGATGAAATTATTTTATAAAAAGATTTTGACCGATGAAAATTTTTTACAGAGAATAATGATTTTTTTTGTAAAAATTCAAAACTGTATATAAATCATAATTAAAGAAAATTTTCTACCGAAAAACTATGACTGACAAATTTTTATTATTAAAAAATCATGACCGAAGAAAAATGAAATAAATTTAAAAATTACAATAGCAACAAATATTACTTAATGCCGCCTCTTTTATTTAAGATAAAAGTTAGAAAATAGAATAAAGGGGCCTGAGGGAGGCACAGTAAAATATAATTTAATGTATAGTTTGGGATTTTTATTTAATTTTGTGCACAAAACTTGAACACATTTTATTAAATTGCAAATTCAGCGCTAATAAAGCGAAGAAATCAAAACAATTATGTACCGCAAACCACCTCACTTTCCTTAACTTTAACAAAAAGTTATAATATTATTTCCACTGACGTATAATATACATTGGGTATTTCAACTTTTAACACTTTGACTTGATTTAATTAACAACGACCTAATTTGCATTTTAGTTTTTCCTAACTCTTTGGTTTTTCTAAACTTTTGCTTAAACACTGAAAATCCAAAAAAATGTGCTGTGTGCAACATAACGATTATGCTGTCAACTGCATTGATTTGAATTAAAAATACTATTCGTATTATTAATTTAAAAAAAAAGAATTTGCTTGCAGTAAAAATATTGCTTTCGTGACCAATTGCTTAGCTGACATAAAAACAACCTTCACATAACGACTGTAAATATAATACGGTTAAGGTTTTATGAATGATTTTCCACTCTTAGTATTTAACACTGAACTGACTGATACAATTCCACTGCATGGTGACTTCCTGCAATCAAAGTTCGAACTGTAATTTTCTCTATCCATACTTAGAAGTATAAATCATCTAGTTATTTGCACTTATGAGATTTCAATAGTATGTGTTTGGATTGGTAGTGTTGGTGTTTTGTAGGCCTTTTAGGTAACAGATTATACTATTATAATTTGATTGGAAGTCTGCCTTACAAATTTTGCCGTCCATTTTTAACTTCCATGTGTCACACGTTATGTTGCACAAAAACAATCATAAATAATATAAATTGCGTAACTAAAAGCCGAGGGTCGAATGATGTATGAGTTGGTTAGTTAGTCACTGCGAAATTTAAAAGTATAATAGTTTTGGCAAAAACCTTTTGTAATCAACCATCAAAATTGTATATTAAATCGCTAACGTTTGTCTGATGAGACATGATTTGTTATTATCTTCATCGTTGTGGCTTAGCAACGCTTATTTTAATGCTATTGGGTATGCAGGAAGGTATTGCCATGTTTTATTACAGAACTTAGATACTATGAAAACGTTCGGTCTAAATTACTTATGATTATTTCATTTGCAATTAATTTGCTGTTTATCTTGTTTGTTAACATTTAAAAACACTTTCACCATTCATGCGTCAAAAAAAAAAAGAAACAATTTATGAAGTCAAGCAGACTAACAACTTTAGTGAATTACTAAAAAAAAATAGATAAGAATATGAAAAATAAATAAATGTGAAAAAATGGGAAATCAGAGCATGCCTTGCATGACAACATCATTGTCACCCACAAGTAAGTCATAGAGCTCGTAAGCTTTGTTATTTACACATGTGAGAATGCGTGCTTTTATTTACACACTTACAGAAATTGTGTGTATAAACATTTGACACGGTGATTCAAACTACAGCAAAAAAATTAGAAAAAAGAAGTGCGAATGATTTAGCTAAAGCTTATGTTGAATTTGGTTTTGGTAGTTTTTACAAAACTGTGCGGCCAACCGAAGCAATATTTTGAGCGGATTATTTTTAAACGAATAAACCCAAATAATATGTGGCATTAAATAATTATGCAGACAATTGGCATACAGTCAAAATGAAAAGTGTGCACACATTAAAATTGATGCACAAATACTGCCTTCAGCTCATGCAGCACCAAGTAAGTAAGCAGGATAAATAATTATTAGGTGAAATATTTTTTTTCGAGTTATTTATTTCGTCTTCCTGTAACTGTTTAGTTTTCTTGAGAACGGAATGCGCTCAGAGATATTATTTAACCAAATTCCTTTATTTTTTTATAGCCGAAAATTTTTTTAATCACTGTTGCAAATTTCGAATGTATATAAATAAAAAGATTTATTTATTTGTTTATGAAGGGATATATGCTTGGTTGGATTTACATTTTTTTTTTATATTAAATGAATATGCAAACATCAAAACAAAAGGCTGTTTGTTTTACGTGTGCATGTGATTGTTGAAGGTTAAAGTTATTAAACAGAACAGCTCAGCATTATATAACAGGAAAAATATTTTCCAAAAGGCAGTATACCTTTAGCCCCCCACTATGCGTTATTTTTTTTTCAAATTTAGATAAATCAATTTAAAAATCATCAGGTTTTCAATTCCCCATAATATATTAAATGAAAATGTTAGATTCTTTGTAATTATTATTTAGATTAAGTTAATTGTCTTAACTATTAAATAAAATCGATTAATAGCTTTACGAACATAAAATATTCGTTGCGATAAATTTAAAGTTTTCCATCTCTCTCAAGAACCTTATGAAGTGAGTGGTATATAAAATGTACCCAGTTATATTATTTGAGTCATTAATTTAAAAATAACTCAACCTTTTAATTTCAGAAAATAAAATTATTTTAACTTTTCAAAGTGATTAAAGCAGCGCTCGTTGCTTTAACAAACCAAAAAAAAATAACGAAAAGGTTCACAAATGATATGTATAATTGATAACATGCCTAATTGAAAATGAGCTGTGAATGACATTTTCTTAACTGATATAAAAGAGACAAACTTTGTTATTTGTTATATTTGAAATATATAAAGGAAACTGGCTTGCTAAAAAACTAAATGAAGTGCTAACATCAGGGTTGATTCACACTGTTTTTAAGCAACTGGGCCGACGTTTATAATTGTCACATAATATTTTATTTAAATGCACTCGTATGAAAAGACAATATAATAAATAATCAAGGCAATAAAATATTTCCTAAATATATTCTCTTAAATAAGAAATTTAAAAAATTATAAATAGAATAAAAAGATTGTATACAGGTTAACATTTTGAAAATTATTATTACATAATTGAATACACATTCCCAGTGTTATTATTAAAAGTTTCGGGGAGTTTTGTAAATGATGGGACAATTTTGTTTTTATTTTTTCAATTAAGCGCATTTTCTAATGTCATTGGGAAAAGGCAGCAGACATTTCAAGTTAAATTCCTAGAGCGTAAACAATTAATTAATTAATTAATTATTTAAAAAAAAACAAAAACAACAACCTCATCAAGAATCCATGCAGAAGACGCCGCTAAATAGTCATCAAATGAATTTATTTAACTTCTGAAGTTAAAGCACAAGGCAGGCACACAAATAGTGTGAATAGTTTTTCATTTTCTTTTTTGTTTTTGTAAATTATAAGAAAAAGATTAGAATTTTAGTTGAAATTAATGCGGGACTTTTTGGAGAGAATTTGAAAAAAAAGTAATAATTATAATTATCCACCTGGTCTTAATGAAAGTAACAACCAGCATTTGATTCAATTTTGAGCAGTTTTAATTTTTGCTTTTTGTTTGGTACAGGTAGAAGCTAAACAAAAATAAATGTTACACGTGATCAAAAACATTTACTTAATTAAGTTTTTTTTTTGTTGTTTCTCAATTGTTTTTTCTTTGTAGTGTTTAAATTTATTAACTTTTACGAGACAATAATGTGACGCGGTGTTTTAGAATAAAATTAATTTTTATGAGTGGAAAATGTTATTATAATTTATGAAAATTTATACAAAAAGGCAAATACCCAAAATAAGTTCGAAACGGTTATAGGAGTAGTTATGTTAAATAACAAAGTTATTCTCCATGCATTTGAATAAAAATTTCTTTTAGTTAGGTAAAATATTTTCTCATTTATTTTTTATTGATCTAAGCGATTGACATTGTAATCTGTATAAATGTATTAAACGAGCTATGAGCCGTAACTTCGGTAGGGGCTTGGCTGATTTTTTGTGGTAAAATTTTTTCGCAATAACAACAAAATTTTCTATAGAATTATAGGAAAAAATCACTCCAAAAATGTTAAGATTATAAATGCTTACAAAAATCCGTTTGTACATATTAAATTTAATTTAACTAAAGTTTCCGTAGTTTAAACAAAATGTATTTTATAAGAAACTCCCAGCAAAAACAATTATTAAGTCTTTATATCTGATTTGAGTTATTTTTAGTTCATAGCAAAACTAATATAGCAGGGAATCTATGTGGTAGAAAAGATAAAAAATATTTTCTTTTGAATTTTTCACTGTTTAAACTCCTTTTGAAATAGAATGAAAATTTAACAAATATTGATTACTTCACTTTATGCATAAAATTTAAAATATTTTTTTTTATATATTTAGATCTCCCGCTTAGGTGCTTTGGTGTACTGAAATAATCAACGGTATAATTTACTGCCTGCATGTTTATTTGAAAAGTTTATTTGAAAATAAATTAAAATTGTAATTAGATCCTTTGATGCAATAAAAGCGGCTTAATTAAATGAGGACACTTTAATGGGAATGGCGCATTCACATAACACCAACTTAACATATGAATCAGCGTTATTATTTCCTATACTTTTGTATAAAACAAACTATAAATCTGCAATAGATATTTGTTGCCATTGTGAATAGGCTTTTAAATTATAATACAAAAGACATTTGTGGAATTGTAATTATAGAATCAGCCACCATATGTATGGTTGTGTTTGATTGCGTTCAACCAGTAGGTATTTGAAATTAGATAAAATCAAATTAACACACAGCAATTGTAAATTGTCATCATTCCCAATTGGTAATTTAAAATTTTGAAAACAAAAGAAAAAAAACAAAACAAAACAAAATATTTCCATCATGGGATTTGTGCTTGCTCACATTTGTTCAAAGAACTTAATTTGAAATTAAATAGAACCAACAATTCACTACAAGTTTCCATGAATTTAATACTTTTGCATAATAAAAAATAAAATTAAAAAAAAATATTTAGCTTTTATTTTGAATTTTTTCACAGCGTCAATTTCAATAAAATAGAAGTTAGTCATTTCCTTTATTTATTTAAATCAATTTTAGTTGGGCTTCAACTTCAGTATCAAATTATTGCCATTTATGCACATATAAAAACAACAAAAGTAATAAGAAAGTTGTCGAAAATAACTACACTTTGCCCTATGGCAGTTAATCTACTATTAATCTTATTGCAAATCCGCCAAGATTGCCTGACACTTGGGCCCTATTATGTATGTAGTTGTATACAAACCTTCTCACACACACACTCAGCCGTTAACAAGTTCTTGTAAAATTCAAAGGTCCATTGGAATACAAATTTAACAGTGTGGTCATAAATTTAAACGTGAAGATGCTTAAAAAAGTAACAACGTGAGTTAAAACGTCTCCTGTTTTGCTATTCGACAACGTTGTCTTCCCCAAAACTATGTGCGCTTCACCGGGCAAATAAAATTAAATCCAAAGTAATAAATGTGATTAAGTTGCGCGGCAAAAATCCAATTTTTATAACACAATATCTGTGAATGTAACACTTGTGGGCATAAGATTAAGAACAAGTAAATTTTTTAGTGTTTTAAATACAAACGCATTACCAAGCTATTCATTTTGAAATAGATTGTGCTAATTTTTTGTTAAGACTAAAAAAATTTATCAAAAGTTTTAATCTGTTTAAAAAAATAGTTTCGTATTTAGGATTATTTGCGCAAGTGTAAACATTATTTGTTCCTTAAAAAGTCTTTTTTGTTTAATTGTTGTTTTTTTAAAGGGGCCAAAGTACAATGTCTTTTTTTTCCAATTAAATAGTTTAGGTGTGTATGTATATGTAAAATACTTGGCAGGGCAATAATCATAAATTTAACTACAATGAAGGACATTTGTATTCGGATGTACGAGTGTACTGCATCGAATGATTAAATTATGAACTAAAAACATTTGAATGCAAGAAATAAATTATTAATAACAGCTAAACCCGATGCGCTTCGTTACCCCAATAGCATAATAACTTTAAATGGGAATGGGAGGCACCATGCCTACTGCTGAATTCCACCCGTCTGTCTGACTACAAAATTTCAAGAGTTTACTTTCTACAAATCCGTGGATACACTGATCCAGTATTGTGTAAATAGTAAAACTATAGCGTCAGGTTTTCTTTTTGTTGTTGTTGTTGTTAAGCTTTACGATAAAAAGTTTATCACTTTTTAAAATTTCCCAGCGGTTTTGATATAAAATTTCAATTCCCTACCTGTTGTAGTTTTCAAGTCACTAAGTGATTAATATTTATTTTATATAGGAGAAACAACTTTTGCTTTGCTTTGCGTCAGAGTTTCGGTTTGACATTTGAGTTAAAATGTACGTAAATGTATGAAAGTTGCCACATAAAGCACTTTTGACGCAGCGCAAAGCGAAAAGTTAACCAACATTTAACTTTTTGCGCGCTTTGACAAACACCTGGCTTTTATTATTTGTGTTTGTGTATTTGTGTGTGGGCGTAAACAAAAAATTCATGAGTGTTGTCAAAGTTTATTGTGACATACACCGCTTGATTTACGCTTTTGCGTTCGACTCTGTCCAAGTCAAGAGAAGCCAAAACTTTAACACTAAACCCATGATTATAGTTATTGAGTTACACGATAATATTTTTTCTCTCTATTCCAATTAAGCTTATTTTTTGTTATACAATGCACATGCTCGCAAGTTACAGAATATTAAATATTTACTCCATTAGGAAAGTATTATGCCCATTTATAATTTCTCGAAAAGTACTATTTCTCACCCACCAAATAATTTCAGCAAGATCGGCTTAGTGAAGTAGGCAGCTACAACTCTACGACAAACAAACAAAAAAAAAAAATGAATGTACGGCATATGGACAGCGACGTAAATGATTTTGTGACTGAAGCTCTTGTGTCTACTGATTCTTATAAACAAATCCTTGTGGAAAATTGTAGCGTCGAATTGAGGTTAATAGATTATTTTAAAGACTTTCTTAAGCAGCAGTAATGTTCCCAGTCGATTTTGCAGTATGTTGTGGTCCATGCTTTGGTCTATCACCTGTAGACCCTCTTCCTTCGAAATGATTCACGTTGTTTCTCCCAAAAATTTTACGTAACTTTTTTATCGTCACAGTAATCGATGATTGATTTTGATAAAATGTTTTAACGATTAAAATACCTTGGTTTATCGAATATTTTTCCATAATGTCTACTTCACGACTGCCAAATATGAACTGTCAAGACTAATGTTTACCAAAATGGCGAGGAAACACAGTAGTATACCTTTCCGGCAGACACCGTGTATTTATGAATAATATAGAGGTTTGTTGTGTATCGATTTTACATATGTATGTCTATTCCCCCCGGGGGCACATGATAATCTTTTTGGAACCTACTATTTCATTTAGACTGGTGTCTTGCGGGGTAAAAGGGAGCCCAGGCCCCTCAAAGGCTAGTAGGAGTCACTTGGACAATCCACATATTTCCACAGGAATCAGTACGCCCCAGAGTTCACTATTTGTCTCTTGGGACAATTAGCTGTTCTCTGACTGGTTGGCCCCTATGGGTCGGATCATACAAAATGAACACAATGGATGGTTCAGGTCCAGTGAGTATGAATGCCGGCGTGTTCTTAATTATATTAAACATCATGCGTTCTGGACCAGGAGTTGGAAAGTCTCCAACTCTTTAGCAAGGAGTGAAGGCTGCGGCCTACTTCGGGCTTTCGAAATTGCTACTAGGAGTGACCGGAGGATATACGTATTCGATGGCCTCCTAGGGCGTGAATGACGTTTGCAAATCATTTAAGTGGTTTGACCACCATCTGATTATGACTACCTACCTAATCACACTCGTATAGTTTGAAACAATGCTGCTTCTATAATATTTCATTTTCTATCCCATTGAAACTGTCATTATATTTTCATTATAGTCATGAATTTTTATTCTTTATTTTGAATAAATATCTTTTTTCTTTTTTAAGATCTTTTTTATATATTTTTTCTTCTCAATATTTCGCTTTCCTTTGGAAAGCTTCTTCAGGAAAAAATTTTTTATATTTTTGAAAAAAAAAAAATTATTAACAAATTGAAAAAATGTTTCAAAACATTTGACAAAAACATATAAAATAAAAAAATTTTCAAACATACAAAAACAAGGAAACGGAAATAACAAATAAATAAAAAATAACAAATTCTCTCTTATGAAATAATAATAACAAATTATGTGTCTATAATTCTGAGCTAAATTGCCTGTGTCTGTCTTGAAATTTATTCTCCTTACATTTGGTACATTAACAATTTCTAACATTTCCAACATATAACGTCTCTTGTAGTTTTTTTCTATATCTAATACTGATGTTTCATCAAACTTTGGATAATGATTATATTTCTTACAATGTGAAGATAAGGATGTCTTCTGGGTAGAAATATTCCTATATTTTTGGTCACATCTATGACCAGCTAATCTTGTTTTCAGTTTATTCTTTGTTGTCCCAATATAAACTTTGTCACAGTTCACCTGGTCATTTCCTCCACATGGTATCCTCTATACTACATCAGATATTTCCATTTTTCCTATTTTATCCTTCATACTGCTAAATAATTTATTTAAAGTGTTATATGTTTTGTGTGCAATTATATCTGTCATATATTTTACACTTTCTTAATCTTTCTGATATTCCAGGAACATAAATTAATGATTTATAATTTCTTGGCTCTGCCGTAGAATTTCCTAAATTATGCCTATAACTACCATATTGTCTAATTAATCTGTTAGTTAATTCTACTTGAAAATCATTGTCAATAAGTATATCTCTTATTGTATCCTTATTCTTCAACTGAAATTCTCTATCACTTATAGTCAATATTCTGTCTATCATATTTTTCGCTGTGTTTATTATCATTTTCCTTGGATGTTTTGAATAAAAATTAATAATTCTTCCAGAAGATGTTGGTTTCTTATACCAATCAAATACTAACTTATTTCTCTTCCTTATTATCAATATATCTAAATATGAAAGTCTAGATTCTAATTCTCTTTCCATCGTAAATTTAATATCCGGATGGAAACTATTCAATTCTGACAAAATATCATCCACTGCATCTTCTGAAGTTATACAAAATTTTCATAATTTCTCTTTTTGTATAAGTAAAGCTATTTGAAATTTGTTAATTGATTTTTCTGCTGACCTTTTTAGTCGACACACCCTTCATTCTAATTAGTTTTTCATCGCTTTAACAATGTTGAACATTCGCCCTGTTACCAGTTTGTCACGATAAACACTCTATTACATTTATATAAGTACATAAACATAATCTGCAATGCATATTTAAAAATAAGCTGCTCATAATTTATACGCAATTTCAAACGTGTATTTACGCTGCAGCGAATTTAGAATGTGTAAACAAAATATTCGATGCCCATAAACACTCCCACTCTTTTCTACTCTTTTTATACTTTTAGGTTTTCCAACACAGATAAAAACGCACGTTCGCAAACACATCATTTTGGTTTAAATAAAAATAAAATCTAAGTTCACGCAACATCAAGGTAAAATTTAATACTTGAACTAAATTAAAATAAATGCAAACGTTTTTAAAGCCACATACTCACTCGTACGTTCGTGTATACGTGCATACATATTTACAATAGTTGGTTTATGTAACAAGAATCATCTGTGTATACAATTAATGCTTTTGTTTAAAACCCATATTCTCTAAACCATGCACTTTATACACGTGGCTATTTGGTGAAAATTTAGCGGATTGGTTTAAGTATTTTTTTTATAATAATTTAGTTTTTTTAGAAGGTAATATTTTTCAAGTAACCCAGTTATAAATAGACATAAAAAGTTTGTGACAACAATTCATAAATTCATAAACAAGAGCAAAATTTTTTTGGACGTTATGAATTATTGTGTATGGATTTCTATAAGAAAAATTTTAAAATGGTTCTATCTTCGTAACTAAACAGAGTTTCGAGAAAATGAGTTTAATTTGTGTTCACCTATTTTTTTTTCATATATAAATTATATATATAAATTATTATTCTTAAATCTAAATGTATAATCATTAGGCCTGACCAGTGTCAGACATAATTCTAGTGACTGCAATAAAATAATATCTGAACAAATTCTCACAATAAAAAATAAATATAAAAAAATAAAAATTATTTTCAAGAGATTCCATTGGGAGGGTTACTGACCAATGCCCCTTTTTAATCGGATATGACCTCTAAAATTCAAAATATTCCGCGCAAGGGGATTCGGGTGGCACTCGAGCTTAGTTAAATATTTGCCTACGTATTGAGCAATTTCAGCAGTCACGAGTGGAATATCCAAATCGCGATGTATAATTAAATTTCGCATGTACCATGGAGCTAATATAATTAATCGTAGCATTTTGTTCTGTCGGCGTTGAATTTTTTCCACATTTGAAGCTGAAGCAGTGCCCCATAGTTGAATTCCATAGCACCATATTGGTTTCAGAATCGACTTATACAATAGAAGTTTACAGTCCAGACTAAGAGTTGAGTTCCTGCCATTTAGCCAGTATATTTGAGATAACTTGATTTTCATTTGGATTAGCTTTGTGTCGATGTGGTGTTTCCATGTAAGCCTACTTTCAAGGATTATGCCAAGATATTTAGCGTGCAAGTGGTGAGGAATAATGTGCCCGTTCATACGAATAGGGGAGCAAGTTTCCCTTTTTAAAGTCAAAGTTAAGTGGACACACTTTTGCTCGTTTATTTTTGTTCTCCATAAATTCAACCACAATTCCAGATGCGTAATATGTTCCTGAAGAACCTGAGATGACATACGGGGGTCTTCGTGAGAACTAAGGCAACCCGTATCATCGGCAAATGTTGAAGTATGGATGCTACTGCTCACAAGCATATCACAAGTATAAAGCAGATATAAAACTGGACCGAGTATACTCGCCTGCGGCACACCGGAAGCTATCGATGCGGGTTCATTGATGAAGTCTCCTTCGGCTACTGTAAACCTTCTCTGCACAATGTAACTTTCTAGAAACTTTGTGTTCACCTATAAATTTATTTTTAGTCCATTCTTTATGTTCATTGATATTAAAGATATTTCATAAAACTTTACAGCCGACGTTCATCTAAGCATAAATAATAAATAATTTTTAAGCTATTATAAGTCACGATTTCATAGCTTTTTTTTCGAATAGTTTTGTGAAAATGTGATGTTATCAAACGGCTTAAAAATTTTCAACTTTTTTGTATTTTCATATTTCTTTTACTGCAATAGAGCAATCATCTCGAAATTATTCTGTATGTGACAGGTGGTTAGACTAAGAATTTTTGTGGATCTCTTGAGGTTTTAACAAGCTCGACTCAGAAGAGACGGACGTACAAATAGTTTATGAGATCGGAAATTTATTGATGAAATGACAAACCTCTACTTATAGTGAAGAGTACAAACAATATTGAAACAAACGTGTGTACGTTAACCAGCGAATGTCCTGAGAAACTAGACAAAAGGAGACAGAAGGACAATGGCAATAACAACAGTTGTATAATATTAACATTGTAGTGGCGTTATTTTCTTCGCTTTATCATCACTTCTGTTTGCATTTGCAATGATGGATAAAATCTCTTCATGTATAAAGTACTTAAGACAGAATGAATGTTACACAAAATAACATTTTATGATAGCATTTTTCACTAATTAGTTCCCAATTACCAAACGTTCCTTGATCAATGTGACTTTACAAAAATTAACGATTTTACAAAATTGTTCTTAAGGAGTTTCAAAATAATACAATTATAAAGAGAGTACTATCATTTCCTAAAGACTTTAATTAGACAAATAAGGTGTTGATTTTTCTTTGAGTTATTTAAAATACTGTATAGGATTACATATGCATTAGCACATCGATAAGATATCTAAAATAATATATGTTATTTTCTATACTTGTACATAATTTTATATAACATAAATAAAAGCTTCAAAACTAAAATAGTTTGAAACTTTTAAAATCATATTAATAATAACATATATTATTACGTTTTTCATTATTTTTGATTATAATAGAGAGATTTGCATGTAATGTTATATTTTTTTATAACAAATATAAAAAGTCATCATAATCTTTTACTGTGTGTAGTAGATCATTAGTTTTATTTCAAAGCATAATTTCAGATTAATCTTTTTCGCATTTGTGCTTCAACTATATTCATAATAAAAATGTATAGTGAAAAGAATTTTATGTAAAAATGTTTGGTATGCGTAACTATTTTTCCAACTGATGTTGTCTGACTAAATTAGGCAAATATAACCATCGCTATTATATATTTATTATTTATTCAAAATTTTCTTTTTTTTTTGCAATATAATTATACTCTTTTCGCTACTAAACTTAGACACTCCAACTGGCATTCACGCACAAATAAAAGTTTACAAGTATTTAATCATTAGGGCAGAGCATAGCAGAGTAGTTTATTGAAATAATCGGGTTTATTTCGTAGTTTATAATCTGGAAACAATTTGAGAATTGTTTAAATAATTAATCTTGGTACTACTTGTTCCGCCGGTGAATGTACTAATGTATTCAATTCCTCCTCTTAACGTTCTTTCCGACTATAGTAAACTTGGTTGTTAATTTAATTTAAGGCAATAGGAAATGGTTTAGCGGAAAACCAAAAATGGATTAAATTAAAAGTACTCGTCCAGAGGAAAGAAAAAGAAATTAGGGATTAATTAATCTTTTATTTTAAATAGAGCTTTGTGTGGATTTCTCAACTTATGGACCGTAAAATCAATTCCTTTATATTTGTTATCGGTTAAATTTTCTTCATTTTTTAGAGGAAACAAATGCTAAAAACCAATGTTATTTAATTAGTAACAATATATAAAGCCAAAGTTATTTAATTGTTGCGATTTTAACAAACCTTCGCTGTTTTTATAAAAAACATGAACTTAAACAAGATGACAGCTGGAAATTTTTAATTCATTGCTTAAGCAGATGGGCAACTTGCACTACGTGCTTTTCTCAAACAAATAACCGATTTTAAAACTAGATTCATTCATTATGCTATTTTCATTTGGCCAACTATAAATGAAAATAGTATAATGAAAATATATAAAAACGCTTTCACAATTGCGAGTGCAAACGGCATAGCTTTTAAGACAAGTTTACAACAACAAACTTCATTTCGAACTGCTAATGTAAACAGACAACCAGAGTAAAGTTACTACTCTATTTAGATATGCGCTTGCGACAGTTAGTGCTACTCGTACTTGTATTGATTAATCATCTTATCAATAATTTAATTTTTGTTTTAATATTTTGATATATAAACCACAATCACAAGAACTGTTTAAAAATTCATAGATTGAAATTGGAGACACTGTTTTTAAGACATAAAGTTTTGTCATATTTTTTTAATACAACAAATTGGCGCTTTTATATCATTTTTTTTAAAGAAAAAAAAGTAGCACTTCAGGCAACGATGCTTATTTAGTCAAGTACCGTGCTACATTCTTTAGGAAAGGGATAGAGAATAGATTAAACAGGTGGTGAAAGTAGATGGATAGTCGGAAATTAAATGTCGTATATAAGACAGCACAGCGACCAGTGACTATGCCTTCATCGCTGAGCAGCCCCACCGACAGTCAATTTTTATTTTTGTAGTGAAAAAAACCAAGGTCTTCGTTAGGAATCGAACCCACAACCCCCATATTTACAAGCTAGTACACTACCTACTAGCCTACAGGGGCACCTAATATTGTTATTATCGGAAGAGAAAATCTCCTCTTCAGGTCCTTTCTTACATTAAAATGTGGGTGGCTTTTATACTGCTGCAGGCAGTATGCTTCCCGTAAAAATTCATCCAACTTCCAGCTAACAAGTTGACCGGCTCCATCTGAGATTTGGGAAAACATATTTCTTAACTTATCCACTAACTTTCTGGAGCACATCGTAGCCAAAGCCACTATAAAAGAGAAAACCTTTATTTTTCATAAATTGTCACTCGTATAAACTGTAATAGCCAGTTCAGTAAAAAACCAGCCTTCGAGTTAACTGGCACTTGCTGACCATTGTGATACAGCGATGAAACTTTTGCAAAAAATAACTTGAAAAAAGTCAGCTGTGTTTGGGATCGCCCTAATGCAGCATGAGTGCAAGTATGTAGTTTTTAGCCACAAATTTATGCACGAATAAAATTGTATAAAATTATAAATATACAAAAGTACATCCTGCAAATGTGTTTGTATATATTGCAAGTTGACGTTAGTACATTCTCATATTTATGTTTGAGCACGCAAACATCATGTGCAGTTAGGAATTGTGGTAATGATGCAATTGATTTCTTTGGTTGATTATTAAATTCTAAAATAAAATCAACGCATTGAAATGCACTGTAACAACAAAAAATGCTTTTACTACTGCAACGTTACAACTAATTTTACAATTGCTACTTTATTAGAAATTATTATAAAAACTATTAAATAAAATACACCTACATAATTATAAGCAAACTAAAATGTGTATTTCAGTTGCGGATTGAGAAATTATGATTATATTTATTAAATCAAACTACTTGCAAATTTTAGTTTTAGATAAAATAATTTACTATCTGGAATTAAATTAGATATTTAAGTCTTATTGAATTACCTCTTGAAAGCTAATTGATAATAAAGCTCAAACTTATTAATGCGAGTGGAAAATTTGTAAAGTAAGTGCTCAGCAAATTAAAAACAAAAACAACATTGTGATTATATACGCAAGTTTTGAGTCACAAATACAATATTAAATAAATAAAAACTCGATTCCAAATAGTTTTGATGTGATCAGGATAAGTAGTTGTTAATGGCTGTTTTATGTTTATTTTTATCTTGATTACATTTTCGAATGCTTTAATAAGTATCGTAGCATTTAAACACACTTGACAGTATAAAACTATGAAAAGAATAAATTTTTATTTCATAAGTTTTACTCTATGTAAATTTTACCACCTTTTAACCCTTTCAATTATTTGTTATTTGGTCACAATAATAGAAAATATTTCTCATAAATAAAGCAAACTTTATATGATATCAGACAGACAGACAGACATAGAGGCAATAATCGGAATTGATATTATACACAAAAATATATTTGTACTTTGTTGTACTAATACACAAACACAAAATACAAGTTTCACAATTGTCAACGATGCGTATAAAGACATAAAATTTAATAGTTGTAAGATCAAAAGGACATTTAAATGTGAGTTTAATTTATTATTTAACGTAAACATTGTTAACCCTCTCTTTAAAATTATTCGTTTATCTTTTTAATATTCATTCTCATTTTACTTACGAGCATTTTCACAAGCGAGTTTATTGTGTCCGCTGAGCTGCTTACAGGTTTGAACTAGGCCTATTATTAAATTCCTGTATTTTATGTGATTATCACCCTACGCCTTTGATTTAAGACTGATATTATAAAATATAAATTATTATTCTTAAAATTCGGGTGCCCAAAGTTTGCAGTTAATAAAATTCTAATTTTATATTTTAACAAATTTGAAAGTTTCTAAAACACGTTAAGAACAGTGATTATAACTTCTATTCTACTTTGCTACTTTTTTCAAATCAATGTAATTTGAAGCAAGCTGGCAAAAGTTGCAAGTTCAAACCACTCATGTTGCACACTTTGTGTGTAAGTAAAATTGATGTTTAAACAAGAATTTGTTCACCGCAAACAGATTTTTACATTTTTTTTGGAGTATACTACTGTATACTACAGTCTGTTTATGAATATACATGTAAAAAATAAATTATAAATGCAGAGCGATTGTTAAAGTATACGGTGTTTATAAATTAAAATAAGAAAAACAAAACATAAGCCAATCAAACGTTGCACCATATCACGCAGTAGTATCACGTCTGTAATACACATTTTTCTTATGGTCTCTAATTGTAGTTATACTCGTAGTTTGTATTTTGCTCTTAAAGGAGGAAAACCAGTAAAATAATTTCAACTTTATTATAAACTTTTTGAAACCCTGGGAGTGAAAAAAATAAAAACACACAAATAATTATGTTTCCTATTTGCGGACACCACAAATTCATTGTAGTTTATTTTTGTTTATTTCTTCCTTTGTTTTTCTACTTAATTTTATGCTTGGAAAAAGCAACAGTATACAGTATTAGTAATAATAAATCTAATAATTAAAGTTTGATTGCTTGGAAAACGAATTTTGATTGGCAACAATAAATAAACTGTAAATTTTGTTGTTGACAAAAATGAAATAATCGTATTTTTACACCAAAGTGTTTATTGTGCAAATGTATTAGTTTTGTTGTTACACACCTAAACTGACATAATGACACCATCACTGCACACTCAACCAACATTAATTTGTGTTTGAAAAAGTTGGACATTTCTTTATATATTTTTTTTTTTTTTATTTTGCATTTTTGTTTAGTTTGTTTGCTAAATTTGCCTGTGTATGTGTGCTTTTGTTTTATTATATGTTATACTTTTATGGTTTGTTTGTGTGGTGGCACGTATACAATGCCAAATGTATACAACAAATTGCTGTCATGTTTGTATTGAAAATGTGTGTATTTATGTGTGTGTGTGTGTGTATGTGTGTGTGTATTTGAATTAAATTTTTGCATTCGATTGCATCTTTTTTCGTTTTTTTAATGAAATCACGTACAATAACTTTTCTTCCACTTCCTCTGTCTTTTTTTTTTTTGTTTGTTTTGTTTTATCAAGCCTCTAGTTTTCTATTTCGATTGTATACGAAAGTTGTTTTATTTTATTGTTATGTGAATACATATATTTTTTTGTAATAAAATGGCGTCACACATCCATATATATATATATATATAGAATAACTAATCTATATCCGGTACTTATATACAACACGATATACTCGTACTTCTAAAAATCTAAGGGAATGTATTTTTTATGGCCAAAGCAGTCGCACCACTTTAAGTAATTTGCCATTGTTTTTGACACTTTGCTCCGGTATGGGCTACCGAATAGAATTATTTTGCTGTGTAGTTAGCTGTCCAGTTAGGTAATTTATTTTAATTGTTTCGGTTTTTCCTTATTAATATTTTGTTGCTTTCATTATTGTTTGTCTTTGGTCGACAGAGGACTGGGGTATTGTCGATGGTATGTATGTGTGTCCATTTATTATTATTTTATTTTGTTTGTTGTTATTTGTGTTTTTATGCTGCTGAAGTAATAAAAGTTTTTAGACATGTCCTATGAAGTTGTTTACTTATTTGCTATTGTTGATATTCCTTGGTGGTGATTGTTGTTTTTCTTTTTCTTTTTTTTTTATTAAGTTGTGTGATTTACAAATGAATTGATGGGGTGTTCTACTTAGTATATGCTTCAGCAATATATTATATCCATAAAATTTATATCGTTTTGATATTTGATATTGCAGCTTATCTATAAGCAACTAAACATTAATGTTATTCTATATTTTTATAGTTTTCATTATAAACTATCGCTTAAATTTACTTTTTTGCTTCTACTTTTTCATAAAACTTTAGTGGAATTCAGTTTTCAGAGCCAGTGGGGTTGATTTGACATTTCTAAAACAGAAAGGCTAAATCCTTTACTAGAGTCCATAAAATATTTAACATTTTTGAAAGCCCTTCAACTTCAATATGCTGATTGCTACTGGGCTTTTGTCGTTAATTGTCCCTAACTTACAGCTAATAATGTTTTCATCGCCTGAGGAATATTTCATTTCTTACAAAAATTAAGCAAACTCAGCAAATATATCAAACTAATATAACTAATAATATATACAATAATATTATAGCATATTCGCTTTCTTTTTTTATAATTATTAATAATATAACTATTTCTTCTTATTTTTATTAAATATTAATCTTAATCTTTTAAACGGTCCTTTAAATTATAACGATTTATTTTTTTCTCGATATTTCGCTTTCCTGTGGAAAGCTTCTTCAGGAAATCATTTTTTATATTTTTCAAAAACAAAAATTATAACAATTTGAAATGAAAAATTTTTTTGAAAAACATTTGACAAAACATATAAAATAATTTTCTTCTTACATACAAACATACAAAAATTTAAATTTAAAATATTTATAATATCTAAACCGACTAAATATTGTATGATTTGCTCAGTTTAGTTTAAAATTTAAACATGAATCAACTTATAAACCAACAATGATTGCAGATTATTGAATTATCCAAATTCTTGGTTGGTTTGGGTGACGATCTTAGGAATGCTGTGTTAAAGTTACACACAAGATTTACATTATTAGGCATTAAGCCATTAGGCGGCTCAGTGCCGTTGGCAGCAATTAGGCCTCTAGAACTCCATTGTTTATATAACCAAAATTTATACAATATTGTTTTTAAACTTTGTTTATTTTATTTTAGTGTACAAAGTAATTTTCATTATTAAAATTAATCGAAAAATAGCCAAACAGGAAATAATTAATTTCGTTTGCAAAATAACCACAAGGACAAGGCGTGTCATCATAAAGAATAAACCAGATTGCTTTTCTACACATTTCGAAAAAATTTCAAATATCAATAATATTCATTCTTAGTTTTTTTAAATTTAATTTGTGAACGTTAATTCTCTTAATATTGCAAATTAATAAAAACTAGCTGACCCGGCAAACGTTGTTTTGCAATAGTAATAAGGAAAAAATTGGATTTACTTAATTTTAATTAATCTTTCGTGTAGAGAATACCTTAAAAGTGCTATGTTATGTTATAGTTCGACTTGTAGTAGAAGTTAAATGTTCCCAGATTGAAATATGCCATAAATGTTGTTGAATTGATTTGTGGAAAAATCGTAATTTCAATGCAATTCTGCCGAATCACGTTTTTCAGGAATTTTTCGAGTTTTCCACTAAGAGTTTTCTATATTGCAATTCGAAAAGCTACAACGGAACAATTGCACACAAAATTCCATACTAAAAATAAATTTTCGATTTTTCTAATTTCCCGGCTTTTCTTTCGTACTAATATTCTCCTGGCAATTACGAACAACTGAAAAAAATTTGAGCCTAATCGGCTCAGCCGTTCTAGAGTTATGGAACGACAATAAAATGTACACTTCTTTTTATATATATATATATATATAGAAGAAGAAGATAAGCCACTTTTCATCACTTAAGAGTAATTAATTATTACAATATTTAGTACATGAATGCAACTGTTGCAAATATTTATGCATTATTTTATGTTCTATTTCAAGACTACGATAACAAAATAATCTAGTGCCTACAAAGACTAATGCCAATATTGACTAAATAGAGATATTTAAGCTTCCGGAAAATTGTATGTCTTTTGTTTTCCTACATTCTTCAACTCCCCAATGACTAATGGATGGACTCTTGTCGTTGCTATTGTTTATTTTTCTCCATTTTTTTTGCGCTAAAATAATACAGAAACACTTCCAGCCAAATCAAGGCACTACAGCTATCAGCCTAAGAAAAACAACAAAAACATCGAACAAAGGCAAACAGAAAATTGCTACTTAGCTTTTGCATGAATTAACAAGAAATAGAAAAAGATGATAAAGTGCAGACTTACGTCCGCTGTGATACTCACTCTTTTGCTCACCCTGTATACATTTAGGTTTAATGAAACACCTTCCATGCTGCAAAGAAACTAAAATGCATGAGCAGGTATATAAATATCATCGTAATTTCTACCGTCATCATCGCCATCATCATCATCATCAGCAGCAGTAGACAAACGAAGTGTTATGAAAGCACGTAGCCATGCTTGGAGGACACTACCAACTTGTTAATCCACCAAACGAAACTATCAAACATATACAAGCTTAGTTTATACACAAGCAGTTACTCGTACTAACTAGTTAAACTTATTGTTTCTATTTCGTTACAACTGCTCATTTCTATGTTCGACGATACAACAATTGCTTTTGAAACATTTCATTTGAGCTCCGTCTTTAATACATAAAAGACCATGGAATAAAAACAATGTATGCTCGTTCAACTAAAGACAATTACAATGGTTAAGGCTTACGTGCAGCTTACACAACAATGATATCCTTAAATGGATGAGAAAAGTAACGTAATGAAACTAAATGAAACGGCATCAGTGTAATGGACAAACAAACGCATTAGTACAGAGCTGCATAGACGTACGTGAACCAATATTATAACAATTGTGTTGCATATTATAGCAGTAATTTGTTTACGAGTATGATAAAAACTTTTACTATTCTTAACTTAACAGCAGATAGGAAAGAAGGTTTAATTGATTTTTTAAACTTTGGCAGAGCAACCTCGAAAACCTTATTTATAGCTTCTTTAATTAATTTCATTTTGAAATAAAGTTACCCTCATTGTTATTTCTTGCTAATTGCATGGAAAATGTACTGATTCCATTATTATATTTGATAATTTGTAAACTTTATATTTAACATGTGGAAACTTCTACATTTTATATAAGCAGATATAAAGAAAAGCAATTAAACTTAAAGTTTTCTTTTCTTTTTAATTAAAAAAAAATTTTTTTTAATATTTTATTAAGATTTTTGAACATGTTTTAGCACCAGAAAGGCACAATGGACAGGATTGAAAAATTTCGCACCAAATAATTTTTCAACTTTGAGAAAATGTTGCCAGAAATACTCCATATGCTTTATCATAATAATATAAAGGGAGTGCGACTACCCCAGCATTTTTTATGTACGTTTGGCAGCTTTGAGAATGTTAAATGCTTCATAAAAAAAAAAGATTAAGCTTTCTAGAGAAACCATTTCAGAAAATTTTGTGAAAAACGTGATTTAAAACATTTTATTAAAAACTGTTATGGTAATACTCCATACAACAATTTTATTTGTTTGTAAGTACAAAATGCCTGTATCTATACGCTGAAACAGGGAACAGTCCTAAATATTCTAAAAAATATTTTATTATGTCGACGACATCATATGTATACTGGAGGGGATAACGGGGGGCAAATTCTGGATTACTTGAATGGAGGACACAAGGACATAAAATTTACAATGGAAAAGGAAGAGGAGGGGAGAATTAATTATCTGGACCTAACGATCAAGAGGAACAGATTCGAATATGAAATATACAGGAAACCAACAGCAACGGACACAATAATACACAACTCATCAAATCATCCCCAGCAACACAAAAACGCAGCAATCAGGCAGTTAATAACAAGACTCGAGAGAACACCACTAACACGGCAAATGTATATGAAGGAAATGGAAACAATATACACCATAGCGGAAAACAACGGATACAAAAAGCGCCTCGTAAATAACATCAAGAAACAAATTGGAACGAACAAAGAACAGGAGAAGGAAGGAAAAAAAATGGGCTACATTAACATATATAGGAAAATCAACGTACAAACTGGCGAAATTCTTTGGAAAACACAACATCAATACCGCATTTAGAACAAGAAACAACCTAGGCAGAATACTACGGAATAAAACAACCGAGGCAAATATACTAGACAAACAAGGAGTGTACAAATTAACTTGTACATGCCATTATAGCTACATCGGGCAAACAGGACGAAAAATTAAGACCAGATTTAGGGAACACATTAGAGACTATAACGGGAGACTACGGGAACCAAAATCAACTCCAGAATCAAACTTCGCGAACCATATATTTAACAACAAATGTACACCAGGACATATTAAGACAACGGTTAAACTGCTTCACACACAGCACAAAGGAAGGAGACTAAATGTATTAGAAAACATGGAAATATACAAACAAAAAACATTTGACGGACGAATAATAAATGAACAAATAAACACTGCTTCGGACACAATATTTGAACCGTTGAAACATTTTTACAGGAAAACAAACACTACACAAGCACAAAAACGTTACGCAGGTGCGCAAGACCAAGGCAATAAAGAACATCATAAACGTACAATTACAGATTATTATGTCACATAAAAATAAAAGAGGAAAAAAGAAAAAACCCAATAGGTTCACACATAAACAAAAACGGACAACAAGCATGCTCGTAAAAGAATTTAGTTAGGAAAGAAGACGAATGAAAAAGAGAGCGACAAGTTAGGTAAAAAGAGACAAACAAAAAAAGGAGAGAGAGAGATGTAGGCAAAAAAGACAGAAAGGGACGAACGCAATAACATGAAGGGAGACACGAACTATATAAACACAACTGACAATAGAACGCAACTAGTACGAAAAGAACACTAAAGATGGCAAACAGCCGAAACCGGTTTGTTCACAAACCAAATTTGACGAGGGTCGACGGAAAACCGTACCCAAACAAAAGATATTTTATTATTTTTAAATAGCAAACGTTAATGGGATTACAGTGTATAATATTGTTACGTTTATACCTTTTATAAACGTTTTGCTTTGAGTACTTTATTGTAAAATAAATAACACCAGTTTTTAGAGTTTTTAAGTTAATAACAATTTTATTAACTATACAAAGTTGACACTACAGAACAATTTACTTAGGATGCTCGTCTTCATTTTACGAGGTCTAAATTTACACTGACTGACTAACCACTCAGGACGATGCCCTTTTATATTTGTCCATTACAAATCTAGAAAATTTAAGAATCTTCTACTCACTTTGTATCACATTTTGTTGTTGTATGTTGTTTATGCAATGTCTAGGCGCCAGTATGTCTGTGAGTATTTTTGTTTTTGCTTTTATACTGATAAAAAGTTTCTTCTTGGAATTTATTTTAAGATATTTGTTGTTGTCTTTTGTAGAAAAGGTTTCTTAGAAAACTACGCAGATGGTAAACAGCATACATGTTTGTTGTTGTTTTAGGCGTATACATTTTCTACGCAGTTAGTAAACAGAAATTTGTTTTTTTGTCTTGCATGCCACACAGTTAGTAAACAGCATATCAAATTGTTGTTGTCTTGCGCGTATAAAATTTCTACGCAGTTTGTAGCTAGAAATTTTGTTGTTGTACCATAAGTTTTCTTAGCAAGCCACGCAGTTCGTAAACAACATACCCAGTAGTTCGCTTTATTGCTTAACTATGTTATTTTAAAACTTAAGCAAGACACATCTGTAACAATATAAAAAGGCTTAAGACATCTTACTTAACGTTAATGTGAGTAGCAATTATGTTTGTTATTGCTAAAAAATTTCTCAGCGTTGTTGATAATTTGAATGAAAATTATTGTTTGCTATTCTTTTGTCTTTATCAGTTATGCTGTTGATGTTGTTGCCATTTCTGTTGCATTTGCTGCGGCTCTCCTTGTAGAAGGAGCGGGTGGTGTTTTTATGATGTTGTTACATTGCATGAGAAATTAATGCTGTTTTAAGGTAAATTTGCAAACCAAACATGCAAGTAATAAATCAATTAATGAACTATAGCAGGTTTATTAAGGCAGAAAATACTTGACTGCCAGCAAAACTATTCTTTTATTCTTCTTGTTTGCATTGTCTGTGGCATGTTAGTCGACAATGTGGCCCATCTATAATCATTTAAAATAAATATATTGTGCTTTTTTGTGTATATGCAAAAACTAAGCAACAAACAAACTCTTACTCATGCCTATAATACACAATACAATACAAGTCACATTCCTAAATAGCATAACGAAAAGTTAAAAATTTCTTAAGAATATTTTGCATGTTTTCTAAAGGAACATGAAACATGTAACTAACGTAAATTGAACTTAAAAGCACACACTCTACAAAAACGATTCCATGTACAGGATGATCATAAAATAATGATTATTAAGTTTACGAGTATTTGCATGTTTCATTTTGAGCTGTAGAGTGTGGTTAAGTTTTCAACTCATACTGCTCACATATTTCTTCTTCAAACTCTAAATTATGTCTATATACGAGTTGGACGGAAGGCAAGAGCTTTAGTATCGGCAATAAAAAATCCATTGTCACCCTGAACTTATAACTTTATGTTTAGGTATTCTGTCTGTATTGAAGTTATTGCCAGCAGATGCTTGAGTGAGTGTGTTTGTATTTTGAATTCAACAGACAATATAATAAATGAATTACTAGTGACACTGGACATGCTTATGAAAATTTGTGTTGCGTTGCTTTATTTCGTTATTCATTTCTTTCTTGATTTAAGGGGGCGAAAATTTATAATCATTTCAAATCAATTCTTACGCTTTTACCGACCAGCAACATCAGCGAACGTTACAACCTACTGACCAGGAACTAGAGCATATTTATATATTTCCATTGCCATTGCAACATGATTCAAGTCTTTATTATTAGCATTGATGGAGTAACTGAATTGCCAACAGCTGCAAGCAATTGATTGTGACAGCCAGTGTTAGCGAGTAAGCATGTTAAATATTAAGTGTGTAAACAAGGCGTTGGTAGCTTTGCAAAAGCTCAGTTAAATAATTTAAACCCGTTTGTGTTTTTGTTTTATTTTAATTAAAATCTTCTTATTTGTTTAGCCAAATGGTTTTAGATGCATTTTTTTGCATTTTTTGCAAATTAGAAATTGATAATTTCAATATTAAATTATTACACGTAAACATATTATGACATTAAGTTTGCATCAAGTTTGCTGGATGCAATATAGCTTTAAGAATATACTTTAATTAAATTATAAATATTTTATTAGCACGTAAGGTAAAATGTATAATTTCACTGCCATATAAAAATGCGAGATTTTTTACTTAAAGTCACAATGGGAAAAAATAAATTTTCCATTACCCGAATCCTTTAACTTAATTTGCCTTAATTTCTAATGGGTTCGTATATTAATTAAAATTATAGCCGTCCTAATGACGGAAATCATCCAACTAGTCAGCAGTGCCAGCAGTCCAGTCAGTCTTTTCAACAATTTGTGTTAATATTTTTAAGAGTTTGTTTGACATTCAGGTTTTTTATTTTATTTATTTATATTTAATCTGTAAGACTGCGTGTTAAGTCAATTAATTCAATCCCGTTTTAACACATTAAGTGTCTCAATGAATTTTGCGCTACACCACACACGTTTGAATACCAAACAAATAAAAAAAAAGAGAAATCGCAACAATAAAGCCAATAACTACAAGCAACGAATAAAACGTCATATGACATTTTTAACTACACATTCACACATTCATTTATTTCACTTTAAAAATACGAATGGACATCTTTCAATTTGAATCTGTCTAGCCAGAGTGTCTTGTTTCATTACGACAAGTTTGAATAAATGTCGTTGTTGCTGAAAAACAATAATATTTAAAAATGTATATGTGGTCGTGTGAAGTATCTGAATGTAAGCGAATCACTTGTGATTATTTTTGCTATTAAATTGAACCGGTAGTTTTTAGTTAGAATTGTAGTCATTATATTCATTAATCGTGATATATAAATTTTCCGACCTGAAAATATTAAAGTATTTTTTTTTTATTATTCACTAAAGGATCTCATTTTATTGGTTACTTTCTTTTTAGTTTAATGCGAATAAATTTTTAATCCATAATATATGTGAAGATCAATTGGTCCTCTAAATAAAAAAAATAACATTTTGGATTGGGTATAGCGTATGGGTTGTAGGTAAAAGCTCAAGACATTTTTCTGCGTAGAGATTCTATTCAGGCTTTATTCATTATTGTTTTTTTTTAGGTAATGGGTCCTTTCGCAACGAACCACTGCCACTGAATGATACTTATTGCTTACTGATCGTTGACTTCTCGACATCGACAAATAATAGATATAATGTTGTAACGACACTGTTTCGCTGGTTGCTGGGATAGCGACAGCGGAGGCCAGGGTCGTTGCAATTTTTATTTATTTATCCTTACCTACTGGATTTCCAGGAAAAAAACACTGACTCTTCGGTAATCGTTATAAAACGTATCACTGGGTTTTTTTATTCTATAATTTCCTAAACAGTATTGTATTCTATATCACGGGAACGGTCGGGAATCTTCGTTGAAGAGCGTGGAGTCACTTTGCTAAGGCGATGGGCAGTGGCTTCGGCAGTAGTAGCAGAGGTGGCAGCAATAAAAGGGGTAATGGCGATAGCGGTACAGACAGCAGCGCGGTGGCAGCGGCACCCACAAAGGCAGCGGTGCTACCTGGCAGTTGTACGGCGACAGCGGCGCCAAAAAAGGCAGCGGCGGCACCTGGCAGCGGCACGGCAAAAGCAGCGCCCACAAAGGCAGTGGTGGTACCTGGCAGCGGTACGGCGGCAGCGGCGGTACCTGGCAGCGGTATGACAAAAGCGGTGCCTAAAAGGGCAGTGGTGGTACCTGGCAGCGGTACCGTGGCAGCGGCGCCCACAAAAGCAGCGGCGGTACCTAGCAACTAAAACGGCAGCGCCTGTACGGCAAAACAAAGGCGATAGTATTCTTGGCCGCTTGACTAGTGCTACGGAATGTAACAGTCCCTGCCCAGTACTGTTCAAGCCACCAGATTCTGCTGATAAGAAACCCTCTACGGAATATTAAATCCCTGCCCAGAGGACTTCCTACCGACAGTTCACCAGTTCGCGCCTTACCCCGTTTTAGGGTTTATTAGCTTACTTGGCTGTTTTGACTAATACTACGGAATGTAACAGTCCCTGCCCAGTATTAGTCGCACACTCCAGTTACCAATGTCTGCCGATAAGAAGTACTTTACGGAATGTAACAGTCCCTGCCCAAAGAACTTCTTACTTTCAGCTTAGTTGCTGGCCAACTGATCAAAATTGCTCGAAATGTTTCGCCTTTTATACACAAATATGCCCACACACAGCCACACGCACACCTATTATCCATCATGGTGACATGACAACAATCAGTGGTGAGTTTTAATCTGCATATCAGCTGACCGCATTAATGATCTTGTCGTCTCTGACCCACAGGTGGCGCTCTTACGTCCGCGACCGTTAATTTGAATTACTAATTCAAAACAAAAAATTCAATTCATCTTACGACTAATAATAATAATTCATAATAATTCATTTAGTCTTAATATTAATAAAAAAGAAAGAGAAAAAAGATAATACGAAAGGAAAAATATATATAATATGTATAATAATACTATAAAAAGAAATATATATAATATAATATAATAATAATACGAAAAATACTATCAGGTCGTCAGGTAAATGGTCATCCTGACCATTGATGTCGTGTGGGTGAAAACGAGGCCTCGACTTTCACCGTCACAATGTTACTGAACCCATATTATTTTTTTTTTTTTGTGATTTTTTCCGTGCTGGGAGCATTATTTTTTTAAATTTTTTTTTAATTTCTGTTTAAGTGTACTAATAATTTGCTGATCTATGGGAAAATATATTTAATTTTTTATTTCCGGACGATGCTATATGGTTCAAAGTGAAAAAGTGTGTTCACGAATCACACAACAGAAAGATAGATGGAATTCTGTATAATTCATTATATAGCTTAAAGCCAGGGCAAAAATAAGTACCAGAAATATGAGCATAGAGGGTTAAAATTATTCCCTGTTCAAATTTTGCTTTTCTCTTTTCAACATTTGTCGATAATTTAATTTATTCTACAATATCGATGGCATCTATTAATCTTATTTTTTTTTCCTACGTCTTTAAAAGACAACAGCCATTTTATTGAGAGGAAACCTCAAGGAAAAACAAATGAATGCTGTTTTTAATGCTAGTTTAACAAGGATCGTGATTGTGGCATCATGTAACTGCATTATTTAGATCATAAATTTTATTCTTATACGTACATGAAGTGCGATTTTATGTTACGTTAGCGCGATCGGTGCTGAAAATTGTCATCGTGTGTTTTTAAAAATATCATACGAACAAAGCTAAACAGGCATGCATACATACGTACATATGCACTAAAGATTGAGTGAGCGAACGATTGTATAAACGGACGGACGTATAGCAGTTACCCAACCACCACCTTCTAGTATAATATAGCAAACACTTCATTTTGGTCAGACAACAACGACCACAATCATATCGGCCATCCAAATCATTGTCGTCATCATTTTAAACAACCACACATTCTCAGTCACCAGTGTGGTACATACAACACATGACAATATAAACATTAGGGTGGCCCTAAAAAAAAATTATTTAATAAAGCTAATGACAAACTTTCAGCTATAATTTTGTTATTTCGTTTATTACAACGTATAAGTTTAAGGAAAATTCAAACTTATGCATGAAAGAGGTGACTTTCGATAAAATATCAGAGTTGAAATTTGTGTTATTATAAAATCAATTAGTTCGTTTAGTTTAAGTTGAGCGAAGTCGCTGGGTTTGGATAACTAATAATTATTTTAATAATTACATGTTTATGCATTCGTCACAAATGAACCCATACATCGACCTTTGTAAAAAGGACTCTTTTTCCGGTAAAAACTAGGACTTTATGTTAGTTTAAAAACAAACTTAAAATATCATTATAACAAGTAGGCAGGGAGCTGCTGCAAACTAGATAATTTCTATTTTTTGGTTTAAACTTTTTCTATTTTGTACAATTTTAAAACCGTATAAGAGATTAAAAAATAAGAAAAAGGTTGTTTATATAGTTACGAGTATGCTGATATATTTTAACCAACTTTTTAGTTTTCTTATTTAATCGAAAAATAACAAACTTGTAATAGTTTTGGAATAAAACCTATTTCTATGAATGACGACTAAAATTTTAACTTTTTCTTTTGTGCAATAGAGGGACACCGTAATGCATAATGCAGATGCTGTAAAAATACATAGTTTTATGGTGGTAAGCCATAAATATGTATAAATGGCCAAAAGTAAAGAGATATGTTAGTTGTAACGACCCAATCACAGTGGGTGGTGTTTTTTTTTTGTTGTTGCAAAATTTTTGGCATTTAAAGGCGAACCTTGTGAAGACACACAAAAAAAAATCGTTAATTTTGATTTTAATTACAGCATCGTTACTGGGGGCTAAATGAAAGAGCTACAGTGTTAATGTGTGTTTGTGCATTTCTGCATTTGAGAACTAGAATTGAAGTATCTGTAAAGCAATGTAACCTATATATCTAAATAATTCTGATATTACCAATAAAAAACGAAACACATAAAATTCAGAGATTCAGGCAATTTGTACGTGTTGATTTAATTGGATTTTACACCATCGTAAAAATCTGAATAAAATTGAAACAAAGATATTTATTATCAAATATATCAGAGAAGATGTAAATAAATACAATAACACAAGCTAATGTCATAACAGTTATATTATAGCCTAAAAAGCATTTATGCATAAGAACTAAAATAAATACATAACAAATCTTACTATTTGACCTAACACCCACAAAATTTGTAGTCTGTTTTAAAACTTTAATCATGTCAGATGTCCTCAGGCCAATTTATGTTTTATCCACGATGTATGACAACTTAAGGTGTTCTTGCTAGTTGCTTGTTCGAATTGTTTACGCGATGCATTCGATATTCACAAGGTATGTTTCAGGAATAACAATTATTTAAAAAACCTTTCAAATAAAATTGAAATTTTTCCCCAAAGTTATTTATCAGATATAAAAATTTAATACATAATTATGATTATTTCTTTTGCGATGTATTCTTTTATTCAGAAAAACGACTAAACTTAGTGAACTTAATACTCTTTGAAAGCTTTGGAGTCTTTACCTAAGTCTTAATATATTTCAGCATTGCTATGAACGGTATGCTGTTTATCCTCTAATTGCAAAAATTGGAACCTTTTGAGCATTCTTAGAATATTTTTCCTTAGAAATAATGTAAATATTCGATACTCTCTATAATGTATCATATGCCTATGTGGATGACGTGCAATACGTTATGATAACAACCATAATAATACAATACAATTTTTTATAAATACTTGAACAACAATGGGATCTCCAACATCGCTACTGAATCATTTAAAATTAATGTTATCCGCCGTCATTTTTAAGGGAAAAACCTGAAATAATTAAAAAAAAAGGCAAATAAATATATAATTTATTTATACGATTTTTGTGAAAATTTAGGGTCTTAACCAGGTTAAAAATGCAATTAATTATTAAACAAAACGAAAGCAAACAAGCAAAACCTCAAAGAAAATAAATAAAAACTTTCAAACACATTTATTTTGTAAAGTCAATTATTCTTCAGTCAATGCAAAGTTATGGCCCCATCAATTGGAAAATAAAAATCTTTTTAGTTTTCGTTTGTGTGTTTTTGTGTGTTTTATGATGAAGTAGTTATTGCCATTATACTCATGTGCTTGTGTAATCTTTGTATTGGCCATGTATATGATAAAAAAAACAGAAAAAAGAATTATTTGATATTAGTTGGTGTCTAATAAATATGAGAAAATAATAATTTCTTTAATAAAAATGTATCCCTAGAATAATGTAAAGAGCAACAAATGTAATTTTTATTACAAATTCGACTATCATTTTCATAAATAAATTAAACCAGTGATTTTAAAAATACCATAGTAAAAATTTAAAGACTTGTTATTTCGAAGTTGCAGTAATAGTTCAAACAAATTTTTGTCAAATTTGCCTCTCTTCAGTGGCAAAGGATTAAGGACAAAACAATTTTTTAGTATATATTTTTTGCTTATATTACTGCTGGATTTATACAGGGAGTAGCCAATGTAATATTGTTACTGGAATGGCAACAAATATCATTGCGCTTTAATATCTTTCTTGCAGACAAATAATAACATATTGAATGAAAATCTGCCCTCAGTTATTTTCTGTCCCGTACGCAATTTTTTGAAAGCATGGCAAATCATAAAATGCTAGATACACACATGGTGTTATTAAAGGATATATGAGCACGTTTCACTGAATTTTCCTTCGTGTGCAATGTTTCTTGCTAAAATATTTGTTTCTCTTTATCTTTACACCTTCGTTTTATTTTCTAGATGTTTAAGATTTTTCTTTTAGTATTTGTTTTTTGATTTACGGAGTTTAACAAATTTTAAATAAATTTTTGAAAATAATGGAAACTAGACAAATTTCATCAAATATAAAATTTGAATAGAACTTTAGGACATAAAATGTGAAAGCATATAAAAAAGTAAAATTAAAGTATAAGAAAACATGATTATTTGGGGGAAAGAGTTATCTTAGCTGCGCAGATGTTTCGGATATCAATGTTACAATTTTGAATGACAATCTCGGGGAAATGTTTACCTAAAAATCGGTTGACCCTGTTACCAATCAAGACGACGTTGTAAATTATCCAAACGAATTTTGAAATTCGATTCAGTTACCTGGACTGCTGCCCCACCGCCTACAAGTGAAAGTTGTTGTTCCAATTAATTTGCTTAGAAATATCTGCCAGCCACGACTTTGCAATGGGAGACGTTTAGTAGTCAAAAAAGTCATGAAGCAAAAATTTTGAAAGGAAAAAATAAGGGCGAAGATGTGTTGATACCACGCATTCCTGTAATTCCTCCAGATTTGCCGCTTGATTTTAAACGGCTTCAGTTCTCCATACGTGTTGCTTTTGCAATGATCCCTGTTTTTCGCACGGTCAATTATATGTATCATGTTCACGTGTTAATAATCCAACTGTTTTGTTTGTCGATACCGCAAATCAAAATCAATCGAAGAATGCCGTATATGTAAAAAGCATTGCAATAGAATAAGACGTATTATATAAGCACGCAAAAATATTGAATTGTGAGAAAGATGAAACTATTAAAAAAAAACTTAAAAACGGAAAAAAAATTGTGTTCTTTCTGATTAATAAAATTAGAATTAAACAAGTGAAGATGAAAATTGCAGGAAATTCACAAAGCCATTATCAATAACCTGCTAAATTGCCAATTTAAGTTAAAAAATGTCTACCTTCTATGAATTCTAAGAATTTAACATATTATTTAAATGTTTATTTTAGTTGCTATTAAATTAAAAAAAAAATATAGATTTACTTAAAAATTATAAAAGTTGGATATTTTTCTTAAAATCGGATAAACTTTTTTCAGTTAAAATAACGAGATATATAGCACACTCATCGCCTTTAGATAAGTATGAGCAGTTAGTAATTGTGATTCTTTATCCAATTATGATTTCTTATCTTATGAAAAAAAGAACAAAGTTTCAGTTGTGAAAAAGATAAAACTATTAAAAAAAACTTAAAAACGATATAAAAAAAAATTGTGATCTTCCTGATTAATTTTCTTAAATGATTGAATTTTTTTTTGGCGCACAAATGACTTGCAAAGTAGTTTTATTATAGCGGGCACGCTAGTTTTATTATAAAAAATCTGAAAGAACATTTTCGCTGAAGAAATATCTAAAGAATAACTTGTAAAGAAAACATCTCTATTCACAGACGTTTGCCAAACTACTCCCTAAAGCAAACTTTTATTTTTATTAATAAAATTAGAAATTAACAAGTGAAGATGAATATAGCAGGAAATTCACAAAGCCATTATCAATAACCTGCTAAATTGCCAATTTAAGTTAAAAAATGTCTACCTTCTATGAATTCTAAGAATTTAACATATTATTTAAATGTTTATTTTAGTTGCTATTAAATAATAAAAAAAAATATAGATTTACTTAAAAATTATAAAAGTTGGATATTTTTTTTAAAATCGGACAAACTTTTTTCAGTTAAAATAACGAGATATACAGCACACTTATCGCCTTTAGATAAGTATGCAGTAAGTAATTGTGATTCTTTATCTAATTATGACTCCTTATCTAATGAAAAAAAGAACAAAGTTTCAGTTCAGCACAAGCTATAAAGCAACGAAATTTTAACATAAATACTCAGTATACAATTTTCAGTAAAAGCATTCATAACATCAGTAACAACAACAAAATGAAATTTATTATCGTAATATTCTTTCTATTTTATGTGGCCGCAGATATCTTTAGTCTCGAAACAATTTCACTTGAGGTGTTAAAAATCTATACAAACGCTAATCGTAGTTTAGATAGTAAAATTGAACAAAAATATTCAAATCACCTAAAACATGTTCGAGCTGCAACAGAAAAGATTAAAAATTTGCCTCGAACAAACAACACGGTTGTGGCTGCTGAACGTGAAATTTTGTTGTCAGATCTTAACATCTTTAGCAAAACTGTTGAAGATTGCCATGTTATGGCCACCAACAGTTCAAATAAAATATCCGCTGACGTTTTGGCTACCATCCAAATATTGGACAACTATGATAAGAATTTGAGAGACTTACAACAAAAGTGTACTAGACAAGCTCAGTTCAATTTATTGTGGCAAAATTGCTGGAATAATTGGAAAAGTACAAAACATTTGTATATTAAAAATTCCAATAACCAAATTAAGGAACTTGAGTATAGAACTAATGTATATGTTAATAATATTGTGAATGAATATAATAGCTGCTGTCTGAGTATCTACAAAGACAAATTTGATAATTTGGATCATATTTATGAAGGTATCAATGGCAAATTGTTACAACTTAAATGAAAAAAAATTTATTAATTGTAAATAAATTTTCATTGAATTTTTAAATTTGTGGAATTTGAAGGTTTTTTTTTTTGTTTTTTGAATAAAGATGAAATATATGTACAACAAATAATCAATAAAGAAGTAAAATATTAAAAATTTCTATCACATAATTAAATAAAATTCTTACTCTGGCATTATTTAATGGCTTTTAATAAAAATGTAACATTTAAGGACATTTTTTGCAGGTATTTAAATCAGCTTAGTGTTTTGGAAATTGGCATTGAATTAAGATGGTTTTTATTTTGTACACTTTAAGCCATTTTGTTTGATTTAAGCCATTAAACAGCGCTTAAAGACATCATGAAACTTAAAAATATATAAATATTATTATTTATAAATTATTTCCAGAACTAATTAAAACACAATCACAATCGTTTCTTTTATGATATTTAGTTTTCGAATATTTTATCATCTCTCCTCCTTTAATTTCGGCGATCGTTTGTTTCCTCTTCTATTCTATTCATCGAAAATTTTTAGAGCAAATTTTTAAAAATTTTTTGAACTCCTCTTTTTTATGCAATATTTTGTCTATAATAATTATGGTATAATTCTGTGATGAAGTGTTAAATTAAATTACACGATTTATTAAGACGAGTTATAAACAGAAAACTACAGGATGGTAACTTTGCCACTTTAACAACTAAAAACTGCTTTTATATCTTTATGTCTTTACTCGACAACGTTTATTGCCCAACAGATGCAATTCTGCTTCAACATTATCATTACTTAGTGTAGGCGCCTGCTAGGCTGCATGTCTTTTTGTTCTGTGCTAGTTATGTTTATTTTCTCTTTGTTTATTTTATTTTCTGGGATTTGAAATAAGCATCATGTTATTGTCTTGGATTCATAAGATTTCTTGAAAAGTACGTCATATGTAAACAGACATAAAAGGTCATTTCATTTCATTTATTTATTTTTATTTTTTTTGTGGTAATTATGGTCTATTAAAACTTATCTTCGGATAACTTTCAACCAGAAATCTTTAAAAGTATATTAAGATAGTATATTTTGTATGCCTCATTTTGTTGACTTTATTGAGAATATTTAAATACAATATATATTTCGTTCCCTCTTATAATTTTAAAAATTGATTCGACACAAGCAAATACTCATAAAATATAAAATAAAATTTTAACAGCAACACGTTTTGTATTAATGTTTAATTACGATTTAATTACAAAAATTCACAACTACAATAAAAGTTTACAAAATAAACTTTAATTAAGGTGATGCTGTATTGCTGATGCTATAACTATAGCTCTTTTTAATTTAATCTTCTTTTTATATTATATTTATATTTTATATTATATTTGTGTGCAGCATTTCTAATGGGAACGTGTTTCACTATGTAGTTTTTATCTATGTTTCCCATTGAATATACCATATAATTTGTTGTTATATTTTGTAATTTTTTTTTATTTATTTATTCTTAGAGAGCTAGTATAAAACTATTGCTATCAACATTTTATTGTAATTCAAAAATTACGCGTAAACCTAAAGCTTGAAAACGTGACAAGCTCAAAAATAATTGCCAAAATTCAAAGGACAACATGAAGCAAACATAAACCAATTGATAAGTAACTAAAAATGTAAAAAATATCGGATTGGTTTTCTTCAATTTGGTTTATTAGTTTAAATCAAAGTAGTTGCATGGATTAATTGTTACAACTGTTACAGTTTATTTGAATTTCTGTTATTCTAAACTTATGTATTTGTGAAAGTTTCAATAGATAGTCTTAATAGTGAACTTACCAATCTATCCACATAGATAGAGTTGAACCATATACAAGTTAATTGGCACTATAGTAGCTAGTAATTTACTAGCTATAAAATAATGCATCCCCTTTAGTATGTTTTCATATACACATACACATACACATCGCCTGACATTAATACAGTGACTTTTCAAACTTTTCCTTAAGATTCTTTAATTCACCAACCCGACATTTTTCCATTTATTTTATTAGGAAAACACGTTTAAGCTTTTACTTTAATTTTCATTTCATTTATATATTTTTGGATATTTTGTAACGACACGTTCTCACGTTATGCTAGGGTAAAGCTCGCGGCGTCCAGGGTTCGTTACAAAAAAAATGTTTTTCATTAATCACAAGAGACACTTTTGTTTTTATAAAAAAAATTTCTTTTATTTATAATTCACTCTTAAACTAAGTTATAATTAAACTTCACCACTACTGAGCACGCCAACGATGATCAACCGCTTCGTGGCCCTCAAGAGCTTTCGTCTCCACTCTCCGTCGGCTAGCCTACTGCTTCTCACACTGGAGCGAATAAAATTCTGGTCCAGTCTGAGCAGAACAGTTGGCCTGTCCACCAATTTTTGACTTGTCGCGGTTGTCAAGAAAAAGATTCTGAGACAACCTTTCCACGTCGAAATTGGTGTTAGCCTATTGACGATATTGTCCGTCTTGTTCAGCTAGGGGCGAATAAAATTTTGCCCTTGCTGACCAAAACGTGGCCTGGCTCTGGGCTCCGTCACCTGGGCGAATAAAATTCTGGCCAGGTGAAGCAGCGACAGCACTTACTGGGCCTGCCGATGACGATCAATCTCTCCGTGGCCTATTGACGATCTCGTCCGTCTTGTTCAGCTAGGGCGAATAAAATTCTGGCCAGGTGAAGTAGCGACAGCACTTACTGAGCCGGAGACCTTAGCGAGTCTCGCTTAATTCAAGGTTGAATAAGATTCTGGCTTTGATTGAGCGAAACCTATTTGCAAGACTATTTTAAGTAAGTTGAATAAAATTATAACTCACTTAAAAGAAGTCTTGCCCGGTTGCTTGCCCGTGGCCAACTTCAATACGTAATTATCTCGCTTTTTATATGTTTCTGCCAGGCACACATACACACCCACACCACTCAACGACAACTGCTTACGACTGTTCAGGTGTGAGTTTGATGGTATGTTTTTCCTACGGATGTATCTTCATGTTAATAGGTGGCGCTTCTTAACGACTATTATAATTTCAAATATTTCATTAACAAATAATAAATGTAATTATAAAATATAATTATGAATTATATAAAAGGAAAAGTGTATAATAATAATGTTCTCTTTTAAAAAAATTATTAAAATTATAAACAATAAATATTTAGAAATGTAAAAAATTTTAAAATTTATGAAATTCAGTAAAAAAAATTTAAAAATTCTATAAATATATATATAGAGTCTAATTGCTTGTGATCCAAAAACGAGCCTGCCGACTTTTGGTCGTCACAATTTTAAAATAGTTTTACAAATGTCGTTTATAGTTTCCATAACAACATTTGCTACCGCATCTAAAATATTCCAAACTTTCTGTAGATTTTTGGTAATTTTAATTTATGTTTTGTTATTTTTGTATTTAAAAATTTAACGTTGTTAAAAACTTGCAAAAGTATAATCAAAAAAATCCTGGTAGAATTTAAAAAAACTTACGATTTTCAACAGGATGTGAAAATTAGTAACCGATCTTTATACTACCTGTACGTGCGTTATCGCCCAGAAAAATTTTATTATAAAAACAAAATTAAAATAATTGAAATAATTAATCTAACTTTGTCAGCTGAACCATGAATAATGAAAAATAATATTAATGCAAAAACATAGTTTTGTATAAAAATCCGAGTGTTCAACATACATAATTTCCAAATTTCATTAAAACGGCTGCAAGCACATCATATAATGAATTGAAAATTTAATTGTGTTATTAACAATTCTACACATCACTGTACATGTCCGTATAACATATTTGTACTCGTATGCATGTTCAAATTACAGTTCCCTCTGATAAACAGCACTAAGGGTGACCATCAAAATCAACTATAGATGGTGGTTGAAAAATTTCGGGTAAAAATTGTTGATTGCTAAGGATACCTTCTAGCTGGATGCAATTGTATATGTATGTGTTAGTTTATATCTCCATACAAATGACGTTTTTTCATTCGGGTGTGCGCTCACTAACTTCATGAATATCAATGTACATACTCACATAAGGGAAACACAAGCCATTAGCAGATTTTGAACAAAATAATAAAATAATTAAGCTCAATGTTGGTTTGTTGGTTAAGTCAGTGTATGAGTAATTAAAAATTGCAACATACTTAATGCAATAGCATAAATTTGATGTCATAAATTTAAGATTTCCACACACTTTCAATATGAACTATTTTCTTCAATAAATGAAAGTTACAGTGGCTTGTTTTTTTACTAGAATTTTTGGATGTACTATTGTTATAATTATAAAAAATTGGTATATTTTTTTTTAAAAATTAACAAAATATATAAAAATATATTTAAAAAAAGTCCTTACATAGTTTTTCAACTTTTGATATTTTCTCTTGATATTACAGTAATTACTTTCTCAAGAGTTCTTATTATGCTAATTAAAATGTAACACATAAAACACATTTTTAATTAAAATCGTGGATTTTATTCTCATATTTTTACCAACAAGCTTTCGTCTGTTTAAACTCACTATTTTTAAAAGCTAAATTGGAGCCACCTGCTCCCACAAACAATATTTTAAAAATTTTTATAAAAAATAATTTAATTAAATCTTCTGTTCAATGTCGTTAGAGATTTGCTTTTTAATAACAAAAAAAAAATATTATTTTTATTTCCTGAATAAAATTTTATTTGATAACAGATATTCAATAATTTTAAGCAATAATTGAGAATTTTTATTTTAGTTTTTTTTTTTGTACTCTATACCAATTAAATGTGTTTATTTTGTTTATAAGTTGGCAACGTTACATGATATGATTAATGTATAATATAATTTAAGACTTTTAGTTAATTTTAGATTTAATAGAATAGTTTTTCAAAAACCTTTCTGCAAATATTTTGGGCTTTTAAAAATGCACAGAAAATTCTTTAATCATAATGTCTTTCTTAATATCTCAACAATATGACAAAGGATTTTAGATTAATAAGTAAAAACTTAAAAAAATATAAATAAAGAAAATTCTCATGGAATCAGTTTGGCTTTGAATATAAGACTTTTAGGTTTTCTATACAATAGTAGGGGTAAAATTCACGGATGAGCTACTTGAGCAATAGTGAAATTGCAATATGAATATGCTCTCCCCCGCAATAATACATTTGAAATATTTAAATTTGAATAAATTTTTTATGAGAATATTATAAAATGTTTATTTTTTTAATAAATATTTTTGTATAAATATTTTGTGAGAATATCATGAAATATTTTTTTTTAAGGAATCAAGCACCTATTAAAATTGCTTAAAAATAAAGAAAATTACTAAGCTAGATAGAACTTTAAATTGTAAAAAGTAACACAAAAAATGAAATTTTGATGAAACATTTTTTTTTATTTGTTTCAGTATACTCTGACAAATCATCATGAATAGACTCTCGCTTGAACAACGCTACGAAATTATCCAAATTTACTTTGAAAATCAGTCGTCGATTCACGCAACTTATAGACGACTTCGTCATTTTTATGGCGTACATAATCGTGCATCTGAACAAGCCATTCGTCGAACTGTCGATAGATTTCGTACCACATACTCTCTAGAGGATGCAATAACACCAACACGTCGAAGGAATGTGCGTACTGAAGAGAATATCGCCGCTGTAAACGAAAGTGTGGAAGAAGATCCAAATTTATCAATTCGTCGTCGGTCGCAGGAATTGGGGCTCTGTCCGTCCACTACGTGGAAAATTTTGCGCAAAGATCTCGGCCTACACCCGTATAAGATCCAGCTGGTGCAGGAATTGAAGCCTGACCCGTTGTTTTATCGCAAAATTGTGTTCAGCGATGAGGCGCATTTTTGGCTTAACGGGTTTGTTAATAAGCAAAATTGCCGCATATGGAGTAAGACCAATCCACAACAGACCCTACAGACTCCATTACATCCAGAAAAATGCACCGTTTGGTGCGGTTTTCACGCTGGTGGCATCATCGGACCTTATTTCTTCAAAAATGAGGCCGGAGCTCGCGTTACGGTCAATGGAGATCATTACCGCACCATGATCAATGATTTTTTGTTCGAAAATATGGATGACATTGATCCGGACGAGATGTGGTTTTAACAGGATGGCGCTACGTGCCATACAGCGAACGCAACCATCGACTTATTGAAATCAAAATTTGGCGATAAGTTGATTTCGAGAAATGGACCTGTCAATTGGCCTCCAAGGTCGTGCGATTTGACACCACTCGACTATTTCCTGTGGGGCTACGTGAAGTCACTGGTTTATGCTGATAAACCAGCAACAATTGACGCCTTGGAGGACAGCATTGTTCATGTTATTCGTGACATACGCCCAGCAGTGCTCGAAAAAGTGGCCCAAAATTGGACGTCCAGAATGCGCTTCGTCAAGAACAGCCGCGGTGCACATATGCCCGAAATCATTTTCAAATGTTAATGTCACGTATTGATCCTTCGAATAAAAAAGAAATTTTGATTACAATTTAACTTTTTGTGTTATTTTTTACAATTTCAAGTTCTATCGGGCTTAAAAAAACACCCTTTATATTAACATTTTTTTGTTTATTTCTTGTCTCATCTCTGAAATGTTTTAAGCATATTTTAATTCAAAACCTTAAATTCATTTTCAATGTTATGTTATGGATTAGATATCTAAAGCTGGAATTATTATTTTAAAAAATTATATATTTTTATGTATATTTTATGTGAAGCGTATTATAAATTCGTTTAGATAGCCCATTCTGTTTTCAAATTAAATTATTTTATAATAAAAGACATTGAAAATCGTCATGCAATTAACATGCAATGCAACTTCTATAAATAACAAATCTATTTTCCAATTTCAATAGTCTATGACACTCAATTCAACCAAACAGCCAACAACAACAACAACAACAACAACAAAAATAAAGTAAAGTGGCTGGAGTCTTGTATCGATGAATTTAAGTTATTAAACGGTACGTTTTCAACGTATAAACGCCCTCGCATAAAAGAAAAGGCAGCCACAAAAGATTAAAATTTTGCACGGTCATATTGCAGGCACACAAAGAGCCACACAATTGTTGTTTAACGGCCACCACATAAACCATAGACCAATTTTCTGTTGCCATATTCTTAGATTCTTAAGTTAAAATGGAGAAGAGAAAGACTTTAATATGAAATTCTGTTTCGTTTTTCGTTTCAACAAGTAAAATTGAAATAAAATAAATTTCTTTTGCAATTGGCTTGGCAGACATGCGCAAACTGCTTGCCTGCTTAAAAAGAAACAACGAAAACATGGTGGCACATGGATGTGGCGGCAGACATATAGCCGAACCTGTATTGATATTATGGCCTTAAACGAAGCAACTATTTCTTTCTTGTGTTTTAAATTGTTATGTGGGTAAGAAAGAATTTCATTACTTTCCATTTAATTTCATATGCCGTGGCAAATGTGCACACACTTAAAAATTTCCACACCAAGGACCACTGTGTTTATTTACGTTAAACATTTATGCAACGTGCCTACTGCTCTGACAGGCGAGTAGCTTTTTTTTTTGTTTTCCAGTTTCAACCACTTAACTTTTTCTATCATATGTTATGAAAAAAGAAAATACCCGATGCAACTCAATTTATGATTTATCGGCTTGCATGTCGTAAGTTTCCCTTGAATTTTTTGGTGAATTTTTCGTTATAGCTACATTGCTATTGCTTTAGTTTTTTTTTTTTTTTTTTAATGTTAAGTGTATTCCAAAAAAGTTATGGTTTTTGAAAAATGTTGCTAAAAGCAACACCACAATAACTGGGAGACACAAATACAAAGAAGCAGATATAGGAAACAACTTACATTCAGCTCATTAAAATTTGCAATTAAATTTGAGAGAAGACAGTTCATTAAGATAGCAAGAATGATAATGCTGTTAAATTTTTGATCAAATTCAAAGTTCAAACAAAAAAAAAAAAAACAAGAAAAACGCAAACAATACACTTTAAGCAACAGCCATTTCTAACTTCATATTTTGAGCACTCAGTTTTATAGATTAAAAAATTCATCATAAATTCAGTCTAATTCTAAGTCGAAGTTTAAAAAACTCAATTCGATTATATAAGCATTAATTGACATTTGTTGTAAATTTATAATTTTATTTTAAATCTTCTGCTTTGTGGCATAAACAGCTGTTGTTAATAACATTCTTAAGCTGACTTACACTTTGCATTTTACCTTTTTGCAAAATTTATAGGAAATAAAATCATTAAATTTTAAGTGGAAAAAGTTTTAATATTTTAACATCTTTTCAATATCAAAACACGAAAAACAAAACAAAATTGTACGCTTTTGCCCTTTGCATTGCCTTTTAGTCCTATTTCATTGTGTCTTGTATTTGCATTAATTTGAAGAGTTTTATACATTCGCATCAGACCGTTTAAATAATTTTAATGCTGGTTCATTTAGTGATTTGTGTTAATTTGACGCATTAGGGGGTCCTTAGAATAATCCTCTGTGCTTCTCCAACAGCAAAAAAGTGGTCGCAGCAACAAAATAAAATCACATAAAGAGTTTTTTTTTTGCTCTCTTTTCTTCTTTTGTCAGATATTTATGGATCCATAAATTGCGATTAATAAAATTTACACAACCTTTTACTTAAGCAACCGGCTGCATATTTAGCACTTGTGACATTTTGTAAGCAACTGTTTTTATATTCCAGCATCTCCTCCAACAGTATAAATATAAATAAAATTAATACAGTGGTTAAATATTTTTCTTTTTCCTTTCCAAAGACTCAACTCATACTATTTTAAGCCTTTAAATGTTTTTAACATTTGCAGTGACATAAATACTACGACAATGAACTTCCTTTTCATATTCGGTCGGTCGGCCGGTCGGTTGGTTGGTTGGTCGATTATTTGTTTGTTTGTTTGTGGCAAAGCTTAATAAGAATTTTTGTACATAAATTATCCAACAATAGGCAACAGATAGAGTCCAAGCCGAAGTTGGCCGACACCATGCCCGCTGTATGGAATGAATTGTAGCGATCAAAAGGTGGCTTGTTGTTTGTATGAAACATTTGCGCGGGCGCAAATAACAAAACAACCAAATTGTCTATAAAAAAATAAATTTAATTTTTTGCTTATTTATTTAAAACTTATAATTTTTGTGGAATATTTTAACACAATGATGTCTAATAAGTTGAACGTACCCTGTAGAATTGTTGGACAAGATATAATTTTTAATAAAATACTTTTCGAAATTTCAATTTTTTACTTCGCGTCATTTTTAATTTGTAGAGCAAAAGCAATAAATATTCAAATGGTTGCTTAAGAACCTTGTCTAAAAATCGGGTTTTTTGAAAAAGAAATTTGATTTTCAATTTTGGCAACACCAGCAAAATGAAAGTTTTGATATTTAGGTTTTTGACATGTTCGTGGTAGATGCATTGGCAATTGGTGCAAGGAATTCAATTTTGCATTTTTACATTTCGAAAATTCGTGATATAATCATCCTTCTAAGACGGCTATTAAGAATATGGTCGTTAAATTTGAGTCGACAGGTTCAATACAAAATGTACAAATACCAACACGTGTTCGACCGAGTTGTTCGATTGAAAACATCGCAGCCGTGAGCCTCAGTGTTGAAGCATATGGGGTTATCCAAAACCATCACATGGCGAATTTTCCGTGAAGATTTGAATTTGAAGTCTTACAAGGTTCAACTGGTGCAGGAATTGAAGCCGACCGACCATTCATATTGACGTAGGTTCGCCTAATTCGTTCAGGAACAACCGGCTGGATTTTCTGACAAAATCATTTTTCAGACGAAACTTATTTTCACTTTGCATCATCAACGTGTCACTGTATGATGCGCTATGAGGTCTGAAGGCGTTATTGGGCCGGTTTTTATTTTTCGATGAGGCTGGAAATGCGGTAACGATCAATGAATCACGCTTTCGTGAGATGCTAACAACTCAGTTTTGGCTTGTTATTGACGATGTAGATATCACTGGCATGTGATTTTAGTAGGACAGTGCCACATATTACACAGCCAATGAAACGCTTAATTTATTGCAAGCCAAATTTCCCGTTCGCATAATTTCGCCACAATCAGCAGTTAAGTGGCCAGCCAAATCGTGTAATTTAACATCACCGGATTATTTTTTGTGGGGCTATGTTAAAGACAGAGACTTTATGGAGCCAATCGAATCAATTTCAGCCCTAAAACCCAAAATAAATGATGTGATTATCGAAATAATACCGTTATTTTGCCAAAAAGTAATTAAGAAATTTAATGAAAGAACCGTAATCTGTCATCGTGGATATTTGCCAGATGTAATTTTTAATTCATAATTGCCGAACTTTTCTCGTCGTCATACAATAAAAATTTCAATCATCTTAATCTAAATGTTTTGTTTTATTTTGTTCTAGAAAACGACCTTCCTGTTAAAAATCCTTTATAATTAATGTAAGTGGTATAAATAAACCATTATCTGTGGGCATTAAATTAGAAAAATTAAAATGATTAACGATATCATAAGTCTGGTAATTTCAATACAGAATGATTTCTTTAGCACTCTACCCAAAACGAAAATAATTATCCAACAAACTGATATAGAATTGTAAATAATATAATTTTAATTTCATTATACAAAGATATGTTAGCTATGCCCCAAAGGATCACAATTTTACCGAAATCTTGGCACATGGGATTACTTATGAGAGAACAAATTCTTCTTCTTTGGCACGAAGAAGCCTCGAACTTGATAAAACAACTAGAAATGATTTCGGGTTAATTATTTCCTGGTAAAAATTTTGTTAGGAGTGGTCCCATACTGTTGCACTTTCTGTCGCAAGAGTGAATTTTTTTTATTCTTATTTCAGAGTACGAAAATATAACTAACTGATGAAAAAAGCAAATTCTATTTCAATTTTCGCTATATTTAATAAAAATTTGGTGAAACACATTTGTATGATTTTCATAATCCATTATAAAACTTAATCCATTTAAACATTCGCAGAAATTGGCCGTATTGATGTACATATACTAATAATATGGAACTCCTTCGCATACAAACTCCCATAATATATAAAGTGGAATTAGTTCACTTTGCAAATCACGTGTTGGAAAACAACTTTAATAAAGCCAATATTGAAGGTTTAAATAATTACTTTAAAGCAGTTGATTGGACTGTATTAGAGGAAATTAATGATCCGTGTGTAATTTATTCATTTATCTCTAACCACTTTGATATGGCCATAAGACTCAATGTACCAGTGTTCGAACCTAGGATTAATAATAAACCGCCTTGGTATAATGCCAGATTATGCCATCTAAAAAATATTAGAAACAAAGCATATTCTAAGTTCAGAATTTCGAATAGTGACGTTGACCACAAAAAATTTTCTTTAGCGCGTAATGAGTACAATTTCTTAAGAAACTTTCTTTACAGCCAGTATATATTTGAAATTGAAAACAAAATTAATTCTTCGGCTTTCTGGCATTTTTTAAGCGGTAAAAGAGAGAATAATATTACCCCAAAACGTATGTCTTATGATAACATGCAATCGTATGATGTATTAAGTACGTGTGATCTTTTTTCAAAGTATTTTCAAAGCACATTTGTTAAACCTGCTTGTAATGACTCCAGCTACCATCTCGTAGATAACGAAAGTGGTGGAATCAATTTTAATATAACCATTGCTGATGTGTATTATGCTATAAATGATTTAGGGAATTATACCAAATGTTCAGTTGGAGATTATCCTTCTATATTTTTTAAAAAGTATTCAGCTAATATTGCGGCTATAATTACTAAGCTTTTCAATTCGTCCCTAAATTGGTGAATTTTTGGACTGCTGGAAGCTTTGTTGCATTATTCCAATTTTTAAATCTGGAGTTCGTAGCTTAGTTACCAATTATAGGCCCATAATTAAACTAAGTCCATTTGCAAAAATATTTGATAATATTTTAAAGGGTAAACTATTTGAGCATGTTAAGAGCTTTATTTCCGACCGGCAACACGGTTTTATGCCGAATAGGTCTACAACGACTAACTTACTATTATTAAGCCGTGATATTGTATCTGCTATGATGAGTAAGCGCCAATGCGATGTTATATACACTGACTTTGCTAAGGCATTTGATACAGTTAGTCTGTTACTGCTCAAGCTTTGTACATTTGGATTTTCGAAAAATATTTTAGCATTCTTTCATAGTTTCTTGACCAATAGAAAGCTGAAGGTTAAAATTGGTAATTCATTCTCTTCTGATATAATTGATGCCTATTCAGCTATTCCTCAGGGAACGCATATTGGTCCGTTACTTTTTATAATTTTTATTAATGATTAACCATTGAATTTTAAGTTTTCCAGCTGTCTTTTATTTGCTGATGATTTGAAATTGTATTCTACTATTGGCGATATTGGTGACTGCGAAAAGATACAGATTGATCTTAACAAACTGTCTGACTGGTGTTTTGAAAATGGCATACGTATTAATGTTTCAAAATGTTGTGTTTTTGATTTTGATTGTACTCTTGGTGGTTTCCTGCTTAAACGTGTAGCTGAAGTTAAGGACTTAGGAGTCATTTTTGACACTAAATTAACATTCTCTAAGCATATCGACTATGTTATTTCTAGAGCTTATAGTATGCTTGGTTTCATTAGAAGAAATTCTAGAGATTTTAAATATGCATACACCCTCAAGTCTTTATACATTTCCTTGGTTCGAAGTATCTTGGAATATTGTTCCATTGTTTGGAATCCTAGTCATTTAGGCCCATCAAATCTTATTGAACGAATTCAAAGGATATTCACTAAGACTGCTTTAAAATTGATTTGGCCACATGAACTACCTTCTTATGATGTTAGGAGGAAAATGTTAGGCTTACAATCCTTAGAGGATCGTAGATCTTGCTCCTCATTATTATTTGTTTATAATATACTATCTGACAATATTGATAGCCCGGAAATTAAAAATTATTTTACGTTATACAGTCCTCCTAGGGACTTGAGAAATAATCGCATGTTTGAAGAATGTCTTTTCAGAACGAATTATGCAATTAATGAGCCGATTACACGATGCTTGCATTTATGTAATAGTTTTAACCCACATTTAAATTTTAATGTCAGTTATAATATGTTCAAGCTTCTTTTATTCAAACATTATAATTAATATTGTAAAGTAATCTGTAGGAATTTAATTCTGTAGATGAAATAAGTAAATAAATAAAATGAAAAATACTTATTCAATTTGTAAAATTTTTTTAGTCATTGGTTTAGTTACTAACACGTGTTGTTGTAATCTATCTAAAGAAAATTTCTTATATTTTGTATTCTAATTTAAAAACATATAAAATGCTAAGATATCTTAGTTCGCAAAAAATTAGCACGCCTTAATAACCCCAGTTTGAAACAAAAACGAAAATACATCCAACAATAAAGTGTTTCTTGATTATAATTTCCAATGCCACAACTTGCGAATAAATAATCTTTTTTTGCAATTCCTAGAGTTATTTATTGGGGCTGCTGCAGATGATAAAGTTATCCATTCAATTTCAATTTTATTCACTCCTTCCTTTTTATTTACTGCTAAAACAAATCAATGGCAAAAAGTGTTTATTCTAATGTAATGTGACGGGAAAATGCTGTTCTGCATTACAAATGTTTTACTTTAAACATCCCTTTTGTTTGTGTGTGCGTGTGTGTGTTTGAATATGTTGCAAATAAACTTATAATAATCATTATCATCCCCAACATCATCATCAAAGGCAACAGATACTTTATGCTCATGTATTTTAATTTGAAATTAAAAAATAAAAACGAAAAGAACAAAAGAAGAAGAGAAGAAAAGACTGAAGAAGACACATCTTATTTGCTCTTAAAAAATATTTTTGTTGAGTGGGGAGGTGTTACGACCGTGCACGTGTTTCTTTTTTTCACAAAAACTGAAATCTAAATGCCTTCCTACACTGCTTTTGCACTTGAGCTCAACTTTAAACACCCTGAGTGCCTGCTTGCCTTCTTGCTGCCTGCTTGAATTGCAATAGGGCGACAAATGCCATTGAAATTTTCATCATAAATTTCATTTTCTTCAAATTGATGTCGCATTGCTTTGAGCTTTATTGTAATGTTTGTGTGATGTTCAAGTTAGTTCGTTCGTTTAGGTTGTTAAGTTTTGTTTCTTCAAAATTATTATTGTTGGTTGAACAGAGGAAATAATAAGGGAAAACTTGTCGCCTTATAAATCTTAAACGATAATGAGCAAAATACAATTTTTATGATTTTCCTCTAGTATAAAGCTAATTTAGGAATGCATGCTATATGCTCATCTTAAACAGTGGATTAAGTTTGCAACTTATTTAATTTATATTTCATATACAGAATGGTTTTAATTATATGAATGTGGCCATCACTTGTTATACGTAAATTTAATGCTTCAAGTATTAGGTTGCTATGAAAACCGTCTTGATAACCGAAATATATGAAAATATAAAATCATAAAATATTTATAAAACATTGAAACTATCAAGGAAATTTTTTCGGCTTATGTCAAGTCTTATTTCCATGAGTCATAACTTCGAAAAAGGTTTGATTTATTTCGAAAAACACAAAATTAAAAAAGAAAATTATGAAACAATAACTTTCAAGTCTTATCTGTTAAAGTAACTCGAAAGGGTGGTTCTATATAAATGATAATTGAATTGTAGGGTATCAACAATTTTCTATATAAATTTCTCTGTTCATATTTAAGCAGAATTATATATATTTTACTTACTATATAAACAATCATGACAATGCATGATGTTATAGATATTTTGACTTTTTGTACCTCTTTGAAATGCAAGATGCTAACTAAATGGATGAACACATGCATGATGTGCAACATCGAATTTATTTATTTTTTGTCATTTGTTTCCAATTACTTAGTCATTCCCCCATGTGTAATAAAACGTACATTGTGACAATCATATATATAAATCAACTTAAAAAGAACACAGAAGCTAAAGTCTAGGGCATCTTAAGCATAACTACAATCAGCCAATAAAGGCAAAAAGGGCGGCATTACATTAACACATTTTTGCTTCTTCTTTTTGTCGCTTATATTTATTCTTATTCTTGATGTTTTTTCTTTACATTTTGATTTTTCTTTAATAGATGCAACTTAAAGCACAATCAACTATTTTTGTTATATAAAACACACAGCTATATATACTAACACAGGCATAAATAACTAAGCGAGTTATTTTATACATTTTGAAAAAGTCAATGTTAATTTTTTAATAATAAACGCATTATTTTTTATTAAAAAAAATGACAAATGAGTGCCTTCATCAAAGCATTCTTAAATCTACATCTACACTCGTTTACTTGCGCGTTTTCGAGTACACACTCACATCCAATTGAATACTTACCCAGCGAGCACATTTGTTTTCCAGTAATGTGAGCTAAAAAGTTTATAAAAAAAAGCTTTTGCTTGATTTAACATTTTAAAGAGATGCAGTTTTTAGCAAAACATTAAAATTTATTCAAAACACATAATATATGAGATAACAAAGACACATACTCCAATCACGTTTAAATGAGCGAGTAATTTGTTTAATTTAATTCAATTATTTAATCAGTGTTTATTTGAATATTAAAATGACGTCAACTAACTTTAAAAAAATTTTAAAAAGGCATTTTATAAAGGTTATTTATTTAACTTAATTTTTAAACATTTCTATTTTCACAAAAAAATGTCGAAATTATTGAATTATATTGAATTTTTGTTCAAACTTTTGACAATATAACTATTATAATACAATAATAATTTTTCAAATAATTATTTCATATTTAGTTTTAAGTTTATCCTATATTTTTAATAATTCCCTTTTGCAATTGACAATTTCAGTTTATTTTCAAATTATATTTTTCCTCATGATCCTGATAGAAAATTCTGGAATATATTTGATTAATATACAATAATTTAGTGGAGCAAATCTATATATAAGTGAGAAAATTAATTAATTAATTTTTGGTAATAGTAAAAATTTGTATAAAGAACACTGTTCTTTTATTAGATATTAATCACTCTAAAGCGATTAGTCGATATATTTAACAGTTTCAAATACATGTAACAGATAGAAGTAAACATAAATTAAATAATAAAATACAAAAATTAAATATAACAATTTTCTAAAAAATTTGTATACTCGTACAGCATCGCTTTTTTAAATGGGTTAATTTTGTAGGGAAATTAGTTTTATCAACTTATTATAAAACAATAAAACAAATACATTTATTAAAAATGTGAAAACAAGTTATTATCTCAGAATATTATATTGGCACATATGCATCATCCATTACAAAACTTTACTTCCAACACATGATCTAAATTATAGAGAGAAGGTTTAATAAGAAGAAAAATTTTAAAAAATTCTTCAACGAATAACATTTCTCCAAAAAAAAACCTCTAAGCCAAAATCGTTTAGACTACTTAAAGAAATATTTGAAATTCTCTGTAGCGTTCAACAAGGTTTTAAATTAGAAAGTAAATGTTAACTGGGATATGCATATATGTGAGCGTGTGCTTCTTTTAAGTCAACCGAATTATGCACCACAGTTTCAGCCCAATAGCTTCACTTTTACTTATTTCATGCTTGACAAATTCGACAAGAAATCCTTTAAATTTGTCACAAATGCACATTGTATATTTTAAACGTGTGTGTATTCATAAGGAGTGTATTTATTATTTCAGTTGTATTTTATTAATAAACATATGTTGGAAGTCTCACTCACATCCACTCAGAGAAATGTAATCTGTTGATGGCGGAAATGAACATTATGTAAAAGTATCTCTTCTTAAACTCGAATAAAATTGTTTTCTACTTTTTGAAAATGCGATCACTCGGGCCATGCAGTCAAAATCCCTTTCCTGCTTCTGGGGTTAAAAGGCGGCACCAATCGCTTAGGCGCAGACAGAAACCTGAAACTGGAAAAATTGGATACTCGAGATCCGACCAATGATTTATCAAACTTCTACCACGGGAGCTAGTGGCCCGCAGGTTACCTTCCTGTACTGGCTATTGTCAAATCCCTTTGGGGAGTAACGTGGTGGCTGTGGTTTAAAACCGAAAACCGCAGGAATGTGTGGTTTTTTCTATCCGATTGTAGTGTTGCAATGTGACGTAGTGTCTTTAAGCTGGAGACGACATGCAGTTTAAATAGTCTCTGGCTTTCAAGCAAAATGAGGGGGCATAGCTCTGCACGCTGTGCTCTTGAAATACCCACCTGAGGTGGTGTACATCTTGAGGCATTGGTATACGCATTTTATGAACCTAGCGGTAAGAACAACGTCAGAATTATGGCCTCCACGTGTAGGTACTTACATTAGTTATCGCTGGTAAAATTTTTTTATAGAAAAATTTTGCTTAATGAAAATTTTCTATAGAAATATGTTGCTTAATGAAAATTTTCTATAGAAAAATGTTGCTTAATGAAAATTTTCTATAGAAAAATTTGCTTAATAAAAATTTTCTATAGAAAAATTTTGCTTAATGAAAATTTTGCTTAATGAAAATATTCTATAGAAAAATTTTGCTTAATGATAAAACTTTTTTTTAATTGAAAAATAATGAGCGATGAAATCTTTTTATCAAAAAAAAGGATGTCTGATGAAATTTTTATTTAGAAATATTATAACGATAAAATATTTTATAGAAAACATTATGACTGATAGTATTTTATATAAAATAAACAATGTTTTTTGTTGTTTTGAAATGTTTTGCTGTGTTTGTGTAGATGTGTTTTGAATCGTGCTGTCTGCGCTATGTTGATTTTATGAAAATTCTCATATAATCAGTTTGGCTGGGGTAAAATTCACTGATGAGCTACTTGAGCAATAGTGAAATTGTAATATGGATACGCAATACCCCGCAGTAATACATTTCAAATATTTTTATTTAAATATGTGTTTTATGAGAATATCATAAGATGTTTATTTTTTAAAAAATATTTTTGTAATAAATATTTTGCGAAAATATCATGAAATATTTATTTAAAGGAATCAAACATGAAATAAAATTGCTTAGATTTTATATAAAATATTTTGACTGGTGAAAGGTTAATACAAAAAATTTATAAAAAATTATGAAATTTATTTATTTATGACTGATGAAAAATTTGTTTTGCAAAATTATGGCATATTTCTTCTAAATATTTTATGCCAGTTATTGGCGATTATTTTCTAATATTTAAACAAAATTTTATAGTTATTAACCATAAGAATCTTCTAAATAAATAAGTAATAATAAAATTCATTCTTTCAAATATCTGTGAAGAGAAGATGACGGTTATGATTCTTTGATTCCTTTCTTTTCGTAATTATAATTTTTTGTTTACATACTGATGGGAGCTTTTTTCATGCGTACACAATACAAGTCGTGTGTTTATATGACATTTACCAACGCTTCATGGATCACAAAATATTCGTCTTATTTTGTGATGTGGTGTTGTTTTGCGAAGCTAATTTAGGGCTATGATACGTAATTATAAGCGTAATTAAGGGGTTGAAAATAATATTGAAAAAATATATATTCTTTGTAACACAACCTGAACAAAATTCTTGAGAATTTCTCTTTATTTTAAATATATTTTTAACAAAATTCGATGCTTATGTTGTACTGTTCTGTGGGATAAACTAGATTTAAGTTATTGTTTTATGTCTTTTAATTTCTATTGGTGGTTATTAAGATTAATATATAATAATACAGATTTAAATGGCTTATGAACTTAACAATTTAGTTTTTAAAATTATTTGTGTGTAAAACTAGTGGTTCAACACAAAATTTGAAAGTTTTTAGTGGAGGTGGAAAAGAAAACCGATTCTTGATTTTTCATTTGAGAGATAATGAGAATAAAGTGCTTGGAATTACAATACGAACAGGTTTTACTTACATATCGAGAGAAAATGCTTTTTTTCCCATGAATAATTGCTACACATAAATTCATAAACGACTGATTGAAGATCAATCAATTATTTATTATCTATTTAAAACTATTTTTTTTTTGTGTTAAAAAATTTCTTCCCACTTCGAAACCCAAATAAAAGCGATATTGTTTTTAAAGCGCAAGGAACATAAAGTTTTTTAATTAGCCACTGAAGAGGCGCTTATCAATTTCAAAAAGGGTGTTAAGTTTCAACGGCATAATTGTAAAGAACCCACAGAAACACATAAAATCTAACAAAAATGTGTAAATTATTTGAAGTCGTGAGGGGAATGTAACTATCGGTTAAATAAATTAAATTATATTTAAAACCCAATAATTTTTAAATTAGAGAAACTATTTGGGAGAAATTAAAGATATTATGAAGACGACTGTGGTGTCTGTTTGTTAAAGTCCCTTTCAACAAGACTTTTTTTGCATTTAACGATGCTGTAAAATCTCTTTTTGTTAATTAATTAATATTATGTCGAAAATGCCATATATAACTTTTAGATTTATACCTCAACCTTTCTTGCTATTTTATACCTGATTGATTATTGCAAATTTCTTATCATTTATTAAATACAATTTTACTGTGCTGGCTTTTAAAGAACACAGAAAGCGCCAGTTTTTTTTATTAAATTTCTAATTAATTTTCCCAATATGAACTTTATAACACTTTACGTGTCCATTGGCAAGGCATGCCTAAGTACCAGCGATAGCTTTTAAGTATTTCAATTAATTATATCCCAAGTGATCATTATTAACGATTCCAATCAATCGGCGGTTAAAAACTATAAAACTTTTTTCAGCATTAAAATAGGAAATGCGCTCTTCAGTATTGTCATTAATAATGCAGCTCTCTTAATAACACGCTAAAGAAGACGAAGCTGGTAATGAGGATGTTGCGTAAGTGGAAGATAAGCAATCATTTAACCATTTATTAAATATCCAATGCAAACATCTCACGCAGCAACCATGACACGGTGATGAAATCAATTCAATCGATTGTACAATTATAATTGTTGTTGCCTTTGTTTTTATATCACTTAACGCTTGCGAATGTTTTTGTATCTACAATCAAACACTTACACGCACACATACATACGATTATGGGAATATAACAAGCGGTCATTTTATATTTATAGGAAAAACTCTTTTTAATTTTTAATTTATTTATTCGCACAAGTATGTTTTTTAATCTCGTTAGAGAGAGTGTGCCTGAGTGTATGGGTGTGTGTGTGTGTGTGTGCGTGTTTGTGTGTATGTTTTTAGTTGGAGTTGTTGAGTGTACAAAAGATACTCATTTAAAATTAATTTAATTAACGGGTAAATTTTATCAAGTTTATTTGCTATTCATTAACCATGAAACACAGACAGAGAGCAGACAGTCAGACAAACATTAAACTCTGTTATTTAAATTCACTTCAGTACACACACCACTTTGCTGGCTCACTCAAACGCTCTTAATTAAGGGGTGTATCAAAAGCAGGGTTTATCTGCCAAAATTGGAATTATTTTTAAATTAAATACAATTTAAATGGCAGTAAATTAACTGGAAAAATAAAATAACTTTATTTCACAACGATACACAAAAATATAAATATTTTTTTGGGACTCAGAATTTTTTCATATAATTTAATTACACAATGGACATATTCAACTTGAAAGTTTTAATGTTTCAATATTTCATCCAATTGCTCTAAAATTACAAAAAGATATTTTTTTGTTTATTTTTACATAATGTCATCAATGATTCGCTTTTCGCCTTTATCACCTTAAGCGATTAAATGTTGATTAAATTTCATTTGAAACACTTAAGCAATAAAAAACTCTTAATAATTTTGTTTGTAATTTTTACATAACAATAAATTTTTTGATTTTTAAAAATATTTCACTTTATTAATTTGATTAGTTGCTTATTCATATAGTAGAAGTTATTGCTGTTACTACAAAGCACAAAAATCGTGTAAAATTCAGATTTTGTAAAAAAAAATTTTTAAGAAAAATTCTTGGAAAAAATATTGGCACGTAATAACAGTTTTCTTATTTGAAGGTTACAATTTTACTAAATATATTACAAATATACTGTAGAAATAGTTGAAGTTATAGAACCGAAACACTCTTTTTTAATTCTCTTGATGATCTTCTTTCAAACGTTTAATTTAATTAATTTATTAAGTTAAAAGAAAAAAAAAGGATGTATTTTTTTTTTTAATTTTAGAAGTTTTAGTTTCAATTTTAATCTGTTGAAATTTATTTATAAAATTTATAAAAAGTACTCAAATCCTGTATATTTTCTTATTTCCCTCTTTATTTGCTTCGATTTAAAAGCCACGTTATTTTAATCATAAAAAAGTCGTGGTGTAAATGCCATCTAGTATTCTTCTGTGATAAGAAAATTCTATACAAAACTATTGAAATTATAGAAAACTTTGCGGTTCTAAAGGAACTTTTTTACTTCTAAGGTTGGTCAAAGGTACCACACCTACAGAAAGTTATAATATCATAATAATTACATGTTAATGTAATTAGCTAATGTTATTAGCCAGTAATACCTATTTTCTGAAGTAGGGCTTTAAAATGTATAAAAAAAAATATCGTAAAGAAAAACAAAACCACTAAAGCAGCGGAGAAAAAAATTTTATTTACTGACATTAAGTTCGATATAATTTGCTGGTGTAGAAATAAATAAAATTTAGATAAAAAGCTATCGAATTAAAAAACGAAAATGGTAATAATTTTCATTTGGCGATAACAGTCTCGCAATGTGGTCATTACGATAATAACGAAAGCTTAATAAAATGTTAAGGCATGCCAGGCCCTTATTTATTTTCCCCAATTTTAAATTAAATGAAGAATAATAAATATTGGTTGTCGTTTATAAAATTTTAAATTGTTGTAAATAATAGCAAAGCAGAGGACTAGGTACTGCATAATATTTAAATATATAAAATAAATTTTCCAACCAAAATTAAACACAGTTTGATTCGAGTTTTATATGTTTATTTGTTTGTTTGAAGAGAACAACAACAACAACAACAACACCCACAAAAGTTTTTTTTTCAGTTAACTATCAGTTTCAGCTTCGTTATCATCATCATTATTTTCACTTTATGCATAATTTATTGTAAAAAAGTGTTTCCATTAAATCTGTTTATCACATAAACATTCACACCCACTGCACAATTGATTCCAGTTCCTATCAATGCACGTTTTCAAATATCAAATGTTTTAATGTATGTATATTTTAAGTGTTTGTATATAGATGTGTGTGTGTTTGTGTGTGTGTGCATTTGTATTGAACTCGATTGAACATCATTTACAACCGCCATAACCGTTGACACTTCCTGTGATTGAATCGCCAATTTCCTTTTTAAAAGGACATTTGTTAATTTATTCAATCTCTCAGTCACTACTACGACTACCACTTGCCATTACTACACTAACTTTGTGCTCTCCAGTTAAGGCTCCTGCTTACAAATTTTGCATGAAAATGGTGGGTGCATTGATTGAATGAGTCCTTTTTTTGTTCGCTCTTAATGCTGTTAAACATTTTATTTTCTCTATCGATTTAAAATTAAATGTTGGGAAATTGCTATAAATTATATCTAAAATATATTTATCGTATTTAATAAAGGACACGTTCTCTGTTACTTATTTTCACCGTATAATTGTTTTTTTTTTGCGTTTTTTTTTTCACCACCATCATCATTATTGAAATCATCAACTTCATTATTGGCATCATCATGCTGGTGCAAATGATCATTATGTCGTTTAATAAATGAGTTTAAATTTTGCAATTCAACGTTAATACGAGTGTATAGCCAGTGATAAAAATTATTAAATTATTATTCTCATTAATTTCGTAATGCGGGTAGAGCGCTACTAATAAAAGTTACACAAAAGCATTTATTTTAAAACTACACACGACTCATTATCTGATTCTAACTTTTGAGGTGGAGGTGGCGTTAGTTCGATTTATTATTGATTTTTAATTTATTTTCAAATTATTGTTATTTATTTACTTTTTGGATAAATATTTCAACATAATGAAATTATAGCAAATGAACAATTTTTTTAATTAATACGTTTAATATACATTATATATTGATTGTACAAATACAGTGCTTCGGAGTTAATAATTAAGCTGGTAGGCTTTTTTAATTCTATTAGAAATTTCTTGTTTTATAAAAAAAATAATAAGTTATTGAAACTATTCCTATTGATTTTGGTAGTCATAAGCAAAATTTTGGCACTTTCGGTAGCTGTGCTAGGAGTAGCTTTAACAAGAGATGTCAAAGATTGTTTTGAATAAAATCCTTAAACGGAGTTTTGTTAATGTTTTAGTTTGAACTTAAATATTCTGTATTAAAAACAGGTAAGTTAGGGATTCTTGATGGGCAACCAGTAAAAATTGTTTAAATGCCCGTTTTTTCCAAAACTAATAAATTGCATCGACAAGGCTAAATGCTTTTCAGTGATCTGAAATATTTTCCTGTTTGCTTGGAGGTCCTAAGCGTTTCTTTATTGCTCTGTATTTTCTGTGATAACTATTCTGCTTATATACTATTGGGTTGAGTTATTTTCCATAATACACTCAACCTTCTTTTTCTAAACTTACCATAATCACGCAAATTTATAGTTGAGTGAATAAATTTATTTATTAAACTATGGCAACCATATTCATATTGTTGTTGCTTTAATAAATTTATTTTAAAATATAAATATTTTGGACGCATTTGGGCATTTTAGTGGTGCATTATTTTCAACGGCATTTAGTTATTTTAACTGTATGAGAGAAACATTAAAATAAACAAACTGCATTAACAATGTCAGTTTGTTTATTTTCCACTTGAATATTTTGGGATATTTTATATTATTCCTATAATGTTCCCAGATGTGTCGGCAATTATGATTATTTTTTGCACTACTTATGTGATGACTGCATTAGCTGATCATTCACACTACTATATAGTGTTCGTTGCGCAACATGTAGACTAAAAGGTAGTGTACTAGCTTGTCAGTGGGTTCGATTCCCAACGAAGTCCTTGGTTTTTTTTTTCACTACAAAAAATAAAAATTGACTGTCGGTGGGGCTGCTTAGTGATGAAGGCAATGGTCACTGGTCGCTGTGCTGTCTTATATGGCAGTTAATTTCCGATTATCCTTCTACTTTCACCACCTGTTTCATCTCTTCTCTATCCCTTTCCTAAAGAATATAGCACGGTACTTGACTTAGTAGGCATTGTTGCCTGAAGTGCTACTTCTCTTTAAAAAAACAAAAAAAAAATTTATTACAATTTCACAAACATAAATTTTGACTACTTCTATAGTTGCAGGAAGAAAAATTAATTATCCTTAACACATGTGTAGAAAATAGCAGTTCTTTCGCAGTCGCTCTAAGAAAAACAATTCTTGTACATTCGTGTTGGTAAGCTCGAGGAAGCACCGTTTTGTTAAAACACCAGAGATGAGTTAAGGGTTTGTATAACTAAAATAAAGAAATCGTGGCCCGAGCCTTGACAAAACTTTAGTAAAATAAACAACAATAAGAAATAAGCGGAGTTGGCTGCAAAGAGATTAGTTAGTGAAATAGGCTACCGTGAGATCAAAACTCACCCTAGCTCTAGCGTTTTTGGTCGTAGACTTTGAATAGTTCGAGTCTCAATGGAGGGATACAGTTTTGTAGCGTTGATGAATAAGTAAGTTTGTAAACGCGCAGTACTCAAAATAAATACAACAAATGAAATTTAAATAAAAAAAGTGAATTGATAAAAGTACCACACAAGCGTAACGTAAACATTTAAGTGTTGAAATTTGAAAGAAAATAAGAACGCCTGAAATCAGGGGAAAAACGTTGTTGTAATTTTTAAAACTTATGGCCAGATTTTATGGTCAATTATTAATTTGCAGCATGAAATTTTGTGTAGGTTTGGCTATGTTTTATTTGTCACAGCAACATATCAATTTCAAATTCATCCGTACGTATCAATTATTAGCCACATTATATATCAATATTAATTTTTGTTTGTTGAAAACTGTATTTTAAACAACGTGACATAATAATAAATTTTATGTTGTCACGCCAAACCATGAATCACATATGATATTAAAAAACCTAAATTAAAATGCCTGTAGAGCTGGTAGTGAAAATTAAATCTATTATCAGGCATGTTCTGCATTTAACTTTGAAGTAAAAGTGGTTTGATATCACTTCAATTTGAATGTTTGATGTTCTGCATTTTACTTCTGACGTTTCATTTACTTTTGCTTTCGAACATAAAAGTGCAGTGATTTTGACATGTTCTAGAAACTACTTTTACATGAAAAGTACTAGTTTAAAAATACTTCTAAGTTTAATAGTGAAATTGGAAACTTCAGAAAAATATGTAAGTATAAATACTATATTTATGGTTAAAAATTAAAAAATAAAAAGTTTTAATGAAAATATACTTGATAAAACTAAAAATAAAGTAGAAATCTGTAATTTTCTATAGGGGCAAACACAAAAGCACCACTCAGGATGCAATTATGTTGCGTTTTATGCAAAGTCACGAGGACCTGGCAAAAGGCTTCACTAAAGGAGATCGATTAAAATCGGAGGAGTTATGGAAGGAACTTACCACCGATTTAAATAGTAATGGCCCTCCAATAAAAGACACATCTGGTTGGAAAAAGGCAAGACAAATTCTTTAAATGTACCTATTTATTTTTTAGTTATTGACAATATTTTAACAGGTTTGGATGGATTGGAAGGCATCAGTCAGAAAGAAAATCGCACATAACAGTACAGAGAGTAGAGCAACTGGTGGCGGCCCGTTTAACAAAATTATTTTAACGAAAATGGAGGAAACTGTTGGCCAATTATGCGGAATTTTTACGGTTGTTGAAGGCGTTGAAAACGCGTTAGATTTCGGCGATCCAATCGCAGATGAAATCACAGAATACGGCGACTTGCTGAATGATGGTGCAGCCTCCAAAAGTAATTGTCCTACTCCGATTGCAAGACCTCAAAGAGAAAAGAGTTGGAATCACTGCATCAAAGATTTCATGCAAGTCCAAACTAATTCGTTGGTGTCAATTGATCCACCTCGCGCAAATATGTTTTTCTAAAATACTCAGTACAATATTTAAGATTTTACATGTGGTGCTTCGGCCCAGAGCCACATCGCTATCTTTCCCAACGCTTCGTTGAAACCCACCTTCTGCTAAAAATCTCAATGTGGCAGCAAGCTGTATTTGTGCCGGGATGGAAGACGTGGGAAGCCTTGGTTTTACACAATTTAAAAGCATACGAAATGCGTCCTTATTGATGCGATAATACTGTATAAACCTAAACAAATTAATATGTAATTATTGTACATAGCGTCACTGATTTCCAAGGGATTTGAATGATCTCGCAAAAACCGCCTCTGTAATTTTACATTTGCGAACTCATTGTGTTGTTGCACCATAGATACTATCAAAAAATTCATATTGTATATTTAATTGTTTTTATTAAAAAAATTTTGCATAAAACAATACAAATTGTAATTTTATAAACACAGCAAAGTTTGCTTTTTAAATTAAAGTTACATATCAGCTGTTTTTTCGCAGTTCATTTCGAATTTGAAAATAGAACAGCAAACCATTACTTTTGCAGAACATCAAAAACGAAAAGTTTACTTTTATAATTTCATTTTACTTTCATTCTACTACTTTTCTAGAACATACCTGTATTTCTATTTTTTTTAAAACCCTGAAAAATGCTAGAATTTGATGGTAAAGATTGAAAGTTTTACTTTTTTCGAAATAACTGAGTAAAAATTACATTATTAAGTATAACATACATTTAGGCGTCCATTAAGAGTATGCGCGGCTATAGTACATTTTTACATTCCAAATAACCCAAATGAAATATGTTATAATCCACTTTGTAATATATTTCCAAACCAAAGAATCATTAATTTTAACCCAAACTAAAAAAAAAAGACCAACAATTTTCGATCAAAAAGATGAGCAATAATAACGAGCAATAACGTTTTTTTTATGCTATACAAGCTATACTCAGCATTAAGTTCACACAAAAACACTAAGTGCTTCCTTTATAATTTACTTTTAGCACTACAGCATTTGTATTACGGCTAATTATATTTATTGTATGCCATCGTTTTTATAAATATGTTTACACAGTCGGTTGTTTTAAAAATTCATACATTCATTTATTGTTCACAAACATTTTTTCTTTAGTTCTTTAACGGGATTTTTTGTACCGATAAATAATAGAATTGTGTGTTATAAATACTCTTCCGTACAATAAGTATAAAAATATTAAGCGAACAATTCAACCACGTACGTATGGAAAGTAAAATAAAGTAAGTTTTCGTGGATGCGATGATTTTTATTAAAACACATACAAACAAGCTAACAGATAAAAGTGTGTGCGTGTTTGTGCTAAAATATTTATTTTTATTTTTTTTAGTTTTTTTAAATATACAGGCAGAGATATGTATGTAAATATGTACATACTTAGTTGGTTGATACATTTTATGTAAAAAAAGGTACATGTAAATTAATATAAAGCCAAAATGTTTATACATATGTGTTCAGAATACATTTATATGTACATACTGCTATATGCAATATATAACAAACATTACAAAAACATACATAAACGTGCTTGTGTCTCAATAAATGGATAAAAAAATAAAAAAAAAATCATTTTTAAATATTTAAATTCACTGCGGAATTTATGCGTCTATTAAAACCCATTAAATGAATAAAAAACAATTGAATGAAATAACTTACATATTTACTTTTTTTATGATTGCTTGTACATTTAAACCTGCATACATACATACATACATACATACATATGTATATGTATTTGTCCAATGTGTAAATACATCTGTATCAGCGCTTGTACATTTTAATATTCCCGACACTGTTTACTTAATTTTAACAATATCCCTTACAAAGATACACACGCACACATACAACGCTTCAAAAAAAACTGTTGTTTTTTTTCTATAATTCCTTTGTTTGCAATACATAAATGCACAATTTATATCATTTGAACTTTTGTTTAACTTAAGCTTTAATATCCTTCTTTAATTTATTTATTTTATTTTATTTTATTTTGTTTATTAAACTCGCTAAAATGCATCCATACATGTGTTCTGCAATGTTATGCGGTACGCGTAAATTTCAATTCGACTTTTGACACTTTTCATTGAAAAATATTTAAAAATGTTTTTATTAAATAAAATGCACTGCCTAAAATAATAGCAGGATAATACTTTGTTTATTCAAATGCTGAGCAATAAAATTTGCTCTTTTGCAAAATGATCTCCTAAAAGAAAGATGTTCCATTCAAAAACATAATTAAATGGTGACTGCTACAAGAAAAAAATAAATAAAATGACGAATAAATCTAAATGTTTTGGTTTTATGAGATGTAACAGTGACACCCAACATACTCATGAAATCTATAAAATGTTGGCTAACAGTTAACAAAAGCAAGTTTGGTTATCAACCCAGCACATCTTCAGTATCATCTAGTTTCCAAACCATAGTGTGAACTAGACATTACCAACAGTTAAACGATTGAACAATTTATTTGAAATGTTAAATAGTCTTTGATACACCTTGGGACTTGTGATAAATGTATACAAAATCAAACAAATAAACAAAAACACCAAAATAAATAAATATTTCAAAGTTCTTGTTTAATTTAAAAATTTGCATTTTTATTCACCGCGGATGTAAAATTTTATATAAACTTACCACGGTGTAAAATAAGGGTTTCAATGCAATTTTAATTGTTAAAAATAGATGGCGCCCCTACTATGAAACACCAAGTGATCATCCATATAATAATAAATACCGCTAGATGTAGTTCACTTTGCATAATTTATTAAAGCTGTTAAAGTTTTACTTTGTGGCTGCCTCTAGTACCTGTACGCAGTTGTAATCGCTGAATGTTTGGGGTTTAACTGGGCTTTAAAAAAGTCGCACGCACTGCATTGGCTATTAAAATTGTCTTTTGGCGTGCATTTTTTTATACACTGACATTTTTTTTTTGATTATTCCATAAGCAATAAAAAGTTAATTCAAATTATGTAACAGCAGTAATAACAGCCATTTTATTTGCTTATTTAACAAGTGTTGTTGTGCTGCATTAAAAAACATGTCTCGAACTTCTATTAATCTCATCATTTGACTAAAGGCCCAACTATAATATGCATAAGCTGGCTTAAGCTAATGTCAAAATTAAACGAAAAGTCTGTCAAATGTTTAAGCGAATCATTAAAGGCTTTTACGTGGCTATATTGTACTACCATGAATATAGAAATTATTATGCACAGTTGCATATTTGTTTTATTCGTACTTTTGCAAATAAAATAATTTCGTTCTAAATAAATGAAATTTATTAGCAAAAAGGCATTTAATAATCAAATTTTGTATACTTAATACTATCCTTATACAAATTTATAATTTTTTGTTAATAGTTTTAAGAAAATTACGTAAGAAAAATTACACATATATCGCTGTATATATTATTTGGGCCATAAGTACTAAAAAACGCAACTGTGTGCATCATTGAATTTATAAACAATAAGAAATCAAATTTTCTCAAATTTTAGTGCAAATTGTGTGTAAAAAAAAAACAAACAAAACTTCATTTAAAATCATTTTCAGGAAGCTTTCATCATTATTCGCTGTCTGATAATGTGCGAACCCGTTTGTGGATTGGTGCAAGATCACTTGAAGATAAAATTACGTCATCAGATCTACATGGTAATGCTTCTTCAGGAACTGCAGTGATTTTTTTTCTTTGACAATGTAGTCAGTTATCAAACGCTGTGATGGCTTGATTAGTTCTTTGTAGAGTTCTCTGTAGCTAGACATACAAAATTTCAGATCACGTTGGAATTTTAAGGCGCGTTCTACATCATTATGATTTTGAATAAAAAAATTTTCCAATTTACCGGAAAGTTGAAGGTCTTCCCGAACTAATTTTTCGTCCAGTGTGTAACGACACGTTTCCGCTGGTTGCTGGGATAGCGACAGCGGCGGCCAGGGTCGTTGCAAATTTTAATAGTTTATTACCGTAGAGTGAATGACGCGCAATGTTTTATAACTTTATAAAACTTAACACCAAATTTATTTATTCGCTAATCTTTACAAGGTGGCTTGTTGTAGTGGACGGTCGGGAATTGTAGCCGAAGAACAGGGAGTCAGCTCGCTGAGGCAATGGGCATTGGTAGGGACACCAGCAGTCATACAGACGGTAGCGGTGCAGGCAGCGGCGGTCAAGATGGCGCTGTGATAATAACGGCAGCAGTTCAGGCGGCAGCGATACGGGTGGCAGCGGGACAAGCAGCAGCGGTAATGGCGGCAGCGGTACAGGCGGTAGCGGTACAGGCGGCGGCGGCACTGGCGGCAGAGGTACAGGCAGCAGCGGCAGGACCTAGTAGAGGTACTGGCGACAGAGGTACAGGCGGCAGCGGCAGGACCTAGTATTGGTACTGGCGGCAACGGTACAGGCGGCGGCGTCACTGGCGGCAGGACCTAGTAGAGGTACTGGCGGCAGCGGTACAGGCGGCGGCGTCACTGGCGGTAGGACCTAGTAGAGGTACTGGCGGCAGAGGTACAGGCGGCAGCGGCAGGACCTAGTATTGGTACTGGCGGTAGCTGCAGGACATAGTAGTGGTCCTGGCGGCAGAGGTACAGCTGGCTGCGCTAAAGGCGGCCGCGGAACGGATGGCTCCAGGAGAGGCGGCAGCGGCACCAATGGCTGCTGTGCAGATGGTTGCGGTAGAGCCAGCAGCGGTTCGGATGGCTCCCAGAGAGGCGGCAGCGGCACCAATGGCTGCGGTGCAGATGGCTGCGAGAGAGGCGGCAGCGGCATCAATGGCTGCGGTGCAGATGGCTACGGTAGAGGCGGCACCAATGGCTGCGGTGCAGATGGTTGCGAGAGAGGCGGCAGCGGCATCGATGGCTGTGGTGCAGATGGCTGCGGTAGAGGCGACAGCGGTATAGATGGCGGCGGCACAGGTGGCCGCGGCGGATAACTAAGTACTATCCTCGCAGCAGTGATCGCGGGGAATTCTTGGCCGGGTGAAATGATACTGCGGGAATATTAAAGTCCTCCACAGCCTAAAGCTAATCCCCGGTAGAAGATAAACTTCCACCACTTGTAGCCTTACTGTCAATAAGAGATTATTGCGGAATATTAAATTCCTGTCCAACAGATCTCTTACCGGCAGGCGGGCTGTCTGCGGGCAAGAAGTTTTTGCGGAATATTAAATTCCTGTCCAAAGACTTCCCATCCACAGGCGATTTACTTGCTTTCTGCTGATAAGAAGTTTTTGCGGAGTATTAAACTCCCGTCCAAAAGACTTCTTATCTACAGGCGATCTTCTTGCCAATTGATCCGTTTCATGAAATGTTCCGCCTTATATACATGTGCGTGGCTACACACATTCACACACACACATATATTATCTATCATGGCTGCATGACAACTATCAGCGGTGAGTTTTGATCTGCATGACAGTTGACTGTGTTGTTGATCATGATGTTTCTGACTCACAGGTGGCGCTCTTACGTTCCCAACCGTTAATTTAAATAATAATAATTCATAAATCTTAGAGTAATGAATGAATAATAATAAAAATAATAAGGAATAACAATAAGAATAATAATAATAAGAATAATAATAAAAATAATCTATTTCCGCAAATTAAGAAAAGTATTGATAAGGTGGTGATCTTGTGTAAGTGAAAACGAGGTACGACTTTCACCGTTACAAGTGGAGTAACATCTTCTTCCGGTTCGCTATCTACTGTTTTGAAATCTTTAGTGGTATCTACCATACTTTCCAAAATATCGTGATCATTTAGGGCCTCGTCCACAAGTAATTCTTCTATATCATGCTCGCCAAAATCATCAAAACCTTCCCCACATATTTCCTTAGCAATTGAAATAATATCTGATGTTATTATTGTTCATTTCTCTTTGATACGCATTCAGGTCAAGCAGCTTTCCAACATGCATTTAAAGTTTGTAATTTTATCGCGGCAATTGCTAACGCACCATGATCTGCACAGTTTAAGATATTAAATTGTTTCTGTTCTCAGAAAAAGTGAATCACAAAAAAAAAATTTTCGAAATTCGAATAAATTTTTTTTTTTGCGAACCAAGCGTACATTTATAGTTTGCCACATATGATTATTATGTATTTGCACAGTTGGGCCTTAAGATTTTGTTTGGTTCTAATACCTTTTTTAGTTAATTTTGAGAAATTCGAATAAAACAATTTGTGTTTATCTTTACTTAATAAACTTTTTCTTGAACATATAAAAAAATATTAACAACATGTTTGCTTCCTTTAATTAGCCCCTTTCGAAGTTAATACCATCTTATGTATGCATATGGTTTGCATGTGTATTATCTTCATGCTAATGTTAGAAAAGAAATTGCAAAACATATCAATAATGTGAATAACAACTACTTGGCTTATTAAGATCATCCTTACAACATGTTGTAATACCTATACACATGCATAAATAAATATACATACACTTATGTATTTATCTAATTCAAAATTTATAATTTATCTAATTTAAAAGAAAATGATGTTGTACTATGTTGACAACAATTACAAAAGCTAAAATTACAAGATGTAACAAATAATGTTAAATTATACACATATAGAGTCTTGTTGTTGTTGTTGTTGTTAAAAGCAAAAATAATAAACAAAATTCAAGTTTTAACAAATAAATAGAGTCAGCAGCTGCAATCAAAGTTGGCAATTTTACACTTAATTGCTTTCAATTAACCAGGAGTGACTCTTCAGCCGTTATGTCCGTTCAATTAAATTACCACTGTGTTAAAAGTGTGGTGTGTGATAAAAGCAAATGTAAAGAGAATATTATAAAAGCTGAATAACAGAATAAACAATAAAGGCTAAAAGAAAAAATATATAAAAATGAAAAGACAACACTAACACAATCACTTATGTACAACGAAAACTAAAAACGGATTGTTATTGTTGATGAAAATTATTGATTTCGTTGCAATTGCTGCAGCAAAAGTGCAGAGAAAACAAAAATATTATCTTTTAGTTAAGGAAATGCATGTATGTGTGTGTGTGTGTGTGGATTTGTTCATGTTTACATATGTGTTTGGGCAATTATGTGAAAATTTAATTGAACTCTTTTTTCTTGTTATTGTATTGTATGCTGCCAGTTTACTGGCTTGTTGTTATATGTCAACAACATGCCACAAACCATGCAAACAAACTATTTTTACAATTCTCTTACTCTTTTGGTTACTCATTTATAATACATACTAGAATATGTATGAACGTATGTATGCATGTGTGTGAATACGCATGGGCATATGTGTGTGTGTGTGTATATATATTTTTTTGCATGTCATTATAAACAATTGGTCGAACATTTTGTCTGCGATTGCTTAAAAGTATTAAACAATCTGTTGATATTTTATAGTCGAAAAATGCATGTGTATTTGTATCTGTGCACAATGTATAAAAGTGCCTCTTAATAGCAATTTTGCAACGATTGACCGAAAGAACGTTATTTGTTTCATAAACGATATTCAAACTTACAATTTTTGTTGCTTTTGTTGTTGACGTTATTGTAAACAAACTACACAGCATGTTTCTAACATTGCATGTTTGTAAAGTTCTTTGTTATGTTTCGTTTTTGTTTTTGTTTTTACCTTTAATGTGTTGCGTTATATTCAATGCAAAAATATTAAAACTAAATATCACTGTCCTTTTAAACAAATTAGTAAACAAAAACACAAAACCATATTCATGGGAAACTACACAAACTAATTAATAATCTAAGGACAGATTGGAGTTTGCTGATAATTTATGCAATTCTAACAGAATATTGAGGCTTAAAATGATACCAGGAAACTGTCGTTCAAGTTTTCGTGAACCATATTTATAGTTTACAATTTTCTTTTAATTTTATAACGAAAATTTTTACGTCTAAACATTTGACTTGATATACTAATCGGTCAATCTAAAGAATAACTTCCAAATTGGTTACACACAGTACTGGGGTTTTCAAAACAACAACAAAAAAAAAACTTATATTCACACATTCACTTACACATGCACAAACCATTGGAAATTCAACTTGTAGTTGTGTTAATGCTACACACAGAACAGGCCTTTGTTAAATTTTATGCAAATTTTCATTTGACAGGGGTTAACCGAACACATACTGAGTTCTAACTAATACAACATCAGATGAAGTTTTTTCTGTCGAATAAAAGCAAAAAACAAAAAAACATTGAACAAAAAAGTTGACAAAACTAAAAACGGCAAATGACCCCAGCCTGCGTCAATGCGGTGGCCTTGCCACAAGCAAAAGCCACTGCACAAACGATACCACAACATTGCAACATTTTGCCTAAACTCACACAACATGCACTAACCTTCATATAATACTGCTGCTGTAGCAATATCTTTTTCTTCTTCTTGTTCCATATGACGATGATGATGATGATGAGTAGACGCTGTTTGCAAATGTTGTACACAATTTTTTATAAACAAACAAACAAACAAACAAAGCAACGTTTCAAATCAATCGTTATAGGGCATATGTGAAGGTTTGAAAACAAGTCAAGAATAAAGGTTAGTGCAGGATGCAAGTCTTGTTACTGCTACTCATGTTTACACCTATTGCATAACATAGCAATAGAATTTTAAATAATAACAAGAAAATGCTAAAGCAACGCAGCCTAACCCCTTTAAACTTGAATCAATTACAAACTAACTTGTTTTTAAGATCAAAATCTAAACTTTTTCGACAAAAGCTGAAAACAAACTATTAATGTATGCAAATAATCTCGTGCTAATAGCCAAAATATTACAGAAATTAAACCAAATATGAAGCAGGCAAAATATGTTGTTCAAACTATAACATTTTTAAAGTGTGCACTAAAAAGGAAGAAGTCCTTCTTCATTTGTGCAGTACAAGAGCGTAATGTATGCTGATGCATGAGAAAAATGAAATATTTTCTAAAATTTAAAATCTGTTTGTTTGTTTGTTTTTATGAATATGTAAAATCATGTTATTGTTGTTTTTGCAACAAAATTTGCCATCAACAATTAAAACAACAAACATAATGACGAACACACTATCCTACTTTTACTCCCACAATTATGAATACCCAATAAGCATTTTGGCTGGAATTCAAGTGAAATTACACTTGAAATCCAGTCACAATTTCTAATTTCCAGCGTTGAATTACAGTTGAAACACAGTTGAATTCAATAGCGAATCCAGCAAAATTAACCATTGAATTGCAGTCGAACAAAACAGTACCTTTATAGTGTAATTCCAGCCTTGAATAACAATGTGATTCAAGTCGAACCAAACCTGTTTTTATAATTGAATTCAAGCATGAAATTGCAGTGGAATTCAAGTCGAACCGAAACTATTTTTACCGTTGAATTCAAGCATGGAATTTCAGTATTATTCAAGCAATGTTCCAACAGTATTTAAATAGTGTTATAAGGCCATAGTACATTAACTCACCCGAACCCATAGCTTCAATAGCTGGACATTTCGGAATGCTCTTTAAAGTTCGGGCATCCGTTGGCAAATCCTTATGATGCTGGGGAAGGATTTGCACTAAACTGTTTATTGCAGCATTCGGAATATTATGTTGGATCGTTCATACAGCCAGCTGTATTTTTAAGTCCCTGTCTCCCACAGAATTAATTTTAGTATCAGATATACCATCTTCTTCTATAATTGTGCCTTCACAAACAGACGGTTCATCGTTCAAAGCGACGTGGACATCGTTGGAAGCTATTCCCATTGGTTGTTCATTTCCCAGAATATGCTGATTCTGGGTAAGCAGTGCAAAAATTTTACGAGCATCTGCTTTTGGACTTGACTACATACCTTTATATTTATTTCTTCCAAATTTCTTTATATTGTTTAATTTTCGATTCTTTATTCTTTTTTTCGTTTTGCTTATTTTCACTTTTATTTCTTTATTTTCACTTTAAAAATTTTGCGACTTTCGCGTTGTAAAGTTGTTCACCATTAATTAATAATATTTGATATTTATTTTTAATAATTTGTTTATTACTTTTATTTTTATTCGACCTTTTTTTTAAATTTTATTAAATATGAAATAATCTTTTAACGGTCTTATTAAATAATTTAACGATTTTATTTTTTTTTTTCAATATTTCGCTTTCCTTTGGAAAGCTTCTTCAGGAAAAAATTTTTTTTTTTTTTTTTTTTTTTTTTTTTCCTGAAGAAGCTTTCCAAAGGAAAGCGAAATATTGAAAAAAATAAAATCGTTAAATTATTTAATAAGACCGTTAAAAGATTATTTCATATTTAATATTTTTAATAATATTACAATATTTTAAGATTGACATTTAGCTGACTCTGACTATTTTTTTAACAAACTTCAAACAGACTTTTACTCCCAGTATTATGAATACTTTCAGTTATACACACACATACTTACATACAAATTCATAAATAGATTTTTCAAGCTTCAAGGAACAGGTGTATAAATATCTTCGTTGCTGTTCATTTACCATTCAATTATTCAAATAAAAAATGTTTGATTGATGGAATGAGATTTTGTGAATTTTTATAAAATCAAAAGCGAAAATAGCGGGCTACAAAGCTTGTGCTAAACTTTAAAAGTCAGGCAGTCAAATAACAATAGTAATATTTATAAGGATAGCATAATACTGGAAGAATATTTTTTTTTTTATTTTAATTTAAGCTTAAAGTTAAAAGATCAAAGACACCTAAAATATGAATATAATATACGAATACTCTCTCCTTTAATTAAAGTAACGAACTGATTATTTTCAAACTTATCTAAATACAACGAATGTTTTTGCTTTTTTCCAGAGTAGCGAAGTATTCACTCACTGTTCATACATGTATGAATATGTACATTTAATTTTTTAGCCGCTTCTTCTCATACATGTGTGAGAGACTACAAATTATTTTGTGTTTTATTTTTTTCTTTCTATTCATAAGTGAAAAAATGAGAAACACACAAGTGTTCATTTTGGAATATTTACAATTTTGATAATTTTTCATAAATGAAAAGATCGTAAAAATATGTGCGTTTATGTACGCGAATGCTTATTCGCGTACATAAACGCACATATTTGATAATGCGCAATTGTCGGCGTATGCAGGAAAAAAATGTTTTTTTTTTTATTTCTTTTAAAATATATTGCAATATTGTATTTTGATTTAATATGTACCCATGTGTTTTTACTACATGCGATCATAGGTAGAAAATTTTTTCACGTTCATTTATAAGAAATTTTATAAAATTTCAACGTTCATAAATGAACATATACATTTATGAAAAGTAACATTAATGAAAAGTAGCTAATTTATCATTTATCACATATGAATAAGACTAATAATTCTTGTTGTTCGCATTCATGTATGAAAATAAGCAGAACATTTTTTGTTGTTCGTTTATGAGTGTAAAAAATAAATATAAAATTTTAGATTTCTCATTTATGAAAAATATCATGACTGTTGATTTTTGAATGTTCATAAATGAAAAATTCTGAACCCTGCTTTTTTCCATAGGGGGCTTCAACTAAAAGTTTTTTTGTTTTTCAATTGTGGCAACATCAACAACATGATAATTTTGACATTTATTTTTTTTTTTACGTATTCGTGGTAGATGCATTGGTAATTATTACAATACAATAAATTCAATTTCGCACGAAAATTGCATTAAAATAATTAAAATCCACTATGAAAATAGTTGTTCTGTTAAAGTTACATTTGGTAAAATTCGTGATATTTTCGGGCAAGATAATCGTCCTTCTATGACCGCTGTTAAGAATTTGGTAGTTAAATTTGACTCGATTGGCTCAATTCGAATTATGCCAACACAACGTGTCTTCGACCAGCTCGCTCAACTGAAAACATGGCAGCCGTGAGCCACAGTGGTGATGTAGATTCAAATTTGTCAATTCTTCGACGTTATTAAAAATAGGGGTTATCCAAAACCAGCACAAGGCGAATTTTGGGCAAGAATTTGACTTTAAAGCCGTCAAGGTTTAACTGGTGCAGAAATTAAAGCCGACCGACCATTTACATCGCAGTAGAGTCGCTTTATTCATTCAGGAACAACCGCCTGGATTTTCTGAAAAAATAATTTTTCAACGAAGCCCATTTTCACTTGTCTAATTTGGACGTTTGAAAATCCTAGAGCGATTACTGAGAAGCCGTTGCATGCTCAACTTGTCACTCTATGGTGGGCTATGTTGTCTGAAGGCGTGATTGGGCAGTTTTTTTCGAATATGAGGCTGGAAATGCGGTAACGATCAATGGGTCACACGATAATCACCAGCTTAAAGGCCAGCCAGATAGTTAGTTTAACACCAATGGATAATTTTTTGTGGGGCTATGTTAAGGACGGGGTCTAAACGGAGCCAATCGAATCAATTTTAGCCCTAAAATTTAAAATTCGTGGTATGATTAACGAAAAAGTATCGCCATTTTGCCAAAAAGTGACTAAAAACTTTGACGTTATTAAAAATAGGGGTTATCCAAAACCAGCACAAGGCGAATTTTGGGCAAGGATTTGACTTTAAAGCCTTCAAGGTTCAACTGGTGCAGAAATTAAAGCCGACCGACCATTCACGTCGCAGTAGAGTCGCTTTATTCATTCAGGAACAACCGCCTGGATTTTCTGAAAAAATAATTTTCCAACGAAGCCCATTTTCACTTGTCTAATTTGGGCGTTTGAAAATCCTACAGCGATTACTGAGAAGCCGTTGCATGCTCAACTTGTCACTCTATGGTGGGCTATGTTGTCTGGAGGCGTGATTGGGCAGTTTTTTTCGAATATGAGGCTGGAAATGCGGTAACGATCAATGGGTCACACGATAATCACCAGCTAAAAGGCCAGCCAGATAGTTAGTTTAACACCAATGGATAATTTTTTGTGGGGCTATGTTAAGGACGGGGTCTAAACGGAGCCAATCGAATCAATTTCAGCCCTAAAACTTAAAATTCGTGGTATGATTAACGAAATAGTATCGAAATAGTATATAGATGAAAGAATCAACATCTTTCAACGTGGTCGTGGTGGACAGTTGCTAGATATCATTTCTTATTCACTTTTCGTAATACAATAAAATTTTAATTATTTTAATCTGAAGTTTTTGTTTAAGAAAACAAAATTCTTCTTGAAAACCCCTTTATTAAAACTTTGTTGTTAAACTATCGATTCCAAATGGAGTTTGACAAACAATTTCTTTTTTAAAAGACAATTTTTCTGCAGAACATTGTTATTAAAACCAGTGAAGTAAGACTTTAATTCGCTTATAATTTTAAATAATAACTTTTTCTGAAATAATTTCAGAGTTTTAATATTTTGTTGGGTATCATTAGAAAAATTTACCTTCGGATACTTAACGTTTTTGTGATATCTTGGCTCTGTGAATACCGTTCTTGCAACTTGTATGTTTGAAATCCTAAATTAATTCTAGTATTATGACTAAAGCTTTGACAGCTTGACGTTGTCAAAGACCTTAAGAGACTTTAAAGAAAAAAGCATATTTATGCACGAAAAACTTATGCTCTAGTAAACGCTTAAGTAGCAAAAGTCTATATGACACATGTTACATGATCCTTTTAGGATATCTGGTTAAATTTTAAATAAAGTTCATGTAATATGTGTGTGTGTGGTAAAACAAGTGGTGTGTAAGTATTATAAACACAAAAGTATAAATATTTGTTATTTCAACAAGTGTAAGAGTATAAGTGTATTTGTTTACAAACATATTTGTTGTGTGGTGTTGTTATAAATGTTTAGTGTTTTTATGGTCTTGTCTTACAGGCATTAATTAGAAAATGCAAATAAAAGGGTTTTAATGTTTTATTTTAATATAGTTTTTTTTTTTTTAATATTATTTAACACCACTAAGGCTGTGCTTCGGCTAACATTTCAAATCGGACCATGAGTATATGTTTATGTAAGTGTGTTTGTGAGGCAGAAAGCGAGTGATAAAATGCTTGCTGTAACAATAATAATATGAGATGCCATTAGTTTATACATGATGTAGTGGAAAATTTAGTGTAGAGGGTTATTACGTGTCAAATTTATTAACAGGGAAAGTAAATTTATGATTCATAAATATTTTTAAAATTTTTTAAATGCTGAAGCTAAAACTTATTTAATTGCGAGTCAAATTATAAATTATTTGAATTTTTCTTTTTAATTATCTCATTTTTTTAACTCAGAGTAAATTTTCAATTTGTATGTAAATAATAAAATTGCCATTATGTTTTGTGGCTCATCTGATTTTATTTAATAGATTTTAAAGAAAATCTATTGAATTAAAGTCAATGAATTTGTAATTAATATTGGCACTTTTTGTTAGCATTCGTTTCTTTTTATTCATGGAGCTTTTCATTTCAAATTTTTGTTGAATTTTTAGTGAAACTTTTTGTTTTTCATCTTCAACAACTGTGCCAATATTAATTTGCATACGAAACTGTTGGGATAATTTCTCAAAATGATTCTAAAGGCAAAAGAAGGAAGGCAGCAACAAACTAAAAACAGAAAATGTTAGAAAACTTTTCCAAATGTCACTTAAGAACAATCTAATGAACAATTTACAAATGGCCCTTTAATGTGACATTTTCTTAAACTTGCAATAGAATAGAATAGAAGGTACAAAACATAAATGAAAGAAATAAAAACTTTTAGAAATGGCTTTTCATTACTTGGTGGCACCATCCAGTAAAAAGATAAAAATTTAAAAGCAAACCAGCAGACCGCTACTGCTTAATTTCTTGAAACAAATGTTAATTGATGACAGCAGGCAACAAAATTAATTTTCCTTTTAAAGGTTTAAAAGGCGGCCTTCGCATTAAGGTAACTTCACACCGAAGAAACTGTGTATTCTCCTCAATAATGCAAAATCTCAATTACTCACTCCTATTTGTCAATTGCGGTTTTTGTCAATTAACTTAAAGCAAGAGTAATTTATGTACTACAACAAAATCTAACTTACTCATACACATAAACGCACACACACACACACACAAAACATAAGTAAATTTTTAAAAGGAAATGCAAATAAATCTACATTACGTACGTGTGTGGTAGCACCACAAGATACAAGAGAAGGCTTTCAATAGTTCATTCCACAAGATAAATCTATATTTAGCAATGAATAAAGAAGGAATACTCTCATTTATTTAAACTTTGAAAATAAATACTAATTCAAATCAAAACACGGATGGATTACGCTCCTCAATTACTGCGTTACCCAGCGGACTTCTGAATAGACTAATAATTTTGGATGCTGGTTTAATTTTTTTTAATATTTCCTTATTTACTTTTCCTTTAATACTCCACTTTTATTTTTATTTAACCAAATAATTGTAAACATTCATTTAAATAACTTCAGGTACTCTTTTTGTTTTTTATCTATCGTTATGAAACTTTTTTTAAAATAAATAATTTAATTTTTATTGCGACTTTTAAAAATAGATAACAAAATTTATGGTAAGATAATAAAAGAAATAACTTAAAACTGTAAAGTATTATTTTAATAAACATAGTAAAAGTAAACGCTATATGCTAATGCAAATTGGTATGATAAAGGGTCTTAAATCAAAAAGGTAACAATAGAATTATAATGCTCAAACATATAATAATAGATAACAGACATCGTTAGCATCTCAAGTTTGGAACTTAAATCTACCTAAAACTAAGCTTAAAACTAAAACAATAAACAAAACTTAAATACTAATATAAAATATATCATATATACACCCATATACAGGTATTTAAACAAACATATGCACACAAATACACACATATACGAGTATATATACAGACATTAGCCTCTGTTAGAGCCAGAAGTTGAGTGCGAGTAAAATTCCGGTATACGGCACTCAAAGACACTATCGAATGAGTTAGATTCATCTAGCAAAAGTCCAACTGGAGATCAAAATAAAGTGTTTGACCAATTAAAAGCAGATTGGGAATTAAATACTTTCTACGCAAGATATGTCGACGACATCATATGTATAGTAGAGGGGGATGACGATGGGCGAATTCTAGATTACTTGAATGGAAGACACAAGGACATAAAATTTACAATGGAAAAGGAAGAGAAGGGGAGAATTAATTATCTGGACCTAACGATCAAGAGGAACATAATCTCGAACAGGATCGAATATGGAATATACAGGAAACCAACAGCAACGGACACAATAATACACAACTCATCAAATCATCCCCAGCAATACAAAAACGCAGCAATCAGGCAGTTAATAACAAGACTCGAGAGAACACCACTAACACGGCAAATGTATATGAGGGAAATGGAAACAATATACACCATAGCGGAAAACAACGGATACAAAAAGCGCCTCGTACATAACATCAAGAAACAAATTAGAACGAACAAAGAACAGGAGAATGAAAGGAAAAAATGGGCTACATTGACATATATGGGAAAATCGATGTACAAATTGGCGAAATTCTTTGGAAAACACAACATCAATACCGCATTCAGAACAAGAAACAACCTAGGCAGAATACTACGGAATAAAACAACCGAGGCAAATATACTGGACGGACGAGGAGTGTACAAATTAACTTGTACATGCCATTATGGCTACATCGGGCAAACAGGACGAAAAATTAGGACCAGCTTTAGGGAACACATTAGAGACTATGACGGAGGACTACGAGGACCAAAATCAACAAACTTTGCGGACCATATATTTAACAACAAATGTACACCAGGACATATAAAGACAGCGGTTAAACTGCTTCATACACAGCACAAAGGAAGGAGACTAAATGTATTAGAAAACATGGAAATATACAAATAAAAAACATTTGACGGACGAATAATAAATGAACAAATAAACACTGCTTCGGACACAATATTTGAACCGTTGAAACATTTTTACAGGAAAACAAACACTACACCAGCACAAAAACGTTACGCAGGTGCACAAGACCAAGGCAATAAAGAACATCATAAACGTACAATTACAGATTATTATGTCACATAAGGAAGGAAAGGAGAGAGAAAACCCAATAGGTTTACACATAAACAAAAACGGACAACAAGCATGATCGTAAAAGGATTTATTTAGAAAAAAGACGAATGAAAAAGGGAGCGACAAATTAGGTAAAAAGAGACAAACAAAAAAGGAGAGAGAGATGCAGGCAAACAAGACAGAAAGTGACGAACGCAATAACACGAAGGGAGACACGAACTATATAAACACAACTGACAATAGAACGCAACTAGTATGAAAAGAACACTGAAGATGGCAAACAGCCGAAACCGGTTTGTTCACAAACCAAATTTGACGAGGGTCGACGGAAAACCGTACCCAAATAAAAGTAGTTAAATACTTCCCTCAACAGAATGTTTTCGTGAATTTCAAGACGGTTTATAAACTTTCTAAGTAAGGCTAAAACGTATGAGGATAGGGGCTACACTTTTGGCTTTTGGTAAATTATATTATTTGAGTATCTTTTGACGTAGTTTTCAAAATAAGCATTAACACAAAGCCTTAAGCAATTGCGTTCAAAGATCTCTAATTCCTTCATAACCGATGGGGAGATGGAGAACCAAATGGGAAACCCATACAGCATTGCTGAACGGATACAAACCTTATAAAGCAAAACCTTTGCCCTCTGATCAAGGTGTCTATTGACTAATAGTCTGGAAAACATACCCTTAATACGTTGACACCTAATCTTAACTATTCTTGCATGTTGATTAAACTTAAATAGCTTGTTTATTGTGACCTTAAGATATTTTATATAATCTTTAAAGGATATAGCCGTATGGCGTAAAGAGAGATTCAACCCTTTACTTAATTTAACTGCATTACGGAGACCTTTACCCGAGGCATTACGGATACAAATCGCCTCCGATTTAAGAGAGTTAATTTTGATACCCCAATTATCATAATAATTGTTAATTACTATAAGATGATCATGAACTTTCCTTAAAGCGACTTCCGGATTTTAATCATGCGCATAAATTAAAGAGTCATCCGCATATAATAAGCTTTTTGATTCATTAAAGATGTGTGAAAAGTCATAAACAAGGATGATATATACAAATGGGGCCAAAATTGAACCCTGTGGCAGGCACACCACAAAAAATGCTGCCTAAAAAATATTCCCTTTCTTAAAAAAGTTAAAAAGAATTTTGACAACAAAAGTTTCACAGCCTATCCTAATAAGTTTAAAAATAATACCTAACTGATGTGCCCTGTCAAAAGCTTTTTCAATATCCAATGACACTGCATCGATACACTCCTTCCTTCTTAAATTACAAATAACTTCATTCTGAAAATAGGGTAAAGCGTTAACCGAAGAATAATCCTTTTTAAAACCAAATTGGTAAAGTGGCAATGAATTTAACACGTTTGAATTTTGAAGCTTTAATTTAATAACCCTTTCAAATAACTTACCAACGTTAGAAAGCATTGAAATGTTTTTTTTGTTATTGTTTTATTTGTAATTTATTTTACAATTAAAATAATAAGCGAATTTCAAGACTTTTAAATAACACACATTGAGTTTTCCTTAAAACTCAGAAAAAAAAAGAAAAGAAAATTTTCTTTTGTAAAAGAAAGCATTGAAATGTGTTGAGAATTGTCAATTTGAAAATTTTTTGAAATTTTCATAAGTGGATAAATTTTTGCTGATTTCCAAATCTTTGGAAAGTAAGCATTATTAAGGCAATTCTTATAAATCACTACTAAAAACTCTACAGCGAAGGTTGGCAACTTTTTAATTATATAATTAGAAATTTTGTCTACCCCAGTGGATTTCTTTGCGTTTAAAGTTTTTAAAATATCCCTGACTTCATTAAAACAGGTAAAATAAGTGCGAACAATCGTATTTAAAGCGCTCGAGCTAACAGAAAATTGACAAATATGATCCGGACAATCCATTAGGTAAGAGTTTACACTACTAGGGACATGTAAGGTATATGAATTTTTAAAAAAAATAATTATAATAACTTAAACAAATGTAATCTTAGTGTGTGTGTGCACATTTTTATTTTAAATTGTTTAGAATTTTATGTTTGTAAATATATGCAGCCATATGTTCGTCTAAGGACTTGCATACCTGTGGCAGAATCACGTGGTTTCGAGCATAAGTAGTAAATTGTGTACGTAAGCTTTCATGCAACTACACATTTACACACATACGCACTTCAATAAAGTAAAACACACGTACAATTTTGTACAGACACCACATGCATTTTTATGTAAAGAAAAACCAAATTAATTTTTGTTGTGGCTTTTTTGCAAAAAAAAAAAAAAAAAAAACAAAAATAAAAAACACATGGCGAATAGCAGAATGCTGTAAGCAACCACATTTAGCTGATATTAAGTGCATTTAATTTTCTTACAAAGTTAATGAATTGATCAGTAGGTTGAGCAAAATTGTATTTGCTGCAAGCAGCAATGAAATTTCACAGACACAGATACAACCGGCCACTTTTATTATTTTAATTAGTAAAACAACGAAGAGATTTAAATGAAAGAAAAGCTGAAGAAACTTAAGAGAAGTAGAAGCCGCATAATGTTACATGTTAACGTTACACCTGTATTATGCCATTCAGCCAGTTTGTCTTTTATATAAGCTGGATTTGTTCCTACGTGAATGTATTGGCTTTGTGATATATGTAAAATACGACAGACAACTCTTAATATAAATGATGTAATTTTAATAATTACTTACAGCAGAAGGAACATGGAATATGAAAGAAAGTTTTTTTTTATTTTTCCAACTTATTTTTATTTTGCAACTAGACTTATAAATAGTTTTAATTAGCATTGAAAACTTTGTAATTTTTTAGCTGAATATAAAAAAACTTCAACAATTTTCGATACAGTTGAATAGACTTTCTATAGAATTGTTAAGGAAAGTTCCTAAAAATGACAGTTTCTTATACGGCAGAAGTATCACAGTGTACCTGGTTTGGTTGCTTTCCAAAACTCCTGTTGAGGTAAAGTTATTTAAGATTAGATTTCAATTGAGGAAAAGTTTTTTTATTTTGTTTTTATTTTCCTTTTTCTTTAAGATGGCGTGCCAGTATATATAAACTTATTTGGTTGGATATTTCGATTTATATTACAATTTACTATGCCATAAATACAACTTATCGCTTTCTATTGAATGATGAGCAGAAAAAGTAGGTACCGAGTCTCAGAAGGTGGAGTCAAAATTACAATTTTATTTGTTTTTATTTTATGATCAGATCGTTTGAGGTCTTTGTTAAGTATTGCAGTACCAGTTCTTCCTTAATTCCTTTGATGTTTGTATTGGGGTTTTATGTTTCCATCGTTATCAAACGCTGGTGGGGACAGTATATGACCTTACCGTGGCCAGACAGCACAGCTGTTTATGTTTCTTCGCTGATACGAGGACAAGATGAAAATGGTCGTAAAATGCGACGTACTATTATGCGTTATGTTTGCCTTAGTCTAACAATGGTTTTGACAATGATTTCGCCACGTGTTAAAAGACGTTTTCCCACCCTAGATCATTTGGTAGATGCCGGCCTGTTGGTTGAAAACGAAAAAGTCATACTTGAGAATATGAATGAAAAATTTTCAAAGCATCCAAAACATTGGATGCCAATAGTGTGGGCCTCGAGTATAGTTACACGTGCTCGTAAAGAAAGTCGCATACGCGATGATTCTTCATTAAAAACTATAATCGACTCGTTAAATAATTTTCGCGGCATGTGTATGGTGTTGTTATTTTATGATACTATAAGCATTCCACTGGTTTATACTCAGGTCGTTACAATAGCAGTGTATTCGTATTTGTTCACTTCGGTTTTCGGCCATCAATGGACTGGTGAAACAGATGATGATGGTATTTTGGATATTGTGGACTACTTTTTCCCTCTTTTAACGGCTTTGGAATATATTTTCTTTATGGGTTGGCTTAAGGTAGCAGAATCGCTGATATGTCCGTTTGGTGATGATGATGATGATTTTGAGGTGAGCTTAACTTGAATAATAGCGTATATCTACCAATTTGATTTACATGATATGCAGGTTAACTGGCTTATTGATCGCAATATACAAGTTTCTTATTTAATTGTGGATGAAATGCATAATGAGCATCCCGAATTAATAAAGGATCAATATTGGGATGAAGTATTTCCATCTAATCTATCCCGTGAAACTGAATTTGTAGCTAGAAAACCCACAGATGAAGCACCACCCCCTTTTACCACTGAATGGAATAAACCGCCTGAGAAAAAGATCAATTTTAAAGTAAAATATTTTATAAACAATTTATGTGTGCTAATGTTTGATTTTGTTTTAACAGCAATCTGTGACTCGATTTTTCTCACGACATTATAACCGTGAACAGCCTCAGAGCATTAGTGTAACAAGCAACTTAAATGATATCAACTCGGCTTTACGAAACCTGCTGAGTCCTTCAATTATTTCAGATGAAGTTCCAGACACAAGCCACCAAAATTTTAGAGCTGTTAGGAGTCTTAATTTAGTTCGCCACAGTAGTGAAGAGTTAAGCATTAAGAAAGATAGTCAGCCAAAGTCCAGCAAAAGCGAGGATCAAGAAAGTGATTTTGAAAAGTTAAAGAAGCAGCGAGAATTGGAGAGATTGTCTCGTTTAAATAAATATACAATGAAGGATAAAACGGATGATAACGAAGAGCTTAAAACTAGTACATCAGTAGCTTCTAACAGATCTAACCGATCTCAAGATAATGCTTCGAAAAAGAATTCAACTTCTAAATTATCCTCAAACAAAAGCAACGAATCTAAGAAGAGTGTTTAGCGTCATGTAACTCTGAAATTGTTACCTGCCTGGTTTATTTTCTAATAACATTTTTGAAATTTGTGTCAATATTTCATAACATTTTTGTGTAATAAACGAATAAATAATATTTAAAATAAGAATGACTGTAACTTACACTGCTGAAGTTGCCTCTTGCCGGAAATTTGGTTGCTTTGTGAAGTTACTGGCCAGGCAAGTGATCGTCTATTAAAATTGTCATACGTCATAGTACTATGACGGGTACTATTTTTGTTACAGATGGAGAGGAAGTATTTATAAATTAATATGGATGGATCTAGTCCTATTTTTAGCTTTATATTATATCATAAACTTTATTTATTGTAATATATTGGAGGAAGAATCTAAGCGGTAAGTAGTTGATTTCAAAGAGATAAATGAACTTAAATTTAAGGAATTCATCATAATGATATCAGAACTTTCGAGAGCATTGTATACTATTGTGGGAGTTATACTAGCCTTATTCCATTGTCTTTTGTGTTGGGCTTTTTCGTTAATTTGGTAATGTCACGCTGGTGGGAGCAGTACACTACGATACCATGGCCAGATTCCATAGCGGTATTTGTAAGTGCATATGTTCATGGCCTAGATGAGGGAGGTCGTTTAATGCGCCGCACAATCATGCGTTACGTTTGCCTATGCCTCACCATTGTATTTACCATGATTTCGCCGTGCGTTAAGAAACGTTTTCCAAAACTAAAGCATCTTGTTGATGCTGGGCTCCTACTTGAAAATGAAAAGCAAATTATTGAGGCGATGGATTGTGCATTTCCAAAATATCCAAAACATTGGATGCCCATTGTATGGGCGGCAAGTATTATCACGAGGGCTCGGAAAGAAGGACGCATACGTGACGACTTTGCCGTCAAAACTATTATCGATGAACTTAACAGTTTTCGTGGACGCTGTGGCACCTTAATGTATTATGATTTTATCAGCATCCCTTTAGTTTATACACAAGTCGTTACAATCGCGGTATATTCGTTTTTTGCGTGCAGCTTGTTGGCTCATCAATGGACACGAAAGAAGAAAGATACTTATGAAGCATTGGATTTTTATTCGCCTGTCTTTATCACACTGCAGTTTTTTTTCTACATGGGATGGCTCAAAGTGGCCGAAACTTTAATAAATCCGTTTGGCGAAGATGACGATGATTTTGAGGTACCTCAAACTTTTTCAGTTATGCATATGATATTTTTTTATATACAATATTCAAGGTGAATTGGATGATCGATCGTAACTTGCAAGTATCATACCTCATAGTCGATGAAATGCATCATGAGCATCCAGAGTTAGTAAGAGATCAATACTGGGATGAAGTTTATCCCAACGAATTGCCATATGAAAGCGAGGTTAAAAGAGAACAGCCACCAGAACCGTCTACTGCAAAATATGATTTAGAAGATTTACCCAAGATTGCTCCATCTATGACGGCGTCTTTAACTGTAACTATTTAGAACAAAGTCCTTAAAAAAAAATAAAATTACAAATCTGTTTTTATTTCAGAATTCTTTTGCAAACAAAAGACATTTATCCTCAATTCACAATGCTTTGAGCAGACGAAGCCAAAGATTTAATGAAGCATTTCAACGTTTTTTAAACTCTTCAGAGAACGATACAGCAGGCTTAAGATCAGATGTAGAAAATAGTCTTCAATCCGTTTCCGATATTGAAAGCGTCGAACATATCACTTCTTATACGTACTCTGATAAAGGTGAGGCTGAATCTCAACAGGAAAATGAGAACATAAAGGAAACAATATTACAGCCGATTATTGAAACGAGCGAGGAACCCTTTGGTGCAGTTGCAGAGGAAGAAATGCCAACTATTGAGGAAGAGGATAATAAAACGGAAACGCAAATGTCATATGATACTGGTAAGTACATACAGCATGTTTAATTCGGAAAATTTTTCCTGTGTAAATAACTAATGTAATTTAAGACACTGATTCGGATCTCTTCGAACGTTTACGCATTGAACGTCAACAACAGCGACTACAAAGAATGAATGAGTATTTAGAGCGTCATTTTGGTACCAATTTCCGAATTATTACTAACTTCTCAGCTGAAACAGCAAACAAGTACAAAACTAAAACAGAAGATAACACGTCTTCCATAGATGGGAATACAGAAGAAGAGAAAACATTAAATATTCTAGATAATGATGAAAATCTTCTAACACCTACGATTTCCACTGACTATATAAAACTTGATATGGAATCTGCATCATCAATGATTGCTATAGAGAATGATGAAAAATTAGTAACTCCAACAACTTCTATGCAGTTTTCAGCAGACGAAACATTCACAAAAAATAATGGAAATTCGGGGCAACAAAATGCAAATGACGATAAAGCGGATAAATCAGATACCAATCAAAAAGAAAATATTAACAAAAAATCCCAAGTAGATAGTATTCGAAACGCTTCCCGAACATTAGCGTCACAGTCCGTGAAATCTCTTTTTGATACTCAGCCCTCATCTTCTAAAAGTTCACAAAGCAATATTTCATTTAATATAAAATCCATTTCTCCCAAGGGTTCCCTAACAAGTTTATCAACACAATCAATTTCCGATATTCAATCATCTATTTCTTCAACTAGTAAAACTAATAATTTACATAAAACAAAATCCACTTCTCCAATGGGATCCGCAAGAAGTTTGTCGACACAATCTTCTTTTGATGACGATTGGGAAATACTACACCAAGAAGTAGGAGAGCACAAAGAAAACAAAGAAAAATCTGAAGATGAAAACAAAAAATAAATAAATAAAATTGTTTAGTGTGTTTTATTTATTTTAACAGGTTATATTAAAACAAATATTTAATACAAAATATCTCCTCATAAATGTGTAAATTTAATGATAGTTCATAGTCATATTTTTTGGCCATAAGAAAAATTGGTTTTTAGACCGAAATAATGCTATAAATAATTTCTATTACCATAGATTTCTCTACAAAAACAAATCGCAACAATTTTCATTTGCAATAAAAGCGTCTTGGTTACCCACAAAAACACAAAATTATGGACCAAAATGCTTATACACATGCACTTACACATACACATGATATGGTTCATGTGCATGAGCATGGGTTTACGCAGTTACGATACGAATAAATATTGCAAGTATTTTTGGGAGAAAGAATAAAAATCCTTTTCCATATCTCAACGTTGTAATTTTAAGAGGTTGAGAATATATAGTCGAACATTATGAAAAAGTTTCTATATTTTCGAAAGCTCATTAAGTCGATTTATGTGGCATGCCATAAATTGTTGCAACAAAATATTCTTAGGCAGCAGTACAATGGTGCAAAACCAATGACACCAAACATTTATGAATGTGTGCATGAGTAAGAACTTATAAATATTAGATACCAAGCTGCCAGCAAGAAAATTGTGGTGATATAATTTTAGCCAGCTGTAAACATAGAGCACATATATTGTCACATGTAAAATTTTATGCTATCAAACAGGCGGAGTAAATGTACTTGCAAAATGATTTTATAATAAAATCTAATACTCGAATTATAAAAACTTGCCAAAATTATGATTTCGTTAGTCCGTGAAATGATATTTTCTGTTAAGTCAATGGTATAGAGTCAACGAAGCCTTTCCTGTTTTGTGTCTGCCTATCAAAATATGATTGAACATGCATACATATGTTACTTGCTACGCAATGCAAGCTGTATTATTCTATTACAATTTCCATTAATTAACGCAAGCCAATTTTTAAAATTCAGATATTTTTCGTTCTAGTATTGAGGTAACAAATTGCTTGAGGAAGTAGGAATACATTTGCTAGAGTTATTGTATATTAACTAAGGGTTAGTTAACCACTTTAAGGCCACAAAAAATAGTAATTATAATGCTTCTTAAAGTAGCACAAAGAGCATAATAATTTCGCCCAAACTTGTTAATTTTCCTTCATTAATCCCGTATTGTAAAGTTGCATATTTATTTTATTTCCCTTCTTTATATTTCTCCAAAGTCATTATTTTTAGCGATTTTGTTACAGAGCACTCAATGCATTGAATTCAGAAGTATTGCAGTTAAAAAAAATTTACTGTTGAAAAACAGAAATTTAATAAACTATTCTAGACTAAAATAAAATCCTTTACTATGATACCCTTATTTGATTATTGATAGGCACATTAGCAATATTAGACCTACCTAAGGGATATTTTTATATTAGACTAGCTGAACCCGGTCATTATATATTAACAAAAATTTATTTATGTAATTTTAATTTAATTATTGCAATGCTTTAGGATATAAAATATTTTTAGTTTGCCCATCAGGAGCATACACATATAAATCGGTGGGTTTTCCTACACGCGAGCATGCAACATAAAGCTGTCCATGCGAGAAACATGGATTTGCTAAATTTAAGCCGCAAACTTGCAGAGATTGATCTTGAGTTTTGTTACCAGTCATCGCAAACGCTAACCGAACAGGATACTGAACTGAACAGGATACTGCAATCGTTTAAACCGAATGGTAAATCTGTTGGTATCATTGGAATGCGTAGCAAAAGTACATCTGTCCCTTTATATTTTCCTGTTATAATGGTCGCTTCTATTAAATTATTTCTCAGTTTTTTTACTGCAAGTCGAGTGCCATTTCAAAGCCGTGGTGGATCGATATTACGCAGTAAAATAATGGGCAGTGTTTCGCGCTGAACAGCAGTCTCGGAAGCCCTTGATGTCGAGGTTCGAGATCGCTGAACTTCTAGGCTTGCTTTACGTTGCTGTAAATTCTCTGCAGCTCTAGAGGTTGAGGCTCGAGACCGCCCAATTGCAAGGCGTACTTCACGTTCTTCTTGAGTTTCGTTTGCTCTATTGGATTTCATTTTCATTGATTTTGGAGTACGTGCTGAAAGGAATGATTTTTTTGGAGGCATTTTTTTATTTATAACTAAGTTTTTAACACCATCGTTTCTCACTTAATTTAGACTTTGATTATATTAATTTTTTAAAGTTTTTTTTTTAATTTTTTGGTTATAAATTTAATAAAAATTTAGTTAAAAAAATAATTTAAAAAGAAAACTACAACTTCTGTCTATTTCACTATTGCAAATGCGTTAAGGCAAAAGTAAATATGCAGTAAGGTTAGTGCTCCCCTTTTTTGTTTTAAACCAATTAGAATTCAGTACTGAACCGCATGTAATTTGCTTCATGCTCCCCTTTTTTATTTTTATACGAATCAAAAAGCAGCAATTACACAATCAGCTGTTTTCGCAGTCACTTGTAAGAGAATGACAATGGGGTTACCCCACTCTCTGTTTTAATTAAGATATATTACAAAATCAGCTGTTTTGCGGACAGTTGTGGGAGAAAGAGAATGGGGCTACCCCACTATTTTAATTAATATGTATTTCAAATTTGAGGTAAAGCCGTTAATAAACGTAGTAACAGTAGGTGCAGAAGTGTGCATGGTCGAAAAATATTATCATGTAATAAGTATTCCTGAGTCAAAGAATTTATTATTTCGTAAGAATATCCTATTGTGAAAATTTAATGACGATCGGTCCAGTAGTTAAGACTATATTACGATTTTTAATTGTCCCAAAAAGGGACGTGCTCCCACCCACTTTTCTCCTGGTACGTATTCCTTATTATGCCAATAGCATATGTACCAAACATCATCGACGTAGGTCAAAAAATGCCCAAAATATGGCGATTTAAATTTTTGGGTTATATGGGCGGTGCCACGCCCCTTTGTCCAAACAAAGCTTCATATAGCCTACTATTCCTTCCAGAGTCACAGTAAAATGCTGTGAAAATTTCAGGAAAATCGGCCCAAGGGTTTGGCGTCTATAAAGCACAAACAAACAAACAGACAGACAGACATTCATTTTTATATATACAGATAAAGTAAAAACTGCTAACAAATTTTTGAATACCAATTGGAACATATTTATTGTTAAAGTTGACAAGGGTAATGTTACTGTTGCTATGAACAGAGACAATTCAAACAATAATTTTTATCCTACTTTGCACTAAATTATGTTTTAAAAAATTATTTTTTTCTTAAAAAAAAACGTTTTATTTGTTTTAAAATAGCTTCAATAAACTTTAATTAAAACTAATTTGTAAACGTTATAAATTATGCTCTTGTATTGAGATTCGACTGACCTGAAGTTCACATTTATATTATTTCAGAAATCAATTAAATTCATCATCATTAAAAGCATTTCGAGAATTCTTCTATTTAAAGAAAATTTGTGTTAATTGAGATAAATTTCCTGCTTCACATTTCGTTCTTTGTCTTATAATTGGTAGCCCAAAATGGGTTAATATATAAATATATAAGCATAAATTATAGTGGCAATGTGACTCTTTCATATACATACACACACACACACACACATATATATATATATTTATAAAATATTTACTGAAAAACAACAAGATATGGATTTTTTTCTGTATCTTATACGCAATGTTTTGGTTATTTAACGCGTCGTAACGTTTTCTTATTGTTTTTATGTAAATTACCAACCAGACAGTCATATAAGTCACGTACAAATAAATCCATTGTTAAAGTCAACGTATAAAAGAACCAAACAAGAAATACAATCAAATAGCGAAGGAAAATTTTTGGAAAGAATCTGATGGCATTTGTTTGATTTAAATAACAAATTTTTGTCAATTTTAAGAAATTCTACTGTAGAAGTTTTTACACAAACACTGCTAGATTAAGTTTGCGTATATGTTTGTATGAGTGTGTGGTTGTAATCACATACATATGTTTGCATAAATATTTATAATGATGACTGACTGTCTCTGGAGGAAAGCCCTTAAATTTATATATACAAGTAAGTAAAGGAAAAAGCGAAAATCAAAATAATGCCATCAAAAATGAATTACATGTGGAATGATTTCCCTCTTTGCTGAATAAATAAATGATAAATTAACTTTGCATGAGAATAACATTTTTCAATTTTTTACATCTTTGTTTCAATTAAAATTTCTGAACACAAAAGCAAAAGGGAAAAAACGCTAAACGCCTTTAATATTGTTTTTAGAGCCATATTGTACCAGATTTGCTTGTCCTCCTCTCTTTAAGGACTTAAAGGAGCGAAATTGATTTTATTTATTTTTTTTTCTTTGTTATTTGCCTGTCGAGAGCTAGAAGTGTGGGAAATTTGCATTTTTATTAATATTATTTTTTTTTTATAAATTTAATTGTTCATTTGCATAAATTTCGAAACGTATTTAATTAAAATTGATAAAAATTCTCCAAGTCTGGACCACAGTTTGTCGTGGTTCGTTTCAATGTAATCGTTTTTTGTTGATGTTTTGTAAATTGTTGTGGTTTTTCTAACGCACTGTTTGTTAGTATTAGCTTAAACATAACATTTTTGTAATAGCTTTTCAATTAATTTTTTACAAATCTTTTTTTTCAATTTATTTTTAGTAAAAATTCAATTTGTAAAATTTATAATTGGCTTGATAAAATTCAATACTGTAATGGATACATGCGGAGTTTTCATTTATTGTAACAGGATAGAATTAAAACGGGAAATAATGGCTAAACAATTAGAAGTAACATATGGTACCATGTAAATTACATAAAAGGACACAAAAACAAAAGACCATAGAAAAATATTTTTTTTTTATATGTGTGTGTGTCCTTGAGTAAATGCAAATTGAAGCTGGATTTGTATATCTATGATTGGATTGATAATACTTTTGGCTGAATAAATTTATACATAATTGCCAATTAACACTTTATATTGTAACGCTTTGATGATTGATGACAAAACACACACATAAACGATAACACACTGATGGCAAATGTATTACCAGATTATATCTGTGTGTGATTGCGAGCACCAGAGGTAGTCACAACTAGATAGCCAATCATACAAACAATTGTGCGATTAAACCGTTGTTTTTTTTTATTTTATTTTAAGTCAACAGAAGTCAATCATTCAACAACTGCTGGTCAATTGTATGATGCCCTACTGCAGATATTGGACACACAATACTGAATTTGCATGTGTACCCTGCTATCTGATTTACACAAATTTTTTTTAGCTCTTCTTTTGGTAAAATGTTTATTTATAGTGCAGAAATTGTTTGGAAGAATGCTTCCTTCGCTTCTCCTAATTGAGTTGTTTAACATTAATTAAAACTGAAACAACATAAACGTTGTATGGAAAGTAGTATTAAGTAAGATTTAGAAATGCATTTGATTCTTTGATTCTTTTTTATTTATGATGGAGTTTGTCTTTAGTCTGACACGTTATTTTAATTGGACTAAAATCTTACCTTCGAGCTTTTCCTTGAAGTTGGAAAAGATTAAGGTGTCAGTGGAAGTAAAGTGGGAACAGCAATTAAAGAAAACCGAACTTTGTATTCAGCCATTAACTTTTGGAAAGATGTTATTTCGGCTAACTTTAAGTTTCTATTTGGGTACGGTTTTCCGTCGACCCTCGTCAAATTTGGTTTGTTCACAAACCGGTTTCGGCTGTTTGCCATCTTCAAATGTGACGAGGGTCGACTGAAAACCGTACCTAAATAGAATTGATTATAACCCCGTCGGAAAAGCCAAGCACATAACTTTAAGTTTCTTTAAACATTGTTCATTTGTTTCGATAAAGTCATTAGCTTACGAGATATTCTACTGTCCTCAAAATTGTACCGGAGACTTATTGCAGAAATATACGTGGTTTAAATGTCCGTCCTTTACAACGCCCTTTATGTTTTAATTAATTTTCTCAATTTTATTTTAGTTTTAATATGATTCGAAGTAGCCCCTCATAAATGAATTTTCGACAATTTAAAGCATTCTGTGTTTCAACTTCCACGAAGCCGATTTATAATTCTTAATGCTATTTCAGCGAATTTTATGAGCTGTTTTATTTTTGATAATTTTTAAAACAAATTTTTTCGTTTTATATCATAATAATAATGAAATGTAGTTTTAAGTTTGTTTCAAAATCTATAAAAAAATAATGAGATCTCAAATATTTGCTAAATTGAAACAAAAAAACCATAATGATAAATAAATTGCACAAGATTAAGAAGTACATCACAATAATCGTATTAAGGCGCCATGAATTTTTATTTCTTTAACTTTTATTAAAAAAAATCAGAGTAGTGAAGTGTTCTCTCACTGTTCATGCATGTGTAAATATGTACATTTCATTTTTTAGCCGCTTCTTCTCATACATGTGTGAGAGACTACAAAACATTTTGTGTTTTCACATTTGTAAATGCGACGATTTATTTTTTTCCTTCTATTCATAAGTGAAAAAATGAGAAACACACAAGTGTTCATTTTTGAATGTTTACAATTTTGATAATTTTTCATAAATGAAAAGATCGTAAAAATATGTGCGTTAAGCATTCGCGTACATAACCGCACATATTTGGTAATGTGCAATTGTCGGCGTATGCATATGAGTATTGCAAAATTGTATTTTGAGTTAATATGTACCCATGTGTTTTTAGTACATTTTACGATAAACTGCGATTGTAGGTAGAAAATTTTCTCACGTTCATTTATGAGAAATTTTATAAAATTTAATTTCATATATGAACATATACATTTATGAAAAAGAATATTAATGAGAAGAAGCTAATTTATCATTCATCACATATGAATAAGACTAATAATTCTTGTTGTTCGCATTCATGTATGAACATAAGCAGAACATTTTTTGTTGTTCGTTTATGAGCGTGAAAAATAAATATAAAATTTTAGATTTCTCATTTATTAAAAAAATATCATGAATGTTGATTTTTGAATATTTATAAATGAAAAATTCTGAACCCTGAAAAAAATATAAAAGTTTTTCTTTAGAAAATTATAATCAATGATCGCTTTAGTTTTTGCTTGAAAAGCAAAATAACTTTTGTTGCACAAATTCTGCTCTAAAATGCTATTAACTAAATAATATCAAGTTTATCCTCAGAGTTTCTACAAGATTTTTTTTTTATTTCAATTAACAAAAAATTGGGTTTCTTTTATTTAAATAATCAAAGTTGTTAATTGGTGGTACAGCTAGTTCCTATTGCCAATTCACTGATTGCTCAATTCGGCAGGAAGCCTTTAGCTTAACAATTTTTTTTAACTAACTACGCAGTGTGGAGAAAAACTGATAAGCATAAACATCAACATCTTAACCGCAATATAAGCAATCAATATTGACTTTATTTTTGCTTTTATTGCTGCATACACGTGACTACTTTCTTTACTCCTATAAGTATGGATGTAAGAAGAAATCAAAAATGAAAAACAAATATCAACATAAGCCCAAAAATATAGTGAGTTGCTAACGCGTTTCACAAAGAAATAAAAATACATAATCGTGACGTTGCTTGCTAAAAATTGTTAAAAAAAATCAACAACAAAAATACTTTAAATAACAATTTTGCAAATATTTGTGAAAATCCTTAAGAATTATGATCATGAAACTTTTGTAATAATTTTTTAAAATTTTTATAATTTTGTTTCTAACTGTAGTATGCAACTAATCCGATGATTATTCTTTCAAAAAGTTCTTAATTAAATTTATTGTAAAATATACTTTTTATTAACTCTTAGCAACACAACCGAGCACCACTCACACATAGAGCTACGTATGATGCGCTCTGCTGCTTTGACTTTAACATTTTTATTAAAACAGCAATTTTTAAATTTATTTTTGGTTCAAATGTATTTGGTGAAATGAGTTAATATCAGTGTGTGTGTGTGGATGTGTTGTTTTTTTATACACACAAACAAAAAGTGTTAAAACCAGCCAATCAAACAACGCGGACTATTAAAAATTCAAATTGGCAAAATTATTCAAGCGACAATATAAATTTTCAACAAACTTTTATTTAATATCAAATTATTTGAAACAGCAATTATACATTCAAATACACATAAGGCTAGATTTAAACACTTACACATACACAAACAGAAGCTTGATGCTGATGATGGCCAATATGGTGTTGGCGATTGAAAACATTTATTGTTGTTTATAGCTTTTAATTAAATGAACATTTTTAAACTTTCAATGCGATTAATAGCAACTCAGACAAGTTTTATATTTGCAGCAGTAATAAAATAAAATAAAATAAAACGAGCTTAAATTATTTCTTATTGCTTTCATTAAGTTGCAACACTTTGCTTATTACACAAAAACTAACCAGAGACTTTTGAAATAAATTAATTTATAATTATTATTTTTATGTTTTCATATGCAGCAGATAAACCAAATGAAATGCTAAAATGAGAAAGTATAAAAGATAAAATCTTCTTACTTATTTGCATTAATACGTTTGTAGGCATAACTGGTAAAAGATAATACTTTTTAATATTTTTGTTAAATTAAAGTATATTTTATTATTAATTTTTTTTTTTATAAACCCTGCAACAGAAACGGGCTGCATTTATTTTGAGAGAGAGAGAGAGAAAAAAATAGAATATAACTAGTACAACAACTTTTAGCCACTAAACAACAATATAACTAACCGTATTAAAAGAAACTGCAAGCAGAAAAGAAAAACTTTGTAACTAAAGCAGAAATAATATTAAAAAATTAGAAAAATATTTTAGCACAAACCCCTTATAAATAGTGTGGCATGGCTTACAAGAGCTTTGCATAACTGCAAACTACTACTGTTGTACTTCTATTAAAACAACAACTTTAACTTTTATACCATGCTTAGTGTGTTGCTAAGAGCATTTATGCTTTCTTACATTAACTCTGCCAACCAACCAATTTAACAATACGACCAATATAACCCTTGAGGCTTAAAACATAACAAAAAAGTTGTACCTCTACAATGCAATAATTTTAATAGCAGATAAATTATATTTATCATGCAGTTTATTACTTTTATTTTAAGGATATTCACACAAGCCCAAATGTGGTGAGATCTCAGGGCTATCAAACCACACCAAGTTTATTATATTTTGATAGTTACTTAGTAAACGTACATATCAAGTTTGTTTTAAAACATTTTAGAGTAAAGTTTAGTCGTCTGCTGCATACACATAATTGTCCGCAGTATGCAATGTTATATTAATTAAAATAAAACTCCTTGCGAAATTTATGAAAAACTTTGCTGCTTCTTACAGTCACAGCCATAAAAGTAAGAAAAAAATTTAAAAACTTTTGTAACCAATAGCGTCCATTTTATGTAGAGCTCTACAGTAAAAATATTTTGATGGGATCATTTTTTCAACATCGAAATTAAAATTTTTTTTTAAATTATTGTGTGTTACTGTACTTCCTTGATTTCCTTGTGAGAGTATTAAAACAAAATTTCAAAGCGGCATGAATAAAAAATTTACAGGATTCGATTGTATTCGACCATTGAAAGGTGATGTCGTAGCGTGTATACTATTTTAAAAATGAAATGCCATAATGTTGAAATTTAATCCTGATATAAAGTAGTAAAACTAACGATAGCAAAAGAAACTCACATTTTAGTTTTTTAATGTGACTGAAGGATAAAAAAAAAACAAATAAAAACAAAAGTAAAGTTAGAAAGCAAAACAACAAAAATGCCAACACAACTGTATGTACAGTTATAAGTAAGAAAATGGCAACAAGAAGTCACATTAAAATACAAATAATCGTCTCATTTACATACAAACATATTCGTTGTCGTATTCGTATTCGCTTTTTAACTGGAAAAATGTTGCACATATTTTAAAACTTATTTTATTCCTTTTGAATACTAAATGGCAAGTGCTGACAAAAATTGTCCCCAAGGAGTCGTTGTACTCTTAACATTTTGGCTCAAACGGAAGTCCGTGTCTGCGTTTTCCGTTATTGTCATTTCATTTCATTTCATTTAATTTTTGAACACTTTTTGCTTTTACATTTGTTAGACTGTCAGTATCTCTCTTCGTTGTTGCAGTTAATACACAATCGCACTTTTTACCACATCAGCCCCAGAACGCTGTACTCAATTTTCTTTTACTACAATGTTCTTTTTTTTTTTTGTTGTTATTTTTGTTGCTTTTGCCTTAACAAAAATAACTTTAACGCGGGAAATCTAAATTCAAATTAATACTCTACCATACAGTACATGAAAAAGGGTAAAAAACCTCATCGAGAATGAAAAATAATAAAAAATTACCTAAAATGACTTTAGTTTTATTTCATTTCATTTCTAGGTTTTCCGCATAACTTTCTTGGTTTTATGTTAAACTATTGCAGTAGTATATTTTTTTTTTTAGTTTAGTCCTGCATAAATACAATGAAAGTAATAAAACTGCGTATATAAAATTAAGTTTTAAGTTTTTCTGTTCAAATTCTATAGTTTGGTAGTTCATTGGTTTATTGCTCTACAACAGAATTCAACGAAAAGCAAACATTTTTAAACGGAACAAATTGTTACGGACATTAAAACGCAACCGCTACACAATATATGACGGCATAACCAAACGAAATAGATATTATTTTTTATTATTAATCTAGATAGATGATAAGAATTTTCAAAACTTTTTATCAGAAAATTAAAGTTAATTTCTGAAATTCTCTTCTAGTGGCACAATTTTTTAAATAAACTTTATATTTTTCATTAAGACTTAAGATTGCTGTAATTGTGATTAAATGTAAAGAAAGTGTTGGTTTGTCTGTCTGTCGGTGTCTAAATTTTGTAGTTAATAATTAACTCAAGCTTAACTGAAAAAAATATTAATTCATTTTCATATAAGTCATTTAAGTCATTTTCATATATCCCTGTTTATTTGTTGGTCACATCAAAAATGAATCATTGAAGTGAAATGCTGTCGATGGAAACTTTTCGAATTAGAACATTAAATCTGATGACAAATGATGCTTTAATTTGAAATGTATTTATAGCTTGGTTATTGCCAAACAACAACATTAGCAATACGAAAACAACAAAAAGATATAAAATTAAAAATGAAACAGAAAAACTTTGTCCGGATAACTAGCAAAACAAATGGAGCACTAAGAGCACTATAAGATGAATGTTATATAACGTGTTGAATAAATGCCAAATTTTCATCTTTTCCCCAACAATTTCCACTAAAAAACACAATAAATTCGTAAAATACTGGAAATATTGGATGGTAAAGTTTATGTTTTTTTACAACAATTACCTTCGAAAAAAGCAAACTTTTAAGCAGCAAAGTTTATTTGTGCTTAAGCAAAAGATTTTCAGTTTATGTGGGTGAGCACTAGAGAAAGAAAAAACAACTACAACATAATAACCATTTGTGACATTTAACATGTGTTTTACACTAAAATGTTTTTTTTCCTTTGTTTGTTCCAAAAAATTAGGTACATAAACAACAAAGCAACTTCATATAACTCAGTCGTTTAAAACAGAGATATACCTCTCCAGGCCACCCTAATTTAGTCGGTATAAACTTTACGTCACGCAATATTTTTTTACATGAGCGCTGCCCTGTCCAAGTACAAAACGTTACAAACAACAATGACAATGTATAAAAATATTTGTCGAACAGGTGAGAGTTATGCGGGTGAAGTTGTCGTTGTTCTTTTTGCCAGTTGCTGAAATACAAAATAAATTGGACACCGCCATATACACTTGTTTTCTGTGTGTGTGTGTGTGTGTGTGTTCGTTTTTTGTTTTGTTGGTCTTTTACACGCATATAAAAATTATATCACTGTGTATAAAAGCAACAGCAAGATAATATAAAAATTATGAACGAAATAAAAAATCCAACAAGAAAATACCGTGTAACTGCTTGCAGTAAGAGGAACAAACAACTTTTTATATACGCGTGCCTTGATTTTCGAGTGTGAACATTTATTTGGGCAACATAACAATTTAAATGCCGACGATGAGCATAAATCACTGTTGTCAACATGTTGGTAGCGATTATATGTTACACAAAAGGCGTTAAATATGCCGGAGTTGGAAATTTGGGTAAACACAGACAAAAAAATTCAACTTTTGCATGTAATTTAAATAAAAGCTGGCAGTTAGTTTCCACAGACCAATACACAGGCAATAAGATTTAAAAAGGTACTCACGCATATTTATTTACAAAAAAAGACAGAAACATTAAAAATGAGAGAAATTCGCTTAAATGAATGACTTCTAACAAATGTTTTTTAAAAATGTCCTTTACTCAACTCACACAGGTTGTGCGGGAAAACAAATTATTGTAAAGCTCCACAAAAAAATTAAGGTGTATTTAAAAAGTAAAAGAAAAAATAAATAAATGTAAGTTAGAAATTAAGAAGTAAGAAAAATAAATGTGGCCACAGTCATATTGAATTTATCATCGTTAGTTTTAATTCGAAATATCCATTTTGTTTTACTCAACTAAACAACTAAATGATCCCACATCATTCTTCATTAGTGTGATAATTTTTTTATTTAAATTTTCTGTTAATTTAACTGTCACATTACACATATATATATAAGTATGTATGTGTGCAGTATATTTATTTTTTTAAGAGACACACAAACTTTATATCCATTAATAAGACACACATAGCACGGCATTTGTAAATAAGTAAAGAAAAAAAATATCTATGCTAATCTCTTTATTTACTTGCAAATCGTCGGAAATATGTAACCAGAAAGAAGGATATTAACTAAACAGGAGTGAGTGTCTTAAATATTAGACACTGGGGACACAAGAGATATTCACAATATTCCCCTGTCCTGTAAATATTTACAAAATATTTGTGATTACATGAGATTACACTCATTCAAAATTGTTAGACTTGTATACACTATCATTTCATGGACGAAGAACAAAATAAAATACAGATTTTTAAATATTTGAATTTTTTAGTTTAAGAGTTAAAAATAAAAATCTTTTTAAAAAAAGGCTACAATTCTCCAATATCTTTGGTAGCTTGATTTTAGTAAAAATGGAATGAAAACATCTGTCAGGTTACAAAATGTTCCTCCTTCTTTTGTACTTTTTAATCAAATTACCTTTCAGTAATATTAATTTTTGTTTGATTTAAAGGATCAACACACGAAATTAATTTCTGTGCTTTTAACTTAAACTCACACTTAAATTATATCGGTGATATTTTAAATGAATTAAATACTTTTGAAAAAAAATTTTATTACGGTCACCAGTAAAAGTGGCTTATAATATGAAAATTAATTTATTCTTAATTTTCAGTCCGATTTTTGATTTTCGGTCTGTGGGCGGAGGGGCGTGGGAAAACACACTAATGACATATACATATTTATTTTTTTTTTTATTTTTTATTTTATTTTTTAAAGCCATTGTTATGCTTTTCAAAACGAGATATCAATCTCTTAAATCGGTTATGTAGTTCCGAAGATATTTACAAAAAAAAAAACTCACTAATATATAATAAAATATCAAAATTTTAAAACTTCCGAAATGTTGAATTCGCTTGAGTTATCTGGACTGCCGCCCCACCGCCTACAAATGAAAGTTGGTGTACCAATTATTTTGCTTAGAAATATCTGCCAGCCACGACTTTGCAATGGGACACGTTTAGTAGTCAAAAAAGTCATGAAAAATGTGATTGAAGCAAAAATTTTAAAAGAAAAATATAAGGGCGATGTGTTGAAACCACGCATTCCTATGATTCCTCCAGATTTGCCGTTTGATTTTAAATGGCTTCAGTATCCCATACCTGTTGCTTTTCAATGATCCCTGTTTTTTGCACGATCAGTAATATGTATCACGTTCACGTGCTTTGTTTTTCAATACCGCGAACTAAAATCATTCAAAAAATGTCGACGAAATGACTTGCAAAGCAGTCACGGGCACGCTAGTATAAGATAAAAACAAAACTTCACGAAAAGAATTAAAAATAAACGAACTTTTTGTTCAATAATTTTGAATATATTGTTACGTGTATTTCTTTTAATAAACGTTATGTTATAATGAGTTCTTTTATTGCAAAATAATAACACAACACTGTGAAATTTTTAAATTAAATTAAAAGATTTATTCACTTTAAATACACGCAAAATAAACACTATGGTAACTTCGCCACTGTAACGCCTAAAAGATACTTTTATTTTGTTGTCTACACTTAAAGATGTTTCAACTTGAATTCAATTTCTATTGCCAGCTGTCGTGCATGTACAGAGTGTGATTTGTTTTACATCCGCGCCTGGCTATGTAGCCTTAATCAGATGGTGGACAAACCACCATACATAATTTGAAACGTCATGCTCGTCCTAGATAGCCGAAGGCATAATTCTAAGCAACAGAACCACCCAGTTGCAACTTTAATGATTCCAGGACAGGTCTGCAAACCATCACACCTTGCTAAAGAGGTGGAGACTTTCTAACTCCTGTCCAGAACACATGTCAAGCATGCTCACTGGACTGGGTCATTCACTTTGCGTGTCATTATTAGTCGTGCATGTACATCTGTTTTAAGTACTTCGGCTATATGCCATCTTCAGTGTTCTCTCTATATAGAGAAACTGGTATGTTCACAAATCAAATTTGATGCCGGTTCACGTAAAGTCATACCCAAATAAATCAAACCCCCGTCGGACAATATAGCCACATATCAGAATATTTTACTTTAACTTCATCATTGTTCATTATTGTTGTTATCATCATTCAGTGTAGCCGCCGGTTAGGTTATGTTTTGTTTTTGTTGTGTGTTAGTTTTATTTTTTTTCTGTTGTTTAGCTTTTTTCCTGGAATTTATAATAAGCACGATGTTGTTGTTTTGTATGTACAAGATTGTATTAGAAAACTATCTAGTTTGTAAAAGATATAGTAGGTCATTTTAGTTTTATAATTATAATTATTATCTTTCAAAACTTATACAAAATTTGTATTTCATATCTATATACTGTCGACTCTTGATAATTTGAAATTCAAGGGACCAGAGAAAAAGTTCAAATAATCGAGTGTTCATATTAACGAGATTTTAAAATATCAAAAGAAAGATAAAAAAATTCAAATTAACAAGAGCTTATCTAAAATTTTTTATAGTTAACTTTCTTGCAGTTGCATATATACAGTACGAAAAGAACACTGAAGATGGCAAACAGCAGAAACCGGTTTGTTCACAAACCAAATTTGACGAGGGTCGACGGAAAACCGTACCCAAATAAAATATACATTTGTAGTTAAAGAACAATTTGTAATTAAAAAAATCTCGTAATTTTTATGGGAGTTAAATATTTCAATCTGTCATTGTCTAATGAATTTTCAATTGTGATTAGAGCTGAAAAGAAATCATCACTTGCATCCGTTCTAAAAGCATAGGAGCGTAATGTGCTAAGATTTGCTGTCGCTTGGCTTAACGACACTCGAAGTGGTAGTTGCTCATCTTCGTCTGCTTCATCTTCCTTATCCAAAGAAGTTAGATTCAAAAGTTTAACATCGGTTAGGGCACCGTAGACACTGATGTTATTGTCTACCTGTACATACAGTGAACTCGCAGAAACGTGAACACGCACTATTATGAACATCCAAAAACATGAACATTTTTTTTCTTACATTGACTACTCTAAAACGTGAACAAAGGCTGAAGGCTCTAAAACGTCAACTTTTTATCGAACGTTAAAATTCAATTTTGTAAGCTTATTTAAACATTTTGGGATTCCCCGCAGAATAATCTCGTAGCTTGTTTGTTGTAAACAACTTCTGTTGCAGGATAAGTAGTTATGGTATTACCGCGACAGTTCTACTGGAAGCATCTCTCTGTACTGACTATGCATATACATAAATAATATAAAGAAGTGATCTCTAAAAGTATTTTTATTGAAAATATGTCTAATAAAAAACCACAAGTGTTAACTCTTAAAGAAAAGTCAGATATTTTAGAGCTTTAATGAAAAGGTTCACCTGTAACTGGTTTGCCGGAAAAGTATAATGTCGTCAAATTTGTTCAATAAGAAACAAAAAAGATGCAATTTCGAAATGTGTTAATAATACATTTTTCAGTGCTGGATAATAGAAAACACTGCATTCTTCGGAGCTTCCAAAAATGGAAAGATCTCTGTACTAATTTCGAAATTAGTATCTTAGAAACCCTTTTGCAACCCATAGTACATATATTAAAATATGGCAGGAACTTACAAAAAGTAGATTAAAAACCTGTCTCATACTTTATTTTAAATTAAACAAAAGATAAAAAGAGACTAAAATATGTATTTTATATAAAAAATGCAATCTAAGACGTGAACAAAATCGAAAACGTGAACACCCTCGGTAAAAATTAGTTCACGTTTCTGCGAGATCACTGTAGTTCTTAAAACTCAACTCTTCAGAGTTAGGTAGAAGTTGCCATGCTGGATGAGAGTGCATACATAACTTCTGGTAGCTCTGGTAGCTTAGCTGAAGATGTTAACGAAAACCCGCTCGTTTTCAAGCAAATGTAAATGGTTGTAGAACTGACATTTTTCCAGGCCTTATAGCTGTTATGGTTACTTTCTCACCATTTTCAATGCTCTCTAACATTTTGGAAACAATTTCTCTGCGTTAGAGGGTTTTAAAATTTTGGATATTGACTTGGTTTAAAGGCTGCAACTTAGATGTTGTATTGGGTGGAAAATAAATCAATTTCAGGTTGTTTAATAGTGATGCATTATTGTACACTATGCAGTTGTCCAAAACCAATTCAAATTATGGAGCGTAGAGCTAAAAAATTCAAATTATAGAGAGTCGGTGATCAAAATTCCATTGAAATAATTTCAAATTATTGAGGGGAACAAATTACATAGAATTTTTTCAATATATTGAGTGTTTTTCAAGGGACCTCGAAAAAAGTTCAAATTATCGCGAGATTCAAATTAACAAGTTTCAAATTATCAAAAGTCGACTGTACTTGAAAATTTTAATTCTGAAAACACATATTTATAACTATTACATATAACAACCACAGCAATTTTTTTTAAGTTTCTGTTCAGAAAAAAATTTGATTCATGAATATGGATGAATAAATTTTTTCTTATTTGATTTTGGGTTTCTTTTAAAGCCGATAAATATAAAGTCGGCATGGCAATACTTTTCGATATGTAAGATAAAGTGTACAGAGGAATTTAATTAGCTTAAGCAAGGACTACACCCATCTGATAATATTTTGTGTCAGTTTATCTGTTTCATCTACCCAGCAGGTTAAGCAAAATCATGTCTGTTGATTTGGTTGGAGTTTGATGATATTCTGGAACAAGAAAATTGAAGTTTAAATAACGCGACCTTATTATTGTTCTTATTTCCAATTAGTCACATTGGACTAAAATAGCATATTTAAAAAATCATCAAAAATTTTGCTAGAATAAACTAAGGACTACAAAACAAGTGTAATTGTTAGTGCGTTTTTGAAGAAAAATGAAGGGGAAAATTATTTTTCTTCTAAACTAAAAGCAAATAAAAAAATTACAAATGAAAACAAATATTTTTAACGAGTGTAAAGCAACAGAGAAGTGCATTTATAGCAAACAAACAGACACATTATTGTCTATTTAAATAATTTTAAGTTAATTTGTTTTCTCTTTTGCTTTAGCTTGACCCTAAAATTTTGTATGATGTTGTGATTGGTCTTGACTCGAGTACTGTTTTCATCCAAAAGAATATTGTCAGCAATTGTGATGCTTTAATTTTGTCATTCCTTTTGGTAAATTGTCATAATAAAACGAGAAGAAGTAAGTACTTAGTACTTAAATAAGATGATTTGATATGGCTCTTGCGTCATCGAGACGCCACAAAACTTGTTTTTAGTCAAATGTTTGTTAATTGAGAATTACTTGTGTTTACTTTTTCTCTTCACAATTTGTGACTTGTGTTAACAATTGTTTAATTCAGTTTCACATTTTGTGTCGTCTTTAAGAAACTGAAATGGAGAAGCATAGATGATAGTGCTTGGACCGATAACGTCTCCTCCCTCTATTATCTCTCTTTTCTAACAATTGTTAGCCAGTAATAAATTTACTTTCTATAATTTTAAATAAAACTTTTCATTGTTTTGTTTTGTTAAATGGACTTAAACTTTTATTGTGTGCGTTTGTTTTTGTAAAATTTTCTGCTTTTCTGTTTTTCTTTCAAACCAAACCCGCAGGATTATCTCTGTTAAGTCTAATGGCGCTTATACTAGCTGCCTATTGTTTGCTAAATTACAATTATTTTTTTATTCAATTTACATTGGAATTAATTGCTTGAGGGAATGGGAAGAACAACTTTGATGATAAAAACGAATGGTAGAAGAAAAATTTATAGAAACATGATTTTTTTTCTTGCCTTCCTACTTTTATGGTTAGCCAAAATTTACAACCTAATTATGTGACAGCCTATTATTAAGTCAACAAATTAACAAAAAAAAAAAAAGTAAGAAGAACAAAACTAAAGGAAGTAAAAGTTTTTTTTTTCTGCAAAACATTTAATTGTAATTTAATACTAAAAGAGCTGTACTTGCAGCTCCATTAACTATCTTGCCTGGGGCTGATTATGACAAAGCACTTCTGAACAATTACTAATCGGTTGAATTAGCTAGAAATCCAAAAGTATTAGCTGACTGTTAGGCAACACGCAATTACACACACACACACAGACAGGATGTTATAAAAATATTTGAGAAATATATAACAATAGAAAACCCTTTTACGTTTTATTTAAATTAGAAAATTATGTGTCAAATAAGCAGCAGTTTTTGCTGTTAACGGATGTCATAGTCTGTGTTGTTCTGCATTTAGTTTTATTTTACAATAACAAAAAATATGCCAACTATCTGCTACTGTTAACTGATAATCGTATGGCCATTAAGTTTTGGTTTTAGACAAATATTGCAAGCGAAGATGCGCCGATGTATTAACAGCAGTTTTAAGCGTCATCTATGCTCAACTGCTCATCAATGGTTATTTCAGCCTTCAAACAAGTTGCAACGACATGTTTCCGCTGGTTGCTGGGATAGCGACAGCGGAGGCCAGGGTCGTTGCAAAATTTTTTTATTTCGATTACCTACCGTCTTTGTCCGTGGAAGGAATGACACTCACTGTTCTATAAACGTTATAAAACGTATCACCAAGTTTATTTATTAGCTAATTTTTACAAGATGGCTAGTTGATAGTGGACGGTCGGGAATCGTAGCCGAAGAACGGGGAGTCAACTCGCTGAGGCGATGGGCAGCGGTAGGAACACCAGCAGTCATACAGACGGTAGCGATACAGGTGGCAGTGATACAGGCGGCAGCGGTACTGGCGGCAGCGGTACAGGCGGCAGCGATATAGGCGGCAGCGGTACAGGCGGCAGCGGTACTGGCGGCAGAGGTACTGGCGGCAGCGCTACAGGCGCCAGCGGCACTGGCGGCAAGACCTAGTATTGGTACTGGCAGCAACGGTACAGGCGGCAGCGGCGGAGGTACAGGCGGCAGCGGTACTGGCGGCAGAGTTACAGGCGGCATCAGTAAAGGCGGCAGCGGTACAGGCGGCAGGACCTGGTAGTGGATACTGGCGGCAGTGGTACAGGCGGCAGCGGCACTGGCGGCAGGACCTAGTATTGGTACTGGCAGCAGCGGTACAGGCGGCAGGACCTAGTATTGGTACTGGCAGCAGCACTGAGGATGGCTACGTAATAGGCGGCAGCGGCACAGGTGGCCACGGCGGTAAACTAAGCATTACGCTTCGGGGCAGCGATTGCGGGGAGTTCTTGGCCGGGTGATATGATACTGCGGGAATATTAAACTCTGCAACAGTATCAGTCGCACGATCAAGCCAATCGCCGGTAGAAGATAAACTTCCACCACTTGTAGCCGTACTGTCGATAAGAGATTATTGCGGAATATTAAATTCGGCAGGCGGGCTGTCTGCGGGCAAGAAGTTTTGGCGGAATATTAAATTCCTGTCCAAAAGACTTCTTATTTGCAAGCGATCTTCTTGCCAATTGCTCCCCGTTTAATAAAATGTTCCGCCTTATATACCTGTGCGTGGGTACACACATTCACACACACACACACATATTATCCATCATAGTTGGAATGACAACTATCAGCGGTGAGTTTTAATCTGCATGACAGCTGACTGTGTTGTTGATCCTGTTGTTTCTGACTCACAGGTGGCGCTCTTACGTTCCCGACCGTTAATTTAAATAATAACAATTCATAAATCTTAAAGTAATGAATGAATTCAATAATAACAACAAAAATAATAACAATAAGGAATAGAAATAATAATAATAATAATAATAAGAATTCATTTGCGAAAATTAGGAAAAGTATTAATGAAGTGGTGATCTTATGTAAGTGAAAACGAGGTACGACTTTCACCGTTACAAAGTTCAAGCAGTTGCTACGAATTTTAAATTTATTGCCATTTATTTTGCTATCTGTACCGCTATGCAAATCCATTTTTAGGAAAACAAAAGTAGACAGCGTTCGAGAAGTAAACACAAAGAAATTATTAAGTTGTTTGCATATGTTCCACCAGTAAGTGAAAAACTGTTGTCATTCCTCTCGCTAGAAACCGTCGTTACTGCCTGTTTGTTCGGCGAGCACTTTCGAAGCGATAATATCCTTTTCAAGCCACGTTTTCAGATAGTACTATCAGCCTATCGAGAGGAATGACAACAATAAAAAGAAATTACTTTGCTTGAGTGAAGAATTTTTGTATAGTTTTAAAAATTTTCAGTTCCTAGAAAGTTAATATCAGAAACCGTAAACTTTTAATAAACTAACTTTTAGAAATGTGTATTAAGCAAGTTACTTGACCTTATTACCTAAAATATAAATTCATGTAGGATCTTTAGAAACATTTTAAACTAAAAAGTTTATTCTTCTCTAAATGCTTTACATGATTACACAGTATTTTAAAATCCTCTTTTTATATAATTATTACTCAATTCATTTGCTATAAAATACACCTTGTAATTTAATTAATTTTAATTTCTCTCTTCTGTTTTCTTAACAATATTCTAATCCAGGACCAGTATATGCAAGCAAAAAAGCGGGTTAGGTATGTTCGTGTAACAATAAGTTGCGCTAATTAGTTTTTATTTAACACTATAAAATTGTCGTGCAGCAATTTTAAATTGGCTTAACGTATAACTAATCGCTATGGTTACACTGCCAACTAAACGCCGTCTAACACAGCTTATGTAAATATGTACATAGTGGCAAACTTTTAATTCATATGATGTATTTTATAGTCGCAAAATGAAATGGAATAAAAATTACAATGTTTTAAAAGGTAAATGAATGAAATAAAATGACTAGTTAAGGAGTTGAATAAAATGATGCAGCCATTAATTTTTAACAGCAGCAAAGGTTTAAACAAAATTTGAAATAAAAAATAAATTGAAAGTAAAAAAAAAGTATTTGGTAGTTTGGAAATGTAAATGCGAAATATTAATTCAATTTGGATTTTGTAGTTTAGAAGCAGTTAAATAAAAATACTATTGAAAGCAGACTTTAAGCTAAAACTTCTTTTTTATTTGCCTAAAGTTTATTTGTTCTTGAAAAAAATTGAAAAAATGAATACAAAGACATAAAAAAGCAGCTAACCAACATAGTTTTGAAAGTTAAGTTTTATCAATAAAATGAATGAAATAAAGTATCCAAAAATGTCATAATATTTTCAAACAAAACAAAACAAAACTATTTGTTGCAACAAAGTTTCTTAAATCCTACAATTGGATTTTAGTAGTCTCTCCCCTCCGCTCCCGTCCTCTCCTCAGCCATTTACTTTTGCTACAGAAAAATTGGAAAAATGAAAAACAAACGAAATTTTATCATGTCATCAACAAGAAATTGGAAAATCGTATGCTAAAGTTAAGCAAATCTATAAAAAGTTTTGTAAATGGTACAGTTTGTTGTATGAAAATTGCAAAACAATTTCTTTCTTCAAAAGTGGTAAATGAATTTTATTTTATTTTTTTTTATATTTTTTCTTCAACTTGCTACTAAATAAAAACTCGACAAAGATGTACAAACTACTGAGGCACATATTGATGTTAAATACACTACAGCTGCCACTTCTGCTACTGTTGTTGCAGAAGTATTTCTATATTTGTGCAAAACAATAAAAAGAAGAAAAAAAAACAACAAACATTTTGATAGAAAAATTTATACAAACTACAAGCTTGTCTCTTTCTAGGGTCAGTTCTTGTGCAACCCAGCAAACAAAAACTAATTGAAAAAAATTGCTTGTGTTTTTTTTTTGTCTGATTAAGGAAGATTTGGGGTATAAAAAGGCATGAGTTGATATAATTTCACGCACTTAATTATTTTGATAATTGAAGTTGTTTTTAATTTATCATATTTTTTACCTACTCGTACCCTAAATTTTTTTTTAATACAATAACCTGGTTCATATAAATTATAAAAAGTTCGATAATTATTTTTTTAATATTTATTGATGTATTTATATTTACAAAATTTAATTCACTGGGTAACATTTTAATGTGTCTTTTTCAGTTGCTGTAATTGTAATCAAACTTTTGAATACTTTGCACGCAACCCTTGGGGCAGTCAGTCTTGTAACCCTTTGGCTTTTGCTGACAAACTAACAAACCCACTTTGTAGGACATGCAACTTACAAAAGTTTACAAAATTAAATCATGGTTGAGTACCTATCATACGTACATGAACAACTCCAAAAAAGTAAATAAATAAATAAATAAATAAAATAAATAAAAAAATATATAAAGACATACATTCGAACAATTTTATAATCACAAAAGAAAAAAATGTATGAAAAATATGTCTAAAAATAAAGAAAATTAAACTATATTAAGCAGCGTATTAATTATTTATTATTACAGCGTATTATACACATTTATATTATTATTAATAATCTAAGTATCTGAATAAGAACAGTAATAGTCTTACAGAAATAAAAAATGTGATAAATATTTAAAAAGTTATTTATTTAATAAATAAATAAAATTACAAACCAAAACAAATTTAATATTTTTTCAGATTTTCTTTACCTTACTTCATATTATTACATAACGTTTGTATGCATTATAAGTTTTAACAACATGTAAACATATGTTTGTCAGTCAGTTGTATGTTGGTATAACTTAACTCTCCAACTATCAGTCAAGTTCATTACCAACAGTACAAAATCTTTTCTGTGACTAAAGATCTTCTATCCTTTAAGTTAGTTCTTTCTACCTGGTTAAAGTTAAACAAATTTACATAAATTTTTATATACAGTCTCTTAAACATACAGGCCTCATTTTTTGTTAAAAATATTTAGTCGATTGGAACTCCAACTCATACTATACGTATTTGTAAAGTTACAGCTACAGTTGCAATTACATTGTGCAAGTCGTTATTAGTTAAAGTAATTTAGTCAAGTAATAACAAACTTTTGTGGTAAACCAACTTCCAGGTTTTGTGATGATACTTTAAATCATACAAAAAAAAAAAAATAATTCCTGATTCAAATAATGTTTAGATACGTTTCTAAGGAAATTTGGAATTTTTTCTCTAACTAAAGTATTCATTTTCATTCAGTGTACATTTTTCTGTTGAATATTTTGTTTAATTCTTAAAAATACTGCATTTCCTCTTTTTTTTTTCATTTAAGATTGCAGATACAAGAAATTTATTGTGGTCAGTATTTGTGTGTTTAGTTTCTAGTTATTGCAGCATGAAACTGTAATGCAGTTCAATCCTTAAAACAAATTTATTTGTACTTGCATTGCTAATAAAAATTCATTATTATTGAAATTTTCCAGGAAACTAAGAAGAATGCAAACAATTTGAAAAAGCCACTCAATAGGCTTCCAATAAAATAATGATGCTGAATATGCAGAATAAAAAGGACTCAATAACAATTAAGCAGTAATTTTTCCACTTAGACTTTCAATCCGTTCTTAAATAATAAATATTTAAATGTAAAAGTTTATCGCCACTTTAAAGTTTCTATAATAGAAACAATATTCATTTTGGTTCCAAAAGTTTTCATGCCTTTCAGCTACAAAAACTAATTTTTGCAAACTTAACTTAACAAAAGCATCAACTACAGCATCAGCGCCATTTGCAATTGCCACACAACATGCTGCCCCATTATTATTTTTCATATTATTATTATGAAATGAAAACTTTCAATATTTTATATTCGTCTTATTCAAAGCGTTAGCATAAATAATTGAAAGGAGAACACAAAACAAACAAACAAACAAATAACATTTATGTTTAAATAAACATTAAATATAAACCGCCAGTGGTATTTAAACACTTTTCCTTCTAATTTTCGTTAAAGTTTTCGACTAAGTATGTGGTAACAATTTGAAATTAAAATTTTTGTTATTTTTATATTAATAGAAAAGTTATATGCCACAATTATAAATAACAGTTTACATAAACTTTATGCTATTTTAAGTTTCATTGTTAAAATGCATTTATATAACAGGAATCTTTAATTTTGAATGATTTTACTAGTTTCAAATTTCAATAACAAATTTTTATTTCATTTGTTTTTCTTAATCATTAATAATAAAGTTTCTTAAAATGTAACGACACGCTTTTCCTGGTAGCTGAGGTATGCTCAGCGTCATCCAGGGTCGTGTTGTGTCGATTAAAAAATAAAATCTTAGTTACATGCTTATTTTCTATTAAGGAGCGGATTCCTTATTCCCGGTTTTCTGCTTGACTGCAGCTCGAGCTTCAAATGTAACGGCACGATTCCTCTGGTAGCTGAGGTATGCTCAGCGTCGTGTTGTGTCGATTAAAAAAACAAAACAAAAAAAGGATTTCCTTATTCCCGGTTTTCTGCTTGACTGCAGCTCGGGCTTCATATCTTGTGCACTGGTGTGTGTGCAGGCGGCTTAGGTAACTCTTTTCTACGCCACAAGGTCAGTATTCGAAGAACGTCGCTGTCGGTGGCGACTGCGGGCACAAACTCGGCTGGGTATAACCGCGGCTCTGTATGTGATCGCTCCGTCGAAATTTGTCTGTACGCCGCCAGAGCCAAGGCACTGTAGGTTGAGCTGGGTATTACCATGGCGCAACCGTTCCCTGCCCTAGTCACTGTCGGTGGTGACTGCGGACACAAACTCGGCTGAATATAACCACGGCTCTGTCTGTGATCGCTCCGTCGCAAGTTGCCTTGTCTCAGGGTATAGATTCGGCTCGGTATTACCACGGCTCTATCTATACCCTGACTACCACTCAAAAAATAATAAAAATAGAATTAGATATTTACCTGTGATTCTGCCGCCGGTCGCACACCAATTGATTCATTCTTACTGATGTTCGCCCTTTTATACTTATTTTTTCCCACACACACCAGTGCGCAAACACACATACATTATTTCGGCGCTAGATACACCACAGCCGATGGCTGTTCTTACCACCGAGCTGCAGCCAGTCTTACAATGTAAATGTTTGTAACTAAATGCGATCGCATGCCTTCGTGGCTAAATGTTAAAATAATAATAATGCAATTAGAACTATTTAAAGACTCAATCTAACTTAATTTTACTTAAGTATAAGAAAGAAACAAAATACATTATATAAAAAATATAGAAATTTAAACATGACTGCTAATTGAAAATTTGTTGTGTGTCAAAAAACGACCTTGGACTTTTGGTCGTTACAAAAATATGTAAAATACTTAGTGATCGAAATAAAGGATATTTTGCTACTTTTACAGAATACAAACATCTCAGCCGTTGTATATGCAAATTTTGTCTTATCTTCACATAAGTTTTCTTATTAAGAGAGATATAGACATAATCTATAGCCTTCACAATTGCTGGAAAGGTTTGTCTTTCCTTGTATATATGTAAGCCTATTGTAATGCTTTTTATTTTGATGTTATATTTCTATTTTATTATTATGGCCCTAAACAGAGGGCAAAATACCGAAATTGATACCACACAAACGTTCTTGGCTCACTTTGACAGAGATGATATTAAAATTTTTATTTATTTATTTTGTTCGACCTTTTAGGAATGTCTATTTCACTTTTCTTTTTTCTCCGTTTATATAGTAAACATAAGACACCCTCTAGGGGATTGACAACGTTACTCAAATTCCTGAAGAAGGACAACGAAGGTGTCCGAAATATCGAATGAAAATAAAAACAATATTTAATGAAACGGAAAAGAGTTTTATTTGAATAAATATTATTGACCTAGAGCCCGGAGAAAAAAGAAAAGTAAAATGATATTAAAGTTTTAAAAACAATGAGTTCTTATTTCCACAACAACTATTCTTCTGACAACGCATAGTTTTTATTTTGAAAACGCGTTGTTCTTGTTTTGACAACAAATGTTCTTATTTCTCAAAGAATAATCAATTGTGAACCCAACCCAGTTTTATAACAAATTTAGTTTTAATTATTAAAATAAAAAATTATACATATTGTTACGTTTATACCTTTTTCAAACGTTTTTTTGTTACTGAGTTCTTTATTGCAAAATAAATAACACCAGATTTTAGAGATTTCAAATTAATTAAATGTTTATTTACTTTAACTACACACAAAGTAAAATTTGTAAAATTGTCTTTACTTCACGAGTTTTATGTTTAAACTAACGGACTATCCACTCTGACGCTGCCTTTTATATTTGTCCACTAGAGGTCTAGAAAAATTAAGAATCTTCAACTCTCTTTGTCAGTAGGTATTTTTTGTTTTTATGCTGATAAAGTTTTTTCCCAATAGTTGTTGTTTTGCGTGCGTAAAATTTCTATGCAGTTTGTAACTAGAAAGTCGTTGTTGTCCTGTGTGCATAAGTTTTCTTAGAAAACTACGCAGTTGTTAAACAGTATATCCTGTTGTTTACTTTATTTATTTATTTATCATTAGTTGTCTACGGAAATTAACATCCTTGCAGACATTTTAGTTAATATACAGTATAAAAATTAATTTAAATTAGCACACATACAATAATAAATACAATCTTTGCTTAAATTGAACATACATACAATAAAAAAATTTGTTTAAAAAAAAAAAATAATAAATATACATAAATGCAAACACCTAGTTGTTCAGGTCAGATGAGGAAAAAGCCCAACTACTGTCGGATACTTTTTCGGCTGCAAATGAGCTCACATCTACATACAAGCATTCAATTGATAAACCTGCTAACTCCAAAGTGAATCGATTTAAATCATCTTACATTGACAATGAAAACCTGTCTTTTATTTCGCTTAATGAAATAAGTTTATTAATTTCTTCGCTTAATGATTCAAAATCACCTGGTCTTGATGAAGTGTCTAACCTACTAATAAAAAATTTTCCGCCCAAAGCAGTTCATTTACTAATGATAGTTTTTAACAGTTGTTTAAAACTCAACTATTTCCCCTTTCACTTCAAAAAAGCAAAAGTTATTGCGATTCTTAAGCCAAACAAGCCTAAGCATAGTCCCAACTGTTACAGACCCATTAGCTTGTTAAGCAATTTGGGAAAATTGTTTGAAAAACTAATTCACAAACGAATTTGCGATGTCGTTGAAAATACCTCGATAATAGCTAAAGAACAATTTGGTTTCAAGAAAGAACACAGTTCAGTGCACCAAATAAATCGCATTACAAATAAAATAAAAGCGAATAAGCGAAATAAGCAGTCTACAGGCCTAATTCTTCTTGATATAGAAAAAGCATTTGATACCGACTGGCACAACGGCTTAATTTTCAAATTGCTCCAGACTAGTAGACCTAAGCATTTGTGCAAGCTTATTGCAGATTTTCTTAACAAGAGAACATTTATTGTTTCAGTTAATGGTGCAATAGCGTCACAAAAAACAATTTCTACTGGATTACCACAAGGTTCAGTTTTATTACCTTTGTTGTATTCAATTTATACTTCGGACTTTTTACCGCCCTCGTACTTGAAAGTTGCCTACTACGCAGACGATACCGCTTTAATCACGTCTAGCAAACTGACAAAGGCATTATGAAAGAAAATGGAAAAAGGATTTGCTTCATGCATAAAATATTTTTATAAGTGAAAGAAAATTAAAATCAACTCTAACAAAACACAATGTATCATATTTCCTTATAACAACTCCCCCAAACGATTACCAAGTCGAAAAATTAGGTGTGGAATTGAGAGCGTTACAATAAGAAATGATGTAAAATATCTTGGCGTATGTTTGGATAAGAAACTTAATTTTTCAAGGCACATTGACGAAATCGGCAAGAAATCCCTAAAAGCCATCAGAGCTCTGTGGCCTTTACTGAATAGACGCTCTTCTCTTGGCCTTCAAAATAAAAATTTAATTTTTAAAAGCGTGATAAGACCAACCTTAACATATGCATGTCCCATTTGGCATACAGCAGCAAAAACTCATTTGAAGAAACTTCAGATAATACAAAACAAATGCCTCAAGATTATACATAACAAACATTGGAGACACTCAACGCAGCTTCTTCACGACCAAACGGGATATGAACGAATTGACGACTTCATAAAGAGACTCAACACTAAATATTTTGAGAAAATAGAAAGTTCTTCTTATCAACTGATAAGAGAATGTAGAGAGTCGGCATAAAGGTATTTTTTAAACAACAATCACCAAATTGGAAATGATATGTATGCAATGTGTTGTTGTATTAGACAATACAATTGTATTCATATATATTTCCTAATTATATTTGAACATGTTTCTTTTTTGGTATATGAAGGTTTTCCTATTTTCCCTTTAAAAAGAATAAATACTTATAACTGAACTTTTCAATATCTGTGATTAAAAACATAATTTGCTGTAATATCTAAGATAATATCTCAAAACTATAAATAAATATGTAAATAGAATTTAATTTAATAAAGATGAATTTGGAAATGAAAAAAAAAAATGTTGTTCAGGTAAACTAATAAGTTATTTCTAATTCCGTTTAGTAACAAATTGAAGTCAACAAAATTATAATATTTAGCATAATTGGCTCGTTAGCATAATTGGCTCGAAAGTATTCCACTGCTAAAGGTATAAAATGTCGTGTAGGGCGATGCGATACATTTAGAGTAATCCTGTTAATAAGTAAGTGAGTAGAAACGTCGCCAATTATCACACTAAAATAAACGAAATATTAAGTGCTGTTCTGCGACTCCTTAGAGTTGGTAGCTTAATACGGGAAAGTCTAGCTGAGGAGGCAAAAAAGCAAAAACTTTCTTTGAACAGATTTGAGAACATCTGAGTATTTTCTATATATATATATAGAGTCCCAAATGACGGATCCATACTCTAGAATAGGCCTGACAAGGGATATATAACGTAACGTATGGATCATCAAACTCTTTAGCCCAACGCTTTACAAATACAAGTACACATCTTTGCTTTGTGTGCCTTCAAATTGATATGTGCAATAAAATTGAGTTTGAGGTCAAGTAGCAATCCAAAATATAATATTTTATCAATATCTTCCAAATTATGGTCATCGATATAGTAGCATGCACTTATCGGTTTCTTTTTAGCAAGGCAGATATATTTACATTTCTTGAGATTTAGCTCCATACGATGTATTTTACTCTAGTTGTAAAGGGAGTTAAGGCCACCTTGGAGGCGTTGCTGGACAGTTACTTGACAATAACTAAGAAAAACTTTTACATCGTCTGCATACATCAAAATATTGGATGATTGAATGACATGAGACAAGTCATTAATAAATAACAAAAAAAGAAGCGACCCAAGGTGGCTTCTTGTGGCACTCCAGAGAGAACCTTTATGCATCTAGAGCAAGCGTTATTAAAACGGACCATTTGTTTCGTATTTGTTAGGTAAGAGTAAATCTATTTGACACTTAAATCGGCAAAACCTATTAATACCAATTTTTTCTTTAGGAGGATATGATTGATTTTATCAAATGCCTTGCTGAAATCAGTGTATATCACGTCAGTTTGTTGTTTTTTTTTTTTAATTCACGATGTATAATTGTTGAAAAGTGTAAAAGATTTGTTATGCCAGAGCATCTTAATTATTTTCTTTTAAAACTTAAGAAAGACGCATGCGTAACAATATACTAATCTAAAGTAAGTTGATGATTAGTTTTTTTGTAATTTTTTTTATTAAATGAACCAACTTTATATGACTTAATATGATGATCAAAGTTTCTTATATAACATAGTACATACACTAAATCAGTTTTAATCAAAAATCTTTTAATCTTGTATAATTGCACGGAGCCCTAAATGTAGTATAACTTCTTCCTTCTTTAAATGCCATAGGCTTTTGAAGGTTACATTGGCAGCTTTTATAAAATAAGTGATAAAGCATATAAATATAATTGTAAACAATACAACTTACCTTTTACAATATTAAAAGTACAATCCATTTTGGACTTAAGTGCACCTTCGTTATTATAGCCATCCCTTTGTGTTTTTATGTTAAGAACTTCAACGTTTGAGCTTTCTTCAAACAAAACATCTTATTCAATATTTAAGACATTTAATAAAATGGTTTCTTCACTATTCGATATTGTTCGTTTTTCATATTTAAATTTTTTTTTTTTATATAATTATATTTTTGTCAAATATATTTCATTCTCAATTGACCACAAGCCGTTCTTAACTTGACAACGAGTGGTATACTTACGTTTTCTGTTCTTGATTTGACAACGTTTTGCTATAAATTTGTGAATGGATGGTATTTAGAAAATGTGAACGTTTCCTGGTCAAGTTTAGAGCAACATTTTTCACCCTGTGTATAGCCCTTTGTTTAGTTTAAACAGCTGAAGCATTCCAGCTTAAAAGAAGGCGTTCGGGAGAACTGCCAAAATAGTGAAGGCTAATGAAATTAAACAAGGCAGATATTGCCGGTTTTAGTTTGCAATCAAAAGTCTTATTTATTGTCGGCATGCAGCCATTTTTATATTTAGTTTATATTTTTGTCTTAACCTTTCTAATTTATTATAGCTTATTATAATTATACATTCATTTCTTTTTACTAACAAGGCTTTGTAATTTTCCATGTGGCGAATCAAAATGCTTGACTCAAATAAATATGACACTCAAAAATGTGTCACTCAATTTGGGTATGTTAATCGCTTAGATCAATTGCATTTGAATCGACACATGTTATTATTTGATGAGGTTTGCATAGTATACTTGCATGGTATACTACACTTCTAATCATTACGGTCTATCCCTTATCGAGTTGCTGAGGTTCAAAAACTGAGCAGTCGCTCCAGTATATTTGCAAAAGAGTTATTATTGAAATTTAGAAACTTCAGAAGGAAAAGTCTGTTGGAAAAAATCGCCATTTTCACAAATTTCACAAACAAAATAAATTTAACTAGAAAATTAGAATTGAATAAAAATCAAAAAAACGCAAAACTTTTGTAATTTAAAATTGCGCGAAATATGAAAGTTGACTTTCATTAATAACATTTTCAATAAGGTATTATTTTAGAAAGGACATATTTTATATATATTTTTTTAGCAAGAATGAAAAAATAATGAATATTAAAAGTTTTTAAAATAAAATAACACATTTTGAATTTTTCTTCAATTTAAACTTCAATATGAATTAAATAAGGAAAAGGAAAAAAAATGCAAACTTAAAGAAAAATTTTGCATATGAATCCAATAGATGTGTTATATGATAAAGTAATATGTGCTATATGATATACGATTATGTAAAGTATGTTGTAATTGTTGTTTGTTATAACAAGTTCGTTTGTTATAACAAGAAAAAATATGTGTTCTTAATGTGGGCATGTTTATTGGTTGATTCATTTTACGTTTGTTTATTTGCCACAATTTAACAGAATTAGAGACGGTCGTATGGTTGTCATATTTAATAACGTCCCTTGAATTTGTTGTCATATTTAATGCTAAAAGTTTTTTATTTGTTGATAAAAGTTTTCCACTTTCTTTTCTGTTCTGGTTTGAATAAATGACGACAGACTGTTCATCTTATGATTTCTAGTTCTGGGGACTTTTAAATGGGGATTTATAGCGAACAAGTTATTTTATTGTTACTTTTTAACAAATGACTGCAATCAAAACAGATTTTATTTTTGTATTTGCTTCACAATAACAACCAGTCAAAATTAAATGAACAAAAAAAAACAATTTTTTTTATAAGGAAAACTTTTTTGTTATGCATTAATTTGTGTTCTCTTATTATTTATTTTTGATTTCTTTTTCTACTTTTTATCATCATTTGATTTGTACAAACTGTAATCACCTCATCTAGAAGATTTTTGACAAAGTAACTCTGCTTCTATTTCAATAACTTTTGTATTAACAGGCATGAAGGAATGCAGGGAAAAGTTTTGACGTTTCAGGTTTTTTTTTCTGCAAACTTTGTTGGTATTGTTATGCTTTCTCACGAAATTGCTTTTTGGTTGAAAAATATCATTAACGTACATCATGTTTATTTGTGTATTTTTTGTTTAATTTGGGTTGCTTATAAAAATTATTAATGCAATTTGCTACAAATAAATAAGAAAAATTTAATTTACATTCAAAATCAAAATATATAAAATTCAAACTTAAATGAATTGTGAGAAATACCCACTGGAAAAGTTTCTGTATCAAACGAAGCAACTATATAATAGTTAATTAATGGTTCTAAAAAGTAGTCCTTTGCCATAACAGCAATTTGCCAAGCTCTTGAAACTTAAAAAAAGACAATTATAAAAGTATTTATTTTAAAATAGCAGGTGAATTCGGTTATGCCGGTTGAACAAATAAAAAAAAATATTTTTTATTGTCCATTTGCATAGAACATGTGTATGGAGAACAAGTGAGTGGCATTAAGTATGTGAGAGTGGAGGATGTTAATAGGAATAAAGATAATTTTTTCTTGTGCTAGAATTTTTCAATTTTTTTTTATCTTCACTACATGTTGCACATACGTAGCAAGCAGTAAAAATATACAGTTGTTTTGCTGTTGCAAATGGTTTTTGCTTTTATTTTGTAATTTTTAAAAGCATCAAGTTGCCTTGTGTGCATTTATGAATGGCAAAAACTTAAAACAACAATGTAAAAAATATATAATAAAATTTAGTTTGATATGCACATAAGTACGCAATTTAGCATGAATATAAAAAATAATAGATGTATAAAAAATAAAACGCGTTACCAAAGATAGTTTTAATAATAAAAAATATCATAAGAGAAATAGAAAGAACTATGTCGTTATAGCTACTTCTAAAACACTAAAGGTATTTTGTTTGCTTAAGCTGATAACATCTAAAAGCGTACAAGTATTATTATAACAAAAAAAGAAGAAGAGAACAAATGTTTATAAAACAAAAGTATAAAAATATATTGTTCATCTTATTAAGATGAAGTCAAAGATAAAGCTAAAAATACTTATTTAAACGATTTTTTATAAATATTTACACAAATAGCATAAAGCTCAATTTCGCTATTAAACGTGGCTAATTTTGATTGCATTTCTTGCTTGTTTTTTGATTTGGGTTAGATTTATTGCAATGATATCTTGTTCAATTTTGCGCAACCAACGACATTGCATTACTATGTTATTTCCCTGTGATTTGATATGCATCCTTAACCAGCGCAACTATTTAGACTAAACTTTGCTAACAGCAGACAGTCAAACTTAAAATTTTCTTCTTTGATTCTTAGCCAAGCTGTTATAACCAACTCTGTGTTTAACATTTATAGCTTATTTCCTGCTTTAATATACAAGCACCTCCATCAACTATTTTGGCACAGTCAGATGAAATAATTATATAATAATTTTTCCTAATCAAGATTCTCCTTATTTTGTCCTGCTGTTTTTCGTTAAGTCCTCTATACTCACTCATCTCACACTCATCCAGCTACAATCATTTTTTTCTATACTCATATGTTCATGATTTTCTGTTTAACAAACACTCAGACACCTCCTCCAACTCCATCACCGCGGTTGCTAAACATGTTGTTAAAAATAATAAATTATTCAACATTGTTTGATATAAACACACGAAAAATAACAACTTAGATTAGATTATCTGTGACAAATAAGTTATCTTATTTTATTTATTTATTAGTTTAAGAATCCGATATTTTCCGAAGGCGTATACGTGGTATTAATTTTAATGTAAACCGAACTTATACGTAAAGCTGTTCCAAAGATTCACTTAATACAAATTATATTTGTTTATATTTAAATAATAATGGCGAGGCAACTTCAACGATACTAAAAAGTAATCACATGCTTTCAATAAAAAACTATTAAAAATATAATTTACAGAAAATTTTTATTTGTGAAAAACTTTTTTAAATGCAATTCCTAAAAAGGGGCCTATTTAAAAGCATCTTCTGATATTGTGTTGAATAATTAAAGTGCCGTCGTAGCAGGTCCTAGTATTAATGGAATTTTATAACAACTCTTTCATCTCTTAATCATTTACCCAAAATACTTGTAACATTCCTCGTAGTGGTTCTTCATTCCCTTTTACAAAGTAATTTTATTGTCTTAAAAGGAAATTAAAAATGTACTCTTGATTGTAAAATTTTTGTTGCTTAAAACATATTTCATTTTTTGTTTGTTTACTCTTCAATTTGATTGGTAAACAGAAATTGAAAACTATAAATTTTAAATGTTGTTAAATTAATTTAACTACATAAACTCTTTGTTATTGTCAAAACCACAAAACTACTACATGTCCTTTTCTCCTGAATACTATTTGGTCTAACAATCATTCAGGATTATTTTTGTAAAGTTTTGTTGATTGTTTTGGACTTTTTGTTTTTGTATTGTCTAATAACTGTTTATACAACAGATTAAATAAATAACTTGCTTTTCTATCAGGTAAAAGTAAAATTGTGTCATGTTAAGCTTTAATTTAGATTTTAAAGAAAGAAATTGGAAAATAAAAGAATTTACCATTTTTTTTTTTTGCAAATGAAATGGGCAAACTAATCTGAACAATGAAAATACTCTAATAAGTTTGGTTGTTATAAAACACAAAAGATTTATCATAGTTTTATGTCTCTTTAGACACACATTTACAATTTAAACAGAAAAGAAACTCAGCAATTTTAATAAATTAATTATGAAGCAAATAGTAGGATAATTTAAAACAAATAACAATTTAATGCTTAGTTGAATGCTAAAGAATATATTTTTTTAAACAAAAATTTTGCTAAAGACTAAAATTAACAGCATACAGCAATTTATGTTTGATATTCTCTTGAGAAATAACAGAATTTTTTCAGAATTTCCAAAATATTAATTGGCTGCCAATATGCATGTAGGCAAAGAAAAAGTATTGACAGAAAAGAAAAAAACTGTAAAAACAGCAAATTGTTAAATTCCGTTTTTCTTTTATTACAAAAAATAAAGTTTTTTTTACATAGACTTACAAGAGCAGCATACACGAGATTAGGTAACATAAAGAAAAATAACTGAAGTAAAAATTAAACCACACAGAATATTCACATGCTCATACACCCGCATTAATATCGAGACACAAGAAAAATTTGAAAAGAATCAACGGTAAGAGTGGTAAAACTTTTGATGTAACAATTTGTAATTCAAGCAGATAATGAAACGAAAGTAAAATCTTTTATATAAACTTCAATGCACACACATACACATACACACACCCTCACACATACACACTCTTCGAAAATCCTGCAATTTCCCAGCAGTGTGTAAAGCAAAATGTCTGATAAATTGGCAAAGAAATTCGAGCAGCAGAAAAACTAACTGTTCCTTTCAATACTACTAAATGATTAAGTAAAATGAATTATCGTAGTAAAATTTAAGAACTGTATGTGTATTTCAATTTCAATGCTCCCAAAACTGCAGGGTACAGTAATACATCCATACGTTGATGGAAAACTTTTACATTTTATAGCACAAGTCCTTTCATTCTTTCATACATGTCATTATATTTGATTGGGTTTAAGACTTTATTTAAAAAAATTTTTAAATAATTTAATTTGTATATAAAAGTCTTCGTAGACATTTCCTTGAAATTATTAAACATTTTTAAAACAATTTATGGGACTTAGTTCGCGTGTATTTTAATTTCCAAATTTTTATTAAAAGAAAAAAACTATTTAAAAATGTCTGCAAAATTTAAAAAAAAAAAACAAAAAAAATTGAGGCACCATTTTCTGGATCGCTTCATCCGTCATAAGGATTATTCGCATCATTCTACCTAAGGAGGTGTACGTCATTAACACCATCTTTTTAGAAATTTAATTTCAAATATATTGTGTAAATAGGAGGAATACTTAGTTTATTTTATATTCGGTCTTCCATTAGAAATTGTGAAATAGTGTTTTTTGTATAAAAGCTCTTTCAGTTTTTTTTTCTTTTTTCTGTGTTGGTCGAATATAATTCTCATTTAATCAATTTGGCTTGATATATAAAATTCTTGGGTTTTTTTTAGTAGTTAATTATCACTATTTAATTAAAAATTTTTAAAAACTTTTATTTTTTGGATATTTCGCCACACTGTTGGTTGGCATCATCAGCAAAAAAAAAATAATGAACAAACAAATTGAAAAATTTTTTTAAATTAACAAATTCAAAATAATCAAAAAATTTTTCAAAAAAACAAAACAAACAAAAACAATAAAAAACAAGAAATTGAACAAAATTTTTTGATTTACATACATACAAACAAATTTTCAATATTAAAAATTTTTTTTAAATAAAAAACAATTTTGAAAATACATAACAAATCTACAAAACAATAGTATTTTACACATATATTCTAAAACATAAATTCAATGACCAAACGTTACAAAAAAAATTAAAGTATTAATTATTAATGTTATGCAGATACAGAGCTTTGTTTTATAATTTTATGCACTAAATGTCTGTAATTTTGTGCAACATTCTCCGTATCTGCTTACAAAATTTATTCTTTTAGTTAATGGTGCTTTAATTATTTATAATATTTCTAACATATAACGACGTTTATAATTATTTTCTAAATTTAAAATTGAAACATTTTCAAAATTAGGATAGTAATTAACTTTAGAGCAATGCGAAGATAATGCTGTTTTTTGTAAACTAATATTAGTATTATTATTATTATTATTATTATTATTATTAAGATCCATAAACAAAATTTTCCTTAAAGGCCTATTTGCTCTTGCATTAATTCGCCGGCCTACGGACTGTGCAAGTATATAACGAATATTCTTAAGGTGATAACAGGACAATCAATATATAATATTAGAAATTCATTGGAATTTAAGGACAAAACCAAGAGAATAAATATACAAGATAATGATAGATTGTTTTCATTTGATGTAGTTTCACTTTTTCCAAGTATTCCTGTAGGTTTAGCTTTGAGAATTATAGAGGAAAAATGGCAGATAATAGAACAAAATACGAATATTGAGAAGGAATTATTTTTACGTATTCTTAAGTTTTGCATTGAAGACAACAGGTATTTTCAATTTGATAATAGGATATATCAACAGAAGGAGGGCCTCCCTATGGGCCAAACCATATAAACCAATGATAATCACAAAATATGTGGATGATTTATTTTGTATAATTTCAGAAGATGCAGTGGATGATATTTTCAGAATTGAATAGTTTTCATCCGAATATTAAATTTACGGTGGAAAGAGAATTAGAATCTAGACTTTCATATTTAGATATATTGATAATAAGGAAGAGAAATAAGTTAGTATTTGATTGGTATAAGAAACCAACATCTTCTGGAAGAATTATTAATTTTTATTCAAAACATCTAAGGAAAATGATAATAAACACAGCGAAAAATATGATAGACAGAATATTGACTTTAAGTGATAGAGAATTTCATTTGAAGAATAAGGATACAATAAGAGATATACTTAATGACAATGATTTTTCAGTAGAATAAACTTACAGATTAATTAGACAATATCGCAGTTATAGGCACAATTTAGGAAATTCTACGGCAGAGCCAAGAAATTATAAATCATTAACTTATGTTCCTGGAATATCAGAGAGATTAAGAAAGTGTAAAATATATGACACAGATAAATATATAATTGCACACAAAACACATAACTCATTAAATAAATTATTTAGCAGTATGAAGGATAAAATAGGAAAAATGGAAATATCTGATGTAGTATAGAGGATACCATGTGGAGGATATGACCAGGTGAACTGTGACAAAGTTTATATTGGGACAACAAAAAATAAACTTAAAACATGATTAGCTGGTCACAGGTGTGACCAAAAATATAGGAATATTTCAACACAGAAGACATCCTTATCTTCACATTGTAAGAAATATAATCATTATCCAAAGTTTGATGAAACATCAGTATTAGATATAGAAAAAAACTACAAGAGACGTTATATGTTGGAAATATTAGAAATTGTTAATGTACCAAATGTAAGGAGAATAAATTTCAAGACAGACACAGACAATTTAGCTCAGAATTATAGGTACTTAATTAAAAAGACACATAATTTGTTATAATCATTTCATAAGAGAGAATTTGTTATTTGTTGTTTGTTATTTATTTGTTGTTTCCGTTTCCTTGTTTTTGTATGTTTGAATATTTGAAAATTTAAAATTTTTGTATATATGTTTTTATGTATGAAAAAATATTTTATATGTTTTTGTCAAATGTTTTGAAAATTTTTTCAATATGTTAATAATTTTTGTTTTCAAAAATAAAAAATTTTTTCCTGAAGAAGCTTTCCATAGGAAAGCTTTCCATAGGAAAGCGAAATAAAAATTTAAAAAGACCTTAAAAAAGAATAAGTGATATTTATTAAAGATAAAAAAGGTCGATTAAAAAAACTACTAATATTATTCCTGTATTTCTGGTCTGACCTATGTCCTGCGATTCTAGTTTTCAATTTATTTTTTTTTGCGCTATATGAGCAGTAAGAATACGCTTTCCTCACAGTAATTTATTTAAATTTTTGAATAATAATCATTATATGAGAATATCATGCGAATATCATAAAATATTTCTACGGGAAGCTAAATATGCCCTCTTCCATAAAACAATATTTTCCAAATTCTTGAAATAAAATTCAAATAATTCAAATGCGATTTTTTTTCAAACAAATTAATTTGCCTTCTACGTGTTTCAATTATCAACTGTAGAAATAAAATAAGTCTTATACCAAATACTCATATAGGAGTAACAAAATACATATGCGTGCCTAAAATGGAATGCGAAAACTTTTTCAATTCTTTGTTTTAAATTAAAATTCCCTATCAGTGATTGTTGCAAAAATAAGTTTTTTTTCTTATGGCCACTGTACTGGGGTCTCAGCCGCTTCATAAAAGTTGCTTAAAATAACTAAGTGAACAATTAATGAGTAAAGTGAGCCTAGAAACTAGTTAACCCTTAGTGAATTTAAAAAAAAAAAACTTTCTTTAAGGTAATAAATTATTCAAATTTGTATCAGGGAATATGCAAAATTAATTCACTGTTATTATAAGCTCAACTTATTCTATGCTTTGCTTCGTTTAACTCACATTACAAAGATTCTTATTTCAGTTTAGTTCATATTTTAGCAGCATTTTTCTTTTTGCATATAGGCAAACTGCAAGAAGCAATCGCAGCCATGTCAGCTAGTAGAAACAGTAAAAGTAAAGTAGTAGTTTTTGTATGTCCATAAACTATTTAAATAGCTTATAATTATTTAAAAGCGTGCATTAATTAAAGTTTGCTTAACTAAAAAGGAAAAAAAATTAAAAAAAAATAGAAAACAAAAAAATAGTTGGCCGTTTGGTTGTTTTCATTTCGCTGGAACTATTTTTTCTTTCCTTAACTCTTTTACAACAACTCAGAGTTCGCCAGCGGCCTCCTCCCAATGTCCTACTTAAAATAATAAATATATTCTCATTCATTTCTTTTAGCTTGTGTATATACTGCTGGGTACTAGTACTATTATTTTAAAGTACTTTTTCATGCTGTTTCATTAATAATAAATTTTTTCATATATTTTTATTTTACTTCTTCTTCCTTTCTCATTCATAATGCCATAAAAATGAGTTAAGTGCAAAAATTTAAAAAACTAAAGAACTAAACAACAACTTGCAATAACTATGGTAAAGAAGTACAAGAGTAAAAAATAAAATTAAGTTAAAAGGAATAAAGTGTATATCGCTGAAATAAAAAGGTGATGGCTTAAATGCCAGGTCAAATTTTATTAACATTTGCATTAGCGAATAAGTTCGTTATATCGAAGAGTATATCACCTTTTTCCTATTTCTTGGTAACAAATATTTTTTTAACAAATTTAAAATCTTTTTTCTATAGCAAATATACGAGTTGGTTAAATATTTGGGATTATTTTTTATTATATATTCTTATATATTTGACGATATATTTAGTATATCGAGGTTTGGAAGTAATTATATAATAAAAATATAATCCGTTGGCAATATAATTGGCATACTGTGATAGATCGTATTGCAATCCAATAATGTTTAAATCCTTTTATAAATTTTTTTAACTAAAATAAAATTACTGCGAAATAATAAGCAAACTCGTCTATCTTATGAAGAGATAATCATCAAAAATCCATATCACAGGTGTAAAAAATTAAATCAAATTTGATATACAAAAAACGCCTTAAATATTCTACGAATCCCAAAATATTCTACGAACGAAACAACTGAAGAATTTAAACTACAGTGTGTCCGCCGGGAAGGTATACTACTTTGTTTTACCTCCATTTTGGTAAACAATAGTCATGACAGTTCATATTTCCCAGTCGTAAAGTAGACACGTGAAGACATTCGATAAACCAACGTGTTTTAATCGTTAAAATATTTTATCAAAATCAATCATCGATTACTGTGGCGTTGAGAAATGAGTGACGAGGCACACTTTCATTTGAATGGATATGTGAATAAAAAGAATTATCGTTTCTAGGGAATGAGAAACCATTTGCATCCATTGAAATTGACAGACTGGTATATAATTTGGCCAGAAGGAATCATTGAACCTTACTTTTTTGAAAATGATATCGTGATATGATTTAAAACTTTTAAACGCCATTGCTGGATACTTTGGGCTTCATTTACATGTGATATCAAGATAGTGATGGCTGATGATATAGCCAGGATTACAATTTAACTAAGGGAAGAAGAGCCACAACAAGTTATTTCAAGAAATGGTGATGTTGATTGGTCTCCCGGATCGCCTGATTTAACTGCTCTGGACTTCTTTTTATGGGGATATTTGAAAAGTAAGGTTAATGCAAGCCAGAAACGCTTGACTAATTTAAAAAACTATGCGTAATGAAATTAATACTGCGTGAATTGTGTGAGAATGCAATGAAAAATGTCACCAAAAGGACTCGCATTTGTGGGGCTAACATAGGCAGACATTTATCTGATATTGTATCCCAGACATAATTGTCGACATTAAATGAAACATTTATTAACGTAAGATCCATTCTCTTTCATTTAATCACAAATTATAAGCAAAAAAATTAGTATAACCTCTTGGCGGACATCCTGTATATAAAAATTAAATGATATGGGTGCATGAAATTTAGTCGAATACCACTGGTGTATCGTAGAAGAAGTAAAACCTAATTTTGCATATTTTAACTTTCGACACACCATCATTTCTGCCATTTTCCACATCATCTTCATTAACTATTTAAATGGCAATTGATGTACTTGAGATGATGCCAGCTTGCTAAATTCATACACAAGATGCTAAATTCTCTGTTAAATTTCATTATTTTTAATGAACGTTTTACAAAAGTAAAAGGAGTAACAGCAAGAAGAGTAAAGCGTTTAATATCCGTATTAATGATTTTTTAATATTTATGATTCGCTAATAGTAAAATGACAAAAATCTAGGAGAACTTGCAAAAACTTTAATTCGAATAACAGTCAATTAGTGTCAGTGGTGGTTACATTGAGTATAAAATTTCGTCTTGCATCTCAAAGTGGTTTGTGTTACAAATATTTTTTAATGAATTCTAGTAATTGGCTTCCAAAAACATCTTTTAATTTAAGTTTTAAATGGCACAACAAATAATTAAGAAAGGTTACTTAAGTATTCAAAAATGACAGCATGTATAAAGGGTTTGCCAGCAAGAAGTTTATTTTCTAAAACAAAAAATTTAGATTAAGATGATTCAAATTTTTATTGTATTACGAAGAGAAGGGTTCAGCAATTATGAATGAAAAATGATATCTGGCAAATATCCACCATGACCACGCCGATAGACGTGAATTTTTAATTAAAGTTTTTAATCACTTTTTGGCAAAATGGCGGTCCTATTTCGTTAATCACATCACGGATTTAGTTCTAAGCCTGAAATCGATTCGATTGGCTCCGTATAGATAGAGATCGCACGATCCAGCTCACTACTTAACTGCTGATTGTCGTGAAATTATGCGATCGGGAAATTTGGCTTGCAATAAATTGATTGTTTCATTGGCTGTGTGACATATGGCATCGTCCTGTTGAAACCACAAGTCAGTGATATCCATGTCGTCAATAATAATAAATTGAGTTGTTAGCATCTCGCATTAGCGTGATCCATTGACCGTTACCGCATTTCCAGCCGCATCTTCGAAAAAAACAGCCCAATCACGCCTCCAGAGCACATAGCACACCATACAGTAACACGTTAAGCATGCAAAGGCTTCTCAATAATCGCTCTAAGGGTTTCAGAAGGCAAGTGAAAATAGGCTTCTTATGAAAAAATTATTTTTTCAGAACAACCAGCCGGTTGTTCTTGAATGAATTGAGCGAATTTACGGCAATGTGAATGGCCGTTCAAATCCTTACGCAAAATTCGCCATGTGGTGGTTTTTAGAACGTCGAGGAATTGGCAAATTTGGATCTGCTTCAACACTTTTAGTTGAACAACCCAGTCGAACACGCGTTGATTTCCGCACATTTTGTATCGTACCTGTCGACTCATATTTAGTGAGCAAATTCTGAATAGCAGTCGCAGAAGGACGATTATGTTATCCGAAATTATTACAAATTTTACGATATGTAACTTTAACAGAACTACCACTTTCAATTGAAAAACAAACTTCCTGTTGCAAAGTCCGATAGTAGTTTTTTGATTTTGAGGAGATAATAAAACCAAAAATCACTTAAGAAGTTTGCAGATAGTAAGAAATGCTGTTCTCTACGCAGCAATTATTTAATACAAATGGAGAGCTGTAATAGCTAGATTTGTCACATACCAAGTGTCACGTTACAATTTTAGATATTTTATTTAAATCATATTTAAATAAAAATTGTTGATGAGTTATTTATTTAAACCTGATGTTTGTCTTTTCAATTTATTTCAAATAAAATCTAGAATCACAGTTGCTTTATTATATTTTCATTTAATACAAACATTTTTTTTAAGTTATCCAGAAGTACAGTAGATTTCTATTTCATTACAATTTCAAAGTAATTTGTTATTTCGCTTCTAGAAATTTAGTTTTTTTTTTCTACTTCTCGGATTCTCAAGGGATACTAAAACAGCGTTGGTCTTTTCATATTTCTGTGTATTTTATTTATGTTTAATTTTAAATCTTGTCATGTTTGTAAAGTATGACCAAACAACAAAACAAAAATATTGTATATGTGTGTGTGTGTGTGTATTTTGTATTCTTTATATTTTCCTTGTTATTTTAACTTTTGCTAGATAGGGAAAAATGCGTATTGGTAGGAACACAACAACAACATTTCAACAACAACGAAACAAGAAAAACAAATGATAAACTTTTACAGACTTTAACAAATTACTTTGTCACTCTGTGGCTGCTAAATACACGGAAGTTTTTAGTAGTTAAATTTTTTGTTTCTTTCTATTTGGCAAAAATATTAAAGGACAATAGTTGATATACTTTTTTTTTGTATGCTACAAACCGATTTGTTGGTTTTATTACTAAAAAAAAAGTATAAAAAGAGTTTCTTGCTGAGGATGATGATGATGATGCTGACTGCAATGATGTGATATGTTTTTGACCATGTTTATAGGAATAAGAAAAAAATACAATGTATTTTTATCCTGTGGTTAAAACGAGAGCATAAACTTGCAAAATATAGAAAATTCCAGGCTAAAATTAAGTTTACACTATGCGTTTTTTTAAAGCAATATTTGTTGTTTTTGCTGTTGAGAATGTTGATGTTTTTGTGAATTTTAATAAACAGGCTGTCACTGTTTTCTTTCATGCAATAAACTTGTTGTGCATGATAGTTTTTTAGCTTTTCTTCTTTTCTTCTACTCTTCAATCAAAAATATATTAAAAGAACACCAGCTAAATGGCTGTTAGAAAGGTTATTGGTGCAAAAAAAAAAACAGAAATTGTAAAAAAGTTCACACAAAATAAATAAAACGACAATGGATGGCTGTGGTTGGTAGTTATTGTGGTGAGTGGCAAAGCAATTTGCTGGCTATCAAAAAACAAAAAAAAAAAAAAAATCAGTCAAGTGTCAAGCTATAAAGGATGTTTTGTCTGTTCAGAATATAGAATCTTTCTTCAGTTTTTCTATTGTTGTTTTAAATATAGCGCTTATTTAACATTTGTCTATAGTTTTAGTTATTTTTACATTTTTGTGAAAAAATTCCGTAGAAAGTAAATGTCACTGGCAATGAACTGTCCACAGCTTCTGTTGTGATGTTAACGTCAGCTGCCATCCGGGCGACAACAGCAAGCAGTAGTAACGTAATAATTACTTACCATGTCATCGTCTCTTATGTCTGCACTCCCAACCATAGTAACAAGAAGCAAGAGCAAGTACTTTGTTATATTTTACTGTAAAACGTCTGCTGAAATTAGTAGCTCAAGCTGATGACTATTGCAAAAAACATTGTAATACAACAAATACACGTTAAGCATGCTAGCTTCTGCAGGCAGTTATAAGTGCAAAAATAAAGGCTCCTCGAAAAGAACAAAGTAGATAAACAACCAGACTATTGACTTGTATGAATGTTCATTTTGCTGTCATTGCATATACAATTTGTTTTTAATAATCTTGACAAAGGATGCTGATAATGGCGCAACATATTTTAAATAACATCCGGAAAATAACAGCTAAAAGTAGTCGCAACATAAAATTAAATTAGAGTTTGGTACTTGACGAAGGATCTCATCTCTCCGGGCTGTTAGCACAACCGCAATTACCAACAGTTGCTATATGAAAAAGATAAATGCATTAATTTTTTGCTTTTAATTCAAAAACAAAACTTAAATTAATTTTAACTTTAAATTCATTAAATTTATTCAAGTGTAAAGCATGCTTCCGAAAAACTTTTGCATTTTATATTATTTGACAAAGTTGTATTTTTATTTTAAAAATATTTGGTGCTGTTAATAACAACAATGTGTAAGTAAATTTTATATGTGTAAACATCAGTGGAGAGTGTTAACGTTATTAAGCCTTTATCAGTTCAGCCACTGCTGTGCCACTCCGCACTTATCTATACCATCATTTAGCGAAGTCTTTTAAAGACCAGAAATGTCTATTTTACAAATGCACTTCATCACTTTGTATAAAATTTTTACTTACTCATCCTTACATTTTCATCGTTGTCCTTAGGACAACTTTTGTCAAAAATAAAGTGTTTTTTTTGTGCTCAAACATAAAAGAAATAAAAACTTTGCCAAAAAGATAAAGTGTGATAAACAAAATAAATAAGAATTTACGCTTTTTGTAATTTTTCTGCTTATTTTTTGAATGTTTCTGTTGTCCATAAACTTCAAGAGCAATATTTACGTATTCATACTTGCAAGAACCAACACACTAACACGCACTCTTCAACCTCTTACTATTTTTCTGAAAGATGCTTTCACATTTTCAAAATCATAAGCAACAGAGATTTAGTATTGACATTTGTCGAAAAAGAAGAATATGTGAATGCTATTTCTAGGACGCAGAATGTATGTGTGAATATGTGAGTTTAAAGTTTCAACACAGAACATTTGCACAACACTTATATGAATTGCATGAGTTTGGTAACAGAAAGTAGTTGATAGAAGCACAAAAAAACAAAATCGGAAATAATCGTGACCAAATTGTATCCCAAGAACTTTAAGCAAAATTTACGGCCTAAGGAATTAATAAAACTTTCTTTTAGCAGTTGACAAAAATTCGACACTAATTGTGTTTAGCAAAAAGGACTTTTCCAGCAGTTCTCAGATTAAGTCAGACGTTGGCAAATACATCTCATTAAGCCTGATTTAAAGGCAAAGGCTGTACGGAGAACTGCCCAATGAAGTAGTAAATGCTTTCGACTACGTATCTAATGAATATTTTTTGGCAGCTTATCCTGACGCTGTTGAAAACTATAGGGAATTATTATATTTGAAATATTGCATTTTAAATATATTTTAAAATAAATAATTTTTTAAATTTTAAGAAAACTAATTAAATTTATTTAAAAAAAATCGATAGTTTGGTGAGTGTTTATAGACATCCTTTTATCCTGTTAAACGAAAATTGTATTTTTAGACTACGAGTTATAGGTGTAGATTTTCTGTTCAAATGTTTTACAATCTGCTGTTTCATTCATTTATTGGTTTCGAAAATAACATCTTTTGTCAAATTATTTATCAAGTGCATATGAGTGAATATTTTTCCAGTTATTACTGTTGCTGGTGTTGTTTGATTCTGAATATATATAAACACACACACATACACACACATTTATACATTATGTAGAAATAAACAAGGAAGTCTGTTTATGTTGTCATAGAAAATCTTCAAAATGTTTCTTCGATAGATGCTCGACGACAGCAATATTTGTTTTCCTAAAGAACATTTTAAGTTTTTCATTTTTATTTGCTCATGCATCCGCTCTGATAAAATGTGTATGAAACTAACATTTTTAAAAGCATAAAAATCTTCAATTGATACGAAGGCGTGTGTGTACTTTTCCCGGGCAAAAGAAAGGAAAAATATCTGTTTCTCTATTTTATTATATATATTATTTTTGGGGAATGGAAAATATGTTTCAGAAGTTCAAGTAGATTGGAGTGGATAAAAGAAAAAAAAGATGCAAAATAAATTTACAATATGTTTTATTTATTTGTTTTCTTGAAGCTTCTTATAAAACGCTTAATTTTTTCTTGGATATTTTACATAAATCTCTGCTGTAACTACAACTTACTTTAGGTTATTTATGCAGCATTCATTGCATTTCGTTTGTAATGTTTAGCTATAAGATGTTGGTGTTCATAGGTTCCAGCATTCTATTACAGCAACAAGCATCTACTACTTCTACTAATATTTCGAAAGTATTTTTAGTTGTATGAGATTTGCTTTTAAAATCTATACAAAATAGTTTTTATTCTTCGTCCCTCTTCCTGCTCTTTAGTATAACAGTGAATAAGTTATTTTATTTACTAAATAAAATATTGAACATATTTCTTTTTATCTAGATCAAAGACAGCTTGCTAAATTTGACTGCTACACTGGCAAATATTGCAGTAAAAATAATTTACCAACTTAAGTGTTTCTCTCATCTATTTTAATATTTTTATTAAAATGGTTTTTCGCATTGAATTTGTAAAATAATCTAATGTTTTAAGAATTATTTTCGATTTTTCATATGTGTGTGAGTTACTAAAACATTTATCGGCCATAAATTTTTTTAAAAGAAAATTTGTTGCCATGATTTTTTCTGTAAAAGTTTTTTCACTCATAATTTATCTGCAGAAATCCATTTAGTTTTCCAAATATAAAATTGTATATTAACTTTTTAAATTAATTATTGTATAATAAAATAGATTAAAATTGATTTAAATTTAAGATATTTTGTGCGAGTCTGATGGAGATTTTTTTCTATTCTAAAATCCTTCCCTTATTTTTTTTAATACTTGATAGAAGGAGGTAGAGTAGATAATATTTTCCTTCAGGTATGATATTTATAAACTTCATATACTTAAATATTAATAAAAATATTTAATGTGTATCGAGACAACAAAACTGCTACAAACCAAAATGCACCAAAACAGATTTCTGGAAATCAAATTAAAATGAGACAGACAATTTTGCCTTAACGATGGTAGAAAACAAAAGGGACGAGTGATTTATTTTTAAAAATTGTGGCTTTCTAGATAAATTTGCAGCAACAATAATAATAATAATAATCATCAGAAGTATAAACACAATTGCAACGACGATTTCATCATAAACTTCAGTACGAATTATAAAGTATACAGACAAACACAGACACATGATATAAACTGCTAACTCGTATCTAAGCCCATTTAAGTTCATAAGCAGAAAACTAATCAAATTTGAAAAAAAAGGAAAATACTGTTACTGATTATACATTCGCACACAAACACTTCTGCTCTTTCAATGGTGTTATTTTTCGACACTTCTCTAACGCTTATTTACTCATTCTTCAAGTTCCATCTCGTCAAAAAATTAAGTATAATCACACATTTGGGAATGCCATTAACGAGAACTAATCATAATTTTTTTTTTAATCCATTTCATTTTATTTCGTTTCGTTTTTATTTTTCCGAAAAGAAAATAGAAGTTAAATAAAGTAACTATACGTTCAACGTTTATATACCACATGTATAGTCAAGTGACAGTCGAAAAAGGGAAAATAGATACCCAATTGCAACCCTTCTCTTAAACGTTCCTTTGTATGAGATTACGTGAATGTTCTCCAAATAAATGTTTGAAAATATTGTACAACCACTACAAATATGATGCAGAATGGTAATTTGTCATCTAACACAAACACGTACACATAGACAGTATTTCATTATTTCAGCTTTGCTTTGCTTGCTTGTATTATTATGCGATCGCCACTTTATAAAGTTATAAAAAATTGTTGCATGTGTCTCTTGTAATCACCTGATTAGATTAAGTATTATACACTTAAAACATATCAAAATAATGCTAAAAGAACGAACAAGAACGTTTAAAATTCAAAATGCTAGCAATCGTACAACAAAATATATTTAATTAAATTATTAAAAATAAAGTCTATGACTGAGTGTATTATATTTTAACAAATAACTGTAGTAACTGAGGCCAAAATATTATTTTTTTTTATTTTTTTTATTTCTATTTAATTTTAATCTTTTCACACGGTCATTTAAAATATAAAGATTTTATTTTTTATTTTTCTCTCAATATTTCGCTTTTCTGTCGAAAGCTTCTTCAGGAAAGAAATATTGAGAGAAAAATAAAAAATAAAACGTTATAATTCAAATGACTGTGTGAAAAGATCAAAATTTAATAGAAATAAAAAAAGGTCGAATAAAACTGAAAATAATAATTTTTTTTTATTTTTATTTTTATTTTGTTAATAATTTTTTGTTTTCAGAAATATAAAAAATTTTTTCCTAAAGGAGCTTTCCAAAGGAAAGCGAAATATCGAGAAGAAAAAATATATAAAAAAGATCTTAAAAAAGAAAAAAGATATTTATTATTTTAGATTTATTAAATTTAGTTAGCAAAGAAACACTTGGAATCTATTTGCTTAAAATTAAACTGAGTTGTTCTTATTAATCTCAATTGACATTTCAAGCTACACAAAACAGCAACCTACAAACAAAGACTTGAATGTTGTTATTTTCACAACTTACCAACTTGTTTAAATTTTTGGAAACTGATTAAAATATTAAATTTTTGCTTTAACTAAAACAATTAAGTGCTAAATAAGAGAACTAAATATATAATAATACCTTTGACACCTTAAACTCTGTTAAAGGTATTAAATTACATTTAATCTCTTTTTCCACATCAACGTAATCTTTTATTTGATTTTTGCTTTCTTTCTCACTTTCTGAATTTGACACGTTACCATTGTTGGTGCTGGCGATACTGTGGCCCTTATGAATCTATAATTTTTGTGTATGTCAATGTTAAAGGGCTGTATATGTATGCGTGTATGTTTTTTCAACAATGCAATTGTCCATAAATGTAAATATTTTGCCTACAAGATAAAACTGCTTTTATCCACAAAAATTGGTTTTAGAATTAAACAACAGGAAGTTGAATAGTGTGATGGAAATAGCTGGGTGCTACAACCGTAATTCAAGGAGGACTATCAAAGTAACGGCAACAAGAAAAATGCAGATTTACAAAAATACAGATTTTTTTTATGATAAAATGACTGACACTGACTGACATTTGTAGTTCTGACAGCAACATTATTTTATTTTTTGTTAACTATTTTACTTCTTTTTTTTTATGTTGTTATATGATGCTGACTGAAATTTGAGACAAATTTAATTTTAGAGTAAAATGTAAGAAGTAAATTCATACAAAACAAAAAAAAGTGGACATGTGAAATTTGTCACATCAGGGTTGCAAAACTTATAAAATATTTACAAATACACTAGACACAAAATCTACTTAAAAATTCACACATACAAATGTTCGGTTCTTATTTACAACCGTTTATACAGTGTGTCCTTAATACGCCTAATACCAGAAGATTGTAAGAATATTTGAAGGGTAAATTTAAGATTCTTTTGCTTGTTTTGGATGTTAAGCTGTGTTAATAACTTTTTCTTCGCTATATGCTCAAATAGATACTAAACTACTTTTAAAAAGCCCAAGCTGTAGATGGAAAAATGGACATTAATTTTTGCACCTACTGCCACTTCGCCTGTTACTTATTTAGAAATTTATATTAGATAGACTTACTAAATTTTATTAACTATTCATATATAACAATCTGTCGACATATTCCTCTTTTATAATTGTCAATTTTGCAGAATGAGTCTAGGAGTCATCAAATTTATTAGTTGAAATTGTTGGTGATGCACTGTACGGATTTCAGTGTATACAAACGCACACACACACAAACACACACAGAAAAAATTCAATTTTAAATATAACTATAATATTTAATCGTACAAACAGAGATTTAGCATGGATTTATGAAGTCTTTTAACCCAACTACACTGAAAATACTTGTGAGCGTACAATCACATTTTAATACATTTGTACAAAATTTCATCATTAGCTAAAAGAATTATGGAATTTTCAGTAACGAATCGTGTTAAGGAAATATCCTTAAACAAATAAATGCGAAAATTGGTGATGTAGCAAAGCTAACTCTTTCTTCAGAAAATGAAATATCAGCAAGGCACTGGTAGCACACATATCGTTGACACCAGTGCACAGAGCTTTGACACTTTTTGAGCTTTTTTCAGTTATTATTACTCATCATTGAAAACAAACTTGTACACTTTGAAGAAAAGTTAAGCAAATTTTATTTGCAAAACTCTTCATATACACTATTGAACTCCCCTAATAATTGCGGTAAAATGTTCCCCAGTGGTGAGGTATTTGCTCTAAAAAAAATAAAATCACAATGTGGCTCTTATAAGAGACTGTTATATTTATTAAACAATATTATATATTGAATTATACTGAATGATTCACGAATTAAGCAGAGTATGTTAGCTGATCCTGTATGTAAATCGAGCTATCTGAAAAATTGGTATAGCTACTGTGTATTATTGTCTGCTATTTTAGTAAAGATTTAAAAATTGGCAACAAACTGTTATCTAACTGGAGAATATTCCAAATTTATTCTTTTTCTAATAGAAAATTTGCAAACCGATGGTTTTATTTTTTGAGTTACAAAGTTACAAATTTTGCACTTACTTACTTAAACATGATTTCAACTTTAATTTCTTTATAAAAAATTATTCGTTTTATTTATTTTCATGGATTAAAATTTCTTTAAGTGTATTTTCTTTTTTTATAGAAAATTAAAAAAAGAGAAACTGCCAGGATTTTAAATGAATACAAAAAAGTGTATCATGTTTCGGTTCTCTACTGTCCTTTAAAGCAAAAAAACTTCAATTAAACTTATAAAAATATCGCATCTAGTTTTTCCCTAGAGATTATTTGTAAATAAATGGAGGCTTAGCTGCAACTAATTTTTGTCTTTTAAAGTCTTTAATAAGTGGTTTCCTTGGAAAATCTTATAAAATTTATATTACGTGCAAAGTAGTGCAGATGTTTAATTGTTGTTGCATCTGTCAATAAGGATTTTATTGAATAAGTTATGAAAAATCCTTGTAGGGAAAAGTAATTTAACCTAATTAACCCTTATTCTAGCTCTGCTTCTCAGCTCAAATCCTTTTTTAATCAACACAAAATTTACTTAGATCTACCTGGTTACGATTTTGCTTCTGCCAAGTTCATCATAACTCAAACTTTTACTTTCCTTTTTTATCCTTGCATTTGTAGCGATTATGCTGAAGATAAGTGAAGATCAAGATCATTGATGGATGAAGTTATAGGGTTTGCTAAGCAATTATTTCTTTTGTACAATTCGAATAAAAGATTAAGGGTTCATTTGCCTTTGAAGTTGGGACAAAATGTTCTGTTTGGTTGCGCTTAAATAACTTAATAACGAGTGCATCAGTTTTATTGTTTGTATTGTTTATAAAAACCGGCAATTATTCAAAATGGGAAATTGTTTTTTGTTGTTTAGTTTTTTGGTGTTTGTTTGTGGAATTTTTTTTGCTACTATTTTAAAAAGGCGGTTGGTTAAATCGTTTGGCATTCACATTTAATTGCCTTTTCAGCTTGATACTTTCATATCATCAATTACACTGCAATCAATAAATATTTATATTGCCCGACATACATACATACATGCATTTTATCATGAAAAATCTCTTAATGCTGTACAAAACTCTTTTTTTAGTTTTCTTATATGTATTTGTTCTGTTCTTCATTCAATATTTATTTCATATTTTATTTACTTAAAATGTGTTTAATTGAATTGAACTATATGGCTTTAATCTTCAGGTAAGAAATCGATAAATTTTTTCTTGTACCTTTTATCGTGCTGTTCAAACAATTACTATAATGAAGTAGTATTTTGTACTCAGCCTGGTACAAAACATTATTATTTATTTTATTTACATTTAATATACTTTGCTTTTCAGCCAAACTTTGGTTTTGTTGTTTAAGCTACTCTTTTACGTTTTGATTGAGGCAAAGAATGAAATTTTACACCACTTAAAAAAGAGTTTTCTACAAGTAACAATGACGTTTTAAATTGTAAATTGATCGAATTTATTAAAAAAAGTCATTAAAACTTTTTGCTAAATTTCAATTTGTTTTAAAAGTCATGTAGAAATTTTGTTGATTTGATTTTCTTTGAAATTGATACCTTGAGTACATATTGCTTCAGTCATTTTTATTTAAAATTTTTATCATGAAATTGTGTACATTAGAAATTAAACGAACACAATAATATATTTCTGTACTATGGAAACGATAAATTGAATTTAAGAACTGGTTTCAAATTCGTAACTTGTTACAAAAAACAGCGCTTACGAAAATTTTATGGAAACAGCACAGCTCCTAACCGAGTTATAAATAATTATTTTAAATTAAGATTGCTAAAAAATACAAAATATGTTGTCTACGCTTCCTTCGCTGATTGTCTGAAATGCTGAAGATTAACTACTACAAACGATTTTGTTTTACCTTGTTTAGATTCCTAACACAATTCCACTTTTTTAGCTAAAGACACAAAAGTAACAAACAGTGCTAATGTCAATAAGGGTTAAATAACAAAGAAACCATTTACAGAATTGCAATTATTTTCGTTGGGAATTAAATTCCGCGGCATGCCTGTATAAAACTGTTAACTATTTTTGGTATATCCTTTAAAATTCCTAAAGTATCTGTTATCCACATTGTACTGTTGATGTTATTAAATTTTTCCTATTGCTTTACTATTTGCACAATTCATATATTATATTCGCTCAAAATTATATTCGGCATATATTATATTCGGCAAAAGTTGAAATGCAGTAGAAATTAGATAAACGACTCAGAAGTAATACCAACGTATTAGAATAATCGGTTTATATTTAAGTGCGTTGTTTTATTACAAAAAAATATTTTTATAAATATTTTATATTTAATTAAAGAAAATAAGAAAGAGTTTCTAAAACTTTGTTTTTAAGTATAAATTTAATATACGGGAGCATCCTTAAACTTTGCTTTAGTATGGAGTATATTGAAATCTTATTTTTTGCAAATTATCGAATGTAATTTTCTTGAAATAACCCCAAATTTGATGAACTCTTAAATTTAAAACAACTTTATTTTACTAAATTGAACATAACTGTTCTTTCTACTGTTTGCTGTTTGATTTTTCACTCTAAATATTGTTGATGCATACTTGCGGTAGCAGTCTTAAAGGTGTAGTTTTTGCCTTCTTTACTTATTATTCCCTTATTTGCAGAATGCTCCTTTACTCTTGAATGAATGTAAGACAGAAACCAAACATCTCTTAATAAAAAAAAAAAAAAATCAAAAGAATGTAAAAAATATAAATATATAAATGTATGTGTGTATAACTACACGCAGACGTCAACAACGTCATAAAGAAAAAGAATCAGCGTCAGAAGAGCATAAAAAATCGAGGAAAAAATTTAAATAAGAATTATAAAGTAAAGTGAAGGGTAGAATAAATTTAATGTATCCTGTTTTGTTCTTTGCTTACTTTTGTGAAAAAAGAAATCTAGACAATTCGCAATAACAAAAAACTATTTTTTAAAAAAAAAAGTTGTGCAGACTTTCTAACTTAAAATAAAGGAAAACCGCATTCTATTAAACTTAAAAAAAAGTAATTATTTAATCATACAAATACTAAAAACTTTCTTAACATTTTGATGGCGTCAAAGCTGTGTGACTTAGAAGAATTTTATGAAAAGTAATTAAAGCCTTAGTAAATTGAGAACAACCTTTAATAATTTTCGCTAAAGAATTTTTATTCAAATATCGTTCATATTCCTGGAAAAAATTGTGGTGCATAAGTCTTTAGTTTTAAGGAAAACAACACCATGCGAACTTTAGCCACAATACTGGCCCATTTTAATAATTAATTGTTTAAACTAAAATTGCTTTTATTAAATAAAAAGTGAATACTTATACTTGATCATGTGTATAAAATCAATTTTAAATAGTAAGCTGGAGAAGAACGAACGCCACCTAACCGTCAATACAATTAGAGATTAGTTATTTAATTTATTTACTTTTAATAAACAAAACCGAAAATTATAATTAATTGTAAAAACTTTCGAAAAACACTTTCTAGTGGATGAATGCAAATTCTGCTTATACGGTTGTGGTTTAAACTAAACAGAAAAATTTGAAAAATATTGCGAACTTAAGCCAGATTGATTTTTCATATTTTTAATAAAATTAAAACAATTGAAAGATAATAAAAAATAAAACAAACAAAACATCACGATATAGAGGGCGTCCGCCGGGAAGGTATACTAATTTGTTTTGCGGCCATTTTAGCAAACATTAGTCTTGACAATTCATATTTAGTAGTCGTGAAGTAGACATGTGGCAAATTTATTGTGGCAGATATTCCATAAACTAACGTGTTTTAATCGTAAGAACATTTTATTAAAATTAATCATTGATTACTGTAACGATAAGAAAGTCATGTGAAATTATTGGAAGAAACAATGTACCAACTAAACGCACTACCTTCCGTGTGAAAGAGTTGATAGGTCCAAGCATGGACCGTAAAGTATTTTCCAAGAACTACATCTCTCTATCAAATAATAAATTTTGTACAGAATAATTAAAAGAATAAAAACAATTCCCCAAAAAACGGAAAAAAGGGAGGCAACTAAATTAAATAAAAAGAATGTTAAACTTAAAACTAACTACGAACTAAAAAACAAAACGAAAAAACAGAACAAATAATTAAAAATAAAATTAGTTATTGAGCAGTATTGTAAACAGTGTCAACAATATTCAAAGTATTAATTCTTCTATGATAAAATAGAAGGTCTGCACCCTCATAAAGTAGTCCAGCTCCACCTAGGATCACCAAGTCCACCGGCAAAAGGTACTTTACTATTTGAATGGCCTCCAGACTTATAGACCTTGAAAAACAAGCTCTTACCACGGCGTTTTCCACGGAACGTGCACCTTCCAGAAACTTAATAGCCCTTCCGACCATAAAAGCATCTAGCCGTTCAAAATCAATTGCGCAGTTTATAGAGCTACAAGAGGGCCTACGGAACTCTCCGTTACGCCCTATATATGGTCTTAACCCGCGGCACGCAACTAAGATCCGTCTCTCCCATCTCCTAAGCCATCTGGGCAAAAGAAATTCCAAACCAAGCCGGAAAAGCATATGAGATAAGAGGACGTACGATCTAACGGTACACCAAAAGGCGTACTTTTTTATCGAGTCCACCTCTGCGCCTTAACACGCCTTGATATGCGCAATAGGTCCTCTTGGTGCTCTCAAGCACATTGTCTTTGTGCCCATACGACTCAAAGTTTTCATGAAAAGTGACGTCAAGGTACTTTAGCCTGTTTGATGTCCTAATAGTGTCTGCTCCAATGCTTAAGCACGGTCTAACAGATCTGCAATTCGGGTATAAATATTTACACTTTCCTTTAAACATCATACCAACAGTCTTATGAATATTTAGGATGAGGCCCCACCTTTTAAAGTAGTCCGTTAGTGTTGTCACGTATTGATTGACTCGGTCGTTAACAGTCCTTGCCCTAGTTCCTGAAGAAGCAATAAGGATGTCATCAGCATAGATCAACAAGAGATCTCCCTGTGGGGGCGAAGGTATATTTGACATGAAAATATTATATAAAACCGGTCCCAGCTATGATCCCTGTGGCACTCCCTTAAAAATCGAACCTTCGTGTGGGAGGATATCTCCAATACGAACCCTAAAAGAGCGGTCCCTTAGAAAGCTATCAATCATACGGCAGATGCCCGTACCAAATCCCATACTTAACAGCTTATAAATGAGGCCATCGTGCCAAACGGTGTCAAAGGCTTTGGCAAAATGCAAACTTACTGCTATAGTAGAGCATCTCTTATTCAGACCCCTGACAACATAGTCCGTGAGTACAACAAGTGCGTGTGTCGTCGAAAGTCCGCTTATAAATCCGAATTGAAAATCTTTTAAAATGTCACTGTCAGTAATAACGTCATTAATTTTTGCCAGGAGAAAGCATTCAAGTAGCTTTGAAAAGGCCGGTAATAGAGATATAGGTCTATAGCTTCCACTCTCATGAGGATCCGATTTTGGTTTAAGTATCGAAATCACAAGGGCAGCCTTCCAAGCTCTCGGGAAATATCCAATATTCAAGCAATGGTTAAATACAATGGCCAAGAAACGCCAGGCCACACTGTCCGTCTTCTTCAAAACAAAATCAGATATACCATCCATACCACTAGACCTCTTATTTGCTCTGTGCTTTAAATCATTACCTACTGCCACTTCATCGGTAAAGCCAAGCCTGCTAATATGTCTACTAGAGCCAACAATTTCACCGTCAGCTGTCAAGGTTCTTCCAAAAGTCGTCAAAGTCGTCGTTCTGTCTAAAGTAGACTGCATCTCGAACTTTCTAGTGAATAAATTCAAATTCTGTTTATACGGTTGTGGTTTAAACCAGACTGATTTTTCACTTGGTTACGTTTTTCGTCTCGTTATGCAGTAAAAGTTAATAAAAAAATAACAAATAACAAATAAACATCACGATATAGAGGGCGTCCGCCGGGAAGGTGTACTAATTTGTTTTGCCGCCATTTTAGCAAACATTAGTCTTGACAATTCATATTTAGTAGTCGTGAAGTAGACATGTGGCAAATTTATTGTGGTAGATATTCCATAAACTAACGTATTTTAATCGTTAGAACATTTTATTAAAATTAATTATTGATTACTGTAACGATAAGAAAGTCATGTAAAATTATTGGGAGAAACACTGTGCCAACTATATGCACTACTTACCGTGTAGTGAACGACTTCGAAGAAAGAGTTGATAGGTCCAAGCATGGACCGTAACGTACTGCAAGATCGGCGGAAAACATTACTGGAACAAAGTGTTCAACACAATTTGACGGCATGCTCAGCAACTTGGTCTTCAAAGAACAACTTTGGCCAGAATTTTGCCCAAGGATTTGTATATGTTTCCCTATAAGATTCAGTTAATACAAAACCATTTACATCGCCGAACATATGCCAATACGATGTTACAGCTGGCTTATGATAACCCCGATTTTTTTTAAAGAATCCTAATAAGTGACGAGGCATATTTTCATTTAAGCAGATATACCTATGAATAAACAGAATAGTCTGTTTTAGGGAAAGGAAAATTCGCAATTTATTCAACAGCCACCTTTGCATCCATTAAAAGTGACACTGGTATGCAATTTGGTCAGGAAGAATCATTGGGCCTTACTTCTTTAAAAATGAAAATGGTGGAATGGTAACTGTGAATGGGGAGCGATATCGTGATAGATTAGAAACTTTTTAACGCCACAACTGCATGCTTCCGACTTGATTAACATGTGATATCAAATAGACCTCTTTCCGCAATAAGTTATTTCAAGGACTGGTGATGTTGATTGTCTTCCACGGTCGCCTGATTTTACTGCACCGGACTTCATTTTGTGGGGTTTATGTACACAAACCAGAAACGCTTTAGCAACTCAAACAAAATATTCATGATGAAATTAATAAAATACCGCCTGAAATATGTGACAATGTTATGAAAAAATGTGCTCAAAAGGGCTTGCATTTGTGAGACTAACAGATGAGGACATTTATCGGATATTGTATTCCATACGTAATTGTCGACATTAAATAAAATCTCTTTTATTTATTCAAAAATTATAAACAATTCTTACCGGCTGACAGCCTGCACTATGACAATATATTTTTGTGCGCTGACATGCAATTTGCAGGTTAACAATTCAAATTAAAACTCAAGAAATAATTAAAATTCACTGGTAATGATTGTTGAAGGTGAAAGCTCGTCTTAATGGTTATTTTGTTACCGCTTCTCAGCTCTTCAGCAAACACAATTATGATTTTGTTTTATAAAATTGTGCTTTTTATTTGCTTTTTCCACAAATTAAAACAAAAGCTATTGCGCTGTACAAAAATAAAAGAAATATGGCGAATTGCCAGTAGCATTAGCTACTTGTCGTTTTCATTTCCATAGCAACCAAGTTCAATCGAGCTATCTGCGGATAGCAGTAATATTTACAAGAGTTCTTGCACATTTGCATTGCAGGAATTTTAGGTTATTGGCCATTAAAATATTAAAAAATGAAAGTACGAAAAAAGTGAAACCATCAGTCGTTAGAATTAATAACTTTTTGCATTATTAAATTTTGAGTTAAATAAAGTTTATTTAGTTTCTGTTGTGATTTATATGCACCCACATCAATTTTGTAACTCATTAAACGACAAATTGTTTTTAATTTTCTTTTTTTTTTGATTTTGGGTAAGCGCTTTCTTGGTTCGTTTGTCATTACCATTTTCTTATGGGGGCTGTCACACGCTCACTGGCTCAGTCGCTCCTTTCAATGTTTTTCCACACTTATAAATGAAGTCATCATTCATTTTGAGTAGCAGCAAAGCAGCTACTGTTGCTTTAAATTGATTTTATTATACAGTTTTGTAAACAGTTAATCTAAATATGTAAGTGCAAATTCTTAAGGTTTGTATGTGTGCGAAGAGTATAATATGAAAAGGGCAGAAAGCGACTAAAGGAATAAATATGTGCATGCTAAGTTCATATTTAATTGAAAAATCACATCCATCTTTGTCAGACGATTAAAATTGAAAATTAATTTGCTTTTAATATGGAACCCAGTAAGAAACACGCATACCTATATCCAAACTCACACATTTACAAAGCGACATTTAACAAACAAAACAAAACAAAACACGCAACCAAATTATATATTTTTATATACACATCAAAGTGTGTGTGTGTGTATAACTTAGTATAACTTAAATACAGAACTTACAAACGGACGAAGCAGCAACTTAATTTTCAAAGTTTCAAACGCTGCTTTTTATCGCAAATTCTCTTTAATAAAAAATATCAAAAATCAAATAAAATATGGGATGAAAAGCTATCTGTCCTTGCATTTATTTATATCTTTATATAACAGAATTTTATAGCATTTTTATCGCATGCTCTGAATTTAAGTGTAAATGAAATTTAAGGAACGAACACACTCTTCGATAATTAACAGAATTAAGCTATAGGTTTGTCTTTAATTTTTTATTTTTTAATTTATTTATAACAATTCTAATTAGAGACCAGCCCCTTTAAAACACAAATAATAAATAATTCAGCTAAGTGCACACGAAGGGTTTCGTGTTATGCATTGGCTCATATCTTATTTTTATATTTTATGTTTTAACTATTTGTTGTTGAAAATTTTAAGTGTCTGACTATTATAAATGAACAGATAAGAAAGCAGATGTATGTTCATCAACAAATTAAGTCTTTGCTCTAATTTCTGGGAGTGTACGTTCTGTGTTTAACATGCGAAATATATGTGTGTATTGCAGATACGTATTTAACAGTTGAAAATGTTTTAGTTGATTTCTATACAAAATGCTTAAAGTCTAAGCAGTTGTTGTGGCCACATAATTAAGGAGGACGCTAAATGTTAAGATGGCGTTATTTTGTTAGCATCAACAAAACCCTGCCAGCAAAGTAAGCTAAATGCTGCCACTACTAGTTTGATTGCTGAAAGTTGTGCAAGTTATCATACTAATTAATATAAATGTATTTACACAAGAGTAAAAATATCTTTACTGTATTCCCAACCTCTCGCCTGTTCACCACCACCACCCTTCTATTCTTTAATGTCTTTTGGCAAAAGTTACAAAACCATGTGCGTGAATTGATGTGGAAGAATGATTATCATTTCAAGTTGTATGTATCATCGCCATCATGATGAGTTTATGTTGTTTGAAAAAGAAAAAAAAAGCAACAAATTGATAAAAAAAGTTCTGTTGCAAACAACAGCGATTATTAAAGTGTCATACACGATCCAATGTTTGGTCATAAAATTAAGTTTAACATTGATATGTAATATTTAGGATATGTTTATGACCTTTTTTTATTTAAAGAGTGAAGATGAACGAGTATTCTCTCTCTATACAAGATGAAATAAGTTTTATAAAAATAGCAATTTTTTTTCTTATTTTTCTTAACTAATTCTTAAGAATATGCAATTTGTACATACACGGCGAAAACTTTTGTTCAAATAAATAATTTATACAAAACACTCATATTTATACATGCGTAAAATTTATTTAAAATTTAATTAAACAAAAAATTGTTATATTTGGAAAAACATTTAATCAAAAGCAATAAATAATTTGGCTGGATCTTAAGTTACACTAAGAAAAAGTAATAACTTCTCTGAATTAAATGAACAACTTAATTGAGGTCATAAAAAGTATTAAGTGTTAAGTTTTAATATTTAGCGAAAACAAAAATATTTTTTTAAAATTTTTGTTAAAAGGAAAATTTAGAAAATTAACTTTAACTTAAAACTTAACGAAAAAAGACTTTTAAAATGTTTACGTTTTATAATTATCTGCTTTCCTTTAAAGCACAATTTCCAAGAAATTGTGTTTGACTTAATTAAAATTTATTTTCGTGGTGCAGTAGAACTCTTTTGAATTTTGCAATTGGAAATTTAATCGATTTCGCTATTCTTGCCGCTCGGAAATTTGCAAAAGGCAATTAAACTCACTCAGTTGGTGTATTTTTTAATAAGAGCGAACCTAAAATTTAATAACATAATAATAATAATAATAATAATAATAATAATAATAATAATAATAATAATAATAATAATAATAATAATAATAATAATAATAATAATAATATTAATAATAATAATATTAATAATAATAATAATAATAATAATAATAATAATAAATTTAAATTTAAATATTGACAGTTTGTGAATACATTAATTTTTATTTATATTGGATTGTGTAATTGAAATTAATATACAATTAAAAACGTAACAAGGCTACAAAATACTTTTTTTTAAGTGTATAAGATTATTTTCCGATTAAAATGTTCATTAAAGCGAAAAATAAGAAATACCAAAAAAACAAGACTATAAACAATATTGTCGTATCTTAAAAGCACACATCCGCTCACATACATATAAATGCACACATACATAAGCACATTTCTAAAAGAATGGGTTAAGTTTTTGAAATATTTTTCTTTGATTATCTTTCTTTGCCATTAAATCCTTTTACTCTGCTACATACTCCCAAATTCGAATTTGGCGCTTATTTATTGATGCAAACTTGTTTTACAGCACTCGTCTTGTTTTTCAAGATGACAACTTTTTTTCAACAAAATCTAATCAATTGAATTATATTAAATTACAAAAAAAAAAACTTCCAAGGACATGGAATCTCTAAAAACATAGTGGGTGAAAAATAACAAAAGAAAAAAAAAACGAAGGGAGAAAGGAGAAAACCTTTTTCTTCTAAATGAAAAAGAGGAAAAAACATAAATAAATTCAGCCAAGCGTTTATAAGTCATTCCTGAATAGGAGACAGTCTAAGCAACAGAACGAAAAAAAAAAAATTAAATAAAAGTTTTACAATCAGGAAACATGTGTAATCATGTCCAATGAGTTAGCAACAAACAAGCATGAAACATATATAGATAAAGAAACAGCAACATCAAACCCATACGCAGCTACAAACAAAAACGCAAGATTTAAAGCGACATCAACTAATTTACACTTGGAAAAATAATCATTTTTGTTTTATTACTTTCACTTTATTCACTTTTTGAATAATTTTTGTTAAAAATAAATGTAAAACATTTTACTGTCCCAATTACTTACTGTTATGGGCTCTGCTTGGTTAAATAGATCTTTTAAAGCTCTAAGGATACATTTTCAAAGCGAAATTTAAAATGTTTTATTTACTTAAGATACTATGCTTTGTTCATCAACTAATTTACACTTAGAAATAAAAATTTTTAAAATGGCAACATAATTTTTGTTACAAATGTATATAAAACAATTTTACTTGCCGTTATGAGCTATGCTAAGAATACGTTTTTAAACGTGAAATCACAAAATATTTTGTTTACATAAGATACTGTGCTTTGTTTACGATGTACAGCATGGACCCAATTTCTGGTTTTAACTTTTTTGCATTAAGCGTAAAATGTTTCTGTATATCAAAGGCAACTATTACGGTAACCTTGTTAGCTGTACCCCAACTAAAGCAGAAACAATTTTTGAAGTCAAAGAAGTCATATAAAAGAAGTTCTCAGATACAACTCCACATTACTATTTTGTGTCTTATGTCTGTGACCAAATTTTATATAAACTACTTGCCAAATTCTTACTTTATCATACCGATTAGTTTACTAAGTTGAAAACGGCAGCTTGCGGAAAATTTAAACCTTAAGTGTATGAGCTACACTGAAAAACATACTGAAGAAAATTCTTCATAATGAAAACCGATAGTGATATAAGGTTTTCAATTTGTGAAAAGAAACTCAATTTTTATCTCCATAAATATTCGTTAAGTAGCCTTTAATTTTAATTCTTTTCTCCTAGCATCCGTCTTCAAAAAATTTAATTCCATGCTTTGATGTAAAACACACTTCAATAAATTTCATTTTATTGGTGTGTTTTCCTTCTGACTTTGAACTCTTATATATGCGAAACGAAAAAGGACTGTCCTTAATAAAATCAATACATTTGAACTCTATTACTGCTAACGTTAATATATTTTCTTGTTGTAAAATAACCGTTTCCGGTTATCCTGTTACCGAAAAATTTTCTTTTTCTTATTTTATTGACACCTTTGAATTTTGTTTTTGTTCTTTTTTTTTTGGGACGACTAGTACAAGGACAGGAAGAAAGAAAACATGATGTCAACTGCAGTGGGTATAAAAAAAGGTTTAAAAATTATTTAAAAGTTGTCCGTTGCATGCATTTACTCACCTGTTTGATGTTCGGTTAAGTTTAGCTTAGTTTCCAGAAATTTATACAGTTTTTGTTGGTTTTTTGTGGTATGATATTGACAGTTATTGTTATTGGGAATATGAAAATCTATGTACATACATATATATTTATGTAAGTAAGTGTGGGTGTTTTGATCGTTTTTCTCTTTTTTAATATGTAGTATGTCAGTGGAATATCCGTTTTTTTCCATTTATAATCATGTCGTTTCACCATTGACGTTGTGCTGCTGCAGTTCTTTTTTATTTTTTGTTCACCGCTACCTTTGTGGATTTATGCTTTTGCCATAGTATTTAGATGAACGTAGAATACAGTGACATAAGTGGTCAGTAAATAATCCTGATTAATGTTTTGTCATGTTTTATCACAACTGGAATATATAAAGTCTTATCAAATTTTTTTGTAACAATAAAACCAGAAAAATCTTTAAATATTGAACAAAAAAAAAAAAAAACTATTTTAAAACAACATGTTTCACACAGATCTACTTTTTACCAGTTGCTATTTAGTGATATTTGTAAGTGAAAATTAGCACAAAGAGGGAATTATATATCAAGAAAATATACTCCATCTTAAAATAAATTAAATATAATTGAAGCTTTAGTTATTTCAGTTATTATGTACATTTTCAATAAAATTAGGCAAATAATTTTCGTACTTGTTAAAAAGCTCTGCTGTAGTTCTTTTATTTATTACTAATTTTTTTATACTTTACTTTTGTATAACCTTTTTCATATACAATTATATGTCACCCTTTGTTTTAGCTTTAGAAAATCTTTATAATATTTTTTATTGCAAAACTTGTAAAATAATATCAACAGTAACAACAGCAACAACAACAACGATAACTCATTTTATTAGTATTTATTTCCACAAGAAAAAAAGCTCATAAAATATTAAAGTAGTTTTTTTTTCAATGTTATAAATTTCTTTTGTGCTTAAAAAATAAAGAAAATAAATTCCGGGTATTGTCAACATTTATGATGACTTTTATGGACCCTTTTAATATATTGTTTTCGAAGAATAATATTATCAGCCAACTGTTTTTTTAGTTTCTATAAATTTTTGTATATATTTTTCAAATAGTAAATACAAAAACATACTCGCACTTCATTCACAGAAGAAAAAATAAACATTTACTTTTACTGGACAAATTTCCAAAAAAAAAGAAAAACAACAAAAAAAATAGAAAAAAATTTAAAATTGGAAAATATAAAGAAATTGTTTTGATGTACATAGTTGTCCATTTAAGCCAAAGATCTGTGAGTAAGAGGAAAGAAACATGTCTTGGTATTGTTAGAAACTTGTCTAGTATAACAGCAGGACATGACAATCTTCTGTCGTGTTTCTTTGTCGATAATGTTAAATACACTTCAAAAAATTTCTATTTGTGAAATAAACTCAATGAGGAATTCACAAATAAAGTCTTTTGAATTGTAATTTTATTGCTGTCATAAGCTTAATACTTGTGTTTATCTGTATTATTATGGTATAAGTGTGCATTCACATTTAATATTTTTAATTATGTGACAGTTGTCAAATCTGTTATAAAACATTTTGACAATTTATATGAAATAATATTTGCATGCCATAACAAATTCAAGTGGCCATAATTGTTTTCAAAACAAACTGGATTTCTCTGATAAACATAAATGTCCTTGTGATAGCAATAAAAAAAATAATCAGTTTTCTTTAATATAATAAAAAAATTAGAATAGGCTACAAAACAGCATTCTATTTATTACTGAATTTTTATATATGTATTAATAAAGTATTAAGAAAACAAAATATTTTTTTACAAAATAAATTTTTAGACAAACAAAAGAAATTTAATGTAATAAAAAAAAAAAAAATTTTTTTCAATTTGTTTGTTCATTATTTTTGTTTTTCCTGATGATGCCAACCAACGGTGTGGCGAAATATCGAAAATATAATAAAAAATAAAGTTTTTTAAAAAATTTTTTATTAAATAAGACCTAGTGCTTAAAATTAATTACTAAAAAATGTTAATGTAATAACTTTACTTCAACCGCATATATATAAAGTTAAATATAAATATTGTTTTATTTGAAAAAAAAAAAAACAAAAAATTACTTGTTGGTTTTAAAACTCTTCATTTGAATTAATCGACCAATTGTTTAGTACAGCAGTTGTCCACGCATACCAAGCATTGTGACGTCTAATACTGGGAATTGCATAAACAATTTGCTTTTATAGAAAAGAGGTGTCGGCAAAATAAGCTCAACTATAATATTTTATATGAGCTAAAAGAATTAGGCAAAACAAAATACTGTGGTGTGGCTCAATAAACTCGATTAGTAGTTTAACATAAAATTTTGTTTTCGTTGTTACGAAAACTGAATAAAATAAACATAAAACTTTGCACTTAAATCATTTTTGTTTTGTTTAAATAAATTAAATAAATTACTATAAAACTGCCAGTGTAACTTTGTATCTTCTTTAACTGAATAAAATAAACTTGTCAACCTTTAAATTTACATACCACCCTCTCCTATAAGCAATTGTTTTTTCACTTATTCTTATCTAATCATAATAAAACACATATGTAGGGCATATAAACAAGGTTATGGAGTTTCCTACTCCATTATCCCCTCTTCCCTATCCCCTCAACCAGATACTTTAAGGAAGTTCTTAAAACACTATAAGGAATTCCGTTACCAGACACATACAAAAGAGAGCAAACTTATTGATTCACACCTTTACCATGACATAAATATTAAATGTTGATGCAAAAGTAAATTCTTTTCTTTCTGCCTTTAGCATTTGTACTATTTCTTTTATTCTTACTATCACTATATTAATTTCTTATATTTCTCTTTTTTTCCCAGAAAATTTCACAACTTGTGTATATGTGCTTGAAAACTGCATAAATTTCTATCCTCCTTTAGGTGCGTTAAAGTTAGAAAGGCCTCAACTGAAAATGTTTTTGTGAAGTTTTGCTAAAGTAAAAAGAGAGCGGTGATCCAAAATACTGCAGCTGTTGGAATAAACTGAAAATTGTCATCAGTTACATTTCAGCTATAAGAATTATGTTATACTTTAGGCACAATTAGTTCTAGAGTTAGTAAAGAAAAAAATCCACCATTAGCATATCGGCAAATAAGAAAATAAAAATTAAATAATTGTTTTCTATAATATGTCAAGATCATAAAAAATTGCCCAAAATACAATTGGTTTATTTTACTAGTATTAAAAATTTTGGCAGCAAATTTCGTCACTTGACACCTTTGCAGCAGAAGGCGCCAACAAACACTTAGATTACAGAGTTTCCTTAACACATACGATTGTGGTTGTTTTAACTCAAGTTTAAAAGAGTTAAAATAAAAAGTTCACCTAACTTCGACAACATAAGTAGGAGTCTACTTATATGAGTGTGGGTGTGTCTCTGTATGTGTTTGTTTGTGTGCTTAACAGCTGATTGTGTAGGTTGTTCTACTTATTTCCTTTATACAATTCTTTAAAAGCTGCTTGTTTTGAGTCTAAGGACTGTTATCACTTTAAGGACCTACTTTTCCTAATTCTTACATTGAGTTGACTAAAGTGACTAAATTAAATTTATTTCTACTACTAACAAGTAAAGTAGATGTAAATGGCTCATGCAAAGATTTTTATTTATTTTTGTTTTTTTTTTTTTTAACCAAAAAAAGGAAGGAATGTATGAAATAAAACTTTTCAATTAGATAACAAGTAGGCCAAAGCTTGTTAAAATAAATTACATTGTTGGAAATTTAAAACATTAAATTTTTAATAAAAATTCAAGGAATATATAAATTTAATGTGTTACGAAAATTTTATCTTGATATCGTATTTTGTGTCAACTGGAAGTTTAGAACTTTTAAACCAAAAGTTTTAAACCATAATTAGCTACAGTTTATTTTATAAAAATTTCGGCTAAAATATGTCTCCTAAAGTCTTCTGATTAAAGCTTTTGAAATAGTCTTTTATAAAATTTGTCTCACAGCCACAGTTGCAGAGCTTTTACATATTTTCAATGGCTTTAAATGTTGTCGAATAACTTTCTGTACAAATATACTTAAAATAATTATAGTTATTTGACCTTTTTTAATATTTTTTAGTAGTTAATTAGGTCATTATTTAATAAAAAAATTTAAAAAAAATTTTTTGGAATAATTTTTTAATATTTCGTGATGATGGCAACCAATGGTTTAGCGAAATATTGAAAAATAATAAAAAAATAAAGTTTTTAACAATTTTTATTAAATAATGACGACCTAGTGCTTAATAATTAACTACTAAAAAATATACTTAAAAAATAAATATAACAAAATACAGCTTCGTAAGAAGACATCGTCGAAAAGGTTTACTCACAGGACTTTCGTTAATGAAATTTTGAAAAAATTAAAAAAAAAATTTCCCAAAAAACTATTATTATATATTTCCTATGTGAATCTCTTACCACATGAATAAGAGATTAATTCGTATTTTCATATTGAAATTGCACAAGTAAAATTATCTCTGTTGAAGTTTAAATTCAAAATTGCATTAATTCAAATTCTTTCCTTAAATAAAATAGTTTTTAAATTGTATTTTTGTATGTGTTCATCCTCTTGTCTTTTGTGATTTAACACATCAAGCAAATATAATATTTCTTAATGAGGTTATAATTGAACAAAGACACTGAAATGAAGAATATTATTCATTAAACTGGAAGTTGAAATTTAATGAGCTGTATAATTTTCACAAACAAAGAAATATTTTACATATATTTTATTATAAAAAAAAAAAACTATAATTTTCCTTGTTAGCCAAATCATCCAACGGCATAGTCTTAACTGTGAGTAAGATAATTTTGATTTAAAAGAAAAGGAAACTATACACATATGGTTTTTTTTCAGAACTGTGTGCCACAAGTTCTCCCAGGTAGTTTTTTTTGATTTTAGATAAAAAGTATTGTTATGCCACATGTTGTTGACGACAACTTTTTCTGGCTGTCGATCATGTGGTGTTTAGATATTTTATTTTTACCTTTTTACGTTTTTATCTTTTGTTTAAAGAGATGGCCAAATGGGTGATCCAAATATATTCAAAAACAAATAAGGATCTTTCTCATACCTCTTACACGTTGTGTTTAAATACATTTACGATTCGGAAAAATACTTTTAAGAATAAAAGCACCAAAAATCTTTATATCTTTATTTACAGTTCTGCAAATATAAAATTAAAAATAAACTAAGAATTACTAGCGAGAATCATCTTCTTGTGACGAATACAGCATCAATAATTTTATCCCCACCTCTTCAAGAGTGTTGCCTCTTTTTCCGTAAAATAAATTTTATATTAAATCTGATAATACACCATTATTATATGCAAAATTTCTTTAAAATATATTTCCAGCACAATGTTTCCAATATTTATCTAATAACGAGACATAAAATATGACCCGATAAACATTTTTAATTCTCTTAGACATCCTTTTGTTGCAAACAAAGCTTGTGTAATTCTTATAATTTAGGTCAATTGTTTGCTGGGTCAGTGATGTGTGTTACAAAATTGAAACTATAAATTTATGTAGAATATACAGACAATATTTTATTTATTACTAAACACAAATACATATAAACACTGTATTAGTCATTCGTTTAAACATACAAATGTATGTTCATGAACTTGTTATATTTCATTATATCTTTTGCTTACTTTTTATAGCCTTAACTAACCTTAATTTGATATTGCTTGGAGTTGTAAATGTCCTTAAACACAAAAATGTTTAAAGCATACAAGCTGATTTACATAAATTTTAAATAGATTTAAGGAAACATTATTTAAGAAAACGAAGTTACAGAATCTAATTTCTATTTAAAACAAACAAAAACTATAACACACAATAAAACTTGTAATTTCCCCTGCTTAAGCAGAAAAGCTTATGATATTTCTGCTTAGCGATTTAGTATAAATTGAGTTAATGCGATCGTTGATTTTTTATATAGACAAATTATAACAGATGGAAACGTTTTATAGAAAAATTTTGACTCCCCATTTTTACAGCAAAACTATGACATGAAAAGATTTTATAAAAAAATTTAAGACTGATGAGAAATTATGACTGATGATTGGACTGATGATATTTTTTTAAAAGCAAAATTATAACTGATGAACGAAATTCTTCTATAGAAGTTATGATTAATTAAATTTTCTACACGAATAATGTAAAAAACTATATAGAAAGTTGTCACATAATGTTTGTTTTTGTTTAATATAAAAATGTCGTTTGGATCTACATCAGACAATAGCACTAACTGTGATAACAGCCAATCAGCCCTTTAACCAACCAAGTCAACCATTGAGACAATCTATATACACGAAGGTTGAACAGCAGCTGCTGTTATTATGATAAACTTTACCTTTTAAGTCAGGTTGGTGTGGTATTAAAATACAATTTCGTAAATGTTTGTGTGTTTTTGCCACCATAGAAAACTTATTCGAATTTTATTAGTATTTCAATGAAAACATTTGGTTGCAGAATTTTATGGCATTTTCTTCTGTCTTGTTACGATGAAATAAAATATTTTTCGAAGGAAGAGGAATCTAAGTTAGGAAATGTCCATGTATATGTTTATATACAGTGATGGACATAAGGTTAGCACATTTCTTGTGTGTTGCATTCAAAAACGTTTATTTTTTTAACGGTGTAAAAATTAAGTAAACATTTTACCCACAACTGCTGTGTATGGAGTGATCGATATGTATCGTTATATTTTTTAATCCCATTTCCCCTTTTTATTTAAATTTTTGGTTATTGCAGCGAGTGTTTTATCTGAGCTGGACAGTTATTTAGCACATACATCAAAATTCGTTTTTAGTTTGCTTTAAAATTTAAAACGGTAAAATAGATATAGGTAAAAGTAAATGGTGCACAGAGGAGCAGCTTAAGATTATCCATGAAATAAAATCTGGAGAGCACTGCGTTTGTGATATTGCTTCAATTTTAAAATGCTCCAGAAAGATGGTGTACAAGGCATTAAGTCATATTCGAACCAATGGGACACACATAAATGTTCTACAGTGTATAAGGCCTAGAAAACCTTAAGAAGGACTTCCTTATTTATAGAGCATCAGTTGGGGACCTCTTCCTCAACCTCAACTGAAATTCAAAGGGAAGTTTCAACGAAATTTGGTATTGACGTCTCTTCACGAACAATTAGATGATTAAGTGAATGAAAACTGCGTGGACGTATTGAACAACATAAGCCACACGTGTCGAAGGACAACTAGGGACTTCTATTGCATTCTCCCGTGAACATATGTACAAGTCCCTGCTTTTTTGGAAAATATCCTCTGGAGTAATGAATCCAAATTTTCTCGATCTGGATCTGATGGAAAAAGTTATGTATGGCGTATTCCAAACATGCAACACAACCCTAGGTAAAAATCAAAGAACGTAAACTATGGTGGCGGAAACGTGAAGGCACGATGTCGGTCCTTTAATCAAAATTTATGCCCGAATGGACCAATATGCTTACAAAAATATAATTGTAAGTGCAATGATTCCATATGCAGCGGAAAACATGCCACTTAGATGGAGTTTCCTGCACGGCAACGTTCAAACACACTTCACGTGTAGTGAAGAGTTGCTTGGACCAAAGAAGCATTGATGTTTTAAAACGGCCAGCTCAATCGTCGAATCTCATTCCCATTGAGAACTTTTGGAACGATATAGAGCAACAAATAACCCTACAAATTTAAAAGAATTATGTTTTAAAATACAAAAGGCTTAGTATACTATACCAAAGGAACGCTGCATGGGCCTTGTGGACAGCATGCCCAAATGATGTGCGGCTGTGTAAGAGAATAAGGGCTATCCTAACATGTATTAATCATTTCTTAAAATTAATATATTCGTTTTTTTTTGTTACAGAGTTGGTAATAAATTTTGTTAATTTTTAGGGTTAATTTTTAAAAAAACTATAAAAACAAAAATAAAGTTTAGTAAAATAATAACGTATACTCTTGACACCGAGAATAACACATTAAGATATCCATCCATAAATGGCTCTTCACAACCCTGCTGGGTCTTGGGCCGAGATTAGTATAGAGTTCCAAGCGCTTCGATCTTCTGCGCTTCTTCGCCAGTTTTGAATTTTCAGATCGGCGATATTTTCCTGGACCTGATCTTTCTAGCGGAGCTTTGGTCGCCCCCTTCTGCGCGCACCTTCAGGGCCGTATTCAAAAACTTTCCTTGCTGGAGCGTTTTCATCCATTCGAACTGTATGTCCCAGCCAACCCCCCGGGGGCACATTTATCGGTTCTTATAGAATTCTCGACTATATGGACCTGTGCAACTGGGGGAAAAAGGGAGCCCATTCCCCTGAAGGCAGACAGGGAGTCAACTGGAAACTCCACTTTATTTCCACGGGGATCAGTGGCCTGCAGAGTTCATTATTTGTCTCTTTAGACATTTAATAGTTCTCTGGCTGATCATTGAGGTTGGCCCCTATATGGGAGCATCGTGGTGGTTGTGGTTTCGGGCCCCATATCCAATGGTTTTCTATGGTGGCCAGGATCATCTCACTGATAATGACACGAAAAGTGAATGATCCAGTCCAGTGAGCATGCTTGACATGTGTTCTGGACAGGAGTTGGAAAGTCTCCGACTCTCTAGCAAGGTGTAATGATTTGCAGACCTGTACTGGAATCATTGAAGTTGCAACTAGGTGGTTCTGTTGCATAGAATTATGGCTTCGGCTATCTAGGACGCATGTATGACGTTCCAAATTATACAAAGTGGTTTGTCCACCATCTGATTAAGACTTACAGTCAGGCGCGGATGTAAAACAAATCACACTCTATATGTCCCAGCCAGCGCAGTCTTTGTACCTTAATGCGCTTCACAATATCAATATCGGCATACAGTTCATACAGCTCATGGTTCATGCGACGCCGAAAGTCTCCGCTAACGCAAACAGGTCCATATATTTTTCGAAGAATCTTTCTCTCAAATACTCCAAGCACGGATTCATCTGCTTGCGCGAGCACCCACGATTCTGCACCATACAGAAGCACAGGTAGTATGAGCGTCTTGTAGAGTATTATTTTCGTCTTTGGAGAAAGGGCTTTACTTTTGAATTGCCTGATTAGCCCAAAGTAGCATCTGTTTGCAAGCACTACTCTTCTTCGTATTTCCAGGCCGATGGTGTTTGTTGTATTGATGGATGTACCGAGATATACAAATTCCCTAACAACCTCAAAGTTATAGTTGCCAACGCTCACAGTTTCACCTAATCTTGTAGATTTTCTGTTCGTTGAAACCATAACCTTGGTTTTGCCTTCATTAACCGCCAAACCCATTTTCCGTGACTGCTTCTCAATACACGCAAAGGCAGCAGTTGCATCTCGCAATGTTCGGCCTATGATGTCAATGTCATCCGCATATGCGAGAAGCATATGGCTCTTGTCGAAGATAGTGCCATTCCTATTAACCGCTGCGTCTCGTATAACCTTATCCAAGAGGATGTTAAAAAGGTCACACGATAAACAGTCACCCTGTCTGAATCCTCGCGTGGTGGTAAACGGGTCCGAAAGATCGTCTCCTATTTTCACCGAAGACTTCGTGCCCTGCAAGGTCATTTGGCAAAGTCTTATAAACTTCGCCGGTATCCCAAATTCAGACATGGCCTGATAAACATTTGCGCGGATCGGACTGTCAAAAGCGGCTTTATAATCAACAAACAGGTGGTAGGTGTCGATTTGCTTTTCATGGGTCTTTTCCAGGATTTGGCGTAGCGTGAATATCTGGTCAGATGTGGATTTACCAGGTCTGAAACCACATTGGTAAGGGCCAATTATTTCATTGACCTTTGGTTTCAGTCGTTCACACAAAATTGTCGCCAGGATCTTATATGCAATGGGCAGGAGACTTATGCCTCTATAGTTAGAACAAACTAATTTATCTCCTTTTTTGTGGACAGGGCATAGCACACTGAGGCTCCAATCATCGGGCATACGTTCCTCTAACCAAATGGCTTTAATGAGTCGATGCATGCTCCTAACCAACTCATTGCCTCCGGCCTTAAATAGCTCTGCCGGCAAGCCGTCGGCACCAGCTGCCTTGTTGTTTTTCTGGCGCGATATAGCTATTTGAACCTCGTTTTGGCTGGGTGGTAGACATTCAACGTTGTCGTCAGGTATTGGGTAGTTGGTATCTTGATTGCCGCTCTCATCACATACCAACAAGTGGGAGAAATGTTCCCTCCATATCCTCAGTACACTTTGTGAATCAGACACCAAATTTCCTTGCTGGTCTTTGCAGGACGTAATTCCAGTACTGAAGCCCTCAGTTTGATGTCTGACCTTCTGATAAAACTTACGCGCTTCATTATGCGTCCTATACATCTCAATTTCCTCGCACTTGCGCCTTTCCATTTCTCTCTTCTTCCGTCGGAACAGGCGTTTTTCCTCTCTCCTCTTCTCCCGATATTTCTCATGTACAGCTCGCGTTGCTACTGTACGGAGAGTTGCCAAATACGCTGCATTTTTCTGTTCAGTAGCTTGGCGACATTCATCATCGTACCATGGGTTCTTCGGTACTGGTCGTTGGTACCCATGTACGTTACGTGCAGCGTTCTCCATTGAATGAGCGATGTGATGCCACTGATCATGAACACTATCGGGACGAGGATTGCTCTCTTGGAGCAACTGGCTGACTCGAGCGGAATAAGCGATCTCATGCTGTTGTATGCGCAGCTTTCCGACGTCTAATTTTCTCCTTCGGGACGATGTCCGTACGTTTCTAGCCGAACATAATCGGGTACGTACCTTGGCTGCGACGAGGTAATGATCCGAGTCGATGTTGGCACCTCTGATCGAACGTACGTCCAAGACACTGGAGGCGTGTCTACCATCGATCACAACATGATCGATCTGATTTTTTGTAACCCGATCAGGTGACGTCCATGTCGCTTTGTAGATATCGAGATGCTGGAATCTGGTGCTGCTAACTACCATGTTACGTGCCGCTGCAAAGGATATCAGTCTCATGCCGTTATCGGACGTTTCCTCGTGGAGACTGAATTTTCCGACCGTTGGGCTAAAGACACTTTCCCTGCCTATTTTGCCGTTAAAATCACCCAGAACTATTTTAACGTCATGGCGGGGACAGCGATCATACACTTCTTCCAGGCGCTCGTAGAATGTGTCTTTAGTCTGCTCGTCCTTATCCTCTGTTGGGGCATGCGCACATATCAGGCTGATGTTAAAGAATTCTGCCCGTATGCGGATTGTAGCTAGTCGTTCATCAATAGGCTTGAATCCCGAAACTAGGTGACTAATTTTTGTAATAACTACAAAGCCGCATCCAAATTCGTGTCTTGTCTCATGGCAGCTATAGTATATGTCGCCTTTGGGTGTTCTGGTGACGCCGTGTCCAATCCATCGTATTTCCTGGATGGCAGTTACATGGGATTTGCATCCCTCAAGCACATCCATCAATTGGGTCTGCGCGCCTAGTCTGTACAAGGATCGTACATTCCAGGTGCAGATCCTCAAATCTGTCCGTCAACAGTAGGGGTCCGTTAAAATATAACAATGATTAAAATCATTTATATGTAAAAAAAATATTTACAATTTTAAAAATGCAAAAAGGTGTGTGCTAAAATCATGGCCACCACTGTATATGTATATATGTGTTTAACGATTATATAGCAACGAAAATTAAAATTTTTTTTTTCTTTGTAGAAGTTGTATAAATTGTGAGTTTTTTTGTTCCTGCCAACGATTTCAGTAGACCCCATTTGTGGTTAATTTGTTGACGATAATTGGGTTATAAGTTATTGCTAATGAAAAAATTATTTTATTGTTTATCTTTTGTTTTTTGTCTTGTTGTTTGTGAATCAGCACAGGTTCAAAGTATACTTCGTTTTGCGAGTACGAAAGTGATAATTGCTGATAGATGTAACAAATAAAATGGTTAGAATTAAGCAAGAATTGTAAACATTATAAATATTTTTATATTTTTCTTATTTTATTTTTTATTTAAATAAATTTTTTATAATTATTTGATAATTTTTATTGTTGTTTAACCGATCTTTTTTTTTATTTATCTTTAATAAATATCTTTTTTCTTTTCTAAGATCTTTTTTATATATTTTTTTCTTTACGATATTTCGCTTTCCTTTGGAAAGCTTCTTAATAATTGTTAATAATTGTTAATAATTTTTTGTTTTCAAAAATATAATATTTTTTCCTGAAGAAGCTTTCCAAAGGAAAGCGAAATATCGTGCAGAAAAAAATATATAAAAAAGATCTTAGAAAAGAAAAAATATATTTATTAAAGATAAATTTTTTATATTTATCTTCTCTTTTTCAAAAATTAGAAAGTACGAGAGCTTTCTTAAAATACAATTTTACTTGATTTTCTTGTATTTCATTATCTCCATTTGATGGAAAGAAAAAATGAAAGAAAAGTTATGAAAAAATCCCAATAGTAGTTGTTTAGTATTAATGCTCTGTGGATAATTTAGATTGTTTTATAAAAGATAAGATTAAACGAAAATGTTTGCCGTTGATACATTTTTATTTGATTTTATTTTGCTAATGGTGTTGGCAAGGCATACAGATGAATTAATTATTTACCAGAAACTAACTGTAGTTTTTGTGGCACTTTTAGTCACAGTCGCTAAGGAAGTGAATCAAAAATACTAATTTTTTACATACCGTATTATGGAAGCCGGCTTGTTCATAACATCCATGTTGAATATGCTGGGCTCATGAATAAAATATAAATGTCTCTTAGAGCAAATGCAAACATGCCGAAAAGCAAGACAAATAAGACTTTAAAAATGAATAGTGGCAGTAGTTGTTAAAGAGAGAGAGAGAGAGATGTAGCAAAGAAAACTACTTAAAACTTACAAACGGATAGGGCAAAAGAAAGCGTTAATAGCAAATAGTATAACGATTTTTATGCTAAAGAAACACATAAAAATAAAAAAGCAAAAAAATGACTGAATTCAAGAGTACTTTAATACAAAATAACATAACGAACATAACGAACATAACTGCCAAAACACAGGCTGTTGATGGGAATCTATAGTATTTTGTACTTGTAGCGGTTTAACTCGACAGTCTCTGTAGCTCATTAATTATTAAATGCTTACACTTTCACTAACACATGCACAACTTGGTGAAATATTTACACATACCACAAGGACAAGTACTTTTGCATCAAGTTGGATAAATAAGATTAAAGCAGCCAACAGAATCAACGAGAAGGATAAACGGATTTTTTCGGAAAAAGAGTGTGAGAATGTTGTTAGGATATGTAAAGATGTAAAGTATATAAAAATGTATATTCACAACAAGCCATACATATCTTGTGCCAACACTGTAGACACTATTAGTGGACACTTTTAACCAACTTTTAATGTAAGAAAATATTTACAGACGTTTGTTTAAATATTGTAAAGATGTTCTTAATGTTGGTTGTTATTAATGCGTTTACTTTTCACAATAAAACAAAAACAAAGGCAGGGTGAATCGCAAACTTATAAAACAAATACATATTCGCACTTGTATTATGCATAATTTATGTCAATGGAAACTAAGAACATTCACGAATACAAAAGCATTGGGTGTTTTATAAACGAGATACGAAATTCTTTTAGTCATTCACCGTATTCAGATGTGGTAGGCCGCTGATATTACTTTTTATATCTGTTAGTCAAAGAGAATCTGACGTCAGTGTTAGTGTGTAGAAAGTAGTAGTTGTAGTTTATATTATGCTCAGGGGAAGGGGCTTAAGCATAATAATATTGCCAATAGCAGTTACAGACAGTAAAGAACATTATAGATAAATTGAACCCTTTTTATACGCGGTTGCATTATACGTCACCAGGTGTAATCAAATGTAAATAAGTAAATATTTATTATTTGTTGTTACCTAATTTTTTAAATAAAAATATTTTTTTTTATTTTATTTTAATAGTTCGCCATATTTTAGTTTTTCCATTAACACTTGAAGCATAAAAATAATAACTAGTGATATGCATTTTAGCAAGAATATGAATGTGTATGTGTGTATTTATACAATGGTTTTTGAATATATATTTTTATTAAATTTTAAAATAATTTGAATATTTACTGAGTACTAGAAATTTATGAGAATGTATATGTAAAATTATTTACATATTTGGATATTTTGAATGTGAAGTTTATTTTATAAATTTATATATTTATTTAATATTTTTTTTTATATGCCGAAATATGGCAAATATAAAAAAAAGTATTTTATTTGAGAAAGATTTTCTGCTTAAATAAATGGAATAAAAAAAGTAAAAAAATTAGTATTTATAATTTGTTTAAAATTATTCCGAAAATTCACTTTAAAATACATAAAATACAAAAAAGGAAGAAGAACAAACTTTTTCTTTTAGTTAAACGGCATGATCGCCTTTATCTGATAACGATAGCCACCTAAACATGTCATGGGATTATTATAGTAGAAAGTAAATAAAAAATGAAATGATTTTATTGATTAGCAAGATTCTGATGAAATTAACTGAAACCAGTAGCAGTTAACAAAAAGACACTGAAATTGATAAAAAAAAAATAAAACAAATTCAATTTTTTCTTTTTACAAAAGCAGAGAAGTTTGTAAAAAATTATAATTCTAAAATTTAGAATTCCTAGTTAAATAATTTAAAATCGACGTTATGGTTTACTGCATGTGAAAGAACGTTCAGTGTTTATTTCACTACAGAATACTTAGCTCATCAGGAAACTTTTCATAGACTTAATTTTGTAGTTCAAACAAAGAATGTAAATTAGAATATTAAATTTAAATAATAAATAATTAAAAAAACTAATGATTTGCAGTTGTTTTTTTTTTGCATTTTAATTTTGTTACCATTACAAAAGTAATTATATTCAGGGTTCAGAATTTTTCATTTATGAACATTCAAAAATCAACATTCATGATATTTCTCATAAATGAGAAATCTAAAATTTTATATTTATTTTTCACACTCATAAACGAACAACAAGAAATGTTCTGGTTATTTTCATACATGAATGCGAACAACAAGAATTATTAGCCTTATTCATATGTGATAAATGATAGATTAGCTACTTCTCATTAATGTTATTTTTCATAAATGTACATGTTCATTTATGAACGTTGAAATTTTATAAAATTTCTCATAAATGAACGTGAAAAAATTTTCTACCTACGATCGTAGTTTACCGTAAAATGTAGTAAAAATACATGGGTACATATTAACACAAAATAGAATATTGCAATATATTCTAAAAGAAATAAAAAAAAACATTTTTTTTCCTGCATACGCCGACAATTGCGCATTATCAAATATGTGCGTTTATGTACGCGAATGCTTAACGCACATATTTTTACGACCTTTTCATTTATGAAAAATTATCAAAATTGTAAATATTCAAAAATGAACACTTGTGTGTTTCTCATTTTTTCACTTATGGATAGAAAGAAAAAAAATAAATCGTCGCATTCACAAATGAGAAAACACAAAATGATTTGTAGTTTCTCACACATGTATGAGAAGAAGCGGCTAAAAAATGAAATGTACATATTCATACATGTATGAACAGCGAGTGAATACTTCGCTACTCTGATTATATTAAACTAATTTAAACGCTGCCTCCAAAATTGCATGAATTATTTTTGTTTCGAAATCGTAAGCCAGAGTTTCTAATAATTTACACCAACCAAAATTTGCAAGTTTTTCAACGGTGTGTAACGAGGCTCAGATGCAGTTTAATATAAAATTGTGTTTATTGCAGAACAACAGTTTAACAATTTCAAATGACTTTTGAATGCATACGAAAGCATGTGTGGGTGTGCGTATTTGTTCATACATATATACTTATTTTTATTGTCTATATAAAATACATTTACACCACTTGAACTTTTCATTGTGTTTATTAGTGATGATTTTTCTTTTCGTTGTTTTACAGTCTCAAAACCCCCTAAAAAAAATAAAACAATAAACAAATGAATAAAATCAGAACTATAAAGTACCAACAACAACAGCTAAAACAACTAGTTATAAATAGAAATAAAAAGGAAAAGCAAATTTATATGAGGATATAGGTTTGCTGATTTGGTTTGACTTTTCATGTTGTGTTAAAGTGCACACATGTTTTCTCTGAGGAATTGCCACTGTACATGTTGGGTTTGCTCACACTTAAAGCATGAAAAAAGAAACGCAGAATGTTAAGTGAGAAACGTAAGATGGTGTTAAAAAAATTGAAAATAAACGTGGTACTAAATGGGCATTTATAGCCTAGGGAGCTATGATGGCGTGAATAGTAACTACCTTTGTGAATGCGAAAGACAGGCTATATGCTGAGGCAGGCTATATGCTGCACTAATAACTAGCTAAATGTGTATGTATATGTATGCGCTTGAAGTTTCAAATAGTACAGTGAAATACAGTTTTTAATATGCAGCAGTAAATTGTGTCTATAAGAAATTGCAAATTACTCGTTTGAAGAGGATTGACCTCTGTAAATCTAAAATGTTTGAGAGGTTTAAAAAAAAAAGTGAAATCCTGCCAAATTTGTTTCTTTGAGAGACCACGATGAAACAAACTGATAGGTCAGCTTAAAAAATGTTAAGGACACAAAACTATTTTGTTTAAGTATAACTCTTAAAAAAACCGAAAAATTTTAAATTTCAATTCTTTTGTTCTTTTAAAGCCAAAGGCCTACTTACTATAATCCAAAAATACTCTAATGTAAAGTTGTAAGCTCTCTATTATTGCTGCTAGTTGTACTTGTAACAAAAACTTCCTGCTACAAAAGACAAAAAATCATATGCGAAAGAAACTTTTCAAAACTGATTTCATATAATTTTACAAATTCATCGTCATACAACATAAAAGCAGCTGAGTTCTGTTGCAATGTGTCGGAAAAGCTGGAAAAAAACATACACAAACAAATAACAACAAAAACAGTTTAAAAAATATAAAAAAAAAAAATTATAAAGATTTGGCATCATGTTTTAAAAACGTTAAGAAATAAGTGCATGAAAAACAGATTCTGACTGACGGTACGCACGTTAATGTTTGAAATAAGAAGGATAAAAACGGAAGTACATTTTAAATGTTTCTGACATAAAGAGCATTTGAAAATGCAGGGAACTCCTTTCTGGATTTCGAAATCAAGTAACATTAAATATTTTTTGACTTTTTCTGCTTAATATTTCGCATAGAATCTGATCTTCATATTAATGGAACGTGTTTAACTTTTCTTTTCGAAGCTCTATTAAACTGTAGTTGAAAAATAACAAGGCAGTAATTAAAGATTAAAACACACAAACAAATAAAAATCTAAAACATGCACCCTAATATCTGTATCAATCTGGATTATACTTAGAATTTTTCTTTTGCCATTGAAATTTTATTGGCACAATTGAAAAGTACTTATAATAAAAAATAATTAATTATACTCTAGTGTTACTTTCACTTTCATAATTTTTTTTAGGGTTTAAGGTGGAAAAATACGTTACTTATCTGGGGAGAATTGTTATTCCGCCGTATGACGGACTTCGTTGCGGTTACCAGCTAAAAACCCAACTCGTTCTCGCATGACCTCGGTGAGGATGCCTATTTGGCCAGTATGGCCCTGTCTCATGTATCCACTTTGAGCACTAAATCATAAGAAGTACACGCTTCACATAATTCGTCACGGCAGTCCAGTTTTCGCGACTACTAACCATTTTGTCCACTATATTCGTTGCTGTCGTTTGCCCAGTTTGTGCCTCCATTTCCGAGTGGTATCCATACCAGCGGTTTTCGCTGTTGCTAATGAATTTGATTTACTAATTACATTTGGATTTTTTTTCTAATTTCTTTAGATAAAAAAATCCTTCGCAAAAAAATTCTTAAATATTTTTCGCAGAGAGCACCCTAAATTACAGCCAGTAACATATTGAAAATCCACACAGGCTAACAAGCAAACTGATGTTTTGATGGAGCTTTCAAAATGATATAAACAAATGAAAAACAAAAACTTCACAAAAACAAAGACTTTAGAAAAGCAAAAAGGAAAACGCAAAAACAACTGCAACAAATTAAAAAACCAAAAAACATACGGAATAAAATGAGTTCGCTTAAAAGAACAATCAAAATAGTCTCGGTTGTTTCATATTAAAGAAAAAAAAATAAAATTTTTTAAACCAGACAAATTAAAAGACGACACTTTGCTGCAATAACGCCACATTGCAAGATTCTTAATTATTTTTATTTTAATAGATAAAATAAGGAAAGTATGCAATATGCTGAAATTGTTTATGAAACGATTAAAAAGAAAAAAAAATATAGAACAGTCGCAAACATAAAAAGAAGCCATTTTATATGAACTCTATACTGACACGTGACAGGAGTAGATTTTTGATTGAAGTAGTTTTCTGTTTTATTTCAGGAAATAATCAAAAACTATATTAATTATATAGGATTATAATATATGTTCAGAAGTTTGATTAAACCATTATTTTTATAAGTATAAACGGAAAAAAAGTTGAAAACATGTGACGGCAATTACAAACTGTTGCAGTCGCCACAAGAAAAACCATTTTCAATTGGATTATTTTGAGATTAATAGGGGTGCAAAAATAGTTTAGAAATGTTTGCAAATGATCCTCTGGAGACGCGATTCTTGTAGTTATTAAAGAAGATTCTGGTGACACAATAAGTGCTATCGCGTCTTATTTCGTTCTTTGCAGTTTTCTTAGAGTTTTTAATTCTATGGATTTTTAGTCAATATCTTGTTGCTACATTTTAATTGTGGTGCGCAACGAGACAAAAAAAAAACTCCAAAAATCTGTTATATGACCAGGGAATAACTGAAGCAATTGCTGGCTGTAAAAAGTAAAAAGAGAAATTTTAGAAAATTTAAATTGGTTTTTCCATAATTGCAAGTTAACTTATATGCATTTTTGTACAAAGTTATATGAAGTTTACAATTAAACGCTGATGATGCTCTAGATATGAAATTGTAAAAACAACTAATTTTGAAACATTCATCAAAATTCACTCTTGCGTTTTAATAATGTACCTCTTTGTTGGATGTTTTAATTTCTACATGTTGCTCATATACAATTTTGTAGACGCGGATACCAAAAATATGTATATCCAACATTTATTTTGCGATCAAAAAATAAAATTGAAACAAGCGAAAAAATCCAAAAGAATTTGTATGCATCATGAATAAAGCATAAAGCAATTTTGTCTATAAAACATCCATGTGTGTGTGCACATTTATACACTGAAAAAATTTCTTAACAATTATCAAAGTAAAGAAAACACTAGTTTCTAAGGAAGGTCCTGTGCATGCTTCTTTCTTTGAAAACCGAAAGGAATAATATTTAAAATTTCGCCAATATATCTTAGCAGATCCTTTTTATGATTACAATTGCGTTTGATTATTTTATCAGTGTTGGGTAAAAATTTGCATTTAAAATAAAATTTTTATTTATTTTATTTTTCACCCAGAACATATAAAACAGTAAAACACTGAAATAACAGATGACACTTTAATCTCACTAAAGGCAAATGCAAAAAAACAAAACAACAACAAAAAAAGCATCTGCCAAAAGAAACATATAGTTGTTTTTATATTAAAACAAAAAAAATGTGTTCCTTTTTTTTCAACGACATACATAACTATTGTCGTAGAAAATACTGAAAAGAGTAACCAAAATAACTAAAAAAAAATAAATCTAAAAATCTACTCACATCAACTATATTTTTTTATTTATTTGATGGTATAGAAACAATGACCTGTGAAAAATAATGATTACAAATCAATTTCATTAATATAATAAGAAAATTCCAAATTAAAAATACGAGCTTTGTCTGCTTTTGCTAACAATCATTAATTATTTAACGAAGCTAATAATTTTGTTGGCTTTAGCAAACTGCTGAATAATAAATGTTTTCTTAAGAAAGTCAATATAAATGGAATCTAAATGCCTTAACATGTCATGACTAGCTAAAAATTTTTGTACGAGCAGCAGGGTAACAGAAAAGGGTTATATTGACGAAATTGGTGTGCCATGAAACCTGTCTTTTTAAATATATTTTTTCCTTTTTGGTTTCCTTGAGTAGTGGGGATTTGCTTTAAAATTAGAAAAAAGAGAACGTAAAGTAAATTTTAAATACAAGTTGAAGTGTTATAGATTTGCCAATGTCATTCACTCACACAGTGTCATTATTCAGTCAGTCATTCGTTTTATTGTCACTTGGAATCCCGCTTGATTGACAAATTGTTTTTCCAACGTTGAAGCTGAATGTATGAATGATTGCCAGCAACATTTTCCCATAGGGTTTTTCGATCGCTTTTTTATTCACTGCCATCGACAAAACACAATTCCATATTGCGGCAATAGACATTTCTTGCGTATACAAAAACTCTTGAAATACACAAAATAAACCACATCATTCACTTTTCATTTCGATGAAATGATTTTTAAAAAATACAAATTTCCACAAATGTCAATCAACACATCACCTTATAAACCAATTTTTATTTGGGTTAAAATGATTTTAATGTTCACATTCGATTATTCCATACTTTAAACATTTTCAATAAGAATTCTAAAATGTCAGTTAAATTTTGCTTTCGAAAAGAACTTAATTTCAAATTCATTACAAATTCTAGCTCAGTTTCAAACAAAATTAATCTTATTTGTCTTGTGATATGAAATTAATGAAATCTTTGGGAAAACATGACTTTAACCGAAACAAAAAACAAGAAAAAAAATGAGGGTAAAGTAAAAAATTTAAGAGCCAAAAGTGATGCCAACTTGTAAACTACGGGGACGATGTCAAGTTTTTCAAAGATAATCATGCTCAACTCTTTAAAAATTTACAGAATTGAAATATTTATTTAAAGAACTAATTTAAAACCAAAGTGAAATATTAGACCTTAAAAACTACCACAAAGACATGACTGATGAATTTGATTTCAAAAATACATGCAGTTACTTGTAGTAAAACACTTCTATATAATGTTGCAAATAGCAAAGATAACTCTATTGCATACAAAGTTACCAATCAAGGTGCCCCTGTAGGCTTGTAAGTAGTGTAAATATGGGGGTTGTACGTTCGATTCCCAATGAAGACCTTGGTTCTTTTTCACTACAAAAATAAAAATTGATTGTCGGTGGGGCTGCTCAGCGATTAAGGCATAGCCACTAGTCGCTGTGCTGTCTTATATACGGCAGTTAATTTCCGACTATCCTTCTACTTTCACCACCTGTTTCATCTATTCTCCTAAAGAATGTAGCATGGTACTTGAATAAATAGGCATTGTTGCCTGAAGTGCTGCTTCTCTTAAAAAAAAAAAAAAAAACAAAAAAAAAACAAAATCAAGTTTAGTTTTATATTAATTAAAAGGTTTTCTCTTTTTTATATTGGGCAAACCACCAAAACCACATTATCAGAAAAATTATACAGAATAAATAAGTAAAATAAAAAAAAAAACAGAAATCAACACATAAAAACAAGCCGAAATCAACAACTCAATAAGAAAAATAATTCTATAAAAATTATTTTGATTGGATTTTTTCAGGAACAACTCATTTCTTTTTTGTAAAACACAATCATTTATTATGTTCTACCATTGATATTTTATTTACTTTGATTTGCAACTAATACGGCAAAAGAATTTTTAAACTTTCAGGTTTTGTTAGCATCTTCTTCTGAAAAAATATTTGAAAAATAAAAGTCTCTTGTTACAGAAAGGCTATTTGTTAAAGACGTAGAATCAATAAAAATGAGAGAAATACATGAGCCAGGACAAAGGTAAAATATAACTGGGCTTAGGATTGATTAAATAAAATAGAAAAGTTAATATAACAATTTATTTGATTGCAATTTTTCTTGTACAAAAACCATAATACCCATGTAGATGCTTTTATCTAACTATGTACATAAATATGTTTATACATGAACATATGTATTTATTTATTTTTATTTTTTTTAATTTGATTGTGTCTTTTGATGTTCATATATTATTTATTTATTTTATTTTATTTTATTTGTTTCTTTACTTTAAAGATTATTGACTTACATTTTAAACTTACATACTATATATATATATATATATATATATATATATATATATATATATATATATATCCCTTTTTTAAATATATCAAACGTTTACTGCAGTCCCAACTTACCAGTACGAATAAATGCAAGTTGAATGTTAATATTCCGTCTAGTCTTCTTGGGATAAAGACTTTCATAAACTTTTATGGTTTTTTTAACCAATCTTTTTTATTTATCTTTAATAAATATCTTTTTTCTTTTTTAAGATATTTTTTATATATTTTTTTCTTCACGATATTTCGCTTTCCTTTGGAAAGCTTCTTCAGGAAAAAATTTTTATATTTTTGAATTTTTCGTTTTAAAAAATATAAAAATTTTTTCCTGAAGAGCTTTTCAAAGGAAAGCGAAATATCGTGAAGAAAAAAATATATAAAAAATATCTTAAAAAAGAAAAAAGATATTTATTAAAGACTTTCATAAACTTTTTTTGAGTATAATTTTACTTTAACCCGCGTCAAATTTGGTTTCGGCTATATACCATCTTCAGTGTTCTCTCTATACTCCATTATTAAACCCCATCGGACAATATTCGCACATATCAACTTTAATAAACGATTTTTAAAATCGTGAGCATAGTAGTGTAAATACAATTGATGTAAAACATTCTAAAACCTTTCTAGATGCTCGATGATAATTGGGACTGATGAAAATCTTTATAGAAAATCAGGTTTTTTCAGATATTTTATTTAGAAACATCATGAGGCCTAAAAACTTTTCAAAAAAATTGTACCAAAAAGTTTAATTTATAGAAAATTTATGACGTAGCCTGTAAATTAGGTTAAACATAGTATTATGAATGTGGCAACACTTACTAGTAATTGATAATCACTTTGTACCAGATAGATAAAAAAGCAATGAATAAGAGAGATCACTTGAATAAATACACAACAATAAAATGTATTTTTTTTTTAAATTATGGAATGATTGCTAAAAATTTTTCACAAATTTTTTTATATAAAAATTATGGTTGATTGAATTTTATTAGATAAACTACGACTGATGAAATAGAAATTCTATTTATATTATTACGTTTATATCCAACCCTTTAGAGTTATTAAATTTAAGTACACGGTTTATTCACTTTAAGTACGCACAATTGTATCGATGCTAAATTTATCACTGAAACATCTAAAAGATGTTTTCTTAATTTTATGTCTTTACTGTATGATGTGTTGCATTCCACTCAGCCGCCCAACGTGGTGCTAAAATATCTGTCTTAAATGGCTCCCCCATGCACAGCAACACTCTACTTTAATATCATCCCACATTACTGCCGCTACCATCATTCTGTGCAGACGCATGTTTGGCTGTGTGCTAGCTCAGCTCCATGCCTGCTGTTCCTACCCTGTTGCTTAGGTTATTAGATGGAACTTCTTATAAGCATGCTGTTGTTGTCTTGTATGTATAAGATTTCTTAGAAACTATGCAGTCTGTAAAAGATACAATAGACCATTTCGTTATATTTTTACTTATAATTTTCATCTCTTCAAACTTAAATAAAATATCTTCGTAACAATACTACATTTATATTTTTATTGATAATTATTTTCTTTTAAATTTAAAAAAAAAAACCATCTTCATAAGAACATGCTTCCTGTGTTTAGTTTAATAATAATAACAGCAAATATTGTTTGGATATTTCCAATACTATTCTTTTTTAAATACTTATTCAAAAGTCTTTTTTTCTTACTTTTTTACAGTACTTTTGAAGCAAGTGGTTTCAATAAGGAAATAAAAAGTACTTTTAAAAAATCAGTGTTTTTTTTTTAACAAAACTTATTAACATAAGTACTTTATTTAGATGCCAGGTATTTCGAATAATGTAGTTTTGTTTAACTCACCATCACCTCACTTGCATATTGAATTTAAAAAAAATTGTGCTTCTTAACGAAATTTTTTATTGCTCTTTTTAAAAAGATTTCTTATAATGCTCTTTTTATTTTTATATTGTTTTATTGGAGATATCAATGGACTGAAATTTTTATAGCATTTTTAAAACTAAAGCAACTTATTTAAAAATAAATTTGCAGCTTAAAAATTATTATACAACTGACAACTAATCATAGAAGCTACGAAAGGAAAATACAACAAATAAATAACGGTACAGCAAGCATTACGTTTCATTTATTTTTATAATAAAATAAAATTAGCTTGAAAAGAAAAATCTTGCCCTGGCCACATAATCATAAATATGTAATTTGTTGAGTAGAAAATGTATTCATATTGTTATTATTCTCTATTTTGGCAGTTAAATTGTTTTTTTTTTTTTTTGTAAATTTCATCAAACGAAAAAGCCCAACAAAGAAATAATACTAAATCACTCTCATCAAGTACAAGAAAGAAAAGACGCAGTGCTTTAACAAAAGTTGCTGAAGGAGTACAGAAAGGTTTTGGTGGTTTAGCTGGGGCTTAAGGCGAATACAAATAATAAGAAAGATAAAACCATTGAAAAATGGTAAATTTGAATTTAATTGAATTACGTGCACACGACTACAAATTTAAGTGGCCGGAATAGCAAAAGCGAAACGTAAGTCAGTATTTAAGAGTTTTATAAATATTATAGCGTATTTTGGCCGTCCAGTCTGACCATGTTCTAGTGTGGTTACTATACAGTAGCTGAGTAGCTGCTTCAATAATCAGCCATTAAGTAGACAAAGTTAACAAAAACAAAAAAGCTTTTTTAAATCTACATTTTTATAACCAGACATTATTTTGCACATGAATTCATGTTCTTTCTTTTGTAAATTTATTTTTTATCTTAAAAATTCTATTTTCTACTCTTGTAGTCAAAAATAAAGTTTTTGCAAACAAGTTCTTTGTATGGCCGTTTGGTTCTAACGTTCATTTATTATTTAAGAGATTTTCGTTTGCTTCAATAAAACAGAACGATTGTAAATAATAAACATTTATTTGTAAATTATTTCGGTCTATAAATACATACGTACATGTCCATTGTATAAAATAGTTAAATATTTAAACCAAACACAGTGTGCTCATATTGTTATTGTTCTTAACAATTGTTTGTTTAATTATTTCTTCTTTTTTATTTTAGATTGCATTTTATCTAATGAACAAATTAAGGCCTAAAATACATGCAAAGAGTCATTTGTAGTTTTCCTTTAAATCTTCTCCATAGAAGCCATAAGAACAAAAGAAATGCTGCAACACTTTCACATGAATACATGTGAATAAAGTCGAAATGTTGCACTGTGTCTATCCTTAAAATTTCTATTTTATTGTTTATTATTTCTGCCTTCGAATATTTATGCATGACTTCTGCTATTATTTTGTTATTTGGTTAAAAAATTGCTTAAAACTTTATCACAAATGCACAACGAGGCATTACTTGAAAGTTCAAAACCAGTTTTCAATTCCTATCGATTAGAAAACTTTGGCCATGTGACTTGTGAAGACACATTTTACAGGAAGAATAGAAAAATAAGATTAAAAAACTGAAAAATTGTAGTCTAGTTATTTATTTCGTTTCATTTATTGTTTATTTGTATTGTGTATCATCTTACAAATTGTTGATAAATACCCATATAATAATAACCAACTAAGAAACTTTTTCTTTACTTTTTACTTTCAGACTCACAAGACCACTTACAACACAGTGATGTTTAACTTTGTTTAACATGCGTTTTAATCTGTCAGGCAGAAGTAGAAAGTTTTTAACATGAATTCATGTGGCTGTGGCAAAGAAAACTTAATAAGAAACATTTCATTTTTGAACACTTTTCTAAGGCAGCGTTTTGGCTTTGCTTTTTCACAAAAGCGAAACGTATAAAATCGCAGTCAATTGTTGGACACTGTTCTTGATTTTTACACAACACTTAGATTTGGTTTCTATAAGAATTCATGCTACTTTTTCTCTTTTGAAATCCTTACGACCAGCACACAATTAAGTTTAGAATTTTTGATTTCAACAAGTTTTGTTGGGAAAGAAAACATTTCAACCAAAAGAAAAAAAACAAAAAAAAAAAACTTTTTTATTGCTTTCATAAATATTTTGTTTAACTTCCTTTTCTACGGTCCGTTTCATGAGCAGTATAAATATTTCTTAAGCAAACAAACATGCACTTATTCAAGCTTCGAATACGCAATACGCATATACGTACATATTTACAGGACGTAAATAAAGTTTTATTTTTGGTTTTGCTTTCATTCTCATTCATTCACTCATTTACTCAGTCAGTAAATAATGTTGCATGCAACATACCTTATGACACTTGTTTTAATTTTTTTTTCTCTCTATTTATTTTTCAAATAAAAATGTCGATAAATTCTCAAAAATGGTTAGTAAGGAATGTGTGTGCGTGTGTGTGTTTCTATATATATATAAAAGAGTTTGGCAAATCATTCAAGTGTATTTTTTAACTAAGTTGTCAAAACACAAATAAGCAAATGCAACATAGAATACAAAAAAAGCAGAAATTGGTTTTATGGCAAAAATTTAGTTAATATCAGTTATCTTGTTAAAATATAATAGAAAAACGGGTAAAGTTTTCTTTTTAGTCCTATCGAAAGGATTTGCTTTTGCTAAAGGTAACAATATATCACTGTAAAATTTTTGGACTTGCAGAGAAAAGACATGATCAGATGAACCATATTACATTAATAATTAAAAAGCATATTTGCGATACACAAAATTTGGTAATTGTAAACAAACCTTTAGTTACGATAAACAAGTTTTCTCCACATTTAATCATTAAATAGTTTCTATACATAAAAATAAAACATTTTTGGTGAATTTCTAACCACAATATATTTTTACAGATAATCATGTAAACAAATAATACTCCAAATGATTAGTTAGACATATTTGGAATTCCCTGTTTGTGAAATACTTTTCTTTTGGACCATTGGCTTTAAATTCTACTTTGCACTGGATGTCGTTGACAAAGTTGTTAATGTTATTAGTTCTAATGCCATTATTTTTGGTTTTACTATTATAACATGGCCTTTTGTATTATTTTATGTCAATTTAAAAACAAAACAATAAACAAAAAAAACAGCAACAACAACAATTTTGTTAATGCTTTTATTCGTCGATTTTATTTCACTTTACTACGTTGTAATTTTTCTAGTTGTTTTTTGTTTATTTTTAATTTTCATCACAGCATTTTCTAGTTAATTTTGCCGCCATTTTTAAACACATTAAACTTGGCAGTTTTTATTGGACAGTCGTAGACTAGACATTATGGAAAAATATTCAAAAAACCCACATGATTTAAACGTTAAAACATTTTGCCAAAATCAATCATCGATTACTGTGACGATGAGAAAGTTACGTGAAACTTTTGGTAGAAACAACGTGCCAACAAAACGCACTATTTAGATTGTATGATTTCGAAGAAAGGTGATAGGCCCAAATATGCACCACAACGGCTGAAAACATTACTGCTGCTCTAGAAAGTGTTCAAAGTAATCCATCAACCTCAATTCGATGCCATGCTCAGTAGCTTGGTTTTTAAAGAACAACGTTGGCTACAATTTTGCACAAGTATTTGCATTTGTTTCCATGTAAGGTTCAGTTGACACAAGAGCTCCCTCCACAAGACCATTTCCTTCGCCGTACCTATGCCAATAGGATATTACAGCTCCCCCCTAGACAATCATAATAAGAGACGAGGCACATTTTCATTCGAGTAAACATGTGAAATAGAATAGTCGGTTCTGGGAAATGGAAATGAAATTATTTTACAGTCGCCTTTGCATCCATTAAAAGTCACAGTTTCGTGTACACTTTGGTCATGAGGAATCATTGTACCCTACTTCTTTGAAAATGAAAACGCCGCAACGGTAGCTGTGAATAGGGAGCGATATCGTAATATGTTTGAAAGCTTTTCACACAACTGCTTGCTTGGTTAACATGTGGTATCAATAATATGGTGCCACATCGCATTCAGCGAGGATTACAAAAGAATTTCTGCGAGATCTCTTTTCGCAACAAGTTATTTCAATAAATGGTAATGTTGATTGGCCTCCACGGTCGCCTAGTTTCGCTTCTCCGAACTTTTTTTTGCGGGGATATCTAAAAAGCAAGGTTTTTGCAAACAAACTAGAAACGTTTAAACAAACAAAGCATTCGTGATGAAATGATTGAAATACCTTGTGAAATGTGTGAGAATCTAATGAAAAATCTGCTTGAAAGGGCTCTTATTTGTGAGGCTGGCAGAGGCGGACATTTAGCTGATATTGTATTCCATGCATAATTGCCGATATTAAATAAAGCATTTATCAATATAAAATCCATTTTCTTTCAGTTAATCAAAAATTATAAGCAAGGAAAGTAGTATACCTTACCGGCGGACACCCTATATATTATCATGCATAAAAATATTTTATTATATTATGTTCATACTATATTATAATATGCTTATATTTTATTTATTTTTTTGTTATATTATATATAATAACAACATTAATATTGTACTTAATAATAATATGATTGGAGTTGGAGGTTTTAAATTCATACATGGGTTAGTTTTTGCGTTTAGACTACAGTTATTGGAATCATGTTTTTTGTAAATACAGAAATTTAGTATAATCGCGTCTTTCACATATTTGATGAGCTAGATCGAAAACAAATTGCCAGCCATCGAAATTTAAGTAAATATAAATGGCTCAGAAATTTTTTAAATAAAAATTGATTTAAAATAAACTTTCGAGTAAAATGAATATATATATCTTTACTTTAAGGGAAAGATTATAAGAGGTATTGCATATTGCTTGGTTGTTTCTGTTACAAAGCCATGACTAAACTCTAAGTGCAAGTTTTAAAATAACCCACTAGATGTAGCAAATTGGGAAAATACAATGCAAATGCTGTAAAGAGTAACAAACCCACAAATGATGAAAGACACTGACAATGAAAACAACTTTAGCAACTCTAACATCTACAACAAAACCTTAACACACATTTTCAATATTAATTCTTGTGCAAAAGATTTCATGTGATTTAAAATTAAGTTTCTTTGTTCCGACATGATATACAACTGCAGAGTTTAAAGGTAAATATTAAATAAAACTTTGGATTTATATGTATGATACTTTTGTTTGTTCTTCTATTTGTCTTTTAAGTCTTAACGAAAAGTTATATTTAAAGAAAAATCTTGTTTACGAAATACCTCTGTTTGATTTTCTTTACCCCTGCTATAAGGAATGAGAGAAAGAGGGAGTAACTAAACTTTTGTCAAGATTTGCTTAAATGATTAAAATGATTTCAAACCCATAACAGCAAATATCTGCATAGAATTACATTTGATACATAGTAAAAATTAATAAAATATTTTAAAAGCCTCCCGCTGCTTCTTCAGCTATTTCAATTACAGTTTAGGGATGTACTCGTGTGTTTACATTTACAAAATGCCACCCATTTTATTTTAGACAAAACATAATTCATTCAATTCAAACACTTGCTTTACAATATTTACCCAGAGTTCTACCCGATTTATAATTATAAACTTACAATACAATTACTTTTCCAAGTATACCTACTAATATACAAATGCGAGCACGTAGCAATTGATGTAATACGTGTAAATAAATTAATTTATTTAGTGTTTAAATATTTGTCTAAACCGTTAAGTAATTTTGTAAATACACATGTTAAAATTGCAATTATGAACTCGAATATCTAAAAGAAAGGCAAAAACAAAAGCAAATCTAACAGTCATAATAACAATTCAATCGTGTCTATGTGCAACGCCCTTAAAACATAAGTCAAACCCTTTTTGTTGTTAATTTTTTCTACAAGCCAAATTTCCACCCTCCGGTTCGTGAGCTTTAAATTCTACTTTGCACTGGATGTCGTTGACAAAGTTGTTAATGTTATTAGTTCTAATGCCATTATTTTCGGTTTTACTATTATAACATGGCCTTTTGTATTATTTTATGTCAATTTAAAAACAAAACAATAAACAAAAAAAACAGCAACAACAACAATTTTGTTAATGCTTTTATTCGTCGATTTTATTTCACTTTATTTCACTTTACTACGTTGTAATTTTTCTAGTTGTTTTTTGTTTATTTTTAATTTTCATCACAGCATTTTCTAGTTAATTTTTATTTTTCCATGCTGGTTAGCTTTGTTGCCTTTTCATCCATTTTTCCTTTTTTGGGGAATATACAAAAATCTACGTTTAAGCCAACAAATTTTCATTAATATTGTCGCCACGCCAGTCACGCAATTCATCAAACAGCAGCGTGCATTTAAGCTGAAGGTAGAATTCTATACTTCATCATTCACGAAACACCGGGGTGCACAAACGTTTCATGAACCTACAGTCAGAAAATTATAATATTTGTACTTAAATCGCATGTTAACACTTTTTGAGCCTCGTTATTTATGTGTAAATTAAATGCTCTACCCAGCAAAAAATTGTTTAAAAGCATTAAGATTTCTATGTTAAAGTTTCAGTGCAATTAGCAAATTAATAAACATTTTAGTGTTGAAAAAATACACAAAACTTTGACAAATTCGTATCAATTTCATAGAATTCTAATTTTTAAAAAATTTTTCTTCTACTTTTTCAGAATGTAAATTGAGATCTTCGGGCCTAATGTCATTCCTCTACACTCAAAAAGAAATATTTCTGCTTAATTTAATAAATATTTTATTTTTTAATTCTGCGAACAGCTTTAGTATTCCTTGTTAGAAATTACGTCCGCTTACCAACAAGGTTTTTGGCTTAAGCTTTGAACCCGAAGTAGAGGAAAAATCATTTTTAATAATATGTAATAATTTTTGATGATAGTGATAACTCTCTGTTGGCAGACAATATTTTATAATTTATGTTTATAGCAGAATCAGCGTAAAGAGTCGCAGTCAAGTTCTTTGACAAGGTCAAGTGGTACTGCTGGTTTACTGTAGAATACGACGACCTCCTTTTAACATGCATATTATTTTCCAAAACAAAAGGAAAACCCATATTATGTTCACTATGACAAACAATTTTAAAATCTTACCACAAATAACTTTTTGAAAATAATCAATGCAATTACGTGATGAGATTTACATCTGCAACTGGCAGTGAGCCCTTATCAGATGGTGGTCATACCACTGTGAGTGAAAAGCAGCGCCACTTACGCCCTAGGAGGCCGAAATCTAATTCTAGCCACAGGTCCTTCCTAGTAGCAATTTCAATGATTCCAGAGTAGGGCTGCAAACCACCACTCTATGCTGAAGAGTTGGAGACTATCCAACTCCTGTCCAGAATACATGTCTAGCATGCTCACTGGATCTAGGATCATTCCACCAGGTAGGTGTTATTAAAATGGAAATAATCATGGCCCCCATATAAAACTGACCTGTTATGCGGCCGCGAAACTACAACCACCACGATGCTCCCAAAACGGCCAACCTCATTAATCAGCCAGAGAACAGCTAAATGTCTAAAAAGGCAAATAGAGGAACTCTGCGAGCTCACTGATTCCCGTGGAAATAACGTGGAGCTTCCAATTGTACCCCTGCTGACTTCGGGGGACTGGGCTCCCTTATACCCCCAGTTACACAGGTCTAGGTAGTCGAAGTTCTATAAAGACCTATAAAAGTGCCCTCGGGGGGATAATCAATGCAATATAGTATTTCTAATCATAATATTGTATTACAGATCATACTATGTTTAGCTTGTTCTCATACAAATACTATTCTTGAAAAGGTACTGCAGCTAATTAAGCTCCTAAAAAAATAGTTTACATTTATTAAAGGATTTTTACAATAACCGATTAATCTTTTAGCCCGGACTTAAACTGTAGCGTCCTGTAAACAAGACCAACTCACTTTACTTCTTGTCATAACATAATGAAGTATCTATTAAATCTTAATCTTGTAAACGGTCCTTTAAATTATAACGATTTATTTTTTTTCTCGATATTTCGCTTTCCTGTGGAAAGCTTCTTCAGGAAATTATTTTTTATATTTTCAAAAACAAAAATTATAACAATTTGAAAAGAAAATTTTTTTGAAAAACATTTGACAAAACATACATATAAAATAATTTTCTTCATACATACAAACATACAAAAATTAAAATTTAAAATATTTAAATTCTTTCTTATGAAATAATTATAACAAATTATGTGTCTATAATTATGCGCTAAATTGTCTGTGTCTGTTTTGAAATTTATTCTCCTTACATTTGGTATATTAACAATTTCTAACATTTTTAACATATAACGTCTCTTGTAGTTTTTTTTCTATATCTAATACTGATGTTTCATCAAACTTTGAATAATGATTATACTACTTACAATGTGAAGATACGGATGTCTTCTGGGTTGAAATATTCCTATATTTTTGGTCACATCTATGACCAGCTAATCTTGTTTTAAGTTTATTCTTTGTTGTCCCAATATAAACTTTGTCACAGTTCACCTGGTCATTTCCTCCACATGGTATCCTGTATACTACATCAGATATTTCCATTTTTCCTATTTTATCCTTCATATTGCTAAATAATCTATTTAATGTGTTATATGTTTTGTGTGCAATTTTATACCTATCAGTGTCATATATTTTAGACTTTGTTAATCTATCTGATATGCCAGGAACATAAGTTAATGATTTATAAATTCTTGGTTCTGCCATAGTAAAATAAAAAAATAATCAAATAATGAAGTATCCTTAATTACGCATATTTTATCAATATGTTTTCAAACACCACTGCTGTATCCACAGGCTAGTATCCTGAATAGAAGATCGCCTCAGATGACTTCTAGAGATAACATAATGACGTATCCTTAATCTGACATTGCGCTAATTTTATCAACTTGCTTGAAACAATTTGCTGGTCCTTGCTGAGAGAAGAAATTTCATTTATATTTTTGCCTCATACATGTTTATGTTTTTGATTTACAAAATCCACAACATTTTCCGCAAATACAAAAACAAAACATCAAAAAGAAACAACAGCAAAACGTCGTTTTGTTATGAACTCCAAACCCAAAACACCAGCAAAATATTTAATGTAAACGATTTTCATCATCATCAACAACAACATTATTACAAAACCTTTTATGATGGTTATAATTGTTGCTGTAGTTGTTGTTGTCACTTAAACACAGCAAAGATAATGCCGCATGTTAATATACAGCAAAAGTGAAAAATTCAAAAAAGTGACACGATGTAAACAACATATTTTGACTTCATACTTCATACATTTATAAATGGTTATGTTCCACAACGCAAAATTGGATTTATTCGCCAATAATTGTGTCCGTGGCAGTGATATAAGTATCTTATACTTAATGTTCTATTGCTTATAGAGTTAACAACAATCTTCTAAAATGTATAAGTGAACTCAATATTTTAATTCTAAAAATTCCACAAAACAACTTGGCCCGGACTCAAACTTCCTTGCATAGCTCTTCTAGATGTTAATAAAAATGTTGTTATTATAAAAATAAGGCAAAGTTATTTATGTGCAACGTATACTTATCACGCAACCCTAGTAGTTTACATTAAAATCGTGCACAAAGAGTGATGACAGCTCGTCTCTTAACTAACGAGTGTGTTTATTAATCTGTAATGGACGTAATTTTGCTGACAATGACAAAATCATAATTAAAAACAAATTTGACAAGTCAATAACAGTCATAATGATGGATAACAGCATACAAAAACAAAAAAAAAAGCAAACAAACATAGAGCCAACATAGTTCAACACTAACATCGACTAAACTAAACTTTTTTTAGATCTATTATTAAAATTTAAATTTACATTAAATATGAGTCAAAAAAAAAAATAAAATAAAAATTCTTTTCAGTTGCTCTGTTTTTAATAAACCATGACAGTTTAAACTTTGAGACTTGAATATCCTGTTGCACTTCCTTTTGAAAGGAGGCAAGAACGAAAAATAAAACAAAACATACAGACATGAGAAATAATTTAGGAAAGAACAACTTTAACCGCATTGCAGTGCATTTTGAACTAAAATGTTTAAAAAGCTAAAACGTCATCATTGTTATCCATATGGCTGTTAGACATTCATATTTTCATACTTTGCCCATTCAGTTTGTTTGTCACAAAGTGTTTAAAGTGCAGCTTTAACAAGTTTTCAGTTATTAGAAAATATTTCAAAATTCTTTTGTCTTTGTTGCTAGAATATAAATTTATGTTTAATAGCGCGTTATTTTCTTATTCAAATTGTGTTGACCTAAGAAATATAGGCCACTGTGCTATAGAAACAAAAGGAAATGTATTTTATTGTAAGAGTTTGTTTAAGAAAATTCTATCACTCATGCACACTCTTGCACATTCTTGCACATTAAGCAAGCAATCATTTAACTTGTGTTGAATTCATCTTAAGAGGCGAGTTGAGATATCTTTAGACATTTTTTTTATTTGTTCAAAATCAGAGTAGGATGCACTGCACAGTATATTCCCTAAGGTTATGCAGCAAGTGTAAATAGAACAATGATTATTTTGATGAGATGGCGTTTATGGCGAAGCAACGAAAATGATGGCGATGGCGATGACGTAAAGAAAGAGTTTACTTCAGTTACTCAACCACAATAGAAGCAGAGCAGATTGTTAGAATTTTGTATCTTTAATTCGGTTTTTTGTTTTTTTTTGCATTTTATTTGTTTTAACTACTTTGAAATAATGATGATGCTGATGCCCTCTCTCAGCCTGTTGTAGCAGGCTATTGTAAAATTTTCTGAATAAGATGGAAGAAAAATGCAAAAAATAATTTCAAAATAGCAACAATAGCACATTAAAGGTACAAAAAGTTAAATGCCATCTAATGAATGCCAAATAAATTATAAAAAGTACTTTGTATTGTTGTTAAGGAAATAAAAACTAAATAAATGAAGAAGATAAAATTGATGTTTAACATGAAACAATTAAGAAGAACTTGATTGAAGAAAGATAAAAAATGATTGCTTAACAATATTCTTTTTTTTTTTATTAGCAAGAGAAATTTTAACAATGAAAACGAAAATGCAATAAAAATATATAAGAAATTTTCTTTTCAACCACAAAAAGAAGAGGAATTAAATTATTAGTTCGAGAGTTTGGAAAAATATAATTCTGTATAAATATTGGAACAAGTTTTAAAACAAAAGACCTCTATTTCTATTCATATTACACAAATTGAAACAAATTATGCCCACAAGGTGTACGTTTGTAATTAATCTATAATAGAAAACCCTTTAGTTGTTCTCTTTAAGTCGCTTTGCTTGAATGTTTTTAATTTATTTATGACAACTTTTCAGATTTTTGTTGATGCTGATGTTGGACTGTATATTAAAATGTAGAGCTTTGAGTATAAATGTGTTATTATGAAATATAGCAGCAATTTCTTACAAAAAGATGTAGATAAAGTTTTAAATCAAGTTGTTACCTCCATTGGTTTTTCTTTTTTGCAACACTTCCGTTTCCGCTGTTGCATTGGGTTGGTTTTTGCTGGCACAAAACAACTTTAAAATAGATAAAGAAAAGCAATAAGAGAAAAAAAAATCTACTGCCGTTTAGTTTGTTGGGTTTCTTCCCCCCCTTTTAATGTTCTGTGCTCATCTTAGTTTTCTAGTTTTATTGCGCTGCTTTTTCACACAAAACACTTTGGTGTTTATCTTTATCGTTCTTGATTTATCCTGTAGCTGTCAACGTTGCATCGTTAGCTACATTATATACGATCCACTGCAGTTCGTGTAGGTAATAGCAGAAAAACGTTAACAATCTTTTAGTTGTTACATTTTTTTTAATCCACTAGATTTATTTTTTTTTCTTTTTTTCAGTTGCTCAAACTAAAGTTGAGAAACGAAATGTTGATGATAAAGATGCAAATTTTTTATTGGCATTCGGAAAATAACAGTTGGGATGTAGTGGGAGTGGAGCATGAATGTAAGAAGTTGTTTATTAAAAAAGAAAATGAAAAAATAATGGGAAAGAATTTTCATCTTCTGTGTTTTGTTTTTGTTGCTGCGGACAAAGTGTTAGCGATGTAGTAAAAATCCTTTTTAAAAATTGTATCAGTATGCACAAACTTTTTCATTGCTAAACTTTAGCAATTCTTTCCTATTACTCTGCATACTTTTGCATAAGAAACAAACAAACAAACAGACACAATAATTTTGCTTAGTATATCTAGATGTAGTGTGTGCAAGTTTAAACAGGTACTTTGCATTTTAAGCGTAAATAAAAAACTATTGCTGTTACAGTACAAGCCACATCTCTCCCTGTGTGAGTTAAAGCATGAAAGTAGAATATAAAATCACAAAGTTTAATATTTGATTTATCTGTTGGAGCAATAAAATTATTACCCACATGCATTATAAACACCACAAAACAGTTAATACTAGACATGATTTGCAACATAAATAAAATTGTTAAAACTAAGTTCCTTAGAAAGAAGTATAACAGCTGCTAGGCAATGGAATTAATGTTCTCAAATAGATGATAAAATATATTGAATAACAAAATATACGGTAAAAAGTAGCAGATTTAAATGCAATACAATTATTGTTAAATCATAAAATAAAATATACAATAATTTTCGCTATTGTTATTGACACATTTTACACGTTTATTTTACCATTAGTTTTTTCTTCATGTTTTTCTACTAAAGGGTGTCTTTTTATGCCCGATAGAACTTGAAATTGTAAAAAATAACACAAAAAATTAAATTGTAATCAAAATTTCTTTTTTATTCGAAGGATCAATACGTGACATTAACATTTGAAAATGATTTCGGGCATATGGGCACCGCGGCTGTTCTTGACGAAGCGCATTCTGGACATCCAATTTTGGGCCACTTTTTCGAGCACGAATAACACGAACAATGCTGTCCTCCAAGGCGTCAATTGTTGCTGGTTTATCAGCATAAACCAGTGACTTCACGTAGCCCCACAGGAAATAGTCGAGTGGTGTCAAATCGCACGACCTTGGAGGCCAATTGACAGGTCCATTTCTCGAAATCAACTTATTGCCATATTTTGATTTCAATAAGTCGATGGTTGCGTTCGCTGTATGGCACGTAGCGCCATCCTGTTGAAACCACATCTCGTCCGGATCAATGTCATCCATATTTTTAAACAAAAAATCATTGATCATGGTGCGGTAACGATCTCCATTGACCGTAACGCGAGCTCCGGCCTCATTTTTGAAGAAATAAGGTCCGATGATGTCACCAGCGTGAAAACCGCACCAAACGGTGCATTTTTCTGGATGTAATGGAGTCTGTAGGGTCTGTTGTGGATTGGTCTCACTCCATATGCGGCAATTTTGCTTATTAACAAACCCGTTAAGCCAAAAATGCGCCTCATCGCTGAACAGAATTTTGCGATAAAACAACGGGTCAGTTGCCAACTGCTCTAGAGCCCAATCGGCGAAAGAACGACGCATATAATGGTCTCGTGGCTTCAATTCCTGCACCAGCTGGATCTTATACGGGTGTAGGCCGAGATCTTTGCGCAAAATTTTCCACGTAGTGGACGGACAGAGCCCCAATTCCTACGACCGACGACGAATTGATAAATTTGGATCTTCTTCCACACTTTCGTTTACAGCGGCGATATTCTCTGCAGTACGCACATTCCTTCGACGTGTTGGTGTTATTGCATCCTCTAGAGAGTATGTGGTACGAAATCTATCGACAGTTCGACGAATGGCTTGTTCAGATGCACGATTATGTACGCCATAAAAATGACGAAGTCGTCTATAAGTTGTGCGAATCGACGACTGATTTTCAAAGTAAATTTGGATAATTTCGTAGCGTTGTTCAAGCGAGAGTCTATTCATGATGATTTGTCAGAGTATACTGAAACAAATAAAAAAAATGTTTCATCAAAATTTCATTTTTTGTGTTACTTTTTACAATTTAAAGTTCTATCTAGCTTAAAAAAACACCTTTTACTTTAATTACTTGTACTCTCTTCAGATTTTCAGTCCCTTGCAGATTTTTTTAGTAATTTTATACATGCAAGTTTTAAAGCTCAATTTCGATACGCTTTCGACTTTCCATTGAATACCAAAGTTTATTATAATTTTGAAGCATAAATAGTTGTTTCGTTTTGTTTCTAGATTCTATAAAATAAGTCTTTTTTAATAATAACTTTTTACTTTTACTCGAGTTAAAACACAAAGTTAAGCTAGATTCATTTAGTTTCAAGAATATCGATTACAATTTCAAAATTTCAATTAATGTAAAGACAGCAGATGAAAATGAAATTGTTTTTGCCTAATAATTTTCTAAAATTTTCACAAAACTACTCGTAAATAAATAGCAGCAGTTAAAGTGATAATTGCAAGTTAATTGATGCTACAAAGTTAGTTTTTTTTCCACCAGCATCGTACAGATTAATATGGTAAAAAAGAAAGAAACCTAGAGACATAAGAGGCTCTAACTATCGCGTTTGGTAAGAGCGATGCTGGGTATTGGTGAAAGGTCTATATTTCTTACTTACGAGCACCTGCCAATTAATTACTCTACACAAAAAGTTAGACAGACTCAAAGTCAGTTGCACATAAAATTTGTAAATGGTATTTAAGCCTTTTGTGCATTGTCACGTTTTAAGTAAGAGCTTTTCAGGAATTTTTTTACACTTAATTTTTCGCTAGTTTGTATTTTTGTCTATACATTCTACGTCTGTCTATTGTCACAGTAATAACGACAAGTGAATTCAAAATGATTTATTCGAGTGGAAAATGAGATACAAATAGCTGACAACTTGATGAAAATTTATTGCTCTATTTCTTCAACAATATGAGTTGAGAATTATACTACAAAATTATACAAAAAACAAAGCAACAACAATTAGAATACATCACAATGTTGCCGCTGCCATTGCCAATGCCAATACCATCATCAACAAAGCAGCTGATGATGATGATGTTGTTGTCTTCTTATGCTACATCTTGATGTTATTAGCTTAACGTTTAAGTATTTGCGCTTATTTTCAAAACTATTCTCTACTGAAAACATTTTTGGCATATCAATATCATTATCAACTGAATATTTAGTTAAAAGATTATTTTGTATATGTGTGTGTGTGTCATCTTTTTGCTAGCTATTGAATTTTACTAAATCATTGTCAAATTAATTTTGCATAAAGTTAAAAACGAAATAAAAAGCGAAACCCTTCAACCAAGTAAAAGTTCAATTTGAATTTATACTGGCTATCGTTTTTGCTTAATTTTGTTTTATTTCACTGCCTTAAGCTGAAACAGGAATATAATAAAAATATTTTTAACTAAAAATGTTTAATGAAGTATTTTGTTTTACTTTATGTAAAAAAATATTAAAGCTTAATTTTTTGTATCAGGTGAAGGCTGAGCTAACAAATACAAATACAAAGAATTTAAACTTTAGAAATTTCATACAGTTTTCGGGAACAAAAATAAAACAAATTTTAATGTTTAACGAAAATATAAGTGTGGAATCCAAACAGAATTTAAGATTAAACAGACCCAATAAAAAATGTAACATTTAAAGACTAAATTTTCGTAATTGTTTTGATGTGACGACGTGATAAGATTTACATCTGCACCTGGTCGCGGGCCTTAATCAGATGGTGGAGCATTACCACTGTGGATGCTAGGTAGCGCCATCCTCGCCCTAGAAGGCCTTCGAATACGTATATCCTCCGCTCACTCCTAGTTGCATTTTCAAAAGCTCGAAGCAGGCCGCGGCCTTCACTCCTTGCTGAAGATTTGGAGACTATCCAACTGCTGATACAGAACGCATTAAGCTTAATATAATTAAGAACACGACAGCATTCATACTCACTGCACCTGAACCATTCATTATGTTGATTGTGAATGTTCCGACCCACAAACTCAAATGAGAGCCTCGAAACACACAGTCACCACGATACTCCCGAAGAGCCAACCTCAATAATCAGTCAGAGAACAGCTAAACGCCTAAAGAGACAAGTAGCGGAACTCTGGGGCTTTACTGATTCCCGTGGAAATATAGTGGATTGTCCAGTTGGCTCTTGCTAGCCTTGAAGGGGACTGGGCGCCCTTTTACCCCCGAAAGACACAAGTTTAAATGGTTGTGTGATCCATAAAGATTTATAATGTGCCCCCGGGGGGATCTTATGATGTGATGATGTCATCATCAAGGTGAGTTAGTGTCAGGCTCAGAACATTAGCGGGGTATCTACTTATGTGGGTATATTGCCCGCCACTTTGCATTTTATGCGGAACTAATCTAATATTTCCGTCTTTTATTATTATTCACTTATTAAAGTAACCGACGCACAGTGGCTCAGAATCGTATTTCATTGGCCAAAACTCTGTAACTTTTTAATTAACAAAGATTTTTTAGAAATTCTTTTTTTAGCCAATAGATAACATCTTAAGCTTTCATTGAGTTTAGGTTTCATTAAGTTCGGTACAGCGCACTGCACTTAAAATTATGCTTAACAATGCTTACATATTTTCTACTTTTTGGTCAATTTTAAAATAAAACAGTTAAACTTAATTTTTCTTTAATTATATATTTATTTATAGTTATAAATAGATTGTAGATAAATAAAATAATATTTAATATTAATATTTGTATACTTTATTTCATTCAAATATTAAATGCAAATCATAGTTATTATTCATTTTGCTGGAATATTTCCTGTAAATATTCTATATTCTGCTCTGTATTACTAGTGTCCTGTAGCAATGCCTTAGCTTCGGCATGTAGGTCCGAATGATTCACTTTCCATTGTCTTCGAATGCAAGAGATGAAGGGATCTGATGTTGTCAATAATATATGAAATAAATCTTCATTTGTAGAACTTCGTGACATTTTTCTGGTATTATGTTCTCTGTAAAATCTATAATCCTTATTTCTTTTTTCCTGGCTTCCTCTGATAAATCTCCAATTGGTAATAAATGGAGCTTAATGACATCTTCTCCATCGTAAAGAACTTTGCGCGCTGTTGCTGACATATTTCTATAATTGTATTTGGATGTATATCTAGCAACGGTTTCCTTGGCATAGTCACCAAATTTTCTAGCATAATTTGTTCATTGCACGCAATTACTTCAGTAATTCTTTTAAATCTTGAAATAACATCTATATCAACACCTGTTATACCAGATGTAGTTTCGGGATGGCCATCGTTTGTATTGCCTGATCCTTTTTTTGGTTGATTTATAATTAACCCATGTTTGAGATATGCATCTTGAACTTGTTTCTTTTGCAACTTTCTTTTCTCTTTGTTGGTGTCATTATTCCTTACTGATCCTGAAGATCCGAAGTCCAAATCATAGCTAATTTTCAGTATGTGTTCCATAAACCTTATCCCCGTATGTAGCGGTGATAATCTAAATTCAAATGGTTTAACCGGCTTTACATGTATGTAATACAGCTGGATGAAGCTTTTGTATCAGTCAAAACCTGGGCAGTTTGCCGTCTATCATTGAAAGTATTAATTGCTAATTCAATTTAATAGTCTGTTCATCTATCTCTAACTCTAATGACTTTAGTGTTGAAATTTGATCTCTAATGTCACTTCTTAATGGTATAACGAGTTTCCTTTTTATGCTCAAATTTTATTGGTCTGCAGTATTTCGTAGACGATGGAGTATAGTCTTTCCAAATACAATTTGTTTGCATTGTTCTGGACGAAGGTTCCGAGTCTTCTAAGTACTTTATTAATCGCAATGGCACAAATGACAGCATGAACATATTTGTGTCAGAAATATCTTCAAATAAAAATTTTTTATATTGTTTTTGGCTAGAAGATTCATCGCATCCCCATTTACAAAAAGAGTCAAATTGCAGTTGAGATTTTTTTCAATTTAGGAAACTTTAAGTGATTGTAGCAATCTTTCGGCTGTATGATCAAGTAGAGCTTGCCGTTGTAACTGTGCTGGAATTGGTGTAATTTTGATAGATTCCTTTGGAGGATAACTTTTCTTTTTAGCTGCAGTTATGTGATGATATGATGGGTATAAATTGTACTTTATATAACTATACTTTGCTGAAATAAATTTAAAAAATTTTTTTCCTATAATTTTTAGCAGGTAATTGAAACATCTGTGCAAAAAAGCATGAAAACTTCTAGGAAGTTTTTCAACCATTTGAAGAAATATTTATACCACTAATAACTTTCCTCTCTTTTTCCCTACGTTTTGCTATCTGCAATTTGTATTTATGTAACAGAATTTTGTTTGTAAAAATTTTGAGTTTTTTCATTCAAATAAAAAAAAATGTTGTACGGGCGTGTCCGGACGGTTGCAAAAGTATATATAGGCTTAAAGAAAACACTTTTGTCTTTCTTTGGGTGGTATCGTTTTTTTGTTCTTCAAAAGTTATACACTGTTAAACTTCAAATTTTACGAATATATGGTTGTTTAAAATTTATTACATAACACCCTAACTAGAAATTATACAGGGTGCTCAAAAATCATTTGTAAAAAACAACAGTCTACCCCACATAATAAAAAAAACCGCAGCTCATTATCAATAACAGTTTTCAAGAAATCGTAATTAATATAAGATCAAATATTACAAATTTTTTTTATTTCTAAATTAACTTAAATTCTTTCCTTTTAGCCTACTACTGGCTACCTAAGTTCTGATCTGTTTCCTTTCTGATGGCATAACAATTTTAAGAATTCATGTAAAGAAAAAATATAGGTTTTGGCCAATGAACATTTATTGAGCCACTGTGCGACGTACTCTAAAAAATGATGAAAGAGCACAATAAAACAAACAAAATACTTCTAAACAAATAGGACAAAGCTACGGGCCAATGAACTATTAATAATAGAAGCGGATAAAGGAAACACGACTGTAGTAATATACAAAAAAGACTATATAAACAAAACGCATCAATTTATACGACAGACCAGCTGCACTGAATAAAAAATGGACCAATAATACTCAAAGCATAAGCGAAAATACATAAAGAAAATATGTCAAAGAGACCCATAGTAAATTATCAGTATATCTTGCCTTCCTATTTAAAAAAAGCATAAATTTACAAAATACATATACTTTACGTAATACACACAACCTTGTCGAGAACTTAAAGACATAAAAATAACCAAAAATAAGCGACTCGTTTCATTTGACATCAAGGATTTAAATACCTCAATAACAACACCTGAAAATTTAGTTATCCAACGCCACAAACAAAACAATTTATATGACAACCGTATATGACAACCGAAATTATAGATATAGCAAAAACGATAACAGAACTACTTTCGGCTTAAGAAGCACTTTTACAAATTACCTCATGGGCTCGGCATGGAAACCCCAACTTCCGCAATCTTCATAGAAAAAGAATAAGACAGAAATTTTTATTATCTTAACATCGATTGGTGAGCCTTTTTACAAGAACTTTAGAGACCACTACACACGTTTGTAGCTTTGTTCCAAAGGTGAACTTCAATAAAAAAAGTCCATATACATAACAAGAATTTTATGTTTCCTTTTACCAGCACCAGGGGGCGCTAAATATTTAATAGACTTTAAGTTAAATTAGTAAACCATAAGACAAGTCTTATTTGCTAAAGTTATTACTGCTATAAATCAATTGTATGAGATACTCGTACTTCTGAAAATGAAACGCGCTTACTTTGCCAGAGTCCATAAAAACTTTATTAAACATAAATCCGATTCCTTTCAACCCTCAAAACTGAAGAATATTATAGAAGAAATCGTCACAAGAAATTAAAAAAAATATTTTATTTTTATTTTTTAGTAATTAATTTTAAGCACTAGGTCTTATTTAATAAAATTTTTTTTTTAAAAACTTTATTTTTTATTATATTTTCGATATTTCGCCAAACCGTTGGTTGGCATCATCAGGAAAAACAAAAATAATAATGAACAAACAAATTGAAAAAATTTTTTGATTAACAAATTCAAAATAATCAAAAATTTTTTTCAAAAAAAACAAAACAAACAAAAACAATAAAAAAACGACAAATTGAAAAAATTTTTTTGATTTACATACATACAAACAAATTTTCAATAATAACAAATTTTTTAAATGAAAAACAATTTTGAAAATACATAACACATTTACATTTACATTTTTATTAAATAAGACCTAGTGCTTAAAATTAATTACTAAAAAATATTAAAAAAGGTCAAAAAATTATAACTATTATATATTTTATTTTTACATAAATAATTTTATTTTTTGGAATAATTTTTAATTTAATCTACGTTAATATGTGAGAAGATGAGAATATCATAAAATATTTACTAAAGGAATCTAGCACATATTAACGTAGATTTTTTTTTTTATTTTTAATTAAAATAACGCTGAGATGGAGCCACCAGATGTCTGCAAAGAATCATATGGTGGGGTGAAAAAAAATTGTTTTTCATTTTTAAAAGTCTTTCATTATCTTGTCAATATATTGTAAGTTAAAGTTAAAGAAAGTTTAGTTTTATCGTTCATTTAGTGACATATTTTAATATATATTTTTTTTATTATTCTTTTTTTTTGTTTTGTAAATTTTTGTTGTAAATTTCATACGAAATTATCAATTAAAATGATTTATGATTGTAATATGACAATGCCTCTTCAAATCATAACACTCCAAGTCTTTTTGTAAGTCGGCAAAATGATGATGGTGTAACACTGTAATAAAAGAGGTGTATAGACATTTAAAAGTCAATGGCATGTTAATGAATGCCATACAAAGTGTATAAATGCAACTAGAACATACAAATTGTTTTGTTATTTATGAGTTTGATAGACCTACGAGCACAATGATTTATGAAGGATGCTGTGAAACAGCTTCTCATATTCACTGTGCAAGTATTTTTCAAATAAAATAAATGAAAATTGTATTGTTATACAATTTTAGATTTAATATCTAGATTCATACGAGTACATTCATTTCATTTGGTTGCGGGTTTTTGTCTAATTTTTTCTCTTTGTGATGACTATGATGTTTGTTTGGTATTTGTGTGAATTAGAATCTATAAATACTCGTACAGCTATAAAATTTGAAATGCAGGAGAATATCATCATCAAGAATTCTTCTTTATAGCTTTTCTTGTTTTTGAGTAAAGATTTGTAGTTGTGGCAGGATTTCCTGCAGCGCATCCCTTGGGGCTTATCTCTTACGTGTGTACACGAGGCGGCAGTGTATCCACAATTAGAAAAATGATGTTGTCTTGTTAGAACTTTAGGGGTGAGTTGTTAGATATTCGTTTTTGGTAAATGTTTCTATAGATATAACTAATAGTTCGCTTTGCTGTTACTGCTGCTGTTGCTGATGATGATGATGTTAGGGGTATGTGTGCTCTTTAGTAAATCAACAATTAATCAATACAAAAGTCAAATAGCAATTCGTTTCATATTCAACATTTGTAGATATTTCAATGCGTGTATGTGTATGTGTGAGTGTGTGTGTTTTGCTTTGTAATAATTTTGAGCATCAGAGAGTAACATTTTATAGGAGTTTCTTTCGCATTTTAACTTCAACTAAAATAAAGTAAATATTTCATGGTTGTGTTTAGTGTAACTTCTATTTCTGTTTAAATTAATTGATTCGCTTTACCATTTCTCCAATGATAAGGCTTTTCTGCTACACTTGTTATATTTCTCTATTCTCAATGAATTGAATTATGTATTTGCCCAACTGAACATCGGTTGCATAAAAGAGATAAAATTATTTTTATTGCTAATTTTGGAAGGGTGGGTACACTTTTATAATTATTTAAAACCTAATATTTTTTTTATCATATTTTGAGTTTCTACCAGAAAAGGGTGACTCTTTAGAAATATTTTATTCTTCTCAAAATTACAGCAAAAACCCTTGTTCTTAAAACTGAAATATTCAAGAATTAAATTTTCATTTAATGATGAACAATTCCGTAGGAAAGAGAAGAAACTTCAAAAGCGAAACATTTCTACAGATATAATGTAATGCTTGAATGAATGGGGTGGTGTTGTCAAAGTATTTGTTTACACATGTTTAAACTTTTATAATAAATTATAATTTATGAAATTTAGGCATAATGTGTCACACACACATATTGATATAAATTTTAACGATAGTCAAAGATAATTTTAGTAATAAAAAAATTTTTATTTTTATACAACTAATTCTGATGACACATTGCTTTTTATTGTCTACCGATTTGTTGAATATTCACTATATATGAATGTATAGAAAAATTTATATATACATATAAATTATGTACAAAATTAAATTAATTAATTAAAATGTGGTGCCTAAATTAACAATTTATTAAATATGTAGAAATTTGGCCACTAGAAATGTGAAATAATTATTCTAATTAAATTTTTCTTTGCAAAAACGACCTTTGTCTCCTTGCTGTAGCATTTTGTTACAATTGCAAATTAATTAAGATAATCGAGATTTTATTGTAACTTTTCTTTTCAAAAGCTTTAAAAAAAAATAAATAAAAGTATGGATTTTCCTTTTATGTGGTAAAAATAAGGGATTCCCAATATGTTCTCGTGTGCATAAAAGACATAGACAGTTAATTTGGCTCTTCAAAAAGATTCGCCTCTGGGAAGGAATAGCAAAGAGGTAATGGGTAGTAAGATAAACAATGAAATTGCAAGTAATGTGTTTTTTTATTAATTAATTGCAGTATCTATGGTGTTAAGAAGCCTAAGATATAATGCTTAAAAGTAAAACAGCGGAAGGACGACACCATGATTGTATTAAATATACAACAGATCAATCCATCAACCAAACTACAGCGTAGTATTCAACCTTTCAAAACTCTGAACAAGAGTAATGAAACTTTAATCATGCTCTTCAAAATGGAACTTCCATGAGTCCAAGTTCCATTCAAATTTCCAAAAAAAATTTAACTCTTTTGGTAATTTTAAAAATCAAGATTTAAAGTATTTAAGAAAATCTGTCTTTTCGATAAACTCAAGCTAATATCAATCGATTTTATTGTTTGAACCACAATAAACGTGGCCAGACATTGAATGCATATTACAGCTAACAACATACAATAGTAGCAACAGCAATAAAAAAATCAACAAGAAAAAATGTTGTTGTGCAGAGCCCAGCAAAGGATTTTGGCAAGTTCAATGAAAACATATTTTGTTTAATGCTTGATGATGATGATGATGTTGATGATTCTGTAAGTAAAGTTTATTGGTAAAAACCTAGACATTTTTAGGTTGAGCAAACCTCAAAAACTACAAGTACAAATGTAATAACAGCAAACACCAAAGAAAAGATTACATCAACAAGGTTTAAATATAGATAAAAGGCTTTTAGCATTATTAAATTTTATAGCAGAAAGTCTTAATCATACATCAATTACACACCCATACATGGATACGTACGTTATACATATATATACAATGTTTATCTATCAGTTATTAGCCACAAAAGAATGATATTAAACTGATTACAGTGGATTTTAATAAATCATATTGTTCTTCACAATTAAATTGAGCTTAAGAAAAGTTATTATTTTGATGAGTTGTAAAGTTTTGTTATTAACGTAAAGTTTATATTGCTGCTCCTACTACTGCTACTATTACTACTATGGCTACAATTTGATAGATGTTGTTTAAGTATTTAACAATTTATTACACAGAAGCCTCACACACTTGGACCTGGTTGACCAACACTTCTTAATCAGCCTAAATAATTGCGATTTATCTTTAATGTGTCTACTTGATTAACGTTAATTAATGTTATAAAGATTCACACTAAACTAAACTCTGCAGTGCGCCATGCTCATTTACACACACACACACACACTTACACACACACACAATTAGATTTGCCCCACCTTTGCAGAGGTTAGTTAATTTTGTTTAGGGAATGGGTTAGTTTTTAAGTATTTTAAGCTATAAACTTGATAATAACTTCTTATGCAAGAACATACATAAATCTTCAACTATATAGAGATACAGTTGCAAAGTAGGAATAAACACATGTGCATACATAAATGTATGCATACATACAAGCATACAAAAAATGTTTGTTTATATTAATATTTATTGTTTATTATGCATGTTCTTCATCAGAACATAATTGCATTTGAGTTCCTATAAGTACATATACATATGTGTGTATATGTATGTGCCGATGTATGGCCGGATTTATGTAGAAATGCATGTAAATAATATTAAGTGTAAATTTGCAAAGTGCATTGTTTTTACTAGCTGCCAATAAGTTAATAATTATAATAACAACAATAAAGACATGTTCATAAATAAATTATGTTTGTATGTTCGCTTACTTGCTTACGTTACTGCTGCAAATTGCACTCCAAGTAATTAGACAAAATTGTAATTTATTACTGTGCGATTTTGTTTGTTTTTTTTCTGTTAAAATTTTATTAATTATTAAATATTCGTACACAACCAAGAAGGATATTAATTTATCTTATTATAATAAATTGTTTTAAGTGCAATTCAAAACAATGAATGATGGAATTAAATACGACCAAGCAACGTGAATGTATTGTAAAGTCCTTATGTTGAAACAGCCCCTGTTTAATTTATTTTTACTTTTCTCCTCAGAGGATTTTTGCTTGCCTACAAAAAAAACCAAAACCATTTGGGTAGCAATTCAAATATCTCTACTTGTTACAAAAATAATTGTTTACCTGCTTATAATCTGTGTAAGTTAATTTGTTTAAAGGTGAATTGTACTTGTCTGTGAGTCTACTTCTTTTACAAACTATGTAACTCTATTATTTGAGTAAAATTGATTTTTACACTTACCAAAAAAATTTTAAATGAGTAGGACGAGTGCACGTTAGTAAAGTTTTGGTCTTGAATTAAAAAATTTTATTGGAAAAGATCAGCAGAATATTTAAATAAATGTTCTTGTGAAGTTCCCTAAATTTATGAGTCTTTTAAAAAAACCTTTATTTCTTTCAGAAACATTACTGAAATTAAAATTTCAATAGAATAGAAAATAGAAAAAATTTCATAATCACACAATATTTTTTTTAGTAAAATTCGAATCCATAAAGACTAGTTAAAACATGTAATTCTGGTTTAGTCAAGAAACCCTTCCGCATCTATTCTGAGCTTGATGTAGTGAAATAACGCTTATCATTTTATGTTGATAGAGACAAAATTAGCAGCGTATTTTATTGTGGCTCTTATGGTGGAATTATAAAGAAACAGGAAATGAAATTATTTATAAAACTTTCTGATGTGTGATGATGCCTTTGAATGGTTTCAAGTTTTAAACAAAACTTTTTTTCTTAAGATAAGAATTATTAAATGAAATTTGTTAATCGGAAAACCTTCGAAATGCTATAATTTTCGCTGCAGTTTCTTTACGTATAGAAAAATATTTTGTCTTTTTAAAAAATTCGATTTTCGAGCAAATATGGCTCACAATTATGTTTGTGAATAAAAATGAAGAGATAATGTTAGTCATTACACTTGACTAGTGGGCCTTTACTTGCAATAGCTCGAGAACAGACGGTCCCTGATAAACTTAAAACAAGAAGTAGTAGAGTGGATTTTTATGTTAAGCATGGTAACAAGCGTGGTTTTCAGAAAAACACTGGATAATATGAACTGTGTTAAATTGTTACTGCATTTGAGTGTGATTTGTTTTACATCCGCGCCTGACTATGTAGTCTTAATCAGATGGAGGACAAACCACTTTGTATAATTTGGAACATTATACATACGTCCTAGATAGAAGAAGACATAATTCTAAGCAACAGAACCACCTAGTTGCAACTTGAATAATTCCAGGGCAGGTCTGCAAACTATCACACCTTGCTAAAGAGTTGGAGACTTTCTAACTCCTGTCCAGAACACATGTCAAGCATGCTCACTGGACTGGATCATTCACTTAGGGTGTCATTAACAGCGAGATGATCCTGGCCACCATAAATTCATATAATCCCTTATGGGGCCGCAAAACCACAACCACCACGATGCTCCCATATAGGGGCCAACCTCAATGATCAGCCAGAGAGCTTTTATAAGTCTAAAGAGACAAATAATGAACTCTGCGAGCTCACTGATCCCCGTGGAAATAAAGTGTTGTATCCAGTTGACCACCTGCCTGTCTTCAGGGGACTGGGCTTCCTTTATACCCCCAGTTGCACAGATCTAGACAGCTGTTACGTACCGTAAAGACCATAAATGTGCCCCCGGGGGGGACTGCATTTGAAATAATAAAGATTTTTCATACAATAACAAATCAATATTTACAGCAAAATTTATAAAATAAATATTTCTTCAAGTGCATTTTAACTCGCCATCTGTCATCGTGTTCTTACGTTAAGTATTGTGAACAAAATCTTTAACAAACAACTACATCGTAAGTAAGAACATAGGATTCTGTTAAAGTTAATTGTTTTTTTTTAATTTAATTTTTAAAATATAATTTCCTAGCAAAAAGAAAAAAACATTTTGTACTCAGAAACAAAGATTACTGTCTGACATATGGTTAATACAGTGACAACACAAGCTGCTACAACGACAATAATAACTACAAGCTAAAAGAGGAAGCCTTGGTTTAGCACTCTACAAATTTTCATAAGTCTTAATAATACCAGTCAATAAACTAATCCTCTTAAGTTTTTGTTTTTCTAATTTTTACACAGAAACAAAAAAAACAAGAGGCACTTGTACATGAATGCATGGAAATTGTGAGAGAACTCCAAACAAACATTGACATGCTTCCTAAAATATCGTTTACCTGATGTGACTGATGAGTGTGTATGAACGTTGTATGTACATTTACTTCATATATACATACACACGTATATATGTAGGCATGCAGGTATATAAAGTCTCCCTAAAAATATCAGGCAGTCCATCAGTGTTGGACAGGTTTTTAGTAGATTTCAATGTCGGTAACATATATTTCACACGTGCACTTTCAACAATTTAGAAAATTTCTATATGAAATTTGTAGGTTTGGCCGCATAAGTGGCAAGAGGGAATATTTGTTATGTATAGTTTTCAAATTTTGTTGTTGTTTTACATTTTCATTTTTCCTAAATAGAAAATCGGATTTCCATTTTTGTGAAAATATTGTCTTTAAAAGGTAGTTTAATTGTAAAAAGCATGTCATCGTGTACTGACTGAATCAATGAATGAATGACACACTTATGTTTGGAATAATTTTGAAAAATAAAATTAAACAATAGCAAACAACAGATACCCTCTGGTCATTGATTTTAATCATAATCCATAACAAAATAACAAAACACATTGAAAATCTATTAAAGAATTTTTTTAATTAAAAAATTTAAATCATTTTTAAAGAATATCGTAGTGTAATACTACAGCAAAACACTGTTATTGGATGAATTTTCGAAAGTGCTTTTATATGTTTGTATATTAAATAATATTTTGCAAATTATGTGCATATTTTTACTAAACTTATCATCATTTACATTCATTTCATCTTTTATAGTCTCTTACACAAACAGATATCACAAATAGTGCGTGCGTACTGAAATTAGAACTTGAATTTGAATTGGTTACACTTTGTCCTGTGAGTTCTTTTTAATGGCAGGACCAACAACATATGTTGTGTGTAAAAGCTAGTTGATTGTTTCATTCCTGCTAGCCTTTGGAGGGGGGGAAAACGATTTTAAACTCTATTTTATTTAGTCAGTCTATATTTGTGAGTGTTTGCTCTAACCTTTTAATAGCTTGAAAAGTACATAAATGCAATATGGCATCGAACAAATATTGAATGAAAAAATACAATAGAAAAAAGAAATTCAAAATTTTCCTTCTAAAGCATCATCTGACAATATTTACATTCAGACAAAAGACACTTGCACACACTCGCATACACACACCTCACATGTACACTTGGTGCAGCCAGTAACTCTTATTATGAACGAATATGTTCTTGGATACTCTTGCTTGTTTGTGTTATTAAATGCGAGAAAGTATGTGTTTTTGTCTCTATATAAAAATTGACTTTATGACTAAAGAGTTTAAATTTGCAAAAGGGTGAAGGTACAGAGAGTGAAAATTTCCTCAGGCTAACAAAACAAAACCAAACATAAAATCTGCATACACATACAAATGAAATTTAAACTGAGGCCTTACTAAAGGGCCAAGCGAAATATAAAAATGTTCTTTCTCTTTCACTAATACATATGAACTTTATGTCTGTCATTACCCGCTTGACCAGACATTCGTTTTTATGCGTACATTCGCTAAAGTGAACATTTTTCGAAACAAAATTCTTCTTTTTTTTGCTTTTTTTGAGTGAGAGACAAAATTAACGGGATTTATTTATTTTTTGCAAAAGATTTATAAAGCATAAGTTATTTGTAATATGAAGTTGTAAGAAAACAGTTCAGAAAAATAAAACTTTTTAAAGTAAAGTGAAGAGAAGTGAAAAGTAAAATTTAAATATAAAGTGTTTTTATTGAAAATCAAAAAAATTGGTAAGTACTAAACATGAAAAGAAAAAGTAGAAGTTTTATTAGTGAATCTAAGCACGTGATTAATAATAGCCAGAGACGAAATGAAAACTCTGAAATTGTTCTTAACCCTGTTTTTGAAATTGAGCCTCAAGTAAATAATGAACGAATTGAAGAGGTACCTAAAACCAGAAATGATTTTAATATAAAATTGGCTCAATGGCTATCACTAAATAATATAAGTAGAAATGCTTCGAATAGTTTACTAAGCTTATTGAGAGAAAAGATACCAGATCTTCCCCAAGACGCACGCACTTTAAAATATACCCCTCGCGAAATAGTGAAAAGAACAGTAGAACCTGGAGAATACGTCCACTATGGTGTAGAAGATGCTATTACGGACTTTTTGAACAATTTCCAATATAAAAGAGAAAATATTTTGCTAAATATAAATTTTGACGGTCTTCCTTTATTTAAAAGCTCCCTAAAACAGGCGTGGCCAATATTAATTAATATTAATGGAACAAAACCTGTTTTTGTTGTTGGAATTTATGTGGGTTGCAAAAAACCTAAAAATTCAAATGAGTACTTGATAGAATTCATAGAGGAGATGAACCATTTAATTAAAAATGGAATGGTATTTCGCGAAATGGCATTTAGAGTAAATGTAAGGTCATTTATATGCGATGCTCCAGCACGGGCATTTATTTTAGGTATTAAAAATCACTCAGGATTTTTTTCCTGCAACAAATGTACTCAAAGAGGGGAAAGTTTTCAGAGAAGAATAATTTTCAAAAAGGCTGACTGTTCTCTTCGTACTGACAGCGATTTTAGAAATCGTTCAAATCCTCAACACCATAATGTACAGAGCCAACTAGAAATAGAAAAATTGCCTATTGACATGGTCAATCAGTTTCCACTTGACTACATGCATGTTGTTTGCCTAGGCGTTATGAAATCAATACTAATGGCATTAACTAGAGTTAAAGGCCATGCATTTTCTTTAAATGTATCACAAATAAGTAAAATAAACTCCGATTTAGTCATATTAAAAAAATTTGTTCCCAAAGAGTTCGTTAGGAAACCTAGATCGCTTGATGATCTTGAAAGATTTAAGGCCACTGAGTTTCGGACATTTTTGTTGTACACTGGGCCAATAGTTTTAAAAAACGTTTTATGCTCCTCAAGGTATAATCACTTCATGCTTCTTAGTTTAGGAATAAGAATTTTACTTCATGATGAATATTGCATGACTAAGAATGACTGTGCCACAAGATTACTTAACGATTTTGTATACCAAGTTCCTTCTTTGTATTTGTTTTCGATGGTTACATTCAATTTCCACTGTTTAACGCACTTAAGCAGCCAATCAAAAATATTCAACTCCTTAGAAACAATAAGTGCGTTTCCTTTTGAAAACTACTTAGGAAAGCTAAAAAAATTTGTTCAGAAAGGTGATGGAGTTTTGTCACAGCTTTATAACCGTGTTGTTGAGCAAAGCATTTTGAACATTCAGAGCAAAATTCATTATGGCATGGCAAATTTTTCAAAAACGGGAATATCTTACAACAATTTTTGGTTTGATTTAAACGATCCCAATGCATTTTTTTATGTAAAAGCTGATCGATACAAATTGTTTAAAATAACAAAAATAGAAACTTTGGACTTTACCCATATCTTACATAGCAAGTTAGTCGTCGGTCTCGAACCGTTTTTTAATTATCCAATAGATTCAACATTAGTTGGAATATTTTGTTCGAATAATTTACAGTTAAGTCAAGAAATTAACAAAATCCCAATTAAAGATGTTTCTGGAAAAATGGCTTTTTTTACAATCGAGTCTAATAATATCTTTATCCCACTTATTCACTTTTAGATCAAATATGAGTAATACTAGTTCAAACACATTTTTGCAAAGCCAAAACAACAACCAAAATCAAAATAATTCTGAACCATATACGGTTTACACAGAGTTGTTTGCACAACAACCCATCCCCAAGTTAAATGACAATAACAGTAACCAACTATCAGGTACTATTGCATATCAGTTTTAATTAATATAGATTTTAAATAAACATTTTTTAATTTTAGAAATATTAAACTATCTGCGAAAATTAGATCAGAACCTTACAGCTCTCCATTCAAAAACCGACCGCATAACAACAGAAATGATTTCAATTCGCAACGAAGTTTCGTCAATTAGAAAAAAACTCCATGGAGATGTTGCTTGCATTGAATATATTGTTCCGCAGCAACCGTTTACCACAATGGAGCAATACACCGAATTTGAAAACAGTTTGGAAAATGAAGAATTTTTTAAGCAATTTGTAAGTGTATATGGATGTGCATAAAAATCTATAGATATTTTAAGTATTTGTATTTCTTTGTTTTTCTAAAGATAAAAGAACTAACGGCTGTTGGCGAAAAATCTTACGAAAAATTCATACGGGTTGTCTGGAAAAAAATATTTTGTGATAAACTGGCGGAACAGTTTTCGTGGAGAGGAACACTCAACAAAAAATGCATAAGAGGATCAAGATTAACTTTAGCAATACGAAGTAAGAATGAACAAACTAGAACTTTATAAAAAATAATGCTTATCTATTTAATTTATTTATAGATTCATTTAAAAACAAATTCGCGCTAGAAGACGGCGATTTCGACAAAATTTCACAAAGGTTTTTTCAATATGCACATGATAGATTATCTAAATCTGATAAGTATCAAGACAAAAAGCTAAAACTTAATCCTAGTACTTAGATTTAAATGATAAAAATGATTTTTAATGATCAAAAAACAATTTATTATAAACCATAACTACAAAATTTTATGAAAGAAATGAAATGTTTTTTAATTAATAAAAATATGAATTAATTTTAATTTTTTATCTTTATTATTTATTAATAATCACAAATTTTGAATAATAAAATTTAATGTTATAATAAAAAATATGAATAAAAAATTTCATTTCGTTATCTTTATTCGATGTAGCGTAATATTCAAATTCTAATTTGCCTATACATTTTGTAAAATATATACAAAACGCTCTCTTTAATTTTTTGGAATAAAATTAATTTAATGGAAGAGCAATAAGCTGCAAAACCTTCGTTATCGAACTCTTGCTAAAGTATTAAAAGCAAATGTTTAGCGATATTAAAATAAAAGAAATAATAATATCATAAGCGAACATTTCGTGAAGTCGATATTTATTCGTTTTAGATATTGCTAAATAATTGCCATTGATAGTTTTCGCAAACATTCTAGATCGAAGGATTTGCTGCCACAAACTGAGCGACGGGTGAACTCTATGAGATCGTTTTCGTTTCACTAGCAATAGCCGTTCTCGAATGTTTTATTCGCGACGTGTTTACCAAACTATCTTTAGTGATATTATTATCGAATATCTTGGTCAAGCGGGTAGTAGAAAATGAATTGAATTTTCTTTTGTCAAGAGAATGTTTTTATTGTCTATTTTGAAACAAAATTTTAAATACAACTATAATTTAAGTTTCATAAATAGTTTTTGAACCCTTGGAGCATGATTTTAAATAACTCTCAATAAAAGAAAGCACTTTAAGAAACATAAGGGAGTTGTATGTATTTTTTTTAAGACAAATATTTTTATCATGGTCAAAGTTGAAACATGTAAACGAGGCTTCAATAAAAATTATTTTTTAGAGGAAATTGTAATATTCCTAGGCTTTTTATAATTGATATTCTTCTAAAATGAAATGTGTGTTTTCGTTTGTACGCTGGTGTGTGTGAGTGTGCTTGCACAGAATGCGACGGCAATACAAATCGAAATATGCTCATGTTCATAGCTGCGAAAAATACAGATATTTCGGATATCAATGTGATAATTTTGAATGACAATGCCGGGGAAATTTTTACCTATAAATCGATTGACTCTGTTACCAATCAAGACGATGTTGTAAATTATCCAGCCGAATTTTAAAATTCGCTTGAGTTATCTGGACTGCCGCTCTAGGGCCTACAAGTGAAAGTTGGTGTACCAATTACTTTGGTTAGAAATATCTGCCAGCCACGACTTTGCAATGGAACACGTTTGGTAGTCAAAAAAGTCATGGAAAATGTGATTGAAGCAAAAATTTTAAAAGGAAAATATAAGAGCGAGGATGTGCCGATATCACGCATTCCTATGATTCCTCCAGATTTGCCGTTTGATTTTAAACGGCTTCAGTTCCCCTGATACCTGTTTTTCGCACGGTCAATTGTATAAATCATGTTCACGTGTTAAGAAACCAACTGCTCGGTCGAAGAATGTCGTATATGTAAAAGCATTGCAATAGAATAAGGTGAATTATATAAGCACACAAAAATATTGAATTGTGAAAAAAATAAAATTATTAAAAGAACATAGAAACGAAAAAAAAGAAATGGTGTTCTTTTTGATTGAGTGATTGAATTTTTTGGCGCACACAAAAAAGAACGCTGCAGAATAAAAACAAACCACAAATGACTTGTTAAGCAGTCACGGGCACGCTAGTATCTTATTAAATTTAAATATTTTTCAAAAAGTACTACACTCTAAGAATTCCAACAATATATGAATGTATCAACCCTTCAACGAATAGTGAATATAGAAATTGTTAAGCTTATTAGCTGTAAGATCGTTTTTAAATAACTTGCACAACATTTGCTTAGTCGTTACTTATCTTGATGTGCATCAACATTATTTTCACAAAGCGAGGACAGGTATAACAAATAGTTCGTCGAACCCTGTTGTTGGCATTTTGACAGCAGAAAAAAAATATATATTTTTCCAATGACCAACATTTTTCATCTCTTGGTAGGATATTTGATATAAAAGTTTCCAAATTTCTGAGTAAAATAAAACTCGGAAAACAATTTAGAGTTCACGATTGCTTAAACTTTTTAAATAATTTGAACTAGAAACAAAGAAATTACATATAAAGCTGTTGGTGTTGTGCTTGAGCTACTAAAATGAGAAAATTAATAAATATTAGTCTTAGTCCATATAAATATTAATTATTTATATTTTTCGAAAAACAAAGGGTTTTTAAAGCTGTTGCTAAAAATTTTCTGCAAAATTTTTTAAATTACCACGAATTTCTTCCGAATATGTAGTTGGCTTCAATTGTCTTATATCTGTTACTTACTTGTATGTAACTCTTGATATTGTCCTTTAAATTTTTACTGCTGGGCACTTTTAATTAACTCTGATTGAATAGTATATATCGAGTTATTCATTTTTAATTTTCGTGCTTTTAAATTATACCAATTGCTCAACATTTTTCAACACCTGCAAACAAAATGAATATAAAAATTTGCAGTTTTCGTTTAATGCCTCCAGGATTTAGCCTTTCGGTTATCACATCTTTCACCAGTCGTCTCTGCTTTATATTTAATTTATGCAAATGAAGATAAAGTATATGAACGAATGAATAACAGTGTGCATGTTATTTAATTTTATGGCAAGCGAAAGTGGACATCTTAATTCGAAAACCTTAAGCATGTTTTAGGATTCTTTTATGGGTTTTTATACATCATAAAAATAAATAAAATTCTCTAGATAAATAAACTGTTTATTATGCACAACATAACACTGGATGACTTTGTCACCATATGTTGTTATTTCTCTTCTGTATACTTTCTTTTAATTTATTATCCATCCGAATAGAATAAACTAAAATAAATTCCTTTAAAATATGTAAAAATATATTTTCGGCATTTTTCTTAAATTTCTTATACACATTCAGTCACAAGTTGTTAAAAGAATGTTAAGCATTTACAAATGTCTTGTGTACGAGTCCATGTACAAAACTATAAGTTTTTGCAAAAACTGAGATTGAGAGAATGAGTTAAAAGATAAACGGTCATAAATTAACTGATATCTAATGCCATAAAAGCCTCTTCTTAATTTCCTGTATTGCTTTCAATATCAACATTAAATTTAGGGTAAAATTTCAATTTAGATACTTTCTTTGCTATTTCTTGTTCCTTTTCCAGTTGAAATTGTTTTTGTTTTCTTATTATATTTACGGCAAATTATGTAAGTTTCGTATTAAATGTGTTTGTAAAACTGAATGAGTTTTAAATTTATTTTTATGAATCAAACGTATAGTGGGGTTTTAGATGTTCCTTTTACAATAACACACATGTGAACTAGACATTTATTTTGCATTGCAATTTAAACTTAACTGTCCTTAGACCTAGACCTTCAAATATTTTGTTTTCCTTTTTTTGTAATCATAAAAGCAGCACAACCTTCTGTATGATCAAGTAAATATAACTTAGTTTACTGTTCCTTATTTATAGACAAGTAAGGCAAAATAGTCTTTAATATTTTGATTTGAAAAGCTCACATTCTATTCAAGAGGTACTTAATTTTAATGATGAAAAATTATGTGGCTTTTAAACAAAAAATAAAAAGTTTTTGTAGTTAAACCACAGAAAAATAAAGTAAACTTTTCTTAATTGGGTGCCAGAAAAGGAAAATATTTTTTATTTTTTTATTTGAGTAATATTAGTCAAGCTATGTAGACATATTGAGTCGGTAGAACACAATGATAAATAATGTTGTTGCTATTTTTGATGATTTTTACAGCAAAGCAGAAATAAAGACACAAAAGGAGTGTAAGAACTAAGAGACCCTAAGCGCTGGTTTAAGAAATAAAATTGTCTCTAAGAATTTACGTACTAAAGTCGACTGAATTTAAACAAATCTTTTTGGTAAAAATTTAAGAAGTTCGATATGAAAGTGGCATAAATATAATATATAATGATAATGATAATGGTTTCCCTTTCTTAAAACATGGCTTAGGAAAATATTTTATTCAAATTTCATAAAGAAACTTCAAAGCAAAAATTCATTTATTTATTTATTCTTGGTGCTTTAAATTTAGCAAATTTGTTTTAATATGGCAACAACAACAACAACAACGAACAACAAAATACTATTAAATTTAATCAAGCATATTGCTTTTAATACTCAGCAACAATCCCTTAATCATATTTTTGATTTAAAGTCTGGCAAACATGCACACACTAACCCCAGACTACACGCGAATCAAATACAGGGTGTCCGCCGGGAAGGTAAAGTACTTTGTTTTGCCATGACTAACATGACAATTCATATTTGCCAGTCGTAAAGTAAACACGTGACAAATTTATTATGGAAAAATATTCGATAAACCAACGTGTTTTAAATAAAAACATTTTATCAAAATCGATTACTGTAACGATGAAAAAGTAACGTAAAATTTTTGGCTAAAACAACGTGCCAACAAAATGCCTATAACCTATAAGTTATATGCCAAAGCACGGATCACAACATTCTGCAACATCGGCTAAAAACATTAATGCTGCTCAAGAAAGTGTTCAAAACAATCCATAAACCTCAATAAGACGCCGTGCTCAGCAGCTTGGTATTCAAAAAACATCTTTGGCCACAATTTTGCACAAGGATTTGCAAAATCCTTCTTCCGCAAGACCATTCACGCTGTCGTACATATGCCAATAGGATGTTACAAGTTTCCCATGACACCCTTGATTTTCATGAATAAATCAGAATGAGTGACGAGGCACATTTTTATTTGAATGGATATGTGAATAAATAGAATAGTCGGTTCTGGGGAATGGGAAACCCTTAAAATATTAAATTCCATCCATTAAATGTGGCAGTCTATTGTGCAATGTGGTCAAGAGGATTCTTTGGACCTTACTTCTAAGAAAATGAAAATGACGTATCGGTAACTGTGAAAGGGAAGCGATATCGTGATATGGTTGACAACTTCTTATCACCATAACTGGATGCTTTGGGCTTGATTAACATGTGGTATCAACAAGATGATGCCACATGACATACAGCCAGGATTACAAAGGAATTACTGTGAGACCTCTTTCCACAAGAAGTGAATTCAAGAAATGGTGATGTTAATTGGCTTCTGGCGATATTTGAAAAGCAAGGTTTATGGAAACAAACCAAAAACACTTGAGAAACTCAAATTAATGAAATACTGCCTGAAACGTGTGAGAATGTAATAAAAAATGTAATTAAAAGTGCTCGCATTTGTGAGCACTTTATCCGATATTGTATTTAATACCTAATTGCCGACGTTAAACATTTATCAATATAAGATCCATTCTCTTTCATTTAATCAAATATTATAAATAAACAAAGTAGTATACCTTACCGACGGATACCCTGTGTAATAACAACATAGAAATAAAGCAAAATAAAAATAATAAAAAATGAAAAATTTGGATATGGCAAATGTATTAAAATAGCAGATACGATTTTTTTACTCCTTTCTAACTATAAACTAGCATTACAATAATGCCAACAGCAACAACAAAAGACAACAACTAAATGTTAAAATGTTGTTTACTTCCCCGAAAATAAAAACATTTAAAACAAAGGGAATAACATTGCCAACAGCAACAACAATAACAAAAATAATAGAAAGCAGCGATTTTAGTCAAATAATTTATATATAAAGAAATATGAACAAAAAGATAAAAAACGAAATAAAACAAAATCTTGTTACATCCGTTTTATATAAAAAAAAAACACACATTGAAAAACATGTTGTATCTACAACACAATAAGGGAAAATCAGCAACACTAACATCCGACATATAAATATAATTGCATAAAGTCTAACATCACACACACACACAAACACACTCGCACATACATATTTGCATGCAAAATTATATTTCAGCACACAATATTTTTTGATAAAACTTAAAGCTAAAAACACAAGAAACAAATGTGAATACAATAAGGACGTAGGAAGAACTCTTGGAGTCATATTTCACCAAAGTTAAAAGTTCATTTGTAGCCGTAGACATCAGCGTAATTGCGAAAAAAAGCAAACAACGTTGTAGTGGCTGTTCATAACAACCAAATATAGTGTAGTGTATTGCCATGAACAACAGCTGCAGAATAGTATTTCTGGAAGGAGAAAATTAGACATCAAACAAAAAAAAAAAGTTCATGTCTCCAACAATCATATTCACAAAGTCGTCGTAGTAACGCCAAATGCTTTCGTTCATCACCCTTTTCCCATACACGCAATCAAAAGTATAGAAAGCACATTGATTTGTCACATGGTGTATCCAAGAAGGCTAATGTATAAATTTGGTGGAAAATCATTAAATTCAAAAATGAATTCCGTGATCTAGTATTTTTTTGTTTTTTTTTTTTTTGTATGGAAAATACATTGAGAGTCTCTTAAATCCTTTATACGAGTAAATAAGAAATAAGGCGATTTTTGTTTGTCATGGCTTAGTGCGCGTTAGCAATTACTGCAATTGCTAGAATATGACGCAATTGTGTACAAACAAACCATACGTTGATAACGAGGGTTTTTCTAAAAGACCTGACGGATTTCGCAAAAGGGTAGGGGAGGATTGGTTGCTGTAACAAACAGTTTTTAATACAACTTAAATTCTATTTCAATTACACATAAAACATTCTGCTTTTTTATTTTTAACTGTAAAATTTTCTTTTTCATTTCGTGTATGTGTGTGGCTTTTTTCGTCTATTCGTTAAATGTTGTTGATTTAAGCCAAGTGTTTGCATAGACTCTGCCGTATATTTGAGATTGAAGAGTCAGGCAGGAGCAACGTTCAAAGCATCGCATCATATGAGCAGTATCTGCAGCAGCAAACAGCAACAACAGCAGCAACAGCAGCAGCAACAATAGCATCAACCATGTCTGCTATTTCAATTACATAAATTTGTCGCTTTTGTTTACATTCTAATTTAAATATGGGCTGTTACTGCATCACAAAATTTTAATAGTGTGTATTTTTCAAACACTGCAAGAGTTTTGCTTTTATTTTTACTGTTTTTGTTTGCTTTCATTTAATGCCACTATTTTCCGTAACCACCAACTGTTACACAGAGAAAAAACATATTTAAGAACGGGGCACTTTAAATTGTATGGGACTTGGGATTTAAAAATATATAAAAAACAACAACAACAAAAGCAAAAACAAGAAAAAAAAGCAAATAAAAAGTTTACTCACAGTCTGCAAAGCACAGCGTTTATTGAAGTTCAAGTTCGTCGAAAGTTTAACAAACGTTTAAAAAAATTTCTTTTTTCTTTTTTTTTTGTTGTTGTCTCGTGCCAATAGCCATTTAAAAAATAAATTTGTTTAAAAATATTCATTCGCATACATGCGAATGCAATTTTGTAAACAATTTTTTCGTGCATTTGGCACGGAACACACTACAAGAGGACAAACAAAACACAAAACAAAAATGTTTATGGTCATGTTTTTTTAATTACAGCCTAAATTAATACAAACGAAATAAATTCAAAATTTTGTTTATTTCTATTGTTGTTAATTTCAATTCTTTTTTTTTAATTGCAAAAAGGGAAAATAACTTTTTAAACAATGAAAAAATTCAAAGTTGTTGAATTTCGAGTATTTCGCACAAAACTCTTCATTTAAGCAAATTGTAGTAAAATGCTTAATTTGAGTTAATAAAAGGTGTTTTTTTAAGCTAGATAGAACTTTAAATTGTAAAAAGTAACACGAAAAATGAAATTTTGATGAAACATTTTTTTTTTATTTGTTTCAGTATACTCTGACAAATCATCATGAATAGACTCTCGCTTGAACAACGCTACGAAATTATCCAAATTTACTTTGAAAATCAGTCGTCGATTCGCGCAACTTATAGACGACTTCGTTATTTTTATGGCGTACATAATCGTGCATCTGAACAAGCCATTCGTCGAACTGTCAATAGATTTCGTACCACATACTCTCTAGAGGATGCAATAACACCAACACGTCGAAGGAATGTGCGTACTGAAGAGAATATCGCCGCTGTAAACGAAAGTGTGGAAGAAGATCCAAATTTATCAATTCGTCGTCGGTCGCAGGAATTGGGGCTCTGTCCGTCCACTACGTGGAAAATTTTGCGCAAAGATCGCGGCCTACACCCGTATAAGATCCAGCTGGTGCAGGAATTGAAGCCACGAGACCATTATATGCGTCGTTCTTTCGCCGATTGGGCTCTAGAGCAGTTGGCAACTGGCCCGTTGTTTTATCGCAAAATTGTGTTCAGCGATGAGGCGCATTTTTGGCTTAACGGGTTTGTTAATAAGCAAAATTGCCGCATATGGAGTGAGACCAATCCACAACAGACCCTACAGACCCCATTACATCCAGAAAAATGCACCGTTTGGTGCGGTTTTCACGCTGGTAGCATCATCGGACCTTATTTCTTAAAAAATGAGGCCGGAGCTCGCGTTACGGTCAATGGAGATCGTTACCGCACCACGATCAATGATTTTTTGTTTGAAAATATGGATGACATTGATCCGGACGAGATGTGGTTTCAACAGGATGGCGCTACGTGCCATACAGCGAACGCAACCATCGACTTATTGAAATCAAAATTTGGCGTTAAGTTGATTTCGAGAAATGGACCTGTCAATTGGCCTCCAAGGTCGTGCGATTTGACACCACTCGACTATTTCCTGTGGGGCTACGTGAAGTCACTGGTTTATGCTGATAAACCAGCAACAATTGACGCCTTGGAGGACATAATTGTTCGTGTTATTCGTGACATACGCCCAGCATGGCTCGAAAAGGTGGCCCAAAATTAGACGTCCAGAATGCGCTTCGTCAAGAACAGCCGCGGTGCCCATATGCCCGAAATCAGTTTCAAGTGTTAATGTCACGTATTGATCCTTCGAATAAAAAAGAAATTTTGATTACAATTTAATTTTTTTGTGTTATTTTTTACAATGTCAAGTTCTATCGGGCTTAAAAAAACACCCTTTAGAAGCTTCAAATTTAAATTGAATAAGTGAACCAAAATAAGCAGGTGGGAACGCCTTTGTCGTCTATTTAATAATTTAAAAGTTTTTTTTATGTCTGAAATAAAATTTGAAGCTTTCTAAAAGCTTACAAGTAGCAGCTAACTGATCATTTTTTGATTTTTGAAAGTAATTTCCGTGCCTTATTTTGAGTAGACTTAAGTTATCAAGTTTAACTATTTTTCTTATTTAAGCATTTTCATATAATATGTTGGATTCTACTAAAAAAAATATTCCAATATGCTAAAAAATTTTTATTTTACAAAGACATTAAAATATAAAAATATCTACGTTAGCAACTGAGAGATTTTCATAAGTCGTGCACAGTTGATACAATTAATATAAGCAGATATTCTACTAAATTTATTTCTGCACATATGCTGGTTGTAAAGAATTTTGCATATAATTTGTCTGAAAATAGTTTGTAACAGACTTATTATTGCCAAAAGTATAACAGGAATAAAGATAGCATATCCTAAAACCTTCAATGTAGATTCTGTCACTACTTTTATATAAATAATAATCAAAAGTTACTCAAAAGTTTGGGATGCTGAAAGGTGTACTGTATAGACTCTAAGATATTTTTTAAATTTTCAGATAACTTATTTTGAACAGGTCTCTGTATCTGTATTCACTTGAGGTAATGTCAGCACATTGTACGTCAGCACAACCGCAAACAGTTTTTTCCCAGCAAATTGTACTTTGAAAATTTGTTGGGAAAAGTTAAATTTTCTTTTCCAATTTTAAATTATGCGTATCTCTATTTTCTATTTTTGTTTAATTTTAAATTTGTAATAAAATATCACAAAAATGTTGCTATAAAATGAGAAAATAGAATTCAGCTATTTTTTAATCGATGAAGTGGTTTCCGAATTTCTTGAAAGTCAGTTAAATATTCCTTTGACTTGAGCTCGTTTTAATAGTGTTGAGCTAAAAAAAAAAATTATTTTGTAAAGACGAAATAATTACTAAATTTAAAATATAGAATTTTCTTTTCACAAAGTCAAAATGCGAACTCGAACCTAATTAAAAAAGTCATAATAAAGTATAATGAAGAGAACTGCAATATGTAAATAAATATGATACGCTCAAACCGTTCGGTATATTAACAACAATAGCTAATAACAAAGGACGCATAAATTTAAAACCAAAAAGAAATACATTTAAAGTTTGCAGGATATTTTAACAAATTTGCCAAGATTGCCTAATTTTTTATTTCCTACTTGGAAATACGAATGCTCGTTATTATAATTAAATGAAATAACAAATTATAATTATGGCACATAAGAAAACAGAGAATTTTGTAGACAAACAACAACAATAGCAACATTAAACAACACTGTACTGTCATTATTTATTTATTTATTTGTTCATTTGCTAAAGCAAAGAATCCGTCACGTAGCAGCAGTTTATAGCGCCTCATACTCTAACGCGTTTGATTAGATCTCGTTAAGAATTCATTGTTGTTTAGTTTCGTTTTCGTGAATTTTCAAATTAAAATTGTAGTGACAACCAAGTGTAATAAAAGGAAACAAAACCGTTTTTCCTTTAATCAAAGGTGAAGCAAATGACGATTCAAGAAAATAAATACTACTGTTTATGGTAAAGCATGTCTCGCAGACCACCATCAATGACATCAGCAAACCAGCCGGTGCCAATGACGACCAGCTAAAAGTAAATAAAATATTAAAGTGTTTTTTTTCTATTTTTTGTTGATCCAAAGAGCACACAATTCCCAGATACATTTTCAATTCATGCCTATACGTGCATAAATTCTTTGTTGAATTAAAGCTTTTATTCTATTGTATCAATCCTATTTTTGTTTATGCATAAAGCGTCGAAAGCATTAAAATGTAAATTAATTTAAACGAAAACGACAAGTGTTTGTTTTGAGTAACAAAAGCAATCGATAATAACAAAAACAAAAATGGAAAAGGAAATAGAAGGGACAAAATGATAATCAAAAGGAATCCATTTAAAATAAAACTATACAAAAAATAACTGTAATACCGTTCTATATTTAAAATAAGATAAAATGAAATAGAGTAAGAAGACAAAAAGAAAAAAAAAACAAAAAACGGTGATAATACTTGTCAAAACAGCTTTGTAGTGTTTTTGCATTAACGTGCCAAAATCTATATCTATAAGAAAACATTAACCCGTGATTATCAGCGAGGAAATCATATTTATATCTTCTGCTAGCATAGTGGACAGAGCAGACAATAACAAAAATACAACAATAAAAAACCTGATATGATGTGAATATCTAAGGAAACCAATGAAACTAAAACCCAAAATATATAAAAACAAAAAGCAAGTAACATAGCCAACCGGAAGGGAAAGATTTAAAAAAAAGGACACACAATACGAGTGCTAATATTACTACCAAACAAAGGCACCCAAACACTCCTGATAGTTTGCTAAGGCAAAAAGTTCAGAAAAATTAAATAAAACATGAAAAGAGATCTAGTGATTTTTGATAAACTGATAAAAATGTTAAAAAAATGTATAATGAAATCAAAGAAGGACTTTTAAGGAGGTGTTTTTTACATCAATATAATCTTGATAATTATTTGAAGTGAGAAAATAAATACGGGTGGCAAAATATTAAGCCCCTGACATAGCAACAAGCTATTGAAACAAATCTGATAACTAAAAACAATGTTTTAAAAACAAAGAATAACAGCTCAAGGAAAAAACATGAACAAGAATTATTTTTAAAGAAACAAATGTCAATTTGCCTTAATATGTCCAAGGGACAAATCTTTGATTTTTAAATTATCCATATTTTATTTTGAATATTATTATAGTTTTTTAAAACGATCTTTTTTATCTTTAATAAATATCTTTTTTCTTTTTATTTTTTTTTTTCCTTTTTTTTTTAATATTGAAAAAATATATGAAAAAAGATTTTGAATATTATTTAAAAGAAAAAATAAAAAACTTGGCCAATAAATTTCAATTATTTTCTATTCGCATTGGTTAAATATTTAATATATTTCGTTATAATTTTGAATAATAAATATCAAGATGCAAATGAAATAATAAAATTAATTTTAAATAAATTTTTGACTTTCATTGATACAAGTGGTTAGTGATATATCAAAAAAAATACTTTGTTCAATAAGAAGAAGCATTTTCTTGTTATTTATTTGACAACTCCTCAAATGAAAATATTTAATGCCGAAAAAACTAAATTAAATAAATAAATATCTTTTTTCTTTTCTAAGATCTTTTTTTTATATTTTTTTTTTCGCTTTCCTTTGGAAAGCTTCTTCAGGAAAAAATTTTATATTTTTGAAAACAAAAAATATCGTGAAGAAAAAAATATATAAAAAAGATCTTAGAAAAGAAAAAAGATATTTATTAAAGATAAATAAAAAAAGATCGGTTAAAAAAACAATATAAATTAAATATATTTGTTTGTGTACCATTTTAAATGGTATTTTTTGATAATTGTTAGAAAAACTTGAAACAGAATGTAAATCTCTTATTAAAAAGTGTGTAATTTTTTATTTCTTTAGCTTAATCTATAGATTCAATATCCTTACAGACTATAACAGTATATAATACATTTTTATTTTAATTATTCCAAAAGGCAACAATATTTTTCTCAACACTATGTATGTTCTGACAATAATCAATAAATCTATAATATTTATTAAATTTAGAAAAAATCCTTAATAACGGATCCCAGTTAGCATAGTTAGCTGTAAACACTTGCATGGATAGCGGGATAAAATTACGTGTAGGATGTGATGGAAGATGAAAAACTTATTAAAAATTGACAGGGCACATAAGATTAAAGGCGAAACTAACATTCAACATTGGTCTAGGACTTTTAAACGTAGGAAGTGTAATTAAAGCAAGTGTATTGTTATAAGATGGTAGATTTCGCATATTCCAGTTCAGACCAGGAAGGTAAAAGAGCAAAAATTGTCTATGAATAGATTCGCCAGTATTAATATGGACATTGTATGTTGGGTCCCAAATTTTAGAGCCATATTCCAGAATAGGTTTAACTAAAGATGTAAACAATTGCTTCGTTATATAAGGATCAGTGAATTTCTTAGCCCAGCGTTTTATAAATCCCAAGACGGATCGGGCTTTATTCACCGTAAATGATATATGACGTATAAAATTCAATTTTGGACCAAGTAAGACACCCGGATCAGAAATTGCTTCAACTTTGTTCAATATTCAAAACAGATTTAACATTGAAATGTGTTCTACGAAAGAAACACATACTGCTGCACTTTTTATAATTGAGCTGCATAAGATTAATTTTGCACCAGGAACTAAACGCATCTAAATCCTGTTATGATCCGGATAATAATTATAAGTTAAAATAATTTTGACATCATCAGCATACATGAGGATATTTGAAAACTTTATTACCCTTGGTAAATCATTGATGAACGAAGAAAACAACAACGGTCCGAGATGACTACTTTGTTGCAGGCCAGATTTAACATAGATCGGCTTGGATGACAGATTCCTGAAGGAAACTTTTTGTATTCTGTTCAACAAATAAGAGGAAATCCATCTTAAAGAAACAAGTGTGAATCAAAAGCAATTAAGCTTCTGTAATAAAAGCTTATGATTGACCTTGCCAAAGGCTTCAGTAAAGTCGGTGTATATAACATCTGTCTACTTTTTTTGAACAAATCCGCCATTAATAACAGTTTTAAAATGATAAAATAAAAATACTTATAGAAGAACATAATTTATTTTTATGTAATTTAAACAAATTCCAAAACATGTTTCTAGACGAACTCTAAGTTTGTAAAAAAGCGACAGGTAATTTTTCGTTTGAAAAATATATTCAGAAAATAATGTTTCAATCAAGCTCTATTAAGTTCTTCTATATTAATAGTCAGATATGTAACTATTAAAATAGAGTAATTATTATTTGCTAGAAAGACTGTTTGGTAAATAAAAAGTTGTTCTACACCATACACGAATCAATCAATAAAGATTAAAAATAATGGTTATTCAAAATAGAAAAAAAGCATTTTATAATATAGTGACCCGGATAAAAATAAGAGTCGTTGGCACTTTTTTCTACATATTTTTAAATTAACATTTCATTAGCAACATTTTTTTTTCTTATTTAAATGCCGCATTAAACAAACCTTCTTTACGTACTCAACATTATTTAAAGTTGTTTTCTCTATATGAATGTGTATGTGTGTGTGTGTGTGTTTGTGTATTGAAAGTAGTCTTGTATTAACGTATGCATGTGTTTGTCATATTTTAAGCCTTGTGACAGTGAATAATTAATTTCATCCATTAGTGCACATATTTATGCCATCAACCAGCGTCGAAAACTTCCCAAAGGACTATTAAAAATTACGAAACACAGAAACAAACAACAAATAAAAAAAAACAAAAATGCCACAATAGGAAAAAATTTAAAACTAAATAAAAAATGCCTCAAAATGTATGAATAAATGAAACTAAAATTAAAGTTGAGTTAAAACTTTACAGCCATTATACACACAACTACATATTTCCATGTGAGCAGTCATTTTAAGGCACAATAAATTTATAAAAATGAATGCATTCATTCATACAATTATAATGAGTTGTATTCCAAAACTGCTATCAGAGCTGCATTGGACGAAAATGGAAGAGAATGGCAAAATTTTATTAAATTAAGCATAATAGCGCCCTAAATTAAAAGCAATATTGGACTAACTACTTTACTCGTATCTATTTGTAGCATTGACTTAAGCAAATTAATTCATTTTACGCAACGCGAATAAAGCAAAATCAGTTAAACGGAGCTTAAGAATCCCTAATTTCTTAAAACAAAAATGTTAAAACTAAAAGTAAATAAAAGAGTTGCCTATTTCAAAGAACTACAAATTTCTTGTAGCAGACATAAATATTTCCAAAACTCCATCGAACTTCAGTAGAGTGCAAATACTAGTCAGTCACAGCATACTGCAGATATACTCGTATCTGATTTTTTTGCTTACGAACACTGTAGTGAAGATATATACAGGCATCCATACAAACGTACATAAATACATTTACAAAAAAAAAACAAAAAAAAATAAGTTGCTACAGCTTTTGTGGATGACGAACGAGCATAAAATGCAAAAATTGCAAACATAAATCGTAGAATTTTTAAAATCAATCAAAAATTCCAATACCCTTTAAAAATACAGTCTCACACATAAATAAAAATATATAAACACAAACACAAGTACAAGTACGAGATGATGTGTAATACATGGAAGAAACAAATTTTATTGAATTGGTTGGGCTGTTAAGCCTGCTGTTGATAAATAATAGAAAATGCATTACAATACAAAGGACTGGGATGCAAAAACCAAATAAATACTTAAAAACACACAAGCAAACATTCCTTCGATGCGATATACTGCTGGAATTGTAATGGTATGTAAAAAGTATTTTCATGAAGTAAATTCAGTTAGCCAGACTGCCAGACAGTTGACTCTTTTGTCGTTTACTGTCACGAGCTAGTGAGTGCAGTGGCAATTTAAAACCCCTTGCCAATAAATTTTGCGCGCTACATTTTAGCATGCATTTTAAAATAACTGACATGTTTTTAACAACTTTCCAGTATCAACCAAGCTCGTCTAATAGCGTATCTCTCTTTTTGGTTTGCTTGCCATACTTTTGCATCAACTGACATATGCCAGCGTTTTGTGTTGCATTTGAAAAGCGTCAAAATGACAAATCGATGCAACGCCAATATATTTAAATATGTCTAAAGCACACTCTACAACAAATAACCGCAAAAATGGTTCCTGCTGCAATTACTCTATACCTATCGTTAACTGCTACTACAACATTGATTACCTCTTCCTCCTCCTCCCACTCCAACAAATTGGTGTTTTCTATATTTTATGACTTTAAAATGCTCAATAGATTTGCTGTTAGGAAGAGCTTTTCATCTTATATATATTTTTTTTTTTTTACTGCAGGCATTGTTGTTGTAATTGTTATTTGTTTTTTGGAACATCAACCCATCAACCAAAAAAAAAAAAAACTAGACTAACATTGCTGTCATTTCGGTGATCGAGCGGGCAAATAAACATACAGACACACGGTTTGTCGTTTAAACAACGAAAACTACATTTTTATTGTTGCAGTTGTTTGGTTTTTATTGCAATGAACTTTAAAAAACTGAAACACATATAAATGTGCACTTGTATTTGTTTGGGTGTGTGTGTGTGTGTGCTTGCATTTATTATATGCATCATGGAAATCTAAAAACAATAAAACTAACTGCAGCAACAAAATGTTAAATAAGTTTTCCCAAAAAAAAAAAAAATTCCGCTGAAATCCTCTTTTTTCCCTAAATATTTTATAAGAAAATAACGTGGCAACAATGAATTATTTACTTTACTGTTGGTTTGTTTGGGTTCATAATGATTTTTAATCCTTTTGGGCACACAGACTAACGATTAATAAGTATCACAGAATACTGAAAATATGTTAAAGAATTTTTTAAAAATATTAAAAGAAAATGTTTTTATTCATTTTTAAAGAGAAGTAGCACTTCAGGCAACAATGCCTAGTTAGTCAAGTACCGTGCTACATTCTTTAGAAAAGGGATGGAGAAGAGATGCAACAGGTGCTGAAAGTAGAAGCATAGTTACGGAAATTAACTGTCGTATCAGACAGCTCAGTGACTATGCCTTCATCAGCCCCACGGACAGTCTATTTTTTTGTAGTGAAAAAAACCAAGGTCTTTGTTGGCAATCGAACCCACAATCCCCAGTCATGTAAGCTAGCACACTACCTACTAGCCTACAGCGACACCTGTGGTTTTCATGCGAAAACTTAATTCGTTTTTAATTTTAACAAATTTTTGGTCAAAATGAACTCTCACTGGGACCACACAATGTAACGACACGTTTCCGCTGGTTGCTGGGATAGCGACAGCGGCGGCCAGGGTCTTTTCAAATTTTAATAGTTTATTACCGTAGAATGAATGACACGCAATGTTTTATAACTTTATAAAACTTAACACCAAATTTATTTATTCGCTAATCTCTACAAGGTGGCTTGTTGTAGTGGACGGTCGGGAATTGTAGCCGAAGAACAGGGAGTCAGCTCGCTGAGGAAATGGGCATTGACACAAATACGTGACCGCTAATTTATTAAAATTTTTCATTGATTTTAAATAATGAAAATGAAACGAATAGTATAAATGAAACGGCTGTTTTATTCAATTTTGCTATATATATTCCTATTTGGTACTTTTAGAAAGAGTGGTGTTGAGAACACGTTATTTCGCGAGAGGTAGAAATGCATTCGTATCAAATATTTAGCCTAATGTGACCACACTTTTCGAAAGATTTGTTAATCGAATTATACATAGATACTCTCTATTTTAGTACTTAACAATTATAAAACCTTTGTAGTAAATGGAAGATTTTTTTTTATTTTGATGTGGTCCCTTTTGGCTTTCACTTAAACGATGGTTTGCAAACACAGTATTCTTTTCGAGTCTACTTCTCGACAATTTTCTTTCCTTCTTTTTATTTGTTGGTATTATTGTAAATTTTAAAGCATTATGTTAAGGGTATCCACTCTTTGCAGTGGTGTAGTGATGTAGTGAAATCTTTAGCGTCAATGCAACCATCACCAACCACATTTTACAAATTTTTGGAATATAATAGGTCATATCTTATAAAATGTATCAATAAAAAGATTTGCTTTTTATATTAAATCAGATTTTCTGTCTTTATATTCATTTCAGATTTTAGTTATATTAAGTTATACTATACTTTTATCCTCAACACATTTTTTTGTACTTCTTTAGAAGATTATTTAGATTTATTTAGTCGAAATATTAAACGATATTGACTTCTGGTTAGAAAAAAATTAAGAAGTAATTAATTGTTTTCAAAAAATATATTTTTCGGGTTAATATCCGCTAAATGTGTCCCTCTCTGAGAGTGTTAATTTATGTTTAGATTGCTTGCGATATTTTTGTGTGATTATTCAAAACAAATGCACTTTCAATTGTTCAATATTTTGAATATAAATTTCAAAATTTTGTGTTTTAATGCAAGAACAAATAAATACACTTTAACAGGGTTATGTAATGCGTATCATGTGTATTGAGTGTGTATTGCAATTTGAAGCTTCAACTATTGAGATCAAGAGCAAAAAAAAATATTGCTGCACATATACATATATTCATATCAACATACATATACACATTTATGTATATAAACGTAATTATGTGCGAGTATAAAGAGAAAAGAACAAAAAATTTGTAACATCCAACAAAATTTATTGGAAATTGTATCAGATTCAATTTCGGTATTTTAGTTTCGAATTTCTTGTTGTTTTTTTTGTTTTTTTTTGGTTTTTTTTTTTTTGGTTTTTGTTCTGTGGTATTTGGTGAGAGTGGAAATTGGTTAGTGGTGCAGTGTTCAACTGAACTACATTGCAATTGCATTTGGTTATTGTTGTCATTGCGTTGTTTTTTGTTTTTATCGCAATTGCTCTTGTGGCTGCAGTTTTGCCAAAATTATACACACACGTTCATACGAATGTCGCTTAATATAGCTGAACACATTATGCCAAACATGCATGTGCAAGTTTTCTTAGTGAAAATGTTATGAAGAGAAATCAAAAGTTCTTTGGAAAAATTGCAATAAACTGTAGCATGTTGTTCTGACACATGCAATGTGAAAAATACAATTTTTTTCTTTGTTTTATTTTGTAAAAGAAAACAGTGTAAACACATACATTGATATATGAATATGAGAGGATTCCTATACACCAACACATGCACATAATCTTGGCTCACTTGGCTAAAATATGAGGAGAATGTGGCAAAAAAAGCAAACAACTTCCAAGATGTGCTCAAAATAATAGGAAATGGAAATTAACTGAAGTTTTTATTTTGGTTATTTTTTTGTATTTTTTTCGTAATACAGAAATGAAGGCATTGCGGTTGAATTTGTGGTGCTTATACGGCAGCATGTTTTCATTTTGGGGTAACAATTTTTTGACATATCATAAAAATATACCCATTTAATTCAGCTGCTGCTGTAAACGATACTCGTATTCACGGTATTAATTTTTCTGTTGATGTTGTTATTTTTTCTTTTTCGTTTTTATTCTCTTCTTTTGATATTATGAAAAATGTTTAAACTGATAGCAGCCAAAAAGATGTCTTGTTTTTGTTTGTTTCTGTTATTTTCTTTTGCATGCATGCGAAATTTGAAAGTTATATAAATGTTTGTAATAAAAAAATATTCATATCTTTACAAAAAGAATGAAGCTTTTACTTTTAAACTTCACAACAGATATGATGTCCTGTTTACATTTAAAGTCGCACATACACAGTTATAACGACTCATAGACATATAAATAATGTTTTTTTTCTTCTTTGTTATTCTTATTTTGTTTTGCTTTATTTGCGTAAAGGGGAAAGTTTTACATGAATATAAACAAAAAAAAAAAAAATATGACTTTATCTGTTGTGTGTTATTGTGATATTTTCATCATTTAATCTACAGCAAGTACTAAAGCAAAAAAAAAAATAAACAGTTTTTCAACCAAACATGTTTTGTATTGGTTTTTTTTTCTCTTTTGCCATATTCTGTTCCAAACAACCCCAATTTGTATCTAAGAAATAAACAGACATTTTGAAAATTAAAGAAGGTCGTAGCCATCCATCATTTTAATGATATTAAACGCAAGCTTTTTGTCGTCCCAGTTCCAGATAGGATGCACCGCAGAATCACACTTACTGTAAAAAATTTCTCGTAAAAACAGGATTGCGTTTGTATTGGTAAAGGCCAAATTATTTTTGCCAAAAATAACCATGTGATTAACCCCTTACAATGTGCTTCAGAATAAATTATAACGACCTGCCAAATTCATATGCAAAACGTAAAAAAATAACAATTTTTCTTAATGTTTTTTCTTTTTTTGGTTGCTGTAAATATTTTTCGCCTTTTTAAGGTTTAAAGATTTTATCGATGGTTTTATATTCTAACCCTTTTTTTGGCTCCTTAATTAAGATTAATCTATAATTTATTTTAAGATATATGAGCACCATAAAAATATAAATGAAAACAGAAACACTCTATAAGCAATTTATAGCAACAACATTAATGTCTCCTTTGGAAAATATTTACTTTGGCGCCAAAATATTTCATCTAGCCTCAGGGGGGCATAAAAATAAAAACAATTTACTTTAACATTTTGCACAGCATCTACAGGCGCTGACAACCAAATTTAAGACATTACGATTATTTTAAAATAAAATAACTAAACAACCTTAAGGATATACATATAAATTTAAAATCAACTACTTTGTATGACTGTCAACTCAAATCTTGAATTCTGAGGGACGTTCTAGATTGGAGTCTTGCTTACAGTCCTATTTATTAAGAATGCAATCGTTTAGTATGTCAAATGGTGGCTACAAAAATGCAATTAATTTTCCGCAATCTTAAGTGGAACTCTTGGATGTCCTTAGCAACACGGTTTAAGTTTTAAAGCAAAAAATGTTTGTTAACCCTTCCGCTGTTTCCTTAATGACCTGTTCTCATAACTGCAATCCCCACTGTAATCAAACTTATTTAATATTAAAATGCTGTACACTTTCTATCTCTGTATGATTATTGTCTGTCGCTGTATTTGGCAAGCTTGACTTTATGCAAATTTGCACAACAAAAACTGGAAAATGGTGTTGTTTAAGATAAAAAAATTCTCTTTTCTAAAAAAAAACATAAAAATAAAAATATTTTGGTAAAACTGACAAAAACACTTCAAATCTTAAAATCTTGGAGATGTTCTTTTATATTTTGGTACAATCATTTAGAAAAAAAGGGAAATGTAAAGAAAATCAACGATAGAAAGGAAATAGCGAAAAAAAAGGTGATGGTGCTAACGGCTAAACATACCTGTGAGACAGTTTAATAGTCTTTATTTTGAGAAATTATCCTAAAACAGTAAAAACAAAAGCATTAAAATGTTTGAATGGAAAGGAAGGCAGGAACTTTTTATAATGCAGCAAAAATTTGTTGTAGAAAAAAAAAGAAAAATAAGAAAAGCCAGTCAGCATTAAAGAAAAATAAACGAAATTTTACTGAACCGAAAGGCATTATTAGGCATAAAGCTAAAGTGTTAAAAATCCCTTTTTTTTAAGAAGAAACAGGTTAGAAAATTATTTTAGATACTGTAGAGCCTCATTAAGTTATTTATAATTAAAAAATTGAAATCAAGTATTTTTGGTAAAACAGAACTAAAAGATTATTTGGATTTAATTAAAATATGCACAAAAAGAAATTAAAGAATTATTTTTAATTATGTCATCATTCGAAACAAAACAGCCATGAACATTATTAAAGTCAGTGTTGATTAAAAGCAAAATAAAATGACAGGAATTGCCAGCTGAAAACGAAATAGCTTCTTCAGAACGAAAGACTTCAAATAAATTACTTGAAAAATAATTGTTAACTCGTTTGGAAAATTGCAAAAATACTCAACAAAATTTACTCAAACGCCACCCTCTCTCAAACACACTTAATTTCAATTGGTTCAATAGCTTAGACTATTCCTTAATATGAATAAACCAAAAACCACCCACTACATTCCAAAAACTAAGACATGGACTTATATTTCAATATACAGTTGCTGTTAACTACAGAACAAGCAAAAGCTAAATAGACACACAAACAGATGCACATAGAAGAAGTTGATAGCACATAGAACCCAAAACTTTATTGAGCTATAAAATGGCAAAATTTACAAACTTGACCAGCAGCATCACTAAGAAAGTCTTACGAAAGAACTTTTGCAATCTACTTTTCATTTACATCCAATTCTCGTTTTACAAGGCGAATTAAGACTCTTGTGACAGTTCATTAATTTTGAAAACACTATACAGGGTTTAGTGTTGTGAAAAATATTAAGGAGTATTAACAATTAACTTTGCAGCCCTTCATTAATGCCAAAAATAAAAAACAAAACAAAACAAAGCAAGGGCGAGAGATATTTATAATTTTTATGAAAATTTATTCATTTGTAAGAAAGACTAGGAGTTGCCTATAAAATATTGTGTAGGTAGAGTAATTAAAATAACTTTCACAAACTCATCTACAGCTTAACATTTGCCAAATATTTACATGCTATTTAATATTTCATTGTTAGTCCATATGAGGCCGCACTTGTTTTGTATGTGAAAGCAAAGACCATCTAATGCACAATTCCTAATTTTATTTAAAGGACAGCAACAAGGCGACTTTAAGACAATGAAACCATTTAATTATTGTGGGTTATTCCTTCAATTATAAAAATTTCAACAATTCTTATTTGATAGTCACTGAAATGATTTAGGTACAAAACCCTAAATGATTTAAGATCGTTCAACCCTTTTTACAAGAGAACACACAATATATTTGTAATATGGTTGATCCTAAGCAGAAAATTGTAGAACAAATAAAGCCATATAGATGGGGTAAAACGCAAAGGAATGAAAAATTTGAGAGAGGCAAAATAAAAGATATTTACTATGAAAAGAGGTTATTTTCATAGTTAAAAAAAAGGACTCACAAAATAATATTAAAAAAAATAATTTCTTTATATTTTTTTTTTAAATATAATTTCTAGCATCCTAAATGCGTTTTAAGACATGAAATATTACATATAGTTAATAGTAATAATAGTTAATAGAAGATTCAAATTCCACTCCATATAAGCTGGTAATGTTGCGATAATCTTGTAGTTACATATATCTTTCATAATATAGAAAACTTTATTCTCCTCGTAATAAACAATTTGGCCAATGAACACAATAGTTCCCCTTATTTCTTCAAAAGTTCAATCAGAAATATTTTTCTAGCCTTAGAAGGTAATACGATCACAAAATTTTACATTGGATTGCAGATAAAATCAAATACTTTGGAACGCTTTGCTCTATAGATTTAATATTCTTTATCATTGCCATTGTTGTATTGTCTAACATAATTAAGTGGCACAAAATTTTAGCTTAATTTCTAGTCGCATAATTTTATTAATTAAAAGAGACATTGACAGATGGTTTTTTATATAAAATTTTCCAAAAAAATGGGTTGCTGCAGACAATAATACGATGTTATATACGTACGTATTGATATCAAACAGTAAAAGTTTTGAATATTTCAATATTTCAAAACATCAAAAAACATCACAAAAAAAACAACAGTGATAGTAAGTAATGGAATTTCCATGCCAAGTTTATATACACTTCTAATCAGCCCTTCATTTGTTTTTAAATACTAAAAGCAAAAGCATCTAATAATTTTTGGGATTTTCCCTAGAGTATAATCTGTAAACAAATTATGCTATTTTATTTAATTTAAAGACATCTTAATAAAGTGTATAATATTTTGAAATTAACAAACATATACTTGTGCACTTCCAAATATATAGAAGCAGTGGAGAGAAAGCCATTTCAATTAATCAACACATAAATAGGTTAAAAAATCTTTAAGCATCAGCAGACACACTTGAGCGCGTGTCGCTTGATTGCGGCATCCGGTTGTAAGATTTTGTATCTTTTCCTTCCAAAAAGTACACGGTTTTTGTAACTTAAAATTTGAAATAGTTTTGTGAATAAATGTGAATTATAGGAAATAAATTCTAAGGCATTTGATTTTTCGAACTAATATATTGACTGTTCTACGTATTTTTGGGCACAGCCTAAAGGCTGATTCTGTGAAAATTTTTAAAAATTATCTAGATTAAATATTTAATAGGATTAAGTATGTACTTCATTATTTGTGTTATCAATGAAAGAATAGAAATTAACAAATAATTGTACAAATATATGTAAATACGTAGAAAAATGTGTTAAAATATGATTTTTCAAACTTATAACATGATAACTAGACGTACTCTTTCATTGTAAATTGATATTTATATAATTCTTTTTCTTTTTTAGAAAATAAAATAATAAATTATATGCAACAGCAGTTTTCAAAGTTTATTTTCACTTTGTAGAAAAACACATTTTACTTATTTTAATGCAACCACAATAATGAATAAATGAAATATTTATTTGCTTAATGAATAAAAATAAGCTCAGAGTCTTTAGTGTGTTAAAAATACTAAATCATACAAACTCCAAGGTATACAATTTTTTTTTTAGCTGCAATAAATCCCAATTTTTATGTAGAAAGTAAACCCTAAGCAGCTTTTGCCACTTTTGTTTCCTACTGTTCTCATTGTACGAGTATGTACGAGTTTAATTTACGTTCAACGCATTCTTAGTTTTAATTTAGTTCAAATCTTGTCTGCGAATAATAAAGTTAACAACTAAAAGCAGATTTATAACATTAAAAAATTTGCTTAAAATTTTCTTTTCTATTTTCTGTTTACATAGTCTGTCTGTCCGTCTTTTATGTTTATGGCCCGCTAATGCAAATGCACGATTCCCTAAACAACAGTAAACAGTTATTTCAACGGCACTCATTATTTAACACATTTTTCTTAAGTTGTCTGCTTTTTTGGTTTTGTTTGTTTGTTGTTATCTTAATTTATAAACTAATTATTTTATGCAATACACTCCTTACAGCAAACATGCATTCAAACAGACAGACTAAAGTATCTAGTGTCACATAACTATTAACAACAAACTGCGAATTATAAATATTTCTGTCAGTGTTTATTATTCCCTTTATTTGGATAATTTCGTTAGTTTTATTAACATGAGTTACTGTATATACGAGTATATTTTTACACAGTCATGTGAACAAAGTGTTTATAAATGTCGTGCTCTTAACGCAATTTAACAACGCCATCGAAAGTTATTCAGTCTGCCAACCAGCATTAACAGAGAAGCAAAAGCAGTAAAGACAATAATAGTGGCATAAGGGATTTTCCAGACATTATGTCTGCTATTTATTGCTAAATATCCTTTGTTTAACATTTCTCTACAGTTTTCATTTTAATATCAGAAGTTGTCTTCAATATTTATGAAATTTTGTATTTCACTTATAACTTTGAAATCAGAAAAGAAGCATAAAACTAAAAATAATAAAACTGACTTCTTTAAACGAGTGTAATCTAAAGACCATCAACATTCTAAATAATGAAAGGGAAAGTCAAATTAAGTTTTAAAAACTTTAATTTGACTTTAATTAAAACTCGTTGAGTATTGGCAAAATAGTTTAAAAAAGGGTTAATTAAAAACGAATAATTTAAACTGTATGTATGTATATGCTATTCGAGACATTCTTCGAAAATTGGTAGATATTCCTCTGGTGCATAAAATCATAAGAGAAAAGAAGTTTAATAGCATTTAAACAATAGAAGAGAATACTTTCTCCATAACATAGACACCAAAAAAAGAGGTGCTTTTTAATGGAGCGAGACATAATTTTTTATACAATGTGGTTCTGAATCTGACTTTGTAAGAGCTTGCTCTATTGTAACGATATTATTATATTCTGCATGTAGTTTCCTTCAATGCATTTGGAAACCACATTTTACTGACATTATGACTTTTCACGATTTCAATAAGTAGCAGCAAAGTATTTCTTTCTCCATGTAATGAGACCAACTATATCGTTGTTTTCTTTTTATTCTAGACAACAGAAATATATTAAGTTCAATCCATCCCTACACATATTTTTGGTATAAATACTGTAGAAACCTTTATTTAGCATCCAGACAAATTTCTGAAGTTTTTAGCCACTTAAACTATAACATTTGGTTCACATATTTTTTCCAGCGAATTTCTAACTTTCTACTGTCTTCCTCTTAGTAAGATTTATGAGGGTACTTTACATACTTTAAGGACGAGAGGCCACGCCAATTCTGAAGGATGAGTTGGATAAATGAGTAATATTTTATTTCATTTAGCTTAATTTATTTAATAAAGTTGAATTCTTGATTTACCAACAAATACAAATTTCTTTGCTGTATTGATTGCTGTCTTGTTTCTGGTATGTAGCGCTGAATCCATGTGGAGATAATTTTTCAGTATAGCCATGGAAGCTTAAACAGATTGTGTTCGGTTAAGTCTAGCGCGGGCGTTATACGTCAACACCCACTCAGAGCTATATTGTTTATTTTAATGATTATTTTCAATCTAGCTTAAATGAGATAAAAGGCCATTTAAAAATTAATTAACGAAACTCCAGACAGTGTTTATTTTAAGTAAAAAAAGATCATTTCTAAACGACACTATAAAAATATGATTTTGCTACAAAATATATTTTACTATGTTTGTACGAGTATGTTATTCATCTAAAGAAAATTTATGTTATTTGTTCCATTCACTATTATTTTGTATCAAAGTAGAAATGGTAAAAAAACAAATTACTCAGCTGACTGAGAAGTGTTCAAAAATGTTGACTTATTACTTAGAATCCGTGGAATATTAAATATTTTGAAATTCATAGCTGGGGCTGAAACAAATATTTTTTAGTGTTCAAAAGCATTTAAATACAAAAACCCAAGTTACAGTGTCTTGCAAATTTCTTCTTCTGGTATTAATGCCCAGAGTAACTGAAAATTGTCAATTCATCTTCTCTAATGCTGTTAATGTAATAAGTATTAAAAGTAAAAGTGGTCCTCTTTACTTTAGAATTACACAATGACCGCTTTTGTGTCCCTGCAGCGGTGTCACCAGAATATAATAAAAAACGTTCAACAATAATAAATTGAAATGAATTAATCAATTCAACATTTCATTTTAATTACCAATTGAAACTTTTCTGAGGAACTAATAAAGCGATGGCGAAATGAACTTCAGGACTTGCCTTCTGTTACAATAATCTGTAACTGAAAATTAATCAATCAATATTTCTAGATTTGATTGAAAATAGGTGTTGATTTATCTCAGGAAGAAGAACATAACAATCAGTACGCTTAGAATTTGGTCCCATTAAGTCAAACATTTTCTCTCGCTTTTTGAAAACAATTTAAAAATTAAATAGAAATATTAGTGCCAGCAGCTGTAGAGTAGCAACAACATATCTTAGGCTTTTATGAGAGCATTCACAATAATGTCAATGGTTCACATGCCATTACCAACATCCAATACCGCTATACAACAGTAGCAGTAGCTGTAACAGCAACAATAGCAATATTGTTGGTGTTTTTTCTAAAAGCAAACCAGCAACAACGACAGCTGTTGTTATTTGCAATTGCCGACGTTTTTGTGGCATTTTCCTGTTTTATTTGCTGCTACACATACACATACACACACACACACAAGATCTATGAAAAAGGAATGCCTTTTTTGTTTTAAAATGTATAAACCGTTTTGTATGTCAAACTGACGCTGTGCCCTTGTTTGTTGTTGCTGGTGCTTTAAGCGCGCATTTGGGTAAAAATGTGTTGCAAGCATTGGGTTTCTGTATTTAGATGGCTGTGTTTATTGCATTTTATTGGTATCTCTTCTTTGGTTTTAATACATTTTGTGCTTCCCTTTTTCATATGAATAGTATTCACACACAAAACAAGTTAAAAGGATGATAAGGAAAAAGGATGTTTTAAGTTGGTGTTGTAGGTGTTGAGGTTTTAATATATATTTGTTATTTTCCCAACATACACATGTATACAAACACACATACACATGCATATATACTAACTGACTCAACTCTTTTTATTTATGTTGCCTCTAAACAAAGCATTCTCTAGACATTGATACAGACGCAGTTGATGCAGTCCATGCAAAAACCTTTAGGAGCTGTGTCATGGTATTTCTTTTAATCTAAATTATTTCCGTTTTGTTGTTATTGTGTATCTTTTTATTTGTATTTTTATTCTCAATGTGATTGTGTTTTGTTTCATTTAAATGCAACAGCAGTCGGGTGGTACTCGTTCCATTATTCAGTCGCTACATTCAAATTATGAAAATGCAAATATTGTAGAATTTGTTTATATTTTTTGTTTAACAAAACATTCAATGTTTAATAAAGCAGGGTGGCTTTCTGCATAAATTAATTCAATATTTGTATTGATATATTTGTAGATGGGTGTGTGTGTGGATTTGTGCGATTGTGTATAATTGCCTGGGTCTGTAGGTATGAATATAAATATTATTAGTCAACAAATGAAGCATATTTACAATTTGAAATAATATACCCCAGAGAATCAGAGTTGGGTTATAACGATATTAAATAATTTAATTAATTTAATTTGAACTTTCAAGGGTTTATTTTGCTTTTTTTCTTTTTAATATTCAGCATAACAATGGTTATAATAACCTTAAATTCATATTGACTTTTTATTTTATTTGTTTTTCTAGTTATAAGAGTTAATACAATGGGGTGATCGGCATGATATAACCTCTAACCCCTTAAAGACTTTAAAGAAAGTATATTTTATAGACTCTCACTTTGCTCCCTGTTTTAAACCATAGCAAGAATAATAACAAAGTGAACAAGTAGTTGTGTGCGTATGTAAAATGTTTGCCTTTAAGTTTAAATTCAACTTTCTCATAACAAAAGGATTTTTTGCTGAGGCATTCAGGCACAAGTTTTTAATAAAAAAATTAGTTGTGTAAGTAAAATTCATGAACAATACACTGCATGCTCTTCACACACCATGCTCTATATCATAACATAAAGATGTATGTAAGAGATTCGAAGAGTGAAAACAGTTGTTCTTAAAGACACACTGACGCACAAGTGGTTGATCTTTCATTTAAACATTTAAGAAGTGAAGAATCTGAGAACTATTTAAGCAAATTTAATCCTCCAAAGTTTTAACTCCTTTTTATATTAATTAATGTCGGGATTACTGTTTTTATATTTTTATATTAAAGCGGCCTTGAATGTATTTATTTTAAAAGTTCGTAGTTACGATTACAAAATAATTGGAAAAGTAATGTCAGAAGGTCCGTTGGCATGCTTGTGGCTATATCCGAGCACATGAAAATTATCATTCATTAATATATATAAGAAAAGAACTGGTAGATGCTAACAGTTTTTTTGAGATTGGTATTTAATTAATATAATTCAATTAATTTAACAATTAATTTAATTAATTATACATTTAATTAAAAAGCAAGAAATAAATTTTCTATTTAAATAAATAATTGATTCAATTAACAATTAGGTAGAATTTCAATTTGCAAATAAAATAAATTATTAAGAGGATGAAGAAACTTAATTTGTGATTGTCACTGATAAAGTGTGAAATACTCATATTACTAAAAAAAATAGTAAAATAATACCACTTAACAATCAACATTTTTTTCCTTTTACTCATGAGTTTCTTAACTAGAAGTAAATTTTACGCTCCCATATGAATTAATTCTACTGAATAACATATAGAATTGAGAGTTAATGGTTTTTCAAATATAGAACTGCACCGGATAATACGACATGCAAATGCCCCATAAGAAGCATTGTAACATTGTAAACCAAATACGCCTTAAATTTTTCTTACTGCTGACATTATTTGATATTATCGTTGACAATGAAGCACTCCCTCTGAAGGTTGCTTTTGTTTGATATTAGCAAACAGACTCAAACTCACTCGTTATACAGAGACAAGTTTTAACAAACAAACAAACAAAAAAAAGAGTTCATTTAAATATTTTAATACTTTAGCTTGAGAATTTTCATTTACTCGTAAAATGTGTAAAAGCTTCTTATGTACCATTCACATTGTTTCCAGTGACAGTACTAGTAAATAGAAGCAACAAAAATATCGTCTGTAGCAGCAATAACAACTTAACTAAGAGTAACAGCAGTCCCGTCAGCACTTTCATTTTGTCATGAATAAAAGCAGAAGTAACAATTGAAAGCATGTGCTCCCATTGTTTGCTTTTGATATTTAACGAGTCACTCAAAGAAGTTTAATGCCAAGTTATTATGTTATTAGTAAACATAACAAACTACTTTTAATTAAATGAACTAAGTTGCAGCAGCAAAATAAAGTAGAACAAAAACAAAAAAAAAATAAGTTAAAAAATAAGAACAATAAACAGAACTTTTCTATTCTTTTCAGGCAACCGAAAGCATTCTTTTCATTTCCCCCTCCCCTTAAAACAGACAAAAACATGATAACAAACCTTTGGTTTTTTGTACGCGATATATAAACTATTTTTACGAGATACTCCTGCTGTTTGAAATGCGACTACCATTTTCTATATTAAATATGCTCGACCATTTAAACCAAATAATTTCTTTTTCACTTTAGGGAAAATAATCACAAATTATATTGGTTTTTTTTCTGTGTCTGCTTGTTTGTTTGTCGTTGTTTTTTTTTCTTGGTAAGTTTGGCTGTGATTGTATTTGTACCAGAAGCAACTGTCTACTGAAGCGTGAGAATTATTATACAAAATTAAGTTTGCTAACAACTTTGTTTGTAAACTTTTTTCTCAATTCGATAAAGTAATTAATACCAAGTTTGTAGTATCAAGAAATATAAAATAGCACAATAACAACAGCAACAAACTATTAGAAACACAAATTAATAAGATAAAAATAATTATTGAAGAGCGGTTAAGTTCTGTAAACTAAAACAATGTTGCTTTGAGAGATTTTATAAAAATCTCTGCTACAATTTTTGAGTTCCTAAAATGATTCCAAAATAGCATCACGTTTAAGATAATGTGTATTGGATCTCGTTAAGGTTTTCAATAATTTTACGATTATTTTTTAAATACATATTTGTAAAAATATTTAAAATATTTCATGAGTACTCAGCAAGTGACAGACATAAATGACACACTGATTTAAATCAGAAATTATAATAACAAACTATAAAGTATAAATTTGACTAAAGAAATTATGGTCAACCTCAGAATGGTAGTTTATTTGTTTTCTACTTCTTTTTCTCCATCGGTGGCTCTCTTATTCGATAAGCATGCGTTATGCCATTAAACTACTGCAACAAGCATCGCAGTACTCGATATACCATTTAGTAAACCCAAGCTTGACATAGACACCAGCAGAGATTATTTAACAAACAGCCACACCGGCCTCAATTATTTAGTCTTTAGTTCATCTACCGCGGTTCGTACTAGGGGAAAATTTCGACTCTTTTATGCAGACGTCTTTTATCAACCAATTTCCCAATGGTTAATATGCAGTCGTCTTCATCGACTTATCTTGGGCGGATACACACAATACCTCTGTCAACTTTCCTTTTGAGCAAGTATCGAAGTAGCCATTTAAAAGTGCATTTAATATCCTTGGCTCAAAATAATTTAAGAGGGATTTTAGCACACTTAAATTAAACTAAAAAATTCCGTCTTTTCTTATCTAGTATTCAAGTGATTTGCACTGATATTTTTTTCCCATCTCAAACTCATCCAAAGAAAAATTTTCTTCCATATAAATAACTACAATGGGAATTGAACACACGATCTTCTGCTTTAGTTAGTCAGGTGGACACTTCTACCTTCCCAGCCACAGTTATTAACGCATTTTGTTAATTATCAGATAATAAATTATTCAGCTCTGTCACGTGGACTATGGAATCAAAATAATTCCATAGCTTTGTTTAAAGATTTTTGAATAAATTTATATGCACAGATTTTCAGTAAGAAATAAACTTAATTCAATCATATGGCGTTCTCCTAGTTAAATTTATTTCAATTAGGAAACACTTTTTCTTTTTATAAAAATTTAATTGCTTAAAACTAAAAAAAAAAAAACTTCTTTTATGATTAATTAGTTTTAGAAAATTTCATCCTTCCTCAGTTTAACTTGAAATCTTTATCTCAATAATGAGGGTGTCTTTAGCTAATTAAGCTAATGCAGAGAAAAGGTGGCGTTGCTAGGTCTGCCCTGATTAGAGATAATTTTTTGATTTATTAGGCCGCCAAATAAATAATCTATAAAAGGAAAATCATAAAAGAAATTAATTCTTCCATAACCCCACTACAGACAATTGTTGTTTGTTTTAGAGAGAATGGCTGAAAAGGATACCTTTAGAAATATAATCCCAAAAATGAAGGGATAAAAATGCAAACTTTGGCATAATAAAATAGAACTGAGTTTTTAACTTTTGTTCAAGCAACATTAAAGGAAACTAAAGAATACACGAAAGTAGAATCCTTCTGTAAATGGAATCATAAATAAAAAGAGTTTCGCTTTAACTTTTTGCCCAAATCTTTGAAAGTATTTATTTGATTGTGCTATAACGATGATGGTGACATTCTATTGCTCAAAGAGATAATTGAGGAGATATTTGTTGCGGCATTTATTTCTAGTTATTTTCCTAAGCTTTTTTGCAAATGTAAACAAAACTCGAAAAACCAAGAATGAAACACAAAAACTAAACAAAACTGCTGCAAAGAATTTCGTTTTTGTTGTTCTGTTTGCTTATCTCATGCGTTTAGAAAAGGAAAAAAGCCACAAACACCACAGACAAAACGGCAATTAAGTGACATTTTTCTTTTATTCCTTTTTTTCATGTCCTCCAGTTTCGTTCAAAGTTAAAAAAGGATAAGACACATAAAATGGAAATTCATCGACTTTTTGTTTGGTGTTTTTGTTTTTTTCTTTGTTGTGTCTGTATTCTTTTGTTTGAACAATATCACGCATTTATCGCATTTGTTTGTCTCTTTAATTAAAAGCGTTTTTTCCTTACTTCTTGGATCGTTTTTATAAAAACGCCAAAAAAATTTATTTTAAAAAACAAATTATTTTTTTATTGTTTGTTTTTTCTCGCTAAGAAGGGTTTTTGTTAAGTGCGACAATGACAAAGTGTCCATGTTCCTTTTTGAATATTGTTTGTTTTGTTTTGCTTTGTTTTGTTAAACTTTTCATTCTCGTGGCCATTTGTTAAACAGGAAAAATTTTCATAAAGTGCCTTACTTTTAAGGAAGTGTAAAAATTATATTAAAAGTCTATATTAATCGTAATTGCTCATACATTTAAACTTAATTTTGTTTTCTTTTTGTTTTTTCTTCTGTGACATTTTTCAGCATTGAAGAGAAAAAGGTTTAATATTTTGTTTTATGTGCGTTTTATTAGAAGGAAGAACCCTTTAAGACACTTAAATTACACTTGGCTACACACAAAATTAAAAGGATTAAATGGTAAAAAAGCTTTGTCCTTAAAGATCTTTCGTTAGTTGTTTAATAAAAAAAAAAAAAACAAAACCTAAAAGAAAAAAAATTATTGTTGCCAAACCATTTTTCTTTTTCCTTTGGCAAGTTGATGGCATCTTGTTTATCAAGTGACAAGGTTAAATCGTTTTTTACAATATTGTGGTAAAAGGTTAATTATGCTGGCCAAGAACTCTTAAACTTACTCAATATTTTCTGATTTACTTATAAAGAAGTTACCAAAAGTAACTTAAAAGGACTCAAGAAAATGACATCTGACGAGATAAACAAAACTTGGGCGAGTAATAAGAAATACAAATCTAAAAAGAGATTATAACTTTATTTCCTAATTTCTAAAGATATAACAAATTTAAACAAAACTATGCTGCATTAACCCTTTTTATATATAACTAATTCTAAGATATAAAATAAAAAAAAATGAGGGAGTTTTTTTTTTTTTGGTTAGAACACTAACATCATTTACTGTGTTAAAAATATTAAACGAAATCTTCAAACAACAAAATTCGAAGTGTATAAGTTTTGTTTCGTGTTTTATTCTACAATAATTAGCAAAGAGAAAAAGTTTAAAGGAATAATTCTTTTTGGAAAATTAGCTTGACTTTTGCTAGATGGTTTAGAACACTAACATCATTTACTGTGTTAAAAATATTAAACGAAATCTTCAAACAACAAAATTCGAAGTGTATAAGTTTTGTTTCGTGTTTTATTCTACAATAATTAGCAAAGAGAAAAAGTTTAAAGGAATAATTCTTTTTGGAAAATTAGCTTGACTTTTGCTAGATGGTTTCTTTAATCAATTTTATTATAAATACATTTCTGAGTGAATTCTTTAATAAAAACTGAAGAATTTAGTGTAGATTTAATCAGCTGCTTGAGTTTTGCTTCCACATTGGTATGGATAACTAATCTTCTTAATTCTTTAATTCCTGCAAAGAAAATCCAATGTGGTCAATGTTCTAAGGATAATGCTTCAAGAGTAAAGGCCAACCTAATCATCAGAGACATAACCCCACTGGCATATTTAAAACAATCTGGGAATGGTTAGCACACCCTCAGAACTTTTTTAATCTTATGGGAATTATTACACCAGACATTTTCCTATTAATTACAAGACTAGAAAATACCGTAGTTACGCTTATCGTTTTCTGTTCTTTATAAAAGTTTGTTTGTATAAGATTTAGACAGTATTTTCTTATTGATTGAAGTAGGAATTCAGTTTAGTTTTAAGTTTTATACAGTTTTTTTATGATTTGACTTTAATCATTATATTTTTAATATTTGATGGTACTAGATGAATAAATATTTTTTATTTATGGGCTAAGAAAGCATTAAAAAATGCGTGTCTATAATTTTATTAAAAAGTTTATTATTTATTGGGGAAGAAAAGGGCATCTAATAGTTACTCAAAAAATATTATTTCAAAAAATAAATTTAAAATTTAGTAGAACATCATAACTTAGATTAACAATTTAAAAAACCAAATTAAAATTTCTAATAATATTTCTTTCTTTATATAACAAAATGGAAGTTTCGGAAGATAAATAGTTCAAAACTAGAATTTTCAAGTGGTTTCATTTAAAACTATTTGATGTGGGGTGTCGAGAATATTTCATCAAAAACTCCAATAGCTGTAAATGTTGTTTTATTTTACTCAGCCAGTTTTAATTATACTTTTATTTAAAAAAGGATATTGAAAAGTTTATACCATAAATTGAAAATTATCTTTTTTTATTAAATTATATGTGTATATATTTTAGCCTTAACAAGAGGAGAGTAGGGATTAATTTTACTCGATGTGCTTCACACGTTTGACTCCAGGAAAAAATCTTTACCCTTGTATTTTCTTCAAAAGTCTTAAAAAAGTTAATCAAAAATTAGTATATCCTTCATACATTACAGGATAATGAAATATATAATACAAGTATAAAACTTAATAGATTAAAATTTAAATAAAATCTAAGTTCATTGCAATGTAATGTAAAATTTAAAGATTTCTAATAATTTTTTTTTTTAAGAAAGACTTTTGATTTTTTTTTATCCTTAAAAAGAACTCAATGAAGAGTGATTTTTGAAAATAACGTTTCCTTAGAATTCATAATTGAAAATCACAGTCTCAAGGTGTCAATAAATTTAATGACAAAAATCTTTCAAAATATAAGAACAACACTCAAGAATGAACGAACACTCGATTGTATTCAATTATTATTCCCAGAATCTCACATATTAACATATAATTTCTATATATAGTTACGGTTTTGTCTCTATTGTACAAGCATACGTAGGTAGTTGGTCCTGAAATTTATTTTTATTTTATTTACAAATTCTCATGAAAAAGTACTGCACAATAATTATAAATCAAATGTCTATTCCTTTAATCAAATATAAATTACTGATGGAAAACTAAAGAAAAATTTCAATAGAAAAATTGCAATTATTGTTTCTATTGTCATACATACAATACAAACAATTAACTCCCTACTTTTTTTCTATTCTTTTCTTTTTTCTTAGTTACTTTTCTTATTTTCTTTATTTTACCAAACCAGGCATTATTTATTCTTTTAACACAATCCACAGAATACAATGGCATAAGATGAAGTGCAAGAAAAATAGAAAATGAAAAATTAATGAAAAAAATATGTCTTTACAATTACTTTGACAAATATTTACATTGATCTCTAACAATCAAGGAATTGAAAAACTGCAACAACAACAACAACAAAACAATTAAATATTTTTAATCGTGAGTCAAATTGTTATTGCTTTTTTGGGAATTTCACAATGCAACATCTTGAAAATTTGTTTTCTTTTATCTTAAGGCAACAGTAACAACAATATAAAACAATTTAAATTCAATTTGCTACGTTTTGTGTTACGACTACAGCAACACAACATAACATAAAAAATAATAACAACAAACATTAGTTGGTTTCTGTTTGGAAAGGATCAAATATACGCTGGTGTTATAGTTAGAGTTAGTGAAAGTGGATGTGCTTAAACGAAACGGAGTAAGAGTGCTAGCATAAATAGCCTAACAACTTTTAATATAATTGCCAAATTACAACGTCAACAACAAAAAACAGCTGCATCCTTTTATAAGGCCATTTTCAACTAGAAAACACAAACAACAACGTCAATTTGCTTATTTTGGTTTACAATTGCAGTTCAATATTAAAAGAAAAATGTATTCGCATAGAAATAGAAAACAAGCAGAGGAATGAATTACATTGTGAATACATAAAAGCTAACGAGTAAAATCTGTAAAGGAGTAACAACAACTCAAATAAAAATTTACAATAAAAATAAAAGCAACGATAATAAGTAGAAATAAAAAGAGGATTGCAATTTACAATAATGAAAGCAATAACTAAAATACAAAATGTCGTTAGCACATTTCAAATAGACAACAGTAAAGCACATAAAACTACACAAGTGTTTGTAAATTAGGCATTTCTGAACACTAACTGTGAAACCTTCATATTTTAAGACTTAATCATAATCATTTAGTAGTTAATTAAAGGCAATAAGTTTTAAATTACTTTTATTTGGGTACGGTTTTCCGTCGACCCTCGTCAAATTTGGTTTGTGAAAAAACCGGTTTCGGCTGTTTGCCATCTTCAGTGTTTTCTTTAAATTATCACTTAAAATTTAAATTTATTCAGCATTATAATATAGAACTATGAAGTATGACTATGCTGTTGCTGCCATTCGCAAGGCTACTTAATCAGCATAAAAAAGGCCGAGTTTACGTTTCCCCACAAACATAAATCGGGAGTTGTCAAATGTCACGACTTTTGAAGCCAACTCGCTCGCATTTGCAGTTCACAAAATAAACTTATCGCGAAATTGTGATTTTAACAACTGGTTAAAGTGTCTTATAAATCTATGACACGTATATTTTCAAACAAAAAATCATTGATCAAAATATGCTAACGATCTCCATCAACCTTACAGGGAGCCCCGGTTTTATGTAAAAAAATATAAGGTCATTTATGTATTGGCTTTTTCCTATATGAGTTAATTTTGCTTATTATTTAGTCAGTTTAGCTAAGCGTTGTTGCCAAATTCCTTTTGAGATTTGGCCAAATATATTAATCATAAATGTAAAGTAGCGAGCACGTTATGACAGTCCTTTCGTAGGTTTTTTTTATCTAAAAATTAATTGATTTTATTTTTATTTTTTTCCTAGAATGACATCTATCGTGTGTGAGTATATGAAAAGCGGCGTTTGTTAAGTCACGCATATTTATAAACGAGTTCTTAGTCATGTCTGCTAAAGGATTCAAATTGTTTCGATTTACATTTTTGACTATATAAAAATTATTCTTTAAGCAAAGACAAAAGAATATATAGTCTTATCAAGATTTTTAGATTTTGAATACAACCATCCTCCGCTTTAGGTTTCATAAAAAACCGTGTAACTCGAAAAATTCACTCTTATATGGAAAAACCGTGCTAAACGAAAATCACTATAAAGAAGCACTTTGTTCAGTTTTTAATATGATGAATAACAAATACAGTGAACAAAAAATGAATATTAATATATTAAATATAAAACACATTTAAAAAATTATAAGAATATTAATTTATTTCAATAATAAAACAAATATAAAAAAGCCCATTTTAAATATTGCATTTTCTTTATACATAAAAATAAAATAATTAAGAATTAACATTCTATTTTCATTAAAATTTAATTAAATTTAGAAATTTGTACAATATCACTTTCATCGATAGACCACACTATGTCATTAGATTCTTCCTCCATAGAATTTGAAATTCCGTGAGATTTTGCAGTAAAAAAATCTGATGTGAGCAAATGCGATTTATTTTTAGTCACATCATCGTATACCTCTTCGTATTGAGATAAAAGTTGTTTAACATCTCGTTCAACATTGGTATCGTGTTTTTGCTCACCTTTTAATTTTAGACTATGTAAAGAGTGTCTTTGCCTAAATCGTTCGAACCAGCCATGACGATAACTGATTCTCGATTTTCTCATACATTTTTAAGCCCTTATTTTTTATGGAGTTGGCATCGATAGGAATTCGTTTTTGATTTTGATTTTCTAGTCAGATTATCAAAGCCTTCTCCATAGTTTCCATTGCAACATTTCTACAATGAGAAGTTGTGGTAAGACTTGTAGAATGTCTACACTTTTTCTAATTGAGTTTTCGTTTATTTTTCATTAATCTTATTGTAGCTTCATTCATAGAATAAAAATTAGCAACATCTATTATTCTTTCACTATTACGGAGCCGGTTCAAAATTTCAATTTTGGTTTGTAAAGATATAGCCTTTCTTTTACTCCCTAGTTTTTTATTTTTATCTTTTGCCATTGTCAAACTATAAAATTTTTTATAATTTATAGATTTTGTAAAAATAATTCTTGAATAAATTTACGCTATCAATTATGTATAAACACTAAATATAAACGAAGTTTAAAATCAATGATACTCCTTGTTTTGGTATTTTAAACAAGCTAGCTTATACACACATAAAATTTAGTTTTGATCATAAAACGGGGAGTTCCCATCTTATCTATTTCCATCATAGACATAGACTACTAAGAATTCGTAACTGTAACATACATTTTGTAGTGTTGTATTTTGACAGTAAAATACTTTGACAGTAAAACAATGAAAATATTATTGTAGATATAAGCAAATTATAGTTTAGTGTTTATAATTTCCTGTAAATGCAAAATTAATAAATTTCGTTAAACACTTTTTAATTTTCAAAACCGTGTAAGATCGAAAACGTGTAAAACGAATGCCGTGTAAAACGGGGGATAGGTGTATTGTCTTTTCAATATTAAATTTTTCTCACAAAAATTTTGATTATTATGAAACCTAAGGTTAATAAATAAGAAAATATTTTCAGAGTTATTATTTTTATTTATTTTATTAATTTCATTTTATAAATAAATAAACAAAAAATAACTTTCAATTTAAAGAAATGTTATTTCTTTACTCAAGGCAATTACGTTTAGCAGAAATTAAGCTATTCCTTCAACTTTAGTACTCTTTATTTGTTCACAACTGTTATTATCTGAGTGTAAAGGAGAGCATACAGCATATGAAGAATAGAAAGGAAAACAATACTTTAATAGCTGACAACCATAAGTAATCAGCAGCAGATGTCACTTATTGCGGACTCGATATAAATGATACACCTACAAACAATACACACACATACAATTCAAACTTGTATACATTCGTTGAAATACATAGAAAGTATCTAAAACAACAACCACTTGTACACATTGTTCAGCTAAATTAAATCCTGCTTATGCAATTCTAAAGATAAAAAGAACCTTTAAGCCAAGATCATGAGAACAGAAGTCTAGTGTAGGATTCCAGCTGAGGTAAAAAGCAAAACAATAACACAAACTAGAAAAAAAAACAAAAAATAAAAGTATACAAGCGTAAACGGTAAAAAAAAAGGTTAAACTGAAATATCTAACGAATGCCATTGATTTGAAAGGACTTTTACTTTGGTTTTATTGTCTAGTCTTTTGCAACAAAAGCGATTAGAGTTAAGAAAAAATTGCATGCATTTGTGTGTTGTAAATACTCTTATGTCTGCCTTTTTTTCATTTCTTTAAGTAATTTAAGCCTAATTCGATTTTAGTATTCTAAAGGCTCTTAGCCTAAAAATAACCTTAAGACCTGGACAAAAAAAAATAAAACTAAGCAGGGAGTTTCACCCAAATGTTTATGCGACTTAAAATGAAAATCACTTTAGGTTGAAGTAGCCAGGATTTTCTAAAACTGCCTGCCACTTATACAGATGACAACACAAAACCTGATTAAAATTTAATAAGCAACAACAACAGTTCTATTTATCTAAATATTTTTTTTTAGGAAAAATCCTGCAGGTAATATTGTGCACATAGTAAACGACATTTTATAATTTATGTTGTGTAACGTATGACGTTGTGTATTAACAGAAAAATGAAATTTTATAAAACACAATGTGGTAAGTTAATTAAAAAAGCTAACACAAATATACACACCACTCATCACAATCACTCATTAATTTATTTATTTTAATTATATATTTTTTTTTTGTTATAGTTATTAAGAAAAAAAGAAACACGATGAGCATGAGAAGTAAGTATTTAAAAATGGGGCATTTGTTACAGCAATTAATGCAAATTTAATACGGTAACCACACCCGCGGCTAAAAATATGCTAAAATTATTTCTTAGACAGACATCAGCTTATAAATTCTATTGTTTTTTTATTTTAATTAATATTTGCTATTAAATTTAATAATATCCATAAAATGTTGCCGATTATTATTATGCGTAAAGAAAATAAGTCGACTAACACACACAAAAGCACTCTTTCACTCATTCATTGATACAAAACTTTTGTTAGGAAAGGAAACAAATAATAACGCTTGAAGCGTTAAAATCTAATGAATTAGTGAAAGGTGTGTTTATTAATACACAAAGTTGATATATATACACTGGCTATATATGGATTTATGTGTGTGTGTTTTCTTTCAATATGGATTTAAATTACACCTAAAGTTCATTTAGTATTCTAACACATTCGCAAGATTTTGAAGAAACACAGACTCACACCACATGGGATATTAATACACAAAAGTACACTTAATACGTACAATGTTTTAATATGTTGGTATTCATTGAAGCCATCGTTAGTCAGTCAGTCAGTCAGTTAGCTAGTCTTTAGATCTCTGTCAAATATTTATGTTTATGCATATTTCGTACTCCTTAAATTTCTGTTTTTTGTATTATGCTGTTTTGTGTTGTGTTGTATTATGCTGGTGGTATTAACAAAATAAGTTTCGTTCATAAACTGAAATTGAAAGGAAAGAAAATTTTTCGCTTTCTCCCTACAAAATATTAATTAAATTTTCTAATTTGTATTTTTTTCAGCACAATATTATCAATGTGTACGTTTTTACTAATAATAACACGAATTTTGTGTTATTGTGCTTATATGAACTTTGTATATATAAGTTGAATGATGGGTTTATTTAGGCTTATCAATATCTTGCGGCTATTGAATTTTTTCCAAATGGAAAACAAAAAAAAAATATAACAAATTTAAAAGAAATAATTAAAAAAACTAAAATTATATTAATTTTACAAAATAGTGAAAATTCAAAAGCGAATAAACGTTAAAAAATCATGATATTTAAAAACATTAAACCAGAGTACCGAAGTATTCACTCACTGTTCATACATGTATGAATACGTACATTTCATTTTTTAGCCGCTTCTTCTCATACATGTGTGAGAGACTACAAATTAGTTTGTGTTTTCTCATTTGTGAATGCGACGATTTATTTTTTTTTCTTTCTATTCATAAGTGAAAAAATGAGAAACACACAAGTGTTCATTTTTGAATATTTACAATTTTGATAATTTTTCATAAATGAAAAGGTCGTAAAAATATGTGCGTTAAGCATTCGCGTACATAAACGCACATATTTGATAATGCGCAATTGTCGGCGTATGCAGGAAAAAAATTTTTTTTTTATTTCTTTTAGAATATATTGCAATATAGTATTTTGAGTTAATATGTACCCATGTGTTTTTACTGCATTTTACGGTAAACTGCGATCGTAGGTAGAAAATTTTTTCACGTTCATTTATGAGAAATTTTATAAAATTTCAACGTTCATAAATGAACATGTACATTTATAAAAAATAACATTAATGAGAAGTAGCTAATTTATCATTTGTCACATATGAATAAGACTAATAATTCTTGTTGTTTGCATTCATGTATGAAAATAACCAGAACATTTTTTGTTGTTCGTTTATGAGTGTGAAAAATAAATATAAAATTTTAGATTTCTCATATATGAAAAATATCATGAATGTTGATTTTTGAATGTTCATAAATGAAAAATTCTGAACCCTGCATTAAACTAAATGATTTTTGATGATGGCATAAAGATACAAATGCGTTGTTGTCAAATTGAATTATAAGAAGCTATTTGTTTATATTTCTTAAAGTAAAATTTCTTTTGTTTAAATCGAATTCTATCTTAAGAAACTACTTCATTTTTTCCTTCGTTTTATTCTTTTCATACCTTTTTATTAAAAAAGCCCTGTTCAGTTTGACCTTAAGTTTGCAGAAAATTGCTTGCAGAAAGATTTTCTCTCGCACTCGTGTGATGGCCTCTAGAACTTTCACAGCAAACTTTTAGACTTATCATCAACACTTTACTTAAAGTATCATTTTGCACTTTGCACAAAAAAACCATTTTTTTTGCCAGCACACTTAGGCAAAATCCTTGCTTTAGTCAAATATTTACACTTTTAATTTTGTTCTTAATGAAAGAATCTAAAAAAAAAGCAAAACAAATTTTTATATTATGTACAATAACAAGTAGCATTTCAATTTCATTTTAATTAATAATAAATTTGTCTGGCTGGACCACTTCAAACGGCAGACTGTGAAAACAAGTAAATGCTGTCATTTGAAAATACATCAACATTTCATGTTTAAAACTAAAATAAGCAAATTTTCGTGAATAATTCAACATAAATGTCATTTAAAATGAATTAAATTGCAATAGAAGTGATAAAACATTTTAAAATGGCAACAAACTTAACACTCATTCAAACTTAAATTGCATAAATAAAAGAAATGAATGAATTACTGAATTACTGAATGAATGAATGAATTAATGAACGCTGTGATGAGCTATTAATAAATGCCATGGCAAGAGACAATATTATTATCACAGACAATTAGCAATTTATTACAACTCTTTTCAGGAGCCTGAGAAGGAAGCAAAAATGGTTAATTTCTCAAGGCATACATATACATATGTAGGTATTTATGAAGCTACATGCTTCATATGCACATACATATGTATATATGTATGTAGGAACAGTTGTATTAAGATTAACATAGACATCAATTTCATATTAGTATTAGTATTATCAAAATTGTAACAATTGTCTTCATTGACATTAACGATATCATTGCCATCATCATCTGTGTTGTTAGCAACAACAATTATTGCCTGGAGTTAGATAATTAATGTTAGTTCGTAGGAGAATAATTCTCATTTATAATCGAAATGAAAAAGAGAAGATTTTCTTAATAGTTCTTGTGTGTTAAAGTTATTAAAGTAAAAAGATGTACAAATTATTTAATTAAATTTAAAATGAGGTGTATATGAAGAACCCCTAAATAGATATTAAGCAGTGATTTGCGTGAAACAATAAGCGTTTCGCACACAAAATAGTTATACAGTCAGTATTCAGATGCCAGTTGTTTAATTCCCTAGTTAAAGCATTTAACCCAAAAGCCATTATATAAATACAAGGAAGGTATTTAGAAAAGACATTGTTGAATTTTCTCCTTTTTATAAAAGTTTTTCTGAATGTTAAGTTTTCCATATACTCTCAGCTAAGTTTGTTTTTAATAGTTTAAGTATAATTGTTTATTATAGATGTTTACGTCTACAAATAATCAATATATATGAGGTGAAGAAGTCCATTGAGAACTGTTTACAACCCTTCAAGTAAGCCCTTTTTCTAGGTCAGCTTTTCGAAATGCGTGATAAGATCTACATCAGTACCTAGCTGTGTAAGCCATAACCTGATGGTGGATCATACCACTGTGGATAAATTGTAGCGTCACCCATGCCCCAGGAAGCCTTCAGATATGTCTATCCTTTAGTCGCTCCTGGTCGCAACTCCGAGAGCTCGGAGCAGGCCGCAGCCCTCACTCCTTGCTGAAGAGTTGGAGACTATCCAACTCCTCGTCCAGAACACATGCAAGCTTAATAAAATTTAAGAACACAACCGCAATCATGCTCACTGAACCAGGACCATTCCTTGTGTTCATTGTGAATGATCCGACCCACACAACTCAAACAAGTGCCGTGAAAACACAATCATCGCGATGCTACCGCAGGACCAACCTCTATAATCAGTCAAAAAACTGAACTCTGAGGCTTACTGATTCCCGTCCAAATTAAGTGGTGTTGTCCAGCTAGCTCCTGCTACTCTTATAGGGGACTGGGGCTGCTTAAAATTTTTGTCGCTGTAAAAGACCTTTTTCTTAATTTTCATATTTAATTGTTTTTATAGTGGCCATTATACTACAACCCATATAAAAATGTTAAATACTTACTTACAATGGTTTAAAGTACAGAGGCCTATGACACTCCAAATGATTGATAGACAGGCATTTTAGCGAAAATAATAGGATTACGTTTTCCCTTTTTGTATACGGAAGCGTACTTATTTTTTAAGGCGACTTATTACTGAAAATGGACGCAATATTTGTTATTTAATATTAAATTAAAATTAAATTTTACACCTCCTTTTATATTCACACAAATGTTTTTTATTTAGCAATTAAAGTAAAAGTAAAATTTAAGAAATATTAAAAATTAACAAAATTACAAAAAAAGGATCTTTTCAACTTTTCAAAAAGGAAATGCTGGTTTAGCAAATATTGCTAACATCCAATTTTACCACAGTTTTAAAATATTAGCCAAAAACAATTTAAGTTAAAACAGCAACAACAGCAACAACAACAATAGCAGCAATAAGAAAGCTATTTCAAATTCTCCACTAACAAAATATTTCAATGCTATCTGGTATTAAATGAACGAAGATAAAATTGTGTTTTGTAAGTTTTTTTCACATACAAAACACACACACACACACACGAATAATGCAACTTTCTTATACCTTTACGTAGACTATATTACCTGAACTCGTATGTATAGTATCAAATAAACTTTGAACGTAAAATTAAAAAGTCAAGAATTTTGCAGTGGATGTGTATAGGAAAACACGGGCACAGCTTAATTCTACATTTTCTTTACAACACCAATGAGAAGAGTTAAAAGTATTTTACACAATTTTACACGAATTTCGAAATAATGAATTTTACTACGATTTTCTTAAATAAAAGAAGTAGGTGAACAGGAAAACTTTTAGTAGCAAGAAGCTGCATATATATATACATGTGTATATGTGTTGGTTGTATGTTCTAATAGTTTATGTATTGCGTAGGAAGTTTGGTAGCAATGAATGGGAAAGTGAATGTTAAAGTAAGAAAAAACAAATCACGTTTTAATTTGGTTTAAAATTGCACAACAAATTTTCATTTCGAAACTTAAGCGAAAATACACTTGAAAAAATTGGAAATAAATACCAACAATAAAGAATACGTATAAAGTGTTTTTAAAAAAGAATTCGTGTGTTCTAAAACAAAATAAAAAACAAAATGTAGATTAAGATGATTTAAATTATTGTATTGCAAACAGCAAAGTTATGAATGATATCTGGCACGCTAACAGATGTGGATTCTCTCATCAAAGTTTTTAATCACTTTTTTGGCAAAATAGCGATACTCTTTCGTTAATCACATCACGGATTTTGAATTTTAAGGCTGAAATCATTCGATTCGCTCCATATAAACTCTATCCTTAACATATTCCGACAAAAAAGAAAAGAATTAACTGGTGTTAAATCACACGATCTGGCTGTCCACTTAACTGCTGATTGTCGTGAAATTAGGCGATCGGGAAATTTGGTTTGCAATAAATTGATCGTTTCGTTGGCCTTGTGGCATGTGGTATCGTTCTGTTGAAAACACATGTCAGGGATATCCACGTCGCTAATAATAAGGCCAAATTGAGTTGTTAGCATCAAGGGATAGCATGACCCAGCCTCATTTTCGAAAAACAACGGTTCTAGACCACACAGCGCACCACACAGTGACACGTTGAGCATGCAAAAACTTCTCAATCATTGCTCTAAGATTTTCAGAAGCGCAAATGCAGCAACTTTGCTTGTTGACATACAATGACAAGTGAAAATGAGCTTCGTCTGAAAAAATGATTTTTCTTAGAAAAACAAGCCAATTGTTCCTGATGTGAATGGTCAGTCGGATTTAATTCTAGCACCAATTGAAAATTGTAACGCTTCAAAGTCAAATCCTTACGCAAACTTTGCCATGCGGTGGTTTTGGATAACCCCAATTGTTGAGAGCGTCGAGTAGTTCACAAATTTGGATCTGCTTCAACACTGTGGCGCACTACTTCGCTCATTGAGCTTGTTGACACAAATTTAATGACCTAATTCTTAATAGCGTTCTCATAAGGACGATTATGTTGTTCGAAAATATCATGAACTTTACGAAATGTAACTTTAACAGAACCACCATATTCATAGTGAATTTTAATTATTTCAATGCGATTTTCGAGCGAAACTTAATTCATTGTAACAATTGCCAATGCATCTATCAGGAACACGTGAAAAAACTAAATGTCAAAACTATCATGTTGTTGCTGTTGCCACAATTGTTAAACTTCTTGTTGAAAAACCCTAACTTTTAGTGGCTATATCATACAAATGCTAACTTACAAAAAATCAAAATTTTTTGATTTAAAGCAAAATCGTAACTGGTGAAATCTTAATTTCTTTTTGTTCTTACTCCCTCCCCCCAGGGGCATATAAATATGGTCTTTATAGATTATTCCACTATCTAGACACAGTGCAACTGGGGTATAAAGTGAGCCCAGTCCCCTGAAGATTGGCAGGTGGTCAACTGGAAACTCCACTTTATTTCCACGGGGATCAGTGAGCTCGCAGAGTTCATTATTTGTCTCTTTAGACTTATAATAGTTCTCTGGCTGATCATTGGTGTTGGCCCCTATATGGGAGCATCGTGGTGGTTGTGGTTTCGCGGCCCCATATCAGGTTTGTTTTTTATGGTGGCCAGGATCATTTCGCTGATAATGACACGCATGGTGAATGATCCAGTCCAGTGAGCATGCTTGACATGTGTTCTGGACAGGAGTTGGAAAGTCTCCAACTCTTTAGCAAGGTGTGATGATTAGCAGATCTGTCCTGAAATCATTGAAGTTGCAACTAGGTGGTTCTGTTGCATAGAATTATGGCTTCGGCTATCTAGGACGCATGTATGACGTTCCAAATTATACAAAGTGGTTTGTCCACCATCTGATTAAGACTTACAGTCAGGCGCGGATGTAAAACAAATCACACTCTCTGTTCTTACTCCCCCCAGGAACACATTAATATGTCTTAATGAAATCGAACCATTATCATCTGGGGGTAAAAGAGAGTCCAGTCCCTTGAAGGCTAGCAGTAGCCAACTGGATAACTTCCACGTTATCTCCGCGGGAATCAGTAAGCCCCAGAGTTCTTTGACTGGTTATTATGGTTGGCCCTTCAGGTAGTATTGTTGTGTTTGTGGTTTCGCAGGCCCTCATAAAATGATTAAGGTGCCAGGCTCATTCACTTTTGACCAAGAATACACGGTGAATGATCCGGATCCACTGAGCATGCTTGCAAAGTCTCAAACTCTTCAGCAAGGAGTGTGAGTGTCGGCCCTGCTCCGTTCTCCCGAAATTGCTACTAGGAATTACTTGTTGGAAGTATTATGCTTCGGCCTCATAGGGCGTGGGTGTACACTACATATCACCCACTGTGGTTTGGTCCACTATCTTGTCACGTTCTTCTTCTTACTCTCTTCTCTTTTATTAAAATATTTTTGCATGGGTAAATTTTTTTCATTAATATTGTTACGAAAGTAGAGTTTTATTCTTCAGGGTAACTTTTAGAGATATATTTTAAAACCAACCAATATTAGACTACTTAGACTATTTTATTAGCCTTTAAGAAGAAATCACTGTTATTAGCCGCCTGCATAGAGCAATAAATATTAAAAAACTTTGAAATGAGAACAGAGTCAGATATTTGTTCTTAAAAGAGTGGAGTAAAAATAGTGAGAAATAGTGGCTGGTGTTTGATGCTTTGCAGTATAACGAATGCTATTATTGCTTTATTTTCTGGCCTAAAATGTGCATACAAATTAAACTGTTTTACTGTGATAAAGCAAAGACTGCTGACATGTTGCCAGCAAATATGAATTAACCTAAATTCCATTGCAGTAATTATTGCAATTGCGACAATTCATAATTATATTTGTGAAACTTAAAGAATTTCACAATATAACAATAGCGCTCAATATTATTGTTACAAAACTTCAATAGCAATTTTAAAGTGTATGTAATAATTTCATTTACAAGTTTTTCTTGTATAATAGACATTCTTGTGCACTCACTTCCTTGCCTCCGCAATATTTATTGTGAAACGAATTAGTTTTAGTGAATTTGTATTGTACGAATTTCTGTTGATAATATTGCATTTGTAAAACATGTTATTGTACAACCGAAACATTTCGCACCGTCATTTCGTTTACAATTAAATGGGAGTGACAGCAACTGTTTGCAAGTTGCCTTTTAAAATACCATTTTCTATCAGTTGTTGTTGTTATTGTTGTCTAGTTTTCCATTTAACGTGAATATTGTTACTTTATGTTCTTTTTTGTAAATTTTATTATATATTCTGTTGCTCTTCTGCTGCTGCTGCTGTTTAGATAAAGTTTCAGTTAACCTTTATAGAATTAAATAATTGGAAAGTTAGAGCTAAAATTAGGAGCAGCAAGGACAAGCCAGTATCCTACCAATATAAAAGAATAAATTGAAAATTTAAATTTAATTTTATTTGTTTTCGACAGAAAGAACACGCTTAAAGCAAATGCAAATGTAAATGTAATGTTTTAAGCATGACCTGATTATATATTCAACACAGAGTCTATGACTTGTTTTTTGGCTGACTTGAAGCTACACACACATAGATTAAAAATTTACAAACATAAAAATAAAATTAGAAGGAGGTGTTGCTGAACAAATTAAAATTTGAAAACATGACGTACAATTAACAACTATACTAGTGAAAGAAAAATGCCCGACAGTCGCTATTGATCCCTTAAATATAGAAATGGTAAATAACACTTTTAAAATTTTTTTTTAAATTTTTTAAAAAAGGACTTCTCTTTATTTATTGAACAGAAAAAGAAAAAAAAATGGTAGGAAATATGATTCTGCCTGTAAGTAGAACGAATTGAAAATTAAGAGAATTTTTTTCTAAAATTTTAACAAAGGAAGGCGTTACAAGCAAGAATTTCTACTTTCGTTTATGTTGTGTTTGTTAAATTTAAGGAATCCTGTAACTTTATGATGATTTCTATTTAATGTTACGTAACCAATTTGACTATTACTATTATTGCTATTATTTTAAAACTACACAGATACAAGATATTTATTTATTGAGCATAATATTTCACTATAATAATTACTGATACGCATTCAATCGTTTGCTTGACTGTGTGGTTGTTGGCTCTGTGGCTGTGTGTGAAATACCGGTATCATTGTAGTTTTTATTCTTTCTATTTAGATTCGTTGAGATCAGCGTGTAGCTGCTGACTGCTGCTTCGGCTGATGTTAAAGAAAGAAAAACCAATTTTCCATGCCTTGCTGCATATGCCTTGGCATCAATTTTCATTATTTCTATGACTTTTCTTGTCTTATTCACTTTTATTTTATATTTTAGCCGGTCGATTTGTTGTCTGCTGCCTTTTTTATGAATTTTATTCATTCATTTACAGAATACGTATGTTGGCTGGTTTGCTCGTTGTTGAGTAGAAATTTTAGTTGAAGTGGCCAAGAGTGTGTAAGAAAGTTGAAAGATTTATCAAAAATGATTTCGTGCTTATTATCCTTAGAGTCTTGACTTTTAAATTTTGGTTTTTTAAAAGTTTTTTCTTGTCTTTCCTTTTAGTTTTCTTTTTGGCATTGCTTGTGGCTTTCATATTGTTAAAGTCATGGTGCCTTTTACGTTCTAGTTACCATGTTTAGCTTCAAACAGCTGCTGGCTGTAAAAATAGAAATAAATGGAATTTTATATCTTTTAGAATAACTGCTACAACAAGACTTCCTTTATGCTCTTAAATGCAGAAAGAATTCGTTAAACTACATTCGTAGCCATGCACAACTACACTTTTCAGTGAACATTTGTTGCTGTTATTGTATGTTATGGTATGATATGATATTATGGTGGTATTTCTTCATCTACAACTACATTGAAGTCAAAAAATAAATTATTATTATTGTTATTATTATTATTTTTATTGCATAAGCTTAGAAAGAATTTTTTAGTGCGGAACAAAGGTGGCAGGATTTACATTCTCCTTTTGTTGAATTTCTTCTATCCTTTTTTTTTGGACTTTTAACATGTATACCCTACACAAGTGAGGAGGCTTTTAATGGCGGTAAAACACAAATGCTTTTGATTTATAAAATAGTGTTAACATTTTCTAAAGAAACTACAGATTTCCTGTTCTCATTTACTCTTGGAGTCTCAAGCAATATATGAAATTACAACCGCATGTCTCAAGGATCATAATGCCGCTTAATTGAATATTTTTTTTTTTAAATAATTAAGTAATAAATAAATAATTGGTTTTGTTTCTTTGGAGAGTCTTTTTTTTTACTTTTTAAAATTTAAATCAAAACTATTTAATAACTGCAAAGTGACAAATTCCAAAAAATATTATTTCAAATCTAGTTATTTATAAATTTTTTCATGTAGATTACATCGAAATCGTCTAGATTAGCTGTCTATACTATTGAAAAGAGATTCCATTTATTTCTGAAATGTTACTTTACTTTCAAGTAAGAATGTAGTCATGTGTATTGGGTTCCTGTTGCTCGTGAGAATGCGGCTTCTGTGCATAATTGAGTCTTTTTGTTGTATTCTTTATTACAATTACTTATTTTTTATTTATACATATTTTTAGATTGTTGATTTTTTTGTGTTTCATATATTTTTTTGTTAATTTAAATTTAATGCATTTTGCAGCCATGCACAGAATAGGATGGGATATTTATTTTTAATATACGAACTATTCAAGTTTTTATTACAGCCCAGACGAAAATGTTGTTATAGAAAAACATTATTATAGATAATCTACTTCCATGGTGAATTCTGAAACCCACATTTGTATTTTTAAGAGGGTTATTATATTTTGTTCAACTATGAAATATATTCAATAAGTAAATAATCTCCAAATTATTGAATATAAAATATGATATTAAAGTAATATTACTCACTGAGCAGATATTAAATGAAATTTAAAATTCATGGTAAAAGAGTATCTAAATGAAGCTTAGACAAATATAAAATAAAAATTGAATAGAATAATTGGGAAAAAAATTTTTTTCAGCTGAAGCAATTATCGTGAAAAAATTTTTAGTCTTTGAAATTAATGTATTATAACCACAAAATAATTTCTTTTATTTGCCTTTTGAAATACCTGCTACATAAAAACTATCAATTTCAATCAACTATTAAATCTTACAAAAATGATACCAGCTAACAACATCATTATAAAAACAATTTCTATAAACAAAACTTTCTTTTCTTAAGAGACTACAAAATTACATCATCATAAACATCATAACTTTCGTCATATCCTTCACTCATTCCCTAGAAATTTGATACCAAAAACATATACATATATGAAAAAAAAAACAAACAAACAAACAAAAATCCTTTCTTTATGTTATCTCTGCATGTAACGTTAACAAGGATATGAAAATTTTCTTTAATCATTTGAAAAATAAAACTTATTTTAATATGCATATTAACAAATACTTAAGATTTCAAGATTCTTCTACTTAGTTGCTTTCATTTTTACAAGAAAATCAACTTAAACCTGCACGCACATAAACACACACATACACTTTGCTTAAGTGGAAAAAGAGGAAAATTGACACTTGTATTTAAAAAATAATAGAAAAACAAAACGAAAAAGGGCACAAGCTGAAATTATATATCGTTAAACAAAATTTAAAAGCAGATGATTGTTTCATATAAAAGTAAGAAAAATTTTCATTTTAGTTTAAAATTTCAAGACACACAGTGGTACAGTGTTATATAATATAAGACAAAAAATTTTTTCTTGAATAAAAAATTATAGTCGCGTTTTTTTCAGAAATTTGGGGGTATTAAGCATTATCAATAGGAAAATTTAAAAAAGAAAAGGTGGGTTGCTCATATGGATCCACTCAATTTCTTAGAAGCTCTTACAGGGAAAATTGTAATGAAGAGATTGATCGGAATTGATGTGATTTGATTTACATCCACCTGGGGATGGTGGACCAAACCACTGCATAATTTGGAACGTCATGCTCGTCCTAGGAAGCCTAAGCTATAATTCTGCGCAACAGAACTTTCTAGTTGCAACTTCGATGATTCCAGAGCAGGGCTGCAAATCATCATTCCTTGCTTAAGAGTTGGAGACTTTCAAACTCCTGTCCAGAACACATGTCTAGCATGCTCACTGGATCTGGGAACATTTCACCAGGTAGGTGTTATTAAAGGTGAAATGAACCCGGCCACCATTAAAAACTGACCTGTCTGTTATGGGACCGCGAAACCACAACCACCACATTGCTCCCATATAGGGGCCAACCGCAATAACCAGCCAGAGAACTATTAAATGTCTAAAGAGACAAATAATGAACTCTGCGAGGTCACTGATCTCCGTGGAAATGAAGTGGAGTTTCCAGTTGAACACCTGCTGCCTTCAGGGGACTGGGCTCCCTTTTTCCCCAGTTGCACTGTGTCTAGATAGTCGAAGTTCTATAAAGACCATATTTATGTGCCCCCGGGATTGGTCCTTGATTACCAGCTTCCAAACACTCCTCCGAATAACTGGATGCAGCTCGGCTTTTACGTTTAAAAGTCAGATAAGCCGATCAAGGATAATTCAAACGAAAGTATATGTCGCAAGCCCTGTAAAACTAAGGAATAGAAATCAGAAGACCGTTCCTCCTTCCTGTCAGATAATAAACATCTTCCTTGTCTGGCCCTAATCTATTCTGGTTCTGAGCAGTTACGTGATTTTAAATTATCTGTCAGCATCAGTGTTGGCATGCAGACTTTAGGTGGAATGCTACCCAGCGCAGAAAATTTTCTTTATAAAAAAGTGTCTAAATTTCAGAAATATATATACCTGCCACACTGTATTGCTTCCCCAGTTGCTGACATTGGACATATTTACTTGTAAAAGCAATTGTTACATAATAACGAGGAACACATGATACGATACATTTAGATATAAAACTAACACAAAAGGAGATAAGTTAAGTTTTTGGGAACAACTAATTAAAGCAACTAGATTTATTATATTTTAAAGTTTCTGCATAAAACAAAGGCAAACACAAAAATCCTTTTTAACCCTGCAAGATTTATGTCATACATTTTTCATGTTCTTTTAAGAGATTTAAACGATTATTTTTGATTTTATGTTTTCTAAATATAAAACTGTTGAATGTAAACTATAACAAGATGTTCTTAAATTTAAACACTTTTTTAAAGATTTTTTTTAAAATCTGATAAAAGTGTTATATGCCACAGCAATAGCAACAACAAAAAACTAAAACATGAATATTTAATGATGACAACAAGGAATGAATAAAATTTGAAAAAAAAGGAACAAAAGGCGCGGCTTAATTTTATATTACGAAACAAGATTCTTTGGATTTTGTGTAGCATGTGTTAGAAATTTAAGCTGATGTGTAACAAATTTTTAAATTATTATTTTCCAAGTGTTCATTTTAAATGATTTTCATCTGTTTTTGTTTTAATTTGATTTCGTTATATCAACTTAAAGTGGAAAAACCAGTATGACATAGCCAGCCACACAACATATGGATTAATAGACATAGAAAATACACCAAAATGCAAATGCTAAACAGTTAAAAAGAGAGAAGAAAAAAGAACAAAACATTAAATGTTCTGGTCCAACATTTGAAAATACATAGTTTAAAATGCGTGAAAAATGTATTCAATATTATCTTTAGACAGGCAGGTCATGTTGGATCGCTGCCATATGGTGTGGTTTTCTTTGACTTTTTACAGTCAGTGACTACTTTTAATCTGTAGTCTGCTGCTTTATAACCAAAACCAAGCATACAAATAATTTTTATTGAGCCTTCTTTAGCCTTATGTTGCTGCACTCAAATAATTGTTGTTGAACAATTGATGCTCTATTTTTGATAGTGGCCAACAACACAAACAAAACAAAAACAAAAAACAGAAAATAGAAAATAAAACAGCAACAAATTTTGTTTGTTTATTTAAGGCTGAGTATTATTTGAAAATTGTTGGCTGGCTGGCTGGTTTGGTTGGCTTGTTGTCGGCTTGTTTGTAAATATGACTGTCTGTGTGTGCATGTGGGTATAAAACCATTTGAGAGATGATTACTGATATACTGATATTGGTTTCAATTTTGACCTTGTCTATTGACCATAAAAATACACAATTAATTTGGTTTTACTATACAAAAGATTTTAAAAAACCATGAGAACATATAAATTGATTTAATACGCTGCGCATTTTTATAAGAAAGAACATGGCGATTGCTCTTTAACTCTTTTTTTGGAAGAACGTTTGTAAAGCACAATGATTTTATAAATGATTTTGTAAAACACATTGAACTAGCAAAATTCCCTTTAATTAAAATTGAATTTATGAATGTTTAATATTTTGCATACCATTTCCTAAAAGTTGTCTTCCGCTTTTCCACATTTCTACACTTGAGCATTGAATTACTAAATCCTTTAAATATATTTTGTAGTTACTCAGTACATCTTTAAACTTATGAAGAATTGTAACTATTTAATTGTTTTTAGAAAAGTATAAATTAAACTGGATAAAAACAGATAAATATTATTATAAAAACATTTAAGGATTAGATAAAGACTGTTTACAAATTTGTGTTTGTGTTTGCATATGCACAAAATGAAACTCGTTCAAATTATATTTAATAGATTTTGTTTCTCTGTCTCAAGTTAAAATTTATTACTTTTGAAAATCACATAAATTTAAGAAAACGAACTTCTTGAACAAAAAACAACCATTAAAGGAGTATAGTATAGCAAAGTTGCAACATGAAACATAAGCCTATTAAAACTACTTGCTGTTATAAAGCAATAAAAACTAAATGGCAACAGCAACAAAAACAAGAACAGGAGACATGTGTTTATGTAACTAAAGACAAACAGAAAGACATGAAAAAAGCAAATAAATAATGATTGTCACCATCATCACTTATAATAATGAACAACAATTTACTTATTTACATACAAGTTGCAACAAAAAAGAATGTAATAAAATTAATGAATAATACAAACAACAACATGTAAATTCCGATGCACCCATTAATTTATTTTTTCATTGTTGGAGGTATAAAACAAAATGTATGAGTGTGAATACATTGGATATATTCATAGTCTTAAATAAATTTAATTTAATTTTTATATACAATTCCCTAAACTAGTTCACAACAAAGACAGCCATGCACATAAGTATGCATGTTTTTGTGTCTTCTTAACTGTCAGTTCTTGTGTCAGTGTAAGTTACAAAGTGCATAAGGGTGTGTAAAAGTGTTATATTAAACTCTTATTTGATGATAAGAATATTTAAGTATATTTAAGAATATTAAAAACAAACTCTATTTAAGCTACAACAAACACATTCGCACACATCTTTACACTTCACATATAGAAGCGACACTTAGTTGCATAACAGCACTAAGAAGACAACATTTGATCAACAAAACTCATCAATATTAGAAATGCATATTCTTCATTCGCTTAAACTTACTAACACACACACACACCATTACAAACAATCTTATAGGGATAATCAAAGGAGAAAAAAATTATTCTGGAAGAGGAGCAAAAAATGGAATGGAATGGAATTATAAACTTCTGCAGCAAGTACTTAAAAATTTCTCAAAAAACAAATACTAAAAACAGAACTGTTATTCTAAAAAAGGCTGAAACGCATTGAAACTAAAATTAAAAAAAAAAGAAAACAGGATATTCCATATATTTCGTCATTTTACTTCATTTAACTAAAACCTTTATAAAAATTTTATAGTTTTTTATTTTTTAGTATCCCAACAATATTTTTTTTTTGTTTTTTGTGTTTTGTTCACAAGTCCATTTTGTATTTTAATTTTTTCTCTGTATACATTTTTTGGCATTTATTTTTTTTTTTGCCATACTATTTTCTACTAAAAGCAATAAAAGAACCGAAAAGGATAATCCAGCATTTGTTTAAGTAGCTTTTTGTGTTTGTGAAATAAATTCAAATAAAATGAGCAAAACATTCAAACACATTTACTGGCAACTTAAAACGAAGTTGCGACTTGTCTGCTTTAAACAAAAATAAAACATACGACTACTTCTACATATAATACACTATTCTAAATGAAATAACAAAAAACACTCACATGACTCTTAGATGAAAACTTATTTCTACGCCCATATTAATCATTCTTTTGTTTCTGTGGTCTGTATGCAAATTAAACATTCTGACTGGCACAAGGATATTTTAGTAAATTCGAATTTTTAACAAAAGACGCCATTGTATAACTCGATATGTGTGTAATGTTGCTTTATTGGCTTGAATAGAAATTTCCCTTTTTTTATCCCAAAAATTTTGGCTTTAACAGAAAAATATGATAGAAAAATGTTTGTATAGAAAAATAGACTGATGAAATAATGAATGATAAAAATTTTCTACAGAAAAGCAATGACTGATGAAATCTAAATATAGAAAATTGTAAATAATGAACATCTTTTGCAGAAAAGTTATGACTGATAAAATTTTGCTATACAAAAAATTATGACTGATGAAAAATTTATTTGATCATACTAAAAAAAGTAACTTTGATAAATGGCTAACGAAATAATGGTTATGCTTTTATTTCTTTAATTCTTTCCACTGTAAATGGAAATTAAAAATTTGCATTCAAGAGCCGAATAAAATTGATCTAATTAGGCTTAAGTTCGTATTTTTATTTCTGCTTAGGTCATAATATTTTTTTTTATTAAGTCAACCAAAATTGTCTTAATAATGAAACATGATAAAAGTTTTTTTTTTTAATCTGCTTAATTTATATAAAATACAAAATATGTGTTATATTGTCTTTTTTGAATATGCCATCTAAATAATAAAATAGTGTATTTTGTTTCACAAAATAAATATTTATCATCCTGTTACTTGAAAATATACAAAATGTTGAATTGCTGTACAAGTAATCATAATAATACGCATAGCATTATAGTAAAGTAAATAGTATGGATGGAACCCGTGGTACTAGTACATCACACACTAAGTGTTATTATCTTGTAACTAGAAAATTATTACACACATGAACTTTTTTACAAGTACCTTCATCATTAAAGTGTATAGTCTAGCGGAATACTGGCTGGATTTACTGGCCATGGTACCATCCATTAAAAAGCCATTAAAAACTGTAATTGGTAGAGTTTTGAAATTTGCAGCAAGTATCTTCTTACTTTTATCGGGATAGCGAAAAAGACTCTATGAAAACGAATGTTACGTAGAAGTAACTATATTTTTATGTTTCTTTGAACATAAATTACTAATTTTGAAAACTAATTTTTCTCAAAATCAATTACAAATACGAACTCGAGCGTAAATAAAAATTTTCTTAAAGTGATTATAATAAAACGTAATTTATTACAACGGAAAACTAATCACATTTCATGTAATCTAAGCTTGAATAAAAGAAGGAAATTATAAATTCCTTCGTTGAATTTATATCTCCATAACACCCACATGTACATCTTTTTGTCCTTAAAAATAAAATTATAATATTTACATTGAAAATTATCAAATTAAATTTGCTTCGTAATTGTTATGTCTTTGAATATTAATTTTTTCTTTAGTATTTTATAAATAATATATTATTAAAAAATGTCTCGTAAAAGAAATTAAAGAAAAACCAATTAACATGTGTAACATAAACGTGTTGTGGCGTCAACCAAAAATTTACCTACGTCAACAATTGTTTATTTGCTTTTTGTAGGTAATTTTACTCGAAATTATTCACAGCATGTATTTTAATTTACCTAGAAAAAATTCTATTTAAAAGAAAACAAAATTTAAGTTGAAATGATAACAAGTGAAGTGAAGCTACTTCAAGTTCACTAAGTTTTGGAGAAGAATAAGCCTGCTATAAGGATTTTATTCCTTACACATATTAAATAATCACCAAATAAATTTGGAGTCTTTTTTAACAATAATCTCATATTTAGTGAACGTTTAAGAGTAGGGTTTAATTTGTTTAAACTGTGATAACACTATATTTAAACTTTAATTATTTTAACTTAATTTTATAAAATTTTTAAATGTTCTAGGTATCGTTCACAGAATTCGTTGAGACGAATTTTGTGATTGTGCCAGATGTTAAATACTATTTACATGACATCAGCTCAATTTAAATTCAATATTTAATAAATCTGTAATCTATTGACTTTGTTTTCTATTACAATAAGCTTTTAGCTATTGTTAAATACGTTGAAAACAAATTTTAATTTTACTTGTTTTAATTAAGTTTTAAGTTTTATTTTCACTTTATTTTTATAACCTTTGCTTAACCTAATTAATGTCCAGATCTAATTAAGATGTTTAATAATAAAACGAGTCCGTACTCTTAATTCTTATCACATTAACTAACAAATAAATAACCTTTTTAATCAAATCAATCTGTTTATTTATTATCACTTCTTTAGCTCACTTCAAAACATTAAAATACAATTTAATTAAAAAGGGTGTAATGAAAAATTTTTATTATTGTCTTTGTGTTTTTGTTATTATTTTTGTTATGTATAGAATCAATTTCGTTATTACTTACTCGTAGATATATTTTTTTTTTTATATTTTCCTAGGACACCTGGACTTTTTAATTTTGCTGTGATGGCATACAACAACAAGACATAGAAACCCTTAAAGGCAATAAAAATAATATTAAGCCTCTTTAAGTGATAAAACTCCATAGAAACGATTTAAGTGTTGCTTTTTTATTTTTGTATTTCTCCATTCAACATTCGTAAATTTATTGACAAAACTCAAGCGAAATAAAAAGACAAAATTTAATGCTGACACACAGGATCATCATATTGAGGCGAGGTTAACTTACAGTATATGATTTAAAAAATTTTATGTAATTATAATCTATTTAAAAACAAAAGCATTAATTCCAAATCCTATTAATAGTGACTAGTTTCTTAAATTATTAATTATTTTAAAATTTTATTTTATTCCATAAAAATTATTTTGACAGAAAGAAATTGTTAAACGTCTCTACTTTTTTATAAAATTTGAAACTACCTTGTGTTTCTGTCTAAAACTTTAAATTTTTATAAAACATTTCGTTTACTAAATAGTTACATGAAAGTTAAAGTGATGATGCAAAAACAAAAATATACTAAATCAGTCATTTCGCTGGCTTAAAATATTGACAATAATGTAAAGTTCACAAAATTCCTGTTTCAAAAAGGTATTTTCTCTAACAAACGTCATCTAACACCAATAGCAACAAGGGTAAACAAAAACAAATTCGTACAAAACAAAACGATGGACAGACTGCTAACAAGGACAAAATGAAATCCAATAAAACCTATAAAATGTCTGAAACATTGAACATAGAAGCCGAATTTAAATTAAAAATAAAAAACAAAACAGCCAATATCAAATGGTTATAAAGCAAACTACTTCCAACTGCCACTATCACATGTACGATGATTACTTAAAGTTGGTGTGCGTGTGTTTGTATACATATGGATAGGGGATAGTGGATGAGTTATTTTCGTTTTATGGCCAACGTGAGTAGTAAATGGAAATGCAAGCAAAATCCGCTTTTAAGATTTAAAAAACTGATAGAAAAATATAAAAAAAAAACAAAAAATAAGTCATCTATTTATTTATTTATTTGTTCTATGTTATTTTCACATTAAAACCGAATCACACTTTCTGTATATACAACTTTAAATGTCGCCTGAAATTTAGGAAAAATATTTAACTTAGACTAAGTACTTCATCCTTAATATTGTTTATTTTTCTAAGTTTAGCTTAACAGACATCTTAGTCGCATTTATTGATATGACATTATTGTTTGCAGGCTTTTTGTCTATTTCTGGTGTATTTTTTCTTTTGTCTATCCTTAATAAATCTTAAGGTTTAACTGTACTGCTCTTTATTTTAAATAAACTTTAAGCATGCTTTGTCCTGCCCTTCCCACTATCAGTATCAGTAACTATCACCAGCAACATCTTCCTCAACGTACATTCAAGCATGAAATGATAAAACTCGGAATTTGTTTTGACGTGTGTAAACCATCACGTGTGAATCCCTTTGCATTGAGACACATGTTTAACTTCAAAGTAGATAACGCATAAGATGATGTTGATGATGATGACGACGATGACGAATAAAACCACTTGTCTACCTTTGTAAGGTGTTTTTTTGCTATAGAAGCATAAAAACTGGGTATTTTAACATAGAATGTTATTTGTGATTTAAAGTGCGCAAAAGAATATTAAGAAGTAATAAAAAAAATTATATTGTTAATTAAATATGCACTAATCTTTTAAACGGTCTTTTAAATATTTAAACGATTTTATTTCTTCCGATATTTCGCTTTCCTGTGGAAAGCTTCTTCAGGAAATTATTTTTTATATATCGGAAAAATAAAATCGTTAAAATATTCAAAAGACCGTTTAAAAGATTAGTGCATATTTAATTAAGTTAAGAAAGGTCGAATAAAAATAAAAGTAATTATATTGTTAATTTATTTAAAATGCTTCAGTTCTTTAGTTCAACACACTTTATTTTGCTGCTCCTCGCTTTAAGGTTTCTTTTGAAAATAACCGATCAAAACGGAATAATTGACTGTTATAAATGAGACTCTAAATAGACGTTTCTTTATTAATATAATACTAGGAGTATTTAAGCTCTTATATACCTTTCGATGCATGGTTTTTTAATTCACCTAAGTATGCATATGTATACTGTGTACATTTGTATAATTAAAAGTCAATTTAAATAAGTCTAAGATATTAAGCTTAAATTATTTTTTCATTTTCTTTCCTACACTATAAAGATCTAAAACACACAATATTAAACTCTTAACAATTATATCAAGTTTTAATTATTTCAAAGCTGCATTTAGGAAAAATGTTCTTTAATTAGATAAAACTGATTGCATGAGACTAAGCATGCAAGTACATGCTTGTGCATGCACTTCAATCAACACAATTTGCATGTGACATCGCTGTCAGTACAAATTAATATACTATTTGACAATTGTGGTATAAATGCAGATTATTTTTATTGAAAAAATATATCACAACATAAACAAACATTCAAGCTGACCCAATTACCATCAAATGTATGAGTAGAAAAAAAAATGCACTTAAAGAAATTCTTACATAATGTAGAATAATATACCAAGGTTTTAAGTTATATAGGGAATAAAGAAATGTTTTCGCCCTTCTTGTTCGAAGTCATAAGCCGAAACAGCAAAAAGGAACTTATTAAAACTTATTCTTGCCTTCATATTGAAATTTAAATAAGGTTTTGCTTGATCCTATGCAGCTTAATCATTTAAAAGATAAAAAATGTTTTATCCTGATCATTCGTTTTGTAATGTTTTCCATAGAAGTGTGAAAATAAATTTTATTTAAAAAAAATATATATAAATTTAAATTTTCCAAAGGTTTTATTTTTATTACTTTGAAAACAGTTAAAAAGAAGGAGCTTCAATATTTTTTTTACGATTACGGAATTGTTAGGGAGCGTGGACATTATTAAGTTTATGTTATTAATACATTATTCGAAACCATTTTTGTCTTCTTAACTGTTTCAGTGGTTTTGAAAGATTTACATGCAAAATAATAAATTTGTTCCTAATTGAAAAATGGTCCTTTTTTTACAAATATGTAAAAAAGTGGTAATAGAAAAAAATAAAACTTTTTGTTAACTAAAAATTCGTTTGCTTATTTACAATAATAGAATTAACCACATTTCATTCAAAACGATGTACACAGCTTGATTTTATATTTATTGGTTTTATTCTACATTCATGAGTGAAATTGTTAATGGTGATTATAAATTTACACAAAAAGTGTAACAAAGCATTTATTAGCGGGTGAAGCTGCCCAAGTTCAGCTGATAATATCTTGCAGATTATAAGCCACGGAAAATAAAGAATTTACTTTCAATTAATCGTTATTTTCAAATTATTAAAACTGAACTGTACTGAAACTAAACTGAAATATAATTTATAATTTAAATGCTTAACATTATTTGTATTAGGCGAGAGAAGCTTCCTCCCTTGTAGTATAATTTTATCTAATAAAATGGCCGCAGATATTTTATCTTAAATATAGTTTTGCTCTTTGACTTAAAAGATAACATGATGACACAAATTCGAAAAAATCGATAAATAAATTATGTCTATTTCGCGATTTTGCTGGTATGCTTAAAATTCTCGTTTACCTGCTATTTTTATTAGTAAACTAACATCCTTTTTTCAAACCTAAATTATTTTTAATATATTCTTACCTCAACGCGTTTTCTATTAATTGCCAAGTTCTGTTAATTTACACATGTTTCAATCTCAATAAATTTAATTAAATTTAATTTAAAAAGATTACTTTAATTTTATTTTGAATTTTATAAAATAACAAAATTTATTTCAGTGCATTTTGTAAACACATGGTCACTTTAACCCATATCTAAAACAATTAGAATTTATAAAATCTCATGCATGTTTTATCCTTAATTTTTCATTATAAAAATTAATTTATTTTACATGATATTTAAACACACAAATATTAACACAAATGCATGTAAAGAATATACATGACAACTTGAAAGTAATTTATGTAAAATATACATATAAAAACGAACTTTCTCTACTTCTTGCATACACGTACGTGCACTCACAAGAGTGTTTTGTAAATTAGACTATTAAAGTCTTAAAATAAAAAAAGATTGAAAAATATTATAAATGGCCAACAAAGTAATAAAAAGTATGAAACATGCCAAAATTAAATTTAATAACAATTCATACTCGCAGGAATCTGAAACAAAATAAAATAAAATAAAATCGAAAAATAAATATTTTTGTTTGTTTTGTTGTTTTATTAGCACTCATATTGAAGCTGTTAGTGAAAATGATGCATAGATTTTCATTCCACAATTTCTTTGCACAAAATAATTTTCCTCTGACACTTGGCGCAGAATGGGAGATGCAAAGGGGGAAACATGCTGAATTCTTTTCTTAAGTTAAATGTTGGCTAATAGCAATTTTATTTTCCAACCACACTCAAAGTACAAAAACAACAATAGGAAAAAGGAAATATTTACATACTAACACCTTTTAACCTGTTGCCCATATTGCTGTATGTAAAATAAATGTTTGCTCGTAAATTAAAAAGAAAATCTACATGTTCTCATGCAAATGTATGTCAGTATACTTTTTCGTTGCCCTTTTTTTCCAAACTTAAATAAAGGAGAGGGGGTGAGATAATAAAATAAATAATAAAATAATGCATTTTAGCAAGGCATACTGAAAGAATATTTGAAGCGAATACAGAAGCATGTTATTATAAAGCTTTATTTATTTTATTTATATAGCTTTGAATATAAAGTTTTGTTACACTTTGACCCTTCGCTTAAGGTGGGTCCAGGTTTCGAGTCATACAGTGTAGTGAACTATAGAACTTTATTAATTTCATTTGCAGCAAAGTTAGATTATGGTTATTGAAGCTATTATCAAGTCTAACACCTACGCAGCTTGGGACGACCAAAATATCCACATTCACTATGATCTCCTAAATTTTAAGTTCCTTTTGAGATTGCCCTAATTCTTAAAAATGTAAAAAAAATGTTTTTACATGCACGTCATATTTTTGTGCATTTTAGATCTCCCACACAAATATACACACTTTGTTATGTGTGCAGACACACCTCTGTAAATCATTTGGCTTGGGAAAAATGGCAAAAAAAAACAAAACAAAAACAACCAAAAGTTTGCTGGTTCCTTGTAACCTGTTCATGTAACAATTATAATAAATGGAATTCTTTCGGATAAATTAAAGCTACTGTAAATGGTTTTAACACTTCAGAGACTTTACCGTTCTGTGCAGACTCTCCCAAATTTATACGCAACATACAGTTTTATATATAAACAAATTAATATGCGCCAGTAGAACAAGTAAATTTAAGTGTAGTCAGAGTTGTTCGAATGCTAAAGGAAGAAGGGAACACACAAAAGGTGAATACTTAAAACTGTTACAAGTGTAAACCTCTACAGAGTGCATATGTAAATGTCAGTTTTTTCGCTTGTCAGGTTTTAACTTTGGCATTCTAGTGAATACTGGTGTGTTGCATTATAATATATTCAAATAGACACACACAAGCATACACATACACACCCACTAATATCTACATTTACTACAGAAAGAGCCAAAAAAAAAATTTTAACATTAAGTGTAATTATATTTAATGAAATTAAATATTTTAAATTGTTACATTTGTATTTACACATACGAATATTAAAAACAAGATAAATAAAAAAGAAATAAAAAAAATGACCACAAAGCGTATAAAAGGTGTGCGCCAAAAAAACAAACCAAAATCGGTAAAACTTGCTCTTGCTTACCTTGCATCACTTTGCTGTTGTGCATAATTAGTACGGGCTGTAAGCACGTGTGGACTTGTGGGCCCAAGTATTTGCCTGCATTATTTTGTAAAATTCTTTGACAATTATTAAAAATTGTGGATGCATTGCTATGCTGACAGCCTTTGGAATATTCAGTTTAATTAGGCAGGCTCATGAATAACCTACAAAAAATAAAACATTTAATTAAAATCATTGAGTATAATCATCACACAGAAAGTTCTTACATAGTAGAGCATATATAAATGTGTTTATTTATAAAGAATTTAAAAAAGACATAACTTTTACGAAAATAATGTTTAATTGTGGAAAGAAGACGATTGAAAAATGAAAAAAAAAAAATTAAAAGGGTATGTGTTGTGGTATTTTCTCATTTTAGATCTTTTGTTTGTAGCTTGGTCACGGAAATATAATTATGTTTACAGCAAATATATTATAACAAAAATTATTTAAAAACTAAAACAAATTATAAATTTCTTAATTTAATTATATTAATAAAAATAATTTTTTTTATCTTGAATAAATAACTTTTTTCTTTTTTAAGATCTTTTTTTATATATTTTTTCTTTTCAACATTTCGCTTTCCTTTGGAAAGCTTTTTCAGGAAAAAATTTTTTTATATTTTTGAAAACAAAAAAATTATTAACAAATTGAAAAAAATGTTTCAAAACATTTGACAAAAACATATTAAATTATTTTTTCATACATACATACCAAATGTTTTGAAACATTTTTTCAATTTGTTAATAATTTTTTTGTTTTCAAAAATATAAAAAAATTTTTTCCTGAAGAAGCTTTCCAAAGGAAAGCGAAATATTGAAAAGAAAAAATATATAAAAAAAGATCTTAAAAAAGAAAAAAGATATTTATTCATTAATAAAAATAAAATTATTCTTTCGTTTCCATGGTGCATGGAAAGCACAATAATATGATGGTTAATTAATAATTTATCAACAAAATTTCATTATATAATTCTTTACGATCCTGATTATATTGAATATTGTTTCTTATGATTTTAGCATAAACCAATGTTGAACCATAACATGGTTGTGCAAGGCTTAATTTTAAAATTTGGTTAACCTGTGACATCAGAATTCTGCCCAAATATGTTGTATTGAAATAATGGTCATCTCAATTATATGGATTTTTTATACTTAACATTTGCTGTTTTTATTTCGAACAGAAAGTGCTTTAATGTCAATACTGGATAAAATATAAAAATTTTTTACCAAGTTACAAATTTTATTAAAATCTACACAAGCTAAAAGCATATGCAACAAATAACATAGGAACGATAATAAAATATTCATAAATATTATAAGCAGAAAGATTTCTTTTTTTATGTAAAAAATTTTTCCACAATACATTTACATTCTACGTACATTAGGGCGAAAATTTTTAGAATTAAAATTTCTTTAAAATTGCCATTAAAACTTCTTTGTATCTTAGTAAAACTTATCTGTAATTCTACAAACGAACCATGATATAAAAGCTTCTAAAGCAAAAACAAAAAAACAAAAAATTTACTTTGATGCTTGAAAGTAACTGCAGAAAAAATAGAATAAAACACTTTAACGATTAACATCAACAGCAAGAACGGAAGGTAATAACCACAAAATATTTACAGCATTTACGTGTTTTCATATTTTTTGACACATTTCTACACACTCTTTTTAGAAAATAAACAAAAAAAATAAATAAACAGGGAAACATGTAAATACGACATTTACTTAGTCCTCTACATGCGTATGTACTTGGCGACATATTTGACTTACGCAATGATATTTAACACTAGTAATTTTCGTGGAAGGTTTTATTAAGTCAAAAAATCTATATTTTAATAAGCGTTCTCGAAAATGTTAAAGTTAAGGAACAGAATGTAGCGGCATAAAGTATTCCACAGAAAGGAGTTTGCGCCTCTCCTTACCAAAACAAAATATTTAATGACAGCAATTAGACTTAATTTTATTTAATTAAAAAAACCGGGCAAGGTTTTTCTTGACCTAAGTGAAGGCAAAAGAGATACTTTATTTAAAACATCTCCTACAAATTTACAGCTGGGCCACGAACAAGCAACTTCTGTAGCCGAAACAGAACAGCTTCGTGAGTACAAGAAAATAATTGCACAGAGATCATTCTTCCTAGTAGTGATTGCGTTTGCAATGAAAATAGTATATAAATTAATTTATTCCAGAATTTCACTAAAATAATTAAAGTAAACATGAGACAACTGACATTAAATTTCTATCCATTTCTTTGGCTGCTCTGTATTTTCTGCAATTAAATTAAAAAAAAAATATCCTGACAATACATCTCTGGATTCATAAAATCTTAAAAGCATTTATTTATTGAAATAAAATATATGGCAAAATATATAATTTGACAAATAACCAACGACATTAAAATTGAAATGTGTAGGCATTTCAAATTCTGTATGTCGAACAAGTGTAAAAAGATGGAAAATGAAATTCAGTGAACAAACACCAGCAGTTGGAGTTTCTTTTTGTTTTTTGTTTATAAAACTGTTTGTTTTCTATCCTTAAACTCAACACAAAAATATCCCCAGCTCTTCATATATTTTTTATTTAATTTTATTTTATTTACCCCACATTAGACTGAAACTCTTGTGGAGAAGAATTAATGCATTTAAAACAAAGTTAGAAGCCATTTTGGCGCCCTTGATGGCTGCTGTTTTTTGCTTTTTTCTTTTTTTTTTGCTGTGTTAACTCATGCTGTTCTTTTCAATATATTTTTATATTGAAACAAAGAAAAAACTTCGTTTGTCTAGCTGGCTCATTCATTTATCCCCACACTCCCTGGTTGCTGGTTGAAGCAGTCACAATTTACTTGTGCTTCTATGTTTCGCTGATGCCTTGATAGCAGACACAATCAGATATTAAAGATGATCTTATACTCATATACAAACATTAAAAAAAACAAAAAATCTGTGCTGCACACGAAAGACGAAATTATTATTAAAGATGAAAAATAAATAGAATTTGTTACGAGTTTCACGACACATAAACGACAACACTGTCATTTATGCCATTCATATTTTCAGAATAACAAACAGGTATTCATTCCACATGTGATGATGCTGATATGAATGAACAGTAATGGTGGATAATAAAGCTTTATAAAATTGTATTAAATTTAATGTTGTTATCATATTAAATAATAATAAAATTATATGCAGCCACACACACACACACAAAAGAGCGTTAACAGAAAACCACTGATTTATTAACCAAAAGAAGAAAAAAAAATAACAAAAAAAAAAGGAAAATGTAAGAAAGTAATAAAGTTTTGAAAGCAAAGAATTGGCAATGTGGTGCTAATTATTTCTAATTTTTACAAATTGAATGAGAGGCATTTAAAACAAATATCTTAAAACAATAAATACAAAACAGCTCCACTTTATATTAAAAAAAACTGTGTACATGGAATTATTTTTCTTTGGTATCTTAATAACTGAAACGCTAAAAATTTTAATTAGTATTATGCGCATTAACCCACAATTTAAAAATGTTAAAAATATTTTTAAACATTTCATAATTAAGAAATTTCTGAATTACAGAAATTTTCTTATGACTCAATTAAAAAATTTAAGTTTATGTAAATGTACTAATTGGCTCATTAGTACTATTTTATTAATTTAATTAAATTAAAAGCAATTTTGCAATTTTGCTCCTAAGAAGTGTTTTATAAACAATTTGAAATGCGCATTACTAGGATGTTGCTACCATTATTAAAATCGGATGGATGTTATTTATTTTTAATGACAAACAACAGAACTAAGTTCATGGCTTATTAAAAATTTTAATTAGCCTGGCTTTTTAACAAACAACAAGCATTAAAATAAAACGCAAAGGCAGAAATAATATGTTTTGTTAAAAAAAAAAATAATTTAAATGAAATCTACAAAAATTTATATTTACATAAATTAAGTGCTTTTAAGTAGTGATTAATATGATGAACAAAAAATGATTTTAAAAACATACAAAGAAGAATTATACTGTATATTAATGGTCATTAAGATAACTTTATAGCCATGAATACAAATATATTTCCAAGGATATATTTTAAGCTTAATACAAATATTTACGCCCTGTATCGTAAGGCGAAATTAAGTAAAATTCAAAAACTAAAAAATAAACTAATTTTAATTAATTTGTTTTAGGACTAAACCATAAACAATTAAAAAGTGACCTAAAGAAACTTTCATCCAAGTTGACTAAATAACATAAAACAGAACTCAAAAAAAAACTGCTTATGAGAGAATTTGATAAAAACTTTTGACACCAGTTTCAATAAAAAAAAAGTCAAACGAATCTAGCACAACTCCGAAAACCTACAACTTTTTTTTTATTCGAAATTAATGTCAAAAATTTGTGGTTTGAAATTCAAAATAAAAACTGCAATTCCATAAATATATACTAAAAATCTGCAAATACAAGAAATTTGCATTTAAAAAACTTTAATTGAAAGTCAATAACACCGAAAATCTGGACGTGTAAGGCGAGCTAATAGAAATCTAATCGTACAAACTTTAGACGAACATTTAGAGCAAATTTTTCGAATTTGAAGAAGGTTGACTTTTGTATGTGCATATCAATCGAATGATTCCTTAAAGAGAATCGTCTTAAAATTTTGCAATTGTTACTTTTTGTAAAAATTGGATATATCTAATAATAGGAGTGGGTGATATCTACCCACTGTTAAACTAAACTCTTTCACTACAAAAGTACAGTTGTAACCCTGTTCTTGATATAAAAATAATTTTAAAAATTATTTTTTGTCTCTACAGTACAGCAACCAGTGCGATATCTTGACCAGAAATATTTTGTTTATTTTGTTTTAGTCAAAATAATTTACTTTCATGTGCGACAGCCAAAGAGTTTTATTTTATTGCACATAATTTCAACAGTTCGGGGAATGTGTCCTAATTTGGTTAATAGCAACTTTTAGCCTATAATGTAGATCGGATTAGTTAATTAGGTGGACTGAGTTGTGCTAATTTGTTGGCATTGAATATAAAAAGGTTAAAACAAAAAATTGTTATTAATAATAATTTAATCATCTAAAATTGTTATCATCATTCCCAAGCTTGCCATTTGATCATGGTAGCCAGCGCAACAATCCAATGCCTCTACAAATTGGATGAAGTGTGTTTATTTTAAACACAAATTTTGGAAGCTATTGTGGGCATCAATATATTTTTCATTATAACAATAGTATGTTTCGAAAAGCATCAGTTAAGTTTCTTTTATTGTACTGGACTTCAAACAATTCCAATTAAAAAAAAAAACAGAGCCAACTGTGGTTATTGGCAAACATTTAAAATCCTCAATTTAAGTAATAATAAAAATTTCTATAAATTGTCTTAATTGCAAAAGGCGTTTCTAAAATTAAAATGCTAATGTTTATGTCAAGTAGTGAATGAATTTAGTTCACAGCTGAAGGTATGCCGTCATTTAAAACAGTTTTGCAAGTAGTACTTATATTGAATAAGGAGGATCTTTTCAATAATGAATTTTATTATAATTTAAGAAGATTCACTGGCATCAGTTTGATAAGGCTTTCAAAGGCGAAATAACTAATATCTATGCTATTGCATCTCAAGTATTATAATTAAAGAACTTCCTTGTAAGTAAGTGTTTTAATATGACACAAGTAGTCTCTACTATTACAGCCCCAGAGGGTTTTATTAGAATTAAACCCTTAATACTCATCTATAAGCTTAATAGCTCCCACAAGAAATAAAATTCAAAATAAGAATTATCATTATTTTTATTTCAATTGAAATAAATTAAATATCAATATAACTGTCACAGCAATTTAAGAATGTATGTCTTAAATGCTCGGTAATTGTCAAACACAGCAAAATAAATTATTATTCCAAATTGTTCTTGACGAGTCCCCAAAACACTATTCGATTAATTATACAGTTTTTTATTTAATTCCTTTTGTTGCACTTTACTTTTCGCCAGCATACTAATGATGTCATTAACATCTGTATCCCTTAAAACATTTATTCATACTAAAAATAAAATTCGCATAATATTTGTAACTTTCTCCGTAGATTAAAAAAAAAATATTTTACTTTTCTTCGCTCACAGGATATGCTGTTGTTTATAAGAGAGGAAAACATGGAAAACTAAAATCAGCCACAAAAACTTTGAGAGAATTTTGTTTTCAAATGACCTAAAAGAGCGAAAGCTGTTTATTAAAAAATATTTGAAAAACACAATTTTAGTTTAATAACAAATATTTCTGAATAGATTAACTTCCGAGAAATTAACTTCTTCAAAAGTATCTATAACAAATTTAGATGTTCTCAGCCTCATAAATTAATTAAGACAGAAAAGTAGTGGCCTGAATTTAAATTCTGTACTTCGTTTTGTCTTTCTCTTCTCTTCGCTCTACCTAATTCTCTGTTTACAAAAACAAAAGTCTCCAAAAACAGATGTGTGTTAAGGTAAAATCACTGTTGTTGTGGTGTATTTGTCGTTGATTGGTGGTGAATTTCGTGCTATGTTGCCTGGTCGTCTGTTTGTGATGTTTGCTGTTCATATCCTTCGATTGCAAGCATTTTCCCATTCTGTTTGGTGGTCGCTGTTGTTACTGTTTCTTAACCTCTCACCTTGAGTTAAAATTTTCTGTCAGTTTGCTACTTTTAGAATAACAAAAAAAAATTTTCTTTTGTGCTAAATATTTATTGTTAGACATCATCTAACTAAATATGCATGGCAGGCGTCCACGCAGTTTTTAAAATAATATTCTTTTACGAAACAAAGTTTTTCTAATACACATTATGCGGCATTTAAAAATAATTTTCATTTAATTCAGTAGGTTGCTTGCTGGCAATTGATAGGCTGGACATTTACAACAGTTCAATGTTAATCAAACAGTGATAATTTTCCAAGCCCGTAGCTAACTGTCAAACAATAGAAAGTTAACTCGGAAACATTAGATTTGTGACAAATGTTTTCAGCACCACAAAGTGTAACAGTTAAAATCCAAAATATTCTAAATAGGCGCAAATAGTGAGTTTTTCTAACACTTACTAACGTCCTGCTGTGACACAAAGGTGTCAAAAGCAGCAACAATGGAAAAACTCAAACAAAAACTCCTACCAACCTATTGAAATCAACAAACGTAGCAAACGAAAATGTTCGAATTGCAATCAAATGACATGTTTTAATTATTTTTTGACAGTTTTGACACAGTATGCTGCATGTTATTCTATACATAGCTTGCGTGAATGTGAAGTTTTCTTTTGTTTTAGGGAAAACATTTACAATTTCATGACTATTTTTTTCTATTCAAGCAGTGTTTCATTTGAACTGTAACAATTTAATTGTCGTCGTATTTATGTTCGTTTTTCTCTATTGTTGAAGATTTCCATTAATTTTAAACTAACAGTCTTCTAGAAAAGCAAATTTTTTAACTTAAAAACAAAAAATAAAATTTTACAGGAAACTAAAATTTAAGAATCAAAATTTTTATTATAATTTTACGCTAAAGAAGATTTATGTACAGGTAACTCGCGATAAATACGATTTTCGTATATTTAAAACCATTCTTTCGGAAACTTTTAGTGCAAAAGGAAGTCAAAAAGTCTTATTAAAATTTCATATATAGTCGGCAGGTCGCTAGTGGTTCGTTGATGGCGGTTATTGAGACCTCCTGCTTGTTGATTGCAGATTGATAGTATCAATTGGAAGAAGTAGCTGCAGCAGCGTTCATTCCTAAAACAATACTGTTCTTAAACGATCAAACACTAATCTTAAACATATTTAATCTTATTTCATCATTTAGATATTGGCAAATACGATATGAATATGACAAATAAATGTTATCGAGAATTCTTGAAGCTTATTTTAATCAGCAAACAAATGAAGCAATTACTCTGTAAAAATATAAGAGTACAATTAACATCATAACTATAATAGCAAGAACTATTAGGTGACAGTTAAATGAGGTGTTAATTAGATTTTGAGCGCCTTCTCCTCATTATCAAGTTTCTTTCAGCGCTTTCTTACTTTCTCAGCCATGCAGCCATTTTTTTTTATCACATCATTTTAGTTACCATGGATGTTACTAATGACTTCTTTCGATATATTTTTTTCCTCTATTTATTTGCATGTGGTTTATAAGATAAAGATACAGATGTCGATGTCTAAGTATTTTTGGTTTAATGATGATTATCCATTCTCCTTTTTTTAATTATGAATGAATATTTCCAAGTATGTATGAGTATGAAGTGTGTATTTTTTGAATCAGTCTCAGTCATTACAGGCAAAACTGCTGCACAGAAAACTATAACCAGTTTCACAGATGTCCTGTTTAGCTTCTTCAATTTTTCTTTTTTGTTTTTTTGCTCATTGTTGGCTTCCTTTCTTTATGACTATGATTAATGTTTGGGTAAATGTTGGTTTATATGATTTTTGTTATTGTTTTTCTTCTAAATCTTTTTTTATTTTTATAGAAAACTTCTTTTTTTTCATTGTATGTCGTGTTATTGAAGCGGAAGCTGAATTCAAACGGTTTTATTTGAATTTCTTATCTCATTTTCAATGTTCATTTTCTAGTTCTAGGTTAATGAAAATAATGACAGTTGTTGGTTCTTGGCTGATGATGAGGTGGGTGTTGTTAATGTTGATAGCATTCACGATAACGATTTTGTCGATTTTGATCCTGAGAAGGAAAGTGCTGCATAATTAAGGCATGTTGCACTTTTCTAAGGAAATTTTTCAAAAGATAATTATTTTTTATTCATTTCCACCAACACTTGTTACTTTAATGATGCAATTGTTAGATGCTTAACTTCTTATAGTCGCTTCTTTTTTAAGACTAGAGGATTTTAACGTAATTATCCTTTACACTTTCTTATTTTAGTTGTTTGTTATTAAAATAATAATAATGATTTTCAGTTGTACAATGATGTGAGAAAATTATTTTTATTTTTGTTTTTTTAGAAGAATAATTTACTTTTCGTTTAATCACTTTGAAAAATAGTGTTAACAAAAATCTATTTAAATATTAAAATATATACGTATGCATTTCATTTCGTTTTGCTATTGTAAAACCAAATTACGTTTTTATTACTAATTAATAACATCCTCTGGATTTAATTAAAAATCACCAAGTTATAGTTTCATAATTTATTAAAAAATAAATGTCTGTTACAACGTTTGCACAAAAATTATTAGCAATTATTATTAATGTTTTTTTCCTGTCTTTCCCTCGAACACTATGTTAAATGTACCACTAACTAAAAACGAAAAAAAAAAGAAAAACACACAATAATCATTTATTATAATTTCTAAACCAGCAGACTACTTGAATAGAAAGTCTACTAGAGAAGTGCAAAAATTTAATATATGACACTTAACGACTGCGAGTGCAACTTGTTATAAAAATGATTTTATTCCATATACATAAAATATTGTATAAAATGTAACAATATATGTCTGTGTGTGTGTATTTTTAAGTTAACATATAACTGTTAGTAAAGTTATTTGATATATGTGTAGGACATGTAATAATGTAGATGACAATTGTTAAGTTAAAAAACCGCATTTGAAATCAGTTTAATATATGCAAGCACGTTATGTGCATGTATGTGTGCCAAAGGAAAGAATTGAAAAATTTATATTATACTTTTACATGTGATTATTATTAATGCAGAAAAATAGAAACTGAAAATTGCCAAATATGTTCAGAAATTTAATTCAAGTACATTTGAAATTCTCAAAAAATATAAGAATAAGGAATAGATTTCTTTACAAACTGACATTACGATACGATAATTCCTTTCAAAACTATTAAAAGAAATATATTCGCCAGTCTTTTTACTTCAGTTGATCATACTTCATCCTCCTTGATCATGTACCTTTTATCAGTATATTTTAGTTACTGCATTGTTCAACTTAAATTCTTAATTTTGTTTGCTTTTTAACAAACCTTCGTTATTATTTTTATTGCAATTAAAACGAAAGAGAAAATTTTTCAAACGAGAAAATACGATTTTATTAATTCACAAATAAATCGGTTGACTTTTATTTCTTCCCCTTTTCAAATCTATTCTAATGAGAACGAATTCTCTTAATTTATATTTTTAATTTCGAGCATTTACTGCATATAAAATTTTTCAGGGATAGCAGGCGAATTCATCACATGTAGGATACCAAACAAATAATACGATATTTATCTCTGTTTTATCGTTGGTATCGTAATAGGCAAATTGTTCAAATTTTATCATTCAGTACATTATTATAGCCATGGTGACAGTAAAACTATAATGTACTATAATGACAAGTAGACAAAATAACACTTAAAATCAAAGGGTGCCATATATGCGTATGCCTCTCTCTAGTAGTAAAACTAGATGATTCACTTTTAAATACTCTTCTATCCGATACTAGGAGAACTACAAAATATTAAAAATGAAAGTGAAAAATGAAGTGTATGTGGCATCTATAGAGATAGTAAACAAATATGTGTACCATAAAAATAAGTGGCATCTATAACAAGTACAAAATATAACCCAATTAAGAAATATTCCTGGTACAATAAAAATTATTAAAGTTTCAATTGAAACCCAAAAGAAATCTCTTTTTCTCTTAGGTTGCCTAATCTTCTAAATATCTTTCAATAACAAATAATAACCGGGTAAAACTTATGGTACGAAACGCTTCCAACTATTACTTGGCGGACTAATTAATTATCTGAACTTAAATTCGTGTATTTCCCTAATTAAGCAAATTTTGCTACAAAAATATCCAGCAAAAATAATTAGAATTATATGATTCTATTAAATAGCATCCCCTTTTTATATTTTATTTTAGCTTGAGGTGGGTTTGTTAGTTTTATTTATCCTCTTTCCGAAATAAACTAGTCAAGTTAATGAACAATTCATGTCGAATGCTAATTACCTTCATCCTGCATAAAAATCTTCTTTATTTCTTTATCTTTAATCATTAGAAAACGTATAAAAATATTTATTTATTTTTACAAAAAAGTAAATTCATCTAACTGATTTCCATCTTTCGTATTTGACTAACTGACTTAGTTGGCTTCTTAACTAAATGTTTGATTAAATGAATTGGTAACTGTACAACATATTGTATATAAATACACTTTTTTTTTCTTATTTTTTATTTATTTTTATATAATTGTGTTGTTTTTGAACGTACGTAAGTAAGCAAATCTTTTAATGCCCCACAAAACCTTATAGACAATAGCCGGATAATTAACAAAGCTTTTCTTGTTGTTGTTGTTGTTGTTGTTACTATATTTATACAACCACTACCGCCTGAATTATAACTTAACCCTGGCAAAGAGGATTAATACAATTAGTTTCTGTTGCTAAAATTTTTTGTTCTTTTCAGCCACCCACTGCAGCCTTTAAGTTTTTAACCGGAGTCTAGATTCTGACCACAATGGAAAAAATAATTTAAAAAAAATTTATTAAATGATGCAAAAAAAGGCAATAAAATCTTATTTAGTGGTTTGCTAATTAAGCCATTCTCCACAGCCTCCACACCCTGCCCAATTGTATACACACTTAAAGGACTTTATACCCGTTTTATCTGTCTTGTCTGTCAGATAAGAAATTTAGCTTAACTTAATAAACATACATTCAGATACACACATACACACACACGCACGCACACATCCACCAATAGTCAAAGGCAGAGTTGCAAAGTTAAGAGAAAATATGTCAATCCAAAACGTTGTGGTATGAGTTAAATCAAATTTAATAAGACAATGAATATGAGACTGATGTTTAAGACGGATTTTGTATCTCTGTGAATTGTAAAGCGCTTCATTATAAGTTCGTATCCTTGTCATATACGATGCTTTTATTATTTCTAATTATTTTTTCTAATTCCTTAAATAACCTTTTTTTTAATAATCTGACAATCGGTTTTATTTTTCTAATCTTAAAATATTCATCAGATTCATGTCATCTTGCCTTCAGGCACTTCAGGTTTGTTAGTGAACTAATTTAATTGCAGCAAAATCATAGTACCTTAAGGAAGCATTTTAAATACAACATGTTTGTGAGAAATTTATATTTATTTATACTTAAGCATTAAGAAAAGTTCTTCTGTCTCGACATATAACAATTAGATTATCCTTAAAGATGTGACTGCTACACTTAAAAATGCCTTAATGGGCTTCAAAACGATGAATCAAAAGTGATGAATCTTGGAGCGAAGACTGGGTTTTTTCTGGCAAAATTCTTCTTCCTTCTTCAATACGGTATAATATTATAAAATAATAGCTATGACGTTTAATAGTTATCGTTCAGCATATAGCTATAACATTACTTTTTAAACTGGAAACTGGATCTATCCAGGAAATTGATAGCACCACAAACCAATAGCTTTTTATATCTTCATGGACTAACTGCAGCACTTCATAAACCGAAGTTGAAGATACAGGTTTACTTCATGGTTAGGGTGAACTTGCTGATATTTCATATAAATTTGACTTGTTACTTGTATTTTCTTACTTCAGCATTAGTGTTCCACACTTCATCTAAAATATTCTTCATGCAATTTTGTTCTGCATAAACAGCATGGCCTTTGTGCAGGATATATTTTATCAACTGATTATCATAAATTTAGTTTTAAAGTATTTAATTTAAAGATCTCCCAAGTTATCTGATGGAACTAGTATATCTTGCCGTAATAGTAATTTCAGTATTGTGAGAAATTAGAGATTTTATAAAAATTATAACAAAAACATAATTAATAGCTCTTAACTTTTGTAGAGAACCCTGGAAACTAGCTGCAATGCAACATTTTTGATTAAAGGAAAGATAATGGATCTTATATTGTCTGCAATCATGTCTGAAATACAATATCAGACATGGAAGCACATTCTTCATTACATTCTCATACATTTCACGCGGTATTTCATTATTTTCATCACAAATATTTTGTTTGAGTTGCTCAAGCGTTTCTGGTTTGTTTGCATAAACCTTGCTTTTCAGATATCCCCACAAAAAGTCCGGAGTAGTCAAATCAGGCTACCATGGAGACCAATCAACATTACCATTTCTTGAAATAACTTATTGGGAAAAGAGGCCTGGCAGTAATTCTATTGTAATTCTGGCTATATGCGATATGGCACCGTTTTGTGATTAAGCCGCAGCAGTTGTGGCGTTAAAAAGTTTTCAATAATATCACGATATCGCTCTCTATTCACAGTTACCGCTACGACGTTTTCATTTTCAAAGAAGTAAAGTCCAGTGATTCCCCCTCACCAAACTGCACACCAGGCTGTCACTTTTAATTGATGCAAAGGTGACTATTAAATAATTTGAGGGTTTCCCATTCCCTAGAACCGACCATTCTGTTTATTCACATATCCATTCACACTAAAATGTGCCTCGTTACTCATTATGATTTTTTCATGAAAATCGGGGTTGTCATGGTCGAGCGGCGTAAATAGCCTTGTGAGTCTTATATGGAAACAAATGCAAATCCTTGTGCAAAATTGTGGAAAGTTGTTCTTTGAAAACCAAACTCCTGAGCACGGCTTCGAATTTAGGTTGATGGTGATTGGTTTGAACACTTTCTTGAGCAGCAGTAATGTTTTGAATCGATCTTGCTATACGTTGTGGTCTATGCTTGGGCCTACTACCTACAGAAACTCTTTTTTCGAAATCACTCACTATACCATAAATAGAGCCTTTTGTTGGCACGTTGTTTCTTCCAGAAATCTCAACGCCACAGCAATTGATGATTGATTTTAATAAAATGTTTTAACGATTAAAGCACGTTGGTTTATAAAATATTTTTCCATAATAAATTTTCCACGTGTCTACTTCGAGGCTGCCAACTATGAACTGTCAAGACTAATCTTTACCAAAACGGCGGCAAAACAAAATAGTATACCTTTCCGGTGGATACAGAATATTTAACCAACAAACTTTTTAATTAAGAATACGAAGATTTGGTTAGATCAAGTCCACAAAACTTAACCCAAATTATTCTTCACTTTCCTCTTTATAGATCATCGCATATGCTCTCTGTTAAACATGTCCATATCACAGCGAATGCTGTGATATGATGCTATCATACTGATTGTTATAAATGAAGCAGAACTACTATCTTACTACTATAAAAAGCGAATAACCTTAACTCCGCTACTGTTTAGGGATATTTTAATTTCTAATTTCTTTAATCAGGAACAATTGTTTGTTTCGTCATTTTTTTGATGAAACAGCTTTTGCAAGGTCGCTATATCCTTCATTCGTCAAAAGATGTCTAAGAGAGTTGATAAAATTTGGTTAAGTCTTTTTGTTACACTGAACGGTTACATAATCTTGTTAATTTCAACCAAGTTCTGTATTTAATTTTGACGTTTGTTGTGTTCTTTATGTGCACTATGTTTCTTGTACGTTTCCAATATTTTCCATTTTACTTTGCATAAAAATATTTAAATAAAATACTGTACGTGTAACAAGATGTCTTTTCAACTTCAAATTAAGATTAAGTACTTTATATGTTTTGAACATCTTTAGTTGGATTCTGTTTTTTATTTCTCTTCCTTTGACAACAACAATTTTACTTTTCTTCTTCATTGTATTTTCTTTGGTTAAATAAAATTTCTTTAGTGATGGTCAATAGGATTATTATAATGTCATTTATCACATGCAACTTCCACATTTTAGGTGATCTTTCGTTTGTTGTAAAAGTGTATTTTGAGCGTAATATTAATTCAAAAAACAAAAAAAGGAAACAGGAAGTTAATCATAGAGGTAAATCTTATACAAAAAATAACTATACAATTGAATTGAATTATGGTTTCTATTTTTGCAACCTTTGCCTGATAAAACACATGTATTATTATAGCTGGCCACCAGAAATCTTAAATAAAACAATTTCTATGTGTGTGGTGGTAATTTATCATTATATTCCTCTAATGATTCCTTTGTATATTGTTTGACAATTTCCTGTGGGAATTTTATTTTGACATTTCAATTATAATTTTATTCTTTGTTCTTAAAGAATGATTTCTTTTAAATGGTACCAAATGAGATTTTACTTTTTTTTTTTTTTTTGATTTACGTGGCCACACCAATTTCTGTCTGAAAAATTATGTTCATTAATGGGGTCAGCATAATTATTGACATTCTTTTCACATGACGTGACGAACAACAAACGCAGTGTCCTTGAAATGCAGCACATTTATAAACAAAAAAAAAATCTCAATCTTTAAGATAATAACAGCAGCTTGGCGGACAATTATTTTTTGAAAATAAGTGTAAATGTGCAATTTACACTCATACCCGCAGATACGAAAATTTATTTCACGCAAAATACCTTGACTTAATGGCTGTAACTTGCCCACAAAACTGAGGTTTATAGAAGATTTGCCAATTTCGTACTTACCGCAACGTAAGAGCCAACACACATACTTCTGTACTTTATTCTACTTTACATTCTGTTTGCGTTTTTGCCCTTTTTAGTTTTTAGCAGGATAATCATTTTAGATTTACACTCTAGAGAACCTTGAGAGTTTTTCTTTTAGTTCCAGCAATAAAATATTGAAATAAAAATAAAAGTTATTTTTTATTTATTTTTTGTGAAGCAATAATAAAACATGAAAAACAAACAATAAAAATTTATGCTGGAATTGAAATTTTATAGATTTTGCTTTTAAAAGTAGGTAAACTAAAAAACAATAAAAACAACTTTTTTTTTTTTATTACTTTACTAATATATATATATATAAACAATATACAAATAAATAAATTATAGGCAATGCAAAGTTTAAAAATTATAAATATGGAACTAAAGTTGTCTGTGATTCAGTCCAGAATTTGACACGTTTCAGTTCCACAGTTTCTCTAGAAAAGGCAAATGCCTTTTCTAACAAAGACTCACATTCCACTGCTCAAATTTTTTGAAACAATCTAGGGTCTATTATAACAATTTATAGTTAATCTTGTTCTAAACTCAAACAGCTGCCTCTTTAGGTATTTCTAGAAATCAACAACTTTGTCTACAAGTTAATAAGATTTAATTATTTATTCCTTTTTTCAGAAAATTATTGATTTTCTGCAGCAACAAAAAAACAAATTGTCAGTCCACCTTAAATCTTTTTTAAGAAAAATGGTCCAAAATAAGTAGTTTTTCTCAACAATGTAAAGCGGAAGTAAATTGTATGCTTAATCTCATGTAAGGATTTATTTACAACAATAAAAACAACAACAAAAATCAAACCCAAGTAAAAAAAATATTTGTTAAACTTATGTCTACGGACTGACTGACAAGTATTTATGGAGCATGAGTATGTTTATAATCAGCTTAAATTATAAAGCGGATTTAAAAAGGACATCGTTGCTTTTAATTTAAAAGGAAATACGCACAACTATGTTATTTGTACTCGTATGCCCTTAACTTCTTCTTCGTCTTCTCTCTGATTTAAGCAGTTTCTAATACATTAGATTAAAATCTGGATGACTTTTTGTATATGACACAATGTAGCCAACAACAACATTAACTATAATTTGATGTTGTCTTTCTTGCACACAAAAAAAAAATAAAACAGAAATAAGAAAATTAAAAAAAAAACAAGAACATGGAATTGTGCAAGCTCATGTTATTTTAATGTTGCAGTGTTTTTATCGCACAGCTAGAACATATGAAAAAAGTCTTAACATTATGTTATTCCTAAATGGTTTTTGTATTCTCTCTGATATCCTGCTGTGGTGAAATTTTAAGTTTTTCCTGCTGATTTAATTTTTAAAAGAAAATCTGTTGCGACAGCTGTTGGAAAAGAATTCGTCGGTAAGTCATGAGAATTTGAAAAATAAAAATTAAAAAAAGAAAAACTACAAAGATATGCGGCGTTAATAATTTAAAAACAAAACACGATGACATAAATAGTAAAAACTCTACAAAACACTTATTTCCCGCTCTCTTTCAATTCTATCTGCATCTCTTTGTGTTCATTTAGTTTCAGGTCTCTGCAACAATTTTTAACTCTCTGTTTTGTTTTTTACGTCCGTTCACTTTGACAATATAACAGGCAAATATCCTTAATGTAAATTTGTCTCTCTTCTGTGATATCTCATCTCTATTGTGTTTTTCTTAAAGGAAAATTTTTGTACTCCTACTCTCTCTTTTTAGCTCTCCCTCTGGCCTGTGTAATTTCACTTTTAAACCATCTCATCTATATAAGGGTTGCTTGTCACCACAAACAAATCAGTCTTTAGTTAGAACTCGATTGTTGAACACCTTTATTCGTAACTCTAGAGAAATTTAATTAAAAATAAAAGAAAATATTTAAGCAAAATCTATACAACTTCAAAAACGGGTGCGTCTTTTCGTATAAAAAAAAAGAAAATGAAATTCAATTAAACGTTTCGCTTTATCCAATATAATATTGTAGAATTTAACAGCGTTTAATGTTCCTAAGTAGACAAAAGGCCCGTGCAGCACAAATAATTATTAAATAACAAAATCAAATATGTAAAAGAATATTCTCAAATGAATTGCTCCTCTTATTAACCACAACAGCCGAAGTGTGAATGTGATGAAAATCGAAAAGAATTCGAAAACAAAACCGTAACGTAACCTAACAAAATTTTTCCTTTTTCCTAAACGCAACAACAACAACATCAAAAACAACAAAACACTACAAAAAAATATAATTTGCTCCACTTTACGCACACACCAAATGACAAATCCTCAATCACCTAGAATATCAAAAAATATATGTGTATGTGTGTGTAGAAAATAAAAATAAAATAGAGGAAAATAAAAGCAAATCGTTAGTTCGTGATGTGAAGTGATGTGAATATTGTAAAACGAACTTTCAAACATATTAAGATCAACCAACAAACAAAAAAACCAAAAAAAAAATTACAAAAATTCTAATATCGCACACCACAAGCCCAACAACAATAATAAAAATCACAAACACTGAAATACTCAAAATGCTTAAACAGGATTAATCGCAATCAATTGCACATTTTTATAGAAATTTTTTATTTGGTTCAGTTTGGAAATTCTTTTAAGTTTATTTTCTATCGTATAATTTCGAATTAAAACGATAACAGCATGGCTCAAGCAGGCGGTATAATAATTAGCATATTTTATATTGCAATTATCATTGAAAGTGCTAATATGCAACAGCAGCAGTTGCAACCAGAGCAGCAGCAGCAGCAGCAACAACAACAGTCTCTATTATCCACACATGTTACGCAGCAGCAGCTGCAGCAACATTCAAATGCTATAATGGGAGAAGCTGGCGTAACGAATAACCAGTTTCACACGCCTCCAAATGAAGCTCATAACACACGCTTGGCTAGCCAGGATATACGTTACGATGCCCCCGATGACTGCCACTTTCTGCCAGCACTTGGCTCTGAGCATCCCGAAATTATGTTGACCTGCAATTTGCGTACCGTCAACAGTGAGTTTGACACAACAAACTTTAGCGTTATACCCTCAGAGCATACAGTGGGTCTGCATGTTCTTTGCAATGACGAAATTATGGCAAAAAGTTCCTTAGAACCTCAATCGTTTGCCCATCTACAGCGATTGCAAGAGCTTTCCGTGCAATACTGTAAACTATCGAAATTCAACAAACATGTCCTAGATGGTCTCACCCAATTACGCAACCTAACCATACGCACTCATAATACGCTGTGGCCGTCACTAAACTTTGACCTTGAGCCAGATGCGTTTAGTGTTGTGAATCACTTGGAACGTCTGGATCTCTCCTCAAATAATATTTGGTCTTTACCCGAAAACATCTTCTGTACATTGAGTGGCCTTATTTCACTAAACATGAGTGAAAACCGTTTGCAAGATGTCAATGATTTCGGCTTTCGCGATCGTAGTAAAGATCATCCTTTAGATGTTACATCGTCGCCGGATAGCAAACATTCCAACACTCCCTGCAATTTGGACATCGAAATCCTAGATGTGTCGTTTAACCATTTTGTTCTATTGCCAGCGAATGGTTTTGCCACCTTGAAACGTTTACGTGTATTGCAAGCGAACAACAATGAAATATCTATGCTGGGCGATAAAGCGCTGAGTGGTTTAAAAAATTTACAAATTCTTAACCTTAGCTCCAACAAATTAGTGGCCTTGCCCTCTGAGTTATTTGCTGAACAAACTGGCTCAATCCAGGAAGTTTATTTGCAAAATAACTCAATATCGGTGTTATCTCCAAAATTGTTTTCGAATCTGGAACAGTTGCAAGCTCTGGATTTGTCTTACAACCAAATTACCTCTACTTGGATTGACCGCAGCACCTTTGTGGGTCTTATTAGATTAGTGTTGCTCAATCTTTCTCATAACAAACTAACACAACTTGATGCTGAAATCTTCACCGATCTGTACACACTTCAGATTCTTAACTTGAGGCATAATCAATTAGAAAATATTGCAGCTGAAACGTTTGCTCCGATGAACAATTTACACACACTCTTATTATCGCACAATAAACTTAAATATTTAGATGCTTATGCTCTGAATGGTTTATATGTCCTGTCTCTGCTTTCCTTGGACAATAATCATCTAATTGGTGTTCACCCAGAAGCCTTTCGTAATTGTAGTTCGTTGCAGGATCTTAACCTCAATGGCAACCAATTGAAAACTGTACCTTTAGCCATTCGAAATATGCGCCTTCTACGCACTGTTGATTTGGGTGAGAACATGATAACTGTTTTGGAGGACAATGCCTTTAAGGGTCTTAGCAATTTGTATGGTCTGCGGTTGATTGGTAACTATTTGGAAAACATCACAATGCACTCATTCAAAGAATTGCCGAGTTTACAAATTTTGAATTTGGCTCGGAATAGAATTGTTGTGGTGGAACCAGGCACCTTTGAAATGACTTCTAGCATACAAGCAATACGTTTGGACGGCAATGAATTAAGCGACATTAACGGTTTATTCAGCAATATGCCTTCATTGTTATGGCTTAACATATCTGACAATCGTTTGGAACATTTCGATTATGCCCATGTGCCCAGTACATTGCAGTGGCTTGATTTACACAAGAATCGCTTATCAGAACTCTCCAATCGTTTTGGCTTGGACACGCAAATTCGTCTTCAAACTTTAGATGCCAGTTTTAATCAAATCCAACGCATATCTCCATCTTCCATTCCTAATTCCATTGAGCTATTCTTTATCAATGACAACTTTTTGACAACTGTAGATCCAGATACTTTTATGCACAAAAGAAACTTGACACGCGTAGACCTTTACGCTAACCAAATCAGTACACTCGATATCAAGAGCTTGCGAATTTTACCAGTAGATGATCTTCGTGCCTTACCGGAATTTTACATCGGTGGAAATCCCTTCACTTGCGACTGCAACATTGATTGGTTGCAAAAAATCAATCATATCAAATCGCGCCAGTATCCTCGCATTATGGATTTGGAGACGATCTACTGTAAGCTGCTTAACAATCGTGAAAGAGCATATATACCATTGATAGAAGCTGAACCCAAACACTTTTTGTGTTCCTACAAAACGCATTGCTTTGCTGTGTGTCATTGCTGTGAATTTGATGCCTGTGACTGTGAAATGACTTGCCCCACCAACTGCACGTGCTTCCATGATCAAACCTGGTCTACAAATATTGTAGAATGCTCGGGTGCTGGTTACTCTGAAATGCCCCGCAAGGTTCCAATGGATACCACAGAATTGTATATTGATGGGAACAATTTTGTGGAACTTGCGAGTCACTCCTTCTTGGGTAGGAAAAACTTGGCTGTTTTGTTTGTTAACAACTCTAACGTTCAAATTGTTTACAACACCACATTCAGTGGCTTGAAGCGTTTACTAGTTCTTCATTTAGAAGATAACCACATCATCAGCTTGGAAGGCAACGAATTTAGTAACTTGGAGAACTTGCGAGAGCTCTATTTGCAAAATAACCGTATCGCCACAATTGGTAATGGCAGTTTCCAGGCCTTAAGGAAGTTGGAGATATTACGTTTAGATGGCAATCGCTTGTTGCATTTCGAGGTATGGCAATTAGCTCTTAATCCTTATTTAGTGGAAATCGGTTTAGCTGATAACCAGTGGTCATGTGAGTGCAGTTATTTGATGCGATTTCGTAGTTACTTATCCCAGAATTCCGGTAAAATAATTGATGCTTCACGAGTTTCCTGCGTATACAATAACGCCACCAGTGTGTTGCGCGAAAAGAATGGTACGAAATGTACATTGCGTGAAGATGTTGCCACTTATGTACAGGCCAGCAAAATTGAAAGTCTTTTACCCTTTTTACTAATGGCTACTTGTGCGTTCATTGGCTTCTTTGGTCTGATTGCTGGTCTCTTCTGCTATCGACGTAAGTTGAAGATGTGGGCCAACTCAAACTGTTTACTTAGCATGTGTTACAAATCCCCTGGCTTTGTTGAAGATTTGGATAAGGAAAGTCTAAACGATGCATACTTCGCCTACAGTCTACAAGATGAACATTTTGTCAACCAAATACTAGCTCATACGTTGGAAAATGACTTGGGCTACCGAACATGTTTGCACTATCGCGATATAAATGTGAATGCCTTTGTAACAGATGCTATTATTGAAGCCGCTGAAAGTGCCAAGCAATTCGTGTTGGTGCTATCAAAGAATTTCTTGTACAATGAATGGTCACGTTTCGAATATAAAAGTGCACTGCACGAAATCGTCAAGCGTAGAAAACGTATTGTATTTATACTGTACGGTGATTTGCCTCAACGCGATATAGATATTGATATGCGCCATTACCTGCGTACCAGTACCTGCATTGAATGGGATGACAAAAAATTCTGGCAAAAGTTACGTATGGCTTTGCCTCACTTACGTAGCAAACGTACTACCAACTGCCTCAGTAATCGTTCATCGGTAAATATTTATGCACCAACTCATGAATATCAATCAACAGCCAATGGTCGCTTAGTGGCTCAGGGTGCAGGTATTGGTGTAGTAAACGACAAACACTATGCGGACTGCGGAAACTATGCAACCATAAACGATTGCGTTCGAGGCTATGCCCCCATACCAACAGCAGCAGCCAGTTGTAAGTTCAATACTTTGAATGAGTTGGGATACAAAGCAACTAAAGATTGCAAAGAAATTCAACATGCTAAAACGCTTGAATTCCAAAGACACCATCACATGCGCCAACAACCACTAACCTCAGCCGTACACATGCATCACCAGCAACACGACTATGCAGTGCCATCGTATTATGCCATAAGTAATGGCCAGGTTTCAAGGGGAGCCACTGGTGATATGTTAGCTCCTACATACGACTGTGTGGATTATTCAAAACAGCCAACATTACAAAAAAGCAAAACCAACTGTGACTGCAGTCACGAACAGGGCACAACTACACAAACAAGTAGCAAGCGTAACAAAGTAGGGCTGCAATCCAGCTTTTCATCAAATTTTACACCACCTCCACCGCCACCCAACACACAAATGACAACTTTTAACTGCAAAAAACAAATTTGTACGTGTCACAAATCGACGGCACTAGCAACAGATGACAACATTAGTTGTAGATGTGCTACCAAAAGCAGCAGCAGCAACAGTACTAGCAGTCATAGTTCCAATGACAGCTGTCGTCCAGACGAACCTAATCAATACGAATCGAATTTGTCTTTAAATGAGATCAACACAACCACAGCTTCAGTCGGTGAAGAAAGCAACAGCTTGTGGGCGTAACATCCAAATTTCCAACAGCAGCGACATCAACAACACCATGTCCAAACTCAACAACAAACAGCCGTTTGTTGACTTCCCGCAAATAGAAAAGCCACTAAAGGAAATAATGATGTCTTAGTTTTTAAGTTATCCAAGGAGACAGACTATGTAACCAGTGAATTTATGAAGTGCACCTCTCTATATTTTAAGAATAAAGGGATCTCCCAGCACTTTTTGTAAAAAGCGAAAAAAATACTCTACTCTTAACAACCAGTAAAAGCTAAAAACAATTAAATTTAAAAAAAAAAACAAATAATAATTAATTTATTTTTTTTATAATTTTCTGTTCATTGGTTACTTAATACAAATAGGATTGAATTGTTTCATTAGAAATATTTTATTTTATACTTAAAAATTTTGTATAATTTACTTTGTAAATTTGTTTAATTTATTTAAAGCAAAAAAAAAAAAAAAACAAAAATGTAATTAATATGAAACCCTTGAAAACTAAAAATAAAAATATTTAAATATTTGTTGTTAATAAAAAAAAATGGGTTTACCAGACTGATAAATTTAGCTCGTTCTTTGTTTAAGAAAACTTGTGAATTATAATGTAAATATTTGGCTAAGATTTAATTTAAAAAAAATTAAAAATATAAAAAGAATTTAAACGGAAATTTATTAAACGAAATAGAATTATAAAATATAAACAAGATAGTATTTTTTTTTTATTTACTTTCCTTTAAGTCAAACTTTTAATAATAATGTGGCGATTTTAAATGCAAAGTCGAATTATTCGCTGAAGAACATAAGGCCGGCTGCTGTAAAATATTCCTTGGGTATGTAAAATGTGGCTTTGTTGCTTACTATCAGCAAGTGAGTTGCAAAATTTTACAATTTTCTCTACTTAATTTAGATTTAAATTTATATTTAATTTTTATTTATTGAGAGTTAATTTTTTAATAAATAATTTCTTGGTGAAAATTTGCTTTTGGCATTTCCAGTCTTATCTAGAAATATTGTATAACCAAAGTATTATTTTGATAACGTTAAAACCTTTCGTTCGATTTCTGCAGTAAATTTAATTTTATTCCTCCATTCCTACTCTTTTCTTTACCGATTGTGATACAAATAAATCACCGAAGGATGTGATATTTCTTTGGAATTATTATAAGATTTCCATGGTAAATACCTTTACTGAAGGCATATTTCTAACTGCACAGCCAGAAACGTTTAAATTTGTTATTCAATTGCCAAACCTTTTTAAAGTTGCTACTTCGTTTTCATGTAAATTTAACATCACCTTTAAAGGCGTAATTATTTTATAATTTGTTAAATGCTTTCTTTAAAACGAGGGATATACATATACACAATAAACAGGTGAAATATTTAAATTTGAAAAAATTCAAACACAAAAAAATGTCAAACACGTAAGGAATTTTAATTGCTTTAATGATAATTATTTATATTTTTATTGTCATTTTAATAATTTTGAATTTAAATCCAAACATAACAAACGCCACTTTTCCGGTTCCCTTTAACAGACAAAACGAACAAAATAAAAACGATAAAAAACAAACCTGCATCTGCTACAACACAATAAACCAAAAGTAAATACCTACACATAACACATAAAACAAAGTATAAACAACAAAATTAAGAACAATAATAAAATAATTGATAATTTCAAATATATTAAAACTTAAATATTTAATTATTTTGGATTTTTTCCCCTTCATTATATTTTTATTTTTTACTTCATTTTTCAATTACTTTCATACAACTTCATTAAACCAATTAATATGCTGGCAGTGTAATAAGCAAAACAGCAACAACAACAACAGCAACAGCAACTCCACTATGGCCGCAGGAAGAGAAAAAAGTTAAGAACAACTTTTTTATACAACAAAATATGCAGGCGAATAAACAAACGACCACTTTAAAAAAACGCATTAAATACAAGAACAGTAAAACGCGCATTAAATTTTTAAATAAATAATTAACATGACATAATTAATATTTAATTATTATTGTATAAAAATAAAACAAAAATACATAAATCTATCAGCAATAACAATTTCAAACAAAACCACAATATTAAAAAACTGCCAACACACATCAAACAAATTGCAAATTGACTTAAATAACAAGAAAATTCTTATGAACAAATAAGAAAAATATGAAAAATCCAAAAATAAATAAGCACTAAATAGTCATTTAAATAATTAAATAACACATAAAATAAAATTCCTAAACTGCAGAAGGAAACTTAAATCACTTAACAAATATATAAAAAAACAAAGAAAAGAAAAACGCGTTGTGTTATTTTCTAAATCTCATTGTCTGTATCTATGTCTCTCCTACCACTAACCAATTTATGGTTCTTCTTGGTTTTTTTCCTTCTCAAAAAAATAATAAATAAAAAAAAAACATCCTGTAAAAAAAACATATATTTTCATTACAAGTGAGTAAAAAAAAAAGAAATAAATAAATTATTTTTATTATTATAACGAGTATTAATTATAATATAAAAATTAACATTTTTACATAAATTAACAACAAGAAATAAAGGAAGTTAAGTAATAAATTAATTTTTAACTCTCACAAATTTTACACTTTTTAATACAGAAACCTGTCCCATTGAAGCCATTCAAAAATACTATTCCTTGCACCCGCAAAAGCAGTTCTAAAAATGGAATTATTTTTTTCTTCATTAAATTCACCGCGTTTTAATAGATAAAACTAACCAATCAGCCTCTCTATTTAATTCAGCTGAAAGTCTCATCTGGTGCATAAATATTTATGTTGCAATAAATTATGTTAGTGAAATATAATGTTTGAAGGCATCGCAAGAAGACAAAATTATGGGGAAAATTCGTATATACTTCGCCATAATAACAATTCGACAACAAAAATTCCAGCTACCTTCAAAGCTAAATATTTATCTGCTATGACGATACATAAGAACTTATATATAAGACCGCTAGAAATTGTTTACTTTATGGACACACATACATTTCACTACAAGTGATACGAAATGCAAGTTATTAATTTAACATCGTACTTCCGCAGCTGACTTAGTTGCAACAAAAATGTATTATCACTTGCCATCACACTCAAATAATCGTAAACAAATAATATTAATAGGATTTATACCGCCAACAAAAAAAATTAATTCACTGGCTTTGTATCCGATATGATTATTTGGTATTCAATCATATCTAAAAGATAGCCAAGGATAACAAAAATTTTTATAACTTTAATCAAAGCCCTTTTAAGCACATTATCCATGACATTCTCAAACATTTCACGCCATATTTCATTAATTTCACCACGAATATTTTGTTTGAGTTGCTCAAAAGTTTCTGGTATGTTTGCATAAACCCCACAAAAAAAAGTTCGGAGCAGTCAAGTCAGGCGACCGTGGAGGGCAATCAACATCATCATGTCTTGAAATAACTTGTTGTGGGAAGAGGTCTCTGAGTAATTCCATTGTAATCCCGGCTGTATAAGATCAAGCCCAAGGCATGCAGTTGCGGCATTAAAAGTGATCAATCACAATATCGCTCCCCATTCAGGGTTACTGCTACGCCATTTTAATTTTCAAAGAAATAAGGTCCAATGATTCCTCCTAAACAAATTGTATACCAGACTGTCACATTCCCCACAACCGACTGTTCTGTCTATTCGCATATCCATTCAAATACAAATGTGCCTCGTCCCTCCTTATGACTTTTTCATGCAAATGGGGGTTGTTATGGGCGAGGTGTAACATCCTATTGGCATATGTATGGCGGCGTAAATGGTCTTGTGGAAGAAGCTTTTGTGTCGACTGAATCTTATATGGAAACAAATACAAATCCTTGTGCAAAATTGTCGCCAAAGTTGTTCTTTGAAAATTTAGCTTCTGAGCACGGCTTCGAATTGAGGTTGATGCATTGTGTTGAGCAATTTTTGAGCAACAGCCGATCTTGCAGTATGTTGTGGTCCATGCTACAAATTCTCCTTCTTTTAAATCATTCACCAAACACGTGCGTTTTAGCGCAACATTTCCCCACGTTTCTCCCAAACACTTCACGCAACTTTCTAATTGCCACAGTAATCGATGATTGATTTTGATAGAATGTTTTAACGATTAAAACACGTTGTTTTATCGAATATTTTTCTACAATGTCCACTTCAAAACTGCCAAATATGAACTGTCAAGACTAATATTTACCAAAATGGTGGCAAAACAAAGTAGCATACCTTCCCAGCGGACACCTTGTATTACTTTACTATGGTTTTAAATTTACAGAACCCCATCAATGACAATTTTGATTGTGATCTTTCAGTCGCAGCCAAACTATTTCAATTTAATTAATTAAGCAGCTTAGAACTATCAATTTGCCCTTTAATCTTTAGGCAGATCTGTCTTGTAATTAAATAAAATTAAGACTTAAGAGAAATTGCCTTTTACGAACATACAAGCAAGAATTCACAAAAATTGCTTTACTTTCTGATATTTTAAGTCGCTTAGACTTCGATTTTTTAACAATTTATGATAAGTTAATTTGTGGTTGTGTTTTGTAAAAAAGATTTTATTATAGATTTTCTTTAAGTATCTGTCAAGGTGATAATGAAATTAAAACTTTGTAAGTAAAATTGTTTGCATGCAGAACATGCAATAATGTTTTTGCTTCTTCTTGTTCTTATTAGTTAGACTTCCAAAAATAACAGTTTAGTAACAAAAAAAATTAAAAAGTTTTTTAAAATTGGTAGTGCCTTAAAAGGCTGCTCTTACAAATTAAAATGTGTTTCTTAAACGAAAGATCATAAGTTATTTAAATACCTTTCCGTTCTTATTTACATAACAAAACAATGAATTTTGTTAACGAGGTTTTCCTTTCAGCGAATAATTAAAATGATAAATTTAATGTAGTTCGCTTATGGTTTAAAAAACCCCATCTTTCAATAATAAAAAAAATAATTGTTTTTTTAAAACTGTTCTTCCAGCTCCTAAATTCCTTAAAATGATCCTATTCAAAACAAATTCAACATAATAAAAACAAAATAATTAATGCCAAAACTTGAAAAAATAATAAATAAAACAAACAAAACAAAATAAATTAAAATAAAATAAAAAAAAAGAAAAAACAATTTTATAATTCATTGATAGAAGAGTATAAATATTTTTTATTTTCCATCATCTTAAAAATAACGTATAGAAACAAGAGAACTTGATTTTAAAATGAAAGGAAAAACCACATGAGAGAAAGGATAAAAAATAGTTTAAAACGAACTATTAATTAATTATACACTATTATTACATAATGCTAGAAAACAGAGAAGAGCAACGAATTATAACAAATTTATGTTTGAGTGTAAATTAAATTTTAATAAATATAAAAAAAAAAATATGTACAATAATTTATGTATTTATTAATACAAATTTTTGTTTAAATTTCTTGTTTACTTTAATAAGCCAACTTTATATGAATTGTATAAATTTTGTTATGTTCCTAGAAATTGTAAAAAATAAAAATTTAAATTTAAATAATAACAAATAAGCGATATGAAATAATAAACTAAAATCAATTCTAATTATAACATTTAATTTTGTTTAGTTTATGTTGTTAAGTTTTAGTTTTTATATATATTAAGATTTATATATAATAATATTAAATAACTTACTTAAAATAAAAATAAACTATTTTTATTTAAAACTAAAATTTAAGAGAAAATCGAAAAAGAAAATGAAAATGAAAAACTCGAAAATATTAAATAAATGATTATTTGAATATTGCAGCAAACTATGCATCAAAACATATAAATTGGATTTTGTTTCATAAAGTCAAAGTTAAACTTGCATAAGAAATGGTAAATAATTTTAATAATATTTATAATGAGTTATGGTCTACACGGACAACTGGTTTATGTACTCTAGGAAAGAGAAACTTAACACGCTGTAAATACCCTAATCAACCATGCTGAGTTATATGCATCTTGCCACACATAAATATATACAAAAATTTGCTTAAAAATTTCTATAAAAAATATCGTGTGACAATTTTTCTATAAAAAAAAATATCATGACACAATTTTTTTATAAAAAATTATCATGTTGTAATTTTTACATATATAAAAAATTTTATTATTCATTATTGCTTCCATTCCTAATTTTCTGTTTATTTTTTATATCTGACGAGAAGGTATAGATAGAAGGGAATATTTTAAAAGATTCATTAAACTGGATTCGTATGTAAGAAAATTCTCTGCGTTTATGCCACTGATGTAAAACTTTTGCCCTTTACTGTTATTGAGTGACTGAATAACTAGCTATAAAAATCTTTCACAAGTACAAAAGGCCCACGATCAATAGCTTTTGAAAGTTCTATTTATTGGGCAGTATTTTCTCCCCATCGTCTCGTGCAAGTTCAATACATAAAATAAAATTGAGCTCGCGAATAAAAAATCAAAATTACAATTTAAATTAGAAATTTTTGATTATTTTGGATTTTTATTGAACAGTCAGGTTATATGTATTTTAGCGTCATTCTTTACGGAGGAAATAAAAGCAGCACACGATAGTTTTTCACTCAATGCAATCATAGCGCCGGTTATTATCTGGAGTATCTGTGTTCTTATTTTTGCCACAATAAAACTGGCTCACTTACTCTAAGACTGGAAATTAGCTCAGGACATTAATGCAAGTTTGTTTTAGCCGAAAATGAAAATATTATTTAGAATAAGTGCTAGACTTAAAGCGAAACTAAAGTATCGCAAGTTTAGCAGTAATACAATCAATTAAACCAATTATTTTATTTCCTTAAATTGCACATATATGCTATTTTAGAATTTAATTTATAGCTTTGCTAATTTACAATAAATATAAATATTTATTTTAATTTATTTTGTTGATTTATTAGCTTATTGTTTAAATACTTAATACAAAAATTTTTCCATTTTATAACAAAATGCATATTTTCCGCATTGAAAAATGTTTTTAAAACGTATTTTGTTTTGTCAATTTTTAATTTTGTTTACGTGCTGCATTATTTAAATAAATTTATTATTTTGATATAAAACCACATAAAATCGTTCTTGAACACTTATCAAATAATTAATAAATGACTCACATTAAAATGAATAGTTTTTAATTTTATAATATTTATTTATTTAGTATATTTTACTTTTTTTATTTTTTCTTTTATTTTTAATATTAAAATTTATTATTATTTAAATTACTTTATAGTATTTAAGCTGGAGCACAAAAAACAAAAACACAACTGCCATAAAAGAAAAAAAAATGGAAAATGGACAAAAATACATTAAATTAATTGTATTTTATTTGAAAGAAATTTTAATTGTTTAAATAATTTATAATTTATTTAATTTAATATTGTATGAAATCATTTATGTGGAAAATTGTTAAAATATGTTTTTGACTTGATGTTTTGTACTTTATTTCACTTATTCACTAATACAAATTACATTTTGTTAAATCCATAAAATAAAGGACTGATCCTCCACCCACATTTGCACATTTGCAAAGTCAAGCTCTCACACTCTCGTCAAGAAATGTGTGTGTGTGTGTTACATTTTATAAATAAATCTCGTCATTTGGTCATTTTGTCAGTACTACATTTGTAAATTTTTAATGTCAACATAAATTTTATTGGAATGAATTCTTTTCTTTCCATATTTTCGTTTCAATTTTTTGTTAGCTTTTAATTCGCAAAACCGTTTTAACAAAAAGCATAAATTTAGTTTCATCGACATTTATGTGTTCAAATAATTTTTGTTTTCGCTTTAAGTCAAACATTTGTTGTTTTGTGTCATTTAGTAAAAATTAATATCTCCATATAATAATTACACACACCTACAGAACAGTATAAACAAATGAATATATAAAAAATAATTATTTATTATTTATTTTTTGTTTATAATTTTTTTTTATTGATGTTAAAACAAATGATTTAACAAATCTGTTTTGATGATTCTACCACTAGAAATTGCAATTATTAGTGGTGCAGCAAAAAAGGATTTGATAAAAGGACAAAAGTATGTTGTTGTTTTTTTTTTAAATAATAACATCAATTGTGTTTTATTGACATCATAAGCACTCTTTCAGGGGTAAAGATCATGCAACAATCATACACAGTCTATGCATGTCCGTAAATTATACTCGATGCGAGTTATTTAGAAATTATAAATTTAAAAAAGCCCCAAACCTAAGCGGTTGAGTTTTATATTTGTATGTTACAATTGATGTTTAAGGAATATTTCATAACTGGTATGTCAGAGTTGTGCTGCTTACTCTACGTCTCTGCTCTGCGATACTTTTTTTAATGGACGCTTTGCTGTAAACACACACATGAACGCATAGTCACCAGAGATGGCAGTAGGTTTAGGGGTTCTGATTTGGGGTGCTGATCCCACCTACCATACGACGATAATTCCGGTATAACATTTTTATTCAATTATCAGTGTCAATATGCTTTACTCGAGTTCCTGAGGTCGCTTCTTTCAGCTTGAAAATTTTTGCGTTGTAGTGCTAAAGTTGGTTTAAATTGGCTTAAATTAATTTCTGTAATATTTTGTTTTTTTATTTATCTCCATAAAATATTCATAATTATTATTAGGTTGACAAAAATTAAAATTAAAAAATTAATTATGAAAAAATATCCTTGTTTTTAAACATCATTTGTTTTTTTTTTTTTTTTTGTTAACAAATAACATGTATTTGCCTCAGGTTATTTAAAAAGTAAAATAAGTTTAAATAAACATAATTAAAGTTTATTAATAAACAAGTGCAAGTTAATTTAATATTTAATGACATAATTAATTAATAATTCGAAACGTTAATTATTTTTCTTTTAGTTTTAAAATTGTTAAAAGTGTTTAAAATTTTTATTAATAAAATTAACACAAATTAAGTTTAAATTTTATACTCTCAATTATCATACATAATATAATTTCAATATTAAATTTCAATTTGCAAAAATATAATACTTTTAATTTCATCTTTAAATTTGAATAATAAATTCATTTTCAGCAATTAAAAAATCCTTCGACAATGCACCACCAACCAACCACCTTCTTTTTATTTTTATTCATATTAATTTGCTGGGCGAGTTATAATTTTAAATTCCCTTATCCAGCATTTAAGTGCTTTTGTGCTCTTTTTTTTCATTTCTAATCCTTTAAATTTAACAAAATCCCTGTATTCTTCTCTAATAACATGCTGTGACAATTACACCGTCACATAGAAATGTTTTCATTACAAAATGCAATAAAAAGGGAATTGAAAGTGTTGTAATATTTAAATAAAGGACACTAAATGCGGGCTGGTACTCTGTAGGTAATCAACTGAAATACTTATCTTATTTATGTGGCATTTTAGATACATGAGTTATTACAATCAAACAAAATGAGTTACGCTGATCGCTGATGATAAGCGACTTTTGAGATCGCTAAACTATAAATTTATAGAACTGTGTATTGGGAGCTTTGCTTTTTAGCATTAAAAATTGATTTTTAATATCAGTTTAAAAACGTTTGCAGGTATAGCATATATTATTAGAATAATATATGAAAAATACGCATTATAAGTAGCATCAGAAAAAGCTACTTCCTTAAAACAATTTTCGGTGATTTTCTCTTCTTATTCCTCATTCCCATGCATACGTAAATCCTTGTGTAGAAGAAAGAACTACCATAAGCGGTCAGATATGTTTATATTAGTTGCTTAACTAGTCATTTTAACTCGTCTATAAATAAAAATCATTTTGACGAGCGGTTTGCTGATATTATCAAAAAAACATTAAACAAAGATAATATTCGTGTGGAAAGGTAAAACATGTGTTGGACATAAGTGGTGTAACAACTGTTTAGTTAAACAAAAGGCATCAAAGCAAATCATATTTAATGTTTGATTTGCAGAGAGAGAAAGAAAAGAATCCAATTAGTAAATAAAAATGCAACAGTATTTTTCCAATTTCAATATTTTTCACATCAGATTAGAGTCCTTGTTTTGCTTAAAAACTTCTTAGAATTTAACCGGTCCGTCTAGATAAAGTGGCTATTACAAAAAGTTTCAGAACAAGTTCATCATTTCATTTGTAAAATTGAAAACAGTGTTAAAACAACTTGTGCTGAAATTGTCTGAAAAATAAAATGAAAGTTAAAATTAATAAAATAGCATCTTATTTTGTAAAGTAAAACACTCGTATATATGTATATATAAAGTGTGCATTAATAACGAATTTTCTCAATCGACGAGTCAATCTACAAAATCTAATACTAAAAAACTTTTTCAGTCCTTCTGTTAATTTTTAAAGTTATTTTTTCTCTCTCTACTTCTTCCTTAAAGTATTAAATTGCAGCTAAAACACATAAAATAATTTTTTTTTATATAATTTTGTTCTTTTTCGTTTAGTTTTGTTAAAACAAAATTTTTGTTTTTTAAACTCGAAATCCTTCCTTAGTAGAAATTTCTACATCACAACACCTTAATATATTCAGTACCAGTTTCATTGTTTTGTACCAGAATAACTACAATAACTTTTCCTTTGACAGCCACTTTAAAATGTGAATACCTGCTGTAGGGTATAGCATTTTATAAGCCATAAAGTGGCTTGGTTTCGCTTGCATAATCAACAACAAAACAATACAATTAATTATATTTTCAACAATTTAAACAAATTTTTGTGTGGTAGTGGTAGAAATGTGTGCTCGAGTGTATATTGGTAGCAACATAAGCAACATCAAATGCAATTAAAACAAAGACAAAACAAAATTATGATGGGTAATAAATGATGTATAAAACTTGATTCATGTAGTGTTGCATAAATGACTGAAAACTTAAATAAAATATTTTATTTTACACACAGCATATAAAACCGTACACATACACACACACACACACACACATTCTTACACATATAATGTAAAATTGACTGATGATTTTAGACATTGTTCATGTACTAAAACAACCCCTTTTTGTTGTTCTTGTTTTTATCTAGGAGGCAAATTAACACTGACAAATGGCCTTCAGAAAAGCCCCTGTACGATCAAATTTTAAATTCGTTCTCTTTCGGTAGTGCGATAGGAATTCTGTGGACCAATAATGGCGATATTGAATTTAATATGCCATCAAAATTTATTAAGTAGCTTTTTTGCTTATCCTGCTTTTTTATTAAAACTCTTTCTACATTCTTCCAGTCATAGCCGTTTTGAAGAAAGATATAAAATATGAAATTCGTCCACACTAAACTCACAGTATTCGGAAATTTACTAATTTATATCGATATTAAACCCATTGCAAAGTTATCACTATTGACATCAAAAGGCTTCTTCAGATTCTACTCGAATTCTTCTTTATTAGAAGGCAGAGTAAAATGGTATATAAGATAAAAAGAACAGGATTAGAATTACAAATTATAATCAACCGCCATTTTGCTTACAAGTAAATTTGCTGGTTCGACGGCTGAAACGAGTCACCTCTTTATAGCTCTCCAACGCTTGAACTGCTATATCCCTAAATTGAGAAAAAATAATTTTAGAGACTTTTTTTGAAGTCAGGTTAGTTTGCTAAAATTTACAACAACAAGTAGACTCTGTCGATTAAGGTGAAGGCCTTTGATATTTATCTCCCTTGTGCTTGAATGTGTGAGTATTTCGAAATAATGATTGCGTGTATAAGTATCATTTTTGTTATTGTTGTTAAAGGCTGTTGCACAATTAAGCCGATAAACCTGAAGAGGTTTGCTTTGAAGAAGAGCACAAGCAAAATACTATTAAAAACCAACACAACATTTATACTCATTTTAGTTCATTTTCATGCTAATTCTGCACGTAATCAAGGGCAACAAAAACAACAACATAGATTTAGGAAAGAAATATTCTTTTCGCACTAATTTAGCCTTTCAACAAAAAAAATGTTTCCCATTTTTATCTCACTTTAACCATTATTATTTGTAGCTGGTTCGTGTGAATCCATATGAATGTGTATGTGTGTGTTCGTTTAGTTAATACTTCAAAATTTATACGAGCAGTTGAATTGTTAATTATTGTGTGCTAAAAAGTTGTAATCCCTACAGAAGACTTGAATTAAATGAAGAGCCAGCCAACCAACTGATACATATCACCCTCCTGCAGCCGTTTAGTACAATTGCGAATTATAATGTTTTCTCGTTTCTACGTTTCTAATGTTTAATTGTAGGGAATAGAATTTAAAATTTTTTTACAATTTTTATTTTTTTTTTTTGAACTTAGACAACAAGGACATACAGTTAATGAATGAATGAATGAGTGAATGAGAAACAAGTTTAAAAATACTTACGAAAAATTGAACATGAAATTTCATTTCATTTTGTTTGTTTCTTCTTTTTTTTTTAATTAATTTTTGTTAAGTTCTGCTTTGTTTTTCTGTTCGTTTATTTTGCTTAAGATAAGTTTAGTTTTGTAATAAAAGTGATTTATGATGTGTTGCAAGTTTATCTTTGCAGTCTATACAAGTGGAAAAGAAATCATTAAATGGCTTTAAAAACTTTTTTCCTTTTGTTTTATTTTATCTTAATTTAGAGATGTTGGTCTATTAAAAAATAACGACCAAAAATGAGTTTTTCTATGTTATTTTATCTTTTCAGATTTTGTTAAAGCTGTCTATTTCTTTACTTTTCTTCTTTTTATTATTATTTTCTTTTCTTATTAAAATCTTTTTTCTCTTGCAAATTGACACTGAAACTTAACTAAACAAAAATTTACTCGAAAACAATTATGCTTTTAAACATTAAAAGATATTTGTTTATGTTTAAATTAAATGTGGCATGAAGGCAGGGTGTTTATTTATTCTAGCAAAATGGAAGAGAATTCCATTTAAATCGTAAAACAAATTCAAACTAGCAAAACTTAAATAAATCACAACAAATTAAACATACAGAAATTTAGAGAACCACATCCTTACTAATGGCTACCAGTTATGATGTGATTTGATTTACATCTGCACCGACCAGGTAGTCATAATCAGATGGTGGTCAAACCACTTGAATGATTTGCAAACGTCATTCACGCCCTAGGAGGCCATCGAATACGTATATCCTCCGGTCACTCCTAGTAGCAATTTCGAAAGCCCGAAGTAGGCCGCAGCCTTCACTCCTTGCTAAAGAGTTGGAGACTTTCCAACTCCTGGTCCAGAACGCATGAAGCTTAATATAAATAAGAACACGACGGCATTCATACTCACTGGACCTGAACCATTCATTGTGTTCATTTTGAATGATCCGACCCACAAACTCAAACGAAGGTCTCGAAACCAAAACCACCACGATACTCCCATATAGGGGCCAACCTCAATAACCAGTCAGAGAACAGCTAATTGTCTCAAGAGACAAATAGTGAACTCTGCGAGCGTACTGATTCCCGTGGAAATATGTGGATTGTCCAGGTGACTCCTACTAGCCTTTGAGGGACCTGGGCTCCCTTTTACCCCGCAAGACACCAGTCTAAGTGGAATAGTAGGTTCCAAAGGGACTATCATGTGCCCCCGGGGGGCACCAACCTGTAAACCTTTGTAACCAATTATTCAACACATAATGAGACACAAAAAATTAGAATCGTTGAATTATTTGGCCATTTGAAAAATCTTTATTTCAGAACTGTTGGGCATATGCAGACTTAAATTATGTAGTTGTCTAGCATTCTATAACTTTAAGTTCAGCAGTACAAAGAACAGCATTTAAAAGAAAAAATAAACTATTCGCAGAAAGTACCCAAATTATAACAAAACTTTTGCAATTATCTTTACAGTGCATTTAAAATAAAAATGGAAAATAAACCTAATCATCCTACCCAGCAACAATTGTATGTGTTAGGAAGACCATACAACAGAAAACCCACCAAATAATGTTTGTTGTTGTAAACGTATTAAAATTCTTTAACTAACACTTTGTAAAATTATAAATTTTTATTACTTAAGTTCTTATCCCAATAAAAGTAAATATTTTGCTGGGTTTGCTAATTATATAAACGAAATTAGCCAAATATACAAAATGTTTTCTTTTTGTAAAATATCGCTAAAATTGAAGATGAATTTTGCCACAAAAGCAATAAAATGAGAAACACAAAAAATAGTTAAGACCAAGAATTTTACAATGATATGAAACGAAAGTTTAGGGTTTCAAAACAAGTTGGTCCAGAAAAACTAGTTCTTGATAGTGATTTAAATAACAAAAAATACGCATAAGTTACAAATTACATTCAAGTGTTGTAAAACTACTCAGAGACTAGTTGAGCTAGTCAATTTGTCTGCTTTGAAAATTAATGAATTAAATTGGAAAGAAGCGAAAATAGTTTTACATTTCCATGACACTCGGGAACCGGTATGTTGCTCAATAATAAATTTAATTTTTTGGAATCATTTATCAATTTAAACTATGTTAATTTGTGCCAGATTCCTTTTATAAATATTTTATGATATTCTCATAAAATACAGGATGTGCGCCGGGAAGAATACTACTTTTTGACAAACATTAGTCTTGACACTTCTTATTTAACAGTCGTAAAAAAGACATGTGGCAAATGTATTATGGAAAAATATTGATTAAACCAACGTGTTTTAATCGTTAAAACATTTTATCAAAATCAATCATCGATTTCATGAAAAAATCATAACGCGCCTCGTCAGTCACTTTCATTTTAACGGATATGTGAATAAACAGAATAGCCAGTTCTGGGGAATGGGAAAGCCTCAAATTATTCAAAAGTCGCCTTTGCATCCATAAAAAGTGACGGTCTACTGTGCAAATTGATCAGGAGGAATCATTGAACCTGACTACTTTCAAAATGAAAACGGCGCAACGGTAACTGTGAATAGGGAGTGATATTGTGATATGATTGCAAAATTTTTTAGAGCCACTGCTGCAGGCTTTGGGCTTGATTAATATGTGATATCAACAAGACCGCATACAGCCAAATTACTGCGAGGCCTCTTTCCACAACAAGTTATTTCAAGAAATGATGGGCTCGCATTTGTAAGGCTAAAAGAGGCAGGTATTTATTTAATATTGTTTTTCATACATAATTGCCAACATTAAATAAAACATTTTTCAATATAAATTCTTTAAAAATATATTTAAAACTGTTGGTAATTTTTGAAGTATGTGCAAGCTGGCAACACTGCAACCCAAACGCATCTCTATTTTTCCTTTTTTCTTAACTTCTGTTTTCTTTTTATGATTTAAGTCATTCGAATAAAAGTTGTCAAAGAAGCAGGCAGTGTTTTTAATTTAAAAAGAAGTAACAAAGGTTATGGCCCCATGGCCACGTTTTTAAAGCTTTTAAAATAAAAAGAAATTTATTGGAGTTTTTGCTTTTGTTCGGAGACATAAAAATGAATTCAGTCACTAGCCTGGAGAAGCTAAATGGTGAAAATTTTGCGACATGGTCAATACAGATAAAAAGTCTGTTGATTACATTGGATCTGGGGGATGCCGTCCAGAGTGCATGTCCGACAGAGGCTGAGAAGCAAGCGGCATGGAATGTAGTAGACCAGAAGGCGCTCGCAATGATTAATTTAAGTGTGATGCCTAGCGAGCTGATTCACATTAAGGATTACACCACAGTAAAGAGTGCATGGGACTCCTTAAGTGGGCTCTATAAAGCCAATACGGCCTGTAGAAAAGTGAACCTCTTCAAAAACTGGTACGGTTCAGAATTAGTCCTGGTGAGAAAATCTCTACACAAATTGGGGAATTTTGTGGGATTATTGATGATTTAAATACTATTGGTATTGCGTTGCATGAAGATTTTGTTGCGGTGTTGTTGTTGTGTGCTTTGCCAGATAAAATGGAGGGTTTTGTTGTTGCTGTTGAAAGCAGGGATAGCTTGCCTGGAATAGAACAGTTAGTGTCGAAAGTTCTAGAGGAAGAGCGGCGCCAAGGAGAAAAAGGTAATATAAATGATGACAGAATTTTCGCAGTAACTGAGAAACAAAACCAAGAAAAAGCAAACAGAAGCAACAACAAGTTTAACAGAAAAAATATCCGCATTGATAGAGAGAACTAATAGAAATTTATTATTGTAGTGGAACGTATATCCTCATTTAATCAGTTTGAAATTTCTATACAAAATTTGGGGTAAAATCCATTGATTAGCTATTTGAGCTGTACTGAAAATGGCCATACGGATATGCTTTCCCCAGTAGTAATACATTTCAAATATATTTTTTTAATAATTAATATTTTATGAGAATATTATAAATTATTTATTAAAGATTAACTTTACTCAATAAAAATTATTTCTTTTTATAGTTCAAAGCGTTTCAAAAAACAAAAAAAATCACAAGCTCCTTCCTATCAGAATATCTGGTTTAGGTATAACTTTTTAAGTAAAGTTTTCAGAGAATATAATACTTTCTCAAATTTAGCAAACTGCAAAAAATATGATGTCTTACGTTATCTCCTTATTTCGTTTAACAAAAGAAAACTTATTCGTCGTTTTAGTATAATTCAGATGCTTTAAACTCGCTTTTATAAAAATGAAATTAAACTTTTTTTTGTGTGTTGTACTAAAATAATAATTCTCTTATTTATCTAGTTTTCCCTAAGATTCTCCAATAATACTAAGAAACACCAGTTTAGGATGTATTTAAAGTAAAAAGAAAAACTTTCAATTGAAATTTGATCATTAATAAAGTTCAAAGGCTGTATGAACATGAATTCGTCACACTCTAGAAGCGCAACTTGTCTATAAATTTGTAGCTGCGCTTTTTATTTATTATTATGAATGAAAGAATATTTAGGGAACGCCAAATTGTAAATAAGGACAGAGAGATTTTGAAAAATGAAAAAATTCTTCTCTTATACAAGAAAATAAACAGACCCAAATATAAAAGGATATGTAAGCGAAAAGTTTCTTACAACAAGATATAAATACAAATACCATTTTACTGTATAAACTCAACATGAGAATATCAACTAGACACTATATATAGAGATTTCAATTCAGATACATAAAGACCAAATTGTACTACCACGGCTAAAAACAACATATCTTCTAGATAAACCATACGACATAAAGATATAGATATTTGGATGAAAAGCAGAAAAGCAAAAAAAAAACAGCAGGAGCATAAATAGAGGAGGACATATCACTAACGTCGTCATCGTCATTATCATTCTTCAGTGGAATTGTTACTTAAAATAACTAACAAAACTAGGTCAAAATGTTTATGAATTGCTTTTGCTATTCTTGTCATTCTTTTCTATTGAATCGTCTTCTTGTTTTGTTATTTTGCTCAAACTTAAATTATAAACGAACGGATTTATTTTGTGTTTTGATATGCTACATTTACTTCTAACTAGCTGCTATAAAATGACAAACACTAAACAGTTTCTGTTTTTCACCACCACCCCCCTCCACCCGTCATTATCAGCAATTTATTCTTATGGTTGCTATTGTCGTGATGTTCTAAATATTCATTTCTTGGCCAACTGTGAATGTCAAACGAAAAGAAAGAGTAAAGAAAAATAATCGATAAGAAATATGGTCAAATAAAAACACTAAAAACATAATTTAAAATATTACGAAATATAAATTTAAGAAAATATATTATTTAGGGAAATTTATTCCGAAATTTATTTATTTAAACTTTGATGTCAAATTTTTAATTTTCGGAACATTTTGAAACTTTTTGACGTGCATTTCAAGCTGATGTTTTACTAACTATTTTAAAATTACTATAAATGAATATTAATAAAATTTTATTAAATATGAAATAATCTTTTAACGGTCTTATTAAATAATTTAACGATTTTATTTTTTTCAATATTTCGCTTTCCTTTGGAAAGCTTCTTCAGGAAAAAATTTTTTTATATTTTTGAAAACAAAACAAAATTATTATCTATTGACTATAAGTGATAGAGAATTTCATTTGAAGAATAGGGATACAATAAGAGATATACTTAATGCCAATGATTTTCCAGTAGAATTAACTAACAGATTAATTAGACAATATGGTAGTTATAGGCATAATTTAGGAAATTCTACAGCAGAGCCAAGAGATTATAAATCATTAACTTATGTTCCTGGAATATCAGAAAGATTAAGAAAGTGTAAAATATATGACACAGATAAATATATAATTGCACACAAAACACATAACACATTAAATAAATTATTTAGCAGTATGAAGGATAAAATAGGAAAAATGGAAATATCTGATGTAGTATACAGGATACCATGTGGAGGAAATGACCAGGTGAACTGTGACAAAGTTTATATTGGGACAACAAAAAATAAACTTAAAACGAGATTAGCTGGTCACAGGTGTGACCAAAAATATAGGAATATTTCAACACAGAAGACATCCTTATCTTCACATTGTAAGAAATATAATCATTATCCAAAGTTTGATGAAACATCAGTATTAGATATAGAAAAAAACTACAAGAGACGTTATATGTTGGAAATGTTAGAAATTGTTAATGTACCAAATGTAAGGAGAATAAATTTTAAGACAGACACAGACAATTTAGCTCAGAATTATAGGTACTTAATTCAAAAGACACATAATTTGTTATAATCATTTCATAAGAGAGAATTTGTTATTTGTTATTTCCGTTTCATTGTTATTGTATGTTTGAATATTTGAAAATTTAAAAATTTTTTGTATGTATGTATGAAAAAATATTTTATATGTTTTTGTCAAATGTTTTGAAACATTTTTTCAATTTGATAATAATTTTGTTTTGTTTTCAAAAATATAAAAAAATTTTTTCCTGAAGAAGCTTTCCAAAGGAAAGCGAAATATTGAAAAAAATAAAATCGTTAAATTATTTAATAAGACCGTTAAAAGATTATTTCATATTTAATAAAATTTAAAAAAAAGGTCGAATAAAAATAAAAGTATTAATAAAATTGAAAATTAAAAAATATCAATATATAATAATTATAGTTATTTGACCTTTTTAATACATAATTATTAGTTTTTTATTATAAAAATGTTTAAGCTTTATTTTTTATTTCAATATTTCGTCAAACCATTTGTTGGTATCTTCAGGATAAAAAAAAAATATAAAAAATTATAAAAAAACTAATAATTAAAAAATGTCAGTAGTAGATATAACATCTTTGGTTGGTAGAAAGAAAACAAATGCGAGTTATATTAAATGAAAATAGAAAACGGGAGTAAAAAACTTTATGTCACACATAATTTTCATCCCAGCTAAATAAGCGTGACGGAAATTAAAATTTCTTATGTGCTCCTCGCTTAAGTGGGGAGATGCGAAATATGTGAATCCAAAAACTGCACGGCATTATACTTGTGTCTTATTTTTCTTTTACTTTTTAGAAAAACAAAAATTTGAAAATACGAATTTAAGCCTAAGTAAAAATTTTTCAATTTATTAGACAAATTTTTTACCGGTTAATAAAATATATAAAATATTAATTGTCTATTATTTTAATTTACTAATTCTTATTTTTATATATTTTTTTTAATGTTTTCTATTCGTATTTTTTTTAAATATAAAACCAAACACAAAATCCTTAAATAAGAGTGAGGTTTTTTCCTGAATTTATTACAATTAATTTGGCTGCTGCTTTCAAAAAATCATTTTAATTTTAATATGGCTTTCCAATTATTTTAATTAGCTTGTGCTTGTTATTAAAATTATTTTAAACGAATATAAATTTACAAAACCCAACACTTACATGTGTACGTTCATGTTCGAATAAAAATTAATAAATTTTGCAAACAAATTAAAAAAGTTTTGTCGTGAATTTATGGTGTAATTGAAAAAGGGCAACAATATAAATGAGATATGCATGTGTGTGTAATATATGTCGCTAAAACAAATGAAATAGTCACCTGTCAAAACAGTGATAGAATAAATTAAACGTACAATTTTTAAAATAACTAATAAAATCAACACATTCGTTGTGGCTAGAATGGAAGGATAGACTGCTGGGCTTTACGAATATATTGCCGCCATGTTGGCAGGAAGGCTGGGAAATAGCCTGGGAATAGATATCCAGTTTCTCCTTTTTTTCGCAGTACATTGCAACTTCTGTAGAACTGTTTGTAAGAAACATTAAATCTCTCGTCATATTTAACTCTTGCCGAGCATTTTAATAGTCTTTGTACTAATAGTAATGCGTGATAAGATTTACATCAGTACCTAGCAGTGTGAGCCATAACCTGATAGTAGATCAAAACACTGTGGGCGATACGTAGCGTGCACCCACGCCCTAGGAAGCATAATACTATCCAACAGGTCATTCCTAGTAGCAATTTGGGAAGCATAGAGCAGGGCTGCCAACTCCTACTCCTTGCTGAAGAGTCAAAAACTATCCAACTCCTGGTCCAGAACACATGAGAAGCATGCTCACTGGATCCGAATAATTCACTCTTTGTCCTTAGTAGAGGTGAGATGATCCTGGCTCCTTAATCATTTCATGAGGGTCATAAAACCGCAAACACTACGAAGCTCCAAAAGGGCCAATCTCAATAATCACACAGAGAAGAGCTAAAAGGCTAAAAAACCAAATTCTCCTGTTGGCTTCCTGCTATCCTTTAGGGGGCTGGGCTCTCTTTTACCCCCAGTGATGACGGTGAGATTCCGTCAAGACTTGTAAATGTGCTTCCGGTGGAGATGTACTCATGGTAATACCAGCCATAATGTTTTAAAAAATTTAATTTATGCAGTTGGGCTCCTCAGTTTCTGTAGTCTCCAACAATTTTCGAAAAAAAGGCTATTCCAGATAAGGTTTGAAAAATTACAATTACATATCCAAGACGTCAACCTTTTCAGCATTTGGATATGATGCATAATTTCAAAAACGTCGCCATCTTTTTAAGTCTGGAAATGCAAACGTAATGTCATCTGGATAAAACGAAACTATAAACAATAATAATGCACCCTACTGTGACACATAGTAACTGCTAACGCAATAATTATAGGAGAAAATTTATTAAATAAAAAAGGGATTTCCGAAGCATATCGCAAACAAATTTCGTAGTAAATTTTAATCAATCCTCATTGCAAGATCAGTTATCTTTTTGTAGAACTTATTAGTAGTGGTTAATCTATCAGATCATTTAGTACAGCACAGGAAACTGAACCCCTGAAGGCGTCAAGCGAATCGAACACTATATCTTAGATAGTTATTTTATATGACCTTAGGATAATATCTAGATAATTGCTTAAGTCTTGGACATCCTATATTGGACATTGAGATGTTCTGATAATTTCAAATACGTATTATATTTTTCTTATAATTTAAATCTAATGATTTATGTTATTTTATGTTAATGCTAATAAAACTTTGCTGTTTATTATGCATAAGTATTCATATTTTTCTATTTATCTGTGTGACTCCAACACACATACATACATGATTTTAATTTACGATTTTATATTCTCACATTGAATTTAACACATAATTTTATCTCCATATCTTTGAATTCATTTTGGCAGTTTGATTCTCCATGAATTCATTTAAAGCTACAAAAAAAAAAACAAAACGTTAGTCACAAAAGTAACGGAAATTCATATCAATTGTTATCGACTTGATGATAAATTAAATGAATTTAATGAGTTCGTGATTTGTGACGATATTTTTTATTTTTGATTTGCTGTTCAATACCTAGTAGCTATTTTTTTTTTTTTTTGATGTAGATAGATTATAATGGATTTAAATGATTAATTAATTGTAAAAAAAAGGAATTTTTATTGCAATGTTATAATTTCTTTTTTAAAAGCTAAAAAGCTTTTGACCTACAAAGCTTTAAGTAAATTAAAATTTTCAATTGCCTTTGTACTCGGTGAAATAATATGAAAATCTCAAAATAACTAACAATCGAATATTTTGCATTTCTTAGGTGTTACAATTATTATGCTTTAAGCTCCTAAGACTTGCTATTTCAATTAATTAATTTACTGAAAAATAGAGCAAAGCAAGGAAACTCCAGCTGTGTTTTAGTTTTTCAAAATTGCATGACACAAACGCACATCTAGAAACATGTAACAAGATATTGATGGCAATGAAGTTCTAGTTAAAATATATACACTTTTATGAGCCCACCCTTACACTTAGATATTTAGAATAGTCACAGTTTATGAAACGAGTTATAATAAATTCAAGGAAAATAAAAAATGTATTTTTTTTTGAAATTCTTATAATATATTTATTATTAAATAAAATTGAAATCGTATCCATGTGCTCATCAGCTGATTTTATCACAATTTTATATAGAAAACTCAAGACTCTTAATTCTTAAGCCAAATTGAAAATTATATTAGATAGTTTCTTAATAGTTACAGTGATTTTTGTATAAGAGTTTTTTTTAAGTTATGCCTTTTTTCTTTATTAATTGAATATAATTCTCATTTAATCAATCTGGCTTGAGATATAAGTTTAGAATTTTCTATGCAAAATTTTGGTAAAATCCACTGATGAGCTATATCAGCCCATAGTAAAATCGCCATATGGATACTGTTGATTTATGCACCAAAACTTAAAAAATTCTTTTTAAAAATTAATACCAATGCGTTTTAATGAAATTCCAAACTTAATTTTATTTTACCATGAATAGAAAAAGAATAAGAATTAATAAATAAATAATAGCGTATTTTCTATATGCAAGCGTATATATACTAAAATTACAAAGCTTTTTTAACCATTAACTCTAATTACAAAAAACTTAAACGATGCTGCCAAATGAACCGAATTTTTTTTCTTTTTTCTTTCTTCTTTATTTCTCTTACGAACAGATACTTTTTCCACACTAATAACATTTCAGTTTTTTATATAATAATTTAACAATAAATAATGATTTAATTAAATTTAAGCGAGTTAATGTTAATTAAATACAAAGTACTTGAAAGACATTTCGTTTCAAATAAAAAATCCGTTAACAGTGCAAACACTTTAGGATGCAAAACAACTTAAGCATGGGCTTATAAACCATATTCGGAGATTATAAGCGGACGGGTGAAAACAAGAGCATAGCATTCACTTCAAATGAAAGAACCTGCCTGATTGCCTTGATTATAAAATTGGTATAAAGTTATTAACTTTTCCTTAGACCAAGTTAATTAAAAATAATGAAGATCTTTTTGAAAATATTAACAATTACTATTAAATAGACTATTATTGCTTCTTTTAGCTGAATAAACAAATATTTTTTAAATTTTTTTTTTCTTAAAAAATGTTTAAAGATATTTTTCTTTTTAAGTCGAAAATCCCGACTGCTAAAACAAACATCATTTCCTAGTATTTCCCATATACTTCCTATTAAATAAATTTAGTAAATTCGAATGCAGAAAAGTATGTTTCAATCGCAAATGCACTTTCAACTCTTTATAGGCCAAAGAAAAATTTAAAAAATTGCTTTTATTTAAGATGAAATCCCAGAATTTTTGTAACTCGGAATTTTAATTTTTATTATATGAGTTTCTTATAGTAACGTCCCCATATATTTAATACAAGACTTTTAATTATTTATAAAAAAAAACTACAACAAAAACGAAAAATAAATTTTTAATTTACACAAACACACACACGCACACACACACGAAAACATTAAATTCAAGAAAGGAAAGCAAAAAACGTGTAGATAGTTACTTAAAAGAAACACATACTCTAAAGCCAAAACAGTGTTCTAATCAAAACTCCTGCTGGGCTTAGAAAATGTAAAAAAAAAGAAAATTAGTTGGTGGTGTGTAAAAGGATTTTGAATTATTGATGATGCATTGTAATCGAGGACAATGATGAATAGAATGAATAGTTATAAGAAAAGCAAAGAACGACCTGCTTATGGCTGAGTTAAGATGAAGAGTAAAAAAATTTAGCAACAACAAGAAAAAGAAAAAAGTAGGTTGTAACAGCACCCCATTGATAATCCATTAATAACAATAATAGCAACAACACAATGCTTTAACAATGAAATCTAAAGTAGTTTTTATATTTAGTTTTAGACAGCCGCTTTAATTCGAACAAATAGCAAAGGAAAAAATAAACAACATGAAGGGAATTCATATAAATGAAATAAGCTAATTGTAGTTTTGTTAAAAAATTAAAAGAAAAAGAAAACAGAACCGAATAACAATTATTAAATGGCAAAATAATGATACTTGTATTGTATGGTATGGTACGTTGCTCAAAGGTTGTCCGATCTTTGTTTTCTCTTATCAACCATTTACCTCACACGAACGCACTAGGGTGAGGTTAATAATTTTAAGTCTTAAAAGGGTGGGTTGGCTTAGTTTTCTGCGGCGGTTTTTTATAATTCTTTAAAGTTTGATAAACGTCAGCAATATAATTGTTTGTCTACATCAAATTACCTGTCAAGTACATTTCTAACATATGCCATATGTCATTTGAAATGACAGATGCAGTAATTCTTCTCAAAATAGTGAGTGACTTACTAACTGCACAACTTTTTAATTTGTTTCTCTTTCTATGCTTCTTCGATTCCTCTTTCGATAGCTGCAAAAAAATATATAATTTTGTTTTTTCTTTCCTATTTCACACACGCTGAAGAGGGTAAAAATGAAATTTATTTGTTAAAGTCCAAAAAATAATTAGGTTTTCTCTATTCACTTTTAGAACTTCTACTACTTGTTTGGTATTAAAGAATGTAGCAAAATTTCCTACTACTGCCTCCAACAGTCACTTTTGTAATTGCGAAAGGCGTTGCTAGGAAAATGAAAAAAGTTATTATAATGGCCAAAGTTTGTTAAGGAGTTTTCGCATACAAACACTTTTACTTTCCTTTTTTTTCCTTTTATAGACTGTAATTACATTTATTTAATGTTTTTTTTTTTTCTTTTATAATTTTAGAAAATTTATTTATTTTTGTTGTAATTATAATCTTTGATAAATGTGAGTATGGCGTTCAAATGAAAATTGTCTTTAATTTTCCTGTTTTTCATCTTGTTGAAATATAATGTATAGGAAAACTGCGTGTGCTTTTGTTAGAAAAACAATTTTTTGTGTCTGTGTGTGTGTGTGTTTCATATTAAAAATACTGAATAAAATTCTACATAAAAGAGACACGCATACCGGAAATCATAATCACAAGCAAATTATGCGTTCAAGTCATACTTCTCACATTGAACATGCATGGATTTGTGTGCATGTATGTGTGTGTGTGACTTTATGCTATTTTATATACTTTTCACATTTCTATATAAAATGATAGAGTTTTCATTTTTTATTGTCATGTGAAAAGTAATAAAGTAAAAAAAAACAAATAACAAGAAAAATATAAAACCAGTTTCCATGCATAACATTTAGGATGTCATTAAAAATTGTAATTACGTGCTTACATTTATAAAATAGTTGAACAATAAATTCATGCAAACATTGAAATATATAATCACACACTCACTTTTAAATATATATAAAATTTTTATTATTATTATTTTAATGTCTGCATTACATGTTGGTTACAAATAATGGATGTAAATTTTTCAAATGTTAACAAAAACAAAAAAAAAAACAAATCTTGCAGTGATGTAAAATTCGTTAGAATTAATTTTTTGTTTGCTTTTAAATGTAATATGACTTGAAATGGTAAAAAAAGGCGAACAAAATTCTTTTATTAAAAGTTACTAAAAAAAATTCTTGCCAAAATGAAAGAACAGTTTTTAGTGTGAGAAAAAAATTTTGAAATAATTATCAAAACGATTTCTAGTATTTACATTGGTTGTTTTAAAAATTTAAACCACGAAGCGAATTTGATAATAGCATTTTTATAGTTTTAAGTCTTAACACTTTCACTCATACAGTGCCCAAGCAACAAGAGATTGAGTGTGTAATCAAAGAAAAAACATGGTTGAGGTAGCCATAATCCGTCTATGAGTTATGTGATTATAATAAATAGTATAATTAAAAGAGAATTGTATGAAAAGAACTTTGTACACGTCTCTTAATTTTTTTTAAATAATTTTACTTCATGAATATTTTGTTGCGTCAAAAATGAAAATCTTTAAATTTTCTATAAAAACTAGTTAAATTAAATAATGAAAGCAACGTTAGAAAGAGGCTAATGTCCCGTCATCAATCTAATTAGAAAGAGACAGAGAGAAGGAGACAAAAGCTTTAACTTCTTTCATTTATGCAGTTTAAGTTTCATGAGTGTTACTGTCGGTTCCATTTTAAAATTTTTTATCACAACCATTGCATTTAACTCATTTAAAATGACATTTATCTTGAATTATTCACGAAGTATATTTTCTCTTGTTATTTTGTTTTGGGATTTAAGTAAAGGAAAAATGTCGAAATGACGAAAATGACGTTTATTCAATGAAGACTAATTTCGGATCATTGGTTTAAAAAAAATTTAGTGGCGATATAACCGATATATTTTTGCCGCATTAAAATACTATAACTATTAACGATATATTTGATATAATTTAAGGCATATACAGCCTTGCAGGTTAAAAATATCAAAAGCTTTAGCAAATACAATAAATTTTTAATATTCTTATTCTATTCTTTTCAATATTAGAAATTTAAGAAAGAAATTTAAAAAAAAAAATTCGCACAAATTTTACAATTCTTTTTAAATAAATGAATATTAATCTTAATAATGATCTTTTTAAATAAATATAACGCGTATATTTTCAATATTTCGCTTTAACAATTCAGATTTTTAATAATTTTTGTTTTTATAAAAATAAATATCGTTTTTCTTTTTTAAAGTCTTTTTTATATATTTTTTCTGTTCAATATTTCGCTTTTCTTTGGAAAGCTTCTTCAGGAAAAAAATTTTTTATATTTTTGAAAACAAAAAAATTATTATTATTTTTTTGTTTTTTTTTTTCAAAAATATAAAAAAAAATTTTTCCTGAAGAAGCTTTCCAAAGGAAAGCGAAATATTGAAAAGAAAAAATATATAAAAAAAGATCTTAAAAAAGAAAAAAAGATATTTATTAAAGATAAAAAAGATCGTTTAAAAAACTATAAAAGTTTTTATAAAAATTAATTTGTTGAAGAAGCTTTCCAAGGGAAAGCGGAAATATTGAAAATATACATTATAAATTTATTTAAAAAGACCATTAAGACGATTAAGACTTATTTATTTAAGAAAAAAAAGGTCGAATATAATTAATAATCAAATAATTCTTTTTATAATTTCATAGTCATACTACCTACTCGAATAAATTACACCATTATTCCCTTTTATTTGCAGAACTAATTAACTTTTGTTTAAGCACTCCCTAAATAAGCGTATTTGTGAGCTTATAACAATTATTTTAGAACGAGTTCATAAGCTGTAATTAAAGTTAACAAAGTAAATTAAAATATAAATTTTATAGTTATTTATTTTATAATTTTAATTACCTTTAAGTACAATTTAAATAATAGACAAGTGTCTGTCCAACTATCCCTGTAGGTACGCATGTAAGCATGATTGTCTATCTCTGCTACTCTGCTGTGTGTTGCGGTTTATTTTTATTATTCTTTGTATTTAATTTAAATATTATGGCTGGACTTATTTCATTACAATCAAATCGTTCATATTTAAACAGGTCTGAATTACACGCGATTATTATTATTTTTTTTTGTTAAGTTTTGTGCAATTGAAATAAAAATAGGAGAGAGGAGAAAAAGCATTCATGGCTGGTTTGAAATAAACAGTTGAGCTTTTGTGCTTCAACATAGAAAACTAACAAAAAGAACAAGAGATTTTCCACAAACATTCAAGCAAAGGTCATGATTTTAAATTATAAATATTTAAATACGTGCATGTATGCATGTATGTCTGCATGTATGTGTGTGGGAGTCGAAACTAAAACGGAAAAACGAATGTGTGTGTGTATGTGTATGTGCAAGTAATTAGTTACTAATTATATTTCCAAATTTAAGTTTTGTTCGGTTGTTGAAATGTTTAGGGTTGCTTTCAACAAATCTGTGCTGACGTGGCGGAGTAGGAGAAGAATATAAAAAAGAAGGCAAGATTTTTTAATGACATGGGTTTGTACCCTTTTCAAGAAAAACGAAATACTCATATTAACTAATACGCACACGTAGACACATACACACACACGCACACACATATATGAATGTGGTAATAAAGCGTTGAAATTGTGTACAACTCATTTGGAATTCTGTATGAGCGCTTCTGTTTGTTCATTGTTGTGGCAAAATTCTTTTTAACAATTAGCCGAAACAACAGTCAGGTGCGTCAAGGGTTCTAGCAGTCATCTGTTAACCATGATTTGTTAGTGTTTGTTGTCATTCTTACAAAACTATACAAATCTCTTTTAGACCACCGCCGTTGACAGGTTGTATTATTGTTGCCACTTTGCGCACACATATACAAATCTTTCATTATGTTCCTCGCACTAACTACTGAAGCAGCCAGCACACATGGTTTTTTGTACCACTAACATTTGTGGCCAAGATGTCAGTTGTCTAAAGACCATATGCCGTTTATGAACGAAAAAAAAATAAATAAACATTAACAAAAGTCATTTAGTCCTGTTTCCCGGCCAGTTTTTTTTTTCTAATATTTTTGAAATTTGTATTGAAATTAGTTTCACTCATTTTAAGTACCAGGGAAAATTAGAACATGATGTTTGATAATGTATACCATATACGTTCTTTGATCCTTGTTATTATGCGGGTATTGTTTTATGAAAATATTCTGTGCAGTTGCATTCTGACGTTTTATTAACAAGGCAAATATGTGCGTATGTATTTGTTATTATGCATCTTTAAGTTAAAGATATCCAGTAATATTTTTTAAATAACCAAATGCCCATTGTGCAAATGTTTTAATTTATATGCGGTTGAAATGGTATTTCATTGTGTGGAAAAACTTGCCGTTCAATTTATTCGTTGTAGAATTTTATTTCTTGAACCTTTCCGAACGACACCACCACCACTATGACATAAAAACTAAACACTATTGATAAATAAAAAATCGAAAACAGAAATAATTTTTTTTTGTATTTTGTAGCTGCAAAAGCCACGATAGCTAACATTTAACTGAAAGAAATAATGAACAAATAGCGCAACAATGCAGAAAAGTAAAAACAAAAAATTAAACTCACGTGAGAATTAATTATTGAATTGTGTTGTTGTTTTAATACTTTAAGTGTTATTAAATGTTTAAATTTTTATTCATTGGATAACAAGCATGACACAATAAAAGATATAAATGATTCTTTTAACTTTAACAAAAATCGCTGTAAGATATTAGAAAGCTGTTTTAATTGATTTAATCTCATATTTAAACCCTGCCCAATCTTTTTAAGTCCGAGCTCGCTAACGAACCCATCCTATACTTGTTTCATAAATCTGATATGTTAACGAGCATTTACATATGTTCTCACATTAACTTTAGATTATATCACAATCAATTATCTCAGTGAAGTAGTTGAGGATGAAGATAAATAAACAAACACGAACGTGATCCATTTAAATCTAATCTTAAATTTCTTGAAATAATTTGTACCTGTTTTTCTGAAACTCCATTCGGTCAAGTGCTCAAATGTAGGTAACAAACTGTCCTCAATTTCTTTTAATAAACTTTAATTTCAATTACAATTTTGTGTGTGTATAAATTTATGTTCTTCTTGATTGTTTGTTTTTAGTGCATGTTTGTTTGCAATATTTTGATTTTTAATGTTCCAACCCAGTAACCTTATTAAATTAGTGTCCTTTTTCGTAAATCAGCAACAGAAACAGTAGCAATAATAACAACAACAAAAATAACAAATTCCTGTATGAGTACAAAAAAAAACTAGAAGATTTATCTCACATAAGCATTTGTTGTTTTATTTTTTCCACATTTTTCTTGCAATTTTACTTGAAATTGTAAAATGTTTATGGTGTTTGGTAGTAACTGGTTCTAGTATGCAGCCTTTTCAATGTCAAGTTAAATGCTTAATCTTCCCCAAAAGTCTTTGCTTGCTTGTAAACGCCCACTTTTCACACACACACACACACACACATACATATTATAAAACTTAGATTTTTTTAATGGGAATTAGTATTTATTTCAGTGACTTCCCATACTGAACACTATTTTTTTTCAAGCACAACAACTAACAAAAAAAAATGAAAGTAACACTAGCGTTATCTTCTCATTGCCGCTATATAATTTTGTATATATGAATGCTTTTGAAAATACAATCAAATAAAACATACAGGGTCTTACGTGTACAGCAGGGCTGAGTGTGTTTAAATAAATGTAACAACGCAACTCTTTTGTGTTTCTTTGTTTGTTTCTTAGTTTCTTAGTTTGTTTGTTTCTTTGTTTTAATCTACAATTTTCTCTTGGTTGAATTTGTCATTTTACACATACAATTATACACTTACTTACACACAAATATTTACTAAAACGTACACATGCAAAAGTATCAGTTGCTGCTAAGCCTCACAGCTACAGCTACAGCCAGTGACAGTACTAAGTCCTGCTTTCATTGATGTTGTGTCTGCTTTTGCGAAAGTTGGCTGCTGTATATGGTTCATAAAAATAAGTGGTAATATAACTTAAACTTTAGTTGCAAGATATCCTCTATATCTTCATATAGACTAATTCATATACATAAGTATGTTGAATATTGTTGTTGTTGCTGCTGCTGCTGCGATAACATTGTATATATTCAGTTTGTTATTTTATTGTACTAAAAACCAAAAAAAAGAAGAAAAATATCAAAATAAAGAAGGTTTTCGTTGCGGGAGTGTAAGAAAATTTATCACTTTTTTGTTTGAAAAAAATAACTTGAATCCCCACACAAACGCACAGGAAGAGTCTCCATACGAAAAGATTCATCCTTGTTATTTTTTGTTTTTCTTTTATTGTTTTTTTTTCGAGCATATTTTTTTTTTTTTTACTTTGTATTTTATAATATTTTTTCCCCATTTTATGAAAAGTTTTTGTGTCTGTGCACTCTTTTGATTAAAGTCATGTTTTATGAAATTAAGCGTAAATGTAGTTTTATGCTTCATAAATTTAATAACAAACAATAATTTGTACAAATGGAATTAGTTACTTGTCAAAGGTTATAAAAATTAAAATATTGACTTAAATCAGGTTGTTAGCGTATAAATACTGTAAACACTTGTTTGAGTTAAACTTTAGGATTTACAACTGTTTTAATTGGTTTCATTAAAGTTTTTGTTGTTTTGTGTTTATTATGAAAATGATTTGGTTCCAATTGTATATAAATGTTTGTTTTAAATAAGAAATTGTTTGCTAAAATTAATATTTGATATTTATTATTTTTATATGAATAATTTATGAAGTGGGACTAATGAATTATTTTGTTTCTGTTTAAGAAGCAACGATTTTAAAACTGTTGAAAATCTGATAAGATCTTAGTTAGGCTGATAAGAATTTGGAAAGACACTAACAGGATTGAAAATATTTCTTTATTTATTAGCATGCGGATATTTTAACAAAGCCCTGACGATTATAAATTTTACGTAAAAGTAATAGAGGCCAAGTAGCACATATATGCGATTGTGCTGCAATTAGTACATATATTTCCTTCCCAAGAGTATAAAGATTTCTTTTGAAAGCGATAAAAATCAAAGGTGTGCTCATTACAGTTTTTTTCTTAAGCAATTTTTCAGTATTTTTTATTTTAGTAATATGTTTTAAAATTTTCCCAAAGTACCAAATTTATAAAGTAAAACAATTTTGTTATTGAAAAAGGACTTCTTAAATATTTAATTGGAAAAAAAATAATTTTCATAGTAACATGAAATACAAAACTTAAAAATAACTTAACAAATGTTCAAACAAACTTGTCTTAAAATAAAAATTATTCATAATTTGTGCATTAATTTTCGACTCCTCTAAGCTATCGAAAATGGGAGCAGAAAGGAAATATTTAAGAAATAAATTGGTGGCCTTTAAACTGTGAAACTTTTTCTTTGATTATGAAAAGCAAAACAAAAATGCCAATCATCGCAAAAATATAAATGTCTGCGGTATCCTATTTTGACATGCTATTACATTATTTCTGAAATAGCTTCAAATGCAGCATAAGATTTTGCTTCAATTTGTTAGGTCGTTTGAAAACTGTCGATTATTTTTAAAATATTTCCTTTCTGCTCTATGGACTGATCGTCTCTAGTAATCAGGTTACTCCAAAAAAATACAATCACCAAAGATAGCGGTAGCGTTTGTTTAACGATTTCCAATTGTACTTTTGCAGACTTTTTGTAAATTTGATGAAACTGGGATTGAACTTCATGCTCGAGAAAGAAATAACCAAGAAAGCAATCAACTTTATCTTAGGTTAACCTGCTTCAAAGGAGGCATAGTTACAAAAAGCCGCTGATGAGTTGATGACCTCGTAGCTTTCGGATATGCACTGCTTTATGGGCAGTATCTAGAGGTAAAATGTGTAAAATATTATTTTCGTTAAGATTTATTTAAAAAGTAAATAGAAAAATTAAAATGATATGGCAAACAGTCATTCGCTGGCACTTAATTTATTAAATTTAAGGACAGAAATAAATGAATCATACGGAAATCTGTGGAAATAGGTGGGTTAAAAAAATCGTGACAAACAAGGAGGCTAACTGCATTAAATGCATTATTAGCCTGTTTCGAAAAACCTTTAGAATCTTGGTTTAATATGATCTTAAAATTGCAAAAAAAACTAGATTCTCGTTATTTATTTGACGACTACATGCATTTAGTATCTAAAAAACAAACTTAAGTATTGGTAACGGTTAAACCTGCATGTTCTATCCGGAATTGAAACCTCAAGAAATTAGAAAAGAAGGTACAAACTGAAGTTAAAGCAGCTGTAAAAAACAATTCACATCCATTAACTCCAAAAATGTCTCGATAGCGGCCAAAACGGCAACTAAAGAAGCCCACATGGTACAGAAAATATCTAGAACTGTAGTAGTATAAATTTTATTTCCTGCATTCCAATTTGCTGGATCATTTAAGGCATTTTTAACATCTTAGTTGGTAGAAACATATTTTTCTTCATCAATAAAATCCTTCATCAATACCCAACTAAAAAGTCAAGATATATGTTGTGTTTGTTGTTGTGTTGTGTTTCAACGAATATTGTTCTAGGAGAATATGTAACAAATTTATCCTTTTTTACCCTTTGGCACATACGTGTGCAAGTATAGAAATATATAGAAATAACCTTAAAGGCATAAACTTAAAGTAAATTGCACGCATGAGTTGTAAGTATGCTAAGTAAGAAAAGTGGTTGCCATTAACAGAAATTAAAGACAACAAATCTATCACAACAAAAAAAAAAAAACATTAAAAAATAATAAATAAAGAACTTGGCAAAAACAATTTACTGGCCAAGGAAAAAAGGACACAAAGAGCAAGTGAAGAGCTAAACCCAGGAGCATCATCATCATCATCAACAGCGATCGACCACGTTAACAAGCCAAACAAAATCCTTACATGAAAATTCTATAGACTTAAACTAGTAAAAGAATAAAAAGATAAAGACAAGAATATTTACAACCATACCAAAAATTTAAACAATCCATATACATGTCAGGCAATATCGTATATATACTTAAAGTATATAATTTTAACTTAAAATAAGGGATAACATCAACGTCAATATCATATATGTAAAGAGATAAAGAGATAAAATTATAAAAAAATATACTAGAGCATGTTTATAAACAATTTCTAGGACTCTAAAACTGAACAACATTCACACATTCATCCTTTTACTATTTGCAAATGGATGCCTCTGTGTGTGTGTGTGTTTGTCAAGTGACACATGAAACTTATACAGCATCACAGAAATTTATTCACATTTATTAAGACTTACAGTAGTGTTACAGTAAAAAACCTTTTCCAATTTAAAATCTTTGAAATAACGAAGATAGTCGTCCTTTCTGCTTAGCTGTTACCGTATATTAACTATCTAGATACGAGTATTTTAGTTAAAATTTTTCTATATTTTTTTTATACGTCATATGTATGAGATTATTTTTGCAAATGTTATTGTTATTCGGATAAAATATAGTTTTAGTCTAGTGGAGTGCAGCAGAGTGTATTGTAATATAACAAATATGTTAGTCGACACAAAAACATTGTGCTTTAATGGCTCATATGAACAACGGCAACAACAATAACAGCAATAAGAATAACTATAATAACAACAAACTACAACTAATGGCCAACTAGATATACATCAATGTATGTAGTTCTCGTATGTAGCGTTAGCTAAGTTGGCAAAGTTTTCAATTTCCAAAAATAAAAAGTTACAACGAAACAAAAAATAACATTTTAAGAAAATTAAAAAACAAATAGCGCCACCATTTAGCAATACACTCAAATTTCACAAAATATAAATAAAACAAACAAAAAACCTTACACCAGCAACTTTAATATGTATTTAAAGTAGGACAATGAGATAAAAGTATACATGCTTGTATGACTGAGTCGAAGGTCTTAATTAAACATTAAACTAATGGATAACTAAATTTTAAAGTTCATATTTTTATAGTTAATTGAAAAGGCAATCCATTAGATCATCACTTTTAATTTTAGATATTGAAGAAATCCATTATTGTATTTTAATATTTCTTATAAGCAAACTAAGTCTAAACCATGTGAGAATTATATGGGGTTTAAAAAATCTTTAAACAAAAGTCAAACGATAGGGTGCTGTAAAATAGGAAATTGACTGCCTGTGTAATTTTTTTAAGGCGTTGAAAGGTAATTCCAAATTATGTTTTTATTGTGTGGTGTAGATTATATTGACTTTGAGCTATTGTAATACTCATTTAGTCACTATCTTTAGTTTCTCTGCTTTTACAGCAGTTTTGTATTGCTTGTGCTTTTTTTCTAATAACAAATATTTTTGGATAACTTTTTAAATATTCCCGTCTATTGAGCTCGAATGCAGCTATTGAATCACTCTTTTCAAATATGGACACATCAGCAGTTTTGTACCAACCTTGGCTTCTTGAGTCCTTATTTATGTCAATTCTTGTAGGTGAAGATAAAAAATAATAAAAAAGAAAAAAATTGTGTTAACATTAAATTTGACGCGATAGTAGAGTACATGAAATAATGTGTCCTTTGCGAGGAGCTTTCCAAAAGGAAGGATTAAATGTAATTTAAATCGAGACTAGAAAACCCAAAAACTTAATCAATATTTTATTGGCTATACAAGTTAACAATGTCGATTTGAACAACATATACCATAACTGTCATATATGGTTTGTGTCAACAATTATAAATGTATTATTTTGGAGGGTAAGTCAGTATAATTTATTCAATAGATGCCAAAGTGTCAACACACTTTTTTCCAATTGCTATAATAATGGCGAATTTCATGCCTAAAGGAGATATTTTATGGAGAAGTTTGATAACCTTTTTTCATTTAAAAAAACCGGCTACTGAAAACTTGTAAATGATGGTTTCCGGATTTTAAACGTAATAACTTCGAAGAAGACAAGGAAAGGCCACGTCAGCTGAAATAGTTTAAAGATGAGATATTAGAAAAGTTTGCATTATAATTGGAAGTCACACAACAAGCCATTTCCCTACATTAAAAAGCACTGGAATTTTCTCAAAAGCAAGACTATCATATGAATTGAAGTCGAGAGATGTGGGAAGGCGATGATGCATATCGGAAATCATGCCTGAAAGCTATAAAATGAAGTTATTTTTGCATCGTTTGTTACTAGTGATGCAAAATGGATACATTGCGATAACCCCAGACACAAAAGGTCATATGTAAAGCTAGATTAACGAGTCGAAACCAAATATCCATGACGCCAATGTAATGCTCTGTATTTGTTAGGATCGGAAAGGAGTTCAATTATGTCAAACACAGCTGATTCGTTTGAAGAGAGCAATCAAAGAAAAAGACCAGAAACTGTTTGGAAAACAATGGGAGGAAACCTTTGGTTCACCCACCTTCTAAAGCAGATGTTTTCCTTTCTTACTATCATATGCTTCTATCGATGCAGAACGTCCTTACTGGAATACACTTTATCTCAAAACCGGGACAGTACATTTACAAATGAGAATAGATTTAAAAGGAAAAGTAAAGTTAACTATGAGACTGTTACAATCAAAAATGTTCTTTCGAAACATGAAAAATTTTCTGTGAACAAAATGTGCCGATATATTAAGCCCATATTTTATAAACGCACACCTAAAAAAATTAGAATTATTTTATATATTTTTACTTCAAAAACTCTTTCAGCTATAGTGTAGATATTACTCAGTTATTAATGAAGCAATATGAGTCCCATCTTAATACGAAATGACACCAAGAAATTCTTATTTGATTGTAATAATGTTTTTTTTTTGCTTCTAGTTGCTCTTCTCTAATCATTATCACATTTTTTTTGTCTTAGAAAATAGAAGTAGCACTTCAGGCAACAATGCCTATTTAGTCAAGTACCGTGCTACATTCTGTAGGAAACGGGTAAAGAAGAGATGAGACAGGTGGTGAAAGTAAACAGCTCAGTGACCAGTGACCATAACTTCATCACTGAGCAGCCCCGCCGACAGTCAATTTTTATTTGTAGTGAAAAAAAAACAAGATCTTTGTTGGGAATCGAACCCACAACTTCCAGTCATATAAGCTAGCACACTACTTATTAGCCTACAGGGGCGCCTACTTATTATCACACTTTAGATCTTAAGCAGTTTAAAAATTTATTGAATAATCAAGTCAATTCCCACTTCACTGTAGTAGTTTCCTTCTACATGGATTCTTAGTGTGGCTGCTAATATAATTTTGGACGGCGATCATTTGATCTTAGTAAAAGATATTCAAAAGCTTTTTTGTGAACATATTAAAAATGAGTATTCAAAATTTAATAATAATTTTAAAAATAGTCGCGCAAAAACTTTTTACTCTATCTCGGTTCAAGTGGTTTAACATGTTCGAGGAAACTTCTACAAGTTTTGCAAAGCAGTATTTTCTTTTTCTTCTTTGGATTTGGATTGAAGGATTGAAAAATCATTCTCAAATAAAAGTGATTTATGATTTTAATAAAATGCTGTTCTGGTCATCATTTTCTTGTTCTCAAACATATTTTTATTTACAAAACTCGATTACAACTGTAGAAAACTGTAGAAAATATCTAATGGAACTAATGTGATAATTATAAATTTACGTCAATTCGACAAATGGCGAAACACTCTTGAAATTAAATTTTTGAACAACTAAATATGAACTAATCTTTTAAACGGTCTTTTAAATAATTTAACGATTTTATTTGTTCGATATTTCGCTTTCCTGTGGAAAGCTTCTTCAGGAAATTATTTTTTATATATTACAAAAACAAAAAAAAATATATTATTTTTTATTATTTATTAATTATCTTTTATATTTTACAAAAACAAAAAAAATATAAAAAATAATTTCCTGAAGAAGCTTTCCACAGGAAAGCGAAATATCGAAAAAATAAAATCGTTAAATTATTTAAAAGACCGTTTAAAAGATTAGTTCATATTTAATTAAATTAAAAAAAGGTCGAATAAAAATAAAAGTAATATTTTTGAACAACTTAATTTTTAATTTTGTACTGCTTTCTCAGGATTAAAATCTCACTCACATTTAAAGGGTTTGCATAAATGATACTAAACCGCACTTGTTTACTTAATCATTCTATGAATGCCAAAAAAATAAGTAAACGAACAAACAAACACACCTATTTTTGAAATGATTATTTTCTTATGTCTGTAAACTCTTAGTAAATCCTTGCAACTTTAACACTCTTTACGTAAGCCAATTAAGTATTCTTAAATTAAATCTACATAATTTTATTTGCGTTTTCTTTGCTCTGTATGTAAAACTTTACTTAAATGAATAATAGAATCATTACGGTTACAAGAAATCAACTTATTTAGGAAACATAAACGTGCGTAAGATACAAAAAAGTAATTAAATGCCCTTGAGAGACAATTTATTGAGACTAAACTCAAACAAATATAAAGACATTTGTTTTTACAAGACAATAAATTAACAATATCTATCTAAATAAATTTATTACTGTACAAGAACACAATAGAATTACAGGTAAATCTTTTAAAAACAAAAAAATTAAACATGCAATAAATTCATAAGTTAATCGAATAAGTTAAAACTCCTGGATAATTTAAACTTTATTCAAACTTAAACGATTTTTATCAAATTTGAATCAAACAAACGGAAACGTTTGAGAAATTTCAGTGGGATTAATAAGTATACAGAAAAAAGTTTTTATACTTATTAAATTTGGTTTTGAATTCAAATTGTAATCTAATGAAGTTTGTAATTGATTCAATTATTTGTTTGATTAGAAAAGAAAAAAAAAATATTTTTTAAATGTTGAACCAAATACATATTTGGCAAAAAATACGCTAATTAAATAAATAAATCAATTAAAAACTTAATTAATTTTTAACTTGAGTTAAAAATAAAAAATTCTTTTCTATGTATTTGAAATTTTTATATGCGTTAAGCGTCCTTAATTACAAAAGCAAATAAACTCCATATAAAATCACTAAAAATACATGAGAATCTAAATAGAGCATTTTCATATCACGAAAACAAACATTTGTTATGTTTTAAAATTTTCCGTATACACCACTGTCCTGTTTACATCTAGGGTTGTATATTCGAGTTTTTATCTTGTTTTTTGTTGCCCTGTTTCCATTGCTTAATGGTAAACAATCAAAATAACTAATTGCAAAATTACTACTTAACTTCTTGGTTAAATCGACAAGAATTTCGAACTGAGTAAACTTATATTTACCAACTGTTTGGTTTAGTCCTTTGTACAAAAGCACATACAAAAATGTTTGTAAATATATTTATTCGTACCTGAAGACTCGAACTTGGCAATTTAATCGCAAGTCTTTTTCCAATACATATATAAACTTAAAAGAAATGTTTATGCTTTTTTGTAGTTGTTTCAAGATAAATCAAATAAGGGTCTGTATCAGTTGTCTGTATTGGTTTGGTTTTTCTGTTTTAGTGTGTGTATGTGTGTGTTTCTACAAGTTGATCTACCATATATTGAAGTGAGGAGTATAAAGTTACGACTATAAGTTGGTTAATGGTCTAATTTCTCAATTGAATACGAAAAGTTTTAAGCCACAAAATGCTTATCAAAGCATCAACTACAACAACTACAAACTTTTATCACTTCCATTGCTACTCACAAATACCACAACGAATTCCACTTGTACTCATTCTGTAGTTGTTACCAGATTGTAAAACGTAAATCAATGATTTTTACCAACATTTGATACGCTACAACACAGAGAAATTATATTGTATAAACGAGGACAAGTTAAAAAGTCTTTGGAATAACAAATATAAGTTCTATAAGCTTTCTCAACCCAGAATAAGTTTTGTCCAAACCAAGGCATTTCTTTAAATTGAAGAAGGCCTCTGGTATGCTAATCAGGCGCATAAAGGCTAAAGGCAAAACTGTAAGCATCCATTCGGGTATTTTTAATATTTTTGCTATTGAAAGTCACGGCAATTAAGAGACAAAGTACTGCCGAAATAACGCATCTAACTAAACTGGAATACGCTATTAATAATTTTCCCTTCAACATAAAGACTTTTTTCAGGAAGCGTTTGTACCTTTTTGTGGACTTCCCATTTGGCCAAAATAGAACTTTAAAATATAAAGGACATCTGTAGTTCCTCTAAACTATTGTTAAAGGTTTCCTAAAAAATTTTGTTTAGCTATTAACAAAAGAGCTATAGTTATATATCAATGATTTTATTTAACAATAGCATAGTTCAAAGAAATAACAACACATTTTTTAATAACACGATTTATATTTTTTATTTCGTTTCTTAACCCTTTGACGACCTTAGGCAAATATGCTTGCCCGGGGTTCCTTAGATTATATATTTGTCCAGGTAGCAGATACAGCAAATTTGTCAAAGACTGTTTTATAGAAGAGGATTGGGGCAACAAGAATGTGGTTGAGTACGAGTCCCCATCGGGCCCCACTTGTTCCCTACGAGGCTCCAAATTTGGCCAAAAAAAGTATTTATGACGAGGGCTGCCAAGGGGTGAAAATAGGGCGCAAGGGGATAAGATTCAATTATGTTTTGGATTCAACCTTAAGCTATCAAAAAATATAATGGATAAGTTTGCGTAAATTTCAAGCTGTCTACAACTAATCAAATTATGTTTGCCTATGGGTTGAAACGAAAATAAACGTTTCTAAAAAACTTTACAATTATAACCTCTAAATTCGAACTTTTGAGCGCTTTTTCTTAGCTAATGTTAAACACTGAAACAGCATGCCTGTGTTTAGTATTTTGCATTCATATATTGAAACGAAAAAGGGGAATCACCAAGTTGCAATACATACATATGAACACATGTAAGTATTTTGACAGTCTTTATTTGAAATTTAAACTGAGTGGAGCAGCCCGAGATCGTTTCTTTTTCCTTCGAGCAGAGCAAATCGAACAACTTTTACTTTGCGATTTTAGTGATGACGACGAAGAAGCTGTTACAAACTTGGACACAGAAGATGTTTTATTTCTTGAAAATGACGCTTTGGGAATGCAAGATGATGAGCCCAGCTGGCGCAGTAGATGAGCTAATTACATTGAATTTAAAAGTTGTACAAGCGCCAATAATACCAACGTTATTCATACCACCCGAAAAGATCCTCCGCTTTAGACAGACTCTTGCTTATAAGAATCCCGTTTTTACTGGGTTTAAAGAGAATTGCGCATACAAACATTCCCAAATTTTAAAGCCCGTTGTGCATACGCATGAAGAAATCCCTTCAGTGTACGGTGTGTTCAACAGCGTTTGTAATTTTGAAGGTAAGTTTTTATGAATCGTAAATTGATTGCCACCTGATTATACAGCACTATAACAAAGGAATGGGAGTGGTCGATCTAATGGATCAAAAAAAAAGTATATTATGAGTACGACTGTAGAAGTAAATGGCGTTTTTATTTACGTTTGTTCTTCGACCTTTTCGAGTTATGTGTTCACAATAGCAATATAATATATAAAATACTCATATTAGCCAACAGTTCTTCAATCAATTTGACCTCCATTGAATTTCGGGCAGCTTAACCAAAGAGTTGATAAGTAGCTTCAACTCAAGGAAGCGTACCTTTTCAGCCGCAGTCAAATGCGGAACCCATTTTATAAGCAAACCTAAATCTCTCCATAAAATAGAAAAACGTGAAGGTTGGAAACGGTGCTCTCATTGTGCTTCCAATAATAAGTATAGTCGCACAAATGTTTTTTGCGTTCAATGTAATGTGTTCCTTTGCTTCACTACATCCCGTGATTGCTTTGGAATCTATCACGAACAACAATAATTATAATAAATTTTTGTGATCTCTTTTCTTTTTCTTTTCTTGTATTGTTTCTGCAATTAAATAATTTGGGATGAAAAATTTCGTTTCAACCTATAGGCAACTATATTTGCCAAGCAAAATGGGGGACTTAGAGGGTTCCAAGGAGGGCAATTTTTTTTCATAACTACTATTAGACCATAGATCGCGAAAATATAACACAAAAGTAAATCGCTTCAGCCAAAAATGTTTGGTCGTCAAAGGGTTAAAGACATATTGCCTTACCCTCGTATATACTGCTTATAGGTAGATAAATGAATTGACTAAATAACTGACCGACTGCCAGACTAAGTGAATGGTTAACAGTACATAAGGAAATAATAGTCGATTTGATGTGGTTTAGGTTGTCTGCTTTTTATTAAGAACAAAATTTTAGGAGCTGCATGAAATGTATAAAATCCACTAACACCACTACAGTTGTAAATTATCAAGAATTTAAAAGAGTTGAGTTTAACTTGAAGAAGTTTTCCTATAAAACATAAAAAATGCAGCACGTAAAATTAAAGTGAAAACACTTGCAAAGAAAGAATTCTAACAGCTATCTAACATGCTTCTGATTTTTCTCCCGTTTACATTAACATTTAAATTTTTATTTTTATTTTTTTTCTGTTTTCGGTTTTTCGTTTTTATTTGCTATTTAATCCAAATTAATTTTGCCTTTTACTTAGTTATCGGGCAACAAAGTAAACAAATCGACTTAAGATAATTATGCAACATCAATTGAACTAAAATACTTTGCTACGTACACGCGCAAACACAAACAATTAAACAAAGGTATAGTGAAGCATGCTTGTGTACGTGTGTTGCGATAAATAGGAATTACGAGCAAAAAATTATTATTGGTAAATTTTTTTTTTATAAAAACCATCAATTATTTCATAGAAAAAAATTTTAATCTTTTTCGATGATACTTTGATCTTAACGCTAACTAAAGTTTTATTAATGAAAATTCAATTGATAGAAAATTTTTTTCGAAATCATAAATTCACGTTGTTAAAAAAATTATTTATTTGAATTTTCCAAAAATTTACTGAAAAAAAAACTTGGAACGTTTTTACTGTTAACGAAACTCTACTGCTTTTTGAAACAAATTTTGCAAATATGTGAGGCTGCAGTTTTATCTAAAATGCGAGCAAAGTGTGTGAATTCGACAATTAGTTTTTGTAAAGATAATTTATGTATTTATTTAATAATTAAATTTCAAACACTTTAAAAATGTTCAATTAAATTTTCTTAGGAAAAATGTTCCTTTTAAGCAAAATTAGAATATTTACTTATGCTTTTTATAATAATTTCTAAGCTCTTAAGAAATATATATTTTTATAAAAGATACTTATCTCTGGTTTATTTTTTATTTATTTTTTTTCTGTTTTTTTTTAGTTGGCACAACCTGATAGGAACCAAAAAAAAACAATTTATTTTCATTTCTTTTTTTTTTTGTTTTTGAATAGACAAGCTGTAAGACAGTAGTGGGTATGTTTATGTTTTAGCAAACCATCGTCATTATAGTAGGCTTCCGTTTCCTTTTTATATATGCTAACATACACAGAGCCCATTCATACATACAAATAAACAAACTAGAGAATTTATTTTTTTTTTAGCTATTCTACTCGTGACTATAAAACATACGGCATAAATTTAAAGAAATTTACCTCTTTAGTTATTCTTCCGTTTCTTGGTTTTCCATAACTCTTCTTTTATGCACTAACATTTAAATGTTGATATTCCACAAGCTTTAAGGACCTGCCAGTACGTTTTATTTCTTGTAATGACATTACTTATACAATAATAAAGAAAATTGTAAGAAAATATGAATCACATTCAAGCGCACCCCATAAGATTTACGCAAAGTGCGGGAAGCATAATGTAGTGGGTTATTCTGTCTTTAATAGCATTTTTATATTGCGGTTGTTTTTAGTGGTTCACATTTAATTTCTTAAGAATAAAATTATTAAATAGCTTTAGTTCTTGTTGCCTCGATAGCTGGTTGTTGGTTGGTTTATTTGATTTGACTTGACTTGACTCTTTGGCTGTTTAAAAGGCTGTTATGCTGGCATTATAATCTGCAAATAGTATTGACGATGGTATAGAATTTTTATAAAACTGTATACACACTTCCGGTTGCATAAAAATGTATACAAAATATTATAAACGTGTAATGGATGTCTTCAGTTTTTATTCTTCGATACAGCTAGTAACGGAAAATTGAACATTTGCTCCATAAAAAAATTCTTCAATAGGTCAAACACTGCTCTGCATAAATAAAAACTTATTGTATTTCTAATGGAACTCTATTTCCCAGGTATTTATTTTATTTAAGAAAAATATTAATAAATTTATTTTTGGCCAAAACGGAAAACAATTGTAATTTCTTTTTTTAATTAATTTATTTTTAACTAAAATTATTGCAGACTAAAACCATATTCTAAAATTGATTATGTATTTCATCTTAGTTACTAAATATTAAAGTAAAAAACTGTACTCTTATTTAATAAATAAAAAGCAAAAGTTCAAACAGCTTGGTTGTCACCCACCGGAGATGATGACTAAAATGTTTAAACACAGTTTGCTTTTTACGCTTAAAAAATCGATAAAGTTTTGATTATATTTTTTAGCACAAGGAGTTTTCCGAGTTGACTGAGTTCGGCGCTTAATAAAAGCTTAGTATTTCAACAAGGCAGTGGCGTACCTAGACGGGGGCGGTGGGTGCACCGGGCGCCACTTACCTTGGGGCGGCATTTTTGATATTTACTTATAGTTGTAAAAAGCAACTTATTCATTTAATATTTATTTTCTTTCTTGAATAAAAATGATTATTATGATTATTTTAAGTTTAATATATGATTTATATAAATTATGATTAACTATATCATTTCGAATATTATCCTCGGTGTATAAGTTAACGACTGGAATAAATTCGTTAACTGTAAAAAAAAATATCAGGCAATTATTCGTCTCCTCTGTGCAAAATTCTTTCTTGACTGTCTTGAGCGTCACGAATTTTGTTGCTGACACAGGAGATGTTGATTGGTCAGGACTGGTTTTTTCAAATTTTGCCTAATGGCGAAAAGCTCTTAAGATCGTGGATGGTATATTCACCATCGAAGAAAAGTATTTATTGTTTCTGCTACAAACTGTTCGATAATCTTTGTCAAGCAGGTTTTATTACGGAAAATGGTTTTAACAAATGGTGGAAACTTAATCCTGAAATTAGTCAACATGAGGTGAGTCCACTGCACATTCGATCATATTCCAAATGGAAGGAATTAGAAATAAGACTTGGACGTGGCGCAACTATTGACAAACTACAACAGCAGAATATTGATAAAGAAATAAAAAATGAAAGGAAATTCTAACAAGAATACTTGATATAATTAGATTCTTAGTAAAACAAAATTTGGCGTTTCGAGGACAAAGTGAAAGTGTTCATCAGGAAAACATCGATTTAATGGAAAATAGGGGAAATTATCTTGAGCTTGTTGACTTTTTGGCTAAGTACGATCCAGTATTACGAGAACACGTAGTAAAAACTAAGATGGGTAACAAATATGGTATCTCTTATTTGTCGCCGAAGATTCAGAACGAATTCATAGAGCTATTGGGAGGCGCAGTCAGAAAAACAATTATGGATGAAATAAAGCAGACTAAATACTTTTGTATTATATTTGACATTTCTTCAAACATTTCTTCTGACATTTCACACAAAGATCAAACCATTCAAATTATTAGATATGTAGTTATTGATGGTAGCGAAGTTAAAGTTGTAGAATCGTTTATTGACTTTGTAGAAACTAAAGGAAAAACTGCTGGTGAAATCATAGATATGATTTTAACGAAATTAGAAAATGACGGTTTAGATATAAAAAATTACAAAGGACAGGCTTACGATAATGCTGCCGCCATGGCAGGAAAGCACAGCGGTGTTCAAACTCGTATTAACGAAATAAATCCAAATGCAGAATTTGTAGCATGTACAAATCATTCTTTAACCCTGGCATGTGTACATGCAGGTTCTACAGCTATCAATTCCATCACATTTTTTGGAACTATCGAACAATGTTGTTTTCTTCTTCCACTCACAGATGGAATGTTTTACTTTCTGTCACTGGTCAAGGTGTTAAGCGCAGTGTAGAAACTCGCTGGAGCGCTTGAGCTGCCGCGGTAACTATAGTAAAAAAAAAAACATTTTTTTTCACATTTTAAGCGCTTTGAAAAAATTGACATCTGAAGAAGAAAATAGTAAAACGAGATCAGATGCTGGAATATTACTCAATTCTATGCAATCTTTTTCTTTTCTATGTTACCCGTCCTTTTGGAAATTAATGACGCTCAAAAATACCTGCAAATAAAATGGTTAAATGTCCACCAATGCCATAGAAAACTAAATTCTTTGCAAACACATTTCATGGAACAGAGAGATACGCTAGTACAAAGCGCTGTTATAGCAGCCAAAATAATTTGTGAAGAGTTGGAGTTATCGACTCAGCGTCGAGTTAGAAGGAGAAAAAATATAAGTAGGAAAAATTTGCGAGACGTGTGGCTATCCTTAGAAGAAGTACGAAGAGAAATGTTTTCATTTATGGACAGAATTATAAAGGAAATGAAAGAACGCTTCGATCAGTTGCATGGCCTTGTAAGAAAATATTCGTGTATAATACCGTGTAACCTACTAAATGAAGAATTCAAATGTCAAATAAATGACTTGGTTGACATTGATAAAGAACAGTTCCATATTGAACGAAAAAGGATCCAGGTTTTTATGGCTGTACCTACACAAAAAGAAGAGACAAAACATTGGAAAAACGGAGAGAAGGGCGAGATAGGTTGAAAAATTCTGTTCCCAATATTGTAATTTTGTTAAGAATTTTTTTAACAATTTCAATCAGTGTTGCTAGTTGCGAAAGAAGCTTCTTAAAATTGAAGTTGATAAAAAAATTATCTTCGTTCTACAATGAGTCAATTAAGACTACAAAATCTTGCAATATTGTCAATAGAACAAGAAATTACAAATAATATAAATTTTGAGAGCGTTATACACGATTTTTCTAGTATGAAAGCTAGAAGAGTGGATGTTATATAAATATGTTTACGAGTGCATAAAAATATGTCTAAAAAAAATTACTCTGTGTATTAATTAATATTGATTAAATAACTTAATAATTTATTTATGTGTATTAATTTATAAAAACCACTATTTGATTGACTTATAATAGAAAGGGCGGCAAAATGGAAATCGCTCCGGGCGGCAAAAGTTCTAGGTACGCCACTGCAACAAGGAAATATTTCAAAAATAAATTATAAAAAAAGCTTAGATACAATAACTTCTCTTAATAAAAAACATATAAGGGCGATTGAACATGATTTAAAATATTTTAAAAAATACACCTGGTTTCACGATATTTTCTTCAAAGGAATAAATTCAGCCAAACTTTTTTTTAAGCAATTAAGAAATATAAAATTTAACTGCACACTCTTTCCGATTTCTTAAATTTACCTAAAATGTTGCTAAACTTTATTGCTTCGAAGAGATACAATAATTTTACAATGGTTATTTGTTAACATATTTAAATAAAATGTTGCTTAATTATTAGACACAAGCAAACAAAGTTAGGATTAAAATTTCCAGTTCCAAAATTTCCATCATTTATCAAAAATCTAAAAATTTAGATTTATAAACCTTTAAATCATAAATATTTCTGATGAAAAATAAAATAATGGCAAATAATGTCATAAAAATGTCTACATCGAAAGTGATCTGGAGTTCATATTGCGCTCTAAATAATAAACTCTGCTACCTTCCTTTTAGCAGAACTATTTATGGTATTAAAACTTATTACGACTCTGCGAGCAATTCTTTGCAGTTAGAAAAATATGAATCACCCCACCAAATTTATTTGCCACGACTGGCACAAACTTAATATTTATTTTCTTTAATCTGTTGTTTCAGCTTTAACTATTATTGCTTATTTAAATTTTAAGTTCAAAAAATATATTGTTAAAGAATTAATTTCGTATGACATCAAACAAACATATAAGATACAGAGGAATTATTAATAACTTTATTTGTAAATGATAATTTTCCATCTCAATTCTTTCGCATATTAAAGACAAGCAAATTTGCTTAAAATATGCACAAATATATACAATTTTTTTTAAAACTGCTGCTGCATAAAATTCAAAGTGTTATCGAAATTGATTAGACAATATTTTGTTATTTAAATATATAGCGTTTTTGCCCAATAATTAATCTTATATCAAAAAAAAACTCATGTAAGTTATATTTAGCTTAATAATGTTTGCAATAAATTTTCCATTGAAAATCAATAATATTGCAATCAGCAAATTCTTTATAGAGAAAAAATTGTCGAGCATATTTGAATGTATATAAACTTGTGTTTATATTAAAGTTTGTTACATTTATTTGAACTTTTATTTAATTGCCATACAGGGTTAATACCTGCCCACAGCAAAGAAAACAACAAAACCGTAATTCAAAAATTACACAAATAACCAAATGTAAAGTATGTGCAAGTGTGTGCTATATCGACATGTTTGCATACATATTTTTTTTTTTATTTTAATAAAACGGACGGTCACTCACCCAACTACACACAATCACTCATTGTACATATTGCTATTCTCAGCAACAAAAAAGAAAAAAGCTTCAGTTATGTTTTCATATTGCAAAACAAAGCAAAACAAAAAAATAAAAAATATGCAACAATGAAATAAACACAAAAAATTACAAAAATGCAACCAAAATGACAACAAAAAATATTTATGCAACATAAAACAAGAAACAATAAAATTTTTGTCATATTAAAAATGCCGCCACATCCATAAATACACATAACAGAAAAATTATAAGTGTGTAAATATTTTAGTTACTTTAACAGAGGAATAAAAAGTAGGCATAAGTGCTCTGAAACTGGTGCTATTCAAAGTAAATCATTATTAAAAATGAATGTGATTGCAAATAATTATTAATTTTTTTAAATATCACAATCATAACATTTTGGTGTCCTCCTTATTAAATGTTATACAAAATGCTTTTAAACTCCAATCGTATGTTATTGCCTTTATTTACTCTACTTTTTTATTTAAATGAAACATATTAAGTTTATAACACATAAAACTCTTGTCTTAATTATCGAACAATTTAATATACAATAAATCCATTAAAGTTATCTTCTGTACAGTTAAGGCAGCAAATATATTTTCCTTGAATAAAACTCATCACTATTATTATGTGATACATGTGTAGAAAAACGCCCTAGTAAACTGATCAATAAACTTGTATTTTAAATTTCTATAGTGCAGCGACGTATTTAACAGAATAAGGGTGTAGATAAAAGAATAAGAAATAATCGTCAACAGTCACACAACCGCAAGTAAGCTGGAATATTAAGCTGCAATAAAATGAACAAAAGTATTGCTCTGCTGTGTCAGTTATAAACAAATTGTTATTATTTTTTAATGATTTCAAGAAATATAAAAATTATTTAATAATTTTTACTGATTACCCTATAATTTTAATGGGAAAGTTTTTACTATTCATGCAATTTAATGAATGAGAAGCATGTTATCTATAATAAAAATTATTAATCTTAAATTAAATATTGCAGTAATTTAAGACGAAAAAGGAATGCAGCTTTTACTGGTTGCTAAATATTTATTCGCAATAAAAATTAAATTATAGTGAAAATGCCCTGATTACAACATGTCTTCAATATTCAGTAAAAATCCGCTGGCAATGGAAAACAAAGTTTCATTATCAGTAAAAATTTACTGATTACTGCAAATTTCTGTAAATTTATAAAGCCAGATTTTATGTGCCAAATAGAAAACCAAATATTTAAATGAGGATAAATAAGAATTGCATCTTTGCAGCATCACGTTATCGCAACTTATGTACAGTAGAAAATATATTTAAATGAAATTGGTCAACAATACTATCAATTGGGCTTGTAACTCAAACACAAATTGTCATAATGCTAAAAATATATGCTAAAATATAATGCTACATAATCCAAATATTCGAGAAATTAAACTTTTATAAACAGCCGCTCATAGCTTGTTCTTAATAGAAATGAAACTGGACGTAGGGTATCAATTTCATTACACATATTTTTAAACGTTTAATAACATTCGTAAGTAATCAAGTATATATATTTTTATACTTTTATCAGTGTGTGCGTATAATCTATTATTTGTTAAAAAAAAATTGATTAAGTTTTTTTCTTCTCTGTCGTTTCGTAAACTTTTTTGTAGGGATGTTATTTCAACACATAAATATTTGTGAAACCAATTTCACATAAACCGGGTAAAAAATATTAAATAATAAAAAAATAAAAAATACATAGGGCTAAAAGTATAAAAATACTAAAAGAAATAACAAAATGACAGTTGTCCTAAAGTTAAAGTTTGTTAAACTCAAAAAAAAATATAGTTTAAAGCGATTCCTTATAATAACAAACCTAAGTGAAACTATTATCATTTAAATTCATTTTTTTATTGTATTAAAATTAATTTTAATTTTTTGTTTTATTTAAGTCAGCAACTGCAAAAAGCAGATTCATTACCGCCACTATTTTACTTCTGATTGTAATCGTAAAACATTATTTTGGTGTTTGCAATAAATAATTTCCATGTTATTTTTGGTATTTTTATAATAAATTTCACATTGGTTTTTTCTTGGTTAACTGAAAATAATTGGAAAGTTATGTGTGGTTAACAAACATAACGACCTTAAAACACCACTTACACACCCACAGAGATTTATATATATATATATATATATATATATATATATATATATATATATATATACATACATGTGAGAACATTTCTTTTTTCCTTAGTTAGTTGGTTTAAAATTTCAAACTTACACACAATGACAATGTTTGATTAAAATTGGAGGTTGAATTGTAATTACATGAAATTGAAATAAATTTTGTAATAATTTTAATCATAACATAAACATAAATTAATTATGTTTAATTAATAAAACTGTATGTAAAATAATTAATTAATTAAAAACTTTTCCGTTTATTATTTTAACAACCGCTTGCACATTAAAATGGAAAATTATATTTTAAATAAAAATCACCTCACTAAAGTTTAAACGATGCACACATAAAACCCTTAACGTTCTAAATCAGTTACATGACCTTGCATGGGAGGAATATGAGGCATTTTTGTTTAAAAATTAATAAAAAAATCTGGCAGTCGTCAAAAAGTTAAGGTTCGTATCATCATTACATTTATTTAATTTTTTTATTGCTCTTCATGCATTTGTATTTGGCAACTTTTCTTATAACAAAGCTCATATTTAAGCAAGCATAATAGCTGACTACATTATTAAACGATAGCTTAACCCTAGAACAGTGATGGGCGAACTTTTTGGGTGGCGGGCCAATAAATTAAAAAAAAAATATTGCGGCTGGCCATTAAATTAAAAAAAAAACATAGAGGGTCATTCCTTAAAAAATTATGGGGTTGCTGTTCAATTAAAAGTTCGGTTTAAGCAATATATTTATTAGTTATATTACGTAATATTTGAAAACAACATAAAAATTTTATAAGATCCGGTTTATTATGATTTTAAGATTTTCTAGATGTATGGGAATCATGGACCTGTTTCTGACTTGACACAATTTCTTCAAAATCTGGTTCCAGCTGGGAGGATGCGACTTTTAATAAATTAAATAGACTCTCGTCTGACAATCGGTTTTTTATTGAATTTTTTCTGCATTTCATTACTAAAAAGGCCTGTTCACATAAATATAAGGAAGCAAACATTGCCATAATTTTCTGCGCCTGATTAATTAGCTTTGGAAATTCATCTGTATTTAAAAATAGCTATTTTAAATTATTATTACATTGCAATTCTATAATTTGCAATTGTAGATCAGATGGAACATTCTCAGGATTAACATTGAAAGGCATTGAAAAAATATCTAAACATGGTTGGATTTTTTTAAAGTCAGCAAATCTGGCCTCAATTTTTGAATACAGTTTTAATAAAGATTATGAAAAGACTTTTAACTTCTCTTCACTCACAGGCCTCAAACAATTAAGTCTTGGAAAATGAGTCAAATAATTTTTTTCCAAACATTTAGAAAATATAAACAATTGAGTTTTAAAAGACCTCAAGCTGCCCCAAGTTTCATCTATAAATTGATTTCTTTCCTGTAACTTTTTGTTCAGTTTATTATAGTGCTCGAGTAAATCCGTGAAAAAAGCAAACTCGATGCACCAATTCTTATCCTCGAATATTTCCCAAATTTCAGTTTTGGTTTTTAGAAAAACTTTAATTTCTTCGAGAAGACTCCAAACTCTCGAGAAGGCATGCCCACAACTCAGCCACCTGATCTTTGTGTAATAAAGTACATCGGAAAATTCTGCATCAACTTCCGATAAAAACTCTTGAAATTGTCGATGTAACAAACCACGGGCTCGAATGGTATTAATTAATTTTAAAATAAAATTAAGTACGTGGTTAATATCCAAGGCAGCCTTGCAAAGAACATCTTGGTGGATTATACAATGTAAAAACATTGTTTCGCTTTCAGGATTCTGACTTTTATAAACTCCTGCAAACCCCGTATTTTTTCCCATCATCAGTTGTTAAATTAATTAATTTGGAAATTGGGGCATTAAGAGATTTCATCCTCTCTCTAAATTCATCATAAACTATTTTTCCTGTCGTCTTTCCTTTCAAAGATCACAAACAAGCAAGTTCTTCGGTTATTACAAAGTTTTCATCGACTCCTCTGATAAAAATTAGTAGTTGGGCTGTATCACTCCTGTGAACACTCTCGTCCAGTGACTGAAAAACACTTAAACTTTTTAAGACGTCCATCGAGTTGATTGGTTTAATTAGAAGGAATCGCTTCAATTCTTTTTGTGACCGTTCTACGTGACAGTCCTATAGATTCAAAATCTTTTACCTTTTCTGGGCATAATACTTTTCCAATGCTAATTAACACATCCTTAATAAATTGTCCTTCAGAAAACGGTTTGTTACTTTTTGCTATTTTATAGGCAACAATGTGACCAGCTAACGTGGAGGATCGCTGGACACTTCTTTGATTTTTAAAAAATATTTGCTGACTAGATATTTTTCTTTTCAATTCCTCTGAATGAACTTTCATGTCTTCATCTGTCATTTTATAGTACTGCGATCCAAGATGGTTTGAATTAAAGTGCCTAGCGAGATTATAATCTTTTAGTACAGCTACCGGTTCTTGGCAGTTAAGACAAATAGGTTTTTGGTTATATTCCATAAAGAAGTACTTCCATGACTACTCTTCTTGAAATATTCGACATTCCGAATCAATTTTTTCTCTTTCTATTATCGATGGACATTTATGGGGGTATTTACAATATACTTTATTATTTTAATTACATATGCTTATATTTCGGGTTCAATAAATTTTGATTATACTCTTGGTGGTTTGCTTAAACGTGTAGCTGAAGTTAAGGACTTAGGAGTCATTTTTGACACTAAATTAACATTCTCTAAGCATATCGACTATGTTATTTCTAGAGCTTATAGTATGCTTGGTTTCATTAGAAGAAGTTCTAGAGATTTTAAATATGCATACACCCTCAAGTCTTTATACATTTCCTTGGTTCGAAGTATCTTGGAATATTGTTCCATTGTTTGGAATCCTAGTCATTTAGGCCCATCATATCGTATTGAACGAATTCAGAGGATATTCACTAAGACTGCTTTAAAATTGATTTGGCCACATGAACTACCTTCTTATGATGTTAGGAGGAAAATGTTAGGTTTGCAATCCTTAGAGGATCGTAGATCTTGCTCCTCATTATTATTTGTTTATAATATACTATCTGACAATATTGAAAGCCCGGAAATTAAAAATTATTTTACGTTATACAGTCCTCCTAGGGACTTGAGACATAATCGCATGTTTGAAGAATGTCTTTTCAGAACGAATTATGCAATTAATGAGCCGATTGCAAGATGCTTGCATTTATGTAATAGTTTTAACCCACATTTAAATTTTAATGTCAATTATAATATGTTCAAGCTTCTTTTATTTAAACATTATAATTAATATTGTAAAGTAATCTGTAGGAATTTAATTCTGTAGATGGAATAAGTAAATAAATTGCACAGGTCTAAAAAAGCTGTACGTTGGCAACTTTATAATTTATTTTTTGGGCATAATTTTTTAATAGGTGATTAATTCTTTTTTGAAAAACGCTCGGTGGGCCGGACTGAAACCTCTCTTGGGCCGTAGTTCGCCCATCACTGCCCTAGAAAGATAAGGTTATTTTTTAGAACGATAAAGATAACATTTCGCCTGAAAGACGTATGGTTTCTGAAGTATAAAATTAAAAAGGCGCACGTCTGATAGACGTAACTTATCTATGCAGTGTTAAAGACGTTAATAAGAAAATTTAAAAATTAATCATTAATAATTTTGAAAATTAGAAGAAATTAAAATTATTAACAAATACATTATTTAAGAAAAATAGGCTTTAAATCTTCTTCACTGCAGTTTTAAATTTTCTAATCCAGCACAGTTTTGTGCAAATGAAGTACTCTTAAATTGACTACGAAAACAATTTCAAATGCGGATACAAAATATTATTTTACTTATTTGAAATGCAATACAAAGTTTTAATTAAAATAAAAAAAAGATCAAATTTCTATAAAGAAAAAAATAATTTTAGCAAAAGTATATATTTTTGATATTCATCTTTTCAGCATCTTAAGCAATAAATTATATCCTTCCCAGTTTAAAAGTTTGCCTGCAGTAATTATTGGTTTAATACAAAACAATACCTTTTCTTACATTTCTTTTCATAATCATAATATTTTATTCAAAATTCGAGCAACTAAAAACAAAAAAAGAAAATAATTTTAATATTTCACTAATATTTACTTTAAATATTTATGACTGGATATTGAGTTCATGTCTCTTGACTACTTGTTCTTTTAATATCTTTACTAACGTTAATGAAAACGAATACTAATTCCCCAAAGCACAAAATTTGATTCTATAGAAATTAACATTAAAATTGTAATATGAATCTTTCAAATTATTAATAGAGAAATAATTTTAAGGTTTATAAAATTTTAATTTTGCAATAGAAATTAAAATATTTTATAATTTTATATAAAATATGTTGTACGAAAAACACTATAAGTTTGCTAAACAATATTGTTGCTTGTTGTTGGCCTATTTCATGGAAGAAAACCCTTAGGAATTGTTTTATTATTTTATGATTTTTTTTTTTTAATTGAGTTGACCCACATTTTTAAATCTTTTGATTTTAATAAGCAATAATGTGTGATAAGAAACCAGAGTAGACACACTTGTTGACACATTCGTTAAGATTAAAATGTTAGACCAAAGATTATAGAATTACAAAGATGTTGCACTGCCATACATTGTTCTGCCGCTGCTAAATTATTGATGGGATTTTCTGAAAATCCTCTTGTGTACGACTAAATGAGCGAAATTTCATCAACGGAGAGCAAATTATCAAAATATAAATAAACTCTCAGCAAAAGCAATTCATACTTACGAACATTGTTTATGTGTGAGTGGGTATGTGTGTTTACGTTGTCAATATTATGCCCAACAAACAAAAAGGTTTGCTTTTAGATAAGTGCATATGAACTAATTAAAAATAATATTATGTGATCAAGCCTTTTCTTAGTTCACTAGCATTAATTTCTTTTCACTTTGTAAACAAGAAAAACAAAACAACTTCTAAACTTAGCCTTAAATTATAAGCTAAAATTATATACTATAAATACGATTAGTAATTAACAATGAAAATCAACGTTGTTATATTGTGTTTGTTGGGCTCTACAAATTCGAGTGGTATTATTGTATACAAAACTAATTGGATCTTCTGTGTTGCCGTAGCCAAACCATACAGATTTTTTATTGTAAAAATAAAACAGCATCGACTGTCGACGAACTTTGGAAGCCTTATTAACCAATATTTTCATTAAGGCAGTGTTTGCTACATTTCTTAATTTTTGTTCTTTTAGGAATAGTAAATGGTAAGCCCTTCTTCTGGTTAATTTATGTTTGATTTACCGTTATTTTACTTTAGCACTTGTTATACTGTATTATCACAGTGTAGGCTTAAAATTTTTATAAAATATTTTAGTGTCAAAGCTATAGTTTTCGGAGGTATTTGAAAAATAAAATATTTAACTATATTCTACAAGTACAAGTTAGGAAGAGTCAGGTAGATACAACGATTCTTAACTTGCATAGAGTTAACAACGTTCTTATGTATGAGCATGTTTTCTGCATTAATAAATTTTCTGTAATGTTCTTTTAATGAATGTAAATTCCCGTAGATCATAAACATGATAGTAAAATATAGTTGTAAAAAAGATAATTAGAAAGACATTACTCAAAGCATGATATCAGCACAGAAATATGGGAAAAACTATACATTTATTTAGTTTTAAGTATTACCATCTCTAAGGTATAAGGAATGAAAGTATAAATAGAAGTGTAAATCCTTTCATACAGCAGTTCATATGTAAACGGTTTTTAACTTACATAGTTAAAAAAAATAAATAAAATAATGAATAGAACAGAAAAAGTTGAGTTAAATAATGCTGTGAAAAATAAAGTTTCCAAAGAAGCAGGCAATAAATGTTCTCTGCCACATTGTAGCAGATCGAAAAGAAAATTTCCTGAAATGAAACTTTTCTGTTTTTCAAACACAAACTCACCATTATTTAAACAATGGCTAAAAAAGTGCAATTTTGAAAAACAGTTTGTGGAAGAAACTACTTCCCTTTTTTTATGTGATAGGCACTTTTCGCCTGATTTAATTGGTAAAAGATATTTACATCTAGGAGCCGTGCCAACATTATACTTAATTGACAGTGCTGAGTCAGAAAGTATTGAAAAAGGCAACTGCTCTGAAAATGAGAATACGGACTTTTTTGAAGTCCGTTATGTAAGCGAAAAAGATTCGAATCACCGCCACCTTTATGCTCAAACTGCCTTAAAAGTTTAAAAAATGAAAACTTTTATAGAAAGAAATTTTTCAACATGTTTAAAAGACTTAAGAGTAAAACTCAACAAAATCGATGTATGAAGTCGAAAAATGAAAACTTGAAAAAAGATTGAAGGCATTAGAAGCAAAGTTAAAAGTAAAAGCCTCTCTTGAAAGTGAAATTGATAAACTTGGTATCAATCGTAATGAAAAAACATTCTGCAGAATTCTAATATAGGGAAGCAGGGGAACAAACGCTCGATGGGAGGATTGTGAAAAGAATTTGTTCAAAGCATTTATTATAAATCAACCTCTACGTACTTGTTCTTGCGTAATATTTTGAAATTGAGCCTTCCAAGCAGATATTAAGAATTTGCAGCCAGGAAACAATGTTTGCATATATAATCTTCTTAAGAAAACGGTTTTAAAGATGAAACCTCTTGAAAGAGAGTGCATTGTAATATTTGATGAAACATCAATCAGAAGAAATTTAAGTTATAATGATTGTGCGGATGTTATAGATGGAGTAGTTGATATAGAATACGAGCGAACAAATGAAATGGTTTCTCAAATTGGTGTTTTCATGATTAGAGGAATTATAGAAAATTGGAAATTTGTGTTAAACTACTTTGTAACTGCTAGTTCCATAAAAGGAGAAATATTGAAAACACTTCTAATATCAAATTTAGATATCCAGTTACATCAAGGTCCAAACAATAGGAAATGTTACGACCTATTGGGAGTGTCACCAGAACAGCCTTATTTATAACACTAATAAACACTAATAAACACTAATAACACTAATAAAGTATACATGCTATATGATGTACCTCATATTTTTAAATCCATTAGAAGGTGACTTTAAAACACCTGATGGAATAGCGCGGTTTGATGTTATTAGAGAAGTTTTTGAACTAGAGCATGGTAAAGTCACAAAAATGACAAAGTTGACAATATCCCATATAAGTCCAACAAATTTTCAGAAAATGCGCGTGGGGTTGGCTGTTCAAACTTTAAGCCATTCTGTTGCAGCTGCGATTCAAACTCTTAAGGAAAATCGTAAATTTACAAGGACTTCATCGGAAATAGCCTCTTCTACTTACGTATTTATAAAAAAACTTGATAGTTATTTTGACTGTTTAAATAGTAAATATTTTAGCGATCGTAATCCTCTAAAGCGTGGTTTAGAGCATAATAATAATACTTGGAAGGTATTGCAGGATCTAATAATATATATGCAACAAATTGAATATGTCGGCAATAAAATATTTTCCATCCGCGGTCTTATCCAAACCACCAGGGGCATATTATCTTTAAGTGAGGAAATGTTTCAAGAAAGTTCTAATTTATTCACAATTTTAACTAGCCAGTTTAATCAGGATCCATTAGAAAACGTACTTTCATATGCTCGCGCCAAAGAACCTTTCAGTTCACGAATTTAATATCGCAATGGCAAAGCTGATATCTTTAAGCCAGTTTACTTCGTCAAAAAATTGTGAAAACGACGATACCATATTCTTACCGGTGGATTTTCAAAGCTCCGCCGAATGTAGTGAAACTGTATCAGCTGGCAATTAATGTCCAGTGATAGATATCGTAGACATATATCATTATAATGAAGAATATTTTGATGAAAGTGCCGACTGTTTTAACTCTCCGAATGTAGCAATAGAACTTACTTCAAGCCGATATTTCATTGGATACATAGCGCAACGAATATCATGCAGCAAATGTAGAATGGATACAGTAAAACCTGCACAAATTCTAACATATCCATTAGAAATGTGTATCTACACAAAAAACTATGAAAGTGACTCAGATTTTGAAAGTTTATGTGCACCCGCCAACCAATTTTTCGAAGTTTGTAAGATTCATATAAAAGTTTTTGAAAAGCTTTTTTCTGCCAATAAAGCAATGAAAAATATTAAAAAAGTCATAGTTCAGCAATGCAAGAATATACTAATAATACAATTTATTCCTTTTGGTTTGACGAGAAGAGTGCTTGTTACAATCATAGGCTGGAAATTTTAAATTTGCTTGTAATAATAATACTAAGAAAGCATTCTGCCTGGGAAACTTACCAGTATAAACCAGCACATATTGAAAAAGTAAAAATTTTTAAAACACTAATTTGAATAAAAATTAAAAATCATACAAAATACTTACTATGTTTACATGTCTTTTATTTTACCTCCATCATATTAGATCTTATACCGAAAGTTGTGCGCGGTTGAATTAACTTTAAAAAATAAGTAAATAACAGCATCATGACTTCGGTGTAAACGTAAATTTTTTTATTCATACAACAATAAAGTAAGTATATTTGCCCTACAATAACAAAAGGAATCATGTTCGTTTTCTATTAATGTTGAACATCCACATGTGCTGTGAACATTAATAAAGTTGCTAGTAAACCTAATTCGTTTTTAATTTTAAAACAGAATTAAAAACAAAAATATACCTAAAACAATACACGCACACCCAAACACAAGTATTCATGGGAAGCATAATGTATGCATACATGAATAAACGTGTGTTTCTGTGCATAAAAAGTAATACTCTCTTTTCTGTTATTGGTTTTGCTCAATGCAAAGACAGTATTCTCTTTTTACCCTTTACACTTTCCCCCCTCGTCTATTGATGCTTAAAATTTTTGCTTATGTAAAATGTTCGCAGTGCAACATCTTTATAATTCTATAATCTTTGGTTAGACATAATACAAAAAACACCTACATGCATGTGCTCGCATACAATTACACAACACGAAATTACCCTTTAGTTCTAATAATGGCAGTGTTGTTTAAAGCGGAGTAACATACAGAAGCTTTAATTTTTAAAACCCTGGAATTTTTTTTTTTGTTTTTTTTTTTTTTTATAGGACCGGCACTCAGGGGATGACCCCTACCTATGCAATGCATTGTGCCAGAACTAGGAATTTAGGTTACGGGAAGGAGGAAATAGGGAGTAGTGTCTGTGGAAATTCGATTTGACCTTTCTCAGATTGAAAGTGACAGAAAAGACCTCCGGAGAGATGTGCTCTCATTTAAAATCGAGTTAAACGTGGAAACGTGCGAGTATCAGGAACAAGTTACCTAATTTCATTAGAGCACTTACCATTGTAGCAACGATAGAACAGTGAAATGCACCCCACATTGCGTCCATGCTCTAGAGAATCAATAGAGTTGGATACCCAAATAGACTTTGGAGCGCCGGCCCATACATGAGAGTTGTATTCCATTTTCGGACGGATGTATGTGGTATAGATAGCACGGAGATCGGATGGGGTGAAGTATCTTCTACACCGCTTTAGAAAATGAGGCACTTGAAAGCTTCTTTAGAAACCTGAAAAATGTGTTTAGTCTAACGAATATCACACTGAATTTTCATACCAAGAACATCAAGAGCTTCCGATTCCGTAATACCTATATCACCCATAGTAACAGATGCAGCACCACTACCAAACTAAGATCTATGCGTAAGCATGCAACATTGTGTCTTACGAGCATTGAATTCTACTCTATTCACACGACCCCATTCCAAGATTGTCGCATGATCGTAATTAAGCGTATCATTCATGTTTTGTCTTGTGGAAGTAACCTCCAAATGGCCTGGTCTATTACCAAATGAATATGAGTGACAAATGGCGCTGTCATCTGCAAAAGAATATATAGGATTGAAAGTTCGACAAGGAAGGTCATTTAGAAAGATAATGAATTGGGTAGGAGAAAGAACGGAGCCTTGCGGTACCCCTGAATTCATCATGAACTCGTCTGATGAAATCCCATCTATAACAACTCGTATAGTGCGATTTCTGAGAAAACTCGATATAAATCTGGAAAAATTATCACCGACACCAAAAGCAACAAGTTTTGACAGAAGTGCATCATGCCACACTCTATCAAATGCTTTGGAAATATCTAGAGCCACCACCTTGCTTTTTCCAAAATGATGTGTGGAGTTACACCATTGTTCTGACAAGAATGCTAACAAGTCACCCGTAGAGCGCCCCCTACGAAAACCATATTGTCGGTCACTAAGCAAGCAGTTGGACTCCAGGTATCTCACTAGATGGAAATTAATCATACTTTCAAATACTTTAGAAAGTGCAGAACAAATTGCGATTGGGCGGTAATTATCAGGGTTGTTAGCCTCCCCCTTTTTGGGGATCGGCGTTATATTAGCAACTTTCCAGCACTTCGGAAATTCTCGGACATGGTACAATGTGCTAAAAAGGGCTGCTAATGGACGCGCTAGCGTCGAGAAGCACTGCTTCAAGACCAATGCTGGTATCCCATCAGGCCCAGGAGACTTGTTTATGTTGAGATCTGTAAGAACCCTTTTAACCGCTCGAGCTCGAAAAAATATCCTCGGCATAGCAACTGATACTCTGTCGATATCTGGCGGTGGTTGACTGATTTCCGGTTAGCTTTATCAACCGGGTCAGTGAATATTTGACCATTTTTAAAAAGATTCGGAATTGAAGAACTAGCATTATCACGTACTCTTTTAACAAATGACCAAAAGTTCTTACTACCCCTAGAAGTAGCAAGAACTTTAGCACGAAGGCGCTCTTCGTACAGATGCTTTTTGCGCCTTAGTACTTTGGCACACGAAGATCTCTCCCTTTAGCGTAGCAAATCAGTTTGAGCGTTTTTGTTTCTACGCCAGATATTGAATGCTTCCTCTCTTGATCTGAATGCATTTTTGCACGTCTGATTAAACCAAGACTTTGATCTGGTTTTAATCGAAATTGTTTTGGATGGAATAAAGGTTTTCATTCGAAACAAAATTATGTTTACAGCCATTTACGCCATGGCATTTAATGGCATGGCATGGCATGTTAATCGGGGTAACCGGAGGAATGCAATTTGCTGATCAAGTTTAAATTCAGTTACACATAATGTAATTTTTGTAAAACTACAAGCCTCTGATGAGGTGCCAAATAACTGCAGTAAATATAATATCAAGTCACTAAAAGGGTTGTTGATCACTTTCAGATGAATTGGATTTTCTTTGTAAAACTCTGGGTTTTATATGAAAATATATTTGGTCTTTTGGTTGTTACGCAGACAAGATTATATACATATTATTAATATCTTTATTTACATATAAAAAGTGATTAAAAAATAAAAGTCATGTTGCTTTTCTTTGCACACGCACGGTCTATTTACGACTAACATGTGTTTACCTCAACTACAAGTTTCATTAAAATTAAACACAACAAAGAACAACAAAAATTATAACAACTTATGAAATAAAATCATCATTAACATCGACATGATATCAACTAACTACTGATCACACACACACACACACACAGATGCAGGAATACATATACAGATATACTTAAACACATATTTATGTAAATTTTTTAAGATTTTCGCAACAAATACTTTGAAACGTAAAATTTACATGCATAAATTGTATTTGTAGGGTCTATGATTCATAATATTTGTATCAAAATTGACTTGTATTAGTAAGTTTATTTAGATTAAATTAAATAAAATATATTGAAATATAAAAATGTTTGTGTATCATTTTTTTGTTTTCTGTTGATTTTGTTTTGTCAAGATGCAGTAAAAAGCTTTTTACATTTAATCCCAAAGTCCCCATTGCAACAAACTCAAGGGTAAGTTTATTTTATAAAGAATGGGAATGGTGAAGAAAAAATCATGCTGCTGACACTTTTACAGAAATATGTACATTCAAAGATATTTTTCATTCATTCATTTATTCATAACATATTACATACATGCAAATGTGTTTGCACACATTTATAGAAAAAAAAATAAAAATAAAACTCCTAATAATTTCACAATTTTTAAGAAGGAATAATAAAATTGTTAACAGGAACTTACAAACTACTTTTCACTTCTCTTACATTTCTTGCTTCTCTTGCTTCTTCTTATTATTTGTACCATATTTTATTACTCCTGCATGTGCATTTTAGTTGTTAAGAAAATTTTACTATCATTTCCTAAAGGAATTTTGGTTTGTTTGCAAATTTAGCAAAAACAACAAGAAAAGAAGAAAAACAGAACAAGAATTGAAAACATGCCTTAAAGATTTTAAGAATCTAACCTCAAAACAAAGTACGAAGTAAGTAAGAAACTCAAAAACAAATAAAAATACGAAATATAAAAACATCAACCAGAAACGGCTTAAATACTTCTCAACAGAAAACCCAAGTAAGTTCTAAAATACATTAAAAAAAATAAAAGGAATAAAAAAAATAGAGGCACACAGAAAATTCTTTTAAAACTAATAATTAAAATTTATAAAATAATAGTGACAAACAATCGTTTTACGCTAGCGCTCCAGTCAGTAAGGAAAAATTTGATAGTTAAAATTTATTAAAGAACGTTTAACGTAAAACTTGTTAAAAACAATGTTATGCACACGTGTAAATCGTCTTAACGTTGTATTTGGAAAAAACCAGGATTGTAGTATGACACAGTCTGAAAAACTCATACACACATGCTGCTAAATAGAAATCAACCTCGAAAAAAACTCACTGGCATGAATGCCAGTTGACACTAATTGGCATCACTACCTTCCTTGTCCACATGAACGTTTTACAACGTTTGCTAAATACTTTGATTGCAATCATCGATAAAAAAAAAAACAGAATAACTAAAACTTGGCTAAATATTTTTGCTGCGTTACGTATACGCAACATCCCTCAAGTGACATCCCACTAGTGACAAATTTAAACACAAACACTTAAACTAAAACTAAAATAAAATAAAAATATTTTTTGTTATTTTACACCAAATACCAAATGATATTACACCTATTTAATATACTTTCAGTCATTTAAAGTTAAATTTAATATTGTTGATATCGTTCGAACACGTCCCGATTTTATTTTAGAGCACAAAGATTTGGTTTCCCTTTGTTCTTTGAATCTTATTTAATCAATTAGGCTCTTGAGTTTTTTATACAAAATTTGAGTTAAATCCGCTGATGAGCAATATGAACACAAGTAAAATGGCCACATGGACATGTTTTCCCCAGAATAAGACAATAGAATATATATATTTGATGATATTTTCATATCTATTACAATTAACGTAGATTAACTGGTTTCGAAAGACTATTTTAAAAGAAAGGTTTGTTGTTTCTTATAAGGATATCACTGGTTGCATCGCGTTAATTAGAAGAACATAATTTACTATATACCACCTTCATAGCAACTTTCAAAAGAAAACATAACAACTATGATCTTCAGATTTAGAGTATTAACCACATAAATTTGTTTTAACACAGAACGAAAAAGTATAAACTTCGCTGAGAAAGGTCATCTTCCACATAAAATTCGAAAGTAGTTGTGCAGGGAACTTGTAACTAATTTTTTCTTGATTTAGAAATATCTCTTCTATATGAGTACTATTTTTGTACATATTATATAGTGTCTGTATTTGTAGTTTTATGAGATTTTAGTTTTAAGAGATTTTAATAAATGTTTAAATGTTTCTTGGTCTGCACTGTAAAATGTTCATGAGTTTGCACAAACATATTTTTTTCATAAACATGGAAAAATATTATATTACGTTGGCCCACAAAAATTTTAAATTTTTTTAGAAGATATATATATATGTATATATAGTTATTGTATTATGTATTTTTAATAAATCAAACAATTACTTTGCGATAAAAAAAAATTGCCAAAATATTCAGATTTAATTGATAATAATTCTCATCATCTCCTAAAACAGTTTAAAAATTAAGTTTGGATAATATCTATAGTTAATTGATCTTTTCAATATTTAATAAATAATTATTTAAAATATAAATTAATTAAATTTTGTTTTCATGAAAAATGGATAAACAATTTAATAAATCAATCAATCTTGAAAAGAAAAGTGTATAAACAGTTAAAAAAATCGATCAATATTGATTTAATTACTTTTATTTGGGTACGGTTTTCTGTCGACCCTCGTCAAATTTGGTTTATGAACAAAACCGGTGTCAGTTGTGTTTACATAGTTCGTGTATCCCTTCGTATTATTGCGTTCGTCACTTTCTGTCTTTTTTGCCTGCTTGTCTCCCTTCTTTTTCGTTTGTCTCTTTTTACCTAATTTGTCGTTCCCTATTTCATTCATCTTTTTTTCTAACTAAATCCTTTTAGGATCATGCTTGTTGTCCGTTTTTGTTTATGTGTGAACCTATTGGGTTTTTTTTTTATACGCCGTAGCGGAAAACAACGGATACAAAAAGCGCCTCGTAGATAACATCAAGAAACAAATTAGAACGAACAAAGAACAGGAGAATGAAAGGAAAAAATGGGCTACATTAACATATATGCGAAAATCAACGTACAAACTGGCGAAATTCTTTGGAAAACAAAACATCAATACCGCATTCAGGACAAGAAACAACCTAGGCAGAATACTACGGAATAAAACAACCGAGGCAAATATACTAGACAAACAAGGAGTGTACAAATTAACTTGTACATGCCATTATAGCTACATCGGACGAAAAATTAAGACTAGATTTAGGGAACACATTAGAGACTATAACAAAAACCTACGAGAACCAAAATCAACTCCAGAATCAAACTTTGCGAACCATATATTTAACAGCAAATGTACACCAGGACATATAAAGACAACGGTTAAACTGCTTCATACACAGCACAAAGGAAGGAGACTAAAGTTATTAGAAAACATGGAAGTATACAAACAAAAAACATTTGACAGACGAATAATAAATGAACAAATAAACACTGCTTCGGACACAATATTTGAACCGTTGAAACATTTTTACAGGAAAACAAACATTACACCAACACAAAAACGTTACGCAGGTGTACAAGACCAAAGCAATAAAGTACATCATAAACGTACAATTACAGATTATTATGTCACATAAAACTAAAAAAAAAAAGAAAAAAAAAAACAAAAACGGACAACAAGCATGATCCTAAAAGGATTTAGTTAGAAAAAAAGACGAATGAAAAAGGGAACGACAAATTAGGTAAAAAGACACAAACGAAAAAGGAGAGAGAGATGCAGGCAAAAAAGACAGAAAGTGACGAACGCAATAACACGAAGGGAGACACGAACTATATAAACATAACTGACAATGGAACGCAACTAGTACGAAAGGACCACTGAAGATGGCAAACAGCCGAAGCCGGTTTTTTCACAAACCAAATTTGACGAGGGTCGACGGAAATCCGTACCCAATTAAAAGTAATATTAACCCCGTCGGAAAATCCAAGCACATATTGATTTTATTGTTTATACAGTGTTTTCCTCTAGATGCCACCCAATGGTGTGGTGAAATAGTGAACATAAAAAATGTATATTCATTTTATATAAAGATCTTGTGGTTGAAAAAATTATTTATAAAATTCAGTTACAAATTGTTGGAAAAGTCATATTAAAATCCGGTTTTTTGTTATAAATTTCATTGTTCTCAAAATGTGCTATTACAGCTTCATCTGACAAGTATTTAAAAAAAACTGGGTTAAAAATTAGTAAGCTAATGATACTGCAAAGAAATATCTATGTATAATTCCTGCATATATCTACGTATAGTAGCATGACAGGAATTTTGCTTATGTTGTGCTTATAATCGTGTTAAATTTCTGATGGAATTCATAAGGGTAAATTTTTTACGATAATAACTTTTCAAAGAAATTCACGCAAAGCGTAATATTATAAAAATAACAGCTGTAGTGGAAAAAAAATTTAAAGCCGACAAGACAATTTTATTACTAATGGGTATCATAATTATTATTAAAAGCAAATTTCTCACTTTGCTATGTGTAGTAGACCTCTCATTAATATTGATCTTAGAAAGAAGCATCCTTGCGGATTATTGAATAGTTTTGAAGATACATCTTTAATAGTTTTGGAGTGTTTTCAAAACTTCCAACTGTTTTATGGCAGTAATGAAGTCATAGCTTAGTTTATTCTGAGACAAACTTTGCGAATTGCTAACGAAAGGTTACACGAATAAGGAAAATTATTTTGCTTGTATCATAATCATGAAAAAATTTCGACTTCAGACTTATTTATGATCTTTAAAAAATTGAGTTGACTGAATTATCTTTATGTAATTTTTACCAAGAATTAACTGAAAAAACAATACAAAATCTGAAAAGGAAATTGAAATCTGTTTGAAGGAAATCGCAAAATTTCTTTTTTAGTTCCTAGATCCCTGCAATTATACCCTAAATCCATTTAAATGAATCTCGCCCTATAATTATAATTGTTAATGCATAATCTTTTTTGGATCTCATAATTTTGCAACTCCATCTTTTTGACTTTTCTTAATCTTTCAAGAGCTTCGATTTTCTAAAACGGTGTAAGAGATACTTCACGCCATTCGATCTCTATACTATTTATACCACCTATATCCGTCCAAAGTCTATTTTGGAGTTGCTCGAACGTATACAGGATTCGGGCCAAGAGGTTCATTGGAGACGGTAGGGTATCCAAATCTATTGATTTTTTAAAGCATCGACGCAATGTGGGCTGTATCGTTACTTGTCCCGGAAAATCGGACCTTTTTGCAATTGAATCGATTTTTGTTGGCCAGTTTGGCCAGTGAATCGCATTACACATAACAGAGAAAATTCTTTTTTAGCAGAACAGTTAGTATGTAAAATAAACGCCCTCCAGAGGTTTTTCCTGTCACTTTCAAAGTAAGAAAGTTTAAACTGAATGTCCACAAACATTACTCCCTCTTCTCTCCTCCCAATAATCTAAGTTCCTAGTTCTGGTATCCGTGATAAGATTTACGTCTGTATCTAGCTGTGTAAGCCATAACCAGACGGTGGATTATACCACTGTGGATGAAATGTGGGATCATCTTCGCCCTAGAAAACCTTTAGATACGTATATCCTCCAGTAACTTCTAGTTGCAACTTCAAGAGCACAGAGCAGGCTGCAAAGCTAACTCCTTGCTAAAGAGTTGCAGACTATCCAACTCCTAGTCCAGAATGCATGAAGCTTAATAAAATATAAGAACACAACCGCCATCATGCTCACTGAATCTGGACGATTCGTTGTGCTCATTGTGAATGTACCGACCAACACAACTCAAATGAGAGCCTCGAAACCACAACCACCGCGATACTCTTAAAGGGCCAACCTCAATAATCAGTCAGAATGTAGCTAAGAGGCTAAAAACACAAATAGTTGAACTCTGCGGCTTTACTGATTCCCGTGGAAATATGGTGGAATTGTCCAGTTGGCTCCTGCTAGCCTTGAGGGGGACTTTAAGATTCCGTCAAAACAAAATAATGCGGTACAATGCATTGCATGAGTAGGGGTCATCCCCTGAGTACTGGTGCGGACGAAAGAAAAAGAAAAAAAAATCAATCTTGAAATTAAAAGGCCGTTTAATAATTATCAAACCACTTTTTTTAATCACTTTTTTATTTCAATTCATCTTTTCTATGTTATATTTTATCGATATCACTGAAATCGATAAATAAATATTTAAGCAATTGCAACCATCCTAATATAAATGTCAGCATGTGAACTCTGATATGTCTGCAAAATGCACATGTCAGTGTGTGCGTGTGTATATTATGGCATTTTAAACTCAAGCGGATGTAATGAATTAAGGTGCAAGTGGCAGTTAGTATTTCTTTGCTTTATTCGCTCTTTTATAGTATTTCTTGCATTCATTTTTTGCTTTTCTATGCCGTTGTGCAAAGCACAAACAAAAACAATGAAAATGTTGTGTTTTTTGGAGCATAATTGTTTTATGGGCCATTGTTATCCCAAAATGAAAAGCGATAGCAAAAAAAAAACAAAAACGCACACAATTAGAAATACATACATACATGCATACATACATGGTTTCTTATAAAATTTCTTTACTCTATTTTGCAACTCATACTGTCATTTAAATACTGGCAGGCACTCTTTTAAGTGCATTTCTTTTTAATTTCGCTTTTTGTTTTGTGTGTTGTAAATCGTAACTCAAAGAAAATGTTTTTCTTTTAAAAGTTATTGTGACTTTTTGTATGCGAGTATAAATGTTTCTTTTTTGTTCTAATTTTAGCTTTTCTTGCTGCAAATATTAGAACTAATAACTGTGCAGGTTTTTGTTTCAAGTATTTTTACCTTGGCATAAGAAATATGGGAAGTTAATCTAGGACTATGAACCGAACTGATTATTTAGTTGAATAACATGTACATGAATGCATTTACACAATTAAATTCTATGGGAGCAAATGTATACTAAAATTATTGTAAGTTGTTTCTGTTGTTCTTGTTCTTTTAGTTGTTGGAATTTTTTTATTCGTTCGTTACCTATTAACCTCAATATAAACTCCAAAAACAAAAATAAAAAATAACACAAATAATATGAAGGAATTTTTTATTTGCAAATCGGATATAAAAAAAATACAATAGTATTAAGGTACGTGCTAAATAATAATTGTGCACGTAAGGGTTGGGCAGTTACGAATAATAAGCCTAAACACTTTTTTTTACAAAGATAAATTTTTCTATTTTAGAGCATCTGGATTTATACAAAAAATATATAATTAATTCCAATAAGAAAACAGCCGATATGTACAAATGTATTTACTATAGAATTAAAGGATGGCTCTTTACACATGTTTAAACTGTTCAAGTCGTTGAATTAAGAGCAACAGCAAACAAAATTACCGCGAGTATAAATAATAGGAAAATACCTTTTAAACACACTGTTTTGAAATTGTAATATAAAGAAGAAATTTAATATTATAAAGCATTTTGAAGTCAACACCATAAACCTGCTATCCGGCTTCACTCCGGATGCAATATGTTATCAATTTTAATTTTCTTTTCCGAATATTTAAATAAAATTTAAAATTTTTGATGTATCGAGGCAACATCTGCTCAAAGAATTACTTTAAAAACTTTCAGTTTCCAAAATATATTTGACCTAAAGATGATATGTGAAAAATAAATTTCTTTTTATTTTTGTAAATTTATCAGTGCGTTTTGAGTATTTTTCTTATTTGTTAATGAAGTGTATGAAGTCTTCATCATTTATTCAAGAACAATTGAAAAATGCATCCTCAGGTGAACCAGTTACGTGCAAGAACAAACAACGAAGGTCATTATAGAAATTGATGCAATCTATCCATAACAATAATTTTATATTAAAATTACACTTAAAAAACAACAACAAAAAAATATAGGTAACAATTTCTGCAATATTGAAAATTTGTTAGAATTTTTTAAACAGTTTCATCTTAGTCCAAGTTTTTTTTTTTATTTTAATTAAAAAATGTTTTCATTTTGTTACTATTTCAATGCGAGATGTTTAAACAACATTTTTTGCATATAGTTTGACATGTTAAACGAAACTTGTTGTGTCAATATAATTAATTCGTGTTTAATTTCAATATTTAATTAATTTTTTATTTATTTTTTTCCTGTTAATATCGAACGTTCAGGAAAATTCATTTTAAAAGCTGTCTTTTGTGTTTTTTTTCTGCCTTTGTTTTCTTTTTGCAATTTTCTTAATCTTGTCAATTAGTTTTCCTTCTTATTTCTGTTTAATTTAATTATATTGTGCATACGATACTTTAAACTATTTTTCCCAAGTGAAAAAAAAAATTTCAAAATGAAATACTTTATCAAGCTTCCTTCACCCTTGTTTCTCTTTGTATTTTTTTTTTTGTTTTTTTTTTTCTTATACATATTCCCTGCTGTTTTCTTTCTGCAGGACCAAGTGTCTGTCATTGCTCGTATATGTTTTTTGTCTTTTCAATTCTTTTCTTTCGTTTTGTTGGTGCTCAAATGTATTTTAAATATTTAATTAAAGACAATAAAGCAGAGCACAATGCTGCAAAGACAATAGATGGAAAGTATGTTTGAAGAAAGAATGAAAATAAAACTTTTTACCTTGACATATATCTCATCGATTTGTGTCAATTACTTGTTGCCTAAAATTATAAAAAGGAAGCACAGCATGACAGAACTGCACATAAAAAAAAAAACTGTATAAAAACTTTGTCCAGCAGCTTTCGGTATGGCAGCTCCAATAAGCAGTTGTATTAATCACAAATTTTACACAGTAAGCAGAACAAAAGGAAGAGCGGCAGAACGGCTGAACAGCTGAACGACCGACCGACCTGCTTATCTACTTGCTAAATGTAACGTTTCAATAGAACATTATTATTATTATTTTGTTTTTTTTTGTTTTTCTCTATTTTATTTTTACTGCACTTGTGTAATGTAATTAAAAACTTTTTACTTACGTACTGCAAAAAAAGGCAAGTAAAAGACTATAGAAGGGAAAAATAAGAATAATGATGGTTGGTTGTCAATTTTTAGGTTTAAAAAACTGATGCAACTGCAGTGAAATGTCCCAGGGGTTAAACTAAGAATATGAAAGTTAAGAAACAACTGATGATGATGATTTTATAACCCAAAAACTCTAAAATGAAATTATTTAAAATAAAACTTTATTCAGTTTTGTGTACAAGCGAAATTTGTGATTTTCATTAAGAACTAAATATTCCAGGCAGTTCTAGTTTCTAAAAAAATGTATATTAAAACAAAAAAAAAAACAGCTGACCTCCTTAAAATCAATTGCAATTAATTTATTTTTCAATATAACCCAGCGTTAATAACACAGTTAAAATTAAATAAAAAATTATTTTTAACAAATTATTCTATACAAATTTCATTGCATTTCATTCGAATAAAAAACGCATGCATGAAATATATTTGAAAGGAATTTTTAGTTTTATACAAATGCAGCTTTGTTTCAATATTTTATTATTTTTAAATTAATTAGCCATATTAATTATACGCTTCACTAGATTATTAAATAACAAATAATTATATTGCAAGTATAATCTCCCAATTAATTGTTCAAACATGTTATTTTACTTGAATAAAATTAAAGTCGCACTTAACTCACAAATCTTTATATTTAAATAAGATGTTAAAGGCAAGTTTTGTTAAATCTGAGCTTAAACTAAATCGCCGTCATTCAAAAGGAATATTATTTTTTAAGAATAAATCTATTGGTTGTGAAAAAAACACAATTTAGTACCAAATGAAGAGTGATTTATTACTTTATACTGAAAATCATTTAGGAATTTTTTAAAGAGACGAAGATCTCTATGTTTGTAATCAGCGAGTTCGCAAATAAAAATAATCAAAAACGGCTTAAAATTGTAAGGGTGTATTTAATCTTTAGGGAATAGCATAAAGTCAACCAGACCTTCTACATATACTCCAGCCCTTTTAAGCTTGTCTTTATCTTTCGAACAGCAATACAACTACAAATGAAGCAAAACTATGAAACTTGGAAAAATGTTAATTTATTTTAATAATTTTTTAAAAACAAGAAACCATATACCCGATATTTTTAGTTACTGGTGCTTTAGTTCTTAAAATTTATTATAATTTTAATTATAATAGATGAAAAAAATAAATAAATAAACCATAACATGTTAACAAGACTATAAATAACCAGATTTTTTTTTTCAATAAAACAAAAAGTTTTTGTCAAGCCCTTAGAATTTTCAACTCTTATTTTCTTATTTGAATTAAAATCTCTTGTTCTTTTAGTTATAAAATAAAGATTTTTATGTCGTTGTCACACATTTATATTTTATTTTTTTTTGAAATATACTAAAATTCTTTTTTAACTGTATCGAAACATTTCAAATGTAACACTTTTGGTTATATATTATGTTTAACATGTGATAAAAAACATATTTTAATAACTTTTATTTGGGTACTGTTTTCCGTCGACCCTCGTCAAATTTGGTTTGTGAACAAACCAAACAGCCGAAACCGGTTTGTTCACAAACCAAATTTGACGAGGGTCGATGGAAAACCGTACCAAAATAAAAGTAATTTTAGCCCCGTTGGAAAATCCAAGCACATATTTTAATAAGTTATTGACAGAATCCTACAGATCGCTCAACTATATACCGCACCCTAAATACAAAGGATCACAACTCAAAATTTTCCAAAAAATTTTCCAATCCTAACCACTGCAAAAATTTCTTTCACCTCACTATCTTCTTTAACAGTTATGTCTATTTGTGTGTTAGGTGCATTGCTTCTGCCTGATAAACTAAACAGTTGTCTCTCCTAAAAATTTTAGTATTTTGAGTTGTGACCCTTTTTTATTTAGGGTGCGATATGAGGAATATTTGTAAATTAGTCGGCCTATAAAAGAAATCCTAGTTGTGATTTTCTTATAATTCGAAAGACTAATCAAGCCTTAGGTGTTTGTCACAAATTTGTGCAAATTAATTTGCACAATTAAATTGTTTTGTTTAATTGAAATTTTGTATAAAATAACACCGTCAATTCAAAAACTACATGTTAAATAATAGTTTATTGTGGTTTGTATATCACCCGTCGTAAGTTGGAATAAATAATAAAACTAAAAAAAAAAGGAATAAATAAAACACACAATAAAACGACATTTGTAAATCTAAAATCTCTTTTCCAGATTAAAGTTCTATTTAAAAAAAAAAAAGTTTTGCAACTCTATAAATTTCTTGTGTTTTTGCGGCAGCATTTTTAACCATTTTTTTTTTTTTGGTTTTGTTTTTTCTGAACACTGTAATACCATTTCATAAGAATTAAGAATGTGTTCTTTCTTTAATTCACATACACTCGAGAGTGAGAATGTGACATATACTCTAATTTATAAGTATGTGTACTCGTATATGTATATGTATGTATTAAGCAATCGTATACATCAACTGCATTATATGAGTTCAAAGTTGTAAATTGCATGCTATACAAGAGTAATGGTAATGGAAATACAGGTGAACATGTTGTTAATGTTTTTACACAGAGTTCTTTAACTCTTCCACTCTTTCCTAAAACTTGCTAAAGCTATTGCTGTTACTGCAAGTGGTGATACAAAAAGTGCAAGAGCATTTGTAACTGTAAATGTGTAAGTGAGTTGTTCATATAAATCCATTTTGCCAACCACAATTCATCAACAAAGTTTAAACTTTACAATGTTATAAAACGTAAAGTAATATAATAAAAAATGACATTTTCTTTACCTCTTTCTTTCTACATTCATAACTACACACGTGCACATGTATTTAAAATTATTCGAAATATTACACTTTAATATTGAAAGAAAATATGTAAAATGTATGAGTATGAGTATGTTTTTTGTATTTTTTCAATTACTTGGTGTGAGCGAAGAATACGAGTCAAAAAATTGTTTTTGTGTTGATTTATTCATTCATTTAAACATCACAATTTTACAATTGTTAGAACAGTTTGAAATACTTATTTAAACCATACATTTTGTCACGTTTTAATGAGACCACAAATCAAGCGATGAAAGGTTGCTACAATATAAATGTAAGCAGCAACAACAACAACAACAAAAACCTCGTAAATACTGTCACAAAAATCCTTTCATGATTGTGTATTCATGTAATTATATTACAAATTGTATATATGTATGTAAATATATAAAAGTGTAAAGACCATTAACAGGTAAAATGACTTTATATGACCAGAGTCTTTACTCTGTGTCTGGTTAAAATTTTAAAATACCAAATTAGAAAAAAAAATAATGCTAAAATTATAATTATCTATCATTGTAAACAGAGAAAAAGAATTTATTTTCTCTTCATTACAGGATAAAAAAAAAATTTGCCGTTTGAATACTTTGAAGTCCAAAATAAGCCATCCTTTAAATAGTGCTTTTTTTAACTATGACTTAGAGCTATAATAGTTTTAATACAAGTTATGTCACCGATTGAAATAAATGCAACTTAAAGTCCATGAATTCTTTTTTGAAAACAATCTCACATCATCCGTTTCGGATAGCAACATGTTGCAGATGGTTGCGATCGTGTGCAACAAGTTTGTGTTTATATTTCAACGTACGCAACTATTGACAATATAATGGTTACTATTGAAAAACAATTTTGTTTACGTGCAGTTATATTATGTTAAGCTAGATTCATCAATTATCTATGAAGGTAGGAGTTAGCAGCATGATGTTGCTTAGATGGTTAGCGCATACATTTTTAATTGGTTCAGCGACTTGAGTTCGTATGACAGCTAAAGCCAATTTGAGAGCAACAATTTTTTCAGATATCTATTAGAGTTTTTCTCAGTATACTTTCTGTTGCATCAAGTCACCTGCCAAGTAAAAGTATTAGCTTCTATATTACTTAACACCAAACTACATACTACATATCTCTTCTCTTCATTATCTCTTGCCACAGAGGGTAGCGTTGTTAAAAAAACGGTCAACTAAATTTAATTTTAAACTTAAGTTATGGCCACCCCCCAGTCATAATTGTTTTGAAGACTGCAATTGACTTTTGTATATTTAAAACTTAAGGTTTTAGATTACATTTGGAAGACTCCGAATCCTAGTTTTTTTCAATCTGTACATTCCACTATTTCAATAAATATTGGAACTTATTCTCTTTAAAATGCATACTTTCGCGCAAGATGTCCATATAAAGATGTGGATGTTTACAATTTTCTCAATTGTGATTGCTTTTGCCGGTAAAATTTAAAAACTAAAATTTTTTAAAAATTATCATTAGCGAAAAAGAAGTTTAAAAGCTCTTACACATTTATGGTGACACTGCTGCATTTTGGTATCCAAACACACATACACATTCTCACGCAAGTATTTGAATAGCAAAAGAAAGAAATGAAATTTTAAATTAAATATTTGTGTAAATTGTGTCACATTTGCCAGTTTTGTCGTTCGTAAGTTGTGCGTATAAAATTATAAAAAGAAAATGTTGAAAAAAGTTTTTCGTTGCATAATTTTTTCCCCCGTTTCTGCTGTTATTATTTTAAGCTACAACAAATAGTTCTTTTAGTTTTCCTCTCAAGTACTTTTCATAAACTTGTTACATTTCACCAGCCGAATGTTGTTGATGAGGTTTATGCACAACTTGCTGAGGCTGATGCTGATGCGGGAGCGGTGCTGCCGGCTTGAGTTGGTTCGGTGGCAATAATGTTTGCCTGTGTTTTTTTTTTTTTGGTTGTTGTTTTTTGTTGAAGGTTTGAGTTAGTGGTATAAAGGAAAGTGTTCTTTGAAATGTACAAACAAAATACAACGACGACGACGACAATACAAACCAGCATAAAATGTAATAGTTTTTGCTTGCACACTTGTATTGTATATATTGTATTGTAAGTGTGTGTATGTTTTGTAAGCGTGTTAGAATATTCATATACATGAACATTTTCGGGTTGTTTTTTTTAAAATCAACAGCAAAAAAGCTTTACCGATTTAGGCTGTAAATATTTTTGCTGTGGCAAAGTACAAAACTGCATTTTATGCTTTTCATATAGTTGTTGTTGTTGTCGTTGTTGCAACAATTTCTTTTATTTTTTTGTTTTTTGTTCTCTATAAGTGGTAGATAGTTATAGTGGTTTTATTGTTGTTTTCGTTTTATAGTTTTTCTTTAGCCATATACACAATATCCACCGTGCTGTGCTTTTGTTTAGTTAAAATGCCCTTGTCCTTGTTTTAGTTTTTCAAAGTACAAGTGCGCTTTTATGTAACAACATTTTTTAGCAGCGTCAGTACAACAACAACAACATGTTTTCTGTGAACAAAAAAAAATCACAAATTGTGGAAAAGCAAAACTTATTCAACAAGCAACAGTGGTTCGGCGTTGCATGAAAATTATAGCAAAAAATATGACAAACTTTTCGAACTAGGAAACCGCATTGACAAAGTTTAGTTTTGTTGCACAACTGAAGTGTGCATTTTTGCTTAAAATGCTAAATATTTTTAATCTTTTTATTTTCATTTTTACTGTCTAAGCAGCCTAAAATTCATTTAACTGCATACAAAATGGTTCTTGCATTTCGTTCAAAACTTAATGATTGTGTTTTAAATTTTCCCAAAACAGTAGAAGTCGACTGATATCTAAATTATGACAATTGCAACTTGGAGTTATTGTGTCAGGATTTGGAAGTACTATCGACTTTTATGTAGGCCCTCTTTTGAATAGTTAATGCATATTTTTTGAGGTCGTTTCATTTGATTTTCAACTTCAAACTTATTCTGTTTGCCGTTTTAAGTGCAGCTACTAATTGAATGAACTTTTATGCAACTAAAATGTTAAGCCGAAAACTTTGGGGATTATTTATTATATAATCGTTAGGTAGTTCTGTTATTCACGGTAGTACTGTTATTTCACTTAAACTTTCAAATTGTTGAAATAAGCATTTGCATATGTGTACATGTATGGATGTATGTATGTCAATATGTGTGCCAAGTAGCATCGCCAGCTAAAACATCCAAAACTATGTTTTTATAAAAAAAATATAAGAATTATTTGGGTTTTTTCTGTTTCTATTTAGCTCTCTTTAATATAAAAGTTTGCCGCATTAAATCAATGCTCAATGCAACCATCATATACTGTTTAAAGTGCGTGGTACTTTAAGATTCTCATATGTATACAAAATTATTTATATCGCTTTTTAGGTTGAAGGATTTGCTATGGAAAAGGTATTAATGGTTACCATAACGGTGGGAGCCAAACGTTGCAATGGCAAGTGAAACAAAGTCAACAACTTATTACACTTTAATTTACGAAAAAAAAAAAACAAAAAATGCAGATAAAAATTGGGTTTAATGACAGCAACAACAAAAAATAAAAACAAATAAAATTTCAAGGATGATACTCTTGGCTGTGGTGGCACACATTTATTTTCTTTTCATTTATAAATCGCATTTAACTTTCTTTTTACGTTAATTGGAAAATGTCTTTTGATATAATTTAAGCTTTTCATATTTGAAAAGCTTTTTTTTGTTTTTTTTGAAAAACTATTAAGTCACCATGAATACAAAAGCAGCTATAAGACGCTGGCATTCAATAGCAAGAGGCTTAATTTCATTAAATTAAGCTATTAAAGTTGAAGTACACAAACATTTCTATTTCAATGTCAAAGCAGTTATTTAAAATATCAAATTAATAAGGACAGATAGGCATGTAAGTAATAAAATAAAATGGTTGCATAAGGAGGTTTTCATGTTTTTAAAAATTAATAAGGGTAATGTTACTGTTGCTATGAGCAGAGATGATTATAATTCGAGAATAAATGACATTCTTAACGATTCTGCTAAATACTCAATATTGAATAAGGATCCGACTACTAAACTGCAAAAAACAAACAATTTTTTAGTTGATGAACTTTTTTAAAAAGAAATCATTTCAGTAATGGAGAGAAATAGACTTAAGACTAATGTATCAAATTCTCCAAAGCTGTATGGAGTACCTAAGATCCATAAACAGAATTTTCCTTTAAGGCCTATTTGCTCTTGCATTAATTCCCCGGCTTATGGACTGTGCAAGTATACAACGAATATTCTTAAGGTGATAACAGGACACTCAGTATATAATATTAGAAATTCGTTGGAATTTAAGGATAAAACCAAGAGAATAAATATACAAGATAATGATAGATTGTTTTCATTTGATGTAGTTTCACTTTTTCCAAGTATTCCTGTAGGTTTAGCTTTAAGTATTATAGAGGAAAAATGGCAGATAATAGAACAAAATACGAATATTGAGAAGGAATTATTTTTACGTATTCTTAAGTTTTGCATTGAAGACAACAGGTATTTTCAATTTGATAATAGGATATATCAACAGAAGGAGGGCCTCCCTATGGGCTCTCCAACATCTCCAATTATAGCTGATATTGTGATGGAGGAATTACTAAATTCATGTATTAGTAAAATGCATATTAAACCTAAGATAATCACAAAATATGTGGATGATTTGTTTTGTATAACTTCAGAAGATGCAGTGGATAATATTTTGTCAGAATTGAATAGTTCCCATCCGGATATTAAATTTACGATTGAAAGAGAATTTTTTTTTTTTTTTTTTTGATTTATTAAAATTTAACATATTTATAGTTACATAACATAATGATTAATTAATGGTCTCAGCGCCACTAGGGCTTTATTTGAGACAGGCTTGGCAACTTTGATCTTAATTAGAATTTTGTAATATTTAAGGCACACTAAAAATAAATTTTAATAAATAAATTGTAATTGTAATATGTAGGTAAGAAAATACAAAGCAATACATTATGAAGTTATGAAATTACATTAAAAGCATATCAATATTATTTAACAAATAAACTTTTAAAAGGTTTTTAAAAGAAGATATTGACATATTTTCTTTTAAATACTGTGGCAAATTGTTGTATTCCAAAGCACCGATATGCTCAATTCTCTGCTTGGTGGTCTCTGACCGACAAAGAGCAATTCTTAGTTTTGAATTGTTTCGTGTGTTAAAAACGGTTTGGTTTGTGTTAAAACGAATTGTATGGTGGCCTACTCCATGTAGCACTTTAAAAACATATATTAAGAGTTTTTGTTTATAAATTCCATATATTGGTAATACATTTTTGGCAACTTCTTTATAGAGTAACAAAGTGGAGTGTCGGTTGTGTAAATTAAATACAGCTTTGAGGGATTTGTTCTGAATAATTTGAAGAGATTTTAAATCACTGTTTTTCTTATAACCATAGACAAGGGTAAGGTAATTAAGGTGACTTTGCACAAGAGCTTGAAAAATTAAAAGCTTAGTATTTGCATTTAATTTATATCTTAGCTTATAGAGGATACCTTGAGCCGGTGATATTTTCGAACGAACATATTTAATTTGGTTTTGCCAACCCAAATTGTTCTGAAGATGAATTCCTAAATACTTGATCGACTCTACCTCAACAATTTTTTCTCCATTTACCAATATTTCGCAATTCTGAAAATTACGAGTTGGTTGAGGCCTAAATCTCATAAATTTTGTCTTATTTGGGTTCAACACTAATTTGTTTAATCTTGCAAACTCTAAAATAAGAGCTGCATCCCTTTGCACATTCATTTTTAAAACTAAATCCTCTTTGTAAGGGTAGAGCAAACATAAGTCATCTGCATAGATAAATATTTTGCCATTTAAACCTAGATTAGCAATATCATTAAGATATATATTGAACAATAAAGGCCCTAATACACTTCCCTGAGGAACTCCAAGTTCGACACTTACTAATGGGCTCTCTGAACTATTTATCTGGACATATTGCTTTCGGTTTGATAAATAACTTGTAAATAGTTGTAAATTACATCCTCTAACACCATAAAACTCCAACTTTTTAATTAATACTGAGTGGTCAACCAGGTCAAAAGCTTTAGTGAAATCATAAAACAAACCTGCGACCCCATTGTAACCTCTATCCAAACCATCACAGATATAATTTACTACGTTGACTACAGCTTCTTCTGTACCACAACCTTTACGAAAACCGTATTGATTCGAATACATTAAATTTTCATTTACCAGGAAATCAGATAACTGGTTATGCAACATTGTTTCAAAAATTTTATCTATTAATGGTAGTACCGCAACAGGTCTAAACTTATCAACTGTATTAGAATTTACTTCCTTAGGAATCGGAACAACCTTATGAATTTTTAGGATATCAGGGTATACTCCCTGATCAATCATGCAATTAAAAATTCTTGCCAAAATAGGACTTAAAAGATATCTAGATTCAAATATGGATCTTGTAGTTATGCCATCATTTCCTGGACTTTTATTCAAATCTAAACTCGTTACTAACTCCAAAATCTCATCTTCTGTGACATGATTTAACCTGATTCTCCTACGCATATATGTCAAAGTTCTAAAAGTATTAAAATCGTCGTCCGGATTTGTTTCTATCAAGTTACTTAGGTTCCTAACAGAGTTTATAAAATAATGGTTAAAAATTTTAACTTTCTCATTTTCATCCTCAACCATTTGACCAATATCATTTTTTTTAGAATATCATTAATTTTTAGAATTAGAATCTAGACTTCCATATTTAGATATGTTGATAATAAGGAAGAAAAATAAGTTAGTATTTGATTGGTATAAGAAAGCAACATCTTCTGGAAGAATTATTAATTTTTATTCAAAACATCCAAGGAAAATGATAATAAACACAGCGAAAAATATGATAGACAGAATATTGACTATAAGTGATAGAGAATTTCATTTGAAGAATAGGGATACAATAAGAGATATACTTAATGACAATGATTTTCCAGTAGGATTAACTAACAGATTAATTAGACAATATGGTAGTTATAGGCATAATTTAGGAAATTCTACGGCAGAGCCAAGAAATTATAAATCATTAACTTATGTTCCTGGAATATCAGAAAGATTAAGAAAGTGTAAAATATATGACACAGATAAATATATAATTGCACACAAAACACATAACACATTAAATAAATTATTTAGCAGTATGAAGGATAAAATAGGAAAAATGGAAATATCTGATGTAGTATACAGGATACCATGTGGAGGAAATAACCAGGTGAACTGTGACAAAGTTTATATTGGGACAACAAAAAATAAACTTAAAACAAGATTAGCTGGTCACAGGTGTGACCAAAAATATAGGAATATTTCAACACAGAAGACATCCTTATCTTCACATTGTAAGAAATATAATCATTATCCAAAGTTTGATGAAACTTCAGTATTAGATATAGAAAAAAACTACAAGAGACGTTATATGTTAGAAATGTTAGAAATTGTTAATGTACCAAATGTAAGGAGAATAAATTTCAAGACAGACACAGACATTTAGCTCAGAATTATAGGTACTTAATTAAAAAGACACATAATTTGTTATAATCATATCATAAGAGAGAATTCGTTATTTGTTATTTATTTGTTATTTCCGTTTCCTTGTTTTTGTATGTTTGAGTATTTGAAAATTTTAAAATTTTTGTATGTATGTATGAGAAAATATTTTATATGTTTTTTGTCAAATGTTTTGAAACATTTTTTTTTTTTTTTTTCAATTTGTTAATAATTTTTTGTTTTCAAAAATAAAAAAATTTATTCCTGAAGAAGCTTTCCAAAGGAAAGCGAAATATCGTGAAAAAAAAAATACATAAAAAAGATCTTAGAAAAGAAAAAAGATATTTATTAAAGATAAATAAAAAAAGATCGGTTAAAAAACAATAAAAATTATCAAAAAATTAAAAAACTTAATTCAAATTACAAAATACTTTTATTTATAACGTTTCAAGGAAATTATATATTTTTGCGAAAAACAAAAACAATTATTAAAATAGTCAGTTATTTTGTAAAAGGGATGCTATATTTGTTTGTTATCAATATTAAAATATGGCATTTTTCTAAGCTGCTTGATTTTTTTTCCTAAAAAGGCTCTATTGGGAAACATGAATTTACAATTACCATTTAAATAAGTTTATTGTTTTTATGTATATAAAATGCATATTAATTCACTATGCCGGTACCCAATTAACATTTAAGTTAAAAATTTTACAGAAGAAGATTAATCAAATTGCAAGAGAAAATGCTTAAAATCTCATTTCTATTTAACGTTTTTTGATCAAATCATTTGACAACACTCTTTATTTTAGTAAAAGACAACTATAATATAAAAAAATCGCGAGCATTTATAAAATTTAGTGACAGTAGTTACGTGTAAGATATAGACAAACTTGGTGTAAAATAACATTATGAGGAAAAAAAACTGAGTTATAGGATCTATGGGAAAGATTGCCATTTGAGCTGGAATATTCTCTATGTACGTTATTTTTAGTTAATATTACATTGTAAGTATTGACACATGGCCTATTTGCTTGTGTTTGTTGTCGCAAATTCTAATTGAATCACATAAAATTAAACTCTTAAATCTTAAATCTAGTGAAAATCCAGTGAAAAGAGAATAACATAAAAAAGGGCATCTATCTATATCATTCATTTTCAATTTCTGCAAAAGGCACAGGTGATGTAAAAAATAAAATGTGAATAAAGAAAATATCTGCATTTTAAATTAATTTTTAATTTTTTCATATCCTCCTATTACTGCTGCTTACCCGGATTTATGTTTGAATTTCCCTTATTTTTAGTATAAATGTGTATTCAAATATAAGGGTGCGTATGTGTGAGTTTTTTTCTTTTTTTTTTTTGTATTTTATTTCAGGTTGTACTTTGTTAATTAAAACGATTGAATGTATTGTCAGGTGGCCTCTTCTTCACTGTGAGTTTTCTTTTATAAAAATTTGTTGTTTGTACAATTAATTACTTTGAAATGTAAACAAATTTAAAACAATCCATCCTTTGCTGACACAACCACTTCAACTTTGCTGAATAGCAACAAAAATGTGACAAAACATTCACGCATTAAATTAATTGAAACATTTTTCTTTTTTTTTTTGGCTATTTCATGGGATATAACCTTTAATGGCTCACATTCGTTTGTGAATTGCTTGATTTTAACGATCATTATATGAATGAATGAACGTGAATGATTAAAACAGAAAATCTGAATCCACTTTGTCGACTGGTGTCATTGTGCTCAAGAAAATTTTTACACTAGTTTTCTTAAAAACAAATTTAATTATATTAATTTCAAGTTAAAAAAATAATTTTTTGACAGCTTAAAAAGCAACAATTTTAATCACAATCATTTTTTCATTCAAAAAATTTATCATTTAAATTTTTCTACAGATAATTTTCATTAATCCTGATTTTTTTATTTTTAAATTTCGGCCTTCATAATTCTTTTTTAATGTCGTCCGTCATTCACAAATTTTCTTTTAAAAAAATTTCATGTCATTAATTTCCTATTAAAAATATTTCATCACTCATAATTTTGTTTTATAAAAAATTTCATCAGTCATAACTTTTCTATGAAAAAATTTCGTCAGTCATAATTTTGTTTTAGAAAACTTTTTCATCATTCAAAATTTTTCTGTAAAAAAACAAAATTATTTTATAAAAAAAATTTTACCGGTAAAAATAGTTGTATTAAAAAATTCCATTAGTTATAATATTTCTACAAAAACGTTACACCCGTTAAATTTTTTCTTTTAAAACATTCCATGTCATATCTTTTCCCTAAGAAAATTTCATCAGTCATAATATTCTCATCAGATCGCCATCAACCAAATAATATGCAAAAAAAATATTAAGTAAAGGGTTCGCCATATAACGGTTTTTTTTTCAACTAGCACTAGTTTATTTATTTCATGAATGGTAACACTTAGCTCATATTTGATTTGATAGATAATTAGCTTTAGCCTTCCGCTAAATGAATATGATTGTGTATATGCTTGAACAACGCTGGGAAATATTGCGACATTACTTTGAAAATCGTGGTAATGTTGCAGAATGTGTGCGAAAATTGCGAACGGATGGTTGGAAAAAGAGAAGCCCTGTCAGCTCCGTATGTTCGTTATATTGTGCAAAAAGTGAAACAAACTGGCATCCTTATCGATAAACCAAAGCTTGAAAAGCCAAAAACAATGCGTACCCGAGAATATTGCTGCTGTGGCAGAAAGTGTGCGTGAACTGCCATCAACATCAATTCATCGTCGTTCTCAACAATTGAACATTTCAGAGACATCATTGAGACGAATTTTGACCTTGGTATGACGCCATACAAAGTCCAATTGGTTTTGGAGTTGAAGCCAAGTTACCATCCAATGCGTTTTCGCTTCGCTAAGTGGGCCTGCGATCGACTTACACAAGATGCCGATTTTGCAAAAAAAAATCATCTTTTCAGATGAAGCTCAATTTGATCTTGGCGGGTATGTAAGCAAGCAAAATTGTCGCATTTGGGGCACAGAAAACACGCACGCGTACATTGAAAAGCCGACGCACCCAAAACTAGTTACTGTTTGCTGCGGATTTTGGTCCGGAGGCATAACTGGGCCATTTTTCTTCGAAAATGAGCAAGGAGTCAAGTTACAGTCAATGGCGATCGTTTTTGGGGCATGTTGAACGAATTTTTGTTCACAAAAATTGAAGAGGAGGATATTGGCAACATTTGGTTTCAACACGACTTCGCTACGTGCCACACAGCCGAAGCTACACTCGATGTTTTGTGCCCTACTTTTGAAGATCGCTTTATCAGCCGCAGAGCTGATGTCATTTGGCTACCTTGGAACTGAGATTTGACACCGTTAAACTATTATTTGTGAGGTGCCGTCAAAGATAAGTGTTACGCCGACAAGCCAGAGACAATTGAAGCTTTAAAGAACAATATTCGTGAAGCCATTGGTGAAATACAGTTGCACACAATCGATAATGTGCTTAAAAATTGGACCGCCGAGGCAGCCATTTGAATGAATATATTTTCCATTATTAACTGGAAGGACTGTACTTTCAAATAAAAGAAGAAATTTGAGAAAATATTCACTAGTTTTGTTTATAGCATTTAAAACAAAAAAAAAAGTTATTTGGCGGACCCTTTATTATAATATGAACAGCAAAACTTCTAAGAAAGCTTAAGCATATGGACAGTTAATTTAGTTACTTAATATTATTTATAACAAATACTTAATTATCATTAAATATTTACTTTTGAATAAAGTAAACGCAACAACGTGAGCACTCAGAATATAAAACATTCAGAAACCATAACAAGCAACAAATCGTTTGACAATTCTTCTCTCTGGAAAGTTTTTCGAAAGGGCGCACTTCTCTACAGAAACATTTTCGAATTTCCGTGCGTTACCGAGATTTATCTGGAAAAAATTTGTAATTGTAAAGCAATTTTCCCAGATACATTTTCGTATGTGCGCCTAAATATGCAGTTTTCTAATGACATGCGAATGAATATCATTGTTAAGTAATTTAAGTAATAATCCTTAGCAATGACAAAAACGCTTGCAATTCATTTTTTTTTTCTTTTTTAAGCTTCTTTAGTCTTTGTAGTCTTTTTAACGAAAAAAAAATAAATAAGAACGTTGAAAGTCGTAGGCTTTCGTCATTATATGTTTGTTTACATTCAGTTAATAAAGTGTGTAAAATTAATGTTTGAACAACAATAAAAGAAAATACAAAACAAACATTTTGTAATCTCTGATAACAACTCAAAGGCAGACTATATGCCTGACTGGTTATCTAGAAGTGATTAAATTTTTATTTACTCACTTTCATTTGTGACCTAAGCAGTCATCGTTTGGCATCTGGGTGAGTGCTGTTGCGATGGAACGGCTGGTCGTTGCCAAAAAAAATTGATAAACAATTGCATAAACGAAATATTGCCAGCATATTAACACAATACACTTGAGAATAAATACAGCCAACAGACAGACGCAGCATGAACCCATCAAGCCATGGACAGACAAAAGGTTACGAAACAGAAAAGAAACAGGATGATGTGAACGTAAAAGTCAAAGTATTGGGAAGTTTAAGCACAATCTACCCCAGCACGTTTATACCGGAAAACCACACAAAATAAAAGAAATACGGATAATGACAAATACACATGTTTTACAAAAGTCCATTTAATATGACTATATATACACATGTAAATATAAATTGTGTAGATAAATAAATACGTACGTATAAGCGAATACGTATGTACCTATAAAATATTTACTGTTGTAAGCTGGTAATCTTATTCCTATATTTTATTGGCAACATTGTTTCTTTTTCATATTCTTGTACAACTTTTCTTTATCTTACTTGCCTTTGAATTGTTCGAGAGAGAAGACGTTTTTAATAAAGATTTTTTAATACACATCTTTTACAACAGGTTATGGGCCCAGGTTTCCCACAGCACAAAAATGGAGGAAATAAATGTTAAAGTTATCAGCATTAAAAAGTATGGGTTTGAAGTTTGGTGTTTCCAGGTAAAGGCATTATTGGAAAGCATAAATGCCTGGGACATTGTTAAAGGTTCGGAACTTAGGCCAGAGAACAATAATGGTGGTGTGCAGAAAGATTTCGACTTGAGAAGCGGCAAAGCAAAAAGATTTTTAATTTCGTCATTGGAGCCTGCAGAATTAAAAAATATTTTAAACTGCGATACACCCAAAAAAATTTACGATAGGTTATGTTCACTATATCAACAAAAGGATGAAATGCAGTTGCAGTTTTTAATGCAAAAGTTTTTTAGGTTAGAATTTTCATGCAGTGTGAAAGATTTTTTGGCAGACGTTGAATCGCTTTTGGCGCAAATAAAAGCACAAGGTGAAGAAGTAAGTGACGCGATGGTCATTAACAAAATTATTTCCAGTCTTCCAGAAGCATATTCTAATTTTAGTACGGCTTGGGAGAGTACAACAGCAAATGAAAGAAATTTAAATAATTTGACCAGTCGACTACTGAAAGAGGAGACAAAATTAAATGAAAAAAATTGCACAACTGTTAATCATAACGGTGCTTTTCGTTCAAGTTTACAGTGTTATAAATGCAAAGGCGACCATAAGATTAAAGACTGTCCAGGTATGAGAAACGTCAAATGTTTTAGTTGTAACAAGTTTGGCCACACGCGCAAGTACTGTAGAAGTAAAATTGGCGGCAATAAACAACAGCAATATAATTATGGTGGTGGAAGCAGAAATGGAAGAGGTAGTAATGCAAATCATGCTGATTTTAGCCCAATTATTTTCAATGTTGAAGTTATTGAAGGTGAGTGTAATACCGTAGATATTGATCAGTCAGATAGATTTATTTTGGATTCGGGAGCTTCAAATCATATGGTAAATGAAAAGTGGTTTAACTATATGAATGATATACGTCAATTAAAACAACAAGCAAAAATTAGTGTTGCTAAAAAAGGTGCACATTTGATTTCGAAGAATCAAGGAAACTTGCTGCTTAATACTGAAGGAGGTCCAATTTATTTGACTGATGTTTTAATGGTACCAGGTCTAGAAAAGAATTTGATTTCAATTAAAGAATTAACGCGAAAGAGTTACAACGTAAATTTATATGGTGATATGGTGGAAATAAGAAACTCTGAAAGTGGACAAGTTTTTAAAATTAAAGTGTCTAATGTTTTTGAAATTAAGGCTGCTCCTGGAAAAAGTGAGCTACATAGAAAGTTTGGTCATAGTTGTCATTATAAGAACCAAGTCAATTGCGAAATTTGTTTAATGGGTAAAATGACAAAATTACCATTTAAAGGCACTAGAAAGCGGGCGACACGTTGCGGCCAGAAAGTACATAGTGATTTGGTTGGACCTATAAATTATTTAAGTCATGATGGAAAGAAATACTTCGTCACATTTATCGATGACTTTTCACATTTTTCAGTCATATATACATTGCGTAATAAGGCAGAGGTCTTTGAAGCTTTCAGGGATTATGCTGAAAAAGTTTTCAATAAATTTGATCGTAGAATTGAAATTTTAAGAATAGATGGTGGTACAGAGTATAAAAGTAATGAATTTTCTAATTATTGTTCTAAAAATGGTATAATTATAGAAACTACAATACGTTATTCGTCACAGCTTAACGGCGTTGCAGAAAGGTTCAACAGAACCGTGGTTGAAAATGCTAGATGCGCGTTACTAGATTCTAACTTGCCGAAATGTTTATGGAGTGAAGCAATACTACATGCAACGTACGTTATAAATCGATGTCCAACGTCAGCAATTGAAAAATATAAAACACCGGCCGAATTATGGTATAATGAGAAGCCAGATTTAAATAAAATACATCCTTTCGGAAGTGAAGCTTATGTAAATATACCAAAACAAATTCGTAAAGGTAAATTTGAGGCACGATCAGAAAAAATGAATATGGTTGGATATACAGTTAATGGTTTTAGATTTTATGATGAAATAAATCAGAAGGTAATTAACAGTAGAGATGCAAGATTTATGAATTATGATACAACTAAAATTCGATACCATGAAATAAATTTGAAAAAAGAAAAAGATGATATAAATACCGATGACGAAATTATAGACTTTAATGAAGAAAAAGATGATGTAAATAAAGATGAAGAAAAAGATGATGCAAATAAAGATGACGAAATTACAGATTATTTAGATACTGAAAATGTTACAAAATATAATGTTGTTGAGAGTAGTGATCAGCAAAAAGGTAGAAGAACAAGAAAAACTCCGAAGCATTTGGAGGAATACGAAATTTATAATACTTCAATGTTTGCTTATACCACAATATTAAATGATATTCCAAATACGTTTGAAGAAGCTTATCAAGATAAAGAGTGGAAAAAATCAATTGAAGAAGAAGCAGCTGTAATAAACAGAAAACACACATGGACGGTTGTTGAAGATGAAGGGCAAAATAGAATAGATGCGACATGGGTATTCAACGTAAAGAAGAGCTCTGATGGAACTATACGCAGAAAAGCAAGATTAGTGGCACGTGGTTGCAAACAGCAAAACGATTCTTTTAGCGATGTGTATGCTCCGGTAGCTAATAGTGTTACGGTTCGAGCTTTTATATCAATGGCCTTGCAGAACAATTTTAATTTACATCAGCTTGATGTTAAATGTGCTTTTTTAAACGGTGAGTTGAAAGAAGATATTTTCATGATTGTACCTCCACCATTTGATGGAAAATTATGCAAACTAAACAGATCAATATACGGGCTGAAACAAAGTGCACTATGTTGGAATAATGAATTTAATCAGAAAATTTTAAAGCTAGGTTTCGTGAGATCTGAAAATGATTATTGTTTGTATAAGAAGAGGAACTTATTTCTATTATTATATGTGGACGATATACTTTTATGTGGTGATGATCAAACTGAAATTGAGAGAGTAAAGCTTTATTTGAAACAGCAGTTTGAAATCAAGGATTTAGGTGAGCTGAATGAATTTCTTGGAATGCAGATTATTAGACTTGAGAATGGAGACTTGAAGCTAACGCAAATGAATAATATTATAAATTTATTGAATCGTTTCGGTTTTGAAAATTCCAAATTTAAAGACACGCCTATTGAAAAGAACTGGAATACTGGAGAAGAAAATTGTAATCCTGTTGAATGGAATCAAAAAACATATCGTCAAGCTATTGGTAGTCTGTTATATATAAGCATTTGGACAAGACCTGATATTACTTATGCTGTTAATATACTCAGTAGACATCAAGAAAACTTTACAACTGTTCATATTAATGCTGTTAAGAGAATATTTCGATATCTTAATGCAACGAAAGGCGATGGGTTGATATATGGAAAAATTAAACAAGGTTCAGCATTACATGGCTACTCAGATGCTAGTTGGGGAGAATCAGAAGACAGAAAAAGTACAACAGGCTATTGCTTTAAATCTTTTAAAAATTTATTGTCTTGGAAAACCACAAAGCAGAAAACTATAAGTTTGTCATCAACGGAAGCAGAGTACATCGCGTTGAGTACAGCCGCACAAGAAGGCATTTGGTTGAAAAGGTTATTAGATGAACTAAATGTCACTTTTGAAAGTGAACCATTTACAATGAACATCGATAACCAGGGTGCTAAGTGTATTGCTGAACAATTGGAAACGAGGAGATCTAAACACATCGATTTAAAATACCACTTTATTAGACAAAAAGTTCAAGAGGCAAAGATACGGTTACAGTATGTACAAACCGACAATCAACTAGCAGATATATTCACGAAGCCGCTAACTAAAATTAAGTTTTCTTTATTTAAGGACTTGTTAAGTATTAAAATGTAATTAATTATAATAATAAGATTATGGAGGAGTGTTGTAAGCTGGTAATCTTATTCCTATATTTTATTGGCAACATTGTTTCTTTTTCATATTCTTGTACAACTTTTCTTTATCTTACTTGCCTTTGAATTGTTCGAGAGAGAAGACGTTTTTAATAAAGATTTTTTAATACACATCATTTACAACATTTACACATTTATTCATAATGTAACTTTGATTATATCGAGACACTCTTCATTTTTCCATTTGAATCTACAAAAAGTTCCCTTGTTATATGAATTTACTTGTGCGCCTGGAACAATGTGTTGATGATGCTCACAGACCGATGGTAAATAAAATAAATTGGAAATAAGAAGATGGATTCCATAGTAAATACAGTTAAGTTAAACAAAAGAGGCGGTTTGTTGTTAGAATGTTTTTGTTTTAAATATTATAATAAAAACCAATTTGCAACACTTGCATGATTGACTGTATGTTTCACTTAAAGACAGTATCAACAGCAACAGAAACAATAACAATAACAACAATAAAGACAACAACAACAACAACAATAATAATAATAACAACAAACGATTGCATCAATTTAATTTAATCATGGCACAAAATAAACAAATATTTAAATAAAATTTACACAAGTAGACATAAAACTAGGCAGAGAGTGAGTCAGACAGACAAACAGGGCTGACAAACAGGATGAGATATAAATAGATAAAACTGATATAAACTTTATACAATCCAGAACAATACCCATATTGATTGATACAATATTGTATTTATTAAGCATTTAAATTCAATACAACACATACAACCAATAAACTCAACTCAAATTGATTAAAACATACAGATCATTCAAGTCTCCTTCTCTGTTTCGATATGCAAATAAATACAGCAGAGCGAGGATGATAGTGAAACAATACATGCAACCATTCAAGGGATTACAACTGTCAGCTGGATATAAAATGATGTCGTCATGATAATCGGGTCAGTAAATTCCGAAATAGTGTTTATCGATGCGAAAAAAACGAGTATACAAGTTGGAAAGCATTACTCGACGAAGATTGTTGGTAAACCCAAAAGGAACTTGCATTATCATAGGGAGTCTCATAGCATGCCATTTGACTATGTTTAAAAACAATGCGATTCATTCGAAACAAAGGAAATTGGTTTCGATATGAACTGAAGCCGAGAGGCGGTAAAAGATGATTTTGCATGACGCAATTGCTCAATAAAACAAGTCATTTTTGCTTCGTATTACTACTGGTGATGAAAAATTGATACGTAACGATAATCCCAAGCGCATTAATTCATATGTAAAGCCCGACCAACCAGACAAGTAAATGCCGAAACCGAATATCTGCTGGGATCAGAGGCGTGTTGTGTACTATGAACTTTTTACCAACAGATGAGACAATCACTGAGAACCTGTACCCATGACAATTGATTCAATTGAAGAGATCAATTGATGAAAAGTGACCAGAATATTCAACCAGACACGAAACCATAATTTTGGATGACAACGATCTGCCATATATTACAATACCAATCAAAAACTAGTTGCAAACAGTGAATAGCAAGTTTTGGCTCGTCTCTTTATAGTCCAGACCTTGTCCCTTCTGACTACAATTTGTTTCGATCGATATAGCACGCCGTTACTAGAATATGTTTTACTTCAGAACAGGTTATCAGAAAATGGCTTTGCCTCAAAACTGGAGCAGTTCTTTTGGCACGGAATCAAATGGATTGCGGAATGATGGAAAATGTGGTAGCTTACGATGAACAATATTTTGTATAATGTATAAACTCATTTTGTTATTACAATAAATGCATTTTTTAAGCACATATAAATACGAAAAACCTTTTGTTAGTATCGAAGCAAAATTTCCCTAGGTCCAGAAGTGTCGAAAATTTACAAGAATATTGTCTCTCCATTCTGCTAGAGTGTACTGTAGAGTCAAATATAATAAAATGCAATTTTCAATTTGAATCCCTGCCTTTAGATCTAGTCGTTGTAAGTCTGCAGTATTTCTTAGTGACTTAGAGACGATCAAATAAACCCGTCAAGGCTCTTTAATCATGCTTTTACCGAATAAATATATAAACCTTTCGATTTTTTCACGTTATTACAATTTGTGCTTTATGAATGCTGAGATGTCGAAATAAATTATTTTACGATTTATCAAAACAATATCTTGCATTGAAAACAACCTTTTTAGCGAAGCGCTACAATAAATAGCTACAAAGTATATTTTCATTCTTCTTCTTTTTGACCTAAATTGTTCAACAAATCATTGCCACTTATGCACCTCACTGATATGTCTACACCCAAACACCCGTGCAATAGAAATTCAATTGATGATTGAAATTCTTATTTGTGTGTCTGCGGAAAGCGGAAAACAATAAACGCTTGTAAACAACCACAAATTTGATGAGTTTACTTAAACGTTTCGTACGCATACGTTATGAAATCTATCACATCAGTCAGTAAATGACGATTATTAACTTCTTTTCAATTTCTTAGAATGTAAAGTAACAGTATTGATCTTAGACGCAGTAATTTCATATTTACAAATTTTACAGAAAGTTGATTCCACATTTGCTAACAATAGAATAAAAGCACAAGTACTAGATGTTTTAGTACTGTAGTTATTTGTCGTAGCAACTGTTTTAACTAAAACCGAGTATATAAAATCAACTGATAAGATTATTTCCATGGCTTTTGGGGACTTCTTGTATTCATCACTAAGGGAAAAATAAGAAAAAAAATAAAAAACTCACTATTAAGCAATTAAAAACAGTATTTTTCTACCAAGTCAATGATCGGAGATAAAAATTGTCGAGCAAAGGTGGTAATTACACAAGACATATATTTGAAAATATATTCAATGTCAAAATATTTCTCCTTAAACAAAACACTATTTTCAGAACCCATGCGAAATCAATCCGTGAGAATTTAAACAGTTTAGAGAGTTGCTTGAAGAAATTTTAACACTAAAAATCTCATATTATAACAAATAAAAACTTATCCAAAAAATTATAAACATAGTCAGTTATATTAATTAAATGACTAAATTAAGTGGCAACAAGGCCAAGATTTCGATACCATAATAACTATAGGGTCCGCCAGTTAACGTTTTTTTTTTCAACTAGAGAAGTATATTGGCAACATTTGGTTTAACAGGACGGCGCTATGTGCCACACAGCCGAAGCTGTGTAGTTTTGTTTATAGCATTTAAAAAAAAATGTTATATGGCGGACCCTATAGATGCCAAAAGAATGGTGAAATGGTAAGAGTATTTACTCCTATCATTTCATCGACGAAGTAAAATAAAATAAAATACACAGAATAAAACAAAGAAACTGTAAGGCAGAACAACAACAAAAACTTGAGAAGAAACCTAAAAGACTTGAAAACCAGACAGATGAGCAAATAATGGTTGCATTCGTTGAGTAGAAGTCAGTTATTTAGTGAGCCAAATAGTCAGCCATTCTTATATTCATTCATTCATTCATTCACTCATTCATGCATTAATTTATTCATTCATTCATTCATTCAGTTTAGTCAGTCAGTCAGTCAGCCAGTCATTTAGTCAATGAGTCTTTGTATTGTGTTGCATTTACCAGCATAACAATTCTGCCTATCAAGAGATCTTTAGGAGAATTTCATCAATTTTCCAATTTAAATGATTAAATAATTTGCATACCACTTGAAAATTGCGTGTAAATGTTTTACACTACAAAACAACAACAGTGACAACGATAACAATATAGTTCTTTAATACACACATTTTTACATTTAAGTATATCAGTATGAATAACTGTATATGTAGATGTAGATGTATATGCGAATTTAATTGTAAATATACGAGTACAAATGCAAAGTTATGCATATTTGTGTACTTAAAAAGGAAACCAAGATTTTTTTGTGGGCATGTTTAAGTTTGAGGGTAAACACGTTTCCCCCCCCCCCCCCCCCCCCTTTATCGCTGTGTCAGAATGGGGTGGAAAATTAAGAAAAGGAAATGTTATTGTAAAATTTTTGTTAAAAAAAAATTAAAAAACATTTTACACATTGAGAAAATTGTAAAATATTTTCAAAAAAAGGGTGTTTTTTTAAGCCCGATAGAACTTGAAATTGTAAAAAATTACACAAAAAATTAAATTGTAATCAAAATTTCTTTTTTATTCGAAGGATCAATACGTGACATTAACATATGAAAATGATTTCGGGCATTTGGGCACCGCGGCTGTTCTTGACGAAGCGCATTCTGGACGTCCAATTTTGGGCCACTTTTTCAAGCACTACTGGGCGTATGTCACGAATAACACGAACAATGCTGTCCTCCAAGGCGTCAATTGTTGCTGGTTTATCAGCATAAACCAGTGACTTCACGTAGCCCCACAGGAAATAGTCGAGTGGTGTCAAATCGCACGACCTTCGAGGCCAATTGACAGGTCCATTTCTCGAAATCAACTTATCGCCAAATTTTGATTTCAATAAGTCGATGGTTGCGTTCGCTGTATGGCACGTAGCGCCATCCTGTTGAAACCACATCTCGTCCGGATCAATGTCATCCATATTTTCAAACAAAAAATCATTGATCATGGTGCGGTAACGATCTCCATTGACCGTAACGCGAGCTCCGGCCTCATTTTTGAAGAAATAAGGTCCGATGATGCCACCAGCGTGAAAACCGCACCAAACGGTGCATTTTTCTGGATGTAATGGAGTCTGTAGGGTCTGTTGTGGATTCGTCTCACTCCATATGCGGCAATTTTGCTTATTAACAAACCCGTTAAGCCAAAAATGCGCCTCATCGCTGAACACAATTTTGCGATAAAACAACGGGTCAGTTGCCAACTGCTCTAGAGCCCAATCGGCGAAAGAACGACGCATATAATGGTCTCGTGGCTTCAATTCCTGCACCAGCTGGATCTTATACGGGTGTAGGCCGAGATCTTTGCGCAAAATTTTCCACGTAGTAGACGGACAGAGCCCCAATTCCTGCGACCGACGACGAATTGATAAATTTGGATCTTCTTCCACACTTTCGTTTACAGCGGCGATATTCTCTTCAGTACGCACATTCCTTCGACGTGTTGGTATTATTGCAACCTCTAGAGAGTATGTGGTACGAAATCTATCGACAGTTCGACGAATGGCTTGTTCAGATGCACGATTATGTACGCCATAAAAATGACGAAGTCGTCTATAAGTTACGCGAATCGACGACTGATTTTCAAAGTAAATTTGGATAATTTCGTAGCGTTGTTTAAGCGAGAGTCTATTCATGATGATTTGTCAGAGTATACTGAAACAAATAAAAAAAAATATTTCATCAAAATTTCATTTTTTGTGTTACTTTTTACAATTTAAAGTTCTATCTAGCTTAAAAAAAACACCTTTTACTTAATGACGTTTAAGTTATCCAGGATTAAGATCTTAATATCTCAAATTTTAAATACACTCGAACAGTTTTGTATTAAAGTTTTCAAATCATATTTATTTATTTGAATTTCTATTATTTCAGACCTAGGAATCCATACACAACAGATAAGATATCTAATTCAGAAAGCGTCATCTGAGTTGTTAAAACGTTAGCGACTAATGTATGTCAATATACACAAATCTTTAGAACTCTTTGGAGCATAAAAACTGTATTGCACAAAGACGTTAATGCAGCAGGTGTATTTAAAATTCAGTCAAATGCTACTCAGTTATTCTCTCCACCGGCAATTGTATACTTTTCCAGAAATAAGTTCTCTTACAGTTCTTAAATTAAAATCCGATTAAAGAATCGCAACTTAATTAAAATCACTGTGTATTAGTTTGGCATGAATGATAATTATGATGAAAACTATTCGCTTAAATTTAGTACGCCAATATTAATCGATTTTGAATACATTTTTATTTAAGTAAATTCTCTTGAAATTTTGGTCAGTGTATTGCATTGTTATTTAAAATAATAGTGAGCTTTTAACACATTTACAAAACACTTCACTTGGCATTGAAAATCATTTAATTATAAAAGGGAATTGTTGCCATAAAGACACAGCCTGATACAAAGCCAGCCACACACAAAAAAGCAAACATACTTACACATACATATAAATACATATGCAAAGCCAACAACGCACTTTCAATGGATGTGAAGTACATAAAAAATCATCACTAGCAACTTTTAAACATCAACAACAAAAATTTTACTGGAAATCACTCATTTTACATCAACGATATTAACAACAATTTGTTTTTTTTTTTTAATTTTTTATTTAACAATCTTTTTATTTTTTTTGTAGATTCCTTTTAGTCTACAAATATTTGCAAACAATTTTTGGATGTAGAAAGTTTCTGAACACACAAAGGACTGGCTTGACTATTCTTTGTATTCTTTTACAAATTTCGTCCATTGCCAGCTCGTTCTTTTACTTTCCCTGTATAAAGGGGGGGTTACTAAGAATTATTGTGCATTATATTTAGTTGAACAATTAAGAGTTGAAGTTTCCTTCGAAATAACTGCAATAAATGTTAATTGTAAAACACGTATGCCGAACTGAACAGTTACCAAATTGAAAGCCATCTAGTATAACTATAGCAAAATTAGTTATAAAATCGTAATATTGCAACTGTGAAAGAAAACATGTATGGAGAAGACGTGAGAGATAAAAAAAAGTTATTTTTCGAAATTAAAAAATAAAAGTTTAATTAAAATTTTTCATTAACTTTTCAATCACACTACTACACATTTATGCTGCTTTTAACAGTAATATCCATCTGTATATTACAAACACATATTAAACATTCATGGCTAAGTATTTTAGTCCATTAAAATTTGAAGGCAAACTAGAAATTTATGTGCAGACAGGCTGGCAAACACACACACACACACACACAGACACAGACAGACACGCAGTCTGAAACAAATTATTGTTAAAGTTCTGTTGCATTCAAATGTGTGTTTATATGTATGTATGCCTGCCCAGTGGTGCCCACGTGTACCTGTTTATGTGCGCATGTGATCAGTTGTCATTTGCTGCAAAACAAATTAAACTGCATTGCAAATGTCAAACGAAGCATATAAAACGGCAAATATTCGTATAAAGTCGTTTTCAATTCTAATGCACACACACACACACACACACACGCCCAGGCAACCAACCACATTCAAATGTTGTTGAGTAACCAAGTTATACCGTTATAATGGCATTTTCATACTACATACCAAAATTTCAATGTTTTCATGTGTTTTTTGGGTTTTTGTTTGTCACAATTTTTAAGCAGGCGATACTCGTACGATAAACATTTAACAAAAATATTTTTAACAACTTTTCCTATACTTTTTCAAAAATATTTCCATAGTAATGAAGAAATTACTTATATTTTTTTGCGTATTTTTATTTTAAATGTAAAACATTGAAACACAAAATGGAAACAAGGAAAAAAAACATTTTTCATAATTTATTCAACATGTAGAAAAAATGTTGGTACTTTTATCAAATATTTCCATTAAATATTTTAATTGCATACGTTAGGCTATGAAAAAGATATGATGTGTTTTGCAGCAATTTATGGCCATAAAAAAGAATAAAATTTCATGCATAAAAATTTTGTCTCAAGATGTTACTTTAACTCATTTCTTTGTGTGTTCTGTGAGATAACTCCGAAGGCTCGTAAAATGTTTTCTTTGAACAATATCTTTAATAAATTACTTTAAAGAGTATATAATTTTTTTAATTAATTGCACAGTTAAATAATTTTATAAAGAATAAATGGAATGAATTTTTTATAGTAAATTCTACTTCTAAGTTAAATACTTAAACCAGACTTGTTTCAGTAGTACACACTGCTGGAAGTTATAAAAGTTTCTGATGTGGATTTTTAAAAATAACGTACTAATTTGCTTTTCTAAAAAGTGCCAGTGCAAAACGAGACAAGGAAAAGAAAAAATGGAGTCATTTGTCGGGTTTTTCAATTGTAGCAACACCAACAACATAATAGTTTTGACATTTAGTTTTTTGACGTATTCCTAGTAAATGCATTAGCAATTGTTACAATCAATTCAATTTCGCATAAAAATCGCATTAAAATAACTAAAATTCACTATGAAAATAGTGGTGCCGTTGAAGTTACATCGTCCTTCTGAGACTGCTATTAAGAATTTGATCGTTAAATTTGAGTTGACAGGCAACACCAAGGCGTGTTCAAGCAGGTTGCTCAACTAAAAGCGTCGCAGCGTCAGTAGTCATACCTTAACTGTCTAGGTTTAGAGCAACAGTATGTGATAGAGAGTCTACGATTTTTGAGTAAATGTGAAAAGTTTTTAGATTTAGAAAGCGGAACTTTAAGGCCCTTGACAAAATTAAATGAACTATTCAATGATTTGATCTTCACTGTCCTCACTTAAAACTGGATACTTCAATATTTTTCTATTATTAATTAAGACTAACAACCTTCTTCTTCTCTTAATGGTCTATAACATTAAGAAAAGAAGAAGGGACTTTCAACCAGTATTCGAAAAAAAAACTAAAGTACGCTATGTTAGTGTTCTGTCCAGTAGTTTTTGAGATTAGTACCCAAACACATTTTTCTCGAAGAAATACAAAATGTACAAAAGCTTCTTTTAGCTTCAGTGTATGTGTACGCAAACAAAATACCGTACACAATGATTCTTGGCTGCTGAACACAAACATTAAAATAACGTACTGATCCTGGTTTTAGCGTACTTTTGTAAAACTTTTTGTGTCTGTGTGTACTGATCTTTAACAGATGTTGTAAAGTTATAGTGGTTGCGTTGTGTTCTTTAGAATATTTTTAGTGTTTGCATAGTTTCCTTTAGAGTACTTTTGAGTGGTTGCGTTGTTTTCTTTAAAGTATTTTAAGTGTTTGTGTAGTTTTCTTAAGCGTACTTTTTAGTGGTTGCGTAGTTTCCTTAAGCGTACTTTTTGGTGGTTGCTTTGTGTTCTTTAAAGTATTTTCAGTGTTTGTGTAGTTTCCTTAAGCGTACTTTTTAGTGGTTGCGTTATTTCCTTAAGCGTACTTTTTAGTGGTTGCATTGTTTTCTTTACCATATTTTTTATGATCTTTAGCGTACATTTTTTAACTGCACAAATAGAATGCATGTATGTATATATATATTCCAGGAATCCTTATAATTTAATCAGCCTTTTTAAGTTAGAATTTGTTGTTCATCATTAAACTTTAATGCAGTGTTCGAAGAAAACACTAAAGTACGCTAAAAAAAATATCACTATGTAATTTTAGTGTTTGTGTTCATCCGCCAAGAATCATTGTATGGGGTATTTTTTGTGAATACACGTACCCAAACGCTAAAAAGAAGTCAAACGTTTGTGTTCTGTGAACAGTACGCTATGATAGCGTACTGTTATTTTTTTAAAAATTCTTATTAAAATATTATTAAAAGCACATCCAAATTTGTCAATTCCTCCAAGTTCTCAACAATTGGCATCATTCAAAACGACCGCATGACGAATTTTGCGTAAGGATTTGATTTTGCAGCTTTGGTGCAGGAATTGAAGCCGACATTTTTCTCAGACAAAGCTCATTTTCACTTGTCAAGGTATGTCAGCAAAGGAAAATTGCCGCATTTGGGATTCTGAAAATCCCAGAGCGATTATTGAGAAGCCTTTGCATGCTCAACATGTCGCTGTATGGTGCGCTATGTAGCCTGGAGGCATGTTGTTATTTAGCTAACTGTTTGCGTTTTGAATTTCCGATTACGTCTATGATGAAAGGCTGTTGCTTTAATATTAACACAAAATACATTCGTAAAGTTAGCGAATTAGTTGTATAATTAGTTTTCTTTCTCTTTATACAAAACTAGAAAAAATTGTTTTCTACTGCAATATTTATTCACAAAATCGAAGGTTAAACTAATTTCGTAGATTTTGCTAATTTTCTATGGTTTTTATACTTAAAAAGCAACAAGTTCATTCCGTTTAACAAATTTTCGACACTAGCCGAGCGTTATGTAGCCATTAACAAAATCTACGCAAAGAATGTCAAAAATTGTTTATTTCTTCTTTTTACTAATTTAAATTGACGTAAGCCATAAGCCGTAATGTCGACTAATGAGATGTACAAAAATATAATTTTAAAAAGTTTAACAATTACAGGGATAGCTTCGATTTTTAACATGCTAAACGAGATGCTGAAAATATCTTTGAATAGTGGAAGGATCATCCACAAAGAAGTAATTTTTTTTTATTTATTGACATCTTTTTACAGCTTCTAATGATAAGGAATAATCAGCAAATCTATATAAAAGAACTGCAAGAATAGTGATTGATAACTTCAATTTGAATGCAGTGGAACATTGAAACAGATATTAGAAATTAGGAATTCGGCTGCAATTTCCTATTAATTAACCTGATTGCAAAATATCCATTAATCATTGTTCTTTTATTTACCCCCCGGGCGCACATATATATGAACTTCGACTATCTAGACACAGTGCAACTGGGGGAAAAAGGGAGGCCAGTCCCCTGAAGTCAGCAGGGGTACAACTGGAAACTCCACTTTATTTTCACGGAAATCAGTAAGCTGGCAGAGTTCATTATTTGTCTCTTTAGACATTCAAAAGTTCTCTGGCTGATTATTGAGGTTGACCCCTGTATGGGAGTATCGTGGTGGTTGTGGTTTCGCGGCCCCATAACAGTATAATGGTTATTATGGTGGCCAGGATCATTTCGCCGTTATTGACACGCTAGATGAATGATCCAGTCCAGTGAGCATGCTAGACATGTGTTCTGGACAGGAGTTGGTAAGTCTCCAACTCTTAAGCAAGGAGGGATGATTTGCAGCCCTGCTCTGGAATCACTAAAGTTGCAACTAGAAAGTTCTGTTGCATAGAATTATAGCTTTGGCTTCCCAGGACGAGCATGACGTTTCAAATTATGCAGTGGTTTGATCCACCATCTGATTAAGGCTTCATGGCCAGGCGCGGATGTCAATCTAATCACACGTTGTTCTTTTATTTATCATGCTGACAATAATACAAGAATTGTAGAATTTAAGATATTGTACTTTGATGTAACTGTAATTCTCATTTAGTCAATTTAGTAAAAAAAAAAAAACAAAAAATGTTGATACTGTATTCAAAATTATCGTAAAACCCATTGATTATTGCAATTCGATTTATTTTTATTTTTTATAAGAATTTACATACTTTGAAGGAATTGGTCACTAGTAAGTTAACTGAAATTAAATATTTGCTTAATTTAAGGAGAGGCCTTTGAATCGTATATTAAAGTGCAATTTCCGTGCAATTGATTGCAAACTTTAATGTTATGTTACCGGCTGTTAAACGGGAAAAGTATTTATCTCAGGAATAGAAACTGTCAACCAGTAACTGTGTATTAATTATTTTCATAAGATGTAAAATTTTATTTTAAATGGAAAAATTATACAGATATCAATTACAGAAAAACCCTAATGCCCTAATGATAACTTAATTTAATTTAATTAATTTAATTTAATAAATAATTATTAATCTTAGTAGCGGTCTTTTTTAAATAATTTTAACCTTATTTTTTTTTTAATATTTCGCTTTCCTGTGGAAAATTATTGTTTATAAAAATAAAAATTATAAAAAATAATTTCCTGAAGAAGCGAATTATTGAAAAAATATAGTGTTAAATTTATTTAAAAAATACCGCTACTAAGATTAATAATTATTTATTTAAAAAAAGAGGTCGAATAAAAATAATAATCAAATTTCAATATAATATAATTTTATTCCAGTTTCTAATTAAAATTATTTTGAACAACCGATATCCTATATAATCGCAAGTTAAATAAAATAAATAATTTTAAGAAACCTTTGTGATGTACCAAAAAAATCAATAAAATATATTGAAAAATAATTTTTTTTTAATTCTATACTATTGAAAATAGACACAAGTTATGCTGCAGCAAAACGTTGCTCTTGATTCTAAAATTGTCAAATTTCTATTTTTCTCTTAACACTAAAAATTATAATTTTACCAAAATGACTAAAAGATAAATCAATCAATCAAAATATAAATGTGTTTTTTTTTAATTTCTAAAAAAAACTTAACACTTTAATTTAATTATTATTATGTTGCTGTTTATATATTCCTAATATATATTGTAGATAAAGGGTGAAGCAATAAAAATTTTACAAAATGAATGGGAGAATAGAAAAGTTAGTTTACAACAAGCATTTGGTCTGGTCAGCAATTTTAAGTCTACTATTTAACGCAACACCACTTTTCTCATTGTCGTTCAGTTGATCTTATTCAAAATCGCTCATTTAATGCAACAATCTATAAATCTTTATTTAATAAGTAAATTCAAAAAACTTGTCTATTTGAGGCCAGATGATTTTTAAGCCAAAATATAAAACGATCTAAAAACCAGTTGGCCCGATATATTTTTTAAAACAATTTCATAATCACATCTTCTATTTCATTCCAAATATATTTCAACATGATATTACTTTTGCTTCCCCTGTTATAAATAAACCTACACACACAATGCAGTTTATTGAAAATATTCGTTAATCTTTTAAATCAATTTCGAAAAGGCTTAATAATTTATTTTTATTCATTCTTTATTAGGTTTTTATGCTTTTATTATACTAAAATTTTAATATTCGTATTATGAGAATATTTATGAACAGTGAAGATTCATCAACATGGACAAAGATTGAACATTTTAAATGGAATTTCCATAAGATTTGTTTTTTTTTTTTGAGAACTTAAGCATACAAGATAAAGAATGTTAAGTTGTTGCCGTTTCCCATAGCCATAACATAAATGCGAACAGACCGACAATACACGCACTTTACAAAGCTTATTATACTTTTTAGTTTAGTTTATGCATATGTATATGTGTGTATAGAACATAAACTCATATTCTTTAGTCTTTACTATGGTATATTTTATTAACAACTACATACCCAAGGGATATCCGGCATGGTCTGCCATCAGCATTTGAGGAATGTAAAATATTCAATTATTAAAATTAATATCAACTTTTAATACTTAACAATTACAAAAGCAAATAAAGTACAAAGTAAATTTTTGCTCTTGTTAAAATTACACCCTAAAATAAATTTATAATTCGCTCTACAAGATAAACAGAAGAATTTATAAATAAAATATTAAACAGCCCAGAGGTTGATGATGGTTAAAAATAATTTCTACCAACACTAACAATTTACTTAATCACTCACGCAAGAAATAGCAAAGGCAACAAAAGAAACAAAATGAACAGAAGGAACAGAAACCATAAATATGTATGAGTGTGCTTAACAAATTGTAGTAAATATTGTCGAAAACGTTTAGAAAAACCATCTGTTATTGACCCACTACATCCTCTTAGAGAGTTGCCCCTCTTTCTAATCTTTCCTTTATCATACTCATCATAATTTCTTGCATTTTGCCATTACATGACGTTTAGTCAGATGTTCAAAATTAAGTTAAGCGTAAGAAAAGTAAAAATTATAAATTAAAATTTTAAACAATCAACCATTTATCTGGCACAAAAAGACACAGAGAATTCTAAACAGGACCAAGCGAAATGTGGATGAGCAAGTGTTCCTTCTTATTACATGAAACACTTCAAGTAAAGTCTGATGCACACACTCACACATTATTATTTCTGTATAATTTGTATTTAATTAAAAATGATAAGAATAACAACAAAAACAAAAAGAAAAACCGTTAAGGCTTCTTATTAGTATTTCGTGCATAAAATATAAAAACATTAATCTAGAATTTTTGCTGCAATGTCTGTCCGTCTATCGCAACTCTCTATCTATCTAAAACGTTCAAATTTAAAAGGCGTTACGAAATTAACTTGGTATTCCTAAAAATTGTTATTTTCGAACTGTGAGGGGCAGACAGGTCAAGTGTGCATAGTGGTAGTAGAACTTAATACACGATAACAACAAGAAAAAAAAAATGAAATTTTAAATTCAAAATTGTACCAATAGTAATAGTGCCCATTGAAAGTATACAAAGAGAGGGTAAAGCTTAAGTATAGTTTTAAAAAATCAATAGTAACCAAGTTTGTCGATAAAGAGAAAGTCACGTTGTACAACAGAGGATGTGGAATACCTGCCACTCTACAAGTATTGCTTCCCTTGCATTGTTGGGTTCGTGGAGAGGTAGGGAAACCCCTGGCATAATAGTTTAAATTTTAAATGGCCTGTGATGCAAACTTCAAAATCCAGGGTATAGTCGGAAGATGTAGCGGAAGTATGACTGTTGTATTTTCAACGAGTCCGGCATAAAACAGCGTCTCAAAAATGGCGAATTTAAAGGCAGTTTACTTGGCGATTCATCATCAACTTCTTGCATCAACTTCAGAAAGAAAAAGAAGCTAGATACAGGGTGTCCGCCGGGAAGAAATACTATGTGACAGTCGTGAAGTACACACGTGTCAATTTAAATTTAAAGAAATACATTTAACAAAAAACATTTTAACAAAATCAATCATCGATGTCATGAAAAAAATCACAATGATTGACGAAACACATTTTAATTTGAATGGATATGTGAATAAACAGAAAAGTCGGTTCTGGTGAATGGAAAACCCTCAAATTATTCAACAGTCATTTTGCATCCATCAAAAGTGACAGTCTCTTGTGCGAGATTTCATTGGACCTTACATCTTTAAAAATGAAAACGGCGTAACAGTAACTGTGAATGGGGAGCGATATCGTGATATGATTGAGAACTTTTTAATGCCACAACTGCTTGCTTTGCGCTTGAATAACATGTGGTATCAACAAGACGGTGCAACAACAATGACATTTCTGCGAGGCCTCTTCCCACAACAAGTTATTTCGAGAAATTTTGATATTGTTTCGCCTCCAAGATCGCCTGATTTGACTGTTTATGCAAACCAACCAGAAACGCCTGACAAACTCAAGCAAAATATTCGTGATGAAATTAATGAAATACCACGCGAAATGTGTAAGAATGTAATGAAAATTGTGCTCAAAGGGCTGTAAATTGTAAGGCTAACAGAGACGGACATTTATCTGGTATTGTATTCCATACCTTATTACCGACATTAAATAACACATTCATCAATATAAAATTCATTCTCTTTCATTTAATCAAAAAATATAAGCAAACAAAATAGTATACCATCCCGGAAGACACTCACCGCAACTAAAACTCCAGTTAAACGGTGTTTTGGGGTATGTTTGTCCATCTACAGTTTATGGAGCTTTTCGGCAAAAATCTGTTATTTCCCTTTTTTTTTTTTTTTTTGTCCACTACGATTTGAATTGGCTGGCCGTAAGTTTTTTTACAGAAGCATAGACTGTTAAAGCTGCAATTATACGAAAATATTTTTTTTAGTAAAAACATTGTAACGACACATTCTCGCGTTATGCTTGGAAAGAGATCGCGGCGTCCAGGGTTCGTTACAACAAAAAAAGTTTGCTTTACTAATAACACAAGAGACACTTTTGTTTTACTAATAATTTTTTATTATAACCCACTCTTAAACTAAGTTAAAATTATACTACAGCACAACTGAGCACGCCAACGACGATCCACCGCTTCGTGGCCCTCAAGAGTTCTCTCCGCCGGCTAGCCTACTGCTTCTCACACTGGAGCGAATAAGATTCTGGTCCAGTCTGAGCAGAACAGTTTGCCTGTCCACCAATTTTTGACTTGTTGCGGTTGTCACGAATAATATTCTGAGACAACCTTTCCTCGTCTAAATTGGTGTTAGCCTCCTTTACGCTCTTGTCAGTGCTGTTCAGCTAGGGCGAATAAAATTCTGGCCTGGCTGAAAAAGTGTGGCCTGGGCGATTAAAATTCTGGCCAGGTGAAGCAGCAACAGAACATGCTTGGCCGGAAACCTTAGCTATTCTCAATTAATTCAAATTCGAATAAAATTCTGGCTTTGATTAAGTGAGCTGAAGACTATTCGCAAGACTGTTTTAATTAAGTTGAAGAAAATTCTAAATCACTTAAAGAAGTCTTACCCGGTTGCTTGTCCGGTTGCTTGCCCGTGGCTAACTCTTAAAATACTAAATTATATCACTTTTATATGTCTCAGCTAGGCACACCTACACACCCATACCACTAAACGACAGCTGCTTGCGACTGTTTAGGGTTGTGTTTAATGGTATGTTTTTCTTACGGATGTGTCGTCATGTTAATAAGTAGGTGGCGCTTCTTAACGGATATTATAATTTCAGATATTTCATTAACAAATAATAAATGTAATTATAAAATATAAATATGAATTACAAAATATGAAAAGTGTATAATAAAAAAAATTTTTTTTTAATTATGAAATTTATTAAACAATAACGGCTGTATGCATAAAAAACGCTTATTTAAGCTTTAAAGTACACGTTAGTTAACAAACACTTTAAGGCTAACAGACGTTTGTTAAAAAATGGTATTCAAAAACAGTATTTTAGCTAATGTATGCTTTAGTAAAATTAGTATTTTGATTCTGGCAATGCCACTATTTTCAGTTGTCACGTTGTAGTTAACGATGTATAAAAACGAATATTATTTATCCGGGTAGTTAGATCCATAAAAAATGTTTTTATTGTTTTTCATTTTTTTCAGCAAAATCAAAAAATTTTTTTTTTTTTTATATTAATCTTTTCAATAAAAAGCAAAGCAACCAAAAAAGGTTAATTTGCAAGGCTTAGGAAGAACTTACGAAGAATTTGTTCATATTAAAAAAATAATTATTCGGATAACGAGCTTTGTTTTGATTATATGTACATCAATAAAACTTTTGTTTAAAATAATTAATTATAATTATATTTTTGTAAAATATAAAATAAAGATGTAAAAATGTTTTATATTGAATGGCATGTTATGATTTAGTTTTTATTATTATTTGTATACCACAATTTGTTTAAATAAATATTTTTTAACATTTTTGGAATAACAAAGTATAATTATCAATTGAGCCGTTTACATTAAAATTGGCATAAGTCACAACTGAACAGTTTTTTTTTTTTTCATTTTTAATAAATTTGAAATTAAGAAGTATTGAGATTTGTTAAGAGTTAAGAAGTATTGAGATTTGTTTGAGAGGAGTGTTGATAATTTACGGTGCAACAAAAATGTTTATTTTGAAAGTGGCGTTAGTCGCTGTACTCAGGAAATTAATTACCGAGCTTCGTGTGAAAGAAATGGAAACATGTAATAAGTGTGTGTGAAGTATTGTTGTGATTTTTTGACTTATTTTTATTAGTTCGAAAGAATAGTGCAGTTTACGGAGCAATATTATACTGATATCTAATATACTGCACATAATTACCATTATTTTATTTTTTTATTCTCAGGAGGTTGTTTCGTGTTGTATAAAATATCTAAGAATGTCACAACTCAAAAGCATATTACTGCACATAGTGACTTATGTAAAGAACAAAATAGTAATAGTAGTAATAGCCCCCTGCCGAAAATATCCTTCACAGTACACAACATAGAGAAAAAAGATTTTATTTCAACACAATCATTAGAAAAATCCGTTTCAGAAAGAACACTAAATACAGACTAGTTGAAATGGCTAAAAATTATAATGTTTTATAAACTAATTTAAAATAAAAAGCTGACTATAACAAAGTAACTTATGCCACTTTAAAAAAAACGGCTCAGTTTATTGTAAACACAATTTGTTTGGTTTTTGAACTTTCAATAATAAAATTGAACTGTCAATTTATTGTAGGTTTAACGTAGGTTTTTCCTACTTTAAAGTTAACAAAGGTATTTTAAGGTAAAAGTGTTTTATGAATACAACTTTAGGAAATTGTGCTTAACAACGGCAGTTAAGCCTACTTTAAGTTTTTATGAATACAGCCGATAGAGTTTAATTGCTTCTGATTTAATTGCTATATGATCCAAAAACAAGCGTGCCGACTTTTGGTCGTCAAAACATTTATAACCAACATTGCCAACATCCAATAAAGTTTTCTTTTTGGTGTGGTTAGTGTTTCATTATTTTTGTTTTCGAGATCTTTTAGCCTCCTTTTAATTAGCACCTTCAGTAGTTCCTGTAAAAAGCACATTTTAGCAAAAATATATACATTTAACAAATCTTCGTTATGAGTAAAGAATTTTATAGAAGTAAAACAAAATGGCAATACTTATCAAGCTCATTCTAATTTTCAGATCTCTGCCTCTTTAAAGTGCTTACTTCAAAGGATTATTTATTATTACAATATTTTTTAACCAATAACTTTTCCAATTTATAAGCGAGTTAAAACAATTAAATTTTTATATTATTAAAAAATGTGGCAACCTGTTTTAGTTGTCATTTTCTATATTTTTATTTTACCAAAAAAAAAACTATTTCGTTGCTTGTTAGATGAGTTTTTTTGCGTTTGAATAGCATAGAGAATTGTTAAAGCAATTTTGTGTTGTTGGCAAATGTTGTAGAATAACTTTTTTTCGTAAGTTTTACAGATGTTAAAAATATTTTCGTTAAAAAATTTTTATTTTCCTAAGATTTGCTGGGATAAGTTTTTCAACAACAAAAAAATACAATGAATATTTTTTAAGCTTTTTTATAATATTTTTATACTTAGATTCTTTAAGTCATTCAATCTCTGTTTTATTTATTTATTAATTTTTCTAAAATTTCCTAAGATTAAGTACTTAAGTTTTCTCAAACCTCTTAACAAATAAAAAATCAAACATATAAAAAAAGGTAAAAAGGCTTAAAAGGATTCTTTGCAAACTCTCGAAATTTTAGGCAGGCGATTTTAAACTGAGCAGAAGTAACAACTCGGGCATTACTGAATACAAACAGCAAGTGAAAAGGAAAACGTATATTTCATGCTTTTTGTTTTGTACAACATTAAAGAAGCGCTATGGTAATGAATTCATATAAAAGAACATAAAGAGAAATCATTTATGTTTCGTTTTACATATACAAATATATTTAAAAAAATCTGCAGGCATTTCTTTAGTTGTACTGTTTCAATTAACCATAATCTTTTATATTCTTTTCTGTTTTTGCAGTTGCAACCATTATTTTTTGTTGTTTTTTTTTTTTTTTTTTTTGTTTGTATTTAGTTTTACTTGTTGCTGTCCTTAAAATTAAATCTTGATTGAAACTTTCACAAAATGAAAATTTGCAATAGATTATAAGAAAAGTTTTCTGTTTAGTTTAAGAACTGATTTTGTTACTTAGTTAATTCAGAAATTTGTATATGCATTATGCAGTAATAACGTTACTATCTTGTCGATTTGTTAAAGAATTTGTATTTCCTGGTCTTTATATTTTGTTTTAGCTTCAAGTATTGAATTTTATATTATTCCTTTAAAAAGAATATTTTTGGTGTATAATGAGCGTAAGACAATGGATACTAGATACTGTTATGAAGACGCTTAGCTTAAGTTATAAAAAGATAATTATCACTGAAGAAAGTAAAGTGAAATGACCTCTTGAACACAAAACAACATGTTACTTTTAAATTCCAAGAACTAAGACTAACGATCAGAAATAGAAGATGCATAACCAAACTGAATAATAATTATAATAGTAACAGCAGGTGCAGTAAATGCGATTATATTGTTTGCTAAATGTGGAGTTTTAGAGCTTTTCAGCCTATTCTAGAACCTTTCAAAACAGTCTTTAAACGCTCCCCGACTTATGACTTATGGTAAACGTGATCAGTTTAAAGTAGTAAAGTGTATGAGTTAATTATCGTATAATTAAATCGTGCAAATCAATTAAAACTCTAAAAATCGCGTGTGTTTATTTTTGTAATAAAATAACTCAGTAAAAAAATAAACGTATTAATATTATTAATAATTACTTTCTACAATGGAATTTCTGATCGTTTGAAAAATTAAAAAAAATTAAATATTTTAAAATCATTTCTCTCAGTAACTAAATAATTGGTGAAAGCAAAAATTGATAGAGCCCAATATGATATGGTAATGCAATATCTGTCAGTTCCAGAAATTATTAACTTTACAATTTTCTAATTCTTGAGTCACAGGCTCTTGATTAACATAAATATTATTTACACCGTATCAAGTAAACATAAATTTTGTGGATACTTTCTCATAGTGGCTCATTTAAGATTTTCATTGGCATTGACAAAGAATTTCAAATGATGACAAATCTAACTACACACCAAACAAACACAGCTAATAACAGAAACTAAAGTATTTTGTTAACACTTTCCTTTTTTTTTGTTATTTCTACAAACCAATCTTTTAAAATTTTTTTTTTTTGTACAATTTTAAGATTTTCTCTACAAAAATACCAACCAGCGGAAACATCATCATTATATACGTTTTTGTGGTCAACAAGAAAAAAAAAAGAAACAACTTGCTGTCCTGGTTGTACAAATGTGAGGAGGTTGACTTGGATTTTGTTTTTTACTTTTGGAAGTTTTTGCTCTCAATTCGTTATTTAGCTTTGATCATGCATGGTAAATGAGAAAAAGCGAAAATACAAAAATACAAAAAATAAATAATATGAAAAGAAATATGGCAGAAAATCTTTTCAATTTTATGTTTATTTCCGTTACGAAAACCATGTCGAGCATAAGAAATGTCTTGTAGCAAAATAAACCAAAAATGAAATGGAAAATGATTTTCTATTTTACCGGAAGCTTAGAACTTCTGAAAATAACAAAGACGAAAAGAAGTTACTTTACAAATCTACTTTTGTGAAGTAAATAAAATAATTTACTCTGCAAATCAGTATAAATTGCATCAACAAATCATTTTGAAACTAAATCTAAAAAATATAAAATTTGAAACAAGTTTTTTTTAAGGAAAAAAAAATATTTATTTTATTGTCAAATGTGTAATTACAACTATGTGAGTAACGAAAAAAAGGCAGAAAGATTTATTTTCAGAGAAATCGTTGTATAAATTTTAGTTAAATTCCATTACACGTCTTTTCTTAAGGAGCCTAAAATCTATCTTAAATATTTCATAATTTCAAAATAACATCCAGACAGTCAAAATGTTTGTGAAAAAATCATATTTGCTGTAACTAGTAAATAAAAGGGAAAATAAATCAAATTCCCTTCTTATGTTTAAACACTCCACGGATTTTTCGTTCATGTTGATTATGCAAATTTAGGTGAGTGAAAACAAATTCTCTATATAATGAATGAATTTTTGAATAAAGCTTTAAAGAGCTTAACGATATTCTAATAAATTTTAATATGACTCAAAATAATTTACATTTTAAAAACATCCCAAGAATAACATTCTCAAGATAAATTTTATATTATTTTGTCCTTGTTCAGATTAAATGATTGTTTGTTGGATTTTATGTGAAATATTTTCTGACACTGTAAACTTAAAACAAAAAAAAATATTAGAAAATAACATGAGCCAATACGATTTTATGTCATAATATAAATATTAGTTTGATTAATTTCATTATATTTGCAGCAACTGTTATACTATTGTGATAAAAACCATAAAAATAAACTAAATAAATGATAATAATAACAACAATAACACTTCAAGTGATGAATTAAAGTCTGGTTTAATTATGGAAATATCACTTTTACCACTTTCAGTATTCAGAGCCAACTTTAAATAACAAAAAAATAAAAAAGAAAAATATATCATAATATAAACATATTTCTCGCATTCACCACCGTTGCCACTACATCTACATCTGTGAATGAATATTAAGTGAAAAATAATACACTTACACTTTAACATACAAACAAACTTAATGGTATTTAGAATACATCTACAAACTGCTTACACCCACCCACAGCGAGAATATTTTTTACCAACTTATGCAAAATTTTTTCTTGTACAAATGGAGACTTCCTAAAATAATAATTCAAATACTAAAATAAAAATCACACGGATACGTACACAGTCGAAAACAAACCTAAAACCCAAACAAATATGCCATTGCATATTTTATTAAAACGAATCACTCCTTACAAAAGCCTAAAAATCCTTCTGAACATGAGCTGAAAATCTAGCAAAAAAGAAAAAAAAAAAATTTTCTCAAGCATCGATTTTATACAAAGGCATCGATGGAAGGTGAAACAGATGGGGGGGTGGCTAATAATAAAAAACGTTTGTTTCGCGAAAAAATGTTGGGGTGTTAATGACTCGTACGAGATCAGTTTTAAAATCTTTTGAGTTAAATTAATATTTTTATAAATATACCGGGTCGGCTTCGCTCGGAAACTATTTGCTAATGATTAATATTTCATATGGAGTTAGAAAAAAATTTTCAGTACAAAGAAGAAACCACAAAATTTTTTTTTTTTTTTTTCAATTTAGTGTTTCAATAGTTCTGAGGGTAATTCATTAAAAAATAAACAAACAAAAATTTAAAAATATAATTTATTTGAAAGCTTAATATAAAGCAATACATTTTGATTTTCTGTTGGAAGAGAAAATAAACAGTGCTGACGGTGTCCCAACTCTTGAGCATGCCACATACAATTGCTCGTGGGAAAAACATTGGGATTCTAGGTTCAACCCACACACTTTTAGCGATTGTCCTTGGGATATATTAATCAATCATCATTGCAAATGCAAGGCGAACGGGAAATTGGATATGGTTAAACTTAAATGGTAAATCACTTGCTCTTCACCTACAAACTTTCCTATAATTATTATTGCTAAGTTTTTACCATCAGCGTTTTTATAAGCAATCTAGTACTATCGCACAGTATTGGCTGCTCCAACCGCTGCAACGTTAAGCTGGAAGTTATGTGGCGGCATTCCCGGTAAGTTTAATGAATTCAGGAACTCTACGAGCTAGTTAGCAATATTTTCGGGATCGGTAATGGAACCAATCGATTTATACGAATACCCTTCGCCATTAATTAAGCTTTGGATTTTTTAATTTATTTAATCAACGTATTTGTTTTTTGCATCCAAAATGGCTCTTTCACTTAACCAAAGTTAATCGCTATAATTTTGAGCAATGTATGTGAACAGTTTTGCAATTAGTTCGTCTTTAGACGTTGTAAATTGGCAAGAGCCCATTGGAAAGAAAATCTGGCCTGTTGTAGATTTAGTCGGTTTTTTCCACTGCCAATGTCTAACAATATATTAGAATAGATAAATAAATCTAGACGTAGATAATCATTCAAATTTTAAGAAATGTTGAAAGCCAACAAAATCGTTCGAAGTTTAGCTTTTATTTTTTACTTTAGCAATAAAATTTTAGAGCAAAAGAAATTTGATATTGGATTTTTCAGTATATAAGCGATATACATACTGTAACGACACGTTCTCGCGTTATGCTGGGGTAAAGCTCGCGGCGTCCAGGGTTCGTTACAAAAAAAATGTTTTTTCATTAATCACAAGAGACACTTTTGTTTTTATAAAAATAATTTCTTTCTCTTAAACTAAGTTATAATTAAACTGCACCACTACTGAGCACGCCAACGATCATCAACCGCTTCGTGGCCCTCAAGAGCTTTCGTCTCCACTCTCCGTCGACTAGCCTTCTGGAGCGAATAAAATTCTGGTCCAGTCTGAGCAGAACAGTTGGCCTGTCCACCAATTTTTGACTTGTCGCGGTTGTCACGAATAAGATTCTGAGACAACCTTTCCACGTCGAAATTGGTGTTAGCCTATCGACGATCTTGTCCGTCTTGTTAAGCTAGGGCGAATAAAATTCTGGCCTTGCTTACCAAAACAAGGCCTGGCTCTGGGCTCCGTCACCTGGGCGAATAAAATTCTGGCCAGGTGAAGCAGCGACAGCACTTACTGGGCCTGCCGATGACGATCAATCTCTCCGTGGCCTATTGACGATCTCGTCCCTCTTGTTCAGCTAGGGCGAATAAAATTCTGGCCTTGCTGAACAAAGCGCGGCCTGGTTCTGGGCTCCGTCAGATGGGCGAATAAAATTCTGGCCAGGTGAAGCAGCGACAGCACTTACTGAGCCGGAGGCCTTAGCGAGTCTCGCTTAATTCAAAGTCGAATAAGATTCTGGCTTTGATTAAGTGAGCGAAACCTATTTGCAAGACTATTTTTAATTAATTTGAATAAAATTTTAACTCACTTAAAAGAAGTATTGCCCGGTTGCTTGCACGTGGCTAACTCCTCTCAAATACGTAATTATCTCGCTTTTATATGTTTCTGCCAAGCACACATACACACCCATACCACTAAACTACAGCAGATTGCTACTGTTTAGGGTTGTGTTTAATGGTATGTTCTTCTCACGGATGTATCCTCGTGTTAATAGATGGCGCTTTTTAACGGCTATTATAATTTCAAATATGCCATTAACAAATAATAAATGTAATTATAAAATATAATTATGAATTATATAAAATGAAAAGTTTATAATAATAATGTTCTCTTTTAAAAAAAATTGTGAAATTCATTAAACAATAAATATTCAGAAATGTAAAAAGTGTAAAAATTTGTGAAATTCAAAAAAAAATTACAAAATTTGAAAAACATATATATAGAGTCTAAGTGCTTGTGATTGAATTGCTATGTGAACCAAAAACGAGCCTGCCGAATTTTGGTCGTCACAATACATATGTATGTATTGTTAAATTGCTTTATATAAAGCGTTAGTAGAAGTGTCTGTGTGTTTGTTAAAAAGGCGCAACATAAGTTCAACTCCCATCAGTGACATTAAATGAAGAAAAATTTCATATTCAAATAAATATTTTTTGTTTATGAAAAATTTACGAAAAATCAGTATAAACCTTCCCGTAGCATAAATCTAGATAAGAAGAGCGGCAGAATTATTCTTAGTGGTCGTATTATAAAGGGTGTTTTTTTAAGCCCGATAGAACTTGAAATTGTAAAAAATAACAAAAAATTAAATTGTAATCAAAATTTCTTTTTTATTCGAAGGATCAATACGTGACATTAACATTTGAAAATGATTTCGGGCATATGTGCACCGCGGCTGTTCTTGACGAAGCGCATTCTGGACGTCCAATTTTGGGCCACTTTTTCGAGCACTGCTGGGCGTATGTCACGAATAACATGAACAATGCTGTCCTCCAAGGCGTCAATTGTTGCTGTTTTATCAGCATAAACCAGTGACTTCACGTAGCCCCACAGGAAATAGTCGAGTGGTGTCAAATTGCACGACCTTGGAGGCCAATTGACAGGTCCTTTTCTCGAAATCAAGTTATCGCCAAATTTTGATTTCAATAAGTCGATGGTTGCGTTCGCTGTATGGCACGTAGTTCGCTGTATGGTGCGGTGACGATCTCCATTGACCGTAACGCGAGCTCTGGCCTCATTTTTGAAGAAATAAGGTCCGATGATGCCACCAGCGTAAAAACCGCACCAAACGGTGCATTTTTCTGGATGTAATGGAGTCTGTAGGGTCTGTTGTGGATTGGTCTCACTCCATATGCGACAATTTTGCTTATTAATGAACCCGTTAAGATAAAAATGCGCCTCATCGCTGAACACAATTTTGCGATAAAACAACGGGTCAGTTGCCAACTGCTCTAGAGCCCAATCGGCGAAAGAACGACGCATATAATGGTCTCGTGGCTTCAATTCCTGCACCAGCTGGATCTTATACGGGTGTAGGCCGAGATCTTTGCGCCCCAATTCCTGCGACCGACGACGAATTGATAAATTTGGATCTTCTTCCACATTCCTTCGACGTGTTGGTGTTATTGCATCCTCTAGAGAGTATGTGGTACGAAATCTATCGACAGTTCGACGAATGGCTTGTTCAGATGCACGATTATGTACGCCATAAAAATGACGAAGTCGTCTATAAGTTGCGCGAATCGACAACTGATTTTCAAAGTAAATTTGGATAATTTCGTAGCGTTGTACAAGCGAGAGTCTATTCATGATGATTTGTCAGAGTATACTGCAACAAATAAAAAAAATGTTTCATCAAAATTTCATTTTTTGTGTTACTTTTTACAATTTAAAGTTCTATTTAGCTTAAAAAAAACACCTTTTATAAGTTGGTGGCGAAGCCGAGCAGCATCAAACTTCAGCAGACCATTACATAGTGAATAAAGCGCTGTAGCTAAGTTAACTAAGAGAGCCATGTTGGTGACCCCCTATCTCATCGGTGCCCCAGATTATAACAGTCTAGATAATTGTCTGAAACAAAAGCAGACTTTTTTAAGCAAAACTTCTTGCAGCTCCTGACGTGCCAGAGAAATACATTAGGATGCTGTAGCCATAGAATCAATATATAAATAACAAAATTGCCACATAAGTGTTATAACAAAATAGGCCTATTGAAATGTGCCATTAATAGAACCTCTACATTTCGGAAAAATAATATCAAACCCAAATTCGAGTCGCCTACAATTTAACATTTGAATTATGCTCAATAGCCTTGGAATTAAAAAATCGATGTAGAAGAAAAATTGATTGCAAATTAAACTTTTTACTTTTCTAAAATTCTTTAATATCACAACGAGAAAATATAGAATTTTGAATTTTAAGACACTTAATTCTTAATGAATTTCTACAGATTAAGAGCACTTCTTAAGACAATATTTTAGCTTGCAAAACGCAGCAGTAGATACGTATGTAAATAAAGAAACCTTCAAATTGTTTCAAAAAGAATTTGTTTCCTGGTTTTTTTGTATATAAAATCGCTGTCTTTCTGCTTTCATTAAATTATATATCAGAATACTGGGTCGCACTGCGTATATACGTGTGCATATTTTATTCACTAACGACTCCTTTTAACTGCAAAATACGTTTTTGTTACGATTATCATCTTTATAAAATAATAATGTTACCCTATGCCACAGCACATCGTTTTTAAAAGCAACAGCCAATGATAGCACCCTTCTTCTCTCTTTATCCCTACAAAGATTTCATTGAATCTTAATTTAAAAGAAAAGAATAACAGCATAAAATGCAAACAAAAAAAAAATCGAAATGAAAATATTAAACAAAGTTTATTTACTCTCCCTTTTTCCTAAAATGGAAACGAGGGGAAAAAAATTGAAATTATTTTTTTTTGTACTGAAAATATAAGAAAAGGACATTTTTATTTACAGTACTATATTTACAAACAGGCATATTGTTGCTTAAAAGAATTTTTATTATTTTGTTGCTGTTGTTGTTATTTTTTCCAGTGCCATTGTTGAACCTTATGATGGCATTTGGTATTGAATAAATGGCAAAAAAAATATAAGTATACAAATGGAGTATAAAAAAACACTTAAAATTTGCATGCCGAAATATTAATAGCAACAGCAGAGTAGAGCTACACCGGCAAAAACTGCAAAAGGTTTAACTAAATCTTAAACACTCGAGGAAAATAATAAAATAAATTTTTATTTTTGCCTCTCGCTCGCCACTGCTTTTACTAGGAAATTTATTGTATAAGTTAAGATACAATTCTCTTATTATTGTATTTTCTTACAATTATTATTAACTTTATGTTTTTATTTCACCGTACGATTAAGTAAGAATAAAAAGTTGTTATTTCAAACTCTATTTGAAAGAGTTTTCTCTTAATTCTTTTTCAACTGCAGAGCACAGATATTCGTTCTTGTTAAGTCAGTTAATTCTGCACAGTTATTGAAAATTATTATTTATTATTAATTATTATTTTTTATTAATTTAATTATATGAAACAAAATTTTCTTTTTATACAGTTAATTAAAAATAATTAAAAAAGAAAAAATTAATTTTATCATGGAATAAATAATTTATTCAATTAAACATTTTTCGAATTTAAATTCTAAAACAAAAAAATCTTAATTTTTTTGGGTATTTAATATTTTTGGACATTTTGATATTAAGTTAATTTCTAGAAATTTTGTTTTCAAAGCATTTGACTATAAGAATTTAAAACATCTATGGAAGCGCCTCTTAATTTGTAAGCACTGGTTTTAAAAAAAAAACCCTTTATATTTTAATTTGATTTATTATTTTCTTAAAGTAGTTATAACACAATTAAAACTTGGTGTTTGTCTACTGAAGCCTTAAAATAAGGCCTCTTATTGGAATAACTGTTAGTTTTATTTGTATTGCTGCTATAATCGACATGGTTTTACATACATTCTGCAAATTGACGTAGTTGCCTATCACAGTGCAAAAAATGAGGACAGTTTTATGAATATGATTTCAGACATCAATAGATGACCACAATAAGTTGGATCTGGCTTACATAAGGACTATTAAGGACTATTAAGTATAATATAAAAATAACTTTTCTATAACTACTACAAAATCTACTGAAAATCATAAATTTCTTTTTGGAAACGTATTATCACCACAACCTTAACAGATGCAGATATAAGTGCAGCGTGTCCACCGGGTTTGTTTATAATTTTTGATTAAATGAAAGAGAATGGATCTTATAATGCTATAAAGGTTTCTTTAATGTCGGTTTTATTTAATGGCGGTTTTATTTTATTATGTATGGATTACAATATCAGCTAAATGTTCGCCTCTTTTAGTCTCACAAATGCGAGCCCTTTAGAGCACATTTTTCATTACATTTTCACACTCTCAAGCTCATGTATCAACTGAATCTTATATGGAAATAAATGCAAATCTTCGTGCAAAATTGTGGCCAAACAAGCTTTTGAGCACAACGTGGAATTGAGGTTGATAGATTGTTTCGAACTTTTTCTTGTCTTGAGCAGCAGTAATGTTTTCAGCCAATCTAAAAGTTTATTGTGGACCATGCTTGGGCCTATTACCTGCATACAAAATCATTCACTACACGATAAATAGCGCGTTTTGCTAGCATGTTATTTCTTTTGCCAAATGTCTACTTAATGACTGCCAAATATGAACTGTCAAGACTAGTGTTTATCCGAAAAGTAGTATACCCGGCGAATACTCTGTACTTAGTCTGTTTATTGTTTGGTACCCTTCTTTAATTTCAGAACAAGTTTGTTTATCGGACTAAATAAATTTTAAACGGATCAATTTGAATTTAACCTAAAAATTATATTGCACAATTTTTATGAGTGTTCAAAATGAAGGTATTGAATTGAGAAATATGTAAAGTATCAGCATAAAAATAGCAACAACAACGCCCTAGAGCCTTTAAAATTTAAACAATAGTAAATGTAATGCAAACAAATAAATAAAAGTAGAAAGCAAAAAATAAAATATAAAAATAAAAATATCACATCGGAAAAATGTGATGTTCATTTCTTTTCTTTGTTTCCTTAGTTTTTAGAGTTTTCCCTTTAAATCGATAGTATAGATTTTAACTAAAAACGGCAGCTACAATATGTTATATTACTTTGACGATATATAGCGGTAATTGAACAACAATAATAGAGTTGTGTATTTTTTTTCAATTTTTGAATTTAACATAAATAACTACACATACACAAGGATATTAAAAGAATATAATCCTTTTTTTTCCCTTACTGCTGGAAGGAAAAGTGTAGCTTAATGGTAAAATTATGACATACTTAAGTTACAATTATTAGTTATTCACTTTTAATGCTCTCAAGTAGCAAGCAAAAGCAAAGGATTTACTTTATCCCTTTTTTTCTTAAGTTTAAATCCTTGTAGACAAGGAAGCGAAGTAAAGAAAATCCTTTCAGATAAATCAAAGATTTATTGTATTTTTATTCAAAGGGAATTTTTAAATTATTATGCAAATCTTTATTTGTACTTTTTAAACAAAAATCTTCACTTTCACCATTTCTACATGTCTACATACTCATTCATATTTAACGTTTTGCATTTATTGCCTTTTGTTTTAACACTTATTAATAGAATGATAAAATAAATAAGGGGTAAATTTTTAATCGCTAGCAATTTTTAAGAGTATAAAAAGGAAAATCTGTTTCGGAAAATAAAACAAAATTCATTTAAAAGAATTTATGCTGTTTCAAACTCTAAGTTGTGCAATTTAAACGTCGTAGTCGACCCAAAGATGATTTTTTAATTTTGCCAAATTTTATTTTTTTTTTCGTTAGCCAGCGACCCCTCAATCCTGTAATTTATATATGAAGTTACTACTACGGTTGAAAATTTTAAGTTTTTTTCCAATTACAATGCAAAAGATGTCCGTCTGCCTGTAGTAGTTTTAAAAGTCATATCTATATAAATAGGTGTAGATTTTAAATTTATATATAAAAATAACGCTTCTAAAGCGAAGCCTTTTAATCCTTAACTTCAGTTTAGGTTATGTTGTTGTAAGGACTATAATAATTCTAAATCATGCAACAATTTTATATGTATTTTTATGAGTAACACTTTAGTTTAAGCAATCAAAGCATCAATGATTTCATTATCATGGGCATTTCAAAGCCATCCCACAGAAAAATGTTTATGTACCTAATAAAGGCTATAGTATTTTGTGAAATTTTATTAAAGTTTTTACTGAATGAATTCAATTAATTATTTATTAAGAAAAATGTTTCCTTATTCTTTAATAAAATATATAATTGATTTAATCAGTTAATTGATTAAAATTAATTATGCCATTAAATTTGCTGAAAATTGCAATAAAATTCAATAAAAAAAAGTAAATCCTTTATCGATAATATACTGTTTAATACGATAATGATATCAAACTAACTTCATTGCAATAAAAGAAAAAAAATTTTTAATCATAATTGAGTCAACTACTTGACGCACATAAGAATACAAGTCGCAATTAGAGACGTCCTGATGAGTTTAGCGCATCATTACTATTTTTTTTTTAATCTTAATCAAATAAAATTTTATTTCTACAATTAAAAACATTTTTACGACTTTTAAATATATACAATATTAAAGAAGTTTTAATTCTTTAATAAATATCTTTTTACTTTTCTAAGACCTTTTTTATATATAAATTTTTTTTTTTTTTAAATATAAAAATTTTTTCATGAAGAAGCTTTCCAAAGGAAAGCGAAATATCGTGAGGAAAAAAATATATAAAAAAGATCTTAGAAAAGAAAAAAGATATTTATTAAAGATAAATAAAAACAGATCGGTTAAAACACAATAAAAATTATCAAAGAAGTTTTTAATAAAAAAATTATATTTTTTAGTTTCTTTTTTATCTCGTTGGTTTCTAATCTACTCATAATATTAAATTCACCAACGGCAAAAATTACATTTCACTTAAATCAACTTAATTTTTTAGTTTTTTTTTGTTTTTTTTTGTAATATCGATTTTATAAATAGTAAAATATATATAAAAATATATTATTTTAAATTTCAACCCACTAAACTAGCATAACAACACGTTAGAAATTAATACTTTTTATTGTTATTGTAATAAACAAAACACAACCTATTTGGGTGGTGACTTGACCACTTTTTTCATTTACTTTCCCCTTTTAACTAGCCTCCTAAAACCAAAAAATTAGCTATTTTTTAATTTAATTCAAACCACAAAAATAACTACCACCAAATTACGGAGCAAAATTTTTAAAAGGTTTTAACTTAAAATAATTGTGAAACATCATTTTCTATAGTTAGACAATTAAAACTTAAATTGTATTTGTTTATCTATAATATTAAATAACTCAAAATTTTAAACATGCTAAGGGTTATAGAATTTGTAATCTTTATTCTGTATCACAAAAATAAATTTTATTATTTTTTGAAACGTTAAAAAAATGTTAAAATTATTAATTTTAAATATTTTTTAAACTACTAACCGAAGTATATTACTGGTTATTTCTTTCACATAATATTTTTACTAACGTCTTGTCTAATTGTTGTTTGCTTGTTTGTTGGCTTTATATTCAAAAAAATAGTATTTTTCTACTGAAGAACTTTTTTAATTCAATAGAACTGACATAAAATAAAAACTTCGAAAATGGGTATTTTATCGTCATTTGTTATTTAACAAAAGTTATAAAAATTTAAATAAAAATAATTTTCCTAAAGCCATCATATCATCATTTATTTTTTAACAAACTTAATGTTTGTTCTTTTGTGTCCTAATTAAAATTATTATTATAAAACACTTTAATATTTTAAACTGTAGAAGCGTAAAAATTATTCTTTCAACTCAACATGGAATAAAATAACCATTAATCATGGCTTTGTTCTCTTTGTTCTGACTAACATAATAAAGAACCAAACAAGCAGAACTAATTTCTAAACCAAGGTCAGTTATAGCATAAATCATTAATAAACTTGAAAATATTTCAAACACAACCCACAGAAATATAAAACAAAAAGGTCACCAAGTGTGTACCACAAAATAGTTTATGAAAAAAAAAACACGGCATCTACAACAGCAAAATGAGAAAAAGTTTTCGAAATAAAAAAATTGATTTTAATCTACTCGTACACACCGTAGAATAATTATAAAATTACATTACGGGCCATCAGGCCGTATGAGTAATTTTGCTGAAAAACATTAAAATCCTCTTATAGAAACTAACGACTTTAACGTTACAATTACAATATAATGAAAATATGTTAAACTGATTGTTTTAATTTTTAATTGCATAAATTTAGCAACCAAAAATGTTTATTAAAAATTATAAAAGGTATTTTGTGTTTTTTGTTTTTTATTTTTTTGTGTTTTTGTTAAAAAGACGCTCAAGAAAAATAAACAAAAATTGTTCGTAAACACAGGTAAAATGTGATCATCTTAAAAATGAAATTTAAGTATGCGAAAGAAAGTAGGAAGAGAAGTAAAATTTAAATATACTTATTCCCTGAAATTTCAATTATTAAAAATGGAGAAATAATGTTCAAAATGTTTTCAGCGACATCACTGAAGTCAACAGATCCATTAACAATTTATAAATGTTGCCCATAATAACGAGTAGCTATAGCTATATCTTCCATGTAATTATGTATCTTATTTATGTTTCTATATGAATATAAAGTGTGTTCTTAATATTAATAAGACAAAGACATTTTCCTTTTAATAAGTAATCGGGGGTGGGGGATTGGGTGGGTGTGTTTTAAAAGGAAAAATTATGTTTTAAAACTCATTTGTTGTACAAATGTCATCAAAAACAAAACAAAAAAAATGTTAACATATCCAAGTGAATGTTAACAGCAATTAACTTATATTATATTTCTAAGCACAACAGGAAACGTAAATTTTATTTATTAATATTTTTTTCTTTTTCTCCCAAACGAATTCTAAACGAGCTTTGTCAGCAGTGTATCATAAATTCCCAATAAATGTAAGAAAATTTTATATCAAAAGCTTTTAAATTGATTGGCATCATACAGTGGAAAACACGTTTGTTAGTTTTTATTTCAACATATACGTGTATGTATATGGATATGTAGGTATGTAGTGTACGTATAAGTAAGTTCCAGAAACATAGTCACACTCATACACATAAACATAAATATTTATATTTAACAAGAATACAGGATAAAGATATTCCTAATACAAAACGTGACCAGGTTAACCAGTAGCAATCGAAAAGTTGAATTTTTTATTGAAACTGACTTATGCCGGAGCGATTTAACGACTGTAAGTAACCATCAGCTTAAATCTTTTTAATAGTTATTTTGCTTTTTCTTTTGTCTTTTCGTTTTGTTTATTAATCAACGGACAAGTTGTTAAAAATGTTTCTTGTATTGCAAAAGCATACAAATTGCTTGAAGTGCTCAATTATAGCTTTCAGTTTGAGAATTATATAATTGAATCAATTAATTATTTTTTTAAGAAATAACAATAATAATCTTTAAAAAATGCCAATATTTATTAATTATTACTACAGTGAGTGTTAAAGTTATTATGGTAACTTAGCAAATAGAAAATTCTATAATAAATTTCATATTTAAGTGAATGTAATTACAAACCTAAATGTAAAACATGCCTACAAGACTATTGACCTTTAGATGCATAAAAATAATAAAGGCAAACCGAACTAGCAACTAACCAGCCAACATTGATACAAATACCCATAAACAACAACAAAAACAACAATAACAAGAACAATAACATTAAAAACTTCCTGGTTCAACATAAAAAAACTTGCACTCACCCCAGCATACTTGATCACTACAATGCACTCAGCATAATGTGGGACAACAACAGCAAAAACTCTTTCCTAACAGCAAATGCTGTGCAAAACATACCTTCTTCATGCACGCATTTGTACACGAACATGAGCATAATTTTTTTCTGTTTTTTATTGTAAAAATTGTAAATTCTTCTGTCCAAGACTTTACACGATACAACAAAACTAAAAAAGCAACAACAATTGCAATAACAATACAAAACAGTGCAGAAGAATAAAACGTTTTTCTAAAGAATTATTGTTGTAACAACAACAACAGCAACAACAAACAGCAGAAATAATCTACACTCGGCCAGGCAGAGAAATATGCCTTGTTCCAAATTCAAATGTCTACAATGGCAAACACACATACTATAGTCGAATACATAAACACATACGCACACATGTAGCCGCAGCAATACAATCCATGAATTATGCAATTTTGTGTAAATGAAACTAGTTTTTTGTTTTATTTCGTTTTTCAAATGATAAAAGAATGTTTAACTGCATACAGATACGAGTATTTAACAATAGATGTCTCACCCATCATCAACATACGAGTACTCACTCATGCCGCAAACAAACGTAAGGCGAGAAAAAAGCTAAAAACAATAATTTTACGCCTGTTTCTTTAGTGTAATGACGGATCGCTTAGGGTTGAGAAGCGAAATAAAAAATATATAAATACGCGTAAAATTCTAAAAAAAGAAAACAAAAACACTCAAATGTTTATGCATAATATGTATTGCATATGTACGTGGCCAGGCTGAAAGGCTTCAAAAAAATAGTATATTTTGTTTCGAAGTATTAAGATGTTCCTTAACAACAAAAAAAAAACACTCTAGCGTTTACTATTCACTATTATTGGCGAAGATGCGTGCATCTTCGATATATCACTGCTAATAGAGGCATAAATGATGAGCTTTTTTTATCTAATATATAGAAAGGCTTTATAGAGGATAGAGGTATAGAACTTTAAGTTAGCAACAATGTTTTTTTAACTGGAGGCAACCTTATCAGATGCCAAGTGGTTTATATTTCATATGGCGTGCCATTTCCACATGAAGCTCACTTTTGTTTGGATCGATAAACAAAACTAACTTAATTCAAGTGATGATAATCCGTAATTAGATGATGAAGCACCATTATATCCAGAAAATCTGGCTATTTATTGGCTTTATGGGCTGCTGGAAGCATTGGTCCGTAAAACTGATGCTGATCAAAACGTTACTGTCTATGGAGAACTCTATATAACCCTGATTACTGACTTTTTCGTTCACCAGTTGAACATCCACCTCGTGTTACAATAGATTTATGTTTGGATACCGCATAACTTCACGTTTCGGATCGGTGATGTGGCCTCCAAAATTATGCGATTTAAGACTGCTTGACTAATTTTTGTGGGGATAAATGAAATCCTTAGTCTGCGCAATGATTGCAAACACTCACGACAACATTTACCGCGTAAATGTCGATATACGGCCAAAAACGTTGAAAAAATCATCGAAAATTGCACCTCCAAGGCCACTTCCGAGCCCACCGTGGCGGTCGTATGCCACATTTAAATTCAACTACCAGAAAATTATTTTTCGAATAAAGTGTATTTAAAGTCAATTTAAATTAAGTCACCTGTGTTATTCCATTTTAAAGTTTATGCCTCTATAAAAATAGCTTTTAGTGTTATTAAGGATAAATTCAAACTGCCGTAATGAAGCTGAATATCCTACATAATGTGTGGTAAATCTTATCAATTATTATTTGCCAAAATTAATATCATTTTCGGAAGGCCTTCGTTCAATAAATGTAGGCAATACATCTTGGGCATGCAAATCTTTGAGGCATTTGTTTGCATATTTGTGCATTCATTTTACTCAAAGCTGTGTTCGTTCGTTCGTTGACGTTACTCTTTCACTTGCTCGTACATTGTTCAGCCATCACGAACAAGTATTAGCATACATTCAGCAGTAACAACAACTACGAATATTAAATGCTTTAAAGTGACAATAAGAGTTAAAACTAAACGCCTACTCGTACATATGAAATAGACTAAATATTTATCTCTAAATATACACAAGTGTACTTGTGTGAGTGTGATAAGCATAAAAATGCATAAAAAATTACGAAACAACACAAAAAAAGAAAAAATTAACTCAAACCAACTTGTACTTGTAGTTTACTGACAAGTTGTCGAGTTTATGTTATTATTGTTATCCAACAAACACTTCACATCTTGTGTTATTTTGCTTGATTGTCTGTATGTCGGTCTCTCTGTCTATCTATCTGTCTGTCTGTATGTCTAACTGTCCGTCTTTATTTTATTTAACTTACATATACATTAACATTTTATTTGATTTATATGTACATCGTTTTATGCTAAACCAAATAGAGGGAGGCTAAAATAAATAAAACATTTAAATTTTAAAACAAATTAGAGATATGAGTATTTAATGCTGCAATAACCTCTGCCAAGACAACATTTATTTAATCACAAAAAAAAAATATAAAAGAAAAATAATCAAAAATAGATTAAAGTTTTAAAACTCAGGTGATATATGAATTGATGTATAATCAAAGGAATATATGTACATATGTATGTATGTATATGTATATTTGTCTTATAAATTTATGTCATCGTTTGTTATTTTATTTATATACAAATTAAATAATTTTACTCTTTCTTCGAAAAAAACTCTAAAGTTTACTTAAGATTTAACAAAATATAACAATAATGAAATAAGTAATAAAACAAAGTATTTTATTAACATAAACAATTAACAAAAGGAAAGATAAATAAGATACCGAGTTTTTAATGTTATCAAATTGAATTATAAAATATGACTATTTTTTTTACTTTTTAATAAATAAAATAAACAATCAAGAAATATTATTTTTATTAAATACTAATTCCTAAATGTTTAATATTTAATATACTTAAACTTAAAATAGGATTTAGGAAAACTTAAAACGTAAAATATAACAACAAAGCAAGATAACTTTTTTTTAATAATACGGCAAAATGATTACCGTTAATATTTAACAATAAATATTTCATTTATTTAATCTTATATTCTTAAAATATGCTAAACTTATTTAAAAAAATAAAAAAAAATATTTTATTGAATTGAAGGATTAAAACCAAAAAGAATTTTAAATATAAACAATAAATAAAAATAAAAATGCTGAAACAAACTTGTTGATAATTTTAGTTAAAGCTTTATTAACGTGTTTGTGTGAGTTACAAAAATAATTCTCATGCTATTGATAAAGTTTTTGTACTTAAATAAAATTAATCGTTGGCTTTTCTTAAATTCGTATAAGTCTTTCCTGATAAGCTGTCAACAGAATATCAGATTTTTAAAGCAAAAATTAATTATCAATTTTATATAAAATGTGATATTTTGCCATTTTGGCCAAAACACAAGAATTAATCAAAAAGTCTTTTTCTTAGCTTTTTTAACTTTTGTAACCTGCTGCTTAGAAAATGAAGTTAATGTAGCGATGTTTGAATTCATTATATATTTAAAACATAGCATCAGTGTAGAAACAATAAAAAAATATTGAATAAAAAATTACATTAATTTATTAATTTTTTGCTAAAACAATTTGTCATTTTAGCAGATAAGATCACCGCATTTTAATAATACAAATAAAGCAATAAAAAGCAAAAATAACAAAATTCTTTAAAGTTCTAAAGTTCGAATTGAAAACTCGTAATATTTAAATAAATATGACCGATATATTATCGGTTAGACTGGATAATTAATAAATAAGGAAAATATGAAAAAAAAATAATTACACAGAAAAAGGTTTCAATGCAACTTAAGGGAAAATAAATGTTTTTAAGGAAACCGAAAAGCTATTTTATTAGACCCCAGCGATAGTAGCATTTATGGTTTAAGTAATTTTCATTTCCATCCACTTTTCTTAAAAGTCATTTTTGTGTAGAATTATTATTTCCAATAACTCACTTTTATAAATAAATGACAAGCAATATTTTATCACAATCCTCTACTACTTACTATACGTTAAATGATTTATAGAGAATAAATAACATTTAAAGAAATTTCCTTTTATACAAAATATATTTTTATTTATTTTTATTTATCTCGTACATCAAATAACATGTTTACATTTTTGGGATTTTTAAAACATATATTCCAGGAAATTATTTATAATAAAAAATTGAGTAAGAAACACACATGAATGTGCTTATTTGTTGTTTTGTTGTTGCTATAATACAACGTAAGAAAAGCAATAGAAAAATAAAATATATATAAACACACACCAGCCACATTTATTTCAACACATGTTTATGCAACATTTCAAGCTGTGAATTTAATTAAAAAACTTTTCGAAAATTTTAATTAAAGTTTCTTGAAGAAAACAAAACTATGTATGTGTTTGTATAGGCTGCAACAAATCTTGCTTACACATACATATCAACAAGAACAATTGTACAAACATATAAAGCTACCGCACACTAACACCAGCTTCCAACTACCGCTGTAATACAAATTCAATTACACACTTATAGAGCAACACAAATGAAAGTGTAAATGGTTGAATGAATGAATGAATAAATGAATGAAAGAATGCAGTTTTGTACAAGATTTTTGGTCTCGTTGTTAAATAACTAAAACTTAGTCCAGCTAAACGTTAAGTTTTACTATTTTATTTTAAAGAAGTGAACTGCAGCTTGTATTAGAGCTTTAATTAATAAAAACCTTGATCTTTTCTAAGATACTTCTGCTATCAGAAAAGTTAAGCAATGAACTAATTGATGATTGAACATGAAAAAAAATAAATGTAAAAATGCAAATTTTCGATAAACAAAAACACAAAGATAATAGTTTAGATAAAACGGCCTTTTTAAGAGAGGGCAAAGCTAAGCCGATTTAACTTCAATAGCGACAGTGTTAGACTTCAACAAATTTTTTTTTCAGGTAAAAATATGCCCTAAATTTACCTCCTCACCCTCGTAATATTTGTATGCTATAAATAATTGTTCACACTGTACAAACCACACAACACGAAATGCCTGAAAGTAGGCAGGCAGGAGGTTTCAACAACTCCTTAGGCTACGCGTACAAATTTTTATGCACATAAAAATAAATGCAATTCAATACAATTGCAATCATATATATTTGTAGATACATTAAAATGTGTGTGTGTGTGTGCATTAAATGAGTTTACGAGTACAAATGACATTCGCAATGTATGCAAATAAATACATGTCAACACATTTGCTACAATAAAGATAAAAGCCAGAATGTTATTGCAAAGAATTTAATATTATAAATGTTGCAATGGAATCTGCGTATGTCATTTTAACAAATAGCTGCCTTTTCAACTAATCTTTTGCCAGCAGTATCTTTTCCTTTATTTTCCATTTTCTTTACATCCACATAAATGCATTCATTAATTGGAAATTGCAAATCTTTAATATCGTAGTACGTGTACATACAGATATAAAATTCTTGATTATTTTATTATCAAGTTTATTGTTGTTTTAAGGATAATGAATCTTAAATGACCACACAAAGTCTTCTTAAGTTGGTGTAAAAAAACTCTGCAGGATATTGAACACTTTGGGCAAAGTATTGAAGTGTAGAACAACATTCAGTTGAAAAAGATCTGCTTTGAGGAGATTTATTTGGCAGGCATGTTGTGGACTGCAGTTAGCACTGAGCCTTTAATAAATTTGAAAAAGGATTTTTACAAAAAACAGGCATCAAAAAACCCAAAGACTAAAAAATAATTTACAAACTATCACTTGTCTTATTAAAAAGTGAAAATTAAGTTGTTTGGACGCAAAGTAAAAACATAGTTGAGGTGACCATAGGACCAAGAGCAATTTTTCATAATTAAAATACATGGTCGTTGTGTAATCATATTATTGTAATGTTTAAAAATAATACTGATGTTGCTATAATTATATTGAATTTTTATATTTATATTAAATATTAATCTTAATCTTTCAAACGGTCCTTTAAATTATAACGATTTATATTTTTCACGATATTTCGCTTTCCTGTGGAAAGCTTCTTCAGGAAATTAATTTTTATATTTTTCAAAAACAAAAATTATAACAGTTTGAAAAGAAAAAAATTTTTTTAAAGGACCGTTTAAAAGATTAAGATTAATATTTAATAAAAATAAAAAAAGGTCGAATAAAACTGAAAATATTGAATTTTTATATTATAAAACCAAAAGTTTGTTGAAAGAAGAAACAACTTATTGCATCATTTAATTCTAATATGATAAAAATTAATAAACTTATTTTAAATTTTTCCTGCCGTTTATTTTTATTAATTTAATTGTAATTATTTTATTAATTAATTAATTATTAATTAACTAAACGATTAACTCAAACTTAAATTCTAACAATTGTTTTGACTGCAACCTACTTAATGAATATTCCAGTAGCTGTTTCAAAAATTAAATCTAATGCTTGTGATGTTGATGGTATTCCGTACGTTTTTACAAAAATTGTTTTCCATATATTTGTTATTATGTAATAAATTCCCAAAATATATTTCTAAAAAATTTTAATTAAAAAAAAGAAATTTTAATCACGCAAAGAAGGCAACAAAATAAATTATTATTTCTGTATTTCAAAAAATTTTTTTATTTGTTAAAAGTTGATTTAACAAATTTTAATAAACCATTCCAGAATTTTCCGGCTGACACAAAAAATAATCCTTAACTTTAAAGTTAATTTTCTTCATAAGCTTTTAAAAATACAAAATTCTTTCTTAAGAAAGAAAGAAAGAAAATTTCATTCAGTAAATCTTCAAAAAAAAACTTATTGGAAACATGGTGGCTTTTGAAAACACAAAACAAAAATATTCTTTTTAAAATTGTATTTTTAAGTAAAATTTGTTGGCTTTAATATATTTACCCCAAACTAAAACTAAAATTAAATTTTCCTTTTCCAATAATTCATTTTTGAATTAATAATATCCGCCTTATTGTCATCCTTACTGCAGTATGAATTAATTTTATAAAGCTATTAATATAAAATTTATGATTTAAATAAAACAAGTTTAAACACAGTCACAGAATACTCAATATGTGTTTAAACAAATAAAGGAATATCGGTAAAAAAAATTAAATAAAATATACATATATCATTACATATACGAGGTATGTCAACAAACATGAATAAGTTTTTTAAACTTTATTTCCTTTAAAATAATGAAGCTTTCAATAATCTAAATGACATCAATAACTTTAAAACTTCAAGGATTTTTTCAGCAGTAGTAATGTAACGTAAATGTAATAGAGTATAGAGAGAACACTGAAGATGGCAAATAGCCGAAAGCGTTTTGTTCACAAACCAAATTTGACGCGGGTTGACGTAAAATCACACCCAAAGTAATAATCAGCTTTCTTAGCGCTTAACAAAATAATTCCAATTATCAAAGCAGTTTTAAAGGATAATAAAATATCAGAACATGGATACCAATATCAATGAAACTGTTCAATCAGAGTTTAATTAAATTGTCAATAGTTTAGGCCACATCTCGTATATGCATAGAGACATAAATTATTGAAGCCTTAATACATAGTTCTAATACAACTCATGCCATCCCTTTTTATATCACAAGTATGACTGAATATCAATTTAAAAAATATTACTCAATATAATGGTTTCTGTAGAAGCATTTTATGTGCTCTTCAGCTTTAATACAAATAAAAAACTAAATACATACAAAAAAAAATTATTTGAAGAGCCCTTCATAACTTAAGGAGAACATATTGGAACAATTGAATGTCTCTTTCAAAATTTAATGTGTTTGTATGAGTATGCTATCTTCGGAATTTAAGATATGTGTGTCGGTGTATGTATTTAGGGTAGAATTATCAGTTGTGTAACTGACTGACCCCTTTTTGTTTGAAGATTTAGCGAAACTTTCTATCGGGTTTGCCGACATAGCCGGGTCGATGTTCAGCCTGTGTTATTATTTATGAGTTTCAAATCCGCAGTTAACACTGAAAACAAACGCCATCGCAAGTATCACGACTCAGCAGCATGTCAAGTCACAAGTTATCATGGCCAAATAAGGAAACTCTTAGCTGAAACGTGTATTTCGAAAACAATAGATATATAAATGGTTACGTACGCCTGATGTACTCGATAGGTATGAAGGTATAACAAGTTTCCGATTGTCGCATATTAAAGAACGACGACTACGATTTTTATCCACTTTTTCAAACAGTGCATCGCTGAAACTATCATCACCAGGAACGAATGCCAGAAATCAAAATTAATTTTTTTGGTAGAGAATTTTATGAGAGAGAAATGATCCTACAACATGTTACACTGCAAGCTCAATCGTAGACGTAAAACGATTTGTCTGATTTATCGGTGCATAATATTGCTATCATTCAAACTCAAGTATACTTATGAGGCAGAGCCGTTTCAAAGCTAACCACCCGGATCCGCCTTGAACGGCCAAGGATAAAATATGAAGAATACTCTAGCAAAATTTCTGTGCTCCTTCTCCTTTAAAAACTTTTCGTTCTTATTAAAAAGTCCTGTATGAAAAATAAATGTTTTACAACAACTAAAAGAAAAGACTTTCAGTTGGAATACAACACAATTTCAATGGTTTTGCAGATAATTTAAAAGCCATTGACACCCCTTCTGTTTATGCGGCATAAATTGTTGAATGGTCAAATAAATCACAAGAAAAGTGTCATATAAAAATCATAATCAGATGCCATGCAGTCAAATAAATGTTCATATGTGAAATTAAGTACGCTGCTTTTATTATGACAACTTTCAGCAAAACAGAAAAAAAAATCAAATTTTAAAGACCCCAAAAAATATTTTCCATTTTTTTTATTTTTCTCTGCAGTTTTTCCATAATTCGATTTATTTTTGTGTTTTTTGTTGTTGTTGTTGTATTTTTTGTATTAAGCTACGAACTGTAATCACCGGGAGGGTATGTGTTGCAGCTTTTACGTTTATTTTCAGAAAATACTCACACATAAAATGGACCAACAAGCAGACACAAAAGAAAAAAAAAAGAAACTACTAGAAAATAGACATGGTCGACAACAAAGCAACAGAGTACTATAATGGGTTTAAATCCTTCTTCTGTGTTATGTGCTTGCTGTGTTGCCATTATAGCAACTTAAGAGCACATGGGGTAAACAGCCAACATTATAAACAAAAATGTTTTATAGATTATGAATGAAATTTTACTCCCATATGTGTGTACATCTCTTCTTTTATGAAAAAGCCAAAAACAAAAGCCAAATTATTAGAACGATGATGTATCTGACGCTGGGTATTAGTTAACCTTTGAAGTAGTTTTAATTTAAATATTAATTATGAAATGTAAATTAAATACAGCCATGTACTAAGGTGAAGTCTTCTTTTAATAAATAAAGATTTGAGGAAATTAAATCAATGCATTTGCAATATGTTTGTACATGAGCACGCATACATACATACATACATGGAAATAGTATGTAAATTTGTGTTTTTGTGGTCGAGTAGTAGTGTCAGGTAATGAAATTTAAAGAGTTTTAACTTATGCTTTTGTTTGCTTTTTCAATTTAAAAAAAAAAATTACAAAAAGTTTTTAGCAAATAAAAAAATATTTTTATATAACTCCAGATGTTTAATATCGTATTCCGTTTTTGTGTTTCCCAATTTTACAGCAATATTTCCTCGGTTATAACTATTTAGTTCTCAGCTCCACGTGCAATAAATAAAGGGTATAAAAACAGCTCAATAATCGACTTTTTAAGTAATTTTATTTGTCAGTTTTAATCAAATTTATTTCGTTTTTAATTTCCCTTAAAAATTTTATAATAAAAAACAGAATTTGTTTTTTCAAAAATTTTAGTCAAAATTTGTTACTTAAATTGTGATATTTTAGACATAGAAAGTCCTTCTACGGCTTCGACAACCCCATTAAGAATACATCGATAGAGATACTTCGCTAAATTCACTATTCTAAATACAAGGATCGAGAATATATTTTTTGTATAGAGCTGGAAATAGAGATAACAACCGTAACGAATTTTTATAAATCCCGAAATTTGGTATTCTATGTCCCAAAATCTCAAAAGATCTCCGTTTTTGCCACATAATCTATCTCTGCCTTACTAATATTTTCTCTAGTTCTTAGTTCTCTAACAATGTTGTTTTCTATGTGAACTGCAGCTTTTCGTCAATTTTGTAGCGGGGAAGATCATTCATTTTGTATGGAAAATTTAATAAAAATCAACTTGATGTTGTTCGCAATTTTAAAAGCCCTGGATTTCGATTTTATGTATCAAGTGAAAATATTTCAATTCCACATGTATAAATTACCTTAAATACACTTCTATCTGACAATTTTCCAATTATCCACCAAGAGATCCTATTGACATTTTTTTATTTTTGATACTGGCATGATGGTAGCGGCCACCTGTGAACATCCACATAACCTTATTGCTCACTCTATTTTCAAAAACATTTAAAGTTTTTTGATCACTTTCATTTAAGTAAAGTAGCCTCAATAAAGGACTTGTAAACTTAAGCAAATTGCCGACATTTCAAAACATTAAAACTTGATCAATTTCGAATACGAACAATTATCCAAGTTGAATTTAAATATAATTTTTCACAAATTATTGTCAATCTCAAAAGAAATACGAGATCTATTATTCAATTATTAAATAAAATATGGAAAAATTTTATTGTTATAAAAAATTTACTTTATAAGTAAAATCAGGATAATTTTAAATAATTAAAATACTCACAATTTAATTTTTTAAATCCGAGATTAAACAATCCAACAATTCCGGATTTTTGGAGTACACAACTTGACGCATTTGAAAAACCCTATCCACCTGTGGTGAAGAGTATGTAATAATTGTGTTTGATTAAAACACAAGGAAATAGATTTAATCTTTTATTAAAGAAAATTGAAACATTTAAACTTGTAAAAGTTTTTTATTATGATACATTACGTAAGTTATAATTATGTTTATTAACAAATGGTAATTGCTTATGTGTGTATGTTTTTATGTTCGAGGAGAGTAAGAGGGTAATTATTAACAATTTAAGTTTTAACACTTTATCACAATTATTAACAATTTAAATTTTTAATACATTGCTTAAAAACACTTTATTAGAGAAAAAAAAGATCCGAACTGTACAAGAAACTGCCAACTACTACTTTTTGAAAATTGTACAAACGTTTTTGAGCTACAGAATTTAAGGAATGTTAGGAATGCAGTCCCGTTATAGTGGAAAGTTGGAAAGTTGGAAAGTGTTCCAACCAAAAATTTAAACGACTGCATTCATAACATTCCATAAATTCTGTAGCATTCTGTAGCATATATTTTGACGGTACAACCTGCCCCCATTGAAAGGGACTTTCAATTTGCTTCGATGGGTAGAGGTGCAATTTTCTGAATGCTACGACGAAGAATGCCCTTTGCTGTCTTCAAATCAACCACTCTCACCTTTCCGTCACGCCCTGGGATGACACCAACTATGCGGGCTAGGAGCCAATGCTGAGGTGGTATGTTATCTTCGTGTACGATTACGAGAGCGCCTTCCTTCACGTTTTCGTACGACTTGAACCATTTGCATCTCTGTTGGAGAGTAAGTATGTAGTCGCGAACCCAGTCCTGCCAAAACATTTGCTTCAGATGTGTCACAAGTTGATATCGCTTCAGATATGTGACATTTTTGTACCGATCAAGATTTTCGTCGGGGAATGACATCAAAGAGCAACCAATCAACATGTGGGCAGGAGTTAGCGCTTCTCCATCATTAGGATCATCCGATCTAGGTGCCAACGGCCTGGAATTTAGGATGGCTTCAACTTCGATGAGAATAGTCGAAAATTCTTCATATGTAATGCCGGCTTGAGACATGTTTTTAACGAGCAGCTTCTTAGTAGATTTAACGGCTGACTCCCACAGGCCACCAAAGTGTGGAGAACGAGGAGGGATAAATAAAAATTGAAAACCAGTAACTGAGCTGTAGTCCATGAGTTCCTTAAGAGTTTAATGATCGAAGAATTGCCGCTTCAACTCTTCTAACCTTGAGTTTGCACCAACAAAATTCGTAGCGTTGTCACAGTACAGCCTTTGTGGGATGCCACGACGACCGATAAACCTCTTGATACATAAGAGAAAGGTATTAGTTGAAAGATCCGACACTAACTCAATGTGAATAGCTTTAGATGTAAAGCAAACAAAAATAGCTACATATGTTTTGTAAGGAGGTTTGCCTCTTATGCGATATGATGTGTAGAATTGGCCACAGAAGTTGACACCTGATACGAGAAATGGACGCTGAGCCTTTAAACGATCCGCAGGCAGATTACCCATTACTTGTTGTAATAGCCGGGGGTTGTACTTGAAGCAATGAACGCAGTTTCGTACAACTTTTCTAACAATATCTCTCGCGTTAATTACCCAGATTTGTTGACGAAGAATTCCAATAAGTGCCTCTGGACCGGCATGGAGATGTTTGCGATGAAGGTATTCGATGAATAATTGTGTAAACTGATGTTCTTTGGGTAAGAGTGCAGGAAATTTGGCATCGTACGATAACGGTGCATTTGCTAGCCGGCCGCCTACTCGAACGATAACTAAAATGGAGTTGCCGCAACATATTTTATCTAGAAATGGGGCTAGTTTTTGGAGGCTTGGCTTTAGAATTTCTCCTTTGTTGAGCGACAAGATGTCTTCTCTAAATGTTGATTGTTGAATGCAGTATATAATTCGGTAAAAGGATAGTTGTAGTTCATGAGAGCTTATTAAACTATTTCGAAGTTCCTTGATGAAAACACGATGCACATAAGCGATGATACGGAGAATTCGCAGATATGAAGAGTGAAGAGAAATTAATTGATCCATGATTGATTCTAAGGCTAAGTATGTAATACATAATATGTATAATATGTATAAAGACAATTTTATACTTTAATAGATAACAAACTTAGCGATATTCTATAAACATATATTTTTTTAAAAAGTAAATGAAACTTTTTGAATTTGCCATTTTTTGTAAATTTCAACAAGCTAACTATAAAAACTAGACAACAAACATTAAAAATTACATTTTATATTTTTATTTGGGTACAGTTTTCCTTCGATATTACATTTTATATCCTTTTGCAATTACGACAATATAATAAATTGCATATAAATGTAATATTTGTTTTATTTAAAGATTTTAATTTCAAGTATTTAAGAAACTAACAACAGCATCAGGAGTAATAAAAAATGTAATAAGTTTTATTTATTATTCAAATATTAAGTAATATAAATTTAAATTTTAAATGCCAATACTGAACTCTGTACAAAATAGAATTTTTATATCAATTATTTTGCAGTTAAATTTTACAAAACTTTTGCATAAATATCCTCAAGGTGTAGTTTAAAATAAAAGCAGATGAATGTTAATTTAAATATAGATGCTACTCAAGGGAGATATCAAAGTAATAATTTTAAAATCATCTTATATGAAATTTTGCTTAAAGACTAATATTTAAAGAATTTAATAAAAAAACAAATTATAAGATTAATAATAATAATAAAAATAATAATTTTACAAATGAAATAAACAAATAAAGGATCGCCCAAACACAAATGAATATATTTAATATTTTAAATATTTCACTTTTCATTCTTGTGACTACCGAGACTGGTTTGGCTTGTACGTTGCGAGTGGTTTGAAGGGTATAAAATTTAAGCTGTGAATTGTTTCTAGATAATTATAATGTCCTTTGTTTAGCGCTACCCCATAAGACAAATTCTTACGAAACGTCTTTGAGCACTTAAAGCACAATAGATCGCCTGTTTAGTGAGCTGTATGATATGATGCGATATCCGTTGAAACCATAGATTATCCCAGTTCACATTTTACATTTCAGACAGGAAAAAGCCCGCATTTATGGCTCTGCAGTGCTACGTGATAAAATTTACATCTGCGCCTGGCTATGGAGCCTTAATCAGATGGTGGTCGAACCGCTATGCATAAATAGGAACGTCATGCTCGTCCTAGGAAGCCGAAGATTAATTCTAGCAACAGGTTTTTCCTAGTTGCAACTTTAATGATTCCAAAACAGGGCTGCAAATCATCACTCCTTGCTGAAGAGTTGGAGACTATCCAACTCCTGTCCAGAACACATGTCTAGCGTGCTCACTGGATATGGGAACATTTAACCAGGTAGGTGTTACTAAAGGTGAAATGACCCCGGCCACCATATAAAAACTGACCTGTCTGTTACGATACTCCCATATAGGGGCCAACCTCAATAATCAGCCAGAGAAGAGTTAAATGTCTAAAAAGACAAATAACGGAACTCTGCGGCTTACTGATTCCCGTGGAAATAACGTGGAGTTCCCAGTTGATCCCTGCTGCCTTCAGGGGACTGAACTTCCTTTTTCCCCCAGTTGCACAGGTCTAGATAGTCGAATTTCTATAAAGACCATATAAATGAAATTTTGTTTGTCGCAGCATTTTCGAGCAACAAAAATGCGGGGAAATTCATTGCTGATATATATTTATATCCGGCGAGACTCATATAAGAGCCTGTAGAATAAAATAAATTTTTAATATCTGCGTCAACGTGACTTTCGCAAAATTCTCGCGATGCTTATTTTGACTTGAGCAGCAGCCACACTCTCTTCAGTATGATGATGGTCATGGCATGATGATGGTCACCAGGAGTGTTGTCTACTGGTATACATTAACCGAAAGGCAATCAAGTTCTTCTTTCAATTTTCAATAAATCTTTAACGGTAACCACAAAAAACATGGATATAAAACGAATACTCATAATAAACGAAGAAGAAAAACTTCATACTTCAGTAAAATATCTCGAGGTCTATTAATACACCACATGCACATATAAGTATACCCTTATATACACCTTAACATATTTATGCATGCCTGCACATGAACTTATAAATGTATATGTGTGTGTGTGTGTGTGTTTATGTGTTGTTCACATGTAGAGAACAACTTAAGTAGTCACTTCACTTCTTGACTTCATATATCTATTAACATTTTTATTCACACCAACACACTCTATCCGTTTAAAATTTTTCCAAGGGCCATATAGGAAACGTATCGTATTGTAACGATAACACTTAAATGCTTCAGATTCCTATAAATATGACTTTTGTTAGGTTTTTTATATCCATCTTGATTGTTTTCATTTTCATTCATTTTTAAAACTTCAATGGCACACTAAAGGTGTGTGTGTGTGTGTGTGTGTGTGTGTGTGTGTGTAAGTGTTATTTTATAATAAAGTGAGGGCGTAAAGGTGTAGCGAAGAATTTTGCTACACTACATAAATTGCCACTTGTATGAGTAACGAAGTTTAGCAAAATGAAACAGGACCATAAAAACATTCTAAAGAAGTAAGTGACAAAGAAGAGTCTGGCTATGAGGATCATGGTGTTCCCTGTCTTTTATTCATATATGAGCCATAATTTATGTATGTCAATATTACAGCTCAGGCAATTATGTTCATAATCTTCATAGTGTTTATGAAACTTGATTATGTTTATTATTTTTTATTAATGCAAAATATAAAGGTGTAGATAGAGAAATGCTATTAAAATGAAATTCTTTACTTGTTACTTGTTGGAACGTGTAGAAAATTTGTGTTCATTCCTTTAGAAGAATATAATTATATTATTTGTAATGGTTTAATATTTATGGGCTCAAATAATATTTTAAGAAAAATCTGTGAGTGCCTAAACCTAAATTATCTGAATTTATTTCATTTCCCTATGCTATTTAACTACGAGTATAGACAATCGATTTGCTACTTTTTTAAAAAATTTTAAATTTGATGGTCAGTCCAACAAAAAAATTGTTGTTTCGTTTAGGAAACATTACTCTACCATAAAAAGCATTTCTCGTTAACTTAAAAACTAGATAGTTTTAAGAAAACTTGACGCTCTCGAAAGAGTTTGATTAAAATATCAAAGGTGTAAGTGCAAATGCTTCAGTTAAATAAAAATGAATAAATATATAATAAAATTAAAAATACAAAAAAATAATTGTTTACATATAAATTATAAAACACAATTAAAGAAGAAATAAATAATTTAAAAAATAATTATTAAATTCATTAAAAATTTTAATATATTTTCAAGGAATACATGAATCAGATCGCCGATTTGGTAGATAGCCAGGATACCGGAGCATGGGACGACGAATAGAAACTCATTTAAAGAAAATACAAAAATTAAAAAATCGCAGAAATAAGTCATTATTCTTAATAAGAAAAAATGATAAGAAAGAGAATTAGGACAGAGTGAACAATGCGTTATGGGTACTTTGTGACGAATAGCCAAGAATATTAAAATTTTCTATTGATTAAAATATTAAAAAAAAATGTATCAGTACATATATTTAATTAAAATCATAAAAGGTGATAAAAAGTTTTAAAAGAGTGAAATTAATTTTTATTATTATTATTTTATTTTATTAATATTTAATTTTTAAAATTATTAGTCGAACTATTTTTATTTTATAATCAGATGAATAATTTAAGTTCAATTCCAGTTTTTTTAAATTTGTTTTATTTTAAAATATTATTGTTATTGTATTATTGAATGAATTCGGGTGACATCGTGAGAACCAATATATATATATTACGAAAGAAAAATTAATTTTTAAAAAAAACAAAAATTTTAAAAGAAAATAAGGTGCAGCATTTTCTAGATCGCCACCTTTTGGTAGTGTGCTTTATAAACATGGTCAAGCAAATTAAGAGTATTGCAACATTAATCAGCATTGATTTTTAGAGGGGAAGTTCGTAAACAACCCAAAGCTTCTTTCGTCACATGCATTTAATTTCCCTTTCTGCTCACTTTTGTTTTAACCATTTAATTTTAAACTTTCCATTCTTCTTTCTTCACTTGACAGTAGACACTATGCCAATATCATATTGAGTGTTACCAACCTTGGATTGTTCTTATGAATGGTATACTTTTTGGAAAAAGATTTCTTTCGAAATTTTTGATATTTTGTTTATGTTTTGCACATAAAACTTCACTCCCTTGACGTAGATTTCAAAATTGGTTTATTCAATTACTTTAAGACCATAACAAACACATATTTATATTTCTCTAAAATCACGAAAAGGTAATAAAAGACTGAAACTACCAACTGTATTTATTTTAATTTAATTAATTTTAGTTTAAATATTTCCTTACCAACAATCATTATATTTTTGCACAGCTCAAGACCTTTTTTTGAATATTCTTACGAAATTTTTAGAGGGCAAAAGTACTGAAAAGGAAGGCAAGTATAAAAATACACTACAAAGAATAAAGCAAAGAAAAGAAAAGGAAGGGAATTAAGAATATTTAGCATAAAAGAAATATTTTTTAAAGTGTCACCAACTGGATTGGCGTATGATTAACACTAAATGCTTGTTCATGACAGTATCCAGTATGAGAAACGTGAAAAAGAAAATAATTCGTTCTCATTTTCCCAAACACAATGCAGTTACTTTTAAAATTGTTACAGCTGTATGTGTGCGTGCGTGCATGTGTATATACTTGTACTTTAACTTAAAAATGCATAAGATTATTTTATTATTTATTTTTACACACAAATCCAGCAAAGAAGCAGCAACCAACAGCAACAAAAAAAAATTGCTCTTTAATGTTAAAATTGTAAGAAAAAATATGTTTTTATTCAGCTACAATATTACAGCTTTGTATTTGTATTTGTTTTTATTTGTTATTCTACACACAAACATTATGCTGCATGTTTTTTCCATCATCAGTTTCCATTCGTTTACTTAACATTTTTAAGCATTTGGCAGTTGGCTTAATACGTTTGGGAAATTACAATAGGTTTCAATCAAATCCATTGCAATCCCTAGTTTTTCTTATTTAATATTTTGCGCTTTTTTCACTTTCTTTTTTCTTATTTTCTTTGTACTTTAAAGCATCGTGTCGTGGCACAACTGCATGTATCGTAGTACGTGTTTTATGCTTGTGTGATGTTGTGCTTTATATTTATTTTTTACAGCTTTTCTTAAAGATCCAGTGCAAGTCGTTTTTTGAGTTTATATTTCCTTTGCTTCCTATCAAGGTTGAGTTGGATTTTCGGTGTTACTTACAGCAGCATAAATCCTGTTGCGTAGAACTATTATAAGGCATCCTCGTCATTTTCATTCTCATCTTTATCAGCGGCAACACCATTTATATTTTGTCTGGGGAAATTCACAATTTTCTGCACGATAAGATTTATTTCTTTATACCTCCACAGCCACACACCCACACACACACACACATACTTAACTTACATTTACTTACAATATATATTTGCGGAATTCTATTTTACATTTTTATACACATTTATTCCCATTTAATATAATACAATATTTTTTTATTACATTTTTGCTTGTTTACTTGCTTGTTGTTGTTGCTTGTTTTACAAATTCAAAAAGCAAAAAGGATTATTTTTTTTTACTTTACACTTACTTGCACATACGAGTTTCAGTCAATGTGTTCTGTTTGTACGTTTTGTTTATTAAATTCAATTTGGTAATGCAGTGCTCATTTGCAATTTGGTGTTTTAAACACATTCTGGTATGACTGTTTACATTTAAAGTGGCCAATGTATTGGATATTATGAACTAAATGTATAAGCAATGTATGTACAATTTTCATGGCTTGTAATCTTTTTTAAGAATTCTATTTTTCAATACTTAAAAACAAGCTTTTGTTGCAAGAACACAATAAACCCAACCGCCGGATTAATTTCAAAATTGTTTCTTGCATTTTGAGGAAAGTTAATGTTAATAAGGGAAAGAAATCTGATGTCCTATATACATATATGGAAATTACTGCTCTTAACAGTTTTGTTGCAATTATGTTATAAATGCACATGGCACATTTTGTTCTTTTGGAATTAAGTCGAATTTAAAAGTTTCTGCTTTGTTGTCTTTAACATTGTTTTTATTTTAGTGGTCGATTGAGGAATAAAAATATTTACTACTAATATTTTCTTATCCAATATTTAAATAACCGTTATTCAAAAATATAGCCATGCTTATGCTTTAAGTTTTAAAATTTTGCAATTATTACTTTAATTAATTTAGTTTTCATATAGTTTAATTTTCATATAAAAATCGATTTTTTGTAGGTGATTTTACACAAATTGCAAATTTTAATATTTCATTCCATTCGACTTTTGTACTGACACGAAATTCGTTCGTTACTGGATTTAGTTAAAAAACAAAACTTTAATTGAATTATAAAAAATCTTACTAAATCTACAGTTCATAATTTATATAGAGCCTAATTTCCTTAACGTCTTACCTCAATGGTGGTTGACTATTACTAATAGAAAAATTATGACCGACAAAAAATGACATGGAAAATATCCTACAGAAGCAGATATGACCAGTGATGGGCGAACTTTTTGGGTGGCGGGCCAATAAATTAAAAAAAAACATAGAGGGCCATTCATTAAAAAATTATGGGGTTGCTGTTCAATTAAAAGTTCGGTTTAAGCTATATATTTATTAGTTAGATTACTTAATATTTGAAAACAACATAAAAATTTTATAAGATACGGTTTATTGTGATTTTAAGATTTAACAGATGTATGGGAAGCATGTGTCTGTTTCTGACTTGGCGTAATTTCCCCAAAATATGGTTCCCGATGGGAGGATCCGATTTTTAATAAATTAAATAGACTCTGACTCTGACTCTGAAAAGGCCTGTTCACACAAACATGAGGAAGCAAACATTGCCATACTTTTCTTCGCATGATTAATAAGCTTTGGCAATTCATCGTTTGGTAAAGATTTATAGAAATTAAGCTTATAGCTGTTTTAAATTATTATTACATTGAAATTCTATAATTTCCAATTGTAGATCAGATGGAACATTCTCAGGATTAACACTGAATGGCATTTAAAAAATATCTAAACATGGTTCGATTTTTCTAAGTAGCAAATCTGGCCTCAAATTCTGAATACAGTTTTAATAAAGATTGTGAAAAGTCTTTTAACTTGTCTTCACTCACAGGCCTCAAAGAATTAAGTCTTGGAAAATGAGTCAAATCATTTTTTCCCAAACATTTAGAAAATATAAACAATTGAGTTTTAAAAGACCTCAAACTGCCCCAAGTTTCAGGAAAGAAATCAATTTATAGATTTTTTTCCTGTAACTTTTTGTTCAGTTTATTATAGTTCTCGAGTAAATCCGTGAAAAAAGCAAACTCGATGCATCAATTCTTATCCTCCAATATTTCCCACTCATCCCAGTTTTCAGTTTTGGTTCTTAGAAAAACTTTAATTTCTTCGAGAAGACTCCAAACTCTCGAGAAGGCATGCCCACAACTCAGCCACCTGATCTTTGTGTAATAAAGTACATCTGAAAATTCTGCATCAACTTCCGATAAAAACTCGTGAAATTGTCGATGTAACAAACCAAGGGCTCGAATGGTATTAATTAATTTTAAAATAATATTAAGTACGTGGTTAATATCCAAGGCAGCCTTGCAAAGAACATCTTGGTGGATTATACAATGTAAAAAAATTGTTTCGCTTACAGGATTCCGAGTTTTATAAACTCCTGCAAATCCCGTATTTTTTTCCCACCATTTTAGGTGCTCCATCAGTTGTTAAATTAATTAATTTGGAAATTGGGGCATTAAGAGATTCCATCCCCTCTCTAAATTCATCTAAATTATTTTTCCTGTCGTCTTTCCTTTCAAAGATCTCAAACAAGCAAGTTCTTCGGTTATTACAAAGTTTTCATCGACTCCTATGATAAAAATTAGAAGTTGGGCTGTATCACTCCTGTCAACACTCTCGTCCATAGTGACTGAAAAATACTTAAAAAGCTTTTTAAGACATCCATCGAGTTGATTGGTTAAATTAGAAGAAATCGCTTCAATTCTTTTTGTGACCGTTCTACGTGGCAGTCCTATAGATTCGAAATCTTTTACCTTTTCTGGGCATAATACTTTTCCAATGCTAATTAACACATCCTTAATAAATTGTCCTTCAGAAAACGGTTTGTTACTTTTTGCTATTTTATAGGCAACAATGTGACCAGCTAACGTCGAGGATCGCTGGACACTTCTTTGATTTTTAAAAAACATATGCTGACTAGATATTTTTCTTTTCAATTCCTCTGAATGAACTTTCTTGTCTTCATCTGTCATTTTATAGTACTTCGACCCAAGATGTTTTGAATTAAAGTGCCTAGCGAGATTATAATCTTTTAGTACAGCTACCGCTTCTTGGCAGATAAGACAAATAGGCTTTTGGTTATAATCCATAAAGAAGTACTTCCATGACCACTCTTCTTGAAATATTCGACATTCCGAATCAATTTTTCTCTTTCTACTTTCGATTGACATTTATGGGGGTAAAAAACTTAGACTATTTTACTATTTCACTTATACTTTCAATACACTTTATTATTTTAATTACACAAATAAAACTGTACGTTGGCAACTTTATAATTTTACTTCACAATTTATTCTTTACGTTACGAGATTTACACTTTACACACTCGAATATTCAAGAATCTTCTAGATCTCACATATAATAGTTGTTGTTATATTATACGTTCAGTTTTCTATATTAGTTGTTAGTGTTTTATGATGTTTATGTTTCTTCTTGGAATATTGCATCAGAAAGTTGTTGTTGTCTTGTGTGTACAATATTTCCTAGAAAACTACGCAATTTGTAAACAATATAATATGAAAACATCGCATTTTTTTGCTAAAATTGTCAATTTATATCTTTTTTAAAACATAATGTAAATTTTTGTTTTTGGGCATAATTTTTTAATAGGTGATTAATTTTTTTTTTTTTGAGAAACGCTCGGCGGACCGGATTGACACCTCTCGCGGGCCGTAGTTCGCCCATCACTGGATATGACTATTGAAAATTTTCTACATAAAAATTAGGACGGATGAAATTTTTTATATAAAAATTATGGGCGATTACATTTTTGGAAAAAAATCATTACTAATTACTAAAATTTTTATATAGAAAAATTATGACTGAACAAATTATTTATATATAAAGTTATAACAACGGTTTTTTTTTTAGATAAATTATGACTAATGATTATGTTTTTAAAAAAATTTTCACTAATGAATATTTTTTATACAAAAATTAACACTGTTGAGTTTTTGTTATAGAAAATATATCAGTGATAAATTTTTTGTTATATATAAATTATCACTTATGAATGCTTTTTATTGAAAAATTGTCCCATGAATTTTTGTTATAGAAAAACTAACACATGAATTTTTATTTTAGAAAAATATCACTTTTAAATTTTTCTACATAAAAATTATCGCTGATAAATTTTTACTATAAAAAAATCATCACAGATGAATATTACTATAGAATAAATGTTTTGATAAAAAACTTATCACATGAATTTTTGTTATGGAAAAATTATCACTTTAACTATAGAAAATTTATAACCCTAAAATGCTAGCCACTGACTCATTTTTCCTATAGAAAGAAAAAAGAATATCCCTGATGAGTTTTTGCTACAGATAAATTATAACAGATGGATTTTTGCTGCAGAAAACTTATCACTGATGAATTATTGCTACAGAAAATTGTTTCTATAGAAAAATTATCACTCAATATTTTATTTTATAGAAAAATAATCACTGATGATATTTTTAGAGAAAACTACCACTGACGATTTTTATATAGAAAACTATCACTGATGAATTTTTTATAGAAAATTTAGCACCGACAAGTAGCACTTCAGGCAACAATGTCTATTTAGTCAAGTACCGAGCTACATTCTTTAGGAAAGGGATAGACAAGAGATGAAACAGGTGGTGAAAGTAGAAGGATAGTCGGAATTTAACTGCCGTATAAGACAACACAGCGACCAGTGACTATGCCTTCAACGCTGAGCAGCCCCACCAACAGTGAATTTCTATTTTTGTAGTGAAAAAGAACCAAGGTCTTCGTTGGGAATCGAACCCACAACCCCCATACTGACAAGCTAGTACACTACCTACTAGCCTACAGGGGCACCACGATTTTTTTTAAAGAAAAATTATGACTGAAAAAATGTTTAGACAGAAAAGTAGTAACTAGGAATTTTTACTTAAAGATACATTATGACTGATGATTTTCCCTATAGAAACATTACCTAATAAAATGAAAATTTTTAAGTATAAAAAATGATGACTGCCACTATTATCTGCATTGTTGCAGCTTAAGGAGAATGATTATAAAAAATAAATAATAGAGAATATATAAAAAAATATATTTAATATTCTAAAAAATAATCTATTTCTAAAAAATAATCTGCACATAAAAATGTGTTCTTTTAAAAGATTTGATTTGGTTTCTGATTAAAATTGAATTGAAGTTTTATATGATTAAATTACTTATATAATGGTTAAGTATGCACAAAATTTTCTTATATGCTTTACAATTTTGAATCAATTATTTATAAACAAGTTAATTCAGTTGAAATGAAGAAATAAATAAATTTTTAAAATTTCAAAATTTTTTTAAATAAATAAAATCATAATTACAATATAAAGCTTTTTGAGTTTCCATAAACTCTCAATAATTATTTATCAACATATCACATCGGATTAAAATTAAAGCATCATCAGCATCCATTGTAAAAAGTTTATTTAAAGTATTTCTATTTTCTTGTTACAAAGAGATTCAGTGTTAAATTGTGCATAGTTGTTGAATGAATGAGGATAAGTGAAGCTTATCATTCACAAAACAAAACTTAAAGTTGCAAAATACAAATCTCATCATAAAACAGCTACAGCTGACAACAATAAAATTATCAAATACTAAAAAAATTCTTATACATTTCTCTGGGTATGTGCGTACGTATGTATGTACATAGATAAATTTAACTGTAAACTGTTACTTTCATTTTTGTCTTCACTTAACTCTTCAGTGCATTGCAGTCAGTAGTCACGTGTCATATACTTGTCAACAAAATCTCCAAAATTATTCATAATCTGTTTTGAAGAGGGAGATTTATGCTTCCATGATTAAATTGACAATTTTTGTGTTGTCACTGACAGAGGATTATGACAAAATACTTAAGTCTCTTTAATATCATTATTGACATTGTAGTCATTAAGAAAAATATGATATTAATTATCATACTTGTGCGATTTTCTTAAAAGCATCATTATTTAGGTATTAAAATATTAGGTGGCTATTTGGAAATTTCCACTTTGAAAGCATTAGCACTTCATTTTACAACTTAAACTTTAATGTTCATCAGCATTCAAGATATTCTCAAGGTGTCATTAACTCGTCATTGAGTTACAAGTGTATTTTCTTTTTTCTCTCTGTTCCTTGAAAGTGAGAACACTTTGTATTTTCATGCGCGTGTAAATGAAAGATGGTTTGTTTTAAATAAAATGAAGAAAGTAATAGAATTAAATAAAGCGGGTTAATCTTTGATGTGATATTAAATTGTAGACTTCAGGAAATCAGCTATTTGATTTACCAGAATTTTAATAAAAGGATGTGGCAAATAATGAAACCGCCTTGAGCTTAGCGAATTATTTATGAAACCAGACATGGATGGTCAGCTGGGTTAGAGAAAATAAATTTCAAATTTCTACCAGTCAACAGTGGAATGGATTCATAATTTGTTTAAATAAATCAGCTATTGCTCAATGAGTTGAAGGATTAAAACAAAGTTTAACATGATAATAGAAAAACTCAAGCCGAAACTTAGATATTGAGCTTTTTAGTGCTTGCACTAGTGGGCAGTATTATACGCTATGGGAGGTTATTTTGTTTTTCATTAGATTTACAACATGTTTTAAAGATTTCTAGTCCATCATTAGCTATTTACCTAAACATTAAAACATTGGTCCGTAAAGGAGACCAATTTTCTAAATATGTTAACCTTTTTTTACGAAATTTATATTTTTGCTCGTATATTGCAAGATTCCAAATCTATGTTAAAAATTCTAAAATTAGCTGCAAATCTCTTTAGCTATTCCCAAAGGCATATGCGGACTTTAAAACCAAAAGTCTAAAAATTTTGAATTTTGGAATTTTTTACGCATCCTTTGGGAATTCCGGGATTTGATTATTCTCAAAGAATGTTTTCTATTTTTAATTGTTTACCTTAATCCATGAAATAGACATGTACGCAATATATCATTTAAATATATTAACAAATCATAGCTCTCATGTCAAAAAGCCCTAACTTGCATTTATTTTTTAATTTAATTTTGAATGATTCCAATACACATCATATAATACATCGCAATAGTATAAAAAATAATAGTTTTATATGCATTTTAATTTTACATATTAAATTTTGGAATGCTTCATGTGCAGTATCGACATGACAATATGTATGATTTCCCCACCAGTAATACATTTATCTTTTACTTTTATATAGGGTCCGCCAAATAACTTTTTTTTTTTTTAAATGCTATAAACAAAACTACACAGCTTCGGCTGCGTGGCATGTAGCGCCGTCCTGTTGAAACCAAATGTTTCCAATATCCTCCTCTTCAATTTTTTTGAACAAAAATTCGTTCAACATGGCCCGATAACGATCGCCTGTGACTGTAACGGCCACTCCTGAAAAATGGCCGAATTATGCCTCTGGACCAAAATCCGCACCAAACAGTGACTTGTTTTGGGTGCGTCGGCTTTTCAATGTATGCATGCGGGTCCCCCCGGGGACACATTTATCGGTCTTTATAGAACTTCGACTATCTAGACCTGTGCAACTGGGGGGAAAAAGGGAGCCCAGTCCCCTGAAGTCAGCAGGGGTACAACTGAAAGCTCCACGTTATTTCCACGGGAATCAGTAGCCCGCAGAGTTTCCGCTATTTATCCCTTTAGGCATTTAGCTGTTTCTCTAACTGATTATTGAGGTTGGCCCTTCGGGGGTATCGTCGTGGTTGTGGCCCCATAGCAGGTCAGTTTTATATGGTGGCCAGGATCATTTCACTTTTAATAACACCTACCTGGTGGAATGATCCTAGATCCAGTGAGCATGCTAGACATGTGTTATGGACAGGAGTTGGATAGTCTCCAGCTCTTCAGCAAGGAGTAGTGGTTTGCATCCCTGTTCTGGAATCTTTGAAATTGCTACTACGAAGGACATGTTGCTAGAATTAGACTTCGGCCTCCTAGGGCGTGAGTGGCGCTGCTTTTCACTCACAGTGGTATGACCACCATATAATTAAGGCTCACTGCCAGGTGCAGATGTAAATCTTATCACTTATGCATGCGGGTTTTCTGTGTCCCAAATGCCACAATTTTGCTTGTTTACATACCCGCCAAGATCAATGAGCTTCATCTGAAAAGATGATTTTTTTTTGCAAAATCGGCATCTTCTATAAGGCGATCGCAAGGCCCACTTAGCGAAGCGTTGCTCAAGCGTATACACTACCATATTCGTTCAACAGAACAATAAAACTAATTATTTGCCAAATCAAACATGAGCTAAGTGTTACCATTCACGAAATAAGCCCTATTTTTTTTTTGTTTTAAAGAGAAGTAGCACTTCAGGCAATAATGCGTATTTAGTCAAGTACCATGCTACATTCTTTAGCAAAGGGATAGAGAAGAGAAACAGGTGGTGAAAGTAGAAGAATTAGTCGGAAATTAACTGTCGTATAAGACAGCACAGCGACCAGTAACAATGCCTTCATTGCTGAGCAACCCCACCGACAGTCAATTTTTATTTTAGTAGTGAAGAAACCCAAGGTCTTCGTTGGGAATCGAACCCACAACCCCCATACTGACAAGCTAGTACACTACCTACTAGCCTACAAGGGTGAAAGAAAGAAAAGAAAAAAAGACGTTAAATTGCGGACCCTATATAACGTGGTATTAAAATTTTTATTTTGGTATTTAGGGCATTATTACATGAGGCCAATGAAGTAAACCGAAAGATTTTTTCATTAAACTTAAACTGTGATATCAGGGTTCAGAATTTTTCATTTATGAACATTCAAAAATCAACATTCATAATATTTTTCATAAATGAGAAATCTAAAATTTTATATTTATTTTTCACACTCATAAACGAACAACAAAAAATGTTCTGGTTGTTTTCATACATGAATGCGAACAACAAGAATTATTAGTGTTATTCATATGTGACAAATGATAAATTAGCTACTTCTCATTAATGTTATTTTTCATAAATGTACATGTTCATTTATGCACGTTGAAATTTTATAAAATTTCTCATAAATGAACGTGAAAAAATTTTCTACCTACGATCGCAGTTTACCGTAAAATGTAGTAAAAACACGTGGGTACATATTAACTCAAAATACAATATTGCAACATATTCTTTCCATTAGAAAGAAAGAGATGGGGAATAAAGCTTTCTCTTTCTTTCTAATGGAAAAAACAACAGTTGAGCAACAAAAGTTGAAGTGTGTAAAACCGCAATTATGGATATATCAACAACAAACTACGCGTTGCAGCGACAAAAATCGTCCAATGTAAACTGGGACAAAGAAAAAAAATAAATCGTCGCATTCACAAATGAGAAAACACAAAATAATTTGTAGTCTCTCACACATGTATGAGAAGAAGCGGCTAAAAAATGAAATGTACATATTCATACATGTATGAACAGTGACTGATTACTTCGCTACTCTGTGTGATATACACCGTTGCACAACTGTCCTAAATCAAAAAATTTGGGTAACTAGTTATAGCTTCTCTACAGGATATTAAATATCCATAATAAATAGTTAATATTTTTGAATAGTTAATACTTACCCGAGATAATGTAACCGAAGATTTTTATTTATTTATCGTAGTAACGATTTTTAAAATCCAAGCTGGAATTTCACTTACATTGTTTTTTTTTTATTATTATTTTAAGATGATATAAGCTCTTTTTTATTGAGTGATAACCCTGCTGTATTAGAATAGCATACACATGCTATTTAGGTGTGATCAAAATTACCACTGAATAAGTATTTAATAACTGACTTACCATGTTTAAAATTTAATTAAGAACGCCCAAGATACTCCTATAATGAGCTGTATGTAAAAAAAAAATATTTTAAGCCTTCTTTGGCTTAACGAAATAGTTCAATTCAACATATAACATTTCATTTCGATCTTAGCCAACAATATTCAAACAATTTGATTTTATTTACTTTCAACTATTGATTCTGCCATTTTTATTTTATTGTGCTAATGGAAAATGGCAGTTTTATCATTAAACAGTAGATAAAATTAGTCGAACCATAAACAGAGCTTATGTAATCAATTCTTTGATCCCAATACAATAAATACATGAACACTGTCGTAATACAAATTACACAAAATCAACTTGCCCCCCTGTTTGCGGACAAAATAAATGGACTGTTTTGCCTTAAGAACTTCTTACAAAAATTAAGCAAATATAATTTCACACTTCATTATACCCTGCTAATCTACCAAGCTTATTTTATGGATTTCGTTTTTTGCTTTTCTTTCTTTTTTTATTTGCAACGCACTCCCAAGTGACCACCAATCTGGTGGGGAAAAAAAAGGAAACATTTTAAGGGTGAAACCGTTAAAGTGGAAATAAATGAAACTAGTGCAGGGCCACATTAATTACGATAAAGAAAAATTGTATGTATTAAACGCACAGAAATAAATAATGTTATCAAAGGAACTTTAACACTAAATAACAACGCATACTATTTTTTTTTTTTATGTGGTTAAGGAAAAATGCAATCAATGGAATTCTAAGGGTGTCTGGCTAGCCATTAATGGCCAAAGATGCCAATAAAACTTTACACACAAAGTCACTAACACAGGAAATGAAGAAAGAAAAAAATACACGCAGAATACAAAGAATTTATCTTGAGCACATACTCTTTATGAGACCTTTTACCACCTACCATCTACCACCGTCACCAGCAAACAGTTGTGTTGGTAACTACAGTCACAGGAAACAAGTGCATTTATATTAAATGTTAATGGCAGATACTCTCACTGTGTAACAAACATATTTCATGGCAAGGCATACCACCATAACTTGCATGATAATAAACTGATAAATTAAAGCTTTCAACCAGACAATTTGTAGTTAGTAAATAGTCAGTTCTTTGCCAGACATTCAGTCATTTCTTGATTATTATTATTGGCACAAAACATAATGAATAATGCGAAGAAGGAAAAAAAATATCTATAGGAAAAACGGAATCAAGTCACACCTAAATACAATTTAGATGCTGTTTCGATAAGCAACCCAACCAAACCAATATTTTCAAAGTCAGACATCGCATGCTATCAATTCCAATTCTACAACACAAACAAAGCAAAACAAACAAACAAACAAACAAGCAAACAAACGAACAAACAACAATAAAAATGAAAAAAGGTTGATTGCGTTTGCTTTATTATTTTCTCACTTTAATGTTATCAACTATAAAGTAGCAGGACAATAACAAAGAGAAATGAACAAAACTAAAGGAAGCAAGAAAGTAAGAATGATTCAACGAACTCCATGAACTTTTCAAGAAACGGATATAACAAATACTTATTCCTTTATCAGATGAAGACAGTTACCAAAACAACAAAAAAAAAAAAGCATAAAGTGATATAAAGTATCAGTTAATAAATGAGTGCAGTTTGTAAACGGAAGGTAAAGAGCATTAAATAACGTACAAATACTACAAATATTTCAATTTCAAATCATGTTTTGCTTTCTACTCGTAATGACTTTTTTCGCTTTTTTTTTGTATACAAATTTAGATCGTAGTTTCAGACGATAAAGATTTTTCAAAATTTAGATTGTTAATGTACCAAGTCAATCTACGATATATTCAACATCTTTAGAGAGTATTCAGTCGTTTGCTTGTTTATTCGTTATTTTATATCAGCTAATTTCGTCATTTATTTTGGCTTTAAAAACAAAATTATTATCAAAGAAATTCAGTTTAATTAAACTGTGACAAAAACAACAAACTGTTTATATGTTCAAAACGAAATTGTTATTATTATCCATTTTTTATTATTACGAATGCTATTTTCATTTCTCTGCTCAATGTCATTAACATTTAAATATATAATTAAATGTTTATTTTTTTTTCTATTTTACAAAAGCGATTTTATAAACACTTGCTACAATGTCACAGTGTAATGATTTATGAAAAATAATACAAATTCCACATCATGCAAATTGTATAAACTTGTCATAACAGTTTTGTGTCCTCCTAAAATATTAAATACTATTTTTGCTATTCAACTGCATTGAACGTAACTTACAATAACTTTATAAGGATCATTGCTCGCGAGTTTTATTTGTTAAGCCCGGCAGGGAATTTTTGATTTTCGTTAAGAAAATCAAAGTTGTTAAAATTAATTATGCATTAGTTTAACATTTTATAAATAAGTAACACTAATGCTTAATAATGTTTGTGTAAATGTTTATCTGTGCAACCCTCCCCAGTGTGCCTTTCACTTCCACAGTCGGGCATTTTTCCTTACTTATGCAAACGCTAATTTTGTACGATTTTTCGTTTTCGGTTTCCTTGAATAGACACCTAAAATTATACTTACGAGGAGATCAAAAATTTTACCTGCTTATAAAAAACACATCCTTTAACAACAGAACAATCAACAATCAAAATGTTTATTTATGAGGTCATGTGTTTAAGTACGGTTACCGCCGGGAAGGTATACTACTTTGTTTTGCTGCCATTTTGATAAAAAACATTAGTCTTGACAGTTCATATATGACAGTCGTGATAGAAACGTGCCAAATTTATTATGGAAAAATATTGTGTTTTAATAATTGAAACATGTTATCAAAATCAATTATCAATTACTGTGACGAAGAAAAAGTTGCGTGACATTTTTGGGAGAAACAGCGTACAAACCAAACGCAATATTTATCGTTTATAGAATGACTTCGAAGAAAGAGTGTCTGTAGGTGATGTACAACAATGAACTGCAGGATCGGGTGAAAATATTACTGCTTCCTAAGATCGTGTTTAAATTAATCCATCAACCACAATTCTTCCACAATACGATTTACGCCGCCGTACATATGCCAATAGGATGTTACAGCTCTAACATGATTTTCATAAAAAAACATAATGAGTGACAAAGCACAATTTCATTTGAATAGATATTTGAATAAAATTTGAATGGGAATGGGAAACCATCAAATTACTCAACAGTTACTTTGCATCCGTTAATAGTGACAGTCTGCTGTACATTTGGTCAGGAGGAATCATTGGATCGTACTATGAATGGGGCGCGATATCGTGATATAATTGAAAACTTTTTAACGCAACAACTGTACACTTTGGTCTTAATTAACACGTGGTATCAACAAGACGGTGTCACATCGCATACAGCCAGGATTACAATCGAATTACTGCGAGACCTCTTCCCACATCAAGTTATTTAAAAAAATATTGATGTTGATTGGCCCCCACGGTCGCCTGGTTTGACTGCTCAAAAACTTCTTTTTGTGGGGTTTATGCAAACAAACCAGAAACGCTTTAACAACTCAAACAAAATATTCGTGATAAAATTCAAATGTGTGAGAATGTAGTGAAAAAAGTGCTCGCATTTGTGAGGCTGTGGGCAGAGGAGGACATTTATCTGATATTGTATTCCATACATAATTGCCGACATTTATCAATAGAAGATCCACTCTCATTCATCTAATGAAAAATTATAAACAAGCAAAGTAGTATATTTTCGCAGCAGACATAAAAGAACTTAAAAAGGAAGCCAAATGGCGAGACAGATATTATTACAGATTATAAACAAAAAAGAGTAACGTTTTAAGGGTATCGAGTACAGAGATCGTTAATTCGCTTTATTATAACTCAACGTGATAAGAAAATTTTCCGCGTTCACAAATTCTTTCTTATCCGTATTTATGTCTGCATTAATAACATTTAATATTGTTACAATACTATATTAATATCATTGATAATTCTATATATACCGTAAAAAACTGAAAAATTTCTAGCATAATATAAGCATAATTGATCTTAATAAAATTTATTTTATCTTCCCAATAAGAAAGCTAGTGGAAGCATGCCGATTAATAAAGCGGTTAGCATAACGGTGCTCAAATGTCCTCTTGTATTTATCAAAGATATTAATTTACTTAAAAATTTTTGTTTAGAAATTTTACATAGTTCAAACCACTGTAATGTTAAACCTTCTGCAAATGTTTACTTAAATAAATATTCAGCTTTTAAAAAGAGTCTTCTTATTTCGACAGAAATAATATTTAACGATCACAACCAAAAATTTTAATCTAAAATTAATGTATATGAATAAATGAATACCCTACATTTAACAGTTTTTTATATCAATAATTATGTAAAATATTTATACTTTTGTAATAAAATGTTGCTGCCTTTATACTTATTATTTTTAAATTTATTATTGCTTTTATTATTTTAAATCACACGAAGGTGCATGCAAAACAGGTGAATTGAATCTTTGTGTATGAAAATTTTTTAAATTTTGTTTTTCAATATTGCAGCCGGATAGAGGCTCGACCAGCCTACAAATTTTGCAAAATGAAGCACCTTGCATCACAAACGCTTAAACGCAGAAACAACCTTTAATAAATTTCGTAACAACACTCCAGCACAAGTGTGTGTTAGTAAATAATTACAAAATGCAGTTGAAGTGGACCCTAATTTTAATATAAAATTGTTGTGTTACAGACACAAGAACTACTTATTTAACCTTCTCTAGGGTATCACAAAACAAAAACACTTCATCTCCTTCATACTTTTTGCGAATAAAAAATTAAAATTCATTTTTTTATTTGCGAAAAAAATACAGTTAATTTGAAGCACTAGAATTAAATGTGCAGTCAGCCAGGACAAGGCGGCACGACACACACACACACACAATTATACATTTTAACTTAATAAAAATGAAATAATTTTCAATGTATAAAAAAAGGATGGAAACAGACGTAAATGTAGATGTTTTGCTATCGCATTTGTTGTACAATTATATGAAAAGGCTGAGACTTGAACAAAATTTCAAAATTTTCTTTAACATTTTCACTAAACGTATGATTGAAGGCAACACAAACTCACAAAGAAACACATTCTTACAAACAAACAATAATCATTTTATAATTCCATTTCACATTCAAACAATTTTAACAAAAATATAAAAATAAAGAACAGCAAGGAAAAAAGGTAAAAGTGGTTGACTGGCTGACTGCAGTTGGAAAACTTAAGGTTGGAATTGTTTTACACACAAAGAATTAATAGAGTGGGAAGAATATTTGTATAATTTTTTTTTTGTTTTTGTACCTTTAACATCCTTTGCGATTGTTATTATTATTTGAGCAAAGAAAACAGTAAAAATATTTTCAGCTTAATTAAACTCTAAAAAGAACGCACACAATCACATAAATAAATAAATAACACGAGGCAACAGAATATAGCCAAAAAATAAAACTTTATTTAAGGAGATGTTTATTTTGTGTGTTGCTTTTAAGCAATAAGAAGTTGCCTATATAGAACTAAGCTGCACAGATATTTCAAAGATTCACCTAATAACTTTTGTGGAAAATATGTGAGAAAAGTATCTCACTGATATTATTTAGTACTCTTTTTAATTAATATTTTATGATTCAACAAAACGACTGTCGGCCAGTGTAATCAGTCAAATAGTGCGCTAACGAAATGTTGGAATGCAGTCGTTATATTGTAGATAAAATATGTTTGAAAATCCTTAAATAAAGGAATGCGAAACGTTTTTATGACTTTTGTGCATATTACCCGCCTCTAAAGATGAAACGAAAAGTTTAATTCATTTTGCACAAAAAATTTAACAAAATCAGTTAAGCTAACACTAAAACTTTACTAGAAATCTTTAAGAAAAGAAAATCATATTTTATAGAAAGCAACACAAAGAAGTATTCGCTGTGTTTATCCATACGAATATGTGATCAATCTAAAGCAATAAAATATTTTCGAGTGTAAACAGGTTTTCGAACAACAAACAGTTTCATTTTTTCTCCATAAGTAAATTGCCATTTTACAAACGATTAGGTCCTGGTGGTGGGTTGAGATTATATATATCCATTTGCTTTGTTTCTTTTGCGTTTGCTCATTTTCCCCACTCGCTATATGCATTAGCATTTTAACAGAATCAAACAATTGTTATTTAGTTCGCCAGTATTCCAGCCTGGAAACTTTATTTATTTAGCGAGCTAACAGTCCAGCTCGCTTCTTTGTATTATTATAATTATTGCTGAGGAAAATAATCCTCCTTATATACTAATTCTTACTTCTAATTTGTTTACAAAAAATGCTTAGAACTATTCTTATCAAATATTTTTATGCCAAAAAGTGTGTGGTAGAATATTTTCCCAGACAAAATTTGAAACATCGCTAAAATAGTGAGTATTAGTGCGGTTGTATATACCACATTATCCTACGCAGCAAACTAGGCGCTTTAAATGACAACTAACACATTACCGAAATTACGATAATAAAGCAAAACTACTTTAGATTTAATAACCACTTCTACAAAATATCTGACAGAGTTGGCAAAGGAAACCCAACTTCATCTCGCACAACATCTCGAATTACTACACATAAAGACACTACTGGAAAAACACAAAATAATCAATTACTATAGATACATGTACTTATGAACAGATTCTTACAGCCTTAGACACAATCCATAACGACATTATATACACAATGGAAAAAGAACAAGACAGAACTTAACATCATCTTGACATCACAATAACGCGAGGAACCGAATATTTAATATTTGACATTTATAGAAAACCAACTACAAGCGACACTAACATCTCTATCACTTTGAATCACCCTACCCAATATAAATTAGCTGCATTTAGACATATGATACGCAGAACTAAGTTAATCCCAATTACCCCGGATAAATACAACAATGAACTCGTCATAATGTACATCAAAGCAAAAAGCAACGGCTACACAACACCTACTATCGACAAACTTCTTAGATAATACAACACTAAAAACAGAAATAAAGAAGACAAGGAATCAACCGATACAACACAATAGCACACTTGAACCAGAAATATAACGAACCGTTTTCACAAAGAAGATGTACTCACGGCACTAAAACCTAGCACCGCTATGAGACACAATATTAGGACATCGACAGATACAACTTATAAATTTAATTCCAGCGGAGTATACAGACTTACTTGTAGCTGCAAACATACTTCTATAGGACCAACTGCACGAACACTAAAAACCAGATTCGCAGAACACAAACGGAAAAGAGAAGACTCCAACTTTGCGTTACACCTTGAAAATCACGGACACACACCAAGGGATGAGTGTATGACTTTACTGCAAACTAGCAAAAAAGGACGAAGATTAAACGTACTTGAAAACTTGGAAATCTACAAAACAACAACCGTTGACAGCGACAATATAAACGAATAGATAAACACGACCTCAGGCGCAATTTGCATACCATTTAAACTAATTACACTGGACAATAAAAGACAAAAATATTATAATTAATTCCCACATAAAACGCCAGATGGCTGACATTCTGACTTCGTAGGTAAATACTACGATTATGGGATAAATATCTGGACCAGAAATACTGACTCACCAATACGTGATACGTTTTTTGCACTTCAGGCAACAATGCCTATTTTGTTAAGTACCGTGCTACATTCTTTAGGAAAGGGATAGAGAAGCGATGAAAAAGGTGGTGAACGTAGGATAGTCGGAAATTAACTGCCGCATATAAGACAGCACAGCGACCTGTGACTATGCCTTCATCGCTGAGCAGCTCCACCGACAGTTAATTTTTATTTTTGTAGTGAAAAAACCAAGGTCTTCGTTGGGAATCGAACCCTCCACCCCCATACTGACAAGCTAGTACACTATCTACTAGCCTCAGGGGCACCTAACGTTACCGGAACATGATATATTCACATCGAAAGCCCTCGCCATTTGTGAACAAACAGCCAGGAAGGACGTTAAAAGGAGGAATTGATAACAGTAATTTAATTTATGATTGCATAGGCAATCACAACAATCAACTCCCACTACACTGTGCAGGTACAAGTGACTATGTATGTGCGCTACACCATAATAAAGCCTTCGTTTTTGTATTGACATTATCTTCTTTAATGGAGATTAAGCATGTATAGCGTCTGGTGCGTCTTTAGTGTGGCTAATTGCAAAGGTCTGCTTTTACACTTCACTGCCCCAATCATATTCTCATGCAACACATTAAACCAGGAGTGATTACTTTTGAAATGTCACGAACTGAATTGTTTTCTTTTCTAGTTATTTCTTTTCTAGTTATTTCTCTTTAAAGTTTTTTATCTACATCATCCTAATTAATAAATTCTCCTTTAATTTTCTTTCTCTAGGTAATTCGCGTATTTTGTAAAAATAAAATTTTTCTGTGTCTCTTTTAAAACTTTTCTTGTGATTTTTCTTTTTTCGGTTGGATTCATTAAAGGTTCTATATAGAAACCAATTCAATGTACAAAAATATGGTAATAAAGCACTTGAACGCATGGCACATTCATTCTAAAGCACCTGTTTAATACTGTTAAACATTTTCAAATTTAATAAGTTAAAATCTAAATAAATAAAAAAAAAAGAAATTAAATTAATTTTGTTTAAGATCTTGATGCATTCAAAATTCAATTGCAATCTATTTGCACTTTAGAATGAATAAATATTTATCTAACATAAATCGACATATATTTAGGAAAGAATAAAAACACAATCCTTTGGCAGGGACAGAGGGGAGGACTGAAACTATACACAGTATACTTTCGTTTGGAATTATCAGTTTTTAATTGAGGGAAAAAATAGCAGCCAATTGTAGACAACAATAGACTAATGATAAGATTACAACAACAAAACTGCCAAAATCTGCAAAGCATTAAAGAAAATAGATAATTCCTAAACTAAACTAATTAACTGAAGTTTATTTCATATATGGATTTCATTGTGAAGCGGCTAATTTTTGTTTAACAACAATAGTGTCATTACCCAAAATTATCAAAAATTATTAATGAATGCTAAATTATTTGCAATCAAATAACCGTGTTGCTGTGACATAATTTTGAACTAGATTAATCTAATTAATTAAGAAATGCTACTTAATGAATTTCAACAAGAATATATTTTTGGCCAAATTCTAAAAAAGAAATTTTCAAACAAAAACAAAAGAAAATATTTTAAACAGCCTCAACTCATCGTTAAGGAAAATAACTTTTGTCAATCATATTAAAAAGTTTAAAGAACTAAAAATTGGCAAGCAAATTTTAAAGCCAGCTTGCGAAAAAAGAAATAAATATCGATTTATATAGTGAGTATATATATATATATATATATATGTATATATATATATGTATGTATATAAAATTGTGAAGGAAAATTTACTTGTTTTGGTGGCGTTAAAAATTCATGCCATAAAATTGTTTATTTTTTTGCAATAAAGAATAAAATGAAAAATAAAATCTAAAATCTAAAAGCAGCAACGCCGTCAGCCAATATTTTTTTTTTATTTTGTTGTTTTTGTTTGTTTATATAGACATAGATTTTTCATTTTTATAAATTTTTCTCCTTCAAATTTAAATTCCCTTATGCCGTAATTGAAATGTGTCCCTAAAGAATTATTTTAGCTCTTGTGTTTCTTTTTTTTTTGTTTAATGTATATAGATGTGCATATGTTTTACCATAAGATTAATACTTAGGATACCTTCTTCATATAATTTCTGTTGTTTCAGCAAGCCATTGGCTCGTTTGTTTTGGCCTCCATATTTTTTTAAGTTGTGACGGTATTTTGTTTTCTCACTCTTCCCATGAATGGATTTGTTGTCATTACTTCAAAAATATTTATTTTCTTATTAAATAAGCATACTTATAATAAAAAAAAAATACTAGCATATAAACCAATATCCAAGTATATTTGTATACAATAATAGCGTCACCTAAAATTCAAAAGAGCGTTACTCTGAACTTTTTAATTATTGTGTAAAATTTTTATTATCAAAAATAAACAAACACACACGAATTGAAAACTTTCTTCTTCCTTTTGAATTCAGTTGAAAATAATTTTTGCTGGAACCAAAAAATTTGCACTTCTTAATCCTTAATTAAATGGTATTATGTTGTTTGGTTGTCCTCCGCCAGTAGATGAAATAATATTGCCATTTCCCGTCGTAACTGGCCGGTTTGTATTCGATGGCGAGCGCTTTCGATGCGAATGCATCATTTTCAAGCCACGGTTTAGTTCGTACTGGTGAGTAGTGTAGTTCGGTTTTTAGGTTCGTATATATTCAGGTAAGCAGAATACCAGCCACCTAGCATTTTGTATGCAAAGTGAACCTAACGATACCTCCGTCTTTTACTATTATGTAGGTACATGTGTCCGTCTGTGTCCGGTGTTTTTCGTTTGCCCGTTGGCATGAGTAGTTTCAATGGTGTGAAAATTGTGTCTGAGGTCGTGTTTACCTGTTCGTTTATAATGTCGTTGTTGAATGTTTTTGTCTTGTAGATTTCCATATTTTCAAGAATGTCTAGTCTTCGTCCTTTTTTGCTAGGATGTAATAATGTCATACATTCATCTATTTCCCTTGGTGGGTGTCCGTGAGTGTCAAGGTGTAATGCAAAGTTTGAATCTTCTCTTTTCCGTTTGTATGAGCGTATGTGTTCTGTAAACCTTTTTTTAGTGTTCCAGTCCAGTTTGCCCTATATAGGTTCGTTTGCAGGTACAGGTAAGTCTGTATACCCCGCTGGAATTAAATTTGTCAGTTGTTTCTGTCGTTGTTCTGAGATAGTGTCTGAGGGTGTTTCCACTTTTTAATGCTGTGAGTATTCCTTCTTTGTGAAAAAGGTTAGTTAGTCTGTATATTTCTGGTCCTGTGTAAGTAAAGGTATGCCGTCGTATTGTATCGGCTGTCTTCTCTACTTCTGTTCTTAGTGTTGTATTGTCTAAGTAGTTTATCGATGGTAGTGGTTTTGTAGCCGTTATTCATAGCTATGGCGTAGATTGTGTCGAGTTCCCTCCTGTACTTATCTGGAGTAAGTGGTATTATCCCAAGCCTGTGTATCATATGTCTAAACGCTGCTAGTTTGTATTGGGTAGGGTAGTTTGAGGTGTTGTGGATGGTAGTGTCCGTTGTTGTTGGTTTTCTATAGATGTCGAATGTTAAATTGTCAGTTCCTCGTGTTATAGTGATGTCAAGATAATGTAAATTTCTGTCTTGTTCTTTTTCCTTTGTGTATGTAATCTTATCGTGAATTGTGTTTAAGCTTTCTAGAATTTGTTCGCCGTTATCTTGCTCGAAGATGCATATAATGTCATCTACGTATTTCTAGTAATGAGTTATTTTGTGTTTTTCCATGAGTGTTTTCACGTGTAGTGATTCGAGATGTTGCATGAAAATTTCCATGAAGATTGCGGAAGTTGGGTTTCCCATACCGAGTCCGTCAGGTAATTTGTAAAAGTTGTTATTGAATCTAAAGTAGTTCTCTTTTATTATTGGCTTTCGTACAAATTGTCTAGAATGTTGCTTAGAATATCTAAGGTATCATGTGTTGGTATTGAAGTATACAGATCCTTAATATCAAAGGAAATGAGTCGCGTGTTTTCGGTTATTTTTATGTCCTTAAGTTTATCAACGAGGCCTTGTGTATTACGTATAGTATATGTGTTTTGTAAATTTATCCTTTCCTTAAGTACGCTGGTGAGGTGTTTAGCTAGGTGGTATGCCGGTGCAGGTCTGTAGTTTATAATGGGTCTCATTGGTATGTTTTCCTTGTGTATTTTTGGTTGTGCTTTGAGCGTCGGTGGTCCTGGATTCATGTACATGTACATGTATATCTTTCCGTCAGTAAAACTTTTGCAGCGTTTCAATAGGTTGCGTATTTCCTTTTGGAAGGACTCAGTTGGGTCATTCCTGAATTTAGTGCAGTTGGTCTGCTGTATAAATTGTTGTGTTTTGTCTATATATTCTTCTTTGTGCATTATTACTGTCGTATTTCCTTTGTCAGCCTTTGTAATTATTAGGTCATTGTCCCGCAATTTTTCCCTTATCTGCTTAGCAATTTTTTGCGCGTTTGGATTCGTTTTTGTCTTATTGTGTTCTTTTATCGTTTTCTCGAGTATGTCGGCCACTCTGTGTCTCATGTGTTCTTGGCGGTCGGTTGGTAATTGAGCGATAGTTGCCTCAGCATCTACAATCTGTGTTTCAATCGTCTTCTGTATTCTGTCAAAAGGTAAATTATGTTTCAATCCTTTTTCCATTAATTAAATGCTTTGTCCTGCAAATTTTTGTTGTTATCTTTCCTGTTAAGCTCAGCCGTTTTAAAGGCAAACGATTTAAAATTTTTATATTGACTGAGTGCCCTTAAATTAGTAGTGGAAACTATATTACAATTTTGTTGCAAATCAATTGTAAACAAAATATTTTAAAATCCTTGAAGTCAGGCAAAAAATGTATGTGAAAATTAAATCGTCGCTCCTGTTTTTCAGATCTTCATATTAAGCCATTTAAATTATCGATAAAAAACTTAATTTGGCATCTTTTTATAATGACGACCTTTTATATTTTTGGTTACCAAATCTACAACAACAATAAATATTTTGTTGAGGTTGAGTATATTGATTGGATGTCCTTAAGTTTGTAGTTAAATTCTCTTTCATCTCTAAATATGTTTGTTTATGTAGTTTAAATCGATTGAAATGAAAAGATTTTCCGGTGTAGTAATTTTTTGTTGTATATTCCACATCCCTGAGAGACCTGTGACATTTTCCTCACACTAAAAATTGTACAAAAAGAATATTTGTTTGTCATTTGGCCGCCTTGTTTGCTATTTGATTTTTGTTTTTCATTGTTGGCCCTCTCCCAGTTTGGTTGGTTGGTTTTTTCCACTGTTTAGCAAAAGGACGAGACAGTGAATTTAACGTTGCTTGCCAAAGGTCTTGCAAGCAAACAATAGAAGATCTTTTTAAAAATAGTTGTTATTTGTAATACATACACACACATTTGCTTATCATCTTGTATTTTAATATTCGTGTACATACCAGTATGTGTTTAGTTAAATTTCTTTTAGATTCGCCAATGGCTAAATAAATTGTAGTGATTTGTTTCTTTGTTTTCCATTTGATTTAAAATAAATGATTTTTATTTATTTTATTTAAGAACACTCAAACATTTTTTGCATCACTCTTAAAAAGGTTGACTGAAGAATTGGTGATTTAAGAATGAGACTTGAAATAGAAAATAATATCTTTCATTAATTGCCCTTTAACATAGAGGCTGGTAAACGTTAACTTTATATTTATGTGATTTTTTAATAAATATTTTACTTAAGATATCTAATAAGTCAACGACGTAAAACCTTTAACCGCAGGATTTTTTATTAAAATAATAAACTTGATTTCGGAGTTTTATTTCGACAAAAGTACGGCTGTCTTAAACGAAACTAAAATTTAAGGTAGAATAGTCTTAGTTTCTTTCTTTTTCTATATGACCACCGAAAATGATCTCTAATTTTTTTTGCAAAATTTAAGGTTCTACCAAAAGTTTTTGCAGTAAAATAATTTATTCGTGTATTGTGTGTAACAGTTTTTAAGAGAACAAAACGTAGATGATAAATTTCCACCTTATGGTGTATGTATGAGACTGTGACTACTCTAAATGAACTGGCATTGATATTCTCTCCTATTTCACATTTAACAACACATATGTATATTAGTCCCAATTCACTCTTATTTGGGTACGCTTTTCCTTCGACCCTCGTCAAATTTGGTTAGTGAACAATCCGGTTTCAGCTGTTGCACATCTTCAGTGTTCTTTTCGTACTTATGGTGTATATTCTGTGATCACTAAAAAAATTTTGAAAAATGTATTTTTAGGCTCAAAAATTAATTTTTTTAATAAAAATCTTTAAACTGAATTTATTTGTAAGTTAGGAGTTCTAAAGCTTAAATAAGAAAATCCCGTGAGCACTTAAATAATTTTGAAAAATGTATTTTCAGGCTCAAAAATTAATTTTTTTAACGAAAATTTTTAGACTACATTTACTCGTAAACTAAGCGTCCTAGAGCTTAAATAACAAAACACTAAACTGTGCTTGTTTAGTTGAAGTTATAGAAAGATAATTATCACTAAAATATTAAAGTGAAATGACCTATTGTGTCTGTTTATGAAACAAAAAGTTTTTACAAATTCTAATCAATACAAAATAACAACAATATTGAAATTCTATTAATCAAAATTAATAATCAGAAAATAAAAACACACAACCAAACAAACTTCTACAATGAATAATAATGACATCATCAATTTTAAATGGGAAGAATTAGAGTTTTCTAGTAAATGAAAGAACCGCTCAAAACACAATATAGATAGTGTGATTCGTTTTACATCCACACCTGGCTACGTAGCCTTAATCAGATGGTGGACAAACCACAATTGTATAATTTGGAACGTCATACATGCGTCCTAGCAAGCCGAAGACATAATTCTAAGCAACAGAACCACCTAGTTGCAACTTTAATGATTTCAGGGCAGGGCTGCAAACCATCACACCTTGCTAAAGAGTTGGAGACTTTCCTACTCCTGTCCAGAGCATATGTCTAGCATGCTCACTGGACTGGATCATTCACTTTGCGTGTCATTATCAGTGAGATGATCCTTGCCACCATAATAACCATTGAAATAAATGATTATACTGTTATGGGGCCGCGAAACCACAACCACCACGTTATTCCCATATAGGGGCCAACCTCAATGATCAGTCAGAGAACTATTAAATGTCTAAAGAGACAAATAATGAACTCTGCGGTTCACTGATCCCCGTGGAAATAAGTGTAGCTTCCAGTTGACTCCCTGCCTGTCTTCAGGGGGCTGGGCTCCCTTTTTCCCCAGTTGCACTGTGTCTAGAAAGTGGAATTCTATAAAGACCATATTTATGTGCCCCCGGGGGGACACAATATAGAGAAAGACTTCCTCTTTTGGACAATATTCAATTTAATAATTAACGTGATCGAGTGAAGACGCAAAAGTTGATAAAGCAGTTTTCGGACCATCGTGTATATTTGTGTATAGACCTGAACAAATAAAATGCTCGCCCCAATAAATAATAATAAATTTTGGAATAAAATAATTCCACAAACTAAACGCTTATTAAAGGAGTAAACGTAACAATATTTTATAACCATCGAAGAAGAATAAAATAAAAAAAAATTGTAATTCAATATATTTTTGAGAAAAATTTTATAATTATTTTGAAATCTGTTTTTGAAGTTTAATGTTTTAATAATAAATTTGTTATTATTCTCATATTTTTTTATTGTATATTTTGCTAAGAAATTTAATAAATTATTGCAGTTATACATATTTCGTTGATTGCCGTGTGTGCTATTTAGTGTATTTAAATTTTACTACTGTGAAATGCAATTGAATCCAATTTACCTCTGCAGTCAACTAAATCGCATTTTCCAACATTATTTTTTATGTGTTTGGAATAAATCAAAATTTAAATTAAATATTTTTTGTTTTTATATTCAAAATTTTATTTCTTTTTCATATTGAATTTAATTTCGATTTTAATTTCAATCATAACATAACAAACATAAATGTTAATATTAACAAAAATAACGGGCACTATTCTATCCATTCTATCTATCCAGTATAAAAACACATGATAGATTAAATAGATAGACAGACAGACAGATGACGCGAAAAAAACATTTTTTTTTCCAAATTTAGTTTTTGAAAAACAAATAATCTAAAGTGGAAATGAATGAAAAAGACTGACTAAAAACAGAAATTATGAAAGAGTTATCCACGGCAATCAAATAAATTTTAAAAAACGATTTTCACAAGTGCAGCACAAACTTTAGTTGTGTGCGAGTGTGTGTGTGTATGTGTAAAAGTATAAACTTATAAATAAATGAACATATGACAATTTGTCCAGTTGATTTTGTTTCTAGTAAACAATAATGAAGGATATTAATTTGAAAAAAAAATGTGAAAGTAAAAAAACAAAGCAAAATAAATAAATAAATAAAATAAATCTATTAAACAACTGTTATTTTAGTAAAGTACATATTTACTTTGGAACATTTAAAATGGAATGATAAAAAATATAATAAATTTATAGCAGATTCTCAATAAAATGACAAAAACCATCTTTTCTTTATTTTCCAAATTATTCGATGCTATAAATAATTTGTTGAAATAGCATTTCACTTTATCTTTTACAGGCAATTGATTGGCTGTGCAGCACCTATTTTTAGTTGCTGCCGTCCTTAAAATGTAAATCGATTATCAATTAGTGCTGTTTATTAACCAGGAAGTAAAATGTTAAAGGAAAACTGGTGGCTATGAAATTGATATCAATATTTCTTTATTTTCTACTTCTTGTTCCTGTCCATGCAGAAAATACTTATAATCAAATAAATGCTAAATAAAATGTTATGAACGACCATCATTAAGGGCAATAGATAGCCAACCTCACCTTTTTATTTCCATACATTTAAAAAAAAAATTTTTCTTTTTTTGGTTCAATAAATTGTCACATAAAATTGATGCTACACAAAGACTTGTGAGTTAAACACAAATTATGTGGCTTTACAATATTTCCAATAAAAGTTTCTATTGACTTTCTTATTTAGATAGACAGATGCTCTGATTTCAAATACATTGACTAGTGCTGAAGCCCGTCGAAATTGTATCGGGTAGAATATACAAGACACTAAAAATTCTTTAAATAGAAAGACCTCTGAGCACTATCTGCAGTCAATTTTAAGCTTGGCTCTCAGATTTGCGAAAATTGATTTACAAAATTCGCCACCTTGCTAGTGGTGTCAAGTTGCCATTGTTATTGTCCTAAAATATGAAACTATTGAGGTTTCACGCTGTCCTCTTAAATTCCTTGTGAAATAAATCTAGCCGCACATTTGTAATTAAGAAGAACGATGCCCTACAAATTAATAAGGAAATAATTGCAGCACCTTTAGCGTTTATTTACTTCGTTCTAATTTGTTATACAGACTATTGATATCATTTCTTATGAAAGGAAGGAAAAAATGCTAATTACTCTAGACTTCTAACAATTTTGCACCTTTCATAAAGCATTGAACAAGATAGAGTACACTAAGTTCTTTATCGCCATAGTCGTAATATTTCTTTAGTATTTTTCTTAAGCAGCTACAAAAAACTCACTATTTTACAAAATTTTTTTTTTAATTTTATATTTTTTTTTTACATATTAAAAATATATTTTAATACTTTAACTGGCCAAAAGCAAACCGATATTAACACAAAGATATGCGTGCTAGAGTTTTAATGAAGTAGAAAGTTAAAGCATATTTTCTTCATAAAATTACTCGCATCGTTAACGTTATTTCACACTGTCGGTTGGTTGGTTGGACACATTACAAGTCCACACTAAGAAAGCAGCAAAAAAAAATAATATTGTCATTATTTAATAGTGGCCAGACCATGTAGATTTAGTTTTCCTATTTATTTTAAATGTAGATATGTGTGTGTGTTCATTATTTTATTTGTGTGTTAATATGTAAATACGGAAAAGTGTTTATTTAAAATTGTATGGGAAAAAAAGGACCACATACACACGCTCCCATAAACATTCCAAAATGAAAAGGATGTGCAAACACAAACACATTATCGCATAATATAATGTGTAATTTTACCGTTTTTTTTTACTTCTGCTTTGCCTTTTTTTCACTTTTCGTTTCGATGGTGTTGGTGTGCGTTTATATGTATGTATGTATGTGTGTGTGTGTGTGTTTGTATGCAGTGCAAATTAAGTTGATGATATGATAAAATGTATACAATAACGATGATTATAAAGGGTCGTTGGTCAAACAAAGAACACACAAAGTGTATCCCACTCATAGACAGCATATTAAATAAGGAAACAAAGCAACACTGACAATAATAATAAGAACAACAAAGAGCACAAAAAATTCATAATAATAAAAAAAGAAAGGGTAAATGGTTTTAAGATTAGAGTGTTAACATGTTTAAAGATTGTAAGTAGAAAGAAAATCTTAATGATATTCTAAAGCCAACAAAACAAAAAAAAAAAGAAAAAGGTGCTAAAGTAAGACTCGTTGGCTAACAATCTTTGGCGAACATAATATGCCATAATTTGCTTAATGGGTTCTTTTGTCTGTTATTTTATTCAGCTCTTGAGAAGAATGTTATTCTTAAGGAAAATCCTATCAAAATATTTACACATTTCAAAGGCTTTCTACCTCATTCTCTAGAATGCGAGTAATCTCACGGATAAGCTTTTATATTCAAGAGCAAGTAACTTTATTACATTAGCTGAACATTCCAACCTGATTTCTTTTTAGAGATCACTCCTAAAAGTATGCTAACTTTTAGTAAAAAGTCGAGTGAATTCATATCTACGTTGTTTTATACAAGAATTAGATGATGTCAATAACTTAATTGTATTATACTCGTAAAATTAAAACAAATATTTTTTTGTAGTTTTGTTTATTTACATCTTTTAAACTATTTATGCTATAATAAACACTAGTATTTAATAATATATACATGTATCTACAAAGTCCCTGAAACGAGCTCTCGACTGCATTTAATATAATATAACACATTTTAATAGTATATATACATATATATTATTACTTTGTAAATAAGAAAGTAATATATATTTAAAACAAAAAAATATTATTGTTTTATTGTTATTAATTGTACAAAAAAAAGTAAATATTTATTGTGAAAATAATCGGATGCTAGTGAAAAGTAAGCACTATAAACTTGATTTCAGCATTTTCTGACTTTGGCCGTAAGGTATTTATTTGATTAAAGCATTATATAAAAAATAGCCAAATTATACTTTCATTTCTTATTTTGTTTTATTATTTTGTATCCATTTATTATTTGATAGCAGTGAATTTAAGCAATAATATATTTTTTTTTTGCATTATAGTTTTTATCTTTCGACTTATTTGTGCATTCTAATGTAGATCAACTGAATTTTATTTTATTTTATCAAAAGTTTTTTTTTTGCTGTTGGCATTTATATCATTTGCATTTAAAATTTAAAAGTTAAATTTTTAATTTATTTTGTACATAAAAACTAATTTTAATTTGGAAAGCAATAGACAGTTTTTTGTTTTATAATTTGTATGCTTTGTGTGTTTTGGGAGCAAGGTCTATAAAAATTATACTTAAACCCTGTCTTGTACTGAATATATCTGGTGCATAAATATTTTTGCGAATAATTTCAGTAATTAAATATTGCAAGAACTTTAAGGTAAAAATATAAAAATTATAATCAATCAAGTTGCCTCAATGCCAAATAAAATAAAATAAAAAAATTAAATAAAAATATGACATTAATAGATGAAGAGAGCTTATAAAAGCCTAGTTGTAATAAACAAAGAAATGTGTTATGAAAAATATTAATTAATAATTAATAATATTATTTTCACATTTAATTAATAATATAATGTTCACATTTAATTAACCCCACATTTGTTCTTATTAGAAAATTAAAATCTAAATTAAATTTAGAAATTCACATAACATCCGAAGCAAAATACTATAAAAAATAATTTGATAAACAAAAAAAAGAAGAAATTTTTTAATTGCTAAACAAAGGTCAACTAGCCAGGTTAGCGTAATAAAAAATGCAATATGATTAAATTAAATATATTTTCAATAAAAAAATAATCAGTTGTATTTTTTCGCTATTTCTTTTAAATAGTTGCAAAAATATAAAAATTTTCAAATTTGCTTGTAGTTAGATACAAGCATACTGACTACGGTAATACCGAACAAGAAACAGTATTTCAAGGTGCTGGCATCTAACTTTCATAACAATATTAGCTATAAAATAATAATTTGTTTGTGAAAATTTTATTTAAACCTCAAAACTCGCATGACTTTTAAATGGATGCAATTTCATATTTCACAGCAACAGAGCTCAACTAATATAAATTAAAATTAAAATTAAACTGAATCTGAATCTGCTTGCTTTTAATCCAATTGAAAAATTATAAATATATATAATAGTTATAATTTTTTGATCTTTTTTAATATTTTTTAGTAATTAATTTTAAACACTAGGTCTTATTTAATAAAAAATTTTTTAAAAAACTTTATTTTTTATTATATTTTCGATATTTCAATTTGTTTGTTCATAATTTTTTGTTTTTCCTGATGATGCCAACCAACGGTGTGGCGAAATATCGCAAATATAATAAAAAATAAAGTTTTTTAAAAAATTTTTTATTACATAAGACCTAGTGCTTAAAATTAATTACTAAAAAATTATAAATATAACAAAAATAATTTACCTGTAATAAAAGCCAAAACATTCCGAATATGTGCTTTTTATTCATTTTTATTTCAATTTCAGCATGATGTTCCATGAAGCCTTTTCTTGTCACTAACTTAATTTACAACTTTATAATGGAGAGACCGTCTTTGGTTAAATATTTTCATTAGAAATAATTTTATAACATTAGAAAAAAATTAGTAAATTACCTTCTCAGTGATTTAATAATATTTTGATGTTTTAAGCGGCCCAAAAATAATATAAAATAGTTCTGGCAGACAATATCCAATTGGCCAAAACTAAACGTATCCTTCACTATAAAAGAGCCAGCAGGAACAAATCCTAAATCTGTGTTTCATATAAAAAAATAACACTCTATCAGTGAAGGCCAGCAACGACATGCTTTATTGAATAAATGGAGAAGGATTGAGATAAGTTTCCTCAGTAGCGAGTCAGTTTTATTTTTAAAACAGTTTTGCAACACCTTCATTTTTTAAAGTGCTTAATAGTAAAAAACCCTCACAGTCAATAGCTCAATATTGCTATATGTGATGGGTTTATATGGCTAGGTTCCACTTTAGTTAGGCAAGTGAATGTAAACCATTTCATACATAAATTGCGCAAGCTAATATGATGTGGAATAATTTAGCCAACAGATACAAAAACATCTGCAACAAACCTTTATGAATAAATTGCTTTGTCTATAGAAAATAAAAAAGAAATTATAAAAATACGTCAGATTTAAACTATTTGAGTTATGCATTTCAAATAAAAAGTAATGAATAGATATGATTGAGCTATATTTTAATTGTTTTCCATATTTGTTTGCTTTTATCAAAAATATCAAAAATATGTGTATAAATTTAAACCACAAAATAAATCCATTAGAATTTATATATTTAGTAATTTTGAAATTAAAATGCTTAAAAAAATATCAAAGTTAACAAAAAATATTTATTGTGATAAAAGATAAAAACAATGAAAAATGCTTTTTAGCTTTGAAATCATTTTAAACTGAAAATTCCTTGGTTTGCCAATAATTTCAATTTTTAAAAGTGGCCTTTATTTGCCTTCGAATTCTAAAAAGTTCAAATGCAATTTATGAAATGGCATTTTATGCTCTTTATTTAACAAACGAGTGGCGAACTGCGATATGTTCATTAGTTGATGGGTGGAAGAGATGGATAACAATATTTTCATAATAAACATTATTTACAATTTTATTTTTTATTTTAGCGTTTTTTTTGGCATAATGGCTTTTTTTTAATATAATTCTTTTCAACAAAATTATGCATTTACACATACTTATGAATACAATTGTATGGGTGCGTTAAATGACACCATGTGTTCGACTTGTATTTAGCATATTAAGTAACTGTACAAAATGTAGGAGCTTTTTGTTTGTTGCAGTAAAGTTTTTTAAGGGATTCGTTTTGTTTTTTGCTAATTTTTCTTTGTTACATTTTTTATGATTTTTCAGTTCATTTAGCGCTCGCCATGCAAAAGTATTTTAAAATACATATTTGTATTTAAAGTGAAAAGTTTTTTATTTTTATTTATACAACAATACCGCTCCACTTTTAACGCTATGCACAGCTAATTTGTTGTTTTTTTTTTTTGTAAATTTTTCCAGCAAAGTGGACTTTTTAGTTTCACCAAATCGTTTGTTACACAAAATATTTCTATATTGTACCAGAAAATATAAATCAAATGAAGAAGATGGAGATTTTTGAACGTCTAATATTGTGTATTATATTATTATAAGTACTTAAATAGGAGATTTTCAAATAAGTATATTTACGAAAAGGCCAAGCTGCCGGCAATATCCCGTTACGCTTTCGATCTGTTGAGAAATTTTGTTGAAAAACTGTGTTTCTTCAAAGGCAAAGTCATTAAAGATATTTTAGTGGGGAAGGTTTTAGATGGTGAAACACGCAATATATTACTTGTATTGGGATTTTACAAGAAAATTCTAATAGTATTGGTGGTCAAAACTTTTACCTACATGATACTCCTGACATTCACAGGGGGTAAAACTTTTTTATTTTTATGTTTTTGTTATTTCTTTTTTGTTGCTTTTTCTTGTTTTTTTTTTTGTTGTTTTTTTGTTTTGTTTTGGCTTTTGTTTGTTTTGTTTTTTGTTTTTTTAACTAAAGCTTAGTTTTAAGATCTAGTTTTTAGTTTAATAGTTTTAAGTTAATATATGTTAACGAAGCGTTACTAATATTGACAGGTGCCGGGAGCAAACACTGTAATAACAAAAAAAAAGACTAATATCAAAATATAAATATTTTATGTAAGTACTTTAAAATATAATTAGCAAGAAGCATTTTCAAAACAAATGTATGCTATTAAAATAATACTTTATAGCTTTAAGTTACCATTAGATTAATGTTGGTAATACTGTATTCTAAAAAACAAATTGTCTCAATAAAAATAATAACTAATAACTAGCATAAATCAAATTATTGATTTATTTCTATTAAATTTTAATCTTTTCACACGGTCATTTAAATTATAACGATTTTATTTTTTATTTTTCTCTCAATATTTCGCTTTCCTGTGGAAAGCTTCTTCAGGAAATTATTTTTTATATTTTCAAAAACAAAAATTATAACAATTTGAAAAGAAAAAATTTTTGAAAAACATTTGACAAAACATATAAAATAATTTTCTTCATACATACAAACATACAAAAATTAAAATTTGAAATATTTCAACATACAAAAACAAGGAAACGGAAACTAAATAACAAATTCTTTCTTATGAAATAATTATAACAAATTATGTGTCTTTTGTATTATTATTTTTATTTTCAATATTTGTTGCATATTTATTGTATTTGCCACCCCTACTTAAAATGATACCTCGAAAAGAATAAATCCAAACTATTTTGTTACCCACTTGAAATAGGCAACCACTATTAAGTCACTTCAAACTGCTTGACATTAGTTAAATTGATATATATTTATATATATATATAAAAGTCGTATGTTCATTTCCCAACAAAGGCCGCAAAAGGTTTAATAGAATCTGTTCCATCAGAAAATGAAATACTGCTGTCTTATCTTCCATTGAAGATCTGCAAGAAAAATAATATTTTTCATAGCTTTCATGTTACTAAAATATATTTTACATTTCTTAGATGAAATTTATTTTATATAGTATTTCATATTCGTTGTTATTCCAAACACAAAGCGTGTTAGTGTTTTTCCAACAAAAGTTGTTAACAAAGTTTTTCTCGTTCTCCTTTTCGTCCATACAGAACGGTCAAATTTTTAAATATGTATGGAATTTTTTATATCTGTTTTATTTTTAAATAACATACAAAAAAAAGTCTATAAGAGAAAAGTTGTTTCAGTTGCTTTTAAAAGGCGTCATAAAATAAAGTACAAATATATATGAATTCACTCACTGACTCACTCACTCACTTCCCTAACAGAATTTTAAAAAAGTTTTATACTTCATTTTACAAGTCTGTAAGCGAAAATATACAGCCATTTTAAAAGTGGTTATTAGTAAATTTGTAATTTTTTTTTATTTAAATTTGCGCTATTTTTGTGGTATACAAAAAAAAACCCGATATTTTGCAAGAAAATTTGAAATAAATTAAATTTATTTGAAAAAAAGCTCTCTTTGGGCATTTATTTGTCCGTTTTTCTTTAGAATCTTTTTATTTATTTTTCTTTTATTTTTATATTAATTTATGTCTTGTTTGCAAGATTGAATTTCACTGTATTATTCTCTGCGGTATTGAAAATCCATTAAATATATTAAATTTCTTTTCTATTAAATTTGCCGTTGTTGTTTTTCCCTTTTTTTTGGCAACAATATTGTCATTAAGTTCAACAAAATAAGAAAATGACTTCAAATATGTAGAAAAGAAGCATGAAACAAAAATAAATAACAAAAATACAAAACAGGAAATGAACAATATTTACTTATGTTCAAATTAGGAAGGAGATAAGGGTGGTACTTAAATGTGACATAACAGAGAGTTGCTACTTTGGCTACTGTCTTACTTTTTTCATTATTCGATCATTGCTTAGTGTACAACACCACTTAGCTTGATCGTTTCGCATCACTAACGAACTTTCCAAAAATGTAAATAACTGTATGTGGGCTCTGCTATAACGCCATTTACTGGTATGATTTTGATTACATACAATTGATGTTTTTATTTATTAAAACTAAACTTGTAACCTGTCACATTTAAATCATGCTTAGCTAATGTGCATCTGGTTTCAAATGATTATATCTCCATTCTTATTTAACGGCGAATTAACCTTGCGATCCATTTCATATAATTTCCATCGGTTGACTCGAGAGGGTACTCCGTTTATGGTTATTAAACTAGATTATGCATAACGACAGACATAAATCTCTCCGTGTCATTATTCTTTTTGTAAAGGATTTGAAAGACTATTTCTCTCAGCTATAAACAAGTATAACATATTGACGCAACAAGTTCTCCAATAAAAAAACTTAATAAAATTTTGTAAAAAATTAGAATCATAACAAAAATTGAGAATTTTGTGAATGGATTTTTCAAAAATGTATTTTTATTAGCTGTTCCACCTTAATAAACAAAATCACATCAACGGCATCATAAGAGTGCATAGACAAATAATGGGTTACTAAACTTTGGCAAAATAAATGAAAAAATAATCTACTGTATTGTTTGGCATAATGACAATAATTCCGATTTTTATTACCAACTACATATCAGCGTAAGTGTGTGTATATGTATGTATGTGTAAGTGGTTTTTGTGCCATTTACTTAATATAAATCAAAAATTCTTTACTGTACTTTTCATTGCACAAGAAAATAATAATAATAAAGTCCTGGAGTTTACATTACAGTTGTTTTTTTTTTGTTTATTTTAGAGTCCTTTAATGCCATTGACAGGCAACACACTGACATTTAACTAAAAACTGCATGAAACTTGGGATTGGAACTCAACTAGTGTCATCGTTATATAGACAAAAATAATGGTTTTTATCATCTGCATCACTTTTACAACAAAGCAACTACCACAAATCAGCACAACTCTACACCTGTAAGAAGTTGTAGAAGATGTTCGTTTCTTTGTTTGTTTGTTCACTCATTCACTCGTTTGTTTTCTGTTGTCGTGGTTGATGTTGTTGTTGTTGTTCTTGTTTTTGCTGTTACTATTGCTGTTTGATTCGAAGACAACGGAAATACTTAAGTTCTGAATCATTTTTGTGTTGCATTTATTTAACGGTTTTAAAAGGAAATCCCATTCTTGTTAAAAAAAAAACAACGAAAGAAAAGTAGAACGGAAAATGCATCGTGTTGTAATCTTTAGTGGTTTTTCAAATGGAATTTATTTAAAATTAAAAAAGGTGACGCCATTTAAAATAAAAATACATGTATCTTACATAATATTTTACGTCATTTCGTATAAATATGGATTTGAAATTAAGAGAGCTATTTAACAGTGATAAAAACTCAATAAAGTTGGTAAATCGTACTCAGTACGAAAAGAGCACTGAAGATGGAAAACAGCCGAAACCGGTTTGTTCACAAACCAAATTTGATGAGGGTCGACGGAAAACCGTACCCAAATAAATGTAATTTTAGCCATGTCGGAAAATTAAAACACATATCAGAATTTATTCATGTTAGGAAGCTGCCAATAACACCTGCAATGCTTCGGGTGCTGTTCGACCCTTCTGTAGTTGGTAAAATATCTGTTTGCCTATCCGTCTATCACGTTTGAAAACAATTTCATAGTAAACACAAGATAACATAAAAACCTCAAGTAGAACAATCTTTATAAAAGTAAAAAAAGAACTTAAATTTTAGTTTAAGCAAATATTTATTAAAACAAACATTATTCGTAATGTTTTCTGGATAATAATTGAACTGCAATTGTCCATTTAATTTAAATTAAAAATAAGACAAAAATATTAAAACTTTTAATATTAATCTTTAATAAATATCTTTTTTCTTTTCTAAGATCTTTTTTATATATTTTTTTTCTTCACGATATTTCGCTTTCCTTTGGAAAGCTTCTTCAGGAAAAAATTTTTATATAAAAAAAATTTTTATATAAAGGAAAGCGAAATATCGTGAAGAAAAAAAATATATATAAAAGATCTTAGAAAAGAAAAAAGATATTTATTAAAGATAAATAAAAAAAGATCGGTTAAAAAACAATAAAAACTTTTAATATTTTAATTTTTTACAAACTCCATTGGTTTTTTATAAAACATTTGTCTGATATATTGAGGACTGATCAAAGAGCAGCTGTTTTCCAAGAAATCTTCTTAACATTTAGGAACAAAAATATATAACGGCTCAGCTGTTCTTCTCTCTGTCTATTCTACTTGTAGTTGACATAATTTTCATGTTGGGCATATAATTTTTTAGTTATTCATTTTTTTTAATTCCGTCATGCAGTCATATTGCTTTTCTTTTAACTTACATTCTTTATTTCAAGTTTTCTAAAATAAACTGAATTTGTTATAAGAACCAGACGTTTTAAAGACCTCAAGGCTTAAAACTTGAACTTGCACGTTATTCCCAGCGTATTCCTTTTTTTTCTTTTTTTTCCTTCTGCAACTTTTTCCAAAAACTTGCAGCAGAAAATAAAAGTTGTTATTGTTTTTTCGGCTATTGGCTCATTTAATGTAACATTTCTTTTATAAGAACAATAATACACCCCGTAGAACATTCCAGAAGATATGAATACACGGTTTTAGCAACAGCTTTGTCTAACAAGGGCAATGACAAGAAACAACGTAACATCATGATGGATTTTCAACGACATTGAACATCAAAAATTATAAGTTCAATGTTTGGCGGTGTAAAGATAGACAGGCAGTACCTATAAAAACGTGCTAAAATATAATTTTCCACTTTACAACAACAAAAGATACTTGGAAGTGTTAAGGAGGAAAATCTGTGTTTCACTTTTTTTTATTTTGTTTTCGGTTGATGATTATGCTCATAAAAAATTTTGTGTTTTATGCACTGCATTGCTTTAGCATAAATCTACTTAAATTTTCTTGCACTGCGTGAGAAAAATTTAAATTAATTAAAAATGATTTAAATAATAATTCACAGATACAAAGAGTAATTTTTACAATTAAAAGTTATTTTAATAATGCGGAAGCCCATCTTCTATATTCACTCAATTTTGTTTTCAATTAGAATTTAAAATAAAATCTACAGTTTTATTTGCATCCTAAAAAATTCCTTCAGGAAATTGAAAAAACCAAATAAAGCTTTAATTGAGAGGCAATACTTTCTGGACGGTTGTGCATCCTCGCCTTAGAAAATTTCCTTGCTTTTAATTGTTTTAAAATCCTGCATTATCCAGCTTAATATGCTTCCATTTGAAAACAAAACTCCAAGCTCCTTCCTTCTTCTTCTTCTTTCTTAGTTTATTAGCATTTTCTACCAAAGAATTTTGGCACAAATATAAGCTTGTATCTAGCTTGTCTATCTTCTTTATGTTCTCTTGAAATTTCCCTAATCTTATGATTTCTAGAAAACATTTTTCTCTCTCAAAAGCAAGTTATTGCTTTCGAAGAAAATACAATTGATTTTCTTTTCAAAATTAATAGTTATACAAGTTAATAATGTCGAAATGCTTGAAAAATGCATTTATTATAATAACAAAGTGAGTTAATTCATTATATTATCCATCGTTAGCCACTACTTTTTCCTATATTTTAGATAGCATATGGATTGCGTGCAAAAAAGAACTACTTCGGTTTTGTGGTAGAGAATGAATTAAGCCAATTTCTGATATCTTGTTCTGAGGTCAAGCGCATTCTCGCAAGGACATCGTTCGAAATAAATGGTAGTTAGAAGCGGCAGCGTTTGATCTATAATGGGAGTGAGTTAAAACTTCCCATCTACTCTTTTCCAAGGGTTTTTGACAAGTCTTGCAACATGTGGTCCAACGTTGTCAGTGTGGACAATAATAGAGTCGTGTCTGGTCAAATATTCCGTTCGTTTTTCGTTAATTGCTCTGTGATCGCCTAACCCAACTGCAACAGCTTATGATATCCTTCTCATTCCACCAAATACAGAGCATTACCTTGGCGTCATGGATATTCGTTTTCAACGTTGATTTGGCTAGTTCGCCAGACTTTATATTTCTTTACTTTTGATAGAATTCTAATGCTTTTAAAAGTAGGGAAATGGTTTATTGTGTCTTCTAGTGCAGGTTCTTCTTTCGTTTGGCCAAATTGATATTATTAACTTGTTTATCAATAAGATAAAAACTACGTAGCTTTTCTTTTATGTTTGTCAATTAACCGAAATGAGAAAAAGGCACAAATATCTGTGTTACGTTATACCATTCAACACTATATTTTTTTAATAATTCTGAATAAATCACAAAAATATTCATCTCTCTTAATATCTCAATTTCCTTTCTTTGGATAAAAAAAAAAGTATATAAAAATTAGAGTAATTTCTGTACCGAAATCCAGCATAATATTATCAGTATAATTTAAAATATTTTGTTTAATTTAAAATATCAAAACTTGAAATCTAATTTCTAAGATTTCAAAACTTTCTCGCTTTCTTTGAAAAAAGTTAAGCTTTAAATAAACATTAATAAAGTTTTATGTTGTTTAAATGTTACTTTACTTCTTATTTATTTTTTTTTTTTTGTAAGAATTTTCTTGCATTGGGGCGTGTCTGCTGGTTCCCTGGTTCATTTCAAACAACAAACTAATCTGTATTAAAATACAGACTAAAGACAAATATTTTCGCGTAACCAAGGGACATATTTAAACAACAGCAGCAACAACAACAACAATAACAGCAACAATATAATAATAGCAGTAAATGATAATAAGAAAACAACAACATGTTCAAGAATAGCAACAAAAAGTTTATAATACTTAATAGCAGTTATAGAAGTAGCAGCAAATAGAAGCCAAAATAGCAGTAGCAGTGGTGGTTAAAAATAGGAACAAGTTTAAAAGTAGAAACAAATTTAACGCCAAGATAACAAACAAGAAATCGGAATAAGCCAAAATATTCAACTATACAAATACATATGTATGTATAAATGCGTGTGTACGTGTACATCTTGAAGCGAAATATTAGTGTGTGTAAATGTATTACAATAAACAACTAGTCAACCATAAGGACGACAAAACTTAATGGGAAACTAACCGTACATCCACCTTGTTTTCCGAGCAAACAAAATATTTTAAATATCTTTCCTGTCTTTTTTTTTTTTTTTTGTTGTTGACTAAAATAAATTTTTTAACAAAAAACTTGCTCTTGCCTTTTGTTGAGGAAAATTCATGACTTAAAAATTGCACGCAACATTTTCTCATAATTTTAATAGTTTTTCTTTTCTTCTTTTTATTTTAAACCAAAAACTCCAATCACCACTTTAGTATGCCAAGATATGAAGTGAACATGAAATTAACGTAAACCATACGCCGCAGTGAGTGTTTGGTTTTTGTTTTTTGGGTTTTCTTAAAATTTATGTACGCATGCAAATAATGTATTGATGTAAGAAAACTTTATAACTAAAACAAAGCAGACAATTTGAACAAAAAAAACAAAAAAAAAAACTTTCCTTGCATTCATATCAGATAAGTTTTTACTCTCAACGTTGAATAGAAATAGCAATAGCTGGTTGCTTTTTAAAGTTAACTTAAAACTTATTTTCGCAAATGAGCGAATTTTTACACTAAATACTCATTATAATTTGTTGTTTCATGCTTCGTTGGCTTTTAAAATAATTAACTTTTACTTTAATTAAACAAGCGCTTTAAATCGAAATGTAAATTCAAGCGTGTAAAATATAATAAAGTATAGCAATTTAAATTCTTGATATTAACAATAAAGACAAGTCTTGTAAAAAAGAATTAAATTGAAATTTTTTGTTAAATGCATTCAAATGTCACTTTGTCGTTGTCAGTTAGAAAAGGCGGAATAGTATGCTCATTCATGATCTCGCAACAGTCTCAGAATGAGGTCCTGTGAATAGAGTCGATTTTAATGCCTGCAAGACGCAATATTGCGAGCTTACGCACAGATCTCTGTTCGGAAATAGTGCTACCTCTGTTACTATGGGTGGTAAAGTATTACTGAATTAGAAGCTCTTGCTGTTCTTTTCATGAAAATTCAGTATGATGTTCAATGGACTAAATACGTTCTTCAGGTTTCTAAAGAAGCTTGCAAGTGTTTTTGTAAAACGGTGTTAGAGATGCTTCAATCCATCGGATCTTCGTAATGTTTATACCACCTACATACATCCGTCCGAAAATTGAATACAACACTCATGTATGGGCCGGCGCCTCAAAGTATATTTTGGAGTTGCTCGGCCGCATGCAGGAGAGGATATCCAACTCTATTTATTCCAGGGTTCAGAATTTTTCATTTATGAACAGTCAAAAATCAAAATTCATGATATTTTTCATAAATGAGAAATTAAATATTTTATATTTATTTTTCACACTCATAAACGAACAACAAAAAATGTTCTGGTTATTTTCATACATAAATGCGAAAAACAAGAATTATGAGTCTTATTCATATGTGATAAATGATAAATTAGCTACTTCTCATTAATGTTATTTTTCAAAAATGTACATGTTCATTTATGAACGTTGAAATTTTTTTAAATTTCTCATAAATGAACGTGAAAAAATTTTTTACCTACGATCGCAGTTTACCGTAAAATGTAGAAAAAACACATGGGTACATATTAACTCAAAATACAATATTGCAATATATTCTAAAAGAAATAAAAAAAACATTTTTTTTTCTGCATACGCCGACAATTGCGCATTATCAAATATGTGCGTTTATGTACGCGAATGCTTAACGCACATATTTTTACGACTTTTTCATTTATGAAAAATTATCAAAATTGTAAATGTTCAAAAATGAACACTTGTGTGTTTCTCATTTTTTCACTTATGAATAGAAAGAAAAAAATAAATCGTCGCATTCACAAATGGGAAAACGCAAAATAATTTGTAGTCTCTCACACATGTATGAGAAGAAACGGCTAAAAAATGACATGTACATATTCATACCTGTATGAACAGTGAGTGAATACTTCGCTACTCTGATTTATTCCCTAGAGCTGTATTTATTTCATTGTTTTATCGCTATTACAATGGTAAGTGCTCTTGTGAAATAAGCGAAATTGTTACCGTTACTCCCACGTAATTGCATTTAACTATTTTTTTTAGTAGTTAATTCTAAAGCACTATGTCACTATTTAATAAAAAATTTTTAAAAACTTTTATTTTTTTATTATTTTTGCGATATTTCGCCACACCGTTGGTTGGCATCATCAGGAAAAACAAAAATAATGAACAAACAGATTGAACAAATTTTTTTGCTTTATAATTAACTACTAAAAAATATTAAAAAGGTTAAAAAACTATAACTATTATATAATTTTTTTTTTGTAAAGAGAAGTAGCACTTCAGGCAACAATGCCTATTTAGTCAAGTACCGTGCTACATTCTTTAGGAAAGGCATAGATAAGAGATTAAACAGGTGGTGAAAGTAGAAGAATAGTCGAAAATTAACTGGCGACCAGTGACTATGCCTTCATCGCTGAGCAGCCCCACCGACAGTCAATTTTTATTTTTGTTTTGAAAAGAAAAAATCAAGGTATTCGTTGGGAATCGAACCCACAACCCCCAGACTGACAAGCTAGTACACTACCTACTAGCCTGCAGGGGCACCTAATTTTTATTGAGAGCGCATCTATTTGTGGTCGATTGGCGAGTGAATCGCAGTATGCATTGCAGGAAAAATTCATTTTTTAGCAGAACAGTCTCTATTTGGAATAAACTCCCTCCAGAAGTCATGCCTGTCACTTTCAATGTGGGTAAGTTCAAATCGAATATCCAAAAACACTCTTTCCTCCTCCCCATAAGTAAAAAAAGTTTTGGCACAGTGCATTGCATGTGTTGAGGTCATCTCCCAAATGCTGGTCGCTATTAAATCTAATCGGAATTATTTAATAGTTTGACGATAAATAGTTTTTATGATATATGGACCTCTCTTCAATTTCTATTTTTGGTTACAAATTTAAATGTCTGCCTATTACAGTTTAAAATATTACACAATATGCATCAAAAACTAATAATTTATAGGAACACCCTCTCATTTTTAAACTTGTTTTTATACCTGTTTCTACAGGGAGCGTACGCTGTGTGCTAGTTTCAAATTCTAGTTTCAAATTCTCTCTATTCCTGTCTAAAACATGACTCTATATACCTCAAAATTACGTCTGGACATAGACTTTGATTTTGATTTGCTAAAGTTGCTGTTTCAGCGAATATATCTGTGTATGCAGTTCTTATTTATTAAATTCAGCTTTATTCCTCACTCCTGCATTCGCCTGGGTAATAACAAATTCATTAAATATTTTTAGTTATTTTTTGTTAAACTACTTTAATGAATACTTTTTTGTATATTTTGCAACAAGAATATTATTTAAGTATTTTTCCTACGAAAAACGGTCTCATGATTAAATTGAGCCTTTCCTTACTTTTCCTTATATGAAAATAAACATACTCGGTCTAATGTCCCTTACGGCAAACATATCCTTAATTTTGTGCAATTATTTGTTCTAATTTATTTTCTTTGAACCTTTTTTCAAATGCTAGTAAATTGTTCTTCTTTCCTAAAAAGATAACCCTCAATAATTTAAAGTTTTACCCTATAAATACCTCCAATAGCTTCTCAATTCTTATGAAAACTTGAATTAAACTTAACTCTCTCTCTCTCTCTCTCTCTCTTCCTTACTCTGCTTTGCCAATGTTCCTAAAAAATATTTATACGATTACACAGTGTTACAAAATTGAATGAAATAGAAAAACCTGGGACTGGATGTTATTTTTCTTGTAGGGCTTGCCAAGTAAAACAAGATTCCAATAGTGAAATATGCCGAACATCTCCAAAATCCGGTTTTACCGTTAAAAACCGGTTTTTGTACCTTTGCGCCCTTATAAACCTGTAACTTTGTTGATAATGACCCGATTTTCAATTTCTTACTATAGCTGGAAAGAAGAAGCTGCGATCTTTCGATGATGTAGATATTTATCTACGAAAACTTGAGAAATTTGGGTGTTTTTGTCCAGCAAACACAAATTTTGTAGATTTTTCAAAAAATTTTTCAAATTTGATGACGTTTTTATACATTATTTTATTAAGAAACTATAACACTATTCAATTTATTCAAAAAGTACGTTTACTTACGATCAGGGTTCAGAATTTTTCATTTATGAACATTCAAAAATCAACATTCATGATATTTTTCATAAATGAGAAATCTAAAATTTTATATTTATTTTTCACACTCATAAACGAACAACAAAAAATGTTCTGGTTATTTTCATACATGAATGCGAACAACAAGAACTTTTTAGTCTTATTCATATGTGATAAATGATAAAATAGCTACTTCTCATTAATGTTATTTTTCATAAATGTACATGTTCATTTATGAACGTTGAAATTTTATAAAATTTCTCATAAATGAACGTGAAAAAATTTTCTACCTGTGATCGCAGATTACTGTAAAATGTAGTAAGAACACATGGGTAGATATTAACTCAAAATACAATATTGCAATATATTTAAAAAAAAATAAAAAAAAAACATTTTTTTTCTGCATACGCCGACAATTGCGCATTATCAAATATGTGCGTTTATGTACGCGAATGCTTAACGCACATATTTTTACGACCTTTTCATTTATGAAAAATTATCAAAATTGTAAATATTCAAAAATGAACACTTGTGTGTTTCTCATTTTTTCACTTATGAATAGAAAGAGAAAAAATAAATCGTCGCATTCACAAATGAGAAAACACAAAATAATTTGTAGTCTCTCGCACATGTATGAGAAGAAGCGGCTAAAAAATGAAATGTACATATTCATACATGTATGAACAGTGAGTGAATACTTCGCTACTCTGCTTACGATTACAGTGCATATTTGGGGTTAAAAATAGATAAACAATTGAGTGAGTTATTTAAGTTTTCATGAAATTAAACTTTTAAACATTTTATACAAATTTTATTTTTGGTTATTTAACTCAAAAGTGTTTGCTTGAATGTTTTTTTTTTTATTTTTTAAATCAGCATCATCAGTTTCTCGTTTAAGTGGCCAGCAATATTCTGAAATCATATTTATCTTATTTTTTCGTTCAAAGCGTTTTTGCCATTTCCTGGTGAAAATGTTCGCCTTGTTCATCACTGAGCTGAGCCCAGGTTATCTGGGAAAAAGTCCAAATGCGTGTGCAGAAAATGAATTTTTATGGACATGTTGCAGCCCATTTCATAATATACACTTAAAAACTAATTGATAACTGTGACATAGTAGTCGCTTCTGTGATTTCCAACAAAAATACCTAAAAGTTATCAAAATAGATAAAAAACGAAGAAAAAGGTACTAGATATGTAAACAATTTAATTAAAATCTCCTTTTATTTTAGCTTGACTTAGTTTTGGGAATCCCGCTTTGAGATGACAAAAAGCGTCGCCGTTTACATCATCATGTATCATAGTTTAAGATGCAGTGGTGGCAGAATAACGTCTTTAGCTTTAACTAATTGGCCATTTAAAATGTTTCTCCTGCCTATTCTATGTGACTCGCGAGATGGCCATACTTTGCAATCATAAAGATTCGGTGCACGACTACCCCATACACAAAGATAGCACGGATACTTTGTGTAACCACCTTGCATACCAAATAAAATTGTCAAAACCTTTAAGTCAGCGACGACTTTCCATTTATGGGTGATATAGCTAACAAACATTAGTATATTTTTTATTACTTCGTAAGTTTCTTTTGCATTAGTCGGATATGCGATTGGATTTGAAGGTAATTGATTTTGGTTACGTAATAAAACAGCTTTTAAGCCTAGATATTACATTAAAAATCTTAAATTTATAAAAATAAATTCTACAGTTTTATAGGAAAACTTACTTTTACATTATAATTGTGATTTAATGCCGAAAATAGTTTTGCTACATAAACGCAATACACGAGATCACTGTCATTGAAACTTGTCTTAATACTTTCTTCAAGTAATCAAGTCTGGGCACTTTTTCTACCATATTTTATAACGAAATCTTTTTCCATCAAATTCGACTGCTTTAATCGCGATCCGAGGACTTCAGATTGCCGCTTTGACAAGTGTAAATCGTGCACAAGATCATCGAAATCAGCTTTTGACAAAAAATTCCGCTCCGTTGTTTTAGATCTGGGTGGAAGAAACTCTTCTTGTTCAAAATGTTTTTCTGTTACATCGACAGATTTGCTTGTTGTCGGCAGATCATTACTTTCAGGTATCGGTTTTGTAAAAGATAAAAAACGGCTGTATGCATAAAAACTTAAAGTAGGTTTAACTGCCGTTGTTAAGCACAATTTCCTAAAGTTGTATTCATAAAACACTTTTACCTTAAAATACCTTTGTTAACTTTAAAGTAGGAAAAACCTACGTTAAACCTACAATAAATTGACAGTTCAATTTTATTATTGAAATTTCAAAAACCAAACAAATTGTGTTTACAATAAACTGAGCCATTTATTTCAAAAGTGGCATAAGTTACTTTGTTATTGTCATTTTTGTTTATTTTAAATAAGTTTATATAACATGTTAATTTTCAGCCATTTCAACTACTCTGTATTTAGTTTTCTTTCTGAAACGGATTTTTCTAATGATTGTGTTGAAATAAAATCTTTTTTCTCCATGTTGTGTACTATGAAGGATATTTTCGACAGGGGGCTATTACTACTATTACTATTTTGTCCTTTACATAAGTCACTATGTGCAGTAATATGCTTTTGAGTTGTGACATTCTTAGATATTTTATACAACACGAAACAATCTCCTGAGAATAAAAAAATAAAATAATGGTATTTATGTGTAGTATATTAGATATCAGTATAATATTGTTCCGTAAACTGCACTATTCTTTCGAACTAATAAAAATAAGTCAAATAATCACAGCAATACTTCACACACACTTATTACAAGTTTCCATTTCTTTCACACTAAGCTCCGTAATTAATTTCCTAAGTACAACGACTAACGCCACTTTCAAAATAAGCATTTTTGTTGCACCGTTAATTATCAACACTCCTCTCAAGCAAATCTCAATACTTCTTAATTTCAAATTTATTAAAAATGAAAAAAAAAACTGTTCAGTTGTGACTTATGCCACTTTCAATGTAAACGGCTCAATTAATTGTCAATTTGTTTTTCCAAAAATGTTAAAAAATATTTATTTAACATAATTATAAAATATAATTATAATTAACTATTTTAAACAAAAGTTTTATTGATGTACATATAATTAAAACAAAGCTCGTTATCCGAATAATTATTTTTTTAATGTGAACAAATTCTTTGTAAGTTCTTCCTAAGCCTTGTAAATTAACCTTTTTTGGGTGCTTTGCTTTTTATTGAAAAGATTAATATAAAAAAAAAAAAAAATTTTTTGATTTTGCTGAAAAAAATGAAAAACAATAAAAAACATTTTTTATGGATCTGACTACCCGGATAAATAATATTCATTTTTATACATCGTTAACTACAACGTGACAACTGAAAATAGTGGCATTGCCAGAATCAAAATACTAATTTTACTAAAGCATACATTAGCTAAAGTACTGTTTATGAATACCATTTTTTAACAAACGTCTGTTAGCCTTAAAGTGTTTGTTAACTAACGTGTACTTCAAAGCTCAAATAAGCGTTTTTTATGCAAACAGCCGAAAACATTTTGTTTTTATTAAAAGTTAAATAACTCAGTCAATTGCTTATCTATTTTTAACCTCAAATATGCATTGTAATTGTAACTAAACGTACTTTTTGAATAAGTTGAATAGTATTTTAGTTTCTTAATAAAATAATGTATAAAAACGTCATCAAAGTTGAAAAATTTTTGAAAAATCTACAAAATTTCTGTTTGCTGGACAAAAACACCCAAATTTCTCAAGTTTTCGTAGATAAATATATACATCATCGAAAGATCTCAGCTTCTTCTTTCCAACTATAGTAAGATATTGAAAATCGGATCATTATCAACAAAGTTACAGGCTTATAGGAGCGCAAAGGTTTTAAAACCGGTGTCCGGCATATTTCACTTTTGGAATCTTATTTTACTCAACAAGCCCTACAAGAAAAATAATATCCGGTCCCAGGTTTTTTGGACTGTCACACCTTGTTATATAAATTTTTTTATTAAAGAACATAATTCTTTTATATAAATTCACTTTTTCAGTTAAATATATTTGTTTATACACAAAATAAAAGTTATTGAACCAATGAAAGCTTTTGCAAATTTTATAAAATTTTTGAAAATTCATTTATGAAAAATTATTTGTTTTTTAGTTAATACATAACTGAATCCTTTAATAATTTAATTAAATTTGAATCAAAAACTTTTTTGTGTGTACAAAAAAATCAGAAAAATTAATATTTTATTCTTATTTTGTTATCCATGTTAAATTTATTACGATATTTTTACACAAAAAGTATAAATACATTTACCTTAGTAAAAAAAAAAATATTAAATTACACAATTTTTTCCATAATTTCCTATTACAAATCCTGTCAATTGCCATTTACTTTATTAAAAAACGACATGTGAGTAATTTATGTTTTTGCGTATGCAACAGTTACATTAAATTAGCAACATTCTATCAAACAAATAAATTTTAACCCTTTTTCCTTATGTATGTGAAGTATTGCAATGTCTACAAGTTGTTTGTATTACCATTTCCAATGTCTGCCTAAAAGAATAAATTGATTTTTTTCCACACAAAACACTCAGTGATGAGATCAGCATCCATGATTTATGGCTTTTATTTCCATCGTTGCACAAAATTGCTTGATTTTCCTATTTGCTAATTTTTGTTTTTTTTTATTAATATCCATTTAGTTATTTAGTTATTGACGATTACCCTTCTAAATTTTAATTCTATTAAAAAATTTTCTCTTCAACCACTTGCCGATAATGATGAAATCAAAAAGAGGAATACGAATATTTACGAAAATATATGTTAAAAAAGAAAATACCCTAAAAAAACGCAGTTCAATATTGAACTTTAAGGATAAAAAAAAAAAATATTAAAAACTGGTGGTAGGAGAGACAAATTTCAGTCATCATTAAGCGGCAAAAGGAAAAGCAAAAAACCCAATAAAGGAGAAGAGAATAAGCAAATAAACATTTGCTATCAGTTAAAACAAGTATCAAAAACCAATCATAAAATTAAGAACATTTTTCAATTTCCTCTTACAACAGTTTAGCATAAAATCAACACAAAAAAGCACTCGCACACAAAGGATTTATATAATAAAAGTTGTGTATGTTTTGAAGTACAAGTTCGAATGCTGGAAAAATTGTTTGCAATAAAAGAGGGCAAACAAAACTTGAGTTCCAAAAGGATTCGATTTGATTTGATTTGATTTGATTTCATTTTCTGTAATAATTTTAGTATTTTCTATAAGGGTTTTGCGTATCAAAGGAGGAACATAAAAAAGACTCTTAATTTTATTTTAAATTCAGTTTAAGCTATGTAATAGCAAACGACTTAATTTCAAATACAAATGCAAACAAATACTAATACTAATACACAAATAAGACAAATAAGACAAATGGTTTCGAATGGACGTAAAGAAAAGTGTACTGGTCTATTTGAGTTAAGATGTGTATGCAACACAGATCATTGTTTTATAAAACACAAATATTTATTTAGGTAAATTATAAATGCGTTATAAAGCACTTCCTTGATTTATAAGGATATTGAATACTTAATATTTTAATTAAATAATCAAATAGAAACTTCTTAAATAAATAAACACGTACTCTATTTTAAATGTAAAATCTCTTTTCAATAACAAATACGAACAGTTTTTGTGTGCTGCAATTTAATTAGTTTGACCAGAGATTTTCCTATTTTTTAAGGATTTAAAGAATTTCATTTTAGGATCGCTCTTAGTCACATGATATGCATTCGTATGTGATTACCAGGAAATTTACTTGGCGTAACTTTATTTGAGAGTGCGAGTACATTATGTTTTATCTACGGGCAGAGATAAGCGCTTAAATTCTTTTACCGAATGAGTTATTGTATCACTTCGGGAAGTTTCCAAGTGACTGCCTTATAATTAAGAAGTTTTTTATAAAGGAGATAAGTTATGCATTACCATGGTTGTAAAAACAAGCTTAGACCTTTGAACCAGATACTGACTACTATCTGCCGCGTATTAAGTAAATCCAAAAATAAAATATTTAAATTATAGACCTGCGAATACCCGAACGTTACATATGTGTTAATGAGATAAAGATCCAAGCCAGTGAAGTAGTGTAACGCCAAAAGTCCCAGGGTCGTTTTTGGGTACGACAAACCTATTTTGTAATATGAATTTACCCATCTTACTAATTTTATTTAAAACAATGTATTTTTTTCTTAATAGTCATAATATTTCTTATCTTTTATCTAAATTCCTATTTTGTAATATGAATTTACCTATCTTGCTAAGTTAATTTAAAACAATGCATTTTTAGTTATAAGCATAATATTTTGTGATTTGTTTAATCATAAGTAATACTGCATCTATTTCATCTGAATTCCTATTTTTGTTTATAATAAAATAAGTACTCTCATTAACGTTAGGAGAATAATGTCTTTAGTTTAATTAAGTTAATGAACTATGTTTACCGTTTTGTAATAGTTTAAGTAAGTGTAATTTAGAACTTTATATTTGACGGCAGTTCGTTGGGCAACACCGCCTGGCAGAATGATTGGTGGTGAGTACAGCCAATACCTTTTGTTAAGCAGCATCAAATGGTTGGTGAAGAATACAGCCATCAGCTGTGGTATACATAGACTGCTATTATGGTGTAGGTGTGGTTGTGTATAGCTGTGTGTTGGCAGCATAAGTATAGAAGGGCAAACACCATGAATAAAAATTGAATTTGTGTGCAGTCGGCGGCGGGACAACAGGTAATATTTTATCATATTTTAGACTGTTAGGTAAGACAGTCAGGTTATAAACAAAGCAGAGGTTTTGAACCAGCCGAGTTTATACCCTGAGATACGAACTGTGGTTCGGTCACAAACGAAGCCGAGGTTTTGACCCAGTGGAGTTTGTGTCTACCGTCACCATAGTGGGTGACCAGAGCATTGGACAGTTGAGCGCAGGTTTTGACCCAGTCCAACCTACAGTGTTTTGGTTATTTCCCTTGGACACACGTCATACTGAACTTTGGCTCGGTCACAAACGAAACCGAGGTTTTGACCCAGTGGAGTTTGTGTCTACCGTCACCATAGTGGGTGACCAGAGCATTGGATAGTTGAGCGGAGTTTTGACCCAGCCCAACCTACAGTGTTCTGGTTATTTCCCTTGGACACACGGCATACTGAACTGTGGCTCAGTCACAAACGAAACCGAGGTTTTGACAAAGCGGAGTTTGTGTCTACCGCCACCATAGTGGGTGACCAGAGTATTGCACAGTTGAGCGGAGGTTTTGACCCAGCCTACAGTGTTTTTGGTTATTTCTCTTCCTTGGTCACACGGCCAATTCACCGAACTGTGCTCCAAACGAAACGCCACTGACCGGTATATGTCGGACCCAGACTACGGACACTGCCGCACTCATACACCCACACCAGTGTAAAGTAGACGAAGCCGACAACGAGCTGCCATCAAGACGAGAAGTATTGGCAAAATAAAAACTAAGTAAACGTGAGCAACCGCGGGTTTTTTTATTTTTGTCCCCACGACACAACACGACCCTGGACGCCGCTGAGTATACCCCAGCAGCCAGGTAAAGCGTGTCGTTACAGTAGTTTTTGAATTTTGCGTGTAACTAGTCTTGAACTAGGATCTAATAAAGAAAAGACCTATTCAGCGCAACTTTGCAAACTAACTTTTTCGGCAGTGTATTATACCTCACAAGATACCCCCACCCGGGGTCACATTTATAAGTCTTTATGGATCACACAACCATCTAGACTTGTGTCTTGCGGGGGTAAAAGGGAGCCCAGTCCCCTTCAAGGCTAGCAAGGAACCAACTGGAAAATCCGCTATATTTCCATGGGAATCAGTAAAGCCCCAGAGTTCCGCCAATTCAATTGTCTTTTTAGCCTTTTAGCTGTTCTCTGACTGATTAGTGAGGTTGGCCTTTCGGGAGTATCGTGGTGGCTGTAGAGGCCCTCGTTTGAGTTTGTGGGTCGGATCATTCACCATGAACACAATGAATGGTCCAGGTTCAGTGAGTATGAATGCCGTTGTGTTCTTAATTATATTAAGTTTCAAGCGTTTTGGATCAGGAGTTGGATAGTCTCCAGCTCTTCAGCAAGGAGTAGCGGTTTGCAAGCCTGCTTTGGAAACGCTGAAATTCCAACTAGGAATGTCCTGTTGCTAGAATTATTCCTCGGCTTCCTAGGGCGTGAATGAAGTTGCTTTTCATTCACAGTATTTTGATCACCATCTGATTAAGGCTTACGGCCAGGAGCAGATGTAAATCTTATCACGTAATGCTTCACAAGATAGACTTTGCTACGCTAATAGTTGCTTTTTAATTAATATCTCCTTTTTAATCGTTTATATAACTGCCCCCACCCCGGGGGCACATTGATATGTTTTGATGGAAATCCACCATTATTACATGTGTCAACGGGGGAAAAAATAGGAGCTCAGTCCCATGAAGGCTAGCAGGGAGTCAACTGGAAGCTACACGTTATTTTCACGAGAATCAGTAAGCCCCAGAGTTCAGCAAGTTGGTTCTTTAGCTTTTTAGCTGTTCTCTGACTGATTATTAAGGTTGGCCCTTCGGAAGTGTCGTGGCTCTCATGAATTTGATTAAGGGACCAGGATCATCTCACCTTTAATCAGAATATTGGGTGAATGATCCGGATCTAGTGAGCATGCTTGTCATGTGTTCTGGATCATGAATTGCATAGTCTCCAGCTCTTCAGCAAGGCCCTGCTTTGAAACCTCCGAATTTGCAACTAGGAATAACCTGTTGCTAGAAATTAGTCTTCGGCTTTCTAGGACGCGGCGCACGCATCACATCGCCCAAGTGGTATGACCACCGGCGAGTTATGGCATACACACGCTAGATAAACGTTAACTGGGGCCTCATATAACGCTATTTTGTGTTATCCTTTTCATCTTGTAAAAGTTAACTTCTCATTTTATTTAAGTATAACTTCAATTTTCAAAAAACATTCTTTCTTGTTTTCAATATGCCCCAGTGGGTGTTTAATATGCAAATAACAGATTTACTTAGTTCAGCTGACTTAGTTCAATTATATTAAGTTACAAGTTTTCTATTTACAAATTATTATTATTAAGATTAAAATTAAGAAAACATCGAAAGTATAGCAACTTATTATACAAAAGCTCAACAGCTTTAAAATAAATAATACTTAAAGTTTTGCCAAATATTTCATTGAAATATTTATTCTGCATATTAGATTATATAGTAAAACAAAACCTAGTTACTTCAGTCTTATAACAATTGAAATAATAATAAAAACTCAGAAAACCCTAAAACTATGAACACACTGAAAGTCGGGCAGTCTTTAAATTCAATTGTTGGATGCATTAATTAATGAATATTTGATTGCATACCTTAAATGACTTTCTATAGCTTTTAATCTGCTTGTAATAGATTCCACTAATTTTTTGCATACATCAAGCATTATTTGGCTCCATTCTTCCTGTAGGACGCACTGTGGGAACATCATACGAGAAGGCGGTCAAAAATATATAACTATTGTGCGGATCGTAATTTTAATACGCGGTTTTCTTTTGTCTACTAGGTGAGATCATAGGCTTTCGTATAAAATATAAAAATTTAAAATCGACGGGTTAGAAAAATAGTTGTGATAGGTTTAAAAATACATTATAAGTTTTAGCTGATTTTTGGTACGAAAGTAAAGTATTACAACTTGTTCAAAGAGTTTGTTTTACATAATGTCTTACATTTTGAGTCACGTTTAAAACGTAAACTTATTAAAAACTTAAATTTAGTCAGGAAGCGCCAAGCTTTGGCCACTGTGAAATTTTTAGTACGAAGGCCAAAGGTTGGTTTTTTGAAACAATTTGAGTTAAAAATTAGCTGATTAAGTTGCAAAAACAAAAAATATATTCATTGGTTCAAATTTACTTTAGACAAGGAAGTACTTAAGTCCTTAATAAACATAAATACTACTCGTATATGCCAACTTTTATTGTAAATTGATGAATACTTTATTAATAAACAAAAATTTTTAAAAGCATGAAATACATACAGATAACTGTTGTGTTTGGAAAAATTACTATTAACTAAACAATTTTAGTAAATATTTCTTCTAAAAAGCCTAAATTTTCATCACTTAAAAGCAGTTTAGTTTCTGCGTCTAGTTCAATAGAAGTAGTTTTCCATTTTTGCCAGGTATTGGATATATAGGGATCTGATGTACATAATAAAATAACAATCATTTTCCAATATCTAGAAATTTTTCTTGTGTTGTGCTCGCGAAAGAATCTATAGCCTTTGTTTCATTTTTCTTGTGTCAAAAAATTGTATGACCCGCGGATGGCATATATCTCCAAGAATATTTTTCGTTGTAAAGAATAGCTGTTTTTTTTTGGCGTACTCTCCAAATTTTTTGCATTTATCTTTCTGCTGCATGCTAGAACTTGTAAAATAATACTGAATCTCCCTATTAGTTCCAAATCTACTCCTGTGATAGATGCTGCAGTTTCTGGATGTGAAAAATATCTTCTTGCAGTGTTTCCATCATTTGTCTTCCCTTCTATTTGCTTTGGCTGATCGATGAATAGGCCTTGTTCTAAAATTTTTTTTTTGAATTTGTTATTTTTTGTTTTTTTTTCTTCATTTTCCTTACTTTTTTCTCACTGTTTCGCCTAACAGACCAAAATCCAAATCATAACCCAATTTGAGAATACGCTCCATAAAACGCTTTCTAGTATGAAGAGGGGACATTCCAAATTCGTATGCTGCCTTAAAAGTGTTATCTTCTAGAACTGGATGGCTTAATTGACTTGATGTCTTTTTGCATATAATGCAGCTTGATGATGCTTTTGCATCACTTAAAGCTTGTGCAACTTTTCCATCAATCATTGTGAGATACATTTTAAAATTTACTTCGATTTCCAGTTCATCAACAGTAAATATTACAGGTTGAAGGTCTTTAATTTCATCTTTTATTTTTCGGACTTCTTCAGTTATGACATTTTTTTTTGTTTCTTTTTTGAAAGTAAATTTTATTGGTCTGCAATATTTTGTTGGCGTGGGTATTTCATTTTTCCATATATCAATTTCTGTTGCTGTACTAGTTGACGGCTCTAACTCGGTATAACTTTCTATTAATCGCAATGGAACGAATGATATCATAAACAAATCAGCGTCTGCTGAATTTTTGGCATTACATTGCTTGTATTGCTCCCCCCGGGGACACATTATAGTCTTTTTGGAACCTACTATTCCATTTAGATTTGTGTCTTGCGGAGTAAAAGGGAGCCCAGGCCCCTCAAAGGCTAGTAGGAGTCACCTGGACAATCCACATATTTCCACGGGAATCAGTAAGCTCGCAGAGTGCACTATTTGTACTCTTAAGGCAAAGATGTACTCTGTACTGATTATTGAGGTTGGCCCCTATATGGGAGTATCGTGGTGGTTGTGGTTTCGGACCCTCGTGAGAGTTTGTGCGTCGGATCATTCAAATTAACACAATGAATGGTTCAGGTTCAGTGAGTATGAATGCTGTCGTGTTCTTGAGAAATAAGAGCTTCATGCGTTCTGGACCAGGAGTTGGAAAGTCTCCAACTCCTCAGCAAGGAGTGAGGGCACGGCCTACTCCGGACTTTCTAAATTGCTACTAGGAGTGACTGGAGGATATACGTATCCGAAGGCCTTCTAGGGCGTAGTTGGTGTCCAATCAACTAAGTGGTTTGACCACCATCTGATTATGACCTCGCGGTCGGTGCAGATGTAAATCAAATCACGCATTGCTTGTATTGCCTCTGTCGAGAGGATCCATCACATCCTCATTTAGAAATTAAAGTAATGCTGCTATTGCCAAGTTTTTTTAACCGGTTAGAATCAAACGTATTTAACAACCGTTCGCAGTGTGTTCAGGAAGGTTTTGCAATTTTATTTCTGCTGAAGTAGAAGTGACAGTTATAGGGGTTTGTGAAGGTAGACATTCTTTTTTGACAGCGACTAAATCTTTGTACTGTGGGAAAATCCAAGAACTCTTTTGATTTGTTCGCTTCCGCAACTCATTGTACTGATTTTTAGTTAACTTTAAATCCAAAACTATTTTTGTGACCAGCTCTACATGACTTTGAAATTGGCTAAATTTTTTTGTTTTCTTTCGAAAAATACGCACATTCAACTAAACAACGTCTGTCTGCGATTTGAAAAATAAATAAAATGCTCACAAAATAACAAAAAGGAAAAAAATTGTTTAATTCAATTTTGCAAAAACTTTTCGACCTTGTGTTAGAAAAATTGTTCTGGTGCTCACGGTCGGATCGTGCCGGATATACAATGGCGTATAAGCGTATAGGCGACATTTAGGGCTATGACAAAGTGCTAATGCTTTTATATTCCCTAACGAGCTTTAGAAGTTATGCTCTATTTAGTAAGAGAATTTAGAAAAAAATTGGACCTCTAAGAAAATTCATTTCTAAAAATCAAAAATCAATCAAAAACATTTCACATTTATTATAGTAATAGCTAACAAATTGTGCTATTATAAAAAGTTTGTTTCGTTTAAAAACCTTGTACAATAAAAGAGTTATTGATATTTAAAAATCAAAAATTTACTAAGAAATTTCTCATTTTAGCAAAACACTGAAAATGCTCATTTTGAATCACCCTGTTCAGTGTGATATAGTTCAAATAAAGTTTTATTTTTTTGGCACCCGAGGTATACCACTATCTACTTTCGAACGAACTATAAAATTTTACAATTGCGGACCATGAAAAAAAGGACATTTGGCCGCCTTCTCGTAAAATGATCCACTGTGGGACGGTCTTTAGCTAGTTTTTATTATTGCACAAAATTTGTATTCGATAAGTACTCGATTACGTTTACATCTGGGCTTTGCAAAAATGTTTTGTTAACCTTAGGGCAAGTATAAAAAACAGGTGTACTTTACTATCAGTTGTGTGTCTAGATAAAACTTAAAATTATAGGGAATACTCAACTAGCGCCCCCTTTCGACAACACTATTTTCTGAAATGTCATGATGCATGTTCTTATCCATGATACCTTCTATTAAGTAAAGGTTTCCGACACCTGCAGCTGTTTTTCAAGCCCACATCATCGTTGACAGTCCTTCATGCTGCACTGTTTTCTTTGCATTTTTGTGCAAAAATTCTTCACTGTGCTTCCGCCACACGTAACTTCGGCCAAAAACACCAAACAATTTGCTTTCAAAAAGAACCTGTAGAGATATTAAATGTTGATAGGAAAAACCAACACAACGTGGCTTATAAATTTTACCATACTCAAAATTGAGAAATCTTTTGAAATGTGCTTTCGTGCAAAATCTAAGCGAAACTCTCTATTTTTGACACTGACACATGGATTCTTTCGTGCCACTCGTTCATGAAATTTGTTTTTTCTTAAAACTTTTCTTATTGTTTCCGCAAGCTCATGCCTTTCCAAAATTGGTTTTAATCATGGCGGCAAGTTTTAGAGAGCAGATGAATGGGTTATTTTCAGAGTAGCGAAGTGTTCACTCACTGTTCATACATGTATGAATATGTACATTTCATTTTTTAGCCGCTTCTTCTCATACATGTGTGAGAGACTGAAAAATATTTTGCGTTTTCTCATTTATGAATGCGACGATTTATTTTTGTCTTTCTATTCATAAGTGAAAAAATGAGAAACACACAAGTGTTCATTTTTGAATATGTACAATTTTGATAATTTTTCATAAATGAAAAGATCGTAAAAATATGTGCGTTAAGCATTCGCGTACATAAACGCACATATTTGATAATGCGCAATTGTCGACGTATGTAGGAAAATAAATGTTTTTTTTTATTTCTTTTAGAATATATTGCAATACTGTATTTTGTGTTAATATGTACCCATGTGTTTTTACTACATTTTACGGTAAACTGCGATCGTAGGTAGAAAATTTTTTCACATTCATTTATGAGAAATTTTATAAAATTTTAACGTTCATAAATGAACATGTACATTTATGAAAAAGAACATTAATGAGAAGTAGCTGATTTATCATTTATCACATATGAATAAGACTAATAATTCTTGTTGTGCGCATTCATGTCTGAACATAAGCAGAACATTTTTTCTTGTTCGTTTATGCGCGTGAAAAATAAATATAAAATTTTAGATTTCTCATTTATGAAAAATATCATGAATGTTGATTTTTGAATGTTCATAAATGAAAAATTCTGAATCCTGGTTATTTTATACTTCGCGAACTATAAACTTCTCATCTCTCAGGCAAAGATTTTTGTTTTTGCCAGTACGCTTTGTTTCTTTGTATTGTATTGTTTTTTTGAACTATTTCACCTTGTTTAATTTAATAAAAATTAATTTGAACATTAAATTAAAATTAATTTGAAACAAATACAATTAATATTAATTATCAAAAAAACCTTAAATTTCAGCAATTCTTAAAATAAGATCTCATTTTCAATATTTATTATTTTTTTAACAATAAAATAAAAATAAAAAACTTTATTTATTCTCGTTATTATTTTTCCCTAGATTCAATTAAACCAAAAATTTTATAAAAACAGAAAAACCTCTGTAAACAAATTAACAAAACAAAAAACAACTAATAATAAAAAAAAAGAAGGTAATAAAAATATAAAATTTATTTTTGCTTATTTCTTCTGAGTTTAAAATATTTCCAGTTTTTGTATAATTTTGCTACAGGCTTCCTAATGAATGCCTTAAGGTCAGCTTCTGGCATAAATTCTTAACAACATTAAATAGAAACAATAAGAATAGCATTAAACAATATAACCTGCTGTATTTAAATTTTGTCTGAATATTTACAATACAATATTTTTCAAATTTTAATTTAATTTTTCGCTTGTGTGTCTCTAGTTAAATGTATAAAAAAAAAAAAAAACTTTTAATATGCTCCTTATTCTTTACCTTGTATTAATTTTGCTCAATCATGTTTCTTTACAACATTTTTATCGCTATTTAAGGAAATGATGCTTAAAACCTGTTTTTCTCATTTGGCTTAAATTTATTTTTATTTGCTTCGTTGAGGTTACACATTTTATTTCATGTTTTTCTTGTTTGCTGGGGTGGACTTGTGTTCACTTGTTTGGCTGTTTGATTTTTCTTCCATGATCTTTTATTGTTTCATGGTTGATTTTTTTTTTTTCATAAAATTATTTGCAAAGATTGCTTTCGTTTAATTTTGGTATTCTCTACTTTATTTTATTTTTATTTTCATTTTATTTTCGTTTTTTTATGTTCATTATGGCGCCGATTATACTAGTAGTTTGACGCGTCTTAATAATGCTAAAATAACCATATCGAAACAGGAAATAAAATTGTAAAAATACATTCCACTTAAAATACATAAATTTACAAATAAACATAAAAGAATTAGAGATTAAACTATTTGTTTACTATTTTGTAAATTAACAAGCATTTGTATAAAAATTTTTTGTATTAAGTTTGTTTTACACAGGCTTTCTGACTACAAATAAGCAGAAGGTTACTAAATCGTCTGTATTTGTTATAGATGGCAAATAGCCGAAACCGAAAAACAAACATACATACTGTTTGAACAGAGAAGAGTTATATCTGAACCAATTCGGATATTTGTTTAATGTACATTTTATATATTTATTTCGTTATATTCTAAAAATGGCAAAAGAAAAAGTTTCTAATTCTCTCAAAACGGTTAATACAAATTATTAATTAAAAGATAGATAGCATCGGGAAAATGGCCATTTACAAAGTAAATATTGCCTTTTGTCCATCTTGAGAATGGCGAACTAAAGCTTAAGTTTGTTAATTTAGTGGGAATCTCCAAATGGACGTAATTATACTGGGCATAGCAATACTCGTATATAGTAACTTTATGAATGATTATAACAAAATAACTATTATTAATTGACCTTTTTAATATTTCAAAAACAATTTTAAAGATTAAATAAAGTAAAGATTAAAAAAAAATTTTATTTACATTTTCGTAATTCCACCACACCATGGGGTGGCATTTTCTGGAAATGAAAAATGTATAAACAATTTCAAAAATAAATCAATAAAAATGATTTGATTTATTATTTGATTAATTTTTTTAATTATTTAGACACTTTTTTTTGGTGAAGATAGTACCAAATAGCGTGGTAAAATATTGAAAATAAAAGTAAAATTTATTTAAAGATATTGTGCTTGATAAAATTTACTGAATTTAATGTAACTAAGAGTAGCGAAGCACGTAAAGATTTGTCAGCTTTATAATTTAATAATTTATGTTAAAAAATTGTTCACTTTATTTACAGAAAATGGGAGTAGAAATTTAAAATTACAATTCGTATTTTCTACATCGTTTTAAAAACTAGTTAGGTGCCCCTGTATGCTAGAAGGTGGTGTAATAGCTTGTCAGTCTGGGGGTTGTGGGTTCGATTCCCAACGAAGACCTTGGTTTTTTTCACTAAAAAAATAAAAATTGACTGTCGATGGGGCGGCTCAGTGATGAAGGCATGGTCACTGGCCGCTATGCTGTGTTATACGATAGTTAATTTCCGACTATCCTTCTACTTTTACCACCAGTTTCATCCCTTCTCTATTCCTTTCCTAAAGAAAAAACAAAAAGTAGTTTGATACTTTGTCCATGTTTATGGACAAAATATGCCACGATGGCAACACTGTCGCTGAATTGGAAAACTGGCGGGTTTTTCCAAAGAAAGAAAAACGCAAGTTTTTTGGAGAATATAAAGGGCAGAGCGGCGAGAAGAAGAGAGAGTCACCTTTTGGCAGCCACAATCGTTTAACCAAAACTATTTTTCTGGATTAAAATAATTAAATGAAAATTCTAAAATTCGAATTAAAAATAAAAATATTTAATTTTATGATCATTTAAAAATTTGTGTCAATATAATAAATATATACATAAAGCAATTCAGTGAAGTAAAATAAGTTATAACTATTAGAATTTAAACAAATAAAATTAAAATAAACATAATAAAATTCAATTAAATAAATAAAAAAGAAATTAAAAATTAAACAACTTTCTTCAAGAGATCTTTGGTAATGTGATTTTAAAATATTATTAAGCCAATCGTTCAAAAACTAAAAAAAATCTACATTAACTCCTTGCCCTGCTACTTGAGCTGTATTTGAATAAGTATTTTACAAAAAGGACACAAAGTTAATAATTTTAGAGAACTTAAGGATTAATTGAAAATTATTTGTGTAACTAAAGCTATTGATTTCAAGCTAATTGAAATCCCTTTTTTTAGTTTATTTACCAAATTCATTTTAAAGGCTCGACTAAAGCTGATTAAACAAATCTTAACCAATCTAACAAATAATTACAACATTTGTTAATGAAAGTTTAGTTTTGAAAAGAAAAATAAATAAAAAATATTTTTTGCTATTAATTTGAAATGTATTAATTTAAAGAAATACTGAAAGGATTTATATGTGTTATGCATATTATTTTCCTTCAATCCTGAATAAGAAACAAAAAGAAGAAAACTTTTGTTTTTTAAAATAAAAGCATATTTAAAAAAAAAAATTTAACACAATATTTTGTATGTTTTTTAATAAAAATCTCTCTCATATTAAGACTTAACACTTTTGCTTACTATTACTATTACCCAACGAACCATTTAACCAAATACTAAACAGAAAAGTTATGTGGCATGTACCCTTGAGTTTAGAATAGTTAAAATAGTTGAAGACTTTGGCTCTAAAATGAATAAAGTTTTTTTGGCTCGAATTTGTATAATGGCTTATAAATATATTTTTAATTATTCCTTGAGTTGTAGTTCATTTAAAAACTTGCTTAGGCAAAAAGCAGACTACAAAACTTTGATCATTATTTATAATTTTGTTAAATTTAGCAAAAGCTTAGAGTTTTTAAAGAAAACTTTTTTTCCTTTTTATCATTATCAATATTTTAGTACTGTTTGCAACAAAAACTTGCACTAAGGAAATCACAGAACTAGTCTGGAGTAATCATTTAAATATAATAACAATAACAACAACTACAACAACTACAAGTATATGCGTTAAACCTACACAATTACGTAAAAGTAGAAGAAAAACCAAAAACTTTATTTTAAGTGACATGTAAGAACTAAAACTAACAACAAATATTATTTAACTAACTCCATGTACAAATAAGCTTCCCCAGGAAAATGCACACATGCCCATGCATACAAAACATATGAGCACACACACACACACACAATAGCAAGCTATATCAGTTTTACTAATAATAACAATACAATACACTACAATACCATACAATACGAGTAACAAAAGCCACAAAGTAATTCAGCATGAAATGGAAAATATTGTTTTTGTTGTTTTTATCTTTTTGTTTGTTTGTTGTACAATATGCAGTTTCCTTAACTTTCCTCTTATCATCCTGTATTCGTTCTTTTACTCTCTGCCACTCTACAGCACCAGCTCTTGTCTTAATAGTTTAGGTTTCGGGATTTAGTGCTGAGAGAAGACAACCTGCATCCAAAGAAAATATTTTTAATGCACTGCCACTGTAACGTAACTTCTTGCTTAAAATTTGCTTTCACACAAACACAGTCCCGCCTATATAAAAACGCAAGCATACAACAAGTGAAATAAAAAATGTGTACAATGCACTGAGTAAAGCTCGCGACCCTGTCAGTCTCACTTAAAAAGTTGGCTTAAGTTAAATTTTTCAATTATTCCCAGACACGAGTACACGTTTTTACGTTTTTATTTTTCTTATTATTCTCTTACTGCTTGCTCTCTTTCATTCCTGCTTCTGCTGAACTTTTTTATTTTGTATTTACGTGAGCTTGTGTATGTGTGTGTGTGACATGCACACATGTAAGAGTAAGGTTTTTGTATTTTATGTTCAATTTAATTTCTTTTTGCCAGCTTGTGTGAAAACCAAAAAAAAAAAATTGTTTGGTAATAAAATTATTTATTTATTATTTGGACCAGGTAAATCTTGCCATAAGAATTTAACCTTCTTTTAGTCAGTATATTTAAACTAGATTAATTAAGGCCATTTTCTTTTCCCATTGTGGTTCTTCTTCTATGCCAATTAAAAACTAAAAAGAACTATGAATTAAGGATTAAAATCAAAAATTAAAACTTTAAAAGTCGGCATGTGACCAATCCAATGCGAAAAGGAATATAAGAAAACATGTTTGATTTGTTTACTAGTAATTCAAAAACAATTCTCATATTATTGATGAAGTTTCTGTACTTAAATACAAATATTTTTGGCTTGACCAAAAAGGCAAAAATATTTATATCCGAGTTGCAGATAATTTAGGCCCAGCTTGAGAGTTGGAATCGACACTATTAAGACATCAGATAGGCTAAATTATCCTGGCGTCTCCTTCAATGAAAACTTTGAGTCATATAGGCACATCAACAATGTGCGTGAGAGCATCAAGAGGGCATCAAGGTGTACTAAGAAGCAGAAGGGGATTTGATAAAACAATATGCCTTTTGGATACACCACCTCCTCTTAACTACCATGCTTTTCTGGCTTAGTTTGGAACTTCTTCTGCCTAGATGCAGAGGCTTAGCAGATGGGAGAGACAGATCTTAGTTGCGTGCCTTCGGTTTCGACCATATATAAGACAAAATGAAGAGTTCCATAGGCCCTGTGGTGGCTCTATATACCGTGCAGTAGAATTAGAACGAAAAGATTCATTTACCATTGGGAAGGCTCTTAAGTTTCTGGAGCAGAGAATGTTTCTCAAGGTCTTTAGGTTTGGAGGCGATGTAAATGGTAAATAAATTACCCTTCTCCGCTGGACTTGCTGACTTGTTAATTCTGCAAGTATTGTTGACACTGTTATACAACACTGCTCAATAACTTATTTGCTTTTTAATTATTTGTTATATCTTGTGGTCTTTCGTTTTGTTTTTGTGATTAGTTTTAAGTTTAACATTTTTTATCGATCACACAACCATCTAGGCTTGTGTCTTGCGGGGGTAAAAGGGAGCCCAGTTCCCTTCAACGCTAGCAAGTAGCCAACTGGAAAATCTACTATATTTCCACGGGAATCAGTAAAGCCCCAGAGTTCCGCCAATTCAATTGTCTTTTTAGCCTTTTAGCTGTTCTCTGATTGATTATTGAGGTTGGCCCTTCGGGAGAGTATCGTGGTGGCTGTAAAGGCCCTCGTTTGAGTTTGTGGGTCAGATCATTTACCATGAACACAATGAATGGTCCAGGTTCAGTGAGTATGAATGCCGTTGTGTTCTTAATTTTATTAAGTTTTCAACTCCTGGATAGTCTCCAGGTCTTCAGCAAAGAGTAGCGGTTTGCAAGCCTGCTTTGGAACCGCTGAAATTCCAACTAGGAATGTCCTCGGCTTTCTAGGGCATGACTGACGTTGCTTTTCATTCACAGTGGTTTGACCACCATCTGATTAAGGCTTACGGCCAGGCGCAGATGTAAATCTTATCACTTAATACTTCACAAGATGTGAAATTTTTGGAAGAAATAACGTGCCAACAAAGGCCACTAATTATCGTGTAAAGAATGATTTCGAAGAGGGAGGCTCTGTAGGTGATCGACTTAAGCATGGACGACAAAGTACTGCAAGATCGGCTAAAAACATTACTGCTGCTCAAGAAAGTCTTCAAAACAATCTATCAACCTCAATTCAACAACATGCTTAGGAGCTTAGTCTTCAAAGAACAATTTTGGCCACAATTTTGCACAAGGATTTGCATTCGTTTCCATATAAGATTCAGTAGATACAAGAGCTGCTTCCGCAAGACCATTGACAACCACGATTTTCATGAAAAAAATTATAATGAGTGACGAGGCACATTTTCATTTGAATGGTTCACATGAATAAATAGAATAGTCGGTTCAGGGGAATGGGAACTTTGCATCCATTAAAAGTGGGAAGCGATATCGTGATATGATTGAAAACAATTAAAAATTTTTCTAAACCTAAAGTAACCAGCAAACAAATGTTTATTAAAATAAAAGTTTTTCAAATTTTTTTGTGGATACTCAAGAAGAAATTTTAATCAAATCATGTTGTATAAAAAAAACTTAAGCAGCCAATAAATCACTCTACTTAATGTAGATTTTCTTAAAGTTCCTTTTTTATGGAGGTGCGGTTTACTCCACATTATTGATTTTTTATGCGTAACAAATATTTACCGAAAAACTTTACTGGAGTAATATTTTGCACAACAGAAAAGCCCCTAAAAACTTTGCACAAACTTTTATCCTTAATCCTGTTCAATTATTAATGCAAATAGCGGTAAAATAAAGCACTAAATATGATTATCAATATTTCTCTACTACCCTTTTGACTTTCACACACACACAGAAAAAAAAAGAGGAAAAAGGAAAAAGGTAAAAAAAGTTAGTTAAACTTTCTAATGCAAATCTGAAGCTATTAAATTCGTTTTACGTTTTTATTTAACAATTCTTTTTTAGCCTCAAACGAAATGTGGTAGAAGATGAGTGGTGCGTATATTAAACAAAATAATATATGCATCAACTCAATCAAAAAGACAAGTGAGAGACAGAAAAAGAAAAAAAAAAATAATGAAAAATAAATGACAGAAAAGTTATATCCTTTGATGTATTCGATAGGACATGTTCTTTGTGAAAAATATATAAAACAAAAAAAAAAAGAAGAAATAATTTTAGGTTTGCAATACGTGACGAAATTATCGATAAAAACAACATAAAGTTAAGCCGAGTTGTGTTGAAATGCACATTGAATATGAAAATGTAAAGTGGTATTTGAGTGCTAGATTGTGGCATCACATAATGGGAAGATAATGAAATGATCGGATATAAACTTAAATTCTTTTTTATTTTTGTTTTTTTTTTGTTTAATATTTTTTTTTTAATTTATTATACTTTGATTACTCATGCGTAAGGCTTTTACAAGAAATTACAAGCTTTATTGAAAAATATCAAAAAAGTTTGTTTTTTTTTTTTTGTTTATAAAATATTTTATATGCTATTTAACCCTTAACGATTTCACTAATTGCTTTTTCTTTCTTTTTATTTTGGGATGTTGCCAGGCAGCGATCTCAAAACACCTAATTGTTTTTAATTTTCTTTTTTGAAGTTTATAAAAAGTTTATTCGAATCTTTTTTGTTTTAATAATTTAATTTACCCTTTTTCGGCGAAAAATTAGCAAAGAAATTATCAATTATTCCTTTTCTACCTTCATCCTCTAATCAAGTTATCTTTTTTAAAATATTCAGCTTGTATTTCCCCAACAACAAGAACAACAACAGCAACAGCAGCAACAAAGGCAGACCTTTATGCATAAATTATTCGTTATGAAACATATTCTAAATATTTCTTCTTTACAAAAATAGAAAAATATAAAATAATTGGTGGAGGAAGGGGGAAAGGAATTTGAAAAATATTAAAAAAAAAAAAGATTTATTACCAGTATAATTAGCTTAGCCTTGTGACTCTTTTAGCCTACAAAACTTTTCTTATTTTCGTTTTCTATTTAAAAGGCTAAATTATGGAAAATACTTTGAGTTGTAATAAAAATACAACGAAACGACAATAAAGCAAAGAAAAACAAACCCAGACAAATTATGCTAAAATAACAAAACAAAAAAAAAAACGAAATTCTTTTTCACTTCTAACGAAACGCAAAGAGCTGATTATATAAAGATATGTTCTTGCATAAAAGGATACATGCAATCTTTGCTTAAGACTTTATATTTTATTAAGAAAATTATACTTTTATTAAAATTTTAGTATTTCTTTTTTTTTTTTTTTATTTTCATACGCCATAAATTTAAGATAGAAGATGATAGAATAAAGTTTTCTTTAAACTTAAAAAATAAAGACAGATAAAATAAAATAGAAGAGTTCTACTTAATGCTCAAATGACAGAAATTGTGTGCAATTCTTAATATGACAAAGACTTGAAAACTTATATTTATTGCTCAAAAGCTTTTGTAATTTGACGTTATCTAGACTAAAGTATAATAAACAAACAAATAAAATATATTAAACATAAACAAGAGCTCTTAAATAAACTTTTCAAAATTTATTACAACTTTTCAAAATGACAAAAACAATAAGCAAAAACAATATGAAGAATGTCAATTTTTGGAAAATTATCAAATGCTTAATAAAAAGTTCTTTTACATTTAAAAACGTTTACCAAATGCTTGGCTGTGAAAAATTATCTTAAGACATCGAATCTATTGCAGCAAAAGTTACTGCTGTAAAGTAAAAATTACTTGTCATAGTCTCTTAATGAAATTAAAAAAGAAAGTAATAATAAAACAAATAGTGTGATAAAACATGCATAATATATTTAGATTTTTAATAATTGATCGAATTTATTTTTTGGTTCTTTGTTAAAGCTTCGCACTTGAAGCTTCTCGTAAAACAATTAAACAATAGTTTTTGTTTCGTTCGTATTCTGGCTTAAAACTTTATTCCTTAACGAGTTAGCAGTCCAGCTCGCTTCTTTGTATTATTATGATTATTGGCAAGGAAAATTATTCTTATCAAATATTCTTATGCAAAAATGTGGGAAAATAATTTGACAATGGAATACATTTGTAAACTTACTCGTACTCATATCTAAATCATAATAAATTGACTAGCTTGGAGTGCTTGTGAGCATTCCTAGCTTTATTTACTTATGTATGCACAGGAGAGCCCATCCACACTTGAAATTTAATTGGAAACTTTCTTTGTTTCTTGGACAATAACATCGATGCTATGCCGCAAATTGTTGTAAACATCAAACTTTTGCTCCTTCCAAACAAATTTCGCTTACAACCAGATCGAAATCTTGGTTTAATCAGACGTGCAAAAATGCAGTCAGATCAAGAGAGGAAGCATACAGTATCTAGCGTAAAAACAAAAACGAAGATACTGATTCGCTACGCAAAAAAACGAGATCTTCGTGTGCCAATGTACTAAGCGTCTTCGTGCTAAGGTTCTTGCTACCCGTAAGTGTCATTTGTTAAAGGAGTAAGGGATAATGCTAGTTCTTCAATTCCGACAAAGCTAACCTTTTGGCTGGCATATTTTCAAAAAATTCCTATTTGCCAGAAAGTAGTCAACCACCACCCCAGCTCGACAGAGTACCCGTTACTATGTCGAAGATATTCTTTCAAGCTCGTACGGTTAAGAAGGTCCACAAGTTTCCTGCGCTGGATGTTATACCAACACTGGTCTTGACACAGTGCTCATCGACGTTAGCGTATCCATTAGCAACCCTTTTCAGTATATTGTATCATGCCGGTAAAATTCCAAAGTATTTGAAGGTTGCTAATGTAGCACCTAACCCCAAAAAGGGTGAGGCTAACAGCTCTGAAATTACCGCCTAATTACTTTTTCTTCTACACTTTCTAAAGTGATGGAAAGTATGATTAATTTTCATCTTGTGAGGTACCTGGACTTACTTAGCGACCGACAGTATGGATTCCGTTGCAACTCCATACATCATTTCGGAGATAGTTCCCCCTCGGGTACACATTTACAAGTCTTAAGGGATCACAACCATCTAGACTTGTTTCTTGCGGGGCTAAAAGGAAGCCCAGTCCCCTAAGAGGCTAACAGGAGCCAACTACACAATCCACTATATTTCCACGGGATTCAGTAAAGCCCCAGAGTACCGCTATTTATCTTTTTAGCCCTTTAGCTGTTCTCTGAGTGATTATTGAAGTTGGCCCTTCGGGAGTATTGTGGTGGCTATGTGTTTCGAGGCCCTCGTTTGAGTTTGTGGGTTGGATCATTTACAATGAACACAATGAATGGTCCAAGTCCAGTGAGTATGAATGCTGTCGTGGTCTTAATTATATTAAGCTTCATGCGTTCTGGACCAGGAGTTGGATAGTCTCCAGCTCTTCAGCAAGGAGTAGTGATTTGCAACCTTGCTTTGGAACCGCTTAAATTGCAACTAGGGATGACCTGTTGCTATAATTAGTCCTCCGCTTCCTAGGGCGTGAATGACGTTGCTTTTCATCCCCAGTGGTTTGACCACCATCTGATTACGGCCAGGCGCAGATGTAAATCTTATTACGTAATTTCGGAGAAAGTTAGGTGTGGTAACCAAGTATTTAATAGAGTGTGGCATGATACACTTCTGTCAAAACTTGCTGCTTTAATAGTGTTGGTTTTAATTTCTCCAGATTTATGTCGAGTTGTTATACATAGAATTTTATCAGACGACTGCAGGACAAATACATCGGTGCCGCAAGGCTCCATTCTTTTTCCTGCCCTATTTCTTGTTTTTCTAAACGACTTTCTTTGTCAAACTTTCAATCCTAAATACTCTTTCGAAGATGACAGCACCATTTGTCATTCATATTCATTTAATAATAGACGAACCAGTTGGAGGCGAGTTCCAAAAGGCGGAACATGAATGATACGCTCAATCATGATCTCGCGACGATCAGTCGAATAGAGTCGATTTTAATGCCCATAAGGCTCAATGTTGCATGCTTACGCATAGATCTGTTTCGGAAAATGGTGGTGCACTTATAACTATGGGTGATATGGGTATTACGGAGTCGCAAGCTCTTGTTGTCTTTGGCATGCAAATTCAGTGTGATGTTCGATGGACTAAACATATTTTCGGTTTTCTGAATATTGTAAGAGATACTTCACTCCATCCCATCTTCGTATTATTTATACCACTTATATACGTCTAAAGATGAAGTAAAACTCTCTTTTATAGGCCAACGCCTCAAAGTCTATTTTAGAGTTGCTCGACCGCATACAAGACAGGGCCAAGAGGCTCATTGGGAACGGTAGGGTATTCAACTCTATCGAAGTAATGTATTTTGTATTTCACTGTTTTGTCGTTATTAGAATGGTAAGTGCTCCAACGATATTAGTAGACTTGTTCCCGAAACTCGTACATATTTGCGTTTGACTCGATTTTCGATTGGCCAGTGTAACGCACTACACATTGCAGGGAAAATTCGTTATTCAGTTCGTATATAGAATGAACTTCCTCCAGAGGTCTTTCCTGTCACTTTCAATGTAAGAAAATTCCACAAATGTCCACAAAGACTACTCCCTCTTTCCTTTTCCCCATAAGCTAATTTCCTTGTTCTGGTACAATCCATTGCATAAGTAAGGGTCATCCCCTAAGTACTAGCCCCAACGAAAAAAAAAAGAATATATATATACAACACCCTGTATATTTGGTTGGTTTGCAATAAATACATTGTTAATGGTCGCTGGTAGTGTAAATTATTTGTAGTGACATATGATGTCTCATAAAAATTTCGTTAATGATGACCTAGACAGAGTGTGATTCGTTTTACATCCGCACCTGGCTATATAGCCTTAATCAGATGGTGGACAAACCACTATTGTAAAATATGGAACATCATACAGGCGTCCTAGGAAGCCGAAGACATAATTCTAAGCAACAGAACCACCTAGTTGCAACTTTAATGATTCCAGGGCAGGGCTGCAAAACATCACACCTTGCTAAAGAGTTGGAGACTTTCCTACTCCTGTCCAGAGCATATGTCTAGCATGCTCACTGGACTGGATCATTCACTTTGCGTGTCATTATCAGTGAGATGATCCTGGCCACCATAATAACCATTATACTGTTATGGTACCGCGAAACCACAACCACCACGTTACTCCCATATAGGGGCCAACCTCAATGATCAGTCAGAGAACTATTAAATGTCTAAAGAGACAAATAATGAACTCTGCGGGTTCACTGATCCCTGTGGAAATAAAGTGGAGCTTCCAGTTGACTCCCTCCCTGTCTTCAGGGGACTGGGCTCCCTTTATACCCCCAGTTGCACAGATCTAGATAGCTGTTACGTACTATAAAGACCATAAATGTGCCCCCGGAGGGGTGATTACCTAGACAAACACAACAATCAACTCACACTACATTATACAGGTAGAAGTGACTATGTATGCACGCTACAATTTAAAACTTTTCGTAGAGCTCCGCGATTGAAGCTCCTAAAACTTTTCTTTATTAAATGTTTTTGTTCCTTAATTTCTATGGCTTAATAAGAAGTGCTAGATTTGGGCATTTGAATGACTTCTTCATAATTCACTCAATATCTTATTTCAAGCATAAATATAACAACACGCGCTAACATTAAAAACTACTTGGCCATCACAAAAGTTTTAGAATATTATAAAAATTTGAAAAATACTATAGAATTTACAATTGGGTATAAAATATTAATGACGACTTCAAAGGTTTTAGATAATTGGGAAAACTCTCATTTACTAAAATACTTTAAATGCAACATGAAATGCACTGATTGATGGGTTCTTTAAATAAAGCAATAACTTTATTAAGGCATGCATTAGTGGTATAATATTTTAAAGGCCACTTGAATATGCATTACATTCACCATTCAGCAACATTACGTTTGTTTGTTTATTTGTTTGGTTACCAAAAGTTTTGGGTGAAATTGGCACTTCTTATTTGTACATAAATGTGTTGGCAATTAGGGATATTTGGTCGGCTGCACTATCAGATCAGTGACGCTCCACATGAAGGGAGTATTTTTGTGAGGAATATAGCAAATTTTTATATTTTCTTCCTCTCGATTTAATTTGATGCCTGTTGAAATTTCAGGAAACTTGTTTCAACATAAAAATTAAATTAAATTTTCAATTTAAAAGTTAAAATTTTTTAATAAAAAGGATATTATTTCTTTGTAGAGATATTACTCTTAAGCTTGTCAGTAAAGATTTCTTCGTTTGGTAACTCACTATGAACAACTAAACAGCACACTTACATAAACCACCCGAATGAAAGCAAAGGAGCATGTAAAGTAGAATAAAATCTTACTAAATCTACCCAAAGAATAGTTAAAAGTATCCTTGATTTAAGTTTTAAAAATTTATACGTTAAATTATTCTTAAAATGTTGCCCAGTTTATGGCAAAACAGTATAAAAAGGAAATTTTTCCTATGCTAACATTCAATGGCAGCTGCATTTCAATACTTAATAAAATTATATGACTGCAAGACTATTTCAAATAGCTAAAAGAGTTAAACTATTTGATTACAAAAACGTGCTGTTTTTCGATATTCTTAAAAAATTACAACTCGAAAACAGAATCCTGGTGCTTATTTTAACATTGGGTTCTCAGTGAACAAATATTTTTCACAGCATCTGTAAACAATTTTATTAAATTTAATCTTGAGTATTTTTTCTTAAATTCATCATATTGATGTTTAAGTCCTTCAAACCACATAAACTTTCAGTCCTTGGCAATTTATTGCCTTAAGATTTTCAAAGAAAAATAAACAAAGTTATACGAACATTCTGAGAGAGATAACAAAAATTATGCAAATTATTTTGTTTAAAGTGGTTGTAAAGAAAATTCTATAAATTTTTATTGCCAAGAAATTTTGATGACATTTTATTGAAGCATAATTTTGTTCTTTTGGTTTAATTCAAAGTCTACAAAGAACAATTTTGAGGTTATGATTTGATTCGTGATTTTATTTGGTTGTAAATGGTATGAATGCGAAACCAATTTCTATATTTTAGCACGTTATTATTTTTATTTTTTTTCTTTAATAAACACGAACTTGTATTTAAAAGTTTTTTGTTTAAATGCAACAGTTAGGCTTAAAACACGTACACATTTTGCCAAATTATTATTATGTTCGAATAAAATCAAAATACTATATGTATTTCATATCCCTACTCACAGCTTTTCTTCTTCCTCCCCATTTGATTTGATGCCTGTCGTAATTTCAGGAAACCTTTTTCAAGAAGAAAAGAGAAATAAAGTCTCTGATAGATAAAAATACAAATACATAAATAAGTTTTTTTTTTTTGTTTTTTCTTTAATAATTTCTTCTTTTGGGTGCAGAACACGTAAATGTCGTAAACTCTTTTAATGTTTAAGTATGTATGTATGTAGCATGCATTTGCCCTTGGCTATGAAAAAACTTGAAGTGAAACTCTAAAAAAGGAGCTTGAAATAAAATATTCTCAAATTTATCATTACAAGTTCAACAAGACTGGAGGCAGTTTAAATGTGTCAGCAAATTTTCGCAAGTGAAGTTTTTGTTGAAGTTTTAATGGCAACACCATTATACAGCCAATGATACACTTACATTCTAGTTTACATATATATACAACCCAGCAAACACTCGAGATTATTTTCAAGTTGTTATTTTTGGGCTTAATCCGGCAGCAATTAGGAAAAGCTATTATCTTTATTTTTAAGCTACAATTCTCCATTCGTTTTTTTTTTTTTTGTTTTTATTAATGTATTTTTATTCATAAAAAATTCAATTCACAAAATAGTGCCTCAGCGCCAAATAGGCTTTAATGAGGCAAGTTGGCAAGTTTATATTATACAAAATTCAGTTTACAAAATATAAATGTTTACGTTAAAAATAAAATAAAAAAACATATTTCAAATATTTATAACAAATAGTCTGAGATAATAGGGGAAAAAATAAATAAAAATTTGAGATAGATATTACATCAAAATTTCTTCAAGGTTTTCAAACAAGTGTTTTTTCAAACCGGTTTTGAATAACGAGATTCTGGTTACTGATTTTAAGTATTGAGGTAAATTATTATATTCATGACTACCCATATATTCTATACGTTGCTTTGTTGTTTCAAATCTACATATAGATACAGCTAAGTTCATGTTATTACGTGTGTTAAATGTTTGCTGATTTCGTGAAAAGGCAACAGTATGATGACCGATATTGTGAATGCATTTAAAGACATATAGCAGCAGCTGTAGCTTATATGTTCCAAAAATGTTTAATATGGTTTTGGATATGTCTCGGTATAATGCTATGGTTGAAAACATTAGAGGAAGATTGTAAACAACTCTAAGGGCCTTATTTTGTAAGCGCTGCAATGATCTTAATTCATAGGTTTTTTTATACCCAAAAAGAATTGCCAAGTAATTAAAATGGGTTTGAATTAGCGCACTGTAGATCATCCGCTTTGTATTTTCACTAAATTTGTTTTTAAATTTGTACAAAATACCTATAGCCTGAGAAGATTTTGACTTAATATGTTGAATATGTTCACTCCACGAGAGATTATTCTGTAAATAGGTACCCAGAAACTTTATGGAAGTGGATTCTAATATTTCCTTTCCGTCTACAACTACACTGAATGTGTCATTTCGTCGACTGGTTGGTTTAAATCTTATCAACTGCGTTTTCCTAGCGTTCAGTAAAAGTTTGTTCACTCTTGTAAATTCCAAAATTAATGCAGCATCTCGTTCAATATAAGCTTTGGCAACTGTTTCATGTTTGTAAGGATAAAATATACTTATATCATCAGCATATATAAAAAGTTTACCCAAAAGGCCAAGGTTTTTGATGTCGTTCAGGTAGATGCTAAACAGTAGAGGACCTAGAACACTACCCTGGGGGACACCATGCTCGACCATCTTCAAAGGGCTCTTGTGCGAATTTATCTGAGCAAATTGTTTACGATTCGATAAATAACTTTCAAGAACATTAAGATCTTTATCAGCAAAACCATAAAGACTCAATTTTTGCAGTAAAATGCAATGATCGATAATATCAAATGCCTTCGGTAAATCAAAAAACACATCAATTACACCACAGTGACCTTCATCCAGTCCCTTACAAATAAAGTTGGTAATATTAACCACTGCCTCTTCCGTACCACAGCCTTTCCTAAAACCATACTGGAACACATTTAAGAAATTGTTTTTTTCCATAAAGAATGAAATCTGTTCGTATAGAATTCGTTCAAACACATTATCAATGACAGACATAACTGCAATTGGTCGAAATTGATCTACAGCATTAGCGTGAATCTTCTTAGGAATAGGAATAACTTTGTGAATCTTCAATATGTCTGGGTATGTTCCAAAGGTAACTATGTTGTTGAATATATTCACCATGTAACTAACAAGCGTATTCTTATTTTCTTTAACTATTCTAGCGGAAACTTTATCATGACCTGAACTTTTGTGTAATTTCAGGTTTTGTATAGTATTGAGAACCTCTTCGAGTGTTGTGTAGCTAAATCGACATCGTGTAGTAGTTTGAACTAATGTTCTGGAGACAGTTGATCGATTTCAAACCTTAAATCTTTGACTGATTTTGTAAAATAGTTGTTAAATATTTCTGCTTTGCGTAAGTCGCAACTAATTACGTCACTATTTTCATCCCTTATGTTAATAGAGTGGTTAGAGGCTCTACCAAGAGTTTCATTTGAAAATTTCCAACTTTTTTTTGGATCATGCTGAATGTCCTTTAACTTGTCCTCGTAATAATTGTTCATAGAGTTCCTGTATGCTTTTTTAATTATGTTACTGATTCTCCTTAATCTCCCATTCAGTTCCGCTTTATTAGAACATAATTTTCGTTTTCTCAAAAGTTTGTGTTTATATTCAATAATTCGTTCTGAGAATACACCCTAATAAAGACAAGTCATTTTATTTAAGTAAATTTGTCTATTATAATGGGGTATACATTTTAACGCATGTTATTCTTCTTAATAGATTTGGTAATTCAAGAAGTTTATTTCTTATCCTTAAAGGTGTCGTGTTAAGATCTATTTTCCGAAAACCTTTGCGATGTTTCGAAAGTTTAAAGCCACAGCTTTGTCAGTTATAATTTCGAAAATTATGTTACTACAGGATGTACAGTGGAATTTAAGGAACTGAAATGTAAATTACTGAAGCCATAAAAATGGGGACATCAGAGTGTTGCGCTTTATGAAATGTAAGGTGAAATGTACAGGTGGCCCTGTAGGCTAGTAGGTAGTGTACTAGCTTGGCAGTATGGGGGTTGTGGGTTCGATTCCCAACGAAGACCTTGGTTTTTTCACTACAAAAATAAAAACTGACTATCGGTGGGGCTGCTCAGCGATAAAGGCATAGTTACTGGTCGCTGAGTTGTCTTATACGGCAGTTAATTTCCAACTATCCTTCCACTTTCACCACCTATTTCCTCTCTTTCTATCTCTTTCCTAAAGAATGTAGCACGCTACTTGACTAAAAAGGCATTGTTGCCTGAAGTGCTACTTCTCTTTAAAAAAAAAAAACAAAAAAGTATTTTCTTAAATAGTTTCAGTTTATTATGACATGAATTTTTTTTAAATGGATAATTATATAGCAAGGGGTCAATAGACTCCACTGGACAAATTTCAGACTTAGTAGAGGTCAATATACCGTACGTTAAGAGTCATGGTACTCAAGGATTGATCTGCTGACTACTGCCAATGTCGAGCGGTGAAAAAGAAATTTAAAAAAAACTTATTTATTCTTTATGATTATAATTGACTATTTCAAAGCTTAAGCAGAGCTTAAAGTTAATTAAACAACAACAAAAAACATTTTTAAATAAACAGAAGCATGAGAAATTGAGTGTTTCAATAGAAAGTGAAAGAAAAATATATAAATTAAAAACTAGGATTTAGTGTTTGCTGGGTATACTCACAGAAACAAGCAAACGAAATTCTTATATTATTAAGGACATATTTCACAAGACCAATATGATGATATTTGTTTGTTCGTTTGTTTATTTGTTAAAAATAATAAGATGACATTCACCAGCATCGCCAGAAATACAAAGAACCACGACAAACAAACGTATGAATTGAAGTTAGAAAAATTATATCTCATTTTTTATCCTTTCATGATGTTATGACATACTTATCCATACTTAGTTCTATATACGATTATTAATCATATGCATGCTCGAATGTGGGAATATATGTATGTGCACGATATTTAAATTTCTCCTTAACTTCTTACCTGTGTTATTTATTTATTATTTTTTGTTTTTTGTTTAAAAGTGTGTCGGGTTTTCATATTTTATGATTGTACTAATTTGCCAGGTTTTACACTTTTATCTGTCATTTTGTTATAGAAATCTGTAAGCAGATATAAATTTAGAGTCCTTCCTTAAAAGAAAGTCATAAAGAAGATAAATTTTTTTTCGCTGCTTTAAATATGTTTAATGTTATGTAATATTGAAACATTAAAGAAGAGATTTATTTTTTGAAGTTTTATAGGCGCTCATTATAATTCACACACGTGCTTTCATATTTAAATGACATTTTTTTTTCTGAATACAGCGGCTAATTAAGCCCAAGTGTTTTCTATGATCTATTATTTTAAAAATTATAATATATTCGATAGCAGCGTTTATTTTTAATTTACAATACAGAAATTATTAAAAAACAATGGTATTTCGAAAAATATTTCGTTTTTTGGTAGGACTTTTACGGGTGACGGTAGCTTAATTGGTGAAGATGGATGGCCTTTCCGATATTGTATTCAACAGAATCAATGTTATATCATATGGATTTCTAGATATATTTTGTAGCCATTACTATAATATTGGTTATTTTGCCACCGCTTGGCGATCAGCCCTCACCATTCCTATACTGAAACCCAAATTCAAAACCAAAGACCCATTTCACTGCTATTATCTTTTGGAAAGTTTTTTGAATTCTTTCTCCTGATAAAGATTAATGACGTGATAATAGAGAAGCACATTTAAAAGGTCTTAGAATTTAGAAGTGGACTTTTAACAACGTACATACTGTCGATACTAACATACTTCATTGCCAGGGGACAAAACAGAAGATGCCCAACGATAGATGTAAGCATAGGCATTGCCAAGGTGTTTGACACAGTTCAGCATATTTAAGATGATGTATAGTGGACAATTTCTTAAGGAACCGATCTTACCAAGTACGTGGTGGTGAGCTCGATCGGAAGAGGGCGTGATTTCTGCTGCAGTGTCAAGGGCTCGTCACTGAAATTTGTGCTTGACAATATCTTTGCCTCTGACATATCACAATTTCCATCGGAGGATCTTTAACTTATTTATGCCAGGTTTGTTAAGTGATAAAGCCAGAAACACTAATGATATACTGAGTCGCTATTTGACAAAATGGTGTCTAACCATAAGCAATGCAAGGACCGTGGCCACAATGTTTAAAGAACCTAATTTAACCTAAATTGTAGATTTTACAAACCTTCTTTAGCTATCGGGCGAGAAGTCTTTGGTAATTCGGACAGCCTTAAATACCTAGGGTATCACCTGCCATGAAGCCTTTGAAAGTTATTGGCATATTAATGGTATTCTCGAGCGGAACAAGAGAGTTTACTCCGCAACGTAAGGGGGTATTGATAAAAGGGTGTGTCTTCTAATGTACCACCAAATAATCCTTGTAATCTCCTACTACTTTCAGGCTTGGATTGGAATTTCTTGTCATCAGATGGAAAGGCTTAGGAGAAGGGCGAGGTTTGTTTTGATTTCCCATGTAGGGCTTAGGTGTTAGAACCTTCTCTTTTTATTCATTTCTTGAGAAACTAATTGGGAGTTTCTTATATTTCTATTTTGCAAAAGATGCAGGAAAAAAAACGTGCCAATTTTTTGCTTTTAGCTGTAGAAAGTCTTTGTATGTGAAGAACATTTTTCTAAGATTTTATAGTCTTTTAATTTTTAAAATATGTTGTAAAAAAAATAAACTAAGCTAAAGAAAGAATAATTTTTTTTCGTTAAGCAGAAGTATCGGGTGTTTTTTTAAGCCCGATAGAACTTGAAATTGTAAAAAATAACCCAAAAAATTAAATTGTAATCAAAATTTCTTTTTTATTCGAAGGATCAATACGTGACATTAACATTTGAAAATAATTTCGGGCATATGGGCACCGCGGCTGTTCTTGACGAAGCGCATTCTGGACGTCCAATTTTGGGCCACTTTTTCGAGCACTGCTGGGCGTATGTATAACGTATAACACGAACAATGCTGTCCTCCAAGGCGTCAATTGTTGCTGGTTTATCAGCATAAACCAGTGACTTCACGTAGCCCCACAGGAAATAGTCGAGTGGTGTCAAATCGCACGACCTTGGAGGCCAATTGACAGGTCCATTTCTCGAAATCAACTTATCGCCAAATTTTGATTTCAATAAGTCGATGGTTGCGTTCGCTGTATGGCACGTAGCGCCATCCTGTTGAAACCACATCTCGTCCGGATCAATGTCATCCATATTTTCAAACAAAAAATCATTGGTCATGGTGCGGTAACGATCGCGAGCTCCGGCCTCATTTTTGAAGAAATAAGGTCCGATGATGCCACCAGCGTGAAAACCGCACCAAACGGTGCATTTTTCTGGATGTAATGGAGTCTGTAGGGTCTGTTGTGAATTGGTCTCACTCCATATGCGGCAATTTTGCTTATTAACAAACCCGTTAAGCCAAAAATGCGCCTCATCGCTGAACACAATTTTGCGATAAAACAACGGGCCAGTTGCCAACTGCTCTAGAGCCCAATCGGCGAAAGAACGACGCATATAATGGTCTCGTGGCTTCAATTCCTGCACCAGCTGGATCTTATACGGGTGTAGGCCGAGATCTTTGCGCAAAATTTTCCACGTAGTGGATGGACAGAGCCCCAATTCCTGCGACCGACGACGAATTGATAAATTTGGATCTTCTTTTACACTTTCGTTTACAGCGGCGATATTCTCTTCAGTACGCACATTCCTTCGACGTGTTGGTGTTATTGCATCCTCTAGAGAGTATGTGGTACGAAATCTATCGACAGTTCGACGAATGGCTTGTTCAGATGCACGATTATGTACGCCATAAAAATGACGAAGTCGTCTTTAAGTTGCGCGAATCGACGACTGATTTTCAAAGTAAATTTGGATAATTTCGTAGCGTTGTTCAAGCGAGAGTCTATTCATGATGATTTGTCAGAGTATACTGAAACAAATAAAAAAAATGTTTCATCAAAATTTCATTTTTTGTGTTACTATTTACAATTTAAAGTTTTATCTAGCTTAAAAAAACACCTTTTATATGCAACAGACAAAAAATTATTATTTCACCCAGTGTTTATTTTGACATTGTTTAGTGCTCCTTTTATATCAATTATATTCCGAACAATTAAAAATATTGACGCTCCATTAAACTTCAGTGTCATCATCTTTTACTTTTGTTTCCTTTTCGTGTATTTCATCAAAAATTGTCAGGTACCAGAGTCCTTCTAATTGACAATTTATTGACACGAAAAGAATGTTTTTTTTCTTTTTTTTTTTCTTTAAATAAAAATTTCCTTCATTTTAAGTTAAGTTATACGAAAATAACATAATGGAAATATAGATAAGAAAATTTAAGTCAATAAGAATCGAATTTATTAACACTTTTTTACTTGTACACTAGCTCATCAGAATAGGTTTACGACTAATTGTATTAGTTTACACTATCGTTTGACCGCGAGTGCGTTGTTTTGAACAACAATTTGTAATTTAAATGGGTCGTGGAAAACCTTTATCTGAAGCCAAAAGGGTCAAAGTTAAAATCTACGCAGAAGGAGGTCTTTCTCGCAATGAAATTGCAAAAAAAAAATTAACAAAAGCCAGAATTGTGTGACTAATTTCTTACGAAATGAAAATACCTATGGAAAAAACATGAAAGGAGGCACTTATAGAGCAACTTCAGCAAGTGAGAGACGAGCGATCGTTAGATCTGCCTCCAATTCGAAGGAATCAGCGTAAAAAATAAAGGAAAAATTTGGTTGTAAAAGTAGTTTAGTAACTGTAAAGCGAGTCATTCAAAATGCCAAACACTTAAAAAGATTGAAACTACAAAAAAAGCCACCACTTAATCCTTTACGTAAGTAACACCGCCTAAAGTTTGGTGAAAATTACATGACCTGAAAGGACGAATGGAAACGTGTTGTCTTTTCAGACAAAAAAAAATTCCATCTGGATGGCTCTGATGGTTTTAATTACTATTTCCATGATCTTCGTAAGGAAGAACTTTATGTAAAGCGAAATCATAGCTGTGCAGGTGGTGTTATAGTGTGGGGTGCTATTTCATATTACGGCACAGTTGAACTGCAGTTTCTTTCAACGCAAATGAATGCAGTAAATTATAAAGGAGTCCTAGAAAAAGCTTTTCCACTATTCAATGACATCTTTGGACTCATTTCATGGACTTTTCAACATGATAACGCTCCAATTCATACTGCAAGGCTGGTGAAACAATGGATTGATGGGCAGAATGTGGGTTTACTGCAATGGCCTCCTTATTCTCCCGACCTTAATATTATTGAAAATGTATGGGGATTTCTTTCACGTAAGGTTTACGAGTCGGGCCGTCAATTCGAAAACAAAAATGACTTGATTGCTGCCATTCCAGAAGCCTGGAGCGAAGTCAACCTGAAGTATCTGGCCAAACTCTATGATTCAATGCCAAAAAAAATATTCGAAGTCATTCTAAATAAAGGTGGAAGCACACACTATTAATTTATAAAATATTAAACAAATTTAATAAAACAATTGTTATTTTATAAAAAAAAAAACTTGTTTTTGTTGTTAAACTTATTCTGATAAGCTTATGTATTAAGATAACGGCACAATATGCCCGTTAGATTTTTTTCAAAGATTTTAGGTATACTACATGCAATTTTGAAATAAAATCAATTGTATTACTAGTTTATGCGTTAGTTTTAGACAGAGATGGTAAACAAAATTATTTTAATGCCAAACCTAATCAGATGAGCGGCAGTGTTCATGATATTTATTTACAAAAGTAAAAAAGAAACTGTTGATTAAATATTTTATAAACTGACCCAGAAGATGCCTTAAATAATTAATTAATTTTTTAAATAATTGTTTTTTTTTTTTTTTTGTTAAGAGAAGTAGCACTTCAGGCAACAATGCCTATTTAGTCAAGTACCGTGCTACATTCTTTAGGAAAGGGATAGAGAAGAGATGAGACAGGTGGTGAAAGTAGAAGGATAGGAAGACAGCACAGCGACCAGTGACTATGCCTTCATCGCTGAGCAGACCCACCGACAGTCAATTTTTATTTTTGTAGTGAAAAAAAACACAAGGTCTTCGGTGGGAATCGAACCCACAACCCCCATACAGACAAGCTAGTATACTACCTACTAGCCTACAGGGGCACCTTACAAAACTATAAAGCTATAAACCGTAAATTTGTATGGATCGTAATAAATAATTCTGATTGCACAAGTATTTTCGATGATTTTTGAATGAGTTAATTGTTATAAACTCGCATCTGGCTCGCGCTTCAATAAAGTTATTGCTAATTTCTGTATATTTACTTAAGGGAAGCATATTAGATTGTTAATTATAAACACATTGTGAGCTGAAACAAAATAGATAAAAGGAGCCTTCACTTCTATCGATAGCCAAAGTTTAGCATTAGCTAAAGTTTTTTTCCGAAAACAGTTATACCCTAAAATAAGGCAGCTTTACATACTTACATAAAAAATTACATTAAAAATAAATTGAAAATAACACCTCTTCCAACCATGAGTTATTTAAAAATTTTAACTAATAATAATAATATATAAGTCTCGGTTACCATCAAATAATACGTCTTACAAAAAGAAGCAAATTAAATTTAATATTAAAAAATGCCCTGCTAATAATAAAATCATAAAATATAAAATGCGGCCAATGTTCCAAATAAGCAACTTTAAATCAATGCGAGCACCAAAGAACAAAACAAAAAAAGCATCAAAATCCTCGAAAAAAAAAAGAAAACAAAATCATTATTTCACTATCTGTCCCAGCAATTTGCTGTTATCCACTAAAATAATATAAAGAGAAGAAAAATAATATTCTTAAAAATATGATGGCATTCCATAAGAATTTTTGACGAAGACCTCAAGAAAAAGAAATTATCGTATAATTTATTAAGTATTTGAAGCATTCAAAATACAAAAGAAACCAGAGAAATAAAATTAAATTTCGAATAAAAACAATGAAAGAGAAAATAAAAACCGAATATTTTGCGGCTTTGAACTGCTAATGCTTATTAAAGCATAAAATCAAAGCACTTTCTATTCAAATGTTTTTAGCAAAAGCAACACACACAGATGGTTTCATAATTAAATAAAAATTTATTGTGCAAAAGAACAACAATAACAAAAAACAAATATTTTATATACATTTAGGAATTTAGGAATACCAGGGGGGTGGGGAGAAATACATGACATTATAAACATTTCTAAGCATCCTACAATTTGATGGCCTGGCAATAATAAAAAAACAAATACAACAGCATTAACAGCAACAGTAACACCAGCCATAATAGCCAAACAAGTTAAAATAAATAAAAATCACATAAAAACTTAACAATTTCATTTTTTTTTTTATTATTATTCATTTCAGTAGCTTTTCTTTATTTCACTTTTTACTCGCTCTTAATTCTTTTAAGAACCGCAAAACGTATTAAAAAACTCAGACAAAGTTGTATATAATTTTAAAGCTATAATTATTAAAATCAAGCATTTTAGTTCTTGGTTAACGAAAAAAAAATAATAAAAAACTCACAAACACTTTTATTTTCAATTAAAATTGTAAATTCAGGCCATTAAAAATTATGATTTCTGTATAAGATTTTTCCCTGCCTTTTAATTCATCAGTTTCTCCATATTTACATTGACATGTCTTTTACAAAAATACATCAAAAAAAAAGTGCACCTGAACGGAAATCATGCACAAGATGCCACTGCCACAGAATGTTGCATAGTTTGAAACACCTACGTAAAGAATACAAATGTGCATATAACTACATACATTAATATCCTTTAACCTTTTAAGCAACATTAGCACATACGTTAAGTTTGGTTGATGTTACAAAACCGCAAGTTCAGTTTAGAGTGAAACATTTTTACTTTCATCGATTTATATTTCTTAAATTTCCTTTTCTTCATTAGTCTGTTTTGTTAGATGTGAATGTGTCGTTATATTTATTATTCTCAAATATAAAAGGATCAATCAACGTGTCAAATCGACCTGAAAAGATATTTCGGCGTTAAACTAAAAAGACAGAGTATTTTATGCCACTTATTCTAGCGCAACGACAACACAAAACGCAGCAGCAGCAGTAGCAGCAACAACAACATCAGCATCAGCATCATAAGAAATCTTTACAAACACTTACTTAGTAATTTTATCATGTGAGTAAATATTCAATTCAAACACTTGCGGTTTTCTTTTCAATATATGAAGTACATACTGTTACACTCACTCTGCTATGCTCACACATGGTTGGGAATGTATTTGTTTAAACAAAAAATAAATGTCTCTTAGGGACCCCATAAGATTAAACTCGTTATGTTTAAGGATTTGTGTCAAACACTGACAGGTGCTGAACTTGTTAAAATCGAACAAATTTATAAAATGAATTGTAAGTAAATATATATTTGTAAACACATACACACACCCACCCACACATACACACAAGATTACGCAAATGCAAGATTCCTTGGCGGAATAAAAGAAATAGAATTGTAAAAGAAGAAAATCGCTTAGAGGTTTTAAAAAAAGGATACAAAGGCAGACACGTACAATTGACTTGTGACAGCTTTAAGTAATACTTCATTTACACAGGGTACTTGCAAGTATATAATTTTAAGGTGGCACAAATATAGAATATATTTAGGTGAAATCCACATATACATATTTAACACTCAAAGGTTGTTCTTAGTGATAAATATATGGAAATTTCATAAAAGGATTCATTCCGAAAATAATTAGGTTAAACCCGGAAACAAATCATTTTCTATTATAGTCACATAATATAGTCACATAATACAGAAATTGGTTTCTCTAAGATACAACCGCAATCAAAAATAAAGCATATTTTTAGTTAAACCAACCAGCTTTAACTGGGTGACACCTAAAATAAAAAACTATATAGTCGATAATACTATTTTGTTGGCAATTAAAAAATAAAAGCAAAACATTAATTCGTTAATTTAAGTAATTAAGGAAAAACTAAAGCAAAATTAAGGATTCAAAATTTTTTTAGAAATTGTAAGAATGTTATAAAGTCGTTTTGGCTAAAGTCGGTACTATGACAGTTAAAATACAGCACCTATTTTTTGACATTTCAAATACAGATTGTCCGCCGGGCAGTTATATTACTTTGTTTGTTTATAATTTTTGATTAAATGAAAGAGAATGAATGTCATAATGATAAATATTTTATTTAATATCGGCAATTATGTATGGAAAACAATATCAGATAAATGTCCACCTCTGTTAGGCTCAGAAAAGCGAGCCCTTTTGAACGCATTATTCATTACATTCTCACACATTATATGCGGTGTTTTAATAATTTCATCACAAATATGTTGTGTGAGTTGCTCAAGCGTTTCTGGTTTGTTTTGTTTGCTTTTAGATATCCCCAAAAAAGAAGTCCAAACCAGTCGAACTGGGCGACCGTGGAGGCCAATCAACATCATCATTTCTTTAAATAACTTGTTGTGGAAAGAGGTCTCGCAGTAATTCAATTGTAATCCTAACTGTATGAGTTGTGGCATACTTTATGTTAATCAAGCCCAAAGCATGCAATTATGGATTTAAAACGTTTTCAATCATATCACGATATCGCTCCCCATTCACAGTCGCTATTACCCTGTTTTCATTTTCAAGAAAGAAAGGCCAAATGATTCCTTCTGACCCAATTTCACACCAGACTGCCACTTTTAATGTGTTCAAAGGTGACTCTTAAATAATATCAAATGAAAATGTCATCTTATTGGCATATGTATGGCGGCGTAAATGGTCTTAAAGAAGAAGCTCTTGCGTCAACTGAATCTTATATGGAAACGTATGCAAATCCTTGTGCAAAATTGCGGCCAAATTTATTTTTTTAAAAACCAAGCTCCTGCGTACGGCATCGAATTGTGGTTGGTGAACTGTTTTGAACACTTTCTTAAGCAGCAGTAATGTTTTCAGCCGATCTCGTAGTAAATTGTGGTTCATGCTTGGGCCTATCGTCATACTTCAAAATCATTCACTACATGATAAATATTTCTCACAAAAATTTTACATAACTTTCACTTCCATGGATTTATCTTTGGATCATTCTCCCGATTAGAAGACATTTGTTTTTTCCTGATACAAATATGATCAGTCGCATCAACTGGTTGAGTTTTAAAAAATATCTGAGCAGCCATTTTTCGGAGAATATTTTGCTAGAAACACAGGAGGACGTGGAGTATAGCCTTGCAACTTTTAGTGAAAATATTAAACAAGCAGCACAGCTTGCAACAACTAAACATCCGCAGATTACTTTAGGTCACATCTATTCTTCAGACATTGAACGTCTCGTAGCGGAAAAACGAAGAGCTAGGAGAGATTGGCAACAACACAGATCGCCCCTGCAGAGGCAGAGACTTAGAGAATGCACAAAGCGGCTTAGAGACTTACTAGCATTTGAAAAAAGCTCCTGGTATGGACGGCATAAGTAACAAAATGTTGAAGGAGCTCCCCAGTATTGCAATCAGAATCATGCTATTAATTTTTAATGCCATTTTACGGCTTGAATACTATCCTAACCACTGGAAGATTTCTAAAGTTAAAATGATTTAAAAACCGGGTAAAGACCTAACCAAAACCGAGTCATATAGGCCCATAAGTCTATTACCAACTATTTCAAAGGTCTTCGAAAAGTTGCTTATGGATAAATTGGGATAGTGGGTGTATCCCAGACCATCAATTTGGTTTTAGAAGTAGACATAGCACAATTGAGCTAACCTATAGATTGGTTCAGGTGATAAGAAGTACTTTTGAAGAGAAGAAGTATTGTTCAGCTATTTTTATTGATGTTTCTCAGGCTTTTGACAAAGTTTGGCATGAAGGTCTATTTCTGAAACTGACCGCTCACTTGCCTTGTAATATAAGCAACATATTAAAAAGCTACATAATTGGACGAAAATTTTCTGTTGTTAAAGGAGACTTCGTTAGTGTATCCAAACCAATTTCCTCAGGCGTAACACAAGGTAGCATTCTTGGACCAGTTTTATACTTGATATATACCTGCGATATGCCTGTAAGTGAAACTGTCCACACTTCTACGTTTGCTGATGATACAGCGTGTCCAAGTTCGCATGAAAACTCTCATCAAGCATCCATAAATCTTCAGCAACATATAACTCAGTTAGAGTTGTGGTTAAAATTATGGAGAATTAAAGTGAACGTTCAAAAGTGCATTCATGTGACCTTCACCCTGCGAAGAGATAATTGTTCACCCGTTCGAATCAATAATCACATTGTTCCTCACCATACCTATGTGAGATACCTTGCTATACATCGTCGCCTTACATGGAAACATCATATTGACTCGAAGCTAACACAAATGAAACTTAAGCTAACACAACTACATTGGCTCATTGGCAGGAACTCAAAACTTAGCCTAGATTGTAAGCTTCTAATTTACAAGACTATTTTAAAACCGATATGGTCTTACGGAATCCAACTTTGGGGCACTGCCTCAGCTTCAAACGTGGATAGAATCCAACGTGTGCAAAATAAAATTTTACGGTTGATAACTTCCGCCCCATGGTGACTACAGAAATCATCAAATACACGCAGGCAAATACTTGATGAAGCTTGAAGACCATTCTAACCCCCTTGCTCGCAATATCTTGGATTATAGTGGACGTAGCCGATTAAAAAAGAGGGATACTGCAGCTTTAATCCTCAATGCTACAGACGATACATCTTAGAAATATTTGCTTTGTTTTTTTTTTATGACAATTTTCCTTTTTACCCAACACGTTAGGCCTGACGCACAGTGCTTTGTCCCCATATAGTGAATCGGCAAAATTAGAGAAGTTATCGTATAATAATGAAATTTGGTGTACTGGTTCAAAATATGCCAATTAAAAAAAATTCGAAGTTTCGGAAAAATCGGTGCAAGGACATGACTACCTCCCATACATCCTTAAATTTAAAAATTAATTTTAACTCTAATTGTGAATAGAATGAATCGAAAGTTAAAATATGTCTTTTAGCTCAGTGGTTAATTTTGTTTCATTCGGTGCAAGGACATGACTACCTCACATATATAATTTTTCTCAAAAACTAAATTGTTACTACATTAGTGATCAGAATGCACTAAAAACTTATAACAACTTATAAAACTATATTTTTGAACTCTCTGGAAAATTTCGCTTCAGTCGATACAAGGACATGACCATCTCCCATATATCCTTTTTCTCAAAAACTAAATTTTAGCTACATTTGTGATCAAAATGCAAATAATTAAATATTCCCTTTAAAATGGTCATAAATAAATTTGTTTCTAAATTTGATAAAATAAGATAATTTATTTTAATTGTAATTTATGATGTTGTCTTTCAAAATGTATTTTTCAATATCTTTGAATTCATAATTATTTTTTATGTGTTTTGTGGACCTAAGTGACGATAGTTCCTGATCCGACATTAATAATAAATGAGCCATTAAATCTCTATTTGTATTTTCTCTTGTCGTTTTTCTTGTATGGGAAAATCGCACATTCCTTATATTTTTATGACTGGCTTCTAAGGCTTCTTCGGACAAACACCCTAGAATAAAAGTAGTTTTAAAAAATGTGTAAAAGGTTTTTTTAATATTTTATTACCTATAGGCAAGTTGAAGTATTCCAGAACATCGCACCCATGCACTAAAACCTTATGAGCAGTACTTGGCATGTAATACCAGCCATACTGAATTAAATAAGAGTTCCTAGTAATATAAATGTTGTAACATTAACCGGGATTCCGCAAGATAAAACTCTTAATATAATGCCAAAATTATCAATAAGACACACACATACGCAGTCAATAAAATTGCACAGCTTGCAAAATTTAATTGAACATTGAAGGTCTCTGGAGCCCTTTACTTGGAAAAAATTATATAATCATTTTTTTGGTATTTGTAAAACTAAAAAATATAGACGTTTTAAAAAAATGCAAAATTTCAAATTTCCGGTTAAAAATCTAAAATTTTTTTTTGACTAGTGGTTAGATTTGTTAACAAAGTCTATAAATGAGAAATAAAAAATTGCCTACTTTTTATTTACACATTTTTAAAATTTTTTTAAAGTTTGCAAAACTTTTTTTTATAGTAATAATAAAAAAAAAGTTATAAACTATTTTTTTTAATGTTGGCAGTACCACAAACTTAGGTCTTTGTAACTTTTTCTGCAACTTAGGAAACATGTGATAAAAAAATTGTATCACTTTTACATTTCCGGGTGAAAAATCTAAAACTTCTTTACATATTCTATTTAAGCCCTTTAAAATGTACTAAAATCGCAAATCAAAAATTACCTATTCTTAAAAAATAAAATTGGTTTACTCTATCAAACTTTTGCATTTTAGTAATTCCAAATAAAAAATCGCAAAAGTTTTCGATGGCATAAACAACTTTTCCATAAAAAATATTAACTAAAAATAATTTTTGTTTTTTGTACCTATAGTAATAAACAAAACTGTTTAGTTTCAAAGGAACACAATAAAAAATGAAATTTTGACAATTTTTTTTGTGACACAGTAAAAATCGTTTTTCTGTTCAACAGTTTTAAGTCAAACATTTTCTGACTTTAGCGCCCTCTACTGTTAACAAGAAGAAGAGATCATAAATTCTACTTACGAATCTATGTAAGGTACTTTGTTAGCTTTACAAAAATGTATATTACTTAAATATTCTATGCACTTTATTTTATTTTAATTTTGCCTATGAGACAAAGCACTGTGTGACGTGGTCAGGACTAATGTAACTTTTTTTAGAATTTAAGATTTTAATACTTATTGTTAGTTCTTTTCGTGAAGATACAATAAATAATTATTGAGAGTTAAAAAAAGAAAACAACTTTCACTTCGTCACAGTAATCGATAATTGATTTTGATAAAATGTTTTAACGATTAAAACACCTTAGTTGATCAAATATTTTTCCGTAATAAATTTGTGACGTGTCTACTTCACGACTGCGAAATATGAACTATCATGACTAATGTTTATCAAAGTGGCAGCAACAAAAAGTTGTATACCTTTCCGGTGGATACCCTGTATATGTATTATTTTATGTAGTTTAACCTCTCAGATAAAAACAGTTCATGTATAACAAAATATCAGCTATAGAACTGCGCTCCCCCTTTTACTTGTGTACACGCACTCTAAAAATACACGCCAAAGAAAATACATTTAAGAACCCGTAAAGTATTTTATGTTGATGACTATTATTACGTTTTTTTTTTATATTGATATAGAACAACTTCTAATCTTTGGCTCAAAAATATCTACAACCTGCAAAATGAATAAGAGGCACTTTAGCTACTTTTTCAGTCTTTGTGTTTTATGCACTTTATTTCCAACAACGCTACTAATAGCTTCGCAAAATAGTTAAAGGATTGACAAGTTTATTTATTTATGTTTTGTCCCACTGTACCATGATAAGGAAATTAAAAATGTAATAAAATTAGGCTTTTGTACATAAAATCAAAATTTGTTTTTCTTTTTCAGAACACAAAAATCATTAATACTTAAGCAGGGATATAACATGGAAGTATGAATTTATGCTCAATTGATTAGTGTGCTAAATTGGAGCAAAATATAAATTTTATGATTATTTATCGTTATGATCCAAATATGCATTAACAAAAACATAAAGGTTTCGGTAAATTTCAGTTAAATTGGGGTAAAGAAGATTTAATAATTTGTTATAGTCATCTGCCTATTTAAGATAATATAAAAATATTTTCGCATAGCATACCTGCAGAGTCTTTGAAACTGAAACTTATTTTACCATTTCTGAACTCTGAAGTTTTGTTTTTTATTTTTTTGCTGGAAAATATTTTCGTTATCTTTATAACTTTTATATTCGTATGTGCAGATAAAGTATTGATTTAAATTAAAGCCCTTTGACTTCATATAAATTAAATTCTAATCTTAAAAAATTCAAGGATTCATTTGCAAGAGTCATGAGTCTCTTATGTTAAAACAAAAACAAAAAAAATAGAAAATGAAAAATAAATGGATTAACATTTTTGCGACAAAAGACTGCAGTGTTAAAGAAACAATCGATGTGCATTATGAGAGAGCTAAAAGTAAAGGTCAGGAATGAGTTGGAGATGAGAAACAGAGTTTATTAGATTAGGTTAACTTAGCTTGTTACTTAATAACATTTTTTTCTTTTTGTGGTGGTTGTATGAATATCAGATATTTCAAACGCCAGACATTTAAAATAATTTAGCATCAAAGTCAATGTTGACATTTTTTCATTTCAGTTCAATCAAATTTTAGGTTTAATGTATTTTTCTTTATGGCTGTTATAAATAAGAAATAAAAGGATTTGCTTAATGGGAAGGTGTCGACTTTTGTTCGTCAATTTTAATTTTATTTATATATTTTTTTTTATAATTTTACCACAAAATATGGCGCTGCTATTTTCTTGACTTTAAGCCCTTGAGTTGTTAAAAAGAAACACTGATTGAATGTGACTGAGAATGAGTGTGAGAGTGTGAATGAAAGAGAGAGAGAGAGAGAGAGAGAGGTAGCAAAAAAAAAGCACAATGTAATAAACGAATTGTTTAGATTCAAGTCCCTTTAGCTATGAAATGCTAAAGAGTCAAGTACAAAGTGTGACATTGACAGCTTGTAATGAAATTTGATGCTTAACGCCCGCAAGCGAGTTTCTACGAATATTGTTGTTAATGACATTTCTATAAGATACTTATTTTTATTTCTGTTTTATTTTTTGTTTAAGTACTATTCCAGTTTTTCTTGCCTTTATTTGCATACGTACTCGAACGCCTGTTTTCTGTTACGTTTTAAGCGTTTACTGTCTAAAGCAGTAAATATTTTATTGTGCGATGTGAAATTAAATTTAAAATGGGGAAGGTCTACTCTTTTGATTGACAGCTGATTAAAATAACACCATAATCATTGGCTATGTTGCAAATATAACGTTTTCTTATTGTCGCAAAATTTGTGTTCACATTAAGACTACAAAGCAATAAGAAATAATCATCTGTTATTCTTGTAATCGTGAAGCAATTTATTTGTTCATTAATTTATTTGACTTTCATTTATTAAGGTGTCGCCCAAGCGGAAACACCGGTTAAGAAACAATGTGTTTTGCTTGTTTAGATTGGAAATGTGTTTAAACTTAACACTAAATGATTTGTGACTTCTTTTCTGACAATTTTTTTCTTATTATTAGTCCTTTAACTTTAATTTGATTTAAGAAAACCGAGTTTAATCGTATAATAGAGAAAATAATAAAATTCTATTTTAGACGTTGAAGACAAAAATTTACATTAAATATTTTTATGTTCTAAAGGAATTTGCAAAATTTTCTACTTATGATCTTGATAAGTATAAAAAATATATAAAATGTGGGGCACCAGCTCCACATGATATTTAATATTATGATATTTATTAATTTCAATAACAATTGTAATCACAGAAATAAACAAAAACTATACACACTTAAATAAAGACTTGAAGTCGTTACTTATGTTTCATCTTTCAGAAAATTTATGACATGGCTACAGAAATTTCACTTAAAAATGATTTTGCTTGCCAACTACGCTATATTATTTGAATAACCCAAACATAATGAGAAAAAAATAAATAAATTGATTTTTAACACTTCAAAAAGAGAAAACAAACAAACAAAAAACAACAATCGAAAAGATCCTTCATTCTTTTAATACAACACACCCAGTACAAAGGAATAAGACTTTAAGTCGTTTGTTTAAAAGCAAATAAAAAGTTATAAAAAATTAAAAAAAAAAATTTGGGGGAACACAAAAAAATAACTGCAAATACATCATAAAGTAGTAATATACCGTTAAATAATCCGAAGCCCAAACACCATTACCTAAATGCCACAAACACTCTTTGTGTACTCGCACACTCTTAATTCAAACTACGCGTTTTCTTTTCACAACAAAGTAAACAAACAAACAAACAAACAAATAAAACACACAATTATAAAAAACATAATAAACAACGTGCCACAATGACACAATCCAATCAACTTATCAATTCTCAGAGTTTTGTAGAATAAAAAATTGAAAACAGTTGAAAATAAATGGAAAATAAAAGCCAATTCAACCAAAGGACAAGAACTCCTACTCCATTGTTCTTGTAATTCATTTAATAAACCCTCTTTGTATTTGTATGTTACAACGGCCATAGCGACGAAGTTGCTATGTTATAAACAGTATTGCCAAGATAATTTTTTAACCGTAATTTTTTAAAACCTACCAGGAATAAGTTTTATTACAGTTTTATTATTGCAGACCCCGCAGAATGTTGTTCTGTAAAAACTAATGCCCGTGCTAAAGTAATTTTTCCACACAAACTTTCTTAATTTAACAATCATTTTCTTTTCTGTTGTGTGAAAATGTTTAACCTAAATGCTTTAGTTATCTTTATAAGTAACGACGATATTTTAAAGGCGCTTCGTAAAAAATTCGCGCCCCTTTCGAAATAAAATTTTGGGATAAATCCGACTTAAAGAGAATCAGTGTTAATTTTTAAAGCTTTTTTTGCGGAGCCTTCAAAATATAATTTGAGTATGAACCTGAAATCAGCATTCTTGTCATTTACATGTATTCAATAGCAATTTTTTTCTACGAGGTCTAACAAACAAATTAATTCACCAATTTTTGTTATAATAAAAAAAATGGCAACCCTTATCATAACGTTTTCTTGATGGCGAAAAATAGAAGAATTAAATTGTTATTGTATAACACTAAAACATTTTTTTATCTGCTTAATAAAATCTTAATCACAATTGTCTGTTTAGATTTAAAAAATAACAATAAAATTTATCATTTTTTAAATTTAAAAAATTTGTGTTTTCTAGGAAAGGCAACACTTGGATTTTTTTTTCATATTTTAAAAAATTTTTATTTTCAATTGCTTTAATTAAAGAAAACTATTTGTTAATTTATAACGAAATTTATTAAAGTATAATACTCGCACAATGTATTTATGTTTCAGAAAAAATCTGAAATTTTTTATATAAAAATATGTAAACAATGTGTTTTTATTTTATTTATATTAATTCGCGTATAATTAATTTCGTATTTATAGTGAAAGATATATAAAAACGGACAACCACAATAAAAAGAATTGAAAAAAAATACGAAAATATTTCTTAAATAAAGTCCTTATTAGTATTTGGAAACTGAAGCGCTCTTAAGATGGTTGTGAATAGTTTTCCTGTTGTCATTTCGTCCCATCTTTGCAGGCTGTTTGTTCAGTATGTTCGGCGAACTTTTTCGATGTGAAGGCATCATTCTCAAGCCGTGTTTCAAACTGTACTGGTAAGTCAGAGTTCGGTTTTATGTAAATAAAGCAACTACATAAATCCAAACCTTGACTTACCAGTACAGTTTAGAATACGACTTGAGAATGATGCCTTTATATCGAAAGCGCTCGCTGTTCATACCGAACAAACAACCAGCAAAGACGGAAAGAAATGGCAACAGTATTTCACTTACTGGCGGAACACATCCAACAACTGTATATGTTTCATTTAAAACTTTTAATCTCTTTCTTAACGCAGAGATAGATTAAGATTTATAGCAAATTTATAGTAAGGAAACAAGCAATCTTCTCACTTTTTAAAACGTAAGAGTTTTTTTTAATTGTCAATTTAAATTCACTAGACTTCTGCGGAATTTAAACTCACGAGCTTTCACTTTTTATACAACAGGAATCTAAAATAACTATTCTAACGCGGTTACACACTGTTTTGTTTTTTACAAGCTAATGCGCCACGTCTTGTATCAGTTTTACATCAGTTGAGTATTTATTGGCGGTGAAGTATAAATCACATGCCTACAATTTCTATACCATAAAATCCAACTGATCTATGCTAGGATCCGTCCCGGGGGCATATTTATCAGTATTTATAGAATACTTGACTATCCAGACCTGTGCTGCTGGGGGTATAAGGTAGCCCAGTCACCTGGAGGCAAGCAGGGAGTCAACTGGAAGCTCCACGTTATTTCCACGGGAATCAGTAAGCCCCAGAGTTCCGTTAATTGTCTCTTTAGCCTTTTTGCTGTTTCTTTGACTGATTATTGAGGTTGGCCCTTCGGGAGTATCGTGGTGGTTGTGATATTGCGCCCCCAAGCATAAACTGATTATGGTGGCCAGGATCATCTCGCCATTAATAACACCCACAGGTGAATGATCCAGATCTAGTGAGCATGCTAGACATATGTTCTGAACAGGAGTTGGATAGTCTCCAACTCTTCAGCAAGGAGTGGTGGCTTGCAGCCCTGCTCTGGAATCATTAAAATTGCAACTAGGAAAGACCTGTTGCTAGAACTAGTCCTCGGCTTCCTAGGGCGTGAATAACGTAGCTTTTCATTCCCAGTGGTTTGACCACCATCTGATTAAGGCCTACGGACAGTTGCAGATGTAAATTTTATCACGAAATGATCTATGCTAGGATAAGTATATTTATAAGCATTTGTGACAAGCGCAACTAATCGCAATTAAAGGCAAATAAATAAAAACGCTTCTTTTTGCTTTAGTTCACCATGAGTTCTGTTGTAATGTCTATAATAGCAACCAATGTCTGAAAACTTATCATGAAGCTGACTTTTCTAAAATTGAATATTCAATAAAAATGTTAGCAGAAATTTTTTTAACAAACAAATAATCAATCCATGGCAATATTTCTTAAAGATAATTTTGATTTTTTGTATTTTTATTAAAAACCAATTTTATATATTTTTTTTTGTTTTGCACCTCATTTTTAACTCAACTTCTAAGTGCTGCGATCTTTTCTCGAAAATTATTTTTTTTTAAATTAAAGATTGATTTAGTATTTCATTTAGCTCATCTGAACTCTATTTTCTAAATTAGTTGCGACCTAGTTAATCTAACAAACAATCTGTTTTAATAATATACGGACGGACGCATATATTTGCCAGAATATTGTGTATTAAATCAGTAATTGGCTATTAAAAATATAATATGTTTTTGAAAAACTCATTAAAAATTAAGTTATTTAAAATAAACGAAAAACATTAAATTATGCCTTCAAATTCAACAACAATAACAAATATCATGTACCCACGAAAACAATATAAAATTTTAAACGAAAATACCAACAATTTTTATTTATTCTAAATAGAATTTTTTTTTTGCGTTCAAGTCTGTTTATTTTTCCATTTTCATTGTTAAGCTTTGACAGCGGTATTTACAAAATTAACTTCAAAATTTAAGCCTCTATTATTTTAGCGATTATCCGCAACAGTGAAAACAAAATTATGATAACAGCACACTCTTGCTAACGCAATTTTCAAAACGAGTATGCAAAGAGAACAACAACACATTTCATGCAAATGTTCAGTTGGAGAATTTAAGGGTTTTACCAAAAAACAAAAAAATACCAAAAATAAAAAACTTTAAAAAAAATATTGAAATGCTTTAATTAAGGAAAGGCATTTTTAAAATAAACAACAATAAAAACTAATAATTTACATCAAAAAATGTTTTTTGAAAATATGAAAAAATGTTGATTTATTTTACAATGATGTAAATATTTAGGAGTCACCCTAAAGCTAAAATTTACAAATGCATATTAATTGGTTCAAATGTCGAATAGTTTATGTGTGTGTATTAGTAAATAAATCGGAATGTTTCATAATCGTATTGATTTTCATAATTTTGTAAAATTTTTATATTAAAGCACAAATATTCCGCAGTTTGTTGAATACGAATGAAGTGAAGGAATTGCCCTACAGTTAGTGATTCATAAATTTACACAAGAACTGTGCAGAAGGGCTCCAGGCTATTGAGTAGTGAATGGCAAATAACGATTATATACCTTTTCAGCTTTTAGAGTTGTATGTGTAACGATCTTAAAGAACAAATAAAAATAAATAGGCGTCCTAACCTCAATTTCTTGTAAAATTAAAATTTGTGTTTAAATTAACAAAAGAAAAAATATGTAAGAGCATTACAAGCTAATAATGTTGATTTTTGTCTTTTTGCTTGAAAAAATTCAAAAGTACAAGTGTTTTTTACCCGAACTTGCGCATATATGTGTAAACGCTAGGTTACTTGCGATGAATAAAACAAGAAGCAAATGGGGATAGTTTAAAGATTTAAATGTGCTATTTTTAAATAAAAATAATTTAGGTTTTCTTAAAAAATTTTTTTTGTTTATATAAATGTCACACTGAAACTTTTCGTCAGTTTTATCAAATAATTTCTGTTACCATTTCTTGCGAATAGATACGATACATTTTTTGAAAGTGCAATTAAATATACCTGCCAGTATTTATATTATTATTTGCTTGATTTCAGATGAGTACACCACATCTAAGGACAACTCATGGTTTTATTGCTGGATTATAGCTGCCATTGTTCCTCTTGTTATGCTTACACATGGGATATTAAGTTTGATTGGGGGCTTTTTGATGCCAAAGCCGGCGACAATACATTATTAAGGGAAGAAACTGTCTACTCATCTACGGTAAGCGCTGATCGTGATTGAAGCAAGCAAATTTTCGGTTAATTCTGCAAAATTTATAGTTGCGTTCAGATTTAAATATTTTTTAAGAAATAATGCACGTCCATAATCTAACTTGCGAGCAGTATTGCCATGACAAAAAAAAAACAACACACAATTTCTTGAAGAGAAATAACTAATATTAAACTTTATTCGATTTTTAAGCATATTTAGACCTTTTCTGTGTGCTTGACTTCAGATATCAAATATATATGTACATAAGAGAAAACGAAGTATAGGGTTTTTCAACAAGAAGTTTATTTCTAAAACAAATTAAAAAAATTTAGATTTAGATGATTTATACTTTTTTTTATTACGAAGAGTAATGCTTAGTCAATCCTATCACGGATTCTGAGTTTTAAGGCTGAAATCGATTCGATTGGCTTCGTACAGACTCTGTCCTTAACATAGCCCCACAAAAAATAACCCAGTGGTGTTAAATCACACGATCTGGCTAGCCATTTAACTGCTGACTGTCGTAAAATTATGAGATCGGGAAATTTGGTTTGCAATAAATTAATCGTTTGGCTGTGTCGCATGTGACACCACCCTGTTGAAACCACCATGACTGAGTTTTTAACATCTCGCGTCTGTGTGATTTATTGACTGTTACCGCATTTCCAGCCTCATCTTCGAAAAAAAATGAATCTACAGCGAATCCTGCACTAGTCGCCATGTGGTGGTTTTAGATAACCCTAGTTGTTGCGAACTTCGAGGAATTGACAAATTTGGATATACTTATACACTGAGCTCACTGCTGCGATGTTTTCAGTTGAACGACGCGTTAGAACACACGTTGGTGTTCGCACATTTTGTATCGAGCCTGCCTATTCAAATTTAACGACCAAATTCTTAATAGCGGTCTCAGAAGGACTAATTTTACAAAATGTAATTTTAACAGAACCGCAATTTTCGTGCGAAATTGAATTCTTTGTAACAATTGCCAATACATCTACTACGAATACGTCAAAAACTAAATGCCATCCTTGGCCATCTTTCTGGTAGCATATGGATTTCGCTACGGTTTTCAGCTCACAAATGAATTCAGCAAATTTCTAATTTCTGCATCGATCAAAGCAAGGGCAAGGTCTAGACTATAAGATAGGTGAGCCTAAACTTTCCACTCACTGTTTTCCAATAAGTTTTGGACCGGTTTTGCAACATGTGGTCGAGTGTATTCATGATAGAAGATTATGGCCTCGTAGCTAAATTAATTGTCTTCAATCCCCTGTAATCGTCTTCATGTGATACAGAGCATTACCTTGGCATCATGGACATTGGGCTTTTGTGTTGATTTGGCTGTTTCAACGGGCTTAACAAATAACTTTTTGCGCTTGTAATGTATTCGTTTCGTATCACCAGTAAAACTACGATCCAAAACTAATTTATTTTGGTAGCGTTCAAGCATCATTTCCGACATACAAAATCGCCTTTAATTCATATGGTATTTCCTTGCTTTTTTATAAATCAAATACTTTTAAACGTAGGGACTCCCAATGAAAAAAGAAATTCCTCTTGCATCTGACAACAATCTTCGTCGACAAATGCTAGCAATTCCTCATCTTCAAACTTTTTCGGCTGACCAGGCCTCTCCTTATCTTCTGTATCAAAATCACCACTTTTGAAGTTTTTTGAGTTGATGCATGATGAGCTGCTAAGTTCATGCTTGTAAGCTTCTACCAACAATCGATAACTGAAAGAAAGTTATCAGACTTCCCCACAAAACATCTTTTTTTAAACACTAAAATCGACTTAATTATAGCGATTGAAAAAATATGTGTTAATACTTTGGCGTCTATGGAATACTAAATTACAATAAGCCCATGTTTACCCTCTAAAATACCATATTTGTTATTAGTTAATACAAACCATATGTGATAGTTATGCCACATGTTGTCCTAATCGACATTACTAACTTGTACAGCAATATTATTGTTTTATTATTCGAAAACAAAAATTTTATAAAAATAATAAAAAAAAGGTCAATAAATTATATTTACTATTGAAAAAAGAAATTATTTATATTGTGTTGCGCTTTTTTTAACGAATCGTCATTTTCTGGACCGCTACAACAATATTTTTTTGGAAAGACGAATTTCATATACGAAAAAAAGCTTCTTCTACATTGCTCTCTTTAATGATCGCTACATATATTTTGCTCCGCCTTTGTGTTAACCAACGATTTTGCCGTAAATGTAATTTTTATTTTTAAAATTTAGAAATGAAGATAAAAATGAACTTGAGCCGAATTAATAAATTAATTTGTAAGCAAATACAGTATTACCAGAAAAAAAAAAAAAATACCAAAAATAAAATACTTGAAAAAAATATTGAAATGCTTTAATTAAGAAAAGGCATTTTTAAAATATAACAACAATAAAAACTAATAATTTCCCACAAAAAATGTATCTTGAAAATATGAAAAAATGTTGATTTATTTTACAATGATGTAAATATTTAGGAGTCACCCTAAAGCTAAAATTTACAAATGCATATTAATTGGTTCAAATGTCGAATAGTTTATGTGTGTATTAGTAAATAAATCGGAATGTTTCATAATCGTATTGATTTTCATAATTTTGTAAAATTTTTATATTAAAGCACAAATATTCCGCAGTTTGTTGAATACGAATGAAGTGAAGGAATTGCCCTACAGTTAGTGATTCTTAAATTTACACAAGAATTATTAAACCAAACTTCTTAGATATAAATATATTATCTAAGAAAATATTATGTTATTTTGAATTCTAAAAGTCCGTCAAACATATCGAGCAATACCGAGTATCCAAATGAAATGTATTGAATAGTATCGAGCTATTAACAGCAAGTATATTGTGCAACCGCCAATACTTACAACTTGTGTCTAAAAGAATAAAGCCAGCACGTTTTAGGACTTTCGAATAGATACAGATAGAATAGATTGAAAATATGTGTAAATGATTTTACCTTCCGAATTGCGAGGTGTATTTGGTATTTGTACGCGGGAGTATATGCAAGGAAGTGTATTAGTATTTACGTAGTGACTGGCATTTGTTGTTAATTTAGCATTCGCATTTTGTTTATTTTCCTCGCTTAAATTACAAATAGCAGATATTTTTTTTTTTTGTTTTATTTTTGAAAAATGTTCTTCCTCCAGTTTATACACATTCACATACATATGTACTTCTTCTATTCACGTGTACCATATTTGCTAACTTACGTGCGTGTATTTGTGCTTGTGCCTGTGATTTTATTCGTTCTAGTAGTTTGTGTTAACCGAAAATATGAAAGCATATTATAAAAATCCCATAAAAATTTCGATAATCGCATGAAAAGATTTTATTTTTATGACTTTTTTTTTTTGGAAACATAATGGCATTCATAGCAATAATGTTGCTAATGGTAAAGAAAGATGAAAACTATGAAATTCAAGGAGAAGCCAGGAAGTCGTTAGAAAAACATAACAAGCCACTACTTACTGAATTTAACTTTTATTTCTTTTAAATGAAGAGTTTTTAACGCAGTCAATTGCTCAGCAATTCTTTCAAAGCAATAAGGTTTTCGATGATCTCAAGATCGGATTTATATGTAGCTGATTCTTCATATCGCAATTAACTTCTTAAACTCTAAAATTATTGTTTATTTATTTTTGGTGTTTATATTGGCACAGATAGTAATCAGAATTGAACCAGTTAGCCACAGGATTAGGAGCAAACGTGGAAACTATTTTGCATTAAATCTTTATCGTACTAAATTTGCCATGCCAAATATATGTCACATATGAACATCCTGAGAGAAAATAACAGCTCGCCTTTGGTCTGTATTGTTTTTTAATTTCTATAGATATTTTTCCCTTAAAACAGATCTGTTTGAAAGCAACATAAAATTATTTTCTTCACACTTCCTAAAAATAGAAAAAGTCAATCAGTTAATATTAATAAATTTTCCTTAAAGCGTTTAAAATGTAACTTCTAATAAATTTTATAATAACATATACGCTAACCCTCGTATAAAACATCCAGCAGGAAAGCACAAATAAATAAATCAAAGTTTTTCCCCACATACATACATACATACAAATGCATGTTTTAAACTTATAAACATGAATTTAGTAAATTGAGATGAAAATAAATTGTTTGTAGTCTGAAGTCAGCAATAAAATAGCATTTTATTTAGTTCAAGTTTTATAAGTTTAAAAAGAACTAACTAAAAAGTAGAAGCCTGAGATGACTAAACTTGGTGGAATTATTCGTATGGGCTTATATGGCCCTATCTTTTATATATGAAATAATTCTATTGTCTTTCTGTCTGCATGGTTTAAAGACGATTCTTTTTAAGAATCATGTAGCAGCAATGAGATTTCTTCTATATCATGTTTTCCATTTTATTGCCAAATAACGACAATGTTTCTATCTCTAGTTGGATACTGAGAACATTTAACAGTTCGAAATTTTAATTTTTTTGTTAATAACTTTTGTTTTTATAAAAATTAATTTCCTGAAGAAGCTTTCCAAGGGAAAGCAAAATATTCGTATTGAAAATATACGTGTCAAATTTATTTAAAAAAACCATTATAAAGATTTCTTCTTCTTCTTCAACTTTTTGTAGAAGTGAAAATAATACACAGTGAAATTTAAAACGACGATTTTTTGTATACTTTCTAAAATTTCTGCCATTTTTTAACCCCAACTACTTTTTATGCATTTCCATTGCAATTAAATTCATTGTAAAGAGAACATATTCATGACAATTTAATCACTTAGTAAGTAGTTTTGGCAATTGAAACACCCTACTTTCCATAAAGTAAATCACTATTTTCTTTTGCTTTTAAAGTTTATTGTCAGATTAAAATGTCTAATTGTTAATTAAGTAAAAAATAATTAAACAAGATTCTTAGCGCAAACAGGTAAAACAGGTATCTATTCCTTCTGAACCGTTGAGTTCTTTTAAAGTAACATAAATATGCCGTACATTCATGCAACTACACAAACAATTCTTATGTACAGTTTCAAACTGTGCAGATATGTAAGTAAAATTTTTCATTTTAATTTAAAGAAATTTGAATTTTAAACATTTATCTAGATGCGCAACACATACCCACAGACAACTGAAAAATTTAAAAGCCCAAACACACGAAAAGGAACAATTAAAGCCACTTCTATTAGAACATTTACAGTCTCCGCAGTCTCTAAAAGTTTTCTTAGATAATAAATGACCCACCATTAAAATGCAATTAAAAACTCATATGTGTCTGTAAACTACTACGAAACGTTAATTTCCGAAATGCTGCTTTTAAGGCCAACAGAAAAATGCAAAACTGCCAGCAACAACAAACAACAATACATAATGAAACGAAATAAAGTGAATGTTAAACCGTTGATCATGGTGGTTTTGTTTTCTTCTCATTTCTCGTTTTAAAAACTTGGTCATTACATATGCATAAATACATACATAGATACACACATACATACATACACAAGCCATACATATATTTTGTGTATCCTTGTCGAAGAAAAATATTTGCATTCATTTTTTACTGCCCCATTTTACAGGCAACAATCTGCCGGAAACTAAAATAATGGACTATTTAAGTTAATGCTTTTTTTTTGTCTCTGCCAGCCGAAATACTCGTAAAGTAGTGTAACGCCATACAGTAACATAAACAAAATATAAATTTGTATTTTATTTATCACAAAAGTCCAACGTATGATAATCCGTATTGGTCACATAATGAAAAGAATTATAACATTAATGATCACCACAAATTCACACGCCACAGCACAGCCTGTGCTTTAAAAGAATGCTGTAATTAAAATTGTTTTGTAACATTAAAACCTTAACATCCAACAACAATTTTAGCTTAATTTAGAAAGTTCCAGCATGTTTTATTTTTATTTTCATCTGTTTTTTTTTTTTTTGAAGCCAACATGAAATCACTCTTTTGAATCTGATAACATAAAAAACACTATCGTATCCATTCGTACCTCTATACAAGTGCAGCAATTATTGGAATTAGACTCCAGTTGATTAAGAAAATAAAAAAAAAACCAAAATGTTCAATATTTTGTGCACCAAAAATGCTGTGAATCATAATTAAAAGTGTCTTTGTTCATTATTGACCTTTAACACTCTGAGCATTAAACAAATTAAGTGCCATAACGTAAAAATTAAAAAATATTATGAGATTTCCTTTGGTGAATTCTGGTAAAGAACCTTTTCTCTGTTGGCATTGCAAAAATGAAAAAAAAGTCAACTTAATAAATGGCAAATATGGCACAAATACATAAACAAATTAAAGCCGATTGCCATACACGTGTCAAGTTAAAAATATAATCCCTGAAGTTCTGATGCTGACTTTATACCATTTTCCGTAATAATTTTAATAAAAATTCCTATGCATGGCCAGACATTAATTTCTCTATTGTGCCCGATATTCCTGTGTGTCGTTTCCAATATGAAGTTAATTTCTTTCAGCAGAATATTGCTTCAGTAGAAATAACAAATATTCCTAAAAGGTTATAATGTCAAAATCTATTTTCACGATTGTCGTTATATCTGTTGAATAACTCAGACTATATATTGACCTTAAGAGGGATATTAACTTCTGTATTATTTGCAACAGCATCAGTCTTAAATGGCTCTTAAGGGGTTCAAATCTTTGCGCGGCTGATAATTTATGACGAATAATACAGCTACCCAATTTATTACCTACAGGATCGATGGTTTAATAAACTGTGTAACAGGATGCGTTATTCTGCTAAAAACCTTTTATGGTCTTTATAGTACGTAACAGCTATCTAGATCTGTGCAACTGGGGGAAAAAGGGAGCCCTGTCCCCTGAAGGCAGGCAGGGAGTCAACTGGAAGCTCCACTTTATTTCCATGGGTATCAGTGAGCCGCAGAGTTCATTATTTGTCTTTTTAGACATTTAATAGTTCTCTGGCTGATCATTGAGGTTGGCCCCTATATGGGAGTAACGTGGAGATTGTGGTTTCGCGGCCCCATAACAGTATAATGGTTTTTATGGTGGCCAGGATCATCTCACTGTTAATGACACCCTAAGTGAATGCTCCAGTCCAGTGAGCATGCTAGACATGTGTTCTGGACAGGAGTTGGAAAGTCTCCAACTCTTTAGCAAGGTGTGATGGTTTGCAGCCCTGCCCTGGAATCATTAAAGTTGCAACTAGGTGGTTCTGTTGCTTAGAATTATGTCTTCGGCTTCCTAGGACGCATGTATGACGTTCCAAATTATACAATTGTGGTTTGTCCACCATGTGATTAAGGCTACATAGCCAGGTGCGGATGTAAAACGAATCACACTATCTAATAAATACCTGGAATTATCCAAGTTTATATCCTCCATTTCAAGCCATAAAATATCATCGAAAACACATGGACCAATGATGCCACCATTTTAAAATCTACTGTTACTTCCTGTAGGTACAGCGACTTCTCGCTGTGGCAACTTTTTCTGTATTTGCAAGCTGCCAAATTGATTTTTCGGCCACACTCGAACCCAATTCAATCTTCTATGAGATGTAAACTGAAAAGCTGTAAAAAAAATGCAAAACTGCCTTTAAATGCTCAGTCAGTTGAACCTTTTTAGCAAATAATCTGAGATCTTTGTAAATAATTTAAGTCATGATGGTAACTATATAGTTTAAATGTAATTACTGTGGTAATCTGGATTCTTATTCCAGACATCATAAATTGATAGTTCCCACAACGTCCTTCTTTAGTATTATTGCCAAAAATTATTGCCAAGAACTATGCGAAATAATACTATACCAGTAATGCGCCTTCAAAATAGCAGAGGTAGGGTAACACTATTTTAAAAATTAACCTAACTGGTTTCATGGCAAGTTTTATGTCTAACATTCACCTGTATCCTTTTCCCGCCTTTTCCCTCTTGCTTGAATTTAGAGCACAATAATCAAAAAATTCTTTTATTTTCAGAATTTGATTATGAATTTAACTGATCACTTATTCTTTATATCGCAATATAGGAATTTAACGAAATGTTATGTAGGGCTACCTCCTAAGTTGTTTTTAGAACGCCCTCGTCAATGTGTAGCAGTTGTAGTTTGTTTTATATATATATGTATGTGTGTGTGTGTGTGGGGGGGGGGGCTTTTTCTAATGCAATTTTAAAAACATAAATAAAAATTTATGGCCAATAAACTAATAGTAGGTGAATGTCCAAAAGAAGTTCCATCGTTGTTTTATACATATTTGAGTGTATTTGTATCTCAGCATAAATATGCAACAACAAAAAATTTGTATTGCAAAAATGGCAGAGCATCCAAAATGATTTTAATGAATACGAGAAAAAAACTTAATGGATTTTCATAATAAATTAAATGTACGAATATGCAAAATTGATTGGAGATGCAAGGAGATGTTTTTTTAGCATCACAACAGTATCGGTTGCAGACATATGAAATTGTTATAAATTTATTTCGGATAACGTGTTCTGTTGAACATTTGAGTTTGGCGCTGATTTAGATAGTGCGTGCAAGGTGGTCTATACTTTTTGAGCTTTTAACTTTTATTTAAAAAAAATATATATAACTTGAAATAGGAATAGTCAGATTTGTTGTAATTTTATTATAATTAAAAACGCAAATCGGGAACTATCATCGCATTGTATGGACCTCTCTGGTGTCTATCAAAAATATAGTTGCAATTATTTAAAATACTGTCTCGTAATTGCCACTATAAGGGCTCCTTTATTTTGGTGTTCTTCAGAGATCTGTCAATTGCCTATTATTCAATTCCATTACACCATTATGGTTTTTAGAATCGAGTTAAGAAGAGATAAAAAAATACTATATCCATTTCAAGACCAGAATATTTTGACATAATTTTTTATTAATTGCATTAATCCAAATTAAATATGTGTTCTTTTTAATATCAACATATTACTTGGCGACTTTTTATAAATATTTAGAAATGCTGAGGCATTCGTTAACTAGCTGGCAGATAATACGCTTGAGACTGCAGCTTCTACAAATTATCAAAAATAGCCTAAAGCAATTGAAAATAAAATTAAATATTTATTAGATTACGTACGAGCATTCCCTTAATGCCTCCCCCCGGGGGCACATTATAGTCTTTTTGGAACCTACTATTCCATTTAGATTTGTGTCTTGCGGGGTAAAAGGGAGCCCAGGCCTCTCAAAGGCTAGTAGGAGTCACCTGGACAATCCACATATTTCCACGGTCATCAGTAAGCTCGCAGAGTGCACTATTTGTACTCTTAAGGCAAAGATGTACTCTGTACTGATTATTGAGGTTGGCCCCTATATGGGAGTACCGTGGTGGTTGTGGTTTCGAATCCTCGTGAGAGTTTGTGGGTCGGATCATTCAAATTAACACAATGAATGGTTTAGGTTCAGTGAGTATGAATGCTGTCGTGTTCTTGAGAAATAAGAGCTTCATGCGTTATGGACCAGGAGTTGGAAAGTCTCCAACTCCTCAGCAAGGAGTGAGGGCACGGCCTACTCCGGACTTTCTAAATTGCTACTAGGAGTGACTGGAGGATATACGTATCCGAAGGCCTTCTAGGGCGTAGTTGGTGTCCAATCAACTAAGTGGTTTGACCACCATCTGATTATGACCTCGCGGTCGGTGCAGATGTAAATCAAATCATGCATTCCCTCAATGCCTTTATTTTATTAATCAAAATTTTTATTTATCAACCATAAGTATTTCAACTTTATAGATACATTTATGGAACAGAAAACCAAATATAATTCATAGTTTCTTCACTCTCAATTTAAGTGACTGTTAATCGTATTTACATGATTTTAGTAATGAAAGCGATGTCCTCAAAATTATGTAAGTTTATCGTGGCTTTAAAAGCTTAATTCCATAATTGGCACATGGACAAGAGTCCTTTTACTAAATATTTTTGATTATAGAAATGAATAAAACGACTATCGCCATTTTCTTCATAAAGATTGAAATTCTCTCCGTTGTATATATTTTGTTTGCCACTATATTGTTACTACCGAAGGCAAATGTGTAGATCTGTGAGATTTTATTTATGTTTTTATTAATATAAAAATTAAAAATGAATAAATTAAAACAGGCAGTAAAAGTTAAATATCGTTAACTATTATTTATAATCTAAAAAAAACATATAATATTATGGCCACTAAAAAAAAATATTTGTATAGAATTTATTCATGCCAACATAACAATTTCTTTTTTGCCTCCAGCTTTAACTTTCACACTTGCTGTGTTGTAATTAATAGTACAGGCCACTTAGGGAAAAAGGCCATTGCGAGCTTTAGTTACAACTTTAACAAATAGGGCAACAACCACAGCAACAACAGCTTTTATGTTTTAGATCAAGCAATAAAAATAGGGGTAGATGGGCTAGAAACCAAAAAAGATTTTAACCACTTACATGTTACAGTTCCCACGCATTTTCAATAAATAAAATCCACTTTCATAAAAAACATAAAAATATAAAGTAAAATTCATTGCTGCTCGTCTACACGCAAACATATACATATATGCATTTATGTATGTATATACAGTGGCGTACCTAGAACTTTTGCCGCCCGGAGCGATCTCCAGTTTGCCGCCCTTTCTATTATAAGTCAATCAAATAGTGGTTTTTATAAATTAATACACATAAATAAATTATTAAGTTATTTAATCAATATTAATTAATACACAGAGTAAATTTTTTTAGACATATTTGTATGCACTCGTAAACATATTTATATAATATCCACTCTTCTAGCTTTCATACTAGAAAAATCGTGTATAATGCTCTCAAAATTTATATTATTTGTAATTTCTTGTTCTATTGACAATATTGCAAGATTTTGTAGTCTTGATTGACTCATTGTAGAATGAAGATAAGTTTTTATCAACTTCAGTTTTGAGAAGCTTCTTTCGCAACTAGCGACACTGATTGAAATTGTTAAAAAAATTCTTAACAAAATTATAATGTTGGGAACAGAATTCTCCAACCTATACTGCTGAATAAATTTTAGCAGATCAAGAGGGCCCTTCTCTCCGTTTTTCCAATGTTTTGCCTCTTCTTTTGGTGTAGGTACAGCCATAAAAACCTGGATCCTTTTTCATTCAATTTGGAACTGTTCTTTATCAATGTCAATCAAGTAATTTATTTGACATTTAAATTCTTCATTTAGTAGGTTACACGGTATTATACACGAATATTTCCTTACAAGGCCATGCAACTGATCGAAGCGTTCTTTTATTTCTTTTATAATTCTGTCCATAAATGAAAACATTTCTCTTTGTACTTCTTCTTCCAAGGATAGCCCCACTTCTTGCGAATTTTCCCCACTCATATTTTTTCTCCTTCTAACTCGACGCTCAGTTCGACATCTCCAACTCTTCACAAATTATTTTGACTGCTATAACAGCGTTTTGTACTAGCGTATCTCTTTGTTCCATGAAATATGTTTGCAAAGAATTTAGTTTTCTATGGCATTGGTGGACATTTAACCCTTTTATTTGCAGGTATTTTTGAGCGTAATTAATTTCCAAAAGGACGGGTTCACATAAATGAAAGTAACATAGAAAAGAAAAAGATTGGATAGAATTGTATAATATTTCAGCATCTGATCTCGTTTTACTACTTTCTTCTTCAGATGTCAATTTTTCCAAAGCGCTTAAAATGTAAAAAAAAATGTTTTTTTACTATAGTTACCGCGGCAGCTCTAGCGCTCCAACGAGTTTCTACACTGCGTTTAACACCTTGACCGGTGACAGAAAGTAAAACATTCCATCTATGAGTGGAAGAAGAAAACAATTGAAACAACTGTTCGATAGTTCCAGAAAATGTGGTGAAATTGATAGCTGTAGAAGCTGCGTGTAAACATGCCAGGGTTAAAGAATAATTTGTACATGCTACAAATTCTGCATTTGGATTTATTTCTTTAATACGAGTTTGAAGACCGCTGTGCTCTCCTGCCATGACGGCAGCATTATCGTAAGCCTGTCCCCCGTAATTTTTTATATCTAAACCGTCATTTTCTAATTTCGTTTAAATCATATCTGTGATTTCACCAGCAGTTTTTCCTTTAGTTTCTACAAAGTCAATAAACGATGTTACAACTTTAACTTTGCTACCATCAATAACTACATATCTAATAATTTGACTAGTTTGATCTTTGTGTGAAATGTCAATAGCTCTATAAATTCGTTCTGAATCTTCAGCGACAAATAAGAGATACCATATTTATTACCCATCTTAGTTTTTACTACGTGTTCTCGTAATACTGGATCGTACTTAGCCAATAAGTCAACAAGCTCAAGAAAATTTCCTCTATTTTCCATTGAATCGATGATGAACACTTTCACGATGTCCTCGAAACGCCAAATTTTGTTTTACTAAGAATCTAAATATATCAAGTATTCTTGTAAGAATTTCCTTCCATTTTTTTATTTCTTTATCAATATTCTGTTGTTGTAGTTTGTCAATAGTTGCGCCACGTCCAAGTCTTATTTCTAATGCCTTCCATTTGGAATATGATCGAATGTGCAGTGGACTCACCTCATGTTGACTAATTTTGGGATTAAGTTTCCACCATTTGTTAAAACCATTTTCCGTATTAAAACCTGCTTGAGAAAGATTATCAAACAGTTTGCAGCAGAAACAATAAATACTTTTCCTTGATGGTGAATTTACCATCCACGATCTTAAGAGCTTTTCGCCATTAGGCAAAATTTGAAAAAACCAGTCCTGACCAATCACCATCTCCTGTGTCAGCAACAAAATTCGTGACGCTCTTATTTTGGTACAGTCTCAAGGTTACCAAAAAGACAGTCAAGAAAGAATTTTGCACAGAGGAGACGAATGATTGCCTGATAATATTTTTTACACTTAACGAATTTATTTCAGTCGTTAACTTATACACCGAGGATAATATTCGAAATCGTATAGTTAATCATAATTTATATAAATCAAATATTAAACTTACAAAAATCATAATAATCATTTATTATTCAAGAAAGAAAATAAATATTAAATGAAATGCCGCCCCAAGGTAAGTGGCGCCCGGTGCGGACAGCACCCACCGCCCCCGTCTAGGTACGCCACTGTGTATATATGTGTGTATGTACTCCAGTTCATATTTGTATTTATAAGTGCATGAGGTTTGAGAAACTATCAAGCCGGTTATGCATAGTTTAGATTCAGTCAAGCCTACCAATTTTAATATGCAACTGATTGTGAGTCCGACAACCGCAGCAAATCTCTTGATAGCTACGTAGCTGCGATAGTGTGCAAAAAACAATAACTAGAACAAAAAAAAACTGTTTGCTTTCGTTGGTCCAGTTTTTTCTCAATTTCATTTTTTGCTGCATTTTAGTGTTGCTGTCTTTTTTTTTTTTTCTTATTTCTTCTGCCGATGAAAGCCAATTTGCAAAATCCTTTCACAATCAAAATCAACCGCAGAGCCAACAGCATTTCAATGTAAAATTTTATATCTATTGTATTCTGTGAGTATTGTAGATATATATTTACATATGTATATACGAGTACATACATATATATAAATTTATATTTCGGCATGTAGTTGACCTAAACACACATACATACAGATATGGTTCACCATTAATGGCATAACACATGTTTATCAATATATAGAACAGCAAACCGTTTAAATCAAAATCTAAAATTTAGAGACAAAAATTTGACTGTAGATGGTGGTAGTACATACACTCTTACATGTACAGTGGCTCACAGCTTATTTCGTGCAGATACAAAATAACACTTTTTTACCTTATAGAATTAAAACTAATGATGATATCAAAAAGAAAAAGAAAACTTAACGTACAGCATTAATTAAATATTTATATAAAAAAATGCGTATTAAAAAAAATTAAAAAATTTTCAAAAAAGAATATTTTTTTGTAGAAAAAATAGGTCACAGCTTATTTTGTGCAGTTTCTTTTAATTTACACTTCTGTTGTTCATTTGATTATCATTATTCTTCAACTACATTAAAAAAAAAAGAGAGAGACAAGTTCAGAAAAAGGAGAATTAGTGTTAAAGCACTTTAAAAAAGGACAAAGTTAGCTGGAATGGTAGGACGGAGTGCCAGTACAGTGCAATATATTGTTACGTTTATACCTTTTACAAACGTTTTTGTTGTGAGTTCTTTATTTGCAAAATAAATAACACCAGTTTTTAGAGTTTTTAAATAAATAACAAGTTTAATAATTTCAACTACACAAGGTTGTCACTTCAGAACAATTTACTTAAAATGCACGTCTTTACTTGATGAGGTTTAATTTTACACTGACTGACCATCCACTCAGAGGCTTCCCTATTTATACTTGTCCATTTAAAGTCTAGAAGATTTATGACTCTTCTAATCCCTTTGTATCGCATTTTTTTGTTGTATGTTGTTTATTCGATGTATAGGCGCCTGTATGTCTTTGTGTATAGTTGTTTTTGTTTTTATGCTGATAAGGTTTCTGCTTGGGATTTAGTTCAATACATTTGTTGTTGTTTTTTTTTGTTGTGGAAAAGGGTTTCTTAGAAAGCTACGCAGATGGTAAACACCATGTAAGTTTGTTGTTGTAAAATTAGTTTTTGTCTTGCGCGTTTAAATGGTAAACAGCATACATGTATTTTTTTTTCTTGCATGCCAGGCAGTTAGTAAACAGCATATCAAATTGTAGTTGTGTGTGTATAAACTTCTACGCAGTTTGAAACCAGTAACTCACTTTAGTGCTTAATTATTTTATTTTACATTTGTAACAATATTATACAGAATCGAGTGGCATACAACGGTAAAAATGCGCCAAACAAAATTTGTACGGTTGCTGACGAAAGAAAAATTGCCCGGAAAATTAAAGAACCTCCTAAGATATTCGCTCCAAAATTTTGGGTACAGAGTGAAAAGGAAATGGGTAAGAGTGTAATTTGGTTTACATCCGCGCCTGACCATTAGTCTTAATCAGATGGTGGACAAACCACTATTGTATAATTTGGAACGTCATACATGCGTCCTAGATAGCCGAAGCCATAATTCTATGCAACAGAACTACCTAGTTGCAACTTTAATGATTCCAGGGCAGGGCTGCAAACCATCGCACCTTGCTAAAGAGTTGGAGACTTTCCAACTCCTGTCCAGAACACATGTCATGTGAGCATGGACTGGATCATTCACTTTGCGTGTCATTATCAGTGAGATGATGTTGGCCACCATAGAAAACCATTGGATATGGGGCCGCAAAACCACAACCACCACGATGCCCCCATATAGGGGCCAACCTCAATGATCAGCCAGAGAACTATTAAATGTCTAAAGAGACAAATAATGAACTCTGCGGGTCACTGATCCCCGTGGAAATAAAGTGGAGTTTCCAGTTGTCTCCCTGTCTGACTTCAGGGGACTGGGCTCCCTTTTTCCCCCAGTTGCACAGGTCCAGATAGTTGAGTACTCTATAAGAACCGATAAATGTGCCCCCGGGGGGTAGGAAATGGGTAAGGTATGCTGTTCCGAAACTGTGCACCGTGTTCTACGAGAACATGTATCTCAAAAACAGCCGTTTATATCAAAAAAGAATATGCAAAGCCGGCTTAAGTTTGCCCAGGAGCACGTAAGAAAACCGATTGCATTCTGGAAAAAGGTTGTTTTTGCTCACGAGTCAAAATTCAATATTTTTCGGATGGCATAAATTACGTGTGGCGTGAGGCTAATACAGACCTTTAAAATTAACACTTAAAGCCAGCTGTTAAACACGGTAGCTGAAATGTGATGGCTTGGGCTTGTACGGCTGCCTCTGGAGTTGGTAACATTGTTTTTATGTGTAGAAGGAATAACTGACAAAAATATGTATTTAAACATTTATTGAAAGACAATTTGTTGCAAAGGTGCGAATGCCCTGGATATAAGAGATCGTTTTCGGTAAATCCAAGACAATGATCCAAGGCATAAATGCGGAATTGTACAGTCATGGCTCATATGGAACTGCCCACACGTCATTAATCCGCCTGCACAATCTCTAGACTTAAATGTGTTAGAAAGTTTGTGGGAAATTTTGAATTTAATGATACGGAAAAGACAGATTCATAATCTGAGCGAACTAAAAACTGCTCTGGTCGAGAAGTGACAGAAGATACTCAGCGAAAATACTCAAAAACTTGTTGCCTCGATGTAAAATCGTCTTAAAGATGTAGTTAAGTAAAAGCAAGGCCATACCAAATACTAAACGATATGCCAACAAAGTTTTCTTTTAAGCTGCTGGCAGCTTACAAAATAAGCTGTGACCTGAATTTTTTATACATTTTAAGTTTTCTTAAATCACTTTCGTATACACTTACAACCACTCAAAAATATGAATATACATTTTTTTTAAATAAAAACAGCAATCTTTTTTATTGTTAATCTCATTATCTTTTTGAAATAATCATCAGTTTTTTCTTGCTATGAGGATTTTAAGTTGTATTTTGCATCTGCACGAAATAAGCTGTGAGCCACTGTATACATATTTATTAACATGTGTGTACGTTTGTCAAAGTAATCACTCACGTGTTACTGTATGCTAAATGAGCATGTGTTTGTGCATCTATTAATTGATGGAAACTGTATGTTTAGGCCAGAAAATTGTAATCTAATATGCCACAATTACCCAACGGTTTAAATGATAACCGCAAAAATGTTGTGGGATTAACAATTAATTTTATCACGTCAAATCATTTAATCGCTATTAAAAGTACATTTTGAATAAGCAGAAATTATTCTGTAATCATTTTTTTATAACCATCGATCCTCCTATAACACGCAAAATTCGTTACATCTTGAAATGAGTCGGTATTTAAAGAATTATGAGCTTCATATCAGGTTATAAAATTTTAAATATTATAGAGTGCACGTGCACGCCTAGCGAGAGCGAAAGGAAAAATCTATTTTATTGTTAATCTATTTTCAAAGTAACGTATTTTTCACGAGAGTGTCGTAATCAGAATAGCATGTTTTAAACTTTTTTTATAACATAGAATTATAGCATCTTAATTAAAACTATTTGAGCTTAAAGTTGCTCCTCTGCTTCTTTCTGAATTTCATTTGCAACCATCCGAGAAAATCCCATCTCATTTAAGATTCTCAGTTTTATTAAAATAAAATATTTTTAATTGGAGCCAACTTCAGTTTCTGCGTTTGACAAATTTAATCAAAAGAACTCTGAACGTATTCTGAATGCATCCTGGAAGTAAAAGAAGTTACATTTTAATAACAGGGTGTCGCCGGGAAGGTATTACTTACTTACTGCTATAATTTTTTATTAAATTAAAGAAAATGGATCTTATATTGCTAAAGGTTTTATTTAATGTCGGCAATAATGTATGAAATACAATATCAGATAAATGCCATTACTTTCTCACACATTCCACGCGGTGTTTCATTAATTTCATCACGAATATTTTGTTTGAGTTGCACAAGCGTTTCTGATTTGTTTGCATAAACCTTTCTTTTTAGGATATCTCCACAATAGGAAGTCCGGAGTAGTCAAATCAGGTGACCGTGGAGGCCAATCACCATCACCATTTCTTGAAATAACTTATTGTGGAAAGAGATCTCCCAGTAATTCCATTGTAATTTTGGCTGTATGCAAAGTGTTGATATCACATGTTAATCAAGCCTAAAGCATGCAGTTATGGCGTTAAAAAGTTTTCAATTATATTACGATATAGCTCCCCAATCAGAGTTACCGTAACGCCGTTTTAATTTTCAGAAAAATAAGATCCAATGATTCCTTCTAACCAAATTGCACAACAGACTGTCACTTTTAATGGGTGTAAAGGTGACTGTTGAATAATTTGAGGGTTTCCCATTCCCCAGAACCGACTATTCTGTTTATTCGCATATGTATTCAAATGAAAATGTGCCTCGTCACTCACTACGATTTTTTAACGAAAATCAATAATATGCGAGGTGTAACATACTATTGACATATGTATGTAGTACCGGCCCATGCATGAGAGTTGTATTCCATTTTTAGACAGATGTCTGCGAAGTTCGGATGGAGTGAAGTATCTTTTCCACCTTTTTAGAAAACCGAGGCACTTGAAAACTCCTTTAGAAACCTGAAAAATGTGTTTAGTTGATCGAACATCACACACTGAATTTTCATGCCAAGAACATCTAGAGCTACCGATTCCATAATACCTATATCACTCATAGTAACAGCAGCAGCACCATTTCCGAACACAGATCTATGCGTAAGCATGCAACATTAAGTCTTACGGATATTAAAATCGACTCTATTCGCAGAACCCATTCAGAGATCGCAGCGAGATTGTAATTGAGCGTATCATTGAATTTTCTGAATTTTCATGTCAGGAACATCGACTTTATTCGCACGACCGAGCGTATCATTCATGTTTCGTCTTTTGTTGTCAGGCTCGATTTGAAATGTGACAACACCAACGCGTGTTCGATCTGGTCTTTCAACTGAAAACTTCGCAGCCGTGAGCCATAATGTTGAAAGAGATACAAATTTATCTACTTCTCGACGTTCTCAGCAATTGGAGTTATTCAAAACTACCACATGGCGAATTGTGCGTAAGCCTTTTGAAGCCTTACAAGGTTTAACTGGTGCAGGAATTGAAGCCGACCGAATATTCACATCGTCGTAGCTTTGCTCAATGCATTCAGGAAAATTCGGCTGGTTTTTCTTAAAAAAAATATTTTTTCAGACGAAGCCCAGGGGATGTGAACAAGTAAAATCGCCACATGTGAGCTTCTGAAAATATTAGCGACTATGGTGTGCTATGTGGCCATTTTTTTTCGCAGATGAGGCTGGAAATGCGCTAACGGTCAATGGTTCACGCTATCGCGAGACGCTAACAACTCAATTTTGTCCTATTATTGATGACGTGGATATTACTGACATGTAGTTTCAATAGGACGATACCACATGTTATACAGCCAATAATTTCACGACAATCAACAGTTAAGTGGCCAGCCGGACCGTACGATTTAACACCTCTGTAGGCGATGTTAAGGATAGAGTCTATACAGAGCTAATCGAACTGATTTCAGCTTTAAAATTCAAACACGAAATAAAACCGCCAATTTCCCAAAATGTGTTTAAAAACTTTGACGAAAGAATCGACATCTGGCAGCGTGGTCGTGGTGGACATTTGCTAGATATCATTTTTCATTCATAATTGCCGAACTTTTCTCTTGGTAATACAACAAAAACTTAAATCATCTTAATCAAAATTTTTTATGTTTTATTTTGTTTTAGAAAACACACTTCTTGTTGAAAAACTCTTTACAAATAAATTATTGTAATTGAAAATTAGAACAACACAACTTTTAATAGAAATTGTATTAACGAATTAAAATAACTTTTAAGATTAAGGACACTAAGAAGGATTCACAGCTGAAACGAAAGATATTACGCTCATTTGGTCATAAAAAATAGAAAATAATTACACTATCCTGCAAAAATCAAATTTGAATATAGCTACAGAACGGTCTGCAGATTCATTTTAATTTTTGTTCAAAGCAAAATATCTCTGCCTAAAGGTGTTTCAACACTGTTCAGCAAAAAATTATTTTTCATCTTTACAACAAAAAAAAAAAAACAATAGGATGAACATAGTGTTTCTCTGTCATGTAGAGATTTGTAAAAATATAATGCCAAATACAACAGCACGTTAATACTGTTACGAGTGCGTCTTGCTTAAGTTTTAAAATAAAATAATTAAGCAATAAAGTAAACTACTGGGTATGCTGTTTCTCTAACTGCTGGCTTGCTAAAAAGACTTATACATGCAAGACAACAAAAAATTTCTAGTTACAAACTGCGTAGAAATTTTGTACATGCAAAACAACAACAATTAGATATGCTGTTTCTCTAATTACGTGGCTTGCTAAGAAAACTTATGTACAGAAGACAACAACAACTATCTTAAAATAAATTCCAGTAAGAAACTTTATCAGTATAAAAACAAAAATACACACAGACATACAAGCGCCTGTACATTGAATGGACAACATAGAACAACAAAAATTTTACGTAAATTTCTCATCGTGACAGTAATCAATAATTTGTTGGTTTATCAAATATTTTTCCATAATAAATTTGCCACATGTCCACTTCGCGACTGCCAAATATGAACCGTTAAGACTAATGTTTACCAAAATGGAGGCAAAACAAAGTAGTATACCTTCCCAGCGGACACCTTGTTGTACATACTTTAAAAGAAAACTTTGATTTCTTTCCTCGTACAACCATCAGCTAACGTATTTGTAAATGTATTTGTATTTTGTTTTAATTGGCAAAGAACAAATGAAGAAAACGTAAGGAAACACAAATATAAATATAAAATACAACTGTTAAATTGATTTCTAATTCGTTTTCGTCTTCGTTGTCGTTTTCATTAAGAGAACATGAACAAACAGCACAAAGCAAACGGATCACAAGATAAAAACAACCGCAACAGCAACTAAAACAACAAAATTTCAAATGTTTAAGAAACAGTTACACGTGTAAAACTTAATAAACACACACACACACACATGCAGCCACTCACGTAAAAAGCAAATGGAAGCTTAAGATAAATAGCAAGTGCTACATGAATAAATGTACATTTGTATGTATGTGTGTATATTATGTATTTATGTGTTCTTAATCATTTACAGTTAAGTTAGTGTAGTGTTTATCCAGCATGTGATCTCTTACTGTTATTTCTCTTCTTTTCTGCTTTAGTTGATGATGAGTGGTGCGAGATGGATTTCGTTTATTTGTTTTAGCAAAGAATTTAATGTTACGGCTGCTGCTTCTCTTGCTATTAATATCTCGTTTTAGTCTTATAATGTATTTGTTTTAGCGGTAATTACGAATTACTAACTTATTTGCAAACTGGGTGCGAGGCAAAATAGTGAAAATGGGAAAGAAATTGGCAGAAAATATTTTTATACGTCGTTTAGGCGCTTAAATGTGGGGGGGGGTGGTTTAGGGATGATTACAATTTTTTGTTTAAATTTGCTGTTTTGTTGGTTGCCGTATTATGTGCCAAGATTTACCAAGTAGCTTTAGAAGGAAATTTACAGCAATTAAATGGCATTAAAAAAAAGCATTAAACAAGTTAAAGCGCCAACCAAACCAGCCTTAACGTCTTTCAAGAGTGTGGCAAATGTTTAATTTTAATGAAAAGCGGAACAGCAAAATGATTAAAGTACAAGTTTTTATTTTATTTTTCCATTCTTTCTTCTTTCTTTTCTACTTCTATTTGTGTTTAAAGAATAACAGCCGCCGAAATTAAAATTATATTTTTTTTTTTTTCAAATAATTTTTTAAAAGTTCTGGTATGGGATGCTAATTTATGTATTTTTCTTCAGCACTTTTGTGTTGAATGGGGAGTACTAGTGCTATAGTTTGTTAATGCTGACTAACTGGAACTCTTGGTCACTTCCTTCCTGTGTTTTCTTTTTAGCAAATTACATGATAAACGGCAAAATTAAATTACAATGAAGAACAAAAATATAAGAACATCTTTGGTTAGTTGGACAAGTTGTATAGATAACAAGCAAAAACGATTTCTTAGTGCTTAACATTGTCGCTAAAAATAAAACCATTTATTTATTTATTTATTTAACGCATAAACTGTGAAAGTTTCTTTCATTAAGAGGAGATTTACATTTGTCTTTGTTCAACTTTTTTGCGTTGGCAAGTAGCACGGCGCGTAAAACAGTTTTAAGTTACGCAGCCATCCAAACGCGGCACCACTGAGTTATCCAGACGAGATACAAACTACTCAATGCCTAGCATGCGTGTTCGTGTTCGTGAACCAACACCATTTAACAATGACTGATTTAGTCTTTCCTTTTTGTCTTACTATTTTTTTTTAAGAGAAGTAGAATGATAGTCGGATATTAACTGCCGTATAAAGACAGCACAGCGACCAGTGACTATGCCTTCCTCGCTGAGCAGCCCCACCGACAGTCAATTTTTATTTTTGTAGTAAAAAACCCAGGTCTTCGTTGGGAATCGAACCCACAACCCCCATACTGACAAGCTAGTACACTAGCTACTAGCCTACAGGGGCACCTAAACAGCCGCTTTGACCATTCCATCTGGTATTCTAATATAGAGGCACAGAAGTAAAGCATTTCTCTGCGTTTTTTTTTTTTTTGTTTTTGCTAGGGTACGTATACGACATGGCTTTGTCGGACGCTGTCTTTTTTCGGTTGGTGGTAAACTCTCTAAATAATGGCGCTCTTGCAATCTAATTTTTTCCCAAAACTGGTTGAATCCTTCCTTAATCAACATAACCACGAATTATTTTCTGAACTTTATCAGTTTTATTTGAGATGAGGTTACTTTTTGAAAAATGCTGTGACCATTTTACGTATATATCTCAATAATATGTAGTGAAAACTATTTGGCCATCGTGGAGATATGTAGTACGAAATCATTTGATCTACTCGAACAATGCCAGACATTCCACTATTGTAATCTAATTGTAATCTCAGACACCATGCGTGTTTAATATGTTAAGAAAATCTCGTTTGTCTTTCTGCTGCCAAAAATACCCCTCTTTCAGTTTACAATTTATCACATCTCCGTGTATGTAACAGTTTTGGAGGACTAAACAAATTATAAAAATTGTCCATGTAGACCGTGTAGACATTATTGTTAATCTCCTCAGCTTTTCCTTTGCAAATTTTTGTTTTCATTACAAGACCGTCGGACTCACATAGTTCATATAGTTTGGGGGGAAAATATTTTTACTCTTCACGCAAATCATTGTTGAAATGTTGTAGGACTGGTGTCACCTTATATAATCTGTTTGCAGATGGTGTGAAAATAACGAAGTAGTTCCAGTAATGGCCAATGGAAACATAAAAGGTCCTATTTGTAATAAAAGTCCAATAAAAACTTGTACCTCTGCAGCACTAGCGTCTTGCCAATTTGATAACCTTTTAGATTCTTTTATACCATTTTTCCCATTTTCTCATTTTGCGATTTCTTACAGAGCATATAAGCTCGTTTATTTCGCCAGTAATGCAAGAAACTCAGCCGAAAAAAGTAAATCCACCCGCGTTTGTACTGTAAAGTATTATGAAAATGAATAGTTCATTCGCATTTGATGTTATTGCTCGAAAATCTTATCATTGTGATTAGCTTCGGAGCCATCTTCAAGTTCGGAGACGAATTCATATTCACTATCATTTGTATGCTCGGAAGGTTCATAAATATCGTTGCTATCATCCCTAAAAATCCCATCATAATTTCAATTTCATTTTGAGTCAGTGTTCTTTTCTTAGAATCCATATTGGGTTCCATATTGGAACCCATATTGGGTTCTTAATAATAATAACAACAATTAGAGAATTTTTATAAAACTAAAAAGAAAGAAGATAAACATAAAATCATGATAATTATAATATAGTTTCAATGAAAACTCTCATTTAATCAATTGGGCTAAAGATATAAGACTCTTAAATTTTCTATACAAAATTTGGGGTAAAATCCGCTGATGATCTATAGGAGCAGTCGCAAAATGACCATAATGGATATGCTTTCCCTGGCAGTAGTATATTCCAAATGAATTATAATATTCTATAAAAATATCATAATAATAAAACAACATGTTAATGAAAGACGTTCGAAAAAAACTCTTAGTTGGCTTTTGCGTAGAGTTTTCTGTTGCGGAAGCCAACTACGGGATAATTCGTAGGTCCTTTTCATCACAAAAAAACATTGTTTTTGCTTTTTGATGACACCTATGCACTAGAGATATAGAGTTTTTATTAGTATAGTAGTGTCGTTACCAATATCTATTCCACTAATTAGGAGACGCATATTAACACAGATAAAATCCAAGTATTTGTAGTTCGAATCAGATATAAAAGCTTTAACAGTTAGTCTAATGAAAACATATTGTAGTTATTTTGATAACCTGAAACTGTTATAACTGTTATATTGCTAATTCAGACTAAAGTCTTCAGCGTTTCCAATTCTTTTTTTTAAAAATATAAAGTTTTCTGAAATCTTGCTTTAATATGCCCTTCACTGTAGGAACATGAGAAAGTAGTCATGAATAAAAAAGAATAATACAAGCAAACAATACATAACATGTATTAATATGAGTAAAAAAAAAACAAATAACAACAAAAAAAGGAAAATGATGACTTCCAAAATAATCAACTCCACTTGTACTTTCGTTTTCCATCATCCATCAGTACAACAACAGCAACTACTACAACTACTACTAAGCCAACAACATTATATTGCTATTCTACTACTTCTATTTACACTTTTAAGTTGTAAGTAGAACGGAATACAACAAAATAAACAAAAGCAACTGCTTACAAGTCAGTCAGTTTGTCTGCTGGCTGGGTAAGTCAAGTTGTAGGAGAACACACACAAGATGGAAAAAAATGTGTTTTACAAGATAAACGGAAACAAGCCAAGATGGAATTAATTTTCCGCTTTGAACAAACAAGCGGAAGTAAATAAGAAGACCAACTTCTAAAAAAAAAAAACATTAAAAAAAACAAACATGAAGCGGCAGTACAATTTGTTGTTGTGTTTGTTTTGTATAAATTATTACGAGAATCCTGTAAAGGAAAATGTATTTATTGTGTTTATTTGGATTTAAAAGCTTAAACTTTCTATTTCGAAATAAAATTTAATTCTAAAAACCACAACTTTTAACCAAATGGAAAGTGCAATGCAGCCTATGACAGAAGGCCCACATAAATAAATGTGATTGAAAAATCTTACAAGGTAGTCACTTAAATATCCTAAGAAATTTAAATTAAAGAAAGGAAAGTATGGCATTTTTTCAACAAAGGACTTTACATACGGTAATAAGTGACACGGCGCAAAAATCTAACACTCTAGCTGGCCGCCCTGCAGATCTTAATGTGGCCTCAGCCCTATTAAATTACGAATTGCTATTGTAAGTTATAGAATTGAGAAAAACTGTTTATTTAAGATGCTTTACAGGCTGGTGGAATCGTTGCTTCCTACTTCGTTAAAAACGATTCAATGGTGACGGCTATAAAGCCATGATCACTGACTTTTTTGTTAATAAATTAAACAACTATGATGTGCAGGGTCTGTGATTTCAACAAGTTGTCACACAGCTCGTTTCACAATTGATTATTTGAAGGTTTATCTGCATTTTATTAAAAAATTAATTGTTTAGTTTAAAATTTCGACGCGATCGCATTTGAAATGGCAGCGGTGGCTGAATCTAGAAACACATCCCATAAATAGAAAAAAACGTAATGTTACCATAACTTTAATTTAAAAAAATCTGATTTTCTTTTAATATTTCTTTCTACGAAGGTGCTTAGTTGAAGTTATAAAATTATAATTATCACTAACAAAATTATCACTAAGTGAAATGAGCTATTGTATCTGTTTACAAATTAAGAAGTTTCGGAGAAATCTTTTGAACACAACGCAACAATGATACGGTACAGTAAAAATCAATGAACTAAGATTAACGATCAGAAAGCAAAAACAGCTAATACAAAACAAGAAAACACACAGCCAAGCAAACACCTACACTGAATAATGACGACGTTTAATAAATATATAATTTTTGCGTAAACGCTAGAACAGCTCAAAACAAAATATTAAAGCTTGTTAATGCAAAGAAAGCTTCTTAGTTAAAGAGTCGATCGAGTGAAGACATAAAATTTTATATAGCAGTTTTAAGAGGTTAAACTGGCACAGTTGACATCGTGTAGTTTTGTATGTATAATTTAATATAACACTCTAAAAAGTTGTGTGTAGTTACTAAACGTTTATTAAAGGAATAAACGCAGCAATATGCTTCTAGAAAAAAAAAAAAAACGCACAACAGTTGCATAGTGTAAATAAAAGTTCTATAATGTATCTATGTAAGTAATATCAATTTGGTGTCAACATTGGCGATTTTTTCTCTTAATCTATTATTTGGAGTGCTTAATTTACTTTTAAAGCAGCTGGATCCTTAATTTCAGCTCTTTGTCTTTTTATCCAGCAGAGAATGTTTACCCACATAAAACCACAAACACCCATATAAATTACCCGAAACCTTGGTGGAATCAACACAAAATTTAAAACTTGAGCGGGCAGCCAAAACATACAAGATCTTTCAAAAGTCGGCAAAAACTTGTGTTTTAATTCCTGAGTAAGATCCTCACGACCCTCCATTAAGGACATGCCTGTAATAAACAAAAAACCGTATAATTTTTTTAAATTTGAGAGATGTTTTATAAAAAATTATATTTTCATAATTTACCCGTGTAGAACACTGTTAATAAATACGGTGTCAACACAAATTGATCAATGAGTAGTTTTTTGAAAACAATTTTCTTTTTGGTACCCGGAAATGTACGATCCAGCCATTTATACCTTCATTGCGAAAAGAGAAAGAGAATTATTAAATTTATTTTTCTATATGAATGAATATTCAGTTTATCATGACATGCCGCATTGTACAGCTAGTGCAACATTTCAGTGCTTTTAATATAATATTTGTGAGTGTTACTATTAATTTCAAGTGTGACTGATTATTAAAGCGTTAAATTAAGGAAATCTTTAGCTCATTTATAGTGACGTCATTGAAAGTTAGCTTTTGTTGTAAAAATAAATGTCCAGCTTTTAAATAGCACGTGTTACAGTTGTTTGTTGTGTAAACAAGAAAAATTTTCAATCAAAAGCTATTACAAAAGCTTATTGCTATTAAAAGCAAACTAATACAGACGATTACAGCGATTTCTCGCCAAAATTGCCGTTGTTAATTCCTTCTTGGCGATATTTTTGACTATTTTTCTTTTTCCTTTTAAAAGGGAAGGCTTATACATGCAAATAAATATTATTATGAATTGGATGAGGATAAGGATGGATAAGGCACTAAAAGGAGACATTTCCAATCTGAATAAATGGATGCGGGAAGTATGAATCAAAAAGAAAGACAGTTTCCTAGCCCTATATCTCAGATAATACAGAAAGCAGCAATAAACTAAATAATAAAAATTGAAAGAGGAAAATGGTTTACAAAATTCCTTTTTTACATGGATCACCTAGATTTTTGGTTAAAATGTAGCTGAAAGAAAAGAAAGCTAAGAGAAAGTTATTTCTTGTATTAAGAAAGTTACTTCTGCCATGACTGCTGTAAGTTTTTTATAAAAAAATCATGACGCGATAATTTTCTACAATCCTGACTGAGGTAATTTTTGTATAGAAAAATTATTACTAATGAACATTTTTTAATAAAAAAATCGTTATTAGTGAAATTTTTTTTTCATAAGTAATTTTTTTATGTCATAAGTAATTTTTTTAAAGAAAAAACGTGACTGATAAAAAAATTTCTATAGAAAAATTACAACCGCTGAAATTTTTTTATAGAAAAATCATTACTTATCTTAAATTATATTATTTGCAGTTCAAAAAGTTTTCCAAAGATTTGTGGATTCTAAAAACATAAATTCAATTCAATATATTAAGTATAAATTGCCAAAAATCCTATATAAGATGGATGGTCATTCTTGTTATGTCGGTAGTTTCCTCAGTCGATTGAACTCTTTTCTGTAATTAGTGCTATTAAAACTCAAGTGAGAAATAGTGCAAATTCTTTACTGGCAGCAATATCATTTATAAACGCAATTGTCGTTTGTAAAAAAAAATTTATATTTTATTTTTTTATTTGCCTAATGTTATATAATAGAAATTAACCTTTTTTGAGCCTTTATATCTCCATTTTTTAATAATGACTTATCCTAGTAATTTTGTTGTTATCTTTACAATAAAAGAGTAAAATTACCTAAAGGTTTAAGCCTGCAATATTTGTATTGTTAAAATAAAAATGTTTTGTTTTTGTAACTAATGTTATACATATATAATATATATTGACGATTTTCGACAAGCCATTCGGGTAGAAAACTAAAAAACTGGCAACACTTAGTGCAGGAAATGGAAGAAAAGCTGAAGGCTTTGTGAGAGTAATATGAGATGGAAATACGTAAATGCTTTTTGTGCTCTTCTTGATAATTTGTTTTGTTATTAATATTAAAATAAAAATGTTTTGTTTTTGTAACTAATGTTATACATATATAATATATATTGACGATTTTCGACAAGCCATTCGGGTAGAAAACTAAAAAACTGGCAACACTTAGTGCAGGAAATGGAAGAAAAGCTGAAGGCTTTGTGAGAGTAATATGAGATGGAAATACGTAAATGCTTTTTGTGCTCTTCTTGATAATTTGTTTGGTTATTAATATTAAATTGATGTAGTAGTGCCTGTCGCAGTGCTTTTTATTAATAAAATGCTCAATAAGCAAGCAAGAGTTGTAATAGTTTTAAAATTAAATAGAAGAAGTGAAAAAACAAATTAAAGAAACAAACCATATATATAAGGAAGGTGCATAAACAACAGTTCCCATTACCGCATAGCGACCCACTGTAGCATAATCAATATTCTCTTTTACAGAAACATTTTCCACCTAAGATTTTTCCAATAATAAAAGTGTAGATAGAAAATTTGTGTCTCTTTGTGTGAGTATTTTGTATTTTGAAAAATGTCTATTGCAATTTGTTAAGACAATACAGTTGATTTAATAATTGTTGCTGACAACTTACCAGCACTTTTTTTGTCAAATACTGTTGGGAAAATTCAGCTGCAACATAGAGACTGCCATACACTGCACTGTTGGTTAGAAAGGGGTGTTTCTTAAAAAGTTTACCCGCAGCATTAAATGCCTTTGACATTGTAGAAAAGTGTTTTTTTCTTTTAATTTTCTACTTAACACTATTCACAACAATAAGCGATTGAGATGTTGTGAATAAATAAATGACAACGTTTGCTTCTCTGCAGCTAAACTCACAACTAGTTTCTGTTTCTGGCTTTGATTTGAACTGAACTTGTTTGCAATCAATTGAATTAATTTAGTTAATTCATGAAAGTAGTGCAGTGTTGCCATTTAAATTTTTTGAACAGAATTTTTGTGCAAGAATTTGTTCTCTCTTAAAAAATCTTTTTCTACGAAATTAAGGATAAAATAACTTTTTAGAAATGTACTGGAAAAAATGTGAAATTTTGTAAAAACAGAAAAAATTTTAAATGGTAATGCTGACGAAGTGCTCTGCTTTAAGAACAGCAGCAATAATAAATAAAGAAAACAATTAATTATTAATAAAATTGCTTTGATTGATGATAATTGTTGAGTGTTGAAAGGAGAAGTCGCCCTTTAAAAGCTAAATTACGTTTCTAAAAGAATTCAAAATTATTTACAATATTTTTATCCAAAAACTTTGCAGCACTTTTATTGTTGAACTAAAAGATATAAAGAGCCGTTGTTTTCGAAAAGTGAGACATGTTGTTGTGTTTAACGTGGTTTTGTTAATATTTATTTTGGCTTTCGAATAATGCTTGATATACCTATTTCGATACTTAACTCTATAAAAACTTTTGAAATTTCTTTTGGGTAAAAGAAATAAATTTACTTTGGTTTTTAATCAATTTGGCACCACTTTTAACACATTTTAAGTGCTGCCCATTAAAAAAGTATTTAATACATTCATTAATTATTAAATTCAAACAAAAATACAAAAAAAAAATATTGTTTAAAATCAAAATCAAAATAATCAGCCTTTATGCTATAAACACATTTGAAACGATAGAATATTTTGAAAATATATTTGTGTAAATGAATACATTTACTGCGCTGAACATATTGCATAATGAAATCTTTAATAGCTTTGTTTGCAGTTTTATACATTAATTTTTTTACTTCTTTTTTACATTTTTTATTGCTTTTTATTAAAATAATGCTATTTTTCTTTTTAAACAAGTTTTTTTATAATATTAAATTGACTTTCAGTCGTCAAACGTACAGAGTCGCACTACAACTTCGTCGTTGAACCCAATTGAGTTTACCGTTTTTCAAGTCGTACATAATGACTTTAAATAAATACTTATTTCGAAAACTCTATTACACTTTCAAGTTTAGGTCATAATTGACACAAATATATTTTTTACATTTTTTTTCTTCGAATCCCAATTATTTTAGTCAGAGGATTTCGCAGTTTTAAGTATAGATCTCCACTAGCTTATAGAACGCGCAAAATGTCCAGCGAAGATAAGCCAATGTTATCTGCAAGAAATAATCTTGTTTTAAGCAAAAATTTGTTTGAATCGCAATATCAACACAACGATTTAACATTGAAATGTATTTGGCAAACAATTTCAGAGCTGGAATATTGTTTAATAGAAGATCAAAGACAAGATTACAAGCTGCGCATGGCTTTGGATAGACAAACCGAAAGAGTGTTAGATTTACATGCCTGTTTAAAGAGTGAGAAGGAAAGAAATAGACGTTTAGCTGATTTAATATTAGAAGAAAACTCCTGGTCTGCAAAGGAGGAAGATTGCCAAACGCTTTCTAAAGCATCTTATGTTTCTATTAGTCCCTTGTTAATGCAACAAAGGTAGGCATATATTTCGACAAGGATTTAATTATTATTTATTTAATCTTGCATACATAGATACGAAGACCTTTGCTCGTCGTATAACCTGTGCCGCAAACAATTAATAAAACGGGATAGGGAACTAAAAATTAGCACCTGTGAAAAAGAAATTCTGCAATCGAAATACGACAACCTTTTAGATGAATACAAACAATCTCAAAAAAGTTTAGAGCAAGTTTGCATCAATTATTTAAGTTTACAAAAATTTAAGAATTATAAGGTAAGCAATCAATAACTTGAATTATTAAACAAATGATTTTTTACAATTCAAATATTTCAAATTAGATACAGTATCTGCAGGAGGCTTTAAATCATGCCTCCGATTGTTTAATTTTAGCCCAAAAGATTTTAGCCACTGCCAACACAAAAGATGACGATAATGTAGCTTTGAATAAAAAAGATTTTCAACAAAATTTACGGGAATTTCTTAATAGTTTACAATTAAGCGAGTGGATAGATTGTAAATGTAATATAATCGAATAAAGATCTTGTTTAAATCAAACTAAAATTAAATACTAGCTGATTTTTTAAAACTGGTTTTAATTTCTTTTTCTGTTAATTTGTCCGACTTCAAACAAATTTGCAGCGAAATCAAATATTAAACCAAACAAAATTAAAACAGGTATTAAATAATAAATTACAAGAAAAATCAATTTAGTTTTTTTTTTTATGAATAAAGGAAGACGTTACTTTTTTTATAACAATGACTGGCGAATTATTTTTACAATGATATTTGTTTTACAGTTTCTTTCTTCGTTTGTTTTTTGAGGCACAAAACTTATATTAAAATTAATCAGTTAAATGTTAAAATTAAATTTAAAACTTAAAATTAAAAACAAAAAAGCAAAAAATAAAAAAAATGGCTAAAAATAAATCAAAACACAAAAATTCCTTTTTGCCGACGACTGCCGCTACTGACGATTTAAAGGCTTTTGGTGATATTGTTAAAAAGACGACGACCCCACCACGATTCCAGATCGAATGGTTTAAAATCGCTTAGAACAGGACTTGGAGGTTCTACGCAATAAATTGTAGAGGAAGATGCTATTTGGCCAGTGCCATTCGCTGATTTAATTGTTAGGGAGGTAGCTAGGATATGGGATAAAAAAAATATACAAATGGAGAAATTGTTTCACTCATATTATATAAATATTTGAATGACTTTTATTACCAGTATTGTTATTAGCATCAGCTACAGGTGGATTTGTAGGCGCCAGATCATAAGGGTTATGTGCCACTATAATGTTCCAGGCTATGGGCAAATAAAAGAATTTTTATTTAGTTATTTTTCGATTAAGATAACAACGCAGCTGAAATACTTACAATCATTTATATATTTTATAATTTCCTCATGCTGTGGCGTCAGCACTTCCTCTTCAGCAATTTTTGTATGCGTGTTAAATTTCTTTGTTTGAAAAACAGGTCGTGGTACGCTAAAAGCAAAATTTAATTTTTATACATTTAATTTAATTAAACTTTTTCCAAATAATGTTTTTTGTTTTTTTTCTTAATAAAATAGTTTTTTATTAATATTTTATATAAATTAGTAACAATAAAAATGGAATAAGGACAAACTGGTTACAGCGGCAAAATAAAAAAAAGCATATGAAACTGACATGAGAAAATGTTTGAGATGAAAAATTGTTTATCTAAATAAAAATGAGTATTGAAAAATTAAAGATATATAAACGAAATATATGTATGTATATGTAAGTGTCCAAATTTAAGGTTCTTAGTTATATTTAAATCAATTTTTTCAAACAAGCAGCAAACAACGACTCTATGTAAATGGAAACAATTGTGCTCTGCCCATTGATAAAAAAAACGACTTCTGAAGATGATTTTAAAATAAACAAAAATAATGAAATTTAAACCTTTCTTTAGATTAAAAAAGTGTTTACTTAGATATTTTTCCCCTCTCTGTTTTTGAGTTCCACTACGAATAGGAATTAATACAAATTTAGAGCATTAAAAATTATTTATTTTATTTGCCTGCCTGCTTTGTTATCTACTTGAAGAGTTTGCAGGCGATATGATAATACATATGTACTCTGTACTCGACATAAAAATATATGGTTTTTTTATGTTTTATAAATAAAAGATATTTTTTTAATAAATAAAAGTTTCAAAATAGAACTACAACATGCTCGTACATAAAATCCATAAACCTAACAATCTGCGTATAAGTCAAATTCCAACAATCACTTGTCAAATTACAAAAAATCAATAATTCAAGAAATATCCTAGTTTCAACAATGTGTTCGAATTTCGACCACTGGATGATAAGAAATTCTAACCATTGGTTTATTTTTGATTGTTTGCTTTTGTTTTTCGTTTTATAAATATTTAATGAGTGACAGTTAAAAAATACTATAAAAATAGGCCTTTGCCTTCACAACAACCGCAATAATATACGCATACACCAGCTTAAGTTAACCTTAATAACACAACAGTTCTACGGCAATAAGTTCTTATCTGTTAAAATTAAATTGTACTAAACAAAAGTACTAACGAACGGATAGGCGGACGGTAAATAAAAGATGATCGATCTACAGCATATAATTACGCAAGCAGATACAGTGAGCAAGCAGTGATGATGCACTCCCATCAAATACTCGTATCATTGGAAAACCTTTAAAAAATGATAACATATTTCCCACGTAAAGTTATTCAATATATTTTCTTGTTGCAATACATAGTTTTTTTTGTTTTATTTTCCTGTAAAACTAAAGTTTCATTATTTAAAAAACCTCTATCGGAGGTAAAAACGGAAATATTTGAATTAAGCAATTTTTACTTTCACTTTTTCTTTTTTATTTTTAAAAAATATTTATAAGTTGTTTTTGCTACGTAGAAAATATATTTTCCTAGAGAGTTGTTTGACTTTTAGTATTTATTTTTAATTATTTAAATGGACGTAGCATTTTTTTTTATAGATTTTTAGTAAAAATATTGTTCCTCCAACCTTTTCGCATATTTAAATTTTTTGGTTTATTTTTGTAAATTTGTAGATTTTTAAACTCATTTTCTATTTCGGGGCCTTTTTTAATGTTTTATATATGTACATATATATTTTTATAAAACTGTTATTTACAAAGAAAATAAAAATTTAAAAATATAAACTGTTCACTTTTAAAATTACTAACAAAAACTTTAGTTCCCACAAACTCAATTTTTAGATTAAAATAAGTTAATCGGTGTTAATTTTGCTAGATTCCTTTAAACGTAAATATTTCAGGATATTCTCATAAAGTACTTATTATTCAAATAATTAAAATGTATTTCTGGGGCCACATGGTTTTTTTCTACTATTTATGCAGCTTTTCAATGGGTTTTAACCTAAATTTCATAAGGAAAACAAAAGAGTTTTAATATTTCTAGCCAAACTGATTAAATAAGAATTATATTTAACCAACAAAGCAAAAAGACAACAAAATTCGGAAACTTTTACATAACAGCACAATAACCACTAAGAAAATAATTTTTATTTTATTTATTAACTTGAAAATAAGTCGGAATAATAAATTTTGTTATTAATTTAAATACATTTACTGATACAATAAAATAAATTAAAAAAGTAACCTGCATTGCATATATAATTATTTTAAAAACTAAAATCCGATTGATTGAACACCAACTTTATTAATTTGAAAAAAAGGAGAATCGATAGCCAGTTCAATAGAAGTGAATTTCTGTGCCGCACTGCTACTTTAAATTTGTTTGTGTTAGAACAGTTAGCACTTGAATGTGTTAATCATAACTTGCATATGTATGTGCATATTTACTGATCAGTGGAATTACATACATACATCTATACTAATAAACGAAAATAGGGAATCACTTGAAAAAATAATTATATAAATATACCTCTACGTAAGTATATACGATAGTATGCATGTATGTGAAACAGAAATGACATTCTTTGTTCTATGCATGCATACATACATACATATGTATGTACATTATATTATTGAAAATTTTATTTATGCCTACACATACCTACATACATACACATATAATACTTTGTAAATGATTTGTACACAAGCACATGGTTTAAAATCATTTGATTTTCATTTTGTAAAAATAAAGAAAACAATAAGAAACATAAAAAAACATGTGCTTGCTTCTGTTAAGTAATTACATGATTTATTTTGAGGGGGGTGTGCTATGATGCAGTGTTTCCAGATTTTTTTCAATTCGTATTCTCAAAATATCCAAAAGCAGTTTATTTTACACTCAAATACATATCTCCCGGCAAATAAAAATATTTTTTAATTATTTTGTAATTTTGGAAATTCGTAATCGTTTTGTTGCTAATTTGTATTCGTTGTTGAAATCTTGATATGTAAACACAAGCCTAAAATTGATATCTTCTTCACTTTTTACGAATTACAAATCCGAAACAGCAGATTAATTAATTGTTTCCTCAATAGGTATAACATTTTAATCGTTTAAATTTAAATGCAAACACCATATTTGATAAACTTAATTGCCTCAGCTATGATTGCAAATCTTATCATTCAGACATTTTATTCTTACGCAATATTTTTGTTGCCTTAAACATTTAATTATAACCAAGTTGGAACATCAAATGCCCTAAGCATGTACAGACAATTTCCTTCGAGATGCCCCTAATACCCGAACAGAATATGTCATCCCCAATTTGTTTAAAACAAAACTCCAACTTTGGGGATAAATCTCCTAATCTGACAACACTGCTTGATGATTAGCAAAAATATTATTTACGTTCATGCAGACTGTGTTAATGGCAAAGAGCAAAGTTTATTCAACTTACCTTAATTTTTCTGGACTACTTGCATCGTTGTTACGTTTACTGCTTTCCTTAATTGTCTCAAACTTTTCAAAGTTTTGTGATAAACCTTAATCAATGGAAAATGTAGAAAAATGTTATTTATCTTAAAATTTATTCTTAAAGTATTTTTTTTAGTTTTAAGCGCCTTGTGTACATATAAATTAACGAAATAAACAAACCGGCACATTAGAACAATTACACAGCCAATAGCACTCAAATCGGAATTCTCTCTTACAAGAAATATTCTCTCACTGAGTGTTGCGTTTTCTTTTTTGCTCTTATGAATGGTATGTTGTGACATAACAATTTTAATAACATTTAATTTCAGAAATTAAATATCTCCTTTTTTAATTATTGTACTGGCATTAATTGTTTAAACTTACCTCTACGTGTTTTGGCCACAATTTTGCTAGGACCTTTAGAAACAGTATACATTTTCTTAACAAATTTTTATATTTAGTAATTGTAATTTTGTTGCAGGAACTTTCTTGAAAATGGAAAACACTAGTATTTTTCCACTTCAATCAAATCGAATGTGTGGATCTTTATTTTTTCAAATAATATAACAATAATTTGCATATGTATGTATATTCCTTTTATTGTATAATAAAACTTAACCAATTTAAATTTTCTTTTTATAAAAATATTTTCTTATTGATGTCAATTTAACTGCAATAATATTGCTTTCATACGTCTTAGACTATGTAATTTGTAGTAATATATTAAATAAAAGTAACGTGCAATCACTATAGCTCAACTGCCCGTCGCAAAAGAAAACTCAAGAGTATTATAACACTCCATACACGAAAAACAAAATAAAAATAAAACTAACAAACAGCTGTGCAGTTAACAGCTATTCACAGAAAAATATTGACACGATGCTTGGGGTAATTTCAAAGTGGAGCAAAAATATTTTTCATATTGTGCATTAAATGCAATTAAAAAGACAATTTTACGTACTTCTAATCGAAGATTCAAATGAAATGAAAAACACCGTGCACAGGTTGGAAATTATTAATTATTATTTTTTAATTAATTAATTAAATTACGAATTAGATACTATAATTGATAATTTTAACTGGCACAATTTATTTAATTGAACAAATTTGTTTATCCCTTTAAATAATAATTCTAATTAAATATAGTATTTTTATAGCTGTCAAAAAGATGTAATTATAAATATCAAAGTACTTTAAAAATGGTATTTTGGTGCCGGTTAAACCATTAGAACGGTGTTTCGACTTACTAGCCCGAGCTAGTCTGAGCTATTCGTGAATATATTACTCCACATATTTTAGATATAAACTACTTTTAACTTCTTAAAAATTTTGGTATCCATTTAATTGACATTTTAACAAGTGCTGAATAAAAATTTCGATTTTTAATAAAAATTTAATTTCCAATTTTTTTATATATAACAAAAACTGCTTTTATAAAAGATGACCTCTTATGGATATTTTGTTTTTGAATGTAACGTTTAAAGTTAATAATAAAATAGAAGTGTTTTAAAACACTTAACTAAGGAAAAGGCACAGAACAACTCATAAATTACCAATTGAGTGCAGTACACCAGCTGGTGGTTAGTTATATAGGAATTTTTCATAAACTGAAATGTCAAAATATGGATAAAAAAATTGTATTTTAAATGTCAAATCAGTAACTGCACTATCATTTTGTTTACTATAGAACTGCCTTATCTACAAATCAACACATCTAGCAGCAGATATGGCAATACCTCAGCGCTGTTGTACTCAAGTAAAAGTTACACCTTTACACTGCGTTATCTACTTAAACGTGTTTCGAAGGTATTACTTACTGAGTAAGAATTTGAAATTAATTCAAATCTTACGTATAAATTTAACCATAACACACAAGTAAAATCTAAATAAAATACAAGCAAAAAACGTTGTTTGGCTATATTAAAAATATTCAAAATTACCAATGTCGTGTCGTCTGACACTTGCATTTGTAGTTTATATAACTCCAAATAATAGAAGAATGAAGATGTAATAACTACAACAAAATTAATGATGTTATTTTCATAACTACTTTTTGAATTTGTTAAAATAGTATCACCAGCATTATTTGTTGGGAATGCCGTAGATTATTTATAAGCTTTTGATAAATTTCTCATAATTTAGGATTCGTGGTGTAAAATACTAAGTTAACTTTTCAGTCATTTCCACTACCAAAATACTACGACCAATCATATCATCAATTGCTTTTTTGTTAACAAATAATTTTATTATGGACTTTTGTAAAAACTTTTATACGCAAAGCCTTAATTTAAGCTCAATAATAATTCTTATTTAGAATTATAAATTTTAAATAAAGAAATAACGGTTTTAACAGCTATTTACTTCTAATTTTATTATACTCATTTGTGAAATTTACCTTGAAATATAAAAGTAACATCTGTTCCGCTAATGACTACAGAAAACCTAATATTAAATTCTAGGAAATGCCATTTATAATTTCCACAGATAAACTAATTCAAATGCAGGGTATTCAAAGTTGCTTATAGTTAAATTACCAATTACCGAAGCAGGTAAATAAAAAGGGCAATTATGAAAAAGTATTTAAATATATCCGGAATTTCATCGCTAATCTCTTTATTAATTTGCCCATAATGACTACTAAAGCCTTTGGGAAACAGGTAAAGTATAAAAGCAATGAAGACTATTTTTAAGATAGGTAGTACCTCAATGTTGGTTATACGAGCAACATCCGTTCACTCAGGCAATCACCTAAAAAAAAACTTAAACAAATGGATCAGGCTACGTTAGCTCAACAACTGATTTTTAATTTGAAATCCCTTAATTTAGATGAATACGAGTTTAGCAGTCCACACAACATGGATGATCCCAATGAAAAAATGCTGCCTCCAGAATCTACTACATTTGTGCCACACACTCCAAGTTCAACATGCTATCAAATCACGGAACTACAAAAGAAACGTAAGCCCCAAGCACGTGTCGCGCCCTATGCTGCCAAGTCCTTTTACAAGGCCAGGAAATCGTTAATCTTTTGACAACAACTTTGTGATAGAAGAAGCATGCTTATTAAGCCTTTCTTGTTTAATTTTAGTAGTGTCGACAATCCCTTGTATATATAAATAATATTGTAAATGAAATTTTAAGCTGATACCAAAATATAAATACATATTTTTACTTTTCTTTTAAATCTCTCTTTACACTAAATATGTTTAAGTAAAAACAAAGGCAAACAAACACAATTCAGGTAAGAGGTGATTTATCTTTTAAAATACCTTTTTAGCGATTGTTTTGTCACAGTTCTAACTTAATATTCCATACAATATCATTTAACTAAATAATGGCCGAAATACTCTTAAATGTTCGTTTTAATATAATTTTCTTGTTTATATTGAATTTTATCCACAAGAATTTAGCCAACATATCTTGTGATGAGAATAATTGTGGCTCTATAGTATCGAAATGCATTCTTACACAAAGTTGTGATTGCAAACAAAATGATTTGTCTTGTTATAAGGATTGTGTCCAGTGTATGGGCAATGAGTACTTTTGGAGCTGCTGTAGCTGTCTTGATCTGTGTCCCAAAGGTGGCGATTTCAAAATATCCCTATCACACAAATCACATGTGGAGAATTTTGAAGGCTTGCCCGAACTGTTTGATGTGTTCGTATCTCTACCATCTAATTCTTATGAAAATAGTTGGAAAATTATTAAGTTTCCGATTAACTATGAAACTATTTCAACCAATTCCAAGTTAAAAAGCAATCAGTTCGCTGACGACAAAGTGAAGAACAAGACTGATGCGCATAAAACAGTGAATTGCACTGTAGCATATTTTGATTTTTGTGTCTCCTGGAATAAGTGTCGTCAAAGCTGCAGAAATACAGGGGCCAGTAGCTATAGATGGTTTCACGATGGCTGCTGTGAATGTGTTGGATCCACATGCCTGAATTACGGAGTAAATGAGAGCCGGTGTAAGTTTTGTCCCGAAGAAGTTGATGAGGAAGAATTCGAAGAAGTTGTCGATGAAGATGATCCTAATGATCTTGAAGTATTTAATTTAAATTCTGATAATAAAATTTAATCAAATTAAAATTTTGTATATAAAAATAGTAAAAATAAAACGATTTTACTTTAAAAATGTTAACTTAAATGGAAAGGAAAAAATAAATTTCTCAAAATATACATTAATTAAATAATATTAAATATTACGTTTTAATATTTTAACTGATAAAAGGATTCGATTTAAAAATAACTATCGAAATTTGGATATTTATGTAAGTGTTTTAAAACGATTATTTTTAATATAGTAATTTTAGATCTAATTTACCTTTGCACTTTTTTTAATTATCATTCAGTAAATCATAATTTTCATAGTCAAAATAACATTCAAAATTATATAAAACAAAAAAAATTATGCTTTCATCGATAAATTTCTTATTTCTGTTGTCATTAGGCTTTGTTTCTTGGACTATCTTGTGCTACATTCAGCAAATCGAACAATTTGTAAACATAAATTCCTCCCATACTGCACAAGAAATTCCTCAAAAAGGTTTGTTAATAAAAAACAAAAAAAAAAAACAAAATATTAATAAATATTCTGATGTATTTATAAAATATTTTTTTACCTTGACAAGAAATTCCAATTATGGCCGTGGCAGCAAACTCCCAGATAACGACGTCATCCCCTATAAACAATAACGATCTTTATATAAATTTCTTGTACTTTTTAGTTTGCATGTTTGCACTGGCAAAAATAACCCATTTGGCAGAAACGTATATGGCCAAGCATATTCGACATAAAATGTACATACCCAGCACTCATGCGGACATGAAAGTATCGGAGGCTGTAAACGTATCGGAAGACGGTCAGGAAAATTTTATGTGGAAAATTAATAAACTGGAGAAGCAAAATCATGAGATGAAATTTAAACTAGAAAGTGCAATGGACATCCATTCACCACCTTCACAAGCAAATCTTGAAGAACAAATACGCCACATAATCATAACCAATAAACACGTGCATCTAAATCGCCAAATCTATGTTAATCAGGGTGGCACAATAAATATGGATTTTGAAGAACAGAAACAACCACAAAGCGTTTGGGAAAAATATATAGAGCTCAGAAATGCTGCATCTCATACAAGTAGTGAAATGTTATTAGCCCACAAGCCCGTGGTAATGTCTAGCGATGAGTTAAAAAATATAAAAGGTAAATTCAAAAAAAATTAATACACAAAAGTAAGAAACAGGTATAGTTGGGCCGATAAAATATTGTAACAGCTATACGCTACTGCAGTGTCTCATATGACAAATGTGTTGTCTATTGACTCGTTCGTTACCTGCCATCCATACTTGTTATGAATTGTCTAGGCAAATGTCAGCCTCCATACAGGAACAGTTCATTTTTTTATTTAAATAATGACGTTTGATTAGTCAATTTTAAAACAGGTCTGAATGTAAAGAAGCGAAAAATGTTTCTCGCATTAAAAAAAAACAAAAACATTAAAAAAAAATTTTTTTTTTGGTTTTCCATTTTAAATTTCACTCTACGACACTTATTCTAGAATAGACAAACGATATTTAGTTTTTCTGTTTATTTTTGTTTACTTTTAGCTATCTATTAACGCTTACAAATTTATTGAGGCCATTCTAACTCCCCACTTTAGCATACATGTATATATATATATATATATACATATATATATGCACCAAATAAACATTATATCTTGTAACTCATATATTTAATATTTTTAATTAGAAATAAACAAACGTATAAACCACAAATCCAAATATTCTGGTACTTTCTTTTCCGAGTACATAAAAGATTTAATAAATTCTAAAAAAAATTCCATTAATGTAACGAATCAGCTGATTTGTTTGCCTTTACAACTGTATTACTTAGCGAAAGCCATCACCGCAATTACTTTTACAAGGTAACTTGTTTAAAGTGCTAAAAGCGATAACGATGTTTCAAATGAAGAATGCAGACAATATTGTAACATAGCACAATAATTCATCAGGTAAGTGCAGTTCGACATCAGAAATTTTTTTTGTTGTAATTTGTTTGATTTCAGATGCCAAATTGCATATAAAAAAATAGCTACTGTACTTATCTGATGAATTATTGTACCATGAACCATTTAAAGGAATATTTGAAAATTTAAATTTATTACCTTTGCATTTAAGCGTGTTTATAAGGAGTGCTATATCTATATATTTTGTTAGATTCTTTTTTTTTTCTTTTGTGTATCAAGTTCAGCCTAATTGTTAATATTAGGTTAAGGCAGAATAAAATTTAATGTATTTTTATAATTGTTACGCATACATATACACATATTTTTTTTACTAAAAAAACAACATTGTCAACATAATGCATTTACAATGGAAAAAATAAAAATTAAATAAAAATTTTGAAAAAATCTTTTCTTTTTGTTAGAAAATCTCTATATTTAAAAACATTACGATCATTATAACAATTTACTTTTAAAGTTTTTGTTAGTAAAAGCTTCCCTAGGATGGGGTGAGGAATTGCAACTTATATTCGTTATTTCAAGTACTTCGTAAAATATTGCCAACTTCAAATACATAAAGCTTGCGTTAAAAGTTAAAGTAGGAATCGGTTAGTTTTAGCTTAACGCACGCTCATAATACTGAAAAAGAAATCATCTGGCAAGTGGCATCTCGCATTGCGCCTTTAATTTGCCAATAAATTAATATTGAAATGATGGCCTTTAATATTTTTTCCTACATAAAAACACTAATAAAAATTTTTAAAAAGCACTAGTTGGACATTGTTGTACATTCATCCACTTGTTGTCAGCTCTGCATTTAGTTGTCTTTTACCAGTCGTTCGTTAAACGTTTATAATCGGAGTGTATTACGATTTTTGAGTTGTGTTCTCTTTATTTAGTATCGTGTTAAGTGAAAGATACAAGAAGACTAAATATCGCTTGAAATATTTTCGATTTGCAGTAGTAATTAAAGATATCTATCTACGTTGTTTTGTATTTCGGGTTCATAATATTGGCAAATTTGGTTACTACAATTATAAAAATAGTTTTTTTTTATCATCAATTCATTAAAAAAGGTTTTTTTTTAATAAGAAAAAAAAGAAAATACTGTTTCTTGGTTCTGTTCGTTCACCTACACTTTCATATGATCGATTTCATAGAATATAGAAATGTAGCAATTTAATAAACATGAATTAAGAGTGTTGTTCAGTAAATAGAAGAAGAGAAAGAGAGAATGTAATGAATAGTTAAACAAAACACGCGCAGTTAAATAAGAAAAACAGTTTACGGAAAAAAATACAAAATTAATAATTGTTCATATTATTAACTTGATAAAATCTAAAAACACCAATAAAAAGGTGATAATTTTTTAAAATTGTGTTAGTTAGTGCTTTAACAAATTCTTCATTGTGGAATTCGCTGCTATTTCTGTACAAAATATTCAGCATTTTAGGTAAGAAAAAGTAAATAAAATTATATACGTTTTAATTATCTCTTAAGTACTGATTAATGTTTTAAAAATACGCAAATCTAAATAACGTGTTGAAAGTAAAGTTTTGAGGGTTTAAAATGTCAGTTATAAAAATAGTATATTATGGCGCATACTTGCTTCCTAAAAATTATACTTCCAAACTCTAGTCCTGCTATTATACACTTGTTTGATACTTTTTTTAAAGTAACGAGCAGAGAAATATATGTGTGAAAAAAGTGAATTTCTATGCCGCCGATTCATATCATTTAAGCCATAAGTTTAGTTGCAAGTTTAGTTATCAAGCGCTAAACTAGTTTTTTTTTTATTTCAAAATGTCCCTTTCTAACATTTTGTATGCTGAGATTTCTATTAAGTGGTGTTTAAACCAAATTGATAAACGTAAACATTCCAAAGATTTTGCCTGCTTAAATGGAGTGACTATTATAGTGTTCTTTGAATATTATTCAAATTAATGAAATTTCTACGTTTAAAATTTGTACGATTCCTTAGACATGATATACATCCTCGGATACAAAGTATTTTACATATTAACCGAGATGTCTGGGAACCGCACTTTGTTGCTTTTGGCCGATGTGAGAGTATTATAGAGTGTTATAGCTAAATTACATAAATGTTTATGCATTGTGCGTGCTCTTTTTATATTGCTTTTTTGACATTTAGATTTCTAATTGAGTACCATCATTGAACAGACGAAAATATAAACGTAAATAATATATATTTATTTATATAAAATTGTATATACTACATAAAAATTACAAAAAAAGGTCATATTTAAATAATATTTTATTAGTATATAATCTCTTTTTATTTCATTTCGTCTTTGAATTACTAGAAAAAACTTTTTATGATTATCAAAATGCAATTTCTGCAGGAAAAAAGTAATTCAAAACCTCATCACTTTCAACTGATTTGATGAATAGTAGAAACTTTTTTCAACTTTGGTTCTATTCCTTAAGCTGAAAATCCATACCACGCGTTCTACGCGTACACGCTTTATACGCGTCTGTCAAAAAAGTAGAATCAGTGTAATTGTATGTGACAAGTTACACAGCTTACTATAGGCTTACTTTCTACTTTTCTATGCATCGCAAGCGCCATGAAAAAATTTCAATGATTTTTCAAACGTTGGTGCAAAAATACCACTCACTTCCCTTTCCAAAAACAAGAGGCGCACCCAAAAGCATCTTCTTTTCTCTTGAAGTTTTCCATAGGTCGTTATTACACAAAATATCATATGCACAACTTTAATAAATTCTGTAAATTCTTGAAAAATTTCAATTTCAGTTTTCATTTTTGCAAAAATTTTTTTTATTAGATAAAATTATTTACACCACAGTTGATCATAACAAAAAACTTGGCGCATAAAAAGCGTTGCATGTAACTTGAAGTTTGAAAAGCGTAGAACGCGTAAAAAGCATCAAACGCATACAAAGCGTGTGCGCGTAGAACGCGTGGTATGGACTTTCAGCTTTACGGATATGCATATAAAACTTTTTTGTTAATTGTAGGTACTAATGGAATTTTTAAAAGTAATCCGCAGCGATTGGCATTTTTATTTTATTGGCATAGATAAGATTCTTCCTATAGAGTTTTTAGTTCATATGATAGCAATAGCTTCCTTCAGAAAAGCTCTCCAGTTACGATACCGATTTTGCTACAAAATCAAAAGACCTATGACTTTCAATTTTCTTTAATGTAAATGTGTTTGCTGTTTACACTTTATTTAAGTACAATGTTTTATAAAAAGTACCAAAAACAGTGTTTACTAAAAACACATCACTACTTGCTACGATCAGTGTGTTGATGTAAGAAAATGAACTTCAACAAATTTCCACAGAAAATTAAACTACCAAAAAAAGCTTGTTTGTTTACATTTTGTGTTTGTGGCATAAGAAAGAGTTTCTTTTAAGAAAAACGACCGACCTGCTGATAAAATGTATCACAAATATGGCGAAGAAGTTTTATTTTCTTAATTCTTTCTTTTAAAAATTTTATAAATACATAGATTTACATATTGATAAATAATAAATTGACATTTAATAGCCAATAGTAGAAAAAGCAAAATATTGAAGATCAGCTTTCTTTTGAATAAACTAGAAGAGAAGAGGAAGCCGCATATACTTAATCAAGCTAGAAATTCACTCAAATCAAATTTATTACAAATATTAAATATATATAATAGTTATAATTTTTTGACCTTTTTTAATATTTTTTAGCAATTAATTTTAAGCACTAGGTCTTATTTAATAAAAAATTTTTAAAAAACTTTATTTTTATTATATTTTCGATATTTCGCCACACCGTTGGTTGGCATCATCAGGAAGACCAAATTAATTACTAAAAAATATTGAATATATGTATGTTAAATATTAAGCATGTAAAATTAAAAATGAATCATGATTTTTTATGTAAATAAAAAATAAACAAATGTTTTCTAATTTAACTAGCAGAGATAAAATCGAATTATTTAACATAGCTTTTGTACTGTTAACAGAGTTCTATAATTCATTGTATGGTGAGCTTCAACGAAAAATCGCAGTGAAAATGTTGATTTAAGTGATTATAGTAGTGTTGTATATAAAAACCCTAAAGACCGTTAAAAGCATTATGTTAAATTTTTTGGGAAGACAATTTGAACAATTTGATCCTTAATAAGATCCTTTTAGTTGAATTACTCAAATGAAATGATTTTGTAGGCAGTAGAGCAATTTGTTTTCAACTGACTTTTTATTTATTAAAGATTCCTGATTTTTGTTTTTATCCTAAAAAATAATTTCCGTGCTTAATTTTTTACTCAGAAAATAGAAGATATTTGTTAGGTGTGTTTTTTTTCTTAGTTACACACACAGTATGAAGTAAGAAAAAAATTCAATATTAAAGAGTATTCTCATAGGTGATATAATTTGACTTATCTTTTGAATCATTATAGCGAAGCAGTCAAGAATCACAAAAATTCTATTCACATGACCTAAAGTTTCGTCTGTTTTAAAGTCGGCAAGCGTACTTGAAAAATTGTTGGTTTATATTAACTAGTTGTTGTTTTAGTTTAACTAGTTAATCATTATAAACGGATTAGGAAAAATAAAAGAAAGAATAGTTAAATGTAATTCAATTTGATTCATGGTAAAAAGATGTTGTGCTTTTCAAATCTCATAATATTTATTTTTCTTATTATAGGTCATTTGTTGTTGTTTAAATTTAAGAAAACATTTTTGCAAATTCTAAATGAATGCGCCCGAAAAATTTTAATGTAAAAAACGAACATTTTTACAGTAAATAATTTAGATGTATTTATGGCCAATTAAACTAGTTTAACTATAAGCAACGGTTTAAGATACTATGAGTTTTTAACTTGTGAACCAACGCAACTGGATCTTATTCATTAAAAATGTTCTTAAGCATGTTTTTCAAAGGCTGCTTTCAATAAATATCAGCAACAAAAATATTTACGCATTGAAATGCCGAGATGTAAAAGCTTAACAGCATCTTTATCTCACATTGAAAAAACAAAAATGTAAACAAAAATAACTGCCGTTAGAAAGAAGAGGATAAATACTTGTGTAAATCGATCACCTATAGTTTTTGAAACAAAAGAGAATAAAAATTGTTTTCATTTAAATTCTGTTAAGCTCTGTAACAACAACAACAACACCAACAAATTAAACAATTCAAAAAGGTTCCACCAACAATTCCATTGCACAATAATTCTACAATGTGCAAATATTTTCTAACAACGAACAATTTTGTCACCGTTAATCACCACAGCAGCAATATAAAAACTTCTTGATGCGTTGAATGGCAGATTCGTTTGTGTGTTCCTGTAGGTGGCTGTGTTGTAGATGTATGTATGTAAGTATGTGCCAAAGCCAGTAAGTTCTTAAACGGAAATGTCATCACTGCATCAAAGTATTCTTTATTCTTTACTGTGGCGCTTATAAATATTAGACACTTAGACACATTCTATCTTCACATTACTATCTCCATCAACGCTCACATACAGAATATTTAAATTTATTTATTTTAAATTACTATTTTCAAAGACGTAAAATTTTATATTTCATTTGGTTGGTGCTGCTATTTACAAAATGAAAAGAAAACAGTCAGCTACAAATTTATTTACGTCTATTTCAACAATATTTTTGTGCATTTTTGTATTTGCGTTTATTAATTCCTTGTTATTCAGTATTTTTATTTCTTTGTTTTTGAGCATTTGATTTAAATATGCAAGTCAATATAATAAAGATTAACTTTGTGCTGCTTATCAAAATTGTATTCCCATTTTTAAGTACTTCGTTTGCCACAAACACAAATAAAAGAATTTTTCATCGGTATTCAAGTACCATGTTGGGTGTAGTATTAGTGTAGCTGTCGAGCTAGCGGGTAATCCAGCGTTTTTTCACACCCTTCCTTCTAAAATAAGGGTTAAAAATGAAGGATATCACTTATTTGTTAACTTGAACTCAGAAATTTAAATGGCAAGTTTTGCCTCCCTCTATTTTCGTTTTTAAAAGCACTAGAAATGAATTGTAATAGGAGTTGCCAGATAGAAAAGAAAATTGGCTTTAAGTGCTAGCTATTGAACTGTTATTTTCGAACTGATGTGTGGGTCACTATAAAGTTTCTTTTAACGATTTATCATTTTTCAATTTCTTAAATAAATATACTTATAGCTTCAATTTAAAGTTTAGATTACCCAATTCGGATTGTCTCTTATTTCGGCTTATACATTTTAGAATATAAGAGTACTCAAAAGTCGTCAAGACTCTTTCTGTTTTGCATTCACTCATACACATTTGCACAGCCATTTACACGTTGAAGCGACTGTCATATAAATAAACAAACAAACACTATTCTACTCGTATACACAAAGCAGCTGATAAAATAAAAAGAACATTGTTAACACGAGTTTAAAAATAGATTTGCTCTTGCTAATTGATGAAATTTTGCTTCTACAAGAGTAAAAAGTATTTGTAAATATTGCATGTGTGGTTATGTTGGTGTGTGTGCGAGTACTTTTGAAATATTTTAGTATCAGACATTTGGAGGGTCGGCAAAGTGAATGCTCAAATAAATTTTTTATACTTTTGTGTATGTTTTAATAAATCGTTTTTTATTAATTTGTTGTTGGTTTTTTGGAGTTCTTAGAATAAATTCCGCATATTTTAATTCTGTTTAGCTTCTGGTGAAATAAAATTTTGATAGAAAATCATATGCCTGCATTTTAAAATACTTTATGGTTCTCTGCGTATAAAATTTTGGTACTTTTAGAATGAAAACGCAAGATTACAAACATATGTATGTATGTATGTATGCATGCCTGAAAATAGTTACTCGCATATAAAACGTATGCAGATTATTTTACTTTTTTACGTTATTTACAGATTTATAAAACAAAAAAAAAAACAAAAAAAAAACGCGACATCACGTTGTTGGGACTGCGCCGTTGAGAGTGCGATCATATTAAAAAGAGTGTAAGATTTTGTAAGTATTAAAGGTTTTGCTACACTCGGAAAATCTGTTCCATTAATCATAATGCTGAAATTCTCTTTATTTCAACATTAAAACTTGGAATAGGTATGTTCATGTGAAAATTTCAATTAAGAAATTTGTTATTTACTATTTTTTATAAGTTATTTTTGCTATGTAATAGATACTATTTACTATGTAAGATACTATCTTAAACTCGTCGTTAAACGTAAAAAATGCACCTCAATACAAAACACATTTTATATTTTGGTCAAACTTAAAATGTGAAAAAATGCATATACCTAACATTTGGTAAACATTTTCCCGAAATTTCTATTTTGTGAATTATTTTATTTTATTTTTTGTATAAAAAGACTGTTAAGCAAAACGGTCATATCGATATGTATTTCTTACCGTACTCCATTTAAGTATTTATTTAATTATATAATCAACCTTTAAATTTTTTTTTCAAAGAATAAAGTAAGGAAGGCGCCAATGAAGAGAAAATTTTCTTATGCTGAATTTATGATCAATTTTCAGTTTTCTGGTTTTAAAGTTATAAAGCAAAAGCAACAGCATGCAATAAATGAGATGACAATAGTGCCACTCTCCCTTCTCATTTAAATAAAAGTGTTTTGGTATCTGTTTCATTACCAAAAAATTTTCAATAACTTGGCGCATTAAAAACATTTTAAAGTTCTCGGAATATCGAATTTTAAGTCGTTAAATCGAATGTTCTATTTACTGTTATATTTACTGTTACAAATTAAATTGTTGAAATCACAAACGAAAGACAAACTGATTCATTCTGCCTGTGGCTGAGTGTACAAAATCGATTACTTATATCCCAAAAACTCAAAATTTATTTAAATATAAAAAATAATTTGTTAAAATTTGTTTTGAAAATATTTAATTTGTTTTTCATTTCTTCTGCAGTTTTTGTGAAGAACATTTTTGTTTTTTATTAATATTTTTTATGGTGTGTCTGGCAAATCCCATACTCTCATCTGACAAATACCACGACGCATTCTCAATACATACAAGCATACAAGGTTGCCATCTCAGCTGTTTTCCAGCTAGGTGTAGCGATGTTTTCTTATCTAAGCAATAAGCGGATGGTTAAATAACAGCTGACCTTTTTTTTCATATTTTTAAATTAATTATTTTTATAAATTAAATTAATTTGGTTCATATAGAAAAAGTAGAAATATTTTAACAAAAGTTTCTCAATATAAGGATGCAATAGGTAATAAATAACCCTTCCATGTTGTTATTGAATATTTTTTATTGAACGTTTAAAAGACTTTTTAGACAAATAAATTTAATCAATATTAAAAATTTTAAAGTTATAAAGAAATATTCTTTTAGTTATAGGTTCGAAACCCAAAGCAAATTTTGTTATAATTTTAAATAACAACGAACGAAATATTTAAGACAAATACAGCTGATTGCTAAAATTTCGACAATAAGGTGTAGCTAAATTGTAAATTTTTTGCTCCCAATTTCGGTTTTACATATATTTTATGTAGAAAAGCCTTATTAAAAATGTACAAATTCTAGCGATTGAATTGTGGCAATTTTAGCCAATTTTAAAACCTAATCTAGCAATTTCGACATCTAAAAGGTTGGCAACCTTGCAAGCACTCTTTTTCTTTCTTATTGCAGATGTTTGGGATATTGTTGTTGTTGTGTCAGCAAAGTAGAGCGCCGCACTTGTGCTTTTCGAGCAAACTCAGTATTATTCTACATGTCTGCGATAATAGTCGTATTAATTTTCTTGTTCTAAAGATAAACGTTGTCGTTGCGTGCTAAAATTGAGCTGTTAAAAATTAATATATTTTAAGAAACAGAAAACGTATAAAAACATAATAAATAAAAAAAATATTTATATATATTAATTATTAAAGAAATGTATTTAAATAAACAATACACACGTATACAACTCTTGTGTATTAATTTATTTGTGTTTTATTTTCAATTTAATAAATTGTTTTTTAACATGGACGACTCTTTTAACGATTGCTATTCAAGTGCGAGTTGAATTTTATAAGATTTTCATTTTCATTTACTAAATAAATATTTCATTTATTTATTGTTTGTAACTGCCGTTTAAAAATGATTTTATTAATTCGATTGCGGCTGTTGCTAAAGTAAATACATAAATTAGTGATTTAAAAGTTTTTTAACATGATTGAAATCTACGAAAATAAAAATCCTTAAAAATAAGAAACAAAATAAATAAAAAAATATTTTTTTAAAAGCCAAAAAGAAAAAAATAACTGCCAGTTATTATTAAATGATACAATATTTAAATATATGCATATCGACATACATATATATGTGTACATATACATGTATTTTCCCTCTTTCTACATACTCAAATAGTGTTTTCGTTTAATTATATTATTTATAAAATGTCTTATCTTTATTTTTCTTTTTTTTGTCTTTTTCTATTTTAAATAATATAATGAACACTAAAATTGTAAAACATCGCGAAACGTTTAATTTATTCTATAGCTACATATATCCCAAAAAGAGATAAATAAGTCATTTGTTTTAACTATAAAAAAAAATGCAACAAAACAATAATTAATAAGTGAGCATAAATATTCATCCTATTTAATTGACCTGTAAGTAATTGGAAAATTAGTTAAAACAAAATATTTTTTACCAAAAAAAAAAACAAAGGAAATATTTAAAAAAAAATGTAACGGTTAGTTTAGAGTGACTTAGTTAGTGAGTGACTTTTAACCATTATTCATAATTACAGCTTCCTTGTTAAATAAAATTTATCTTTTCGAAAATATGGTGGCGCCACTACTTTGGATAAATTGTTTGGCTCTTAAAAGTACACAGTGGCTATGACGTATTTTTAATTGTTTTGTTTGTTTAGGCACAAAAAAAAAACGGAATTTTACTAAAATTTTGTACATAAATAAACAAGAAACTTAAAATGTTAAACAAACAATTAGAAAATATTTGTGGATGCTGTACTTTTCGAATGGCCTGCTTTACGTTTTTATTTTATTTACAAAATTCAAAATATAGCAAACTTCAAATGCATAACAGATTTGAATACTCGATTAAGAAAAGTACTTTTTTGCTTTTCGTGCAATAATTTGTAGTCACGCCAGAATCATTTATTAAGTTAAGCTTCGAAAATATCTTATACTTTCCAGCGAAATGATGCCAACTTATAATTATTTATTTATTTCATTATGAAAGAATGCAATGCTATGTTATGTTATGCTATACTATTTTACGATATGTTATGTTATGCTGTTATATAATAATTAAAAATTTTTATTAATTATAAAATCGATATTGACTACTTTTCTGTTTCTGTTTCTTCTTTTTTATTATTAGTTATAGAAAACCTTGATAAATTTGCATGGTTTAAAAGTAATATATTTATTTATAAAGTTATTTCGATATTCAAGATTAAAATCAAATCAGCTGATTGATTCACATACGGAACGGGAAGAAAATTAAATGTGTACTTTAAACATAGAAATTTGTAGACTTCACAAGTGTTTTGAACTCTCCGCCATTATTAAAAACAATTGTTAGCAGTTTAATTAAACAAATTATTCTCACGCTTTAAATTAAAGTTAAACAAAAAATATCACACTGTTGATTCGGTGTTTTGAAAACAAATTTTGTTTGTTTTTTGTTATTTTTAATTTGCTTCACACAAAATAATTAATCTAAGAAATTGTCAATGAACTGTTAAATTCAAAATAACTGCTGGGGAAAAAAAACAAAATGTTCGTACGTAAAATTATTGTATTAGAGGTACACACATGCACACACACACACACATACATACATACCTATACATAGTTTTTAACTCTTTACACAAATAATTAATTTTTCTGAGATCGGTTCTTATCAAAAACATTGGAATCTAGAGCAGTTGTGTTTTGTGCTCATAATCAGCTGTAACGGTAATTAAAAGACCCTACTTGATGTAGTCTGAAATGTAAAAGATCTTTCTCTTAAAATAATTTAAGCAAATAATTCCGTTACTTAAATAAAAAAAGAAAATAATTTGTAGATAGAATTATCTCTTCTTATCACTCTCTCAATACTCTCTCAATAACAATACTTCGTAACTATTTGTGGTGGATAAATATATTATCAACGTTTAGCTGATTCATAACATAACACGATTACATAATGTACTTTCATTATACTCACATAACAACAGCTTATGCGGTATGTTTTAAGTTTAAACTAAAAGAAATAATTTATTTGACACTTTTCAAATACTAATTTTAAATAAAAACTTTTTGGGGAGTTATCACCAGAGTTGTTCTCTCCAATTTCCAAAATAGTATGTCGCTAAATACAAATAATAATGACAAATTTAATTAAACAAAAACTATGCAAATAAATCTTGTATAAAATTAGCATACATAATTAGACTCTAATGCTCTCTGTACTTGATTACACAAACGTTTTCATACACACACACACACACATGTATCAATCCCTTTTGCATGCATTTTCATGTTATCATCATTAATATATTATTATATATGTTTTATTTATTACCTTCAAACTCTCAGACGAGCCCTCGTATATTTATTTATATGTTCTTCGAGTTGCGATTCGCCGTATTTTAATAAAATTGATTTGTTTTGTTCCTTCGTCGAAAATTTGTTAAAAACTGTTCTATAAATAGACTTTTGTTTATTAAAAACCAAACACAAAAAAAAAAATTATGATGATGTTAATTAAAGTGTTATTAAATATATTTCACATTCAAACACTTACACGGAAATTCACAATTAGTACAACGGTACAACTTACGAGGTATTTTTTCAATCAACAGCAATTTGAAATTGTATTTGCTGTTTTCCATTTTATATGTTTATTAATGTTAAGAAATTGGTTATCAGGAAGCCGATCTCTTTTTCAAAAATTGTTGTATCGTGCGGTAATGAGGCGTTTGAATAGCTCTGTTGAAAAAAATCCATACCTAAGGTCATTTCTAGTTTAATTTAGAAAATGTCTTAGTATTTGTACGCAATCCTTTCTTTGTAATGTAAAAGCACTATTTTTTTTAGTTAACGCCCAATATAAAATTGGGAAAAGTTTTAACTGCTTTCGGGAAATTGTAATAATTTTTATATAATTTGATAACACTGCTTTCGCTTGCTTTCTAGGAAGTTTGCAGTCACATAATTTGTTATTGCATATTTCGTTTGTTTAAAAGAATTTAAAAATAATTAAGTCACAGCAGCATACCACAAAGATGCTTAAAATAACTGAAATAAATGATAAGATTTTTCTTACCTTTGTATATTTTGGTTTTTAATTATTTAAAAGTAAACAAAGCAGATATGGTAAATTTGGTTCAATCTCTATCTGGTTCTATTTAGATTTAATTTTTTTTAAGTAAAAATTTATATAAAAAATGTTTATTTTTGTAATTTTTATCTCTACGATTTACACATGGAAATATTGTTTCTGCACTGCCAGCATTGGCTGGTTAAGTTTTTTTCTAGAGCCGGGAAGTTTTCGCAAGCCCTCAGGCGTTTAAATCATGCTGGTTTTATTGCATTGGTTAGGGTACCAACTGCTGTTTAAGCGAACAATTTTGTAACTCGCTCGTTTGAAACAGGTGTTTCAATAAATTAAAAATGCAGCAGATAAATGCTAAATGTTGATATTAAAATAACAATGAATATAACTGCAAATTAAAAAATTAATAATACGAATTACAAAATACTTCCATTTCATTACTTTTCCTCTTTGTGTCGCAAACTGGATAATTGCGCAACAAAATTGCAAGTGTGGACAGCGACTTGCCACTAATTCAAAAATATTGACATTAAAAATTAAAGTGGAAAAGCATGACAATAGCAAAAAACCTTGTTTTATATAACTCTCTAAGTAGAAATAAAAAATAAATAAAATCCTTAGACGGACTTCTTGAATATTGTAATTGGTAAGCATTGACGCCGCGCTATTTTGGGTTGCTTCAAACATTTAGTATGAGCACTTGAGTTTTTGACAGATAGACGAGGATTTGAGGTTATCACTTACTGTTTGACAGTCTATATTTAATACTGAATTTAATATGTGTAGATTGCTTGCAAGTAGAAAAGTGTGATAATTGACTACAGATAAATAAATAAAAACACATGTGTATTTAGGCGACCTAAACTGAGAAATGGATTTGTGTTTATATGCTAAAAAAAAATTGCTAATTATTAAAAATCGGTTGATCATTTAGCACATTGGCCAATGCTAATTGAAAACGTTGTATATGTATATGTTTGCTAAAAAATATACCCGTGTTTGTATGTTCGTATCCACAGAATTTATAAGTTTTGTCACCAAAACAAATATTATTTTATAAAGTTTTTTTTCTTTAACGAAAACGTGCGAAAAAATACTTTTCATAGTCCAATAACATTTGCAACTGTTTCATGAATTTATTAACGTACATCTCTTTGCATTTAGCTGGTGTTATATTAATAATTCTGCTGCTGTGGTTGTTCGAATTTTTCGAGATCAAAATAACAAACTTTTATACCGTTCTTGTAAAGTTAAAGCGAATTATGTTTAATTTTTATAGTTAATAATTATTAATACCGTTGGGGTAAATTCCATGACGATTAAATTCTACGGATTTTCATTAACTTTATATATTTTTTTTCATTAATTTGAATATATTTTTGTATAATAATCAAAAAAAATTATTTTTCAATTTCTGGAATTCGTATAAAATTTAATTCGATATATGTTGAATTATATGAAAAATGATCGAAGTAGAATTTTAGAATACTTGTTTTGCCACCATTTTGTTAAACATTAGTCTGAACAGTTCAGTTTGAATCTTTAAAACATTTTATCAAAATCAATCACCGATTTTCATAAGCAAATCATAATTATTGACAAAGTTCATTTGAATAAAAATGTACCTCGTAAATGAGCAGAAGAGTCGGTTCTGGGAAATGGGAAACCTTCAAATTATTCAACAGTTACCTTTGCATCCATTAAAAGTCACAGTCTTGTGTGCAATTTGGTCAGGAGGAATCAATGGAGCTTACTTCTTTGAAAATGAATACGGCGTAACGGTAACTGTGAAAGGGAGCGATATCGTGATGTAATTGAAAACTTTTTAATGTCACAACTGCGTTAAGATGTGGTATCAACAAGACGGTGCCACATCGCATATAGCCAGGATTACAATGGAATCACTACGAGAGCTCTTTCCACAACAAGTTATTGCAAGAAATTGTGATGTTGATTGGCCTCCACGGTCGCCTGATTTGACTGCTCCAGACTTCCTTTTAAGCCACTCAAACAAAATATTCGTGATGAAATAAATGTAATAGCGCATGAAATATGAAAAATGTGCTCAAAAAGGGCTCGCATTTGTGAGGCTCGCAGAGCCGGACTTTTATCTAATATTGTATTTCACACATAATTGCCGACATTAAATAAAACAGTTATCAATATAAGATCCATTCTCTTTCAATTAATCAAAAATTATAAATAAACAAAGTAGTATACCTTCCCGTCGGACACCCTGTACATATAGAGCCCTCGTGGGAAAATTAAAAATCTCTAGGTATTATCACGAGTGTGGATCTGTGTAGATAGAAGTGTAGGTCTTTGTACACGGAAGTATACATCCGCTTATATATTCCTGAGGGTAAATTTGTGATCATTGGTTTTGGGCATAGAATTTTCATATCATCCTGCATAGAATAACGTTCTAACAACGCATATGAGTTAGTAATAGGTGTTAACAAAACATCGATAAACTGCAACCAGTGACGTATCTAATGGCAAACAACCGAAGAAACAAACACATTTTGTCGTTTATTACATAAGTCGAAACAAATTAAATTACTTTTTCCGCCATGTAGAACTCGTCCCTGAACAGGCTTAGAATATTATTAATTTTAAATATATAAACCATAAAAATACAAACCAATAACTTTGGCATCGTTCTTATTTTTTTCTCAATTTTACTCCATTAACTCTGCACCTTAGTGATAATAAGATGAATCTACAAAACATTTTTAATTTTTCAAAATAATTGTAGCAGTAAACATATACATACAACTACTCGGACTATGTGTTTATTGTTGTTTCAGTATTGCATATATATATATATGTGTGTGTGTAATACAACTAAAGTTTTTTCCCATTTTTTGCAATTTATACTCAGTAGAATTTTTGGCTATTGTTTTATGCCATCTTATTACTATAATATAATTGGTAGCTGGAACTGACAACAACGGACATCCAAGATTCCATGTCAAATAAGCTTAAAAATTATTAATTTAAAGAAAAATCAAAATACAAAACAACAAATAATAATCAAATAATATATTTGAATTTGTGCTCGATTCCTTCAAATAAATATTTTATGACATTTGGAATGCATTACTGCATGGGACAGCATATTCCAATAAGTTGAAATTTTTATTTCAACCTAGAGACAAATATGTGCAAACAAAAACTTGCACTTTTAAGGTAACATATATCCTAATAACCGCTAATTTGCTACCATTCGAATTTCGCTGCAAATTTTGGTGCTATACATCACAATCGCAAATTCTCTAGCTATTACAAATCGTTTGCCCATACGATAGTAATTTTTGATTCTTATTGCTAAAATGAAACTCCAAGGAAAATAAATTTAACGATATTTCTCTTATTCTAATTGTTTGTTTCTAACTAATGTGGATATGATGTGTCCTTATTTCAGCAAAATCTTAACGACGTAAACGAAAGGAAATGTTTAATTTAGCGGTTTGAAAATTTCTGAATTTTTTCATAGTTTTTGATTTTTTTTATATTTCATTTTAAACTGACAATAAATTAGCATAAACGTAAACTCTTAAAATTTAATATTAATGACAACAAGGTGAAATTTTTTATCAGGATTGTTATCAAGTTAAAAGCAAAACATATTTTCCTACAATTTCATAACTTTGTTTAAATTTGAATAGAAATGAAAATATACCTTGCATATCATAACTTTTAAGTCTGCAGCCTATAAATATTTTCAATTATAAAATGAAATGCTTAAAATTGTTGACTTTAAAAGGCGAATACATTTTTATTCTATGAAATTGTAAAATTTATGCACCTAAACCTGCAGAAATATAATTATATACGCACATGTCAAATACTAAAAAGATATTTATAACAGTTGCTACATCTCAACATGCAACATACATACACATCTAAATGCTAAAAAATAAATTTGGTTTATTGTTTACAAAAAAAAAAAAACAAAAAAAAATTTAAATGGCAAAATAAAAAAATTATGTAATTGATATTCCTGTCAACAAATAAAGTCATTTGATGGTAGAAACAAATTTACATATTGACGTAAAATATGTATGCACGTATTTTTATGAAGGTAATGGTGCACTATTTCCTAATTATAGGATTTATGACAAACCCATAGCAAATTCCTTTGCTTCATCCTTTATATGGAATAAAGGATGAATGAGTTTTCATTAAGAATCAATATTTTTAGTTACACTCCAATAAGTATAAAAAAGCTTAACACGACTGTTTTTCCCTAAAAAAGAATCAATATTTTCAGTTACACTGCAATAAGTATAAAAAAGCTTAACACGACTTAACACGTTTTTCCCTTAAAAAGAAATAAAATTACTATGCGATCGCATCTAGATTACAAGACTGCTGCCTTTTGTGTTAATGCCAGAAACACGATTAGCTACCCATTAAGATCAAGGTATAACAAATCAAAATAAATACAATAAAATAAAAAATAAATAAGTATTGATCTTAATAATGGTCTTTTTAAATAAATTTAACACGTGTATTTTTAATATTTCGCTTTCCCTTGGATAGCTTCTTAAGGAAATTATTTTTTTTTAAACAAAAATTATGTAAAAAGACCATTATTACGATTAATACTTATTTATTTAAGAAAAGAAATCCGAATAAAAATAATAATCAAATAAAATAAAAAATTATGAAAATGTTATTAAAGCTAAAATCAAACAAAATAATTTTGCTAATAAATCAATTTCAGCTGCATTTACTTTTATTTCTTAAATTTAATTTTTATAATAAAAGATTGAATCAAATATATTAAATAAGTAACTAGTAAAATTCTTATTTAAAAAGTTGTCTTTTTATTTCGAAATTTAAAATAAATATATCACCAATCGTTCACAACAGTTAAGTGCATCATAATTCTCACTTTCATTATTTTCACTTGCACGCATTTAACTTTTGAAATTCACTCCCAACACCCATCGTTTTAAAATTGTTTAAAAGTGTTTCATGAGCAAAAATTGTGTTTGATATTTGTGTAGAAAGAAGTGTTAAATGCAATATTTAAATAATTTGTGGTTACGTAGTTTTATGGTATTTATTTGAAATAGAATGAATTTTTACAATATGATAAATTTTTGATACAATTTGAAACCAGCAAAAACATTTATATCAGAGCAACAGAATTGTGCATTTCTTTTTGTTATACCAAATGTCAGTACGTTGTACTGCTGCTTTTGTTTAACTAAATAACAATATGTTACACTTTATAATTTTGAACACTGCAAAATTGTGCTATTGTGTGGTTTACAATGAATTCTAGATTCTCTGTTTTCGAGAACAACCCCGAATTTACAACATAATCAATCAAGTTGATTGCATCTTTTCAAGGATTGTTTTCAAAGTTAACCAAAAGTTTAAACTTGACAACATAAAATAGACAACCAATAGCTTATGTTTCGTTATCTATAAAAAAGCACTGCTAATTTTTATAGATAAACAATTTTGATTTGTCAAAGTCCATAAAAAAGTTATTTCCATCAACATTAAAAGCAGAAAGCAAACTAAAAGTTGCTACCAACATTTTACAGGCGTGAATTTATGGTTCTTATCGTCTGTTGCAATTTTTCCATTTAATTATAAAATTTACGATTTCATAATCATTTTTTAGGTGGGGGACAGTTTAAGCAATAAAGTAATAATCGAAAAAACTGGGACAAAAAATTCAACAAAATATAACAAGTTAAAGTTTATTTTCTAATTTTTTGAAGTTTAGTTTTGAATTTATTACCTAAACTATCAGACATCTCTAGGTTGGTAGTGAAAATGACCTCAAATCATTTGACTGTAAACAAAAAAGTATTGTAAAACAATTTTAAAATTAAGTTTAACAAATCTATTAAATGTTACTGAACTAGAATCTTTATAACACTTGTCTGGTGTTAAACTGAATTGTGCTTCTGATAAAATTATGAGTGGTAAAAGCCATTCTTCATTTGATAAGACCCTTGCGAACCTTGCAGATATGTGCTAAGTCTGCCTAGTAAACTGGCTATATTTTTCAAGATTACAAAAACAAGGCACAAGAAACTAAGTTTGCCTGCTGCATAAATTTTTAAGAGGAAAACTATCTCTTTCAAAGAACATAAAAACATAAAACAAAATTAAATTTAAGAATTCATGCAAAAACCAAAAACTGTTTTACTGAAGATCCTACCGACGCGACGGCTTTGGCATTGAACTATTATTGCGGTTTAGTAATTCTGGCCTTAAATTTAGAACAAACAATAAGATGATTTATACTTTAAAAAAATAAGACATTTTTGGCTTACGATAACATATAGCCGTTTTAAATTTAAGCGCCATTAACTAATTAGTGTATAGTTCAATACATAATGATATTTTATTACCAGTTCCTACACCCATTGAAATTTCTTGAAAACACTGTGAAATAACACTGAAAAGCAGTTTCAGTTTCCAAAAACTAGACTATTACTTCTATAACCGTGACTTTTAAAATGTCCTAGGAATCTCATCAAGTAAAACCTGAAAACTTGGAAAAGAAAAAAGAAAAATGTTATCAATCTAATAATGATGTTATAAAACCGAATAAAGTGAATTATCTCTTTTTTTGAAATTTTGTATGACAGAGTGCTTCTATTCTCTTTAACTGTTCATGCATGTGCCATTTGTTGTAATTGTTTTTGTTGCCCTTCCCTTTTAAAACATTTTTGTTTTTGTTGTTTAGTTTGGTGATTTTGCTGTTAAACAGATTTAGGCCAACTAGATGATGATGTAGATGGTGGTTTTTTCTTTTTTTTTTATTGTTAAATGGAAATACATTTTTATGCAACTGATCACCTGACGTAAAGTAATTAATTTATGTAACATTTATAATGTAAATTGTTATATCTTATGCCTCAATTAATTGAAATTTTAAATTATATTTTCTGTATAAGCAGTTTTGAATTCTTCTGTATAACCAGGATTGGTTTTGTTCAAAATGGTGTTTTGAAAAGTTTATCAAAAATTTTAAGGTCAAAATATGTAATTGCTTCATGAGGCATCAGTCTTAGTAAAATTGAAATATAGAGTGGTCTTGAATTATTCCTTTCTGTTATTTGTCATTTTTTTTTATTCTTTTTACTAAATAGAAAAATCAACACATAACCTAGACAGTTTGTTTTTTCGGGTTACATAGGCGGCTTCGTTCTAATTAATTATAGCAAATCTAATATTTGCAATGTCAACCATTTTTATTTTCGCATGAATAATAACTCAGACTAAAACAACTTAAATTTTCCGATTAATTCAAAGAAAGTGTATTTATCATTTTCTGTTTTTCTTTTTCTTTCATCTATCGAGACGTCACAGTTTATTATTTTTTTAAACATGCATTTTCTCATATTTTAAGACACTTTAATTTTTTGCTGTTTGAACTTTTTTCAAAAAAAATATTTTTATTTTATCTTTAACTTAGTTACTTATGATTTTATTATTTCATTTCCAATACCTTCTCATCTAGTAAAGTAAAGTTGGAGGTCATTTTGGAATATATTTAAAAAGTTGATAAGATAAGTTATATTTATAATAATTTGATTTAATTTTTCGATTAAAACTGCTTGTTTAATAATAAGTATTCCATTGAGTTTATCAAAGTCTTTAAAATATTATTGCTTAATAATATTTTGCGATAAAGATTACATTACAATTCAGAATAAGTTATGAAGATTTTTATAAATGTTTTTGAATTATATAGAGATATTCAGTATCGCATTTATTGGACATACTTCTTGGTTGTCCTTTCAAATCTTATAAATTAATCACACTAAAATACAATTGAATGCACATAAGCATTTTAATTTAAATTTTGTGAAGTCTTATTAATTTTGGGATACGTTTAAATTAAATCGAATTTTTAACTTTTTATTTTTATTTACTTTTTCCATGTATTTCTTTTGCTTTAAAAGAACACTCAGTTTACGGTTTATGTGGAAATGAATTAATGTGTTTTAATATGAATAAAATACATTATCGCTAATCAATTTTAATATCATTTTAACCAGAGAATACAAATAAATCGGAAAATAGTAGAAAACAAGTTTATGCCTTCTTAAAGTAATTATTTGATAGTGTTTTCGAAAACTTCTTATATCAAAGTCCCCTTCCACTAAGCCTTCGTCCAGGTACCCACTTTCAGCACCAAATCAGTATTGGTTCATCGTTACCATGTCCAGCTCAGGTTACTTCGTGCGAAGTACACGTTCCACATAATTCGAAACAGCAGTCCAGTGTTCGCGACTGCCAAGTATTTTGTCGATTATATTCGTTGCTATCGTTCGGCAAGCTTATGCCTCTATTTCCTTGCGGTATTCAGACCAACGGTGGCACTTGAAGAAGGTGTGACCAACGTCGTCCACACTATCATGCTCCTTGTAAATGTAGAATCAATCATATTGTACGTTTACTTACGAAAATAGTCGTGTTCAGATAGCATATGCATTAAGTATAAGTAGAAATTTACCTCTTCGCTCTCCCTGCATATCCATTTATCTAAAATCAGGATCAGTTGGTACATCCATATTCCATGGTATCCACTCCTCCATCGCATCTGCCATTTCTGCATGGTTTCCCGTTTTATGGCAGCTACTTTGGGTGCTGCTAGAGAGTTATTCTATCTAGCATAGTAAATTCTCCGTCGCTCTATCGCCGGTAAATCTAGCGGCCGCATTCCGGCTACTACGAGAACAGCAAGTGCCGATAAAGTGCGGTAAGCAGAAGCGACCCGCAATGCCGCATTTCTCTGCACCGACAGTAAAGTCTTTGTCATGTGTTTGACGCTTAATGTCTTGACGCATATCTCAATCCCGTATAGTAGAATGCTGTTGCAATCCTCCCCCGATATTCATCATAAGTCGGCCGAGCTGTGCCGTTATCTTCATCGCTTTTAATGTTGAGTGTTCGATTTTATTCCCGCATGTCAGCTTTGGGTCCAATCTTATTTTGAGTTAATTCACCATCCTCCGAGTTCGTAACACCACATCATCCATCGAGACATTTATCTTGACAAGAATTTGTCGCCTGGTGAGCAGCAGAAGCTCCATCTAATGCGCAGCGGGTTGCAAGCCATATCTCGGTCATAGCCCCCTCTGTGATCCTCGCCTGGATGACTGCCGCGATATCATCAGCGTATCTGACTAAAAATGTGTCCCCAGGCATTTTCATATTGCATCGTGGCATGCGTTCCATAGATCGGGGCCCAGTACGGTGCCCTGTGCAGCTCCCAAGGTAATCTGCATTCTCCTGATGCAAAAGCGTGATTAAAGTAGCTACAATCTAAATGTAAATAAAACCATGTGATTATTGTACACAAAAATAATGTATAACTCTGCTTAACGAAAAATATAACAAATATCTTATTTTAAGAAATTTTTGCTAATCTCTTAACACGTTCGCGAACGTTTAACATTTAAGACTGCTGCAAAATAAAATATTTGTAAATTCGCGAAGAAATGATAAAATAATATGAAAGTATCTCATGATATAAAACAGTTTTGTTATTTTGAAACGAAAACTAATTTTAAAAATCGAAAACATTAATTCTGTAATTCTGTCCCATTTTGAATGGAATCACAAGCAGTTAAAAATTTTTGTTTGCAGTCACATTCAAACATAAGCGAGTCACCTAAAAGCTTCTAAATATTTTTAAATTCAGGCAAATAATTTTTGGCTTTAATTTTTAATCTTAAAGAAAACGATGCATGGAGGAACATACTACATCAGGTACTTAAATAGTTACTGAGTACACCTTATCTGTTCATCTCCAAGTACGTAAAATGTAAATTTTGCAAAGTTCTTAAAAAGTTTTTGTGTTACGTTATGCTTAAAGTCAATTGATGTTAGTGCACAACTTTTCCTTTTTAATTTTTTTATCTACCGAGAATTGAAACAAAAAAGAATCCAATTTTAAAGAAGGTATAGAAGGTAGAAATTTAAAGTTAATTGAATAAAGCATTTTTAAAAGTATTTTATGAAAATTTTTCTTAAACTGTTTGGCAAATTAAGTTTTGTTAGTCTCAACTATTTTTGTTCTTTCAACAGAAACGTGCATATGTTGAGGGTTGCCATCGACTAGCTTTTCTGTATGACACATCTCTAGAAAGTAGTAATGTTATTTGAAAGTTTGTTTTCCATTACATAGAGAGAAAGCTCAGTGTTCTATTTAATCCAGAGTAGCGAAGTGTTCACTCATAGTTCATACATCTATGAATATGTACATATCATTTTTTAGTCGCTTCTTCTCATACATGTGTGAGAGACTGCAAAATATTTATTGTTTTCTCATTTATGAATGCGACGATTTATTTTTTTCTTTCTATTCATAAGTGAAAAAATGAGAAACACACAAGTGTTCATTTTTGAATATTTACAATTTTGATAATTTTTCATAAATGAAAAGGTCGTAAAAATATGTGCGTTAAGCATTCGCGTACATAAACGCACATATTTGATAATGCGCAATTGTCGGCGTATGCAGGAAAAAAAATGTTTTGTTTTTTTATTTCTTTTAGAATATATTGCAATATTGTATTTTGTGTTAATATGTACCCATGTGTATTTACTACATTTTACGGTAAACTGCGATCGTAGGTAGAAAATTTTTTCACGTTCATTTATGAGAAATTTTATAAAATTTCAACGTTCATAAATGAACATGTACATTTATGAAAAAGAATATTAATGAGAAGTAGCTGATTTATCATTTATCACATATGAATAAGACTAATAATTCTTGTTTTTCGCATTCATGTATGAACATAAGAAGAACATTTTTTGTTGTTCGTTTATGAGCGTGAAAAATAAATATAAAATTTTAGATTTCTCATTTATGAAAAATATCATGAATGCTGATTTTTAAATGTTCATACATGAAAAATTCTGAACCCTGATTTAATATCCCAACATATTAATTGGATTTTAAAATTGCGGTATTTCTAGAATTCTTATCAATTACAACTTACCGAGTGAGGTAAGATTGTAAATTGTCTTTCAAACTATTAAATGACAAGAATTTCAATGCCATATTTTCGCATTTATTTATCAACAAAATAATACTATTGTAGTGGCGGTAGTGATGCCGCTGTAGAACAAATTGTGAGAAAGAGGCTAGAGTATCAACTGGTCGACGTTCACAACAATTGGGCACTTTATGCAACATTTTGCATAAAGGTCGTCATCTTTATACTTAGAAAGTTCCACTCGTTCAGGAATTAAAGTCGACCGACCATTATTTGCGTTAAACGTTCATGAATTAGCTGTTAGAAAATTGAACGGAAACAATTCATTTGATGTTTAATTAGGCGGCTGTGTAAACAAAAAAAATTACGGAATAAGGCGCTCATAAAACCCACAAACAATCCAAGAAAAATCATTGCATCCGTATAGAGCTGTTAGTCTTCGTGAATTCTTTGCACTACAAAACAATGAACACGAATCTTTTGTGGTCACAATTGGCTAATGCTGACATCAGTTACCTTTGATTTCAGCAAGGTGGCGTCACAAGCCACATAGCCACCACAATTCAGATTTTGAATGAGAAGTTTCCCGGTCACATAATTACTCAATTTAGCGATGCCCATTGGTCGCCTAATTCTTATGATTTATTGTCACTGGACTATTTTCTCTGGTGCCATTTTAAAGCTCTGAAATTTTATGAAATAAGCGGACGTCTGTCGACATGCTAGAGGTGAAGTTTTGCCCGACATCATAGTCCATTATTAATAATGCATACTTCTTACTTTACACGGGTGTTAACAAAATTGGAGTTGTCAAAAACAGCATGTGTTTCAAGCCAATTTACTGCCTAACCTCAAACCATTAAATATCTCAGAATATTTGCTAGTTTATTTACTAAGAGGGATTTTTAGAAATTTTAAATACTTAATATCTGTGAAATTATTACAGGAAAAAAAAAATAAAAAAATTTTTTAAACAATTCAATGTTCACAAGTTACCTGCTACTTCCTGACTTATTTGAGATTCTGATCACTGGGAAAAACCTAACTTGTTGCCTATTTTTAAGTCCTTTTTTTCTTTATTTGAATCAATCATTAGATTGATATCATAACAGAAAACAATAACAAGATTAACTTTTTTCCCTTTAATGTTCCAATTCAACATCAAGTTGAAAACATTATTTAAATATTTTCTTTTCAATTAATTTTTTTTCATTAATTGTACTCTTATTTCGAGGAGGTCGTTATTAGTTTTTGATAATAAATTATTGAAACAATGTCCAGTATTTTTAATATCCCTTTACTCTTTTTAAAAATGAATAGGATTTTGCAAACAGTCGGACACGTATTACAGGCTCCTCTACATAAATTTAGGAAAATTATAGAACGCAGTATGTGCCACTTTTGCTCTAAACTATTGGACCAATTTTAGATTAAAAGGCTGCGGAGATTTCTATCCTGTTGAGTAAAAATGGCGATGCCCATGAAAGGAATCAGAAGTTTGGTTTTTGATTTAAAATTGGTTTTTAAGCTAATCAATTTTCTTAAATTTAAAAATTTAAATTTTCTGAGACTAAACGGACAAAAGCGAAGATGCAATTTGATTAACTTTTTCGCTTTGACTTTTCTTTTTTTTTTCCTAAGAAAAGTTAGGAAAATACAAATAGTGGTAAACAACAAATAGTGGAAAATTGTACTAGTTTTATTAGTGATAATTTTTGTTGTTGTTTTTTAAAGAACTATGAAGAGATTCTCTCAAAATGAAAGCAAATGATATCTTTTCGTTACTTTGTAGTTATGTTTTGAATGTTTCTGAATATCCACAAACTAAAGATCTCGATTCTAATGGAGAAATTCTTAAATTAACAAAATATGAATATGAACATTCAGTGTAAATAATTGTTAAAAGAATAAATGGAAGTCCAAATTAAATTTATTTCTTGTTAAATTGAAAACTATTACAGGTTCTTTTGAAATTATCGTTCATTAATTTCTTTTGCATTAAACAACTTTCTTGATATGAAATGAAGAAGAATATTGATTTAATTTGGGTTTGTCTTATTTGCTGTTACTCAAATAAAATTTTGTTGCTTTGTATAAATTAAGCATTGTCCTGAAGTCCTAAAAATCCTTTGTTTGTATTTTATTTATAAAAGTTATTTTTTTTTTTTATTAAAGTTTGTTTTATATAAAAAACTTAACTTTATTACTTGACGTTATTGTTGTATACTTTCTGAATATTAACTTGGCTTAACATTTATTATTTCTCTTGAAGAGGTTTTATGAATATATTTTGCTCTGATGTCTTTTACTTTTTTGCCTGAGTAAATAGTTAGTGGCGCTTATATTGCAATGTTCTATTACAATTCTTGTTTCCATAATTGTTGGGTTATTAAAAAGTTTTCTTCAATGTTATTTTATCTTATCGTTCGTTGCTATACGAGCACTTATAAATGCATGTGTATTTGTACATTTGTAATACGTGGAAAAGTCAAGGAAAATTGATTCATACATATTGCAGCTGGAGTTGTTGTTTTTTTAATGTTCAACATTGTCTGTCTACGTTTTTCTTAACACTCTTCATCCAGAGGTTCTCCGTTCCGGAAGTAAGTTTTTTTTTTGCAATTAGTGTTTTAATTGCTTGAGCCACTTCTTATACATATATAATATAGAGAATATCGTGGATGCGAAGACAGCTTAAAATACTAATCATGTATGCATTTCTATTGTGAGTATTCATTTTTGTTACAATAGTCAGACGAAGTTTAGAAGTGAAAGCAAGTCGATGGTTAGTTTCCCATATATCGTAAGCATTGAAAGTCTGGGTGTATGTTCTTGTCATTGCCTCAGGGAAATAAGGTAATGTTATCCTGTTGCCCGTAATATTATTAATATAAATAGGAAATATTTATTAGGATCTTGCGAGGAAAGAAATACAATAATTTTTAAATCATTTTGCGGGAGTATAAAAAAAGGCTTAAATGTATAATATTTTTACCTATTGCTTTTTTTTATATAAAACAGCAACAAATACTTATAATTTTGTATTAATATACCCGTAAGATATCATTTGCAGGAAGTAAGAAACTCTATTAAAATTTGCTCTGTTTAAGAAAATAAATTATTAAAATAAAAATCATTGACAAATACTTTACTTTATTATTTATAACAATTTGAAACTGGTTTAATATTCCCTTGAATTACGGTTTGAGTTTACCTTCTTTAATTTTCAACATTTAACCGATTTTTGCTTTTAATGCTTAATGAACTCACAATGACTTTCATTTAATGCCATGGACTTTTCGCTGACATATAAAAGGAAATTATTATAAAGGAAATTCAACAGATTCATAGGCAGGTATTGCTTGTGATACTGCATGTTTGTTTTCATATAAAAGAGATATCAGAGCACATACATTTACACACATATATGGGTATTAAGATAAGTAGTGTATGTGCATTTTTTTGGGACTCCAATTGTTATGCGTATATCCTTATACAATATTATTATTATTATGAAATCGCTGTTAGCCTTATTTTAAAGAAATATTACGATAAATGTTAATTTATTTAAAATTGAATAACATTTTTTTTTTACTTTATGACAATTGATAATATCAACTACATAATTATTTTGTTATAATTTTTCACAAATTTTAAAAAATATTGAAATACTTTGGTAAACAAGTTTATTGTTGTATTACACAGTAAAGATTTTTTAGCTCAATAATTTGGGACTCAATTCTGAGAATTTAGTATGTGAAAGTAGCCCCAAAAATAAAAACTCTGCATTAATAATTTTATGGCTGTGGAATGAATAACCTTTGTGTTCAGAGTGGATTACATTTGCAAACCAGAAGAACATTGAAAAATAACAAGTGCCCAAAATTGGGTGATTTTTGTAACGCTTGTGGTCATATCGTCCTAAAAATTGGTAAATAGGATCAAAAAAACTTGTTTTGGCATTATTTTAATGAAACAGATTTAAGTGCTGCAAAAATTAATGTAATTACCTTATAATGTGGATACAGTTTTTTTTTAAGAAGCCAGTAATTTGATTGTAAGACCTAGCTGGACGTTATAAATCCAGGTTATGGATAGAACAGAAAAAAATGTAAACAAAGTTATATTTACCAGTACAAAGCGCTGCTGTTATCGATCCGACCAATGCTGAAGATTGGATACTCGATATCGAAAATAATGCACTACAGGCGGTAACACAAATCGAAATGGATTACATTATAGTTAAGATGGGACTATCACAAAACAATTCAAAATTTGTGACATAATTTTTGAAAAGTTAAATACTTCAAAAGATCATTATTTTCAGTTTTATTCGACCTTTTTTTTTATTTTTATTAAATCTTAATCTTAATTTTTTAAGCGGTCTTTTAAATTATAAAATAAATCGTTATAATTTAAAAGACCGTTTAAAAAATTTAGATTAAGATTTAACTTCAAAAGATCGCAATATCATAACAAAAACAACAACTAGTTTTTTTGGCGAAGCAAATACTTTCACTTACTACCATAATATCTTAGGCTGAGTGAAAGCACCGAACATAAGATGACATTGAAATTGGCGGACACACTGAACCGAACATGCCCTGGAATATAATGTATGATGATGCTGATTGAGAACATAGATATTAGCAATCTGTGAAGAAAACAAGATCATCAGAACTACAAGCGTCAACTTCAACCAGGATGGAAAATGGAAATTGATAATAATTAAAAATGCTGTTTAGTTTCTTCCAAAATAAAGTGTATAAAGAAAAGCATTGTTGTGGATTTGCAGCTATTGAGTAAAAATGTGAAAATCGGGAAAAATGGATTTTTGCAATTATAGGGAACTGGATGCGCGTTTTTGGCTTTAGGCATAAAAAATATATAAGATCTGTGTTAAAATATAGAAAAAGTGATAACGGTCCACTTTGTGCAAAAAATTGCATATAGCTATTAAATTACGAACGCAGCTAACATGCTATCAGATCGAGTATGCAGAAGTGCTTACTTTTAAGCAAATGATTAGAATTTCTTTTAATTCACTTGAAGTTATAATTTTTAATCGAGAATTTAGCTTAAGGATACTGAATATGTCAGATATTTGTTGAAAAACGTTTGTTTAATATAAACATTTTTTCAGAATAATTCCTCATAACTAGACTAATACAATATATTATATTATATTATTTTATATTATATTATATTATATTATATTATATTATATTATATTATATTATTTTATATTATATTATCTCGCTTTTTGTACTTTCAGTAATGGCTAAATGAATTCAGAAGCGGCTTATTGGTTCTATATAAATGTAAAAGTACAACAACTGCTTCAAGTACCACAATAACACCATGTAAGTAAATCCAGAATTTTTCAGGTATTAAAACTTGTGGGGCAGGCTCATCCAATCTATCAATATTATGCAAACATTACATTTTATTAAAAGAAAAATAAAAAGTGAATAAAAAACATAAGAAATTAAATTCTTGTTGTTTCAACATTAAATGACAATATAAACTTTTTTTATTTCATAACTAAAACAAAATTGTCCATCAATGATTTCAAGACTGTGAAACGATAAACATATAAATATTTTGATAATGAATATTGAACACTGCTAATAATAAATTGGACATTAGTAAAACAGTTTAAACACACAAACGTATATGTACCTAGAAGCCTTTGTATGCATCTATGTCTTTCAAACACATTTAAGACATTTCAAACTGGTTATTTTTAAATTCAAGACAATCGGTACACGCTGCTTTTCAACAATAATGATAAGCTTAGAAGCATGTCCACATACATATCTACATACGTACGATTAATAATTAAATTCAAGTAAAATTGTTTGGTTTAAGTCTCAAATATTTTTCTTGTCAACCAGGTCCTTAAGTTTTGTTTTTTATTATTATTTATAGAATTTCGGCTTCGTTTGAAACCATTTTAAAATATACTGTACGGAATATTACTAGCTCAGCCAGTAAATGTGTTTTATTTTCATTTTAACTAATTTAAGTACAATTGCTATTAATGTTGCATTTTCCCTATAAGCACGCATCTCGTTTATTATAATTTTGAATGTTATTAATTTTTTTGATGAAATCTTTCTTTGGCAGCGGCTGACAAATCAAATTAATATAAATGGCTATCATGTTTCTTTCTGAAGGCTTCAATCAGATTTGAGTGATCACAAAAAATGTTTTCATTACAAAAATTTACTTTCTGTGAATGCACACTTCAAACAAGTTTTATTTTATGCTTTAAATACACCTTTTAGTATGTTGTAGAAAAAGCTTCTTAAAAAGATAAAAGTACTTTTTATTAAAGAAAGTTCTATTTAGAATAGTATTTTCCAAAGAGGGCTTTTAGTTAGCTACTTGAAAACTTTTTAAAGCACCTTTTGAAAACTGAAAACTTGTATAAAATATCTTTTGGATCGATTTAATAGGTTATTGTTTTTTGTTAATTTACAATTTAACCATAAGAAACAAATTTGATAATTTGATTACTTTTTATTTTTTAGTAGTTAATTAAAAAGCACTAGGTCAATTTTAATAAAAAACGTTTTTAAAAAACTTTTATTTGTTATTTATTATTTTTTCGATATTTCGCCACACCGTCGGTTGGCATCATCAGGAAAACAAAAATAATGAACAAACAAATTGAAATAATTTTCTGATTAACAAATTCAAAATAATCAAGAAATTTTTTCAAAAAAACAAAACAAACAAAAAACAATAAAAAACGACAAATTGAACAAATTTTTTGTTGTGTATTATATCTGAATCTGCCATTAACGAAATGTTACAAACATTAATATTTACAACTGAAAGGGAATGTGATGCTAAACTTCCATATTTAGACACTTTAATAATAAGAAGAAATAAAGAATTAGTTATAGATTGGTACCAAAAACCAACTGCTTCAGGTAGAATTAATTATTATTCTAAACAAAATAAAAGAATTATTATTAACAGGGCCAATAATTTAGTAGAGAGAATTTTAACAATTAGTGACAAAGAATTCCATAGAAAGAACAAAGAAAAGATTAGAAATATTTTAACTGAGAACAATTTCCCAATACGATTAACTGATAGGTTAAATAATCAATTTAATAATAGGAGGAAAAGAGTTATAAGTAGTGGAACGGAACCCAAAATATAGAAATCGATAACTTATATACCAGTCTTGTCTGAAAGAATGGAGAATTCAAAACTTTATGATACAAATAAATACAAAATGGCATATAAGAATACAAACACATTAAATAGGTTGTTTAGTAAAACTAAAACTAGGATAAAATTCAAAAATTAAATATGTTCAATGAAGTGTACAAAATTCCTTGTAACGGTAATGTTAAGAAGGATTGTAATAAGGTTTATGTAGGCACAACAGAAAATAAATTGAAAACTAGAATCGCAGGACATAGCTCAGACCAGAAATACAGGAATAATATTAGTTTACAAAAAACAGCATTATCTTCGCATTGCTCTTAAGTTAATCACTATCCTAATTTAGAAAATGTTTCAATTTTAAATTTAGAAAACAATTATAAACGTCGTTATATGTTAGAAATGTTACAAATAATTAAAGTACCATTAACCAAAAAAAATAAATTTTAAAGCAGATACGGAGAATGTTGCACAAAATTATAGACATTTAGTGCATAAAATTATAAAACAAAACTCTGTATCTGCATAATGTTAATAATTAATACTTTAATTTTTTGTAACGTTTGGTCATTAAATTTATGTTTTAAAATATATGTGTAAAAAACTATTGTTTTGTAAATGTGTTATGTATTTTCAAAATTGTTTTTCATTTCAAAAATTTGTTAATATTGAAAATTTGTTTGTATGTATGTAAAACAAAAAATTTTTACAATTTGTCGTCTTTTATTGTTTTTTGTTTGTTTTGTTTTTTTGAAAAAAATTTTTGATTATTTTGAATTTGTTAATCAAAAAATTTTTTCAATTTGTTTGTTCATTATTTTTGTTTTCCTGATGATGCCAACCAACGGTGTGGCGAAATATCGAAAAAATAATAAAAAATAAAAGTTTTTTAAAAAATTGTTTATTAAAATTGGCCTAGTGCTTTCTAATTAACTACTGAAAAATATTAAAAAGGTCAAAAAACTATAACTATTATATAATTTGATTACTTTAAAGTTAATTAATTTAATTATATTTTAATAAAAACTTATACAAAAATATTGATTTTAAACAGCATTTAAATGTTACGCATGGTTAAGTAACTATAAATGAAAAAATCAATGAAATAAGCAATAAAACACTGTTGTTAAAAACTGTTATTTATGTTATTTATTTAATTAATTGATTTTTTTTTTAATTAATTGACTTTTTTAAACCTTTGGTTTCCTTACATTGCCAGAAAACGAATTTAAATACAATATTTTTTAACTAATTAATGCATATTTAGATAACACTTCCTAGCCCATGATGGCTAGGCATATTATTTAAACAGCATTTTACGGCAATATTTCTTCCGCTTAAAATAAATGTGCTTAAATATGAAAATAAATAAAAATCTTTTGATTTGTTGTCACTTTCTTAATTTATGCTTAGAGCTTATATTATTAGATTTCCCACCTCCGCGCTTGTAGAAATCCATTAATAAAGTGTTAAGCTTAAAGCTTACTTCATGCATTGCGGTTGTTTTGCATACACTCTAAGCTACATTATTTGGAATACTCCAGAAAAATGGCTTTTGGTGAACTGAAGTGTATTTTTCTTTTGTTAATATGAGACGTCTTTTTGCTGCTTGGTAGTCTAAAAAATCCTACTTCTACTGCTTATCTTACGACTCATTTAAATAAATTTTATTTAAAAATCAATCTTCGGTAAAACTTTTTGCAAATTTTAGTAATAATTGCTAAGAAAAACGAAAAAAGTAGACACTAACAAAATGTAAGGGACCTTCTCCTAGATTGTTGCATGAGTTATCACCATTCTTCGGATCGATTTTCATCTTTTATAAATTAGAATACGTGGTATATTTAAAAACAATAAATAAAATCTTGAAAATAGTCTACACACAGCCAAGCTAACTTAATGCTAAAAGTCGGTTTAGCTCCGAATGCAACTTATACTTTTTCTTCACAATAGCTGCGGATTGTGTTTTTTTTTTCGTTCGGACCAGTACTCAGGGGATGACCTCTACTCATGCAATGCATTGTATCAGAACTAGGAGGAGGAAAGAGGGAGTAGTAGTGTTTGTGGACGTGCACTTTGATAGTGATAGGAAATACCTCTTGAGACAGTTTGTTCCACACACGAACTGTTCTGTTAAAAAACGAATTTTCACTGTAATGCGTAGTGTGATTCACTGGATGCGCTCTCAACGAAAATCGAGTCCAACGCAAAAACGTGCGAGTTTCAAGTACAACCATTAGGTTATAGCGATAAAACGCTGTAACGATAAAACAGTGAAACACAACCTAAATTGCATCGATGTGCTAGGGAATCTATAGAGTTGGATACCCTACCGTTCCCAATGAACCTCTTGGCCCTCTCCTGTACGCGGTCGAGCAACTCCAAAATGGACTATGGACGGATATAGGTGGTATAAATAGTACGAAGATCAGATGCAGTAAAGTATCTTTTAAACCGTTTTAGAAAACCCAGGCACTTGAAAGTTTTTTTAGAAACCTTAAAAATCGAACATCACACTGAATTTTCTTGCTAAGAACATCAAGAACTTGCGATTCTGTAATACCTATATCACCGATAGTAACAGGTGCAGCACCCATTCCGAACACAAATCTATGCGTAGGCAAACAACATTGAGTCTTACGGGCACTGAAATCGACTCTATTCGCGCGATCCCAATTGGAGATCGCCGCGTGATCGTGATTGAACGTATCATTCATGTTCCGCCTTGTTGAACTCACCACCAACTGGTTCGGTCTATTACTAAATGAAAGTTTGATAAAGAAGGTCGTTCAGAAAAATAAGAAATACGGCAGGAGCAAGAACGCAGTACTGAATTAAACTTGAAGTCGTCTGATGCAATCCCATCTATAACAACTCGTTTAGTGCGATTCCTGAGAAATTATCACCGACACCAAAAGCAGCAAGTTTTGACAGAAGTGCAGCATGCTACGCTCTATCAGACGCCTTGGATATACCTAGAGCCACCACCTTACTGTCTCCGAAATGATGTAAGGTTTACATCTGCACCGGCAGTGAGCCATAATCAGATGGTGGCCATTACCACCGTGAATGAAAAGCAACGCCATTCACGACCTAGAAGGCCATCAAATAAGTATATTCTCCGGTCACTCCTAGTAGCAATTTCAAAAGCTCGAAGTAGGTCGCAGCCTTTACTTCTTGCTAAAGAGTTGGAGACCATCCAACTCCTGCTCCAGAACGCATGAAGCTTAATATAATTAAGAACACGACGGCATTCATACTCACCGGACCTGAACCATTCATTGTGTTCATTGTAAATGATCCGACCCACAAACTCTCACGAGAGCCTCGAAACACACAGCCACCACTATACTCTCAAAAGGGCCATAACCGCAATAATCAGCCAGAGAACAGAAAAATGCCTAAAGAGACAAATAGCGGAACTCTGCGGGCCACTGAATCCCGTGGAAATACAGTGGATTGTCCAGGTGACTCCTACTAGCCTTGAAGGGGCCTGGGCTCCCTTTTACCCTGCAAGACACCAGTCTAGATGGAAGTAGTAGGATTCATAAAGACTATCATGTGCCCCCGGGGGGAACTCTCTCCGAAATGATGTATGGAGTTGCACCATTGTTCCGATAGGAAAGTCAGAAAGTCGCCCGTAGAGCATCTTCCACGGAAACCATACCGTCGGTCGCTAAGTAAGCTGTTGCACTCCAGATACCTCACAAGATGAAAATTAATCATACTTTCCATCACTTTAGAAAGTGCTGATTGTTGTGAAGGAACCATGAATAACTTTAATTCGGCTAAAGTTGACGTTTTTTAATTAAGAAAGAAAAATTAAATTGAATTAAATAACAGAAATGAAAAATTTGTTTTATTTGTTTTACAATTAATCAAATAATTCGTATTCATTTTAAAATTATGAAAAGTGTTGTTAATTTGTGTTGTTAATGTATGTAAACGAAAAGGTTAATATCTTTTCCGTTTGTTTTTGTTCTGTTATCTTTATTGTTATTGCTGCTATTTGGTGTCAAGTGCATTTATGTAGCCATAAATTTTCACTTGGTTGTACTAACAGACACTTGTTTATGTTTTCGTCTTTGCAAGTAATTTTATTCTTTTAGTTTCTTTTCTTATTTCTTTCTTTCGATTTTAACTTCCGGCCTATTATACACACATGGTTTTTTTGTTTTAACTTAAAAACTTGCTGCAAATGCATAAACTGTGTTTTATCTAAAACTATTCGACTAAGAGATGCCATTAGCAGAAATATTTCTCTTATGTTATTTTTAGTTTAAAAACATAATTCTTTTCTAAATGAAACACCATAAAAACAACAACAATTTGAAGATATTTCATCACACGAAAAAACTAGATTGTGTGCTCTCCGAAAAAAAAAAACAAATGGGAAAAATGGAATATATTTAATTTTTTTTAAATAACATTTGTGTGTTTATTTCATAACACATAACATTTTTTTAGGCAAATGATTTTGTTAGAAAAATATTGGTTTTTGTAGCAATTTTTTACTTTAAAGTGTTGAGCACTTTTTTTCGTCAAAATTATTTAGTTATTAAATAAAATTTTTAATTTGCAAAACTTTTGTAATTTATGATTTTTGTTCGTAAAACAATTTGCAAATATAGATACACCGTAGGCAAGGTGATTTAAATGCATTTATAAAAGAATTACCAATATATTGATCTCAAAACCAAATATTTATTTCCTTGCTTGGGGTGCCAAATTTAAAAATAAAAATGTTAAAGTTATTAAATTTTTTCTAGATCCTTTATTTGTAAACTGTTAGGAAAATTTAAATTATTAAAGATAGAACTAAACTGCCTTAAAGAAAAATGTACTTATATTTGTATCCCTCGTAGACAACCTCTGGTCATCTGAACTGGCGTAAGACTTGTTTTTTTATTGTTTGCTTGTTTGCATATCCAACTTTTTGTAGTCTAAGATTTTCTGAAATCGTTAAAGCTCAACTATAATGTGCATATGCAGGCTTAAGCCAACTTAAACAACTGTGCAAATACCTAATAATCATATGTGGCTAACTATAATGTACTTAACAAAACTTTTCGTCAAGTTTCGTTAAATGTCCATTGCTTAAGCTAAGAACGAAACTGATCGCACATTCCGTACGGAAACAGCTGATTTTGCATTGTGTTATAGACACATTAGTAAACAAAATCCTTTGGAGGGCAAGAAATATTTTATCTGAATTTAATAGAAAATGTACAAAGAGATTTTCTCTCGTATATGACAAAAGAGACGCGTTTATTGATAACGCTTCTTCAAAGTAACGAGGTCCTTTAAAATGTTATTTTCTTTTCCATTTTTTTAACACACAATTTTTAATAAAATTTAATTTTTTATTGCTTATAAATTCAATGATGCACACAGTTGCATTTTTAGTACTTTTGGTCCAAATAATACAGCGATATGTGTAATTTTTCCTTCGTAATTTTCTTAAAACTATTAACAAAAAATTAAAAATTTGTTTAAGGATGACATTAAGTATACAAAATATGATTATTAAACGCCTTTTTGCTAATAAATTTCATTTATTTAGAACGAAATTATTTTTCTGCAAAAGAACGAATAAAATAAATGTGCAACTGTGCATAATAATTTCTATACTCACGTAAGTACAATATAGCCACGTAAAAGTCTTCAATAATTCGCTTAAACAGACTTTTCGTCGAACTTTTGACATTAGCTTAAGCCAAATTATGCATATTATAGTTGGGCCTTTAATGTTTCTTAGTGGGTGGTGTCCCACAGAAAACAAGAAAACCTTTTTTTCTCTTACAGTATTAAATACAACGTAAATGTATAAAACACAAAACTCACATACATATGTATGTCTGATTTGTATGTATTTGTATGCAATTTCAATATGTGCATTATTCACTCTACATTCATACAGTTTTGCGACAGAAAACTAAAAGAAGTTATTTTTAGCTTAACCTATGTATTTTTAAATGGCCTTGGATCGTGTACGAATGAGCGCGAATTTAAAATAACGAAGCGATAATCTTGAAATAACCAAATAACTGAACAATGATATTGTCTGTTTTCGTTGTAAATAATAAATACAAATGAAAATCATAAATAGAAAGATAAAAATGAGCGCCATCTAAAGTACGACAAATTAAAAACAAAATCATTCGTACAAACACATGTTCATGCATGGGTTCGCAACTTACAACCCAGCAAGCAGACAGTTAAACATGAATTAAAATTTCAATGCGGCATTTTGCACGGATAGGGGGAATGGGTTATATTTTTTTCTATGTTATATAAAAGTTATATTTATTATCAAATGTAATATTTTATTTTATTTATTAAAAAAACATCTTGAGTGTGAGAATTATTATTTCTCTAATATTATGAAAACTTTTATTCTAAAATATAAATGTATAATTAAACAAAAAAAACCTAACGGGCTGCTTTTATATTTAAAATAAAAAAAATAATTCATGTAAAGCAGAATTGAATTTGCTGCAATAGGAAAATATTTCTTTCACTAACATTGTTTTATTTTTATTATTTATTTGCATTTTTATTCTCACACATATGTATGTATATACATATATATGACATTTATGCCAACTATAGTCAACTATCTGCCCTTATATTTCCATTACAAAATCAGTATTGCTCAGAATGAAAATATTAAACAACTTCAGCCATTATAAATTTGGAAACGTCATTTAATGCACTCATTTTCAAATCGAGTACACGAGAAAGATGTATTCGTATAATTCAAAACACTCCTTACAAATCGAATTGAGTAAAAAATTATAAAATAAACGTTATTAAAAATAAATCTAAATGGATATTTATGTTTTACTTTTAGGAAAAACATTTGACAATAAGTTAGCAACAAATCATGACTGTTGAAGGGTAATTATAAAAAAGTCATCACTCAGAAAAATTTTCTAAAAAAAGATTTACACGAATGAAATTTTTAAACTTTTTAGAGAAAAATTATGACTAACGAAGTTGTTCTAGTAAAAAAATTTTCTGATAAAAATCATAACATGTATAACATATATTCTACAGCAAAATAGATTTTAATTCAATATTAAGCTTATAATTGAATAGACGTGAATTTGATAACAAATTTTAATTTAAAAAAAAAAACACAATTATCACTTTATACTTAATGAAAGTAAAAAAGCTACGAAAAAATACAAAAAACAAATTTATCATACTACATTACATATATTTCTATATCTACTTCCATTTCTTTTCCTTTGAAATAACTTTAAGTAGAAATAAAAATCGTTATTGAGATTTTTTTTTGTTAATTTCAAGTTTTCAAGTTCTAGTCTAATTTTTAAATAAAGCTGACGTGTTTGCTGGGTTAAGTATTATATTTTTTATAAAAACCACATGCTTAATTAAAAAGTATTTTCGTTCACATTTCTTAACAATAACATTTTTTTAAAAATATGTTAAAATTTTTTAAGCGCCAGTCAATGGACTTCTGCATATTTATTGAAACTATTGTAAAAAAGTAGGCCTATAGAAATAAAAAAAAATGAAAAACATGCACTGCGTCAGAAAACTTCTTACAAACTATAACTCGTATTTACATGTATTCTTCCCTGGACATTTATTTTTTTCCTGTAAATAATCTAAATGGATAATTATAGATTCAAGATGCTTAGCGAAAATGTCATTTTCATAAATTCAATATTTTGTTTTATATTTTTCTTTCTTCCCAGGACATTTATTTGCTTCCTGAAAACATTCTAAATGAAAAATTATACCATCAAGGCGCTTGGTGAACATGTCACTTTCATAAAAGGGACTTTATAAATTCAATATTTTGTATCATATTTTTCTTTCAGGAAGATTAAAAATTATAGCCACATGGAAATAATTTCCTGTCTGTTATATTATAGAACATAACTTATTTTTATGAAAGCATGTTAGGGAGTCATTTATATGGTCTTGTCAGCTTCTCTGTAATAAAGATATTTTATATAGTATTTACGAGTATTTAACAATTATTTTGCAATTTTGAGGTGATTGAGAAAGTCAACACAAAATATTAAATCTCAGATACTTGAGGTATGTTTCGGATCATTATAATGCTGGACATGCTATATCAGAAGATTAATTTCATTTTTATGTGCTCCTTGGCAAGTCTATTGCATTATAAATATTGTTACCAAACATAAGCGGAAGCATATAGTTGATGTTAATTTTGTTCTCACTTTCAATTAGGAAAAACAACTTTCGTTTGTTTTATATCCAGCTTTGAAAGTTAATATTGTTAGCGTTTGGAATTCTTCCTAAATAAGGTAGAATATTGGACAGGCATTCAAGGTTGTTGCTGAACCTTGAATGCCTTAAAATTAACATATTTTTCTTTTTATTGCAAAGTTTTATTTTTTGGAAAACAACTATATTTAAATTTGTATTCAAAAACCAGCAACAATTAAATTGTCTTTACAATTTTTATTGAGGAAGCGCCGACTAATCGCGCGCCAAATTAAAAATTGTAAATAAAGGACTATTATTAGGAACTTTAGTGTTTGTGCTCAGCTTTATATTTTTATATATTTCTGGTACATGCCATTGATACCCGCAACACAAAAAATACAATAGGCTACACGACTAGTGCACGTAGTTTGTAGTTGGGGAAATAAAGGATTTAAAGTTTTCTCGTTAATAAAAACATTAATTTTTAAAATGCTCTCTTGAATTTCGTTAAGGAATTCTTGATCCAGCAGTTTCTTAATTGATAATTATTTGATTGCACATTGCGCCTGTATCAGCAGACGGCACTTGTTGCTTTCATTATTCTGCAGTATATAAAATCTGTGTGGTGTATCTGTATGCCAAGCGAACAACCAGTTTAAAAAATTTTAATGGAAAGCACGCCGCTTGTTAAGTTGTTTTCTTACTCAGCTTTTAAATGATTAAAGATAAGAAGAGAGTAAAAGTGGAATGATAAATAAAAGTTAAGGGGTTTGACAGTGCTTTTAAAAAGATGTTTAATATGGATACATGACTGTAACTGTGTGATTCGATTTACATCCGCACCTGGCCATGAAGCCTTAATCAGATGGTGGACCAAACCACTGCATAATTTGGAACGTCATGCTCGTCCTAGGAAGCCGAAGCTATAATTCTAAACAACAGAACTTTCTAGTTGCAACTTCGATGATTCCAGAGCAGGGCTGCAACTCATCACTCCTTGCTTAAGAGTTGGAGACTTTCCAACTCCTGTCCAGAACACATGTCTAGCATGCTCACTGCACTGGATCATTCACTTAGGGTGTCATTAACAGTGAGATGATCCTGGCCACCATAATAACCATTATACTGTTATGGAGCCGCGAAACCACAACCACCACGATACTCCCATATAGGAGTCAACCCCAATAATCAGCCAGAGAACTATTAAATGTCTAAAGAGACAAATAATGAACTCTGCGAGCTTACTGATTCCCGTGGAAATAAAGTGGCGTTTCCAGTTGTACCCCTGCTGACTTCAGGGGACTGGGCTCCCTTTTTCCGCTTGTTGCACTGTGTCTAGATAGTCGAAGTTCTGTAAAGACCATATATATATGTGCCCCCGGGGGATACATGACTGTGACTATATAATTTTTTGCGGGTGACAGGGTAGTTATTATGGCCTGAATGTTTGCCTGGATGTTTTGATTCGTTGGTTGTCCAGTTGCTGTGCTGTATTGAAAATAAATTGTTTTAACTGGTTTTTTAAGCGGTTTGACTATTAGCGGTTACATTTATCTAACAATACTAAATTTATAATATTAAATTTATATTTATTGACAGCACATAAAGCTGCGTCTCATTGTCTGCCTTCCTATAACATATGTGATTGTGTTATTGTTACCATACGATCAAAGTAATAAAAATATCAGCAAAATGTTTTGTGCATATTTGAGTAAATCTGAATTATCAGACTTTAAATATTCTTAACTTTTAAATCTGGATAATTGCGGAATATTAAACTCAATTTTATTTAACTCTTTTTTTACATTAATAGTTTTTTACTCACGTTTTTTAAATAGTGCTGTCCTTTATATTTGGAATAAGAAAAACGCAGAAAATAAAAATAGTCACAGAATAGCAAGTGTTTTATAAGCCAAATTCATATATTTTATGATTTTTATATTTCGAAAAACATTGTTAAATAAACTTATCTATAGAAATAGCGATTTAGCTGCCTCATGCAATAAACCAAAATTTTAAATAGAGTTTTATAAATATTTTTTTTTACTATTTAAAAAGGGTTATTCCTTTCTTTTTTTGCAAATATCTATAGTTTTATAATTATTAAAAAATATGATTAAAATACCTGTGAGTGTGTCTAAATATAAACAGCCAAAGAAAAAAGTTTGGCACCATTTCTCCTCTGTTTTTAATTGATTTTGTTAATTTTTTTTTTAATATAGTCCTATCTTTGCTAAACTTCTTCTATCTTACTTGAATCGTTGAAGGGATTTAGGGAAATTTAATTAATATTTAAATAAGTCTACTTTCGAATCAGCGATATCCAATTTTTGTTTCTTATTTCCAGAATCACTATTTAATTATGCGTTATTCGGTTATTGGCGACACTAAACAATAATTTGGTTATATGTGTTGTTATCATCAATATCAGCGTCTGAAGTTGCAAATCTGGTTTTCTGCAGGTGTTTATTAACATATTTCTTTATTTTTACTATAATGTTTCTTTTTTTCTTTTATCAAATATTTCAATTTGTATTTTCGACATTTTTTATTTTATTTTTTTTTTCACGTTTTATTTAAGAAACTAGATGCTCGTGTTATACATACAAGTAAATAAGTACATCAATGCTTGTTTTTTTATTTATAACACAGTTTTATATTAAACGAAATACTTATTCAATATTTTATTTTATAAACAAAAAATGCCTCCTTTTGGTCTCTATATATGTGTTTCCTTCACTTCTATACATTCGAATAATTTAAAATACTTACACAGTGTAGTCAGCTGGGTAAGTTCTCTACTGTTTAGCGGATTAATTATATTACAGCTAGTTACAGTTAATATTTTACTTTAAGTCTAACTGCGTTAAATAGACCTCTAAAGGATCCAAATTATTCGTTGCTTTATAATGCTTTCATCTATTTTTTGAGGCGATATGTGCCATATTGAAAAAAAACAGCCATTTTATTAACTCTGCAAATTGTAGCCAAACCTGCAGGAAATATTTTCATCTGAGCAGTGAAAACTACTTTCGAGGAATACCTTTTCTAACACACGCAAAAGATTTTATTCTTTTTTGATTTTGGTTAAATAAAAACGCAACTCAGCAACACAGTATCTAAACCAACCCAAGAGATCTATTGCTTTCAGTGGTGTTTGTTTTATTTTATTTATTTGTGTTTTATTTTCTACGCATTGTTTCAAGCACGCAGACAAACGTAAACAAATTTCGTTAATAGAACGTGGTGGAATGTTGTTGCTGCTGCATTTATTTTTTTTTATTCGTTCCCGGTTGTTGCTTTGTTGTTTTTTCCGTTTTATTTTTGGTTACACTGAGCGAGCGCATTCATTCAAAGGTTTTGTTGGTTGTTTTGATTTGTTTGCCAAAAACTGGATTTTCTAAAAATAGACCGTGGGGAAATATTTAGAAGCGCCCCACATGTGCGCTATACTTGCATACAGTATTAATGCAGACATATTTGTATATTTGTATGTTTTTGTATACCTACGAATATTTGTATGTTCTTGAAAATACGAACGTGTGTGCGAACAACAAAAAAAAACAAAAAAACAAAAAGTGCAATAAATTCAACTAGTTGTCTACTTTTGATCAGTGTCTTTAGTTCTGTTTTATTTTAAAAACATCATGTTCTCTTATGAAATAACTGTTGCTAATAACATAAACATGATAAATAGATTATGGTAAATACAATTCACCGCGTATAGAATGATTATTTAAAAAGTGCTTTCGCCTCAAGCTTTAATTAAATAAGCGTGCATATATTTATACACGAGTTCGACAGGTATCTAGACTTCACGTATATAGGTGCGACTAGGCTTTCATTGCTCATTCACCTTTATGGATAGGACGATATATTTGTTTAGAATTCTCTTTTCTCATCTCAATTTCATAGCGTGCATACTATAGAACATTACTTCTTTACCTTACCTCTTCATAGTTGTAGCAGTACGACATGTATTCCACCGAGTATCAATTATATCAAACGGAATCTGAAGGTATCGTTTGGGATAAATGATCAAACTAAAATTATTTTATGGTAATTTTATAGACTTACTGTAGGAAGAAAATTGTCGCTTGGAATAATAAATAATTTTAGTTCAAATGACTTTATGTTTTTTAGTTGATTTTATAGTTAACAGCATTTAATTTAAAAATTTATTATATTGCACGACTTGAATTCCTTGTTTGCTAATAAGGTGCTTCGATGTAGAAATCTAACATTTTATTTTGTGTCATTTACTTAAATAAACCCAAACTTAAATCAATCGCGAATGTACTCACACACACAAAAATGATAGGAGCATAGTTGTGTTCCTTTATCATTTCTGTAAATGTATTTGTTGCTTTTTCCATTAAGGAACGTGAGATTGTGTTTTAGTTCATAGAAAAATAAATAAAGATTCTATGTACGGAGGGAGATGTGTTAAAGAAAGTACGGAAGTTGTCAGCTGTGCAAGATGTCCATAGTAGTAAAACAGTTAATAGTGATTTTAATGAACCTTTTTTTGTAGTCTTCCTTTTTTACTTTGCCTTCTTAACCTTGTTACTGCTGCGTTCACCATAAAAGGTTGCATTTGATTGAAGTTTAGTTTCCTTATGGTTGCACAAGTTTAATAATTGTCGTTATTACTTGGCCGTACTTAAAATGGTCATAACACATTTCCACTTTTGAAATATACTTGAGTAAAATAAGAAGACAGGTCTTGATACTCATTGTGATTTGCAATTTCACTTTCATTTCAACATCGATTTGAAGCAACATCATCATTGTTAGTAACGACATTGTGTGCAACATAATGTTGTCCTGATTAACCAAGTAAGGAAAAAACAAAAAAACAAAACAAAACAAAACATACAGCAGCAAAGCAAGACGTACAAACAGATCGACACTGTCATAATGGTCTCTTACTTATAATAATTTATTTATAACTTTTTATATTTATAAATAAATGGATGTTGATTATAATTGAAATAAGAAAAGATGTTTATATGATTCAGCTTTAATTTAAATGTTTTAAATAAGTTGATGAACTGGTTTTGCATTGGCAAGGATTACATACATACTTGTAGTTATTTATATTCGTACGTATATATTCGTACGTTATCAAACATACACATGCACATGGACATTCACGTCTGTACAGTGCAGATATAAATTCGTCATTTAATGCATCTGCAACGCTATTAAAGACTTCAAAATATGGGGTTTTTAATGTCTACTTTTACAGTAAATACAATCGAATACTGTTGAAGTCATGTTGTCATTAAAAATACTTTAGTGGAGAAATAAATTAATAAAGTTTTTATAAAAAAAATTCTGATTTTAAGCAGCAATACGAGTTTTTGTCTTTAATTTTCTTAGTTGATTTAAAGCGTGTTTTTCGCATACACAATTAATTCTAAATAGTGTTATGAAAAAATGCGTATTTCCTTGATAAGATTTATACAAATAATTTATAACGTCTTTCTTATCGTCGTGTGATAACACGTTTACTCAGTCGCTTTGAACAAAATCTTTTCATTTTAAAGCTGTTAGAAATGCTTGTGTTTTAAGAACTTATACGGATAATATTTTAACCTCCTATATTTTCTTTCTATAATTTTTTGGTAGATCTGTGCCCAGTTTTAGTTTTTTTTATTATAATTTTAATGGCATTTTATATTTTTTCTCGCATATCTAACACTTGTCGCCTACACTTGTGATGACAGCTATATTTATATTTTTTAGCTTAAAGCGTTAGAAAATTTAGTAATAGAGTACAAATACAAAATTCAATAGACTTTGCTTAGGAACAAAAAAAAAGAAAAACAAAACAAAACTAAAGAAACTCACAAAATCTTAATATAAATTCAGGCATCAGTGTATGATTTCTTATGAAGTTTATTTTTATTTTACTTATACAAACTCTTAGCTGCACAAACACATACATACACACATATCCAGACTTAGTTTATTGGCCCATGTGGAGTGCTCTATATTGAGATGAATACACAAAAAGAAAAATATTGAAAATATGCAAATATATTCCCCGATATGTTATCACACAACAAATGTTACAACAAATGAATATTATTTACAAAGAATACATTTTTATTAATTATTTTTAATCTTATCAACAACAAGTTTTATGCTAAAGAGACACATATTCCTATAGAATAAACGAAGAGAAAAAAAGAAAATTTATTTTTTTTTCTGAGTGTGTTTTATTTTTATTTTTTATTTTTTATATTTTTTTTTTCTCAAAATCAAATCATAAACTTTGTTTGTGGTGGTTAAATTTTTGCTGCTTCTATTGTTGTTGCTTTGGACGTTGATGCTTGCTGTGTTGTTGCTATTATAATAGAAGTAGTTACACAACTTTGTTACGATCGCACTCCGTTGGTTAAAGCTATTTTTAGATTTTTCAGTTTATTTTTATTTTATAGCTGGTTTTTTGTTATTTATTTATATACTTCAACGACAAGAACAACAACAACAACAACAACAATAGCAACAATTGTACTGACATAACAAAAAAATGAAACAAAAATAATGGAAATAATAATAAAAATAAGTACAACAATTGCTTTGAAAGCAATATATGCCTGTAAAATTAAACGCTTATACACAGGTTCTATAACATTAAACTTGTAAATGGAGACATTTATTCAAATGCAACCGCAGCATTTAAATTCATTAGAATTTTTGATTAGTTCAATCTGTTTAAGATACAGATTCCTGTATTATATTTGTATTTATTTTTTTTAGGTTTTGCTTTTTGATTATATTTAAGAAAAAAAATAACAAAAACAAAACCCCATAGAAACTGTTTAATAAAGGGTGTGGTTTGAGGCCAAGTGGAGAATTTCTTATACTCTTAGATTATATTATTTAGTTAATATATTAATTTACTATTTGGGGTTTTATTTTATTATAAATTTAAATTGTTTAGTTAATGAATGAGTAAGTTAATGAATTTTGTTTTGAATATGAATAAAAATTATTAAAATAAAAAACAAAAAAGATTATATGGTGGTTTATTTGCAATAGATAACAATAATCTAAAATAAAAGACATTTATAAAAAGAGTAAAGTATTATTATTTGTAGCTTTATTTTAGCTAGAAAGACCGCTTTCAGACAGGCAAATTTTACTTTGACAAAGTTTTTTTAATTTTCTTTTAAACTTTCTTTGGTGTTCAAACACAAAAAGTTTTCTTTTACAAATTTTGTTTTAGTCAATGTAATCTGTAATGTAATCTGTGTATAAGTACAACTGTGTATAAGCGACGAAAGAAAAACAAAGCAACTTTGCGAGTATATCAAAGTCTGTACTCTCAATCATGCTTTCTCCCTCGCTCTCACATAAAATCAAAACTTTGCAAAGTAAAATTTGCCTGTCTGAAAGGGGTCAAATTCGAAAAGAAATGAAATTATTGATAATTTCTTGTTTTTGAATATTTGTATGTGTATTTTTCGCGTGTAGTGGTAATAATTTAAAGAGTCATTTTTTATTAAAATATTTAATCGATTTAGATGAGCTAAAGATGTCGCACACCAATATGTATTAACAAATCCGTTGAAAAGGGTTTTAAGTTATTTTCAAACATATAAAAATTTTCTTTTAATGGAAGTAAAATGGAAGGTTAATTGACATTACTTTGAATAATGATAATGAAATAAATTTTGCTTTACTATATTTTAGTTTGCCTACTTAGTGTACGCACACAAGGTACGGGGCTTATTAATGCTTTAAAACTATTTAATGATACCACATTCCAACATTAATGAAATTGAGCATTAATAATGGGAGTAATTATATACTCCCATGTGCATTGAACATTTTTCGTCCGTTCTTGTATTAGTTAGCTTAACTGAGAATGTGTTATAAAGTTAAGGGATTAAAAATCTAAATGAAATTTTTATTAAAAAGTCACATAATTAAAGCAATCAATCATATAATTAATATTTATTAAAATATTCATTCCGAAATAGTGATTAATGATAAAGTCAATCGCTTATTCTAATTCCTATTTAGTTGGTTAATGTTTACCATGTGCACGAATTAAAGCAGATAGATGCGAAAAATATTGACAAAAAATTTGATTTGCTGTTTTTTAAAGGATGAGCCGCTTATTAAAATATTTCTCTTTTTTTCTCTTTCAATGTTAAATTTTCCAACAAATTTTTTTTTTACTCATATCAATCAATCTTTCAATAAAATTTTATTAGGTTTGAACACAAGTTTATAAAATATTAATTGAGAAACACTGTTTGTAGTTATTTACGTTAATTGTGCTTGACAACAAAACAAAACATAAAAAAAAAATTAGTTTTTTATTGCAAATATTATTATTATTATTGTTGTTATTGTTATGTAAGTGCAAGTTGTTAAAAGATTTTATAATTTTCTTTACACATTTTGCGTAAAAATAAACATTTAAGTGCTTTTTACGCCTGACAACATTGCAAATAAATTAGTAGTTTTCTCTTAGGCAGAGTTCGTTATTGTACATGATCAACTGCAAATAGAACAGTAATAGTCAAATCGTTGAATGCCTCTTCAATAACTTTATTATTCAGTTAATTGTCTTATTATTACTGTTCTAAGTAAATAATCCCTTTTTAATTAAAATAACTTATGAAATGAAAATGAAGCATACAAACAATAGAAGAACTTGTGTTACTTTTTTGAGCAAAGTAGTCAAATATCTTTAATAAGGACAACAACAAATAAAAAAATATATTTTTATTTATTGCATTAAATTCTATTTAATACAAAAAGCCTGTTTTTAATATTTTTGATTGTAGAAATATGTAGAAGTATCGTTTTTTAGCTTTATTTTTAACTTGTATTTTTTACGGATTAACAAATTGATGTTATGCGGGCTATGGTTTACTCAAATGATGCTAATGAATTCCTTAATAGTGTGTGTCGTGATAATAGCATGGCAGAATTGCATGTAGCTACAAATAAATATCTACCTGAAGACTTTCTCCAAAAGTAAAATATTTTTCAGTTTATCCTCTTCCAGATTTTAATATCGGAGCGCCAATATGGCGGCTTCAACGGATTTCGGCTTATTACTTTCAATATCTAAAATAATATATTATTTCTACTAGGTGCCTGGATTGTCGAAAAGTACTTTATATTGTTGGTTTAGGCTCGGTCAAGGGAGTTCAAGAAATATTGTTTGTGGTTCTTCCAATTCTCACCGAAATGTTAATGAGAAAGAAGTATAAAAATATTATATTCGTCTGCTTAAAAAACTTCTCTATTAATAGCAAAGGAAAATTTCATTTGTAAGTTTGATCTAGAGAAAAACAAAAAGCAAAAGCATGCCAAGCCCTTCCGTACATTATCTTACCAAGAAAGTTTGAAATAAAAGAAAAGACAGATAAATAAAAAAAAGAAAACTGTAAGTCATTACAATTATGCGTTTAAAATGTTGCTTTACTTTGATAATATACTTTTTCTTACAGAGTTGCCATGTTTCAATTTCTTTTACCCGTTTACGTAAGAAAGTTTTACTAAAAATAAATTTCAAAAAATGAACGAAAAAATTGTAAGAATTTTTTAAATTGCTTTTGGAACCGCTCTCTGTAATAAATTGTGACGACGCTTTATTTGCTCGTTAAATAAAAATCAAATTGATTTCAAATAATTTCAAGTTTGCGAATTACAACTTAATTAATTCAAAATGAAATAATTGTTACTTTCTGAACTATAATTAACAAAAAACCAATTTATGTTGTTTGATTTAAATTGTCAATAATCAAAACTAGACTTTAAGACTTTCCGCACACTTAGATATTTAAAAAAGAATTTTTTTATGGTATGAATTATATTGATTCCAAACTTGTAGTAAACGTCACTGGCAACTGACACTCGCAAGATTTTCAAAGTTTTATCACGTCTTTTCAAAATAATTTGTTTTTATTTGATATTATTTTTTAATTCATATTGTTTATTCTTCAGTTGCCCTGTATTTGTTTCTAGTGTATTTAAATTAAAATCTACATGTGTAGATGAATGTGTGTGCCTTCATGCAAGTACATACGTGTGCAAGAACATGTCATTTTTATAAGTTCTTTGCTTGTCACGTATTAAGCTCTAAATACGTAACGATAATCATATAAATCGTGTTACCATTGTGCGATCTTGTCACATCTTTAAAAGGTTTCTTTTTTGTTGCTGTTGCTATTTCGTAGTCATATTTAAAAACAAAAGAAAAATATTTTCCGCTACTTTTCTTTAAAGAAAAATATAATTAACAATAATTTCTTAATTGTTAAAATAAATACTCTACATTATTGGTAACAAGTTAAAAAAATATATTCAGCCCAATCATGAATAAAAATTCGGCGTGAGTTTTCTCCCTTTTCCCTTTTCTCCTATTATGAATAAATATGTTCCCTTTTTTTCAACTGTGAGAAGAGAAAAAAATTCGGCGGGGAAAAAATGTAGGTATCATAAATGAAAAAAAGAGAGAAAACATTGCTGTTTTTCAAGTTTTTTTCCACCTGCTATATAGAAGGGAGTTTGCACGAAAATGTAAGTAATGTTTGGTTTTAAAATTTTTTTAGTTCTATAATTTTTGATTTTAGGCCAAAAAACACAAATAAACAGCAAATGCAGCATTTGCTTACCATATTGGAAGCAAACGCAGATATAGCGTGCGGGTTTTTTTAAAGGCAACAAAGAGGCACTCCAATAATTTTTGAAAAAAAAGCCTATTTTTTGATTTTTCATTTTATAGTTTAATTTATTTAATTAAATTAAAAACAAAATTTTCCGATGAACGTTTGTAAATAAATAAAAAATCTTAAGTTACAAACAAAAAAAGGAAAAACAAATGTAAATAAACCAGAGTAGCGAAGTGTTCATCCACTGTTCGTACATGTATGAATATTTACATATCATTTTTTAGCCGCTTCTTCTCATACATGTGTGAGAGACTGAAAAATATTTTGCGTTTTCTCATTTATGAATGCGACGATTTATTTTTTTCTTTCTATTCATAAGTGAAAAAATGAGAAACACACAAGTGTTCATTTTTGAATATGTACAATTTTGATAATTTTTCATAAATGAAAAGATCGTAAAAATATGTGCGTTAAGCATTCGCGTACATAAACGCACATATTTGATAATGCGCAATTGTCGGCGTATGCAGGAAAAAAAATGTTTTTTTTTTATTTCTTTTAGAATATATTGCAATATTGTGTTTTGAGTTAATATGTACCCATGTGTTTTTACTACATTTTACGGTAAACTGCGATCGTAGGTAGAAAATTTTTTCACGTTCATTTATGAGAAATTTTATAAAATTTCAACGTTCATAAATGAACATGTACATTTATGAAAAATAACATTAATGAGAATTAGCTAATTTATAATTTATCACATATGAATAAGACTAATAATTCTTGTTGTGCGCATTCATGTATGAACATAAGCAGAACATTTTTTCTTGTTCGTTTATGCGCGTGAAAAATAAATATAAAATTTTAGATTTCTCATTTATGAAAAATATCATGAATGTTGATTTCTGAATGTTCATAAATGAAAAATTCTGAACCCTGAAATAAACAAAACAGTTGGTTATAAAACTCAATGATGCCACTTTTTAATGTATTTTGTTCCCGCGGAATTTGTGATTGGAGGAATTTTTTCTCGAGAAAATTATTTTCCGTGAGAAAGAAATTCCTAGGGAATATTCGTGATTGGACTGATTACTTTCTTATTCGTCAGTATCTGACTTTTTCTTTAGATATTTTATTATCCTGGCTATAATATTCCAAAGGGTAACGAAATATAGAAAATAACAAAAAAGAAGCAAAAACACAAAAAACTGCAAATCTTGCTAATTTTTATTTCTATGAATAACGAGAAAGGTCTGGTTACTGTTGAAATAGAATGAAAATTAAATATTCTCTTTGTGCCACTTTAAAAAAGAAAAATCACCTTTTTGCACAAGGGGTAATATAACACAACGGTAACACTAAATTTGAATAGAAAAGGAAATAGGGAACATTAAATATGTAGAAAAATAAAAACTTACAAAAGAATAAATAACTATCTGTTAAAATTAGTTACTCTCTGAACCAAGAGATCCTTTTTACATGTTCACAGGCATGTTAATATGGGGATTTAAATAAAATTTTTTCAAATTAATTTTATTTTATTTTTTACATGGTACACACACTAAATTTTTGTTAATTGTACATATGTGTACATAGATAACAAGCTTTAAAGTTGATCTATTCTCTAAAATTTAAATTTTTGGAAAAACAAAATTAGGCATCATTTTTTAATTAAATCTAAAGCAGGACACATTTTTTTAATTAATAACAACGACAGTATTTATATTTGTGAGGTTTTTTTTTGGGGAAATAAACAAATTGCTTTACAAATTAGTACTGTAAATAATATTTAAATTGCCTACAACATCAAAAACAGTCCTAAGAACTAAAACAATTTCACACAAAATTAATCTCTCTTTGTCAATGTTGCTTTAATTAGTTAAGCACCAAGGGGCTTGGCAGAAGTCTCTGAGTATTGTGATGTTGTAATGGTATAATTTTATTGTTAGCCTTGAGTGCTATTTGGAACTTTCCATAAGTACTTATAAAACTTAGTCGGAAGTGTCCTTTAAATATCTTCCCTAAGTGTAAACTTTACACTATTTATATTGCTTTTCGGCAGCTCGAAAAGTTTCGAACCAGTTTAAGTTCTTACTTTTCATTTGTTGCACAATCGGCTGTCTTCAAAATCCAATATGTTATTCAAAATTAGGTTTTTCTTATGTATTAATATTTAATGTTTTCTCAAATAGTTTTACAGCGTAAATAGAACTTTAACGCTGTGTTATTTTACATCTGTGTAATCTTTTTATTGACTTAGCTTTTACGGCATCTACAGAACGCTTTCATTCTGATGGCTTAAAATACCATTGTAGTTATAGGTTGAAAAATATGTTTTTGTTCCTCTTTACAAGTTGTCAGTGCGACGGATATGAGTATAGTGTTCCTTTTGTCGATATTAAGGCATTCATGCTAAAGGCGACTAAATCCAAGTATACTTTAAGGCATTTCAATTTAAAGAATTTCATATGGAGAAATCAACATTTGATGATGCTACAACTCAAAGTTATAAAAATGTTTCAAAATGATGGCATATAAAAAAGGTACAGTCTTGTATCCTTTAAACAAAACGGATTAAAAAGTCGATAAAGCAGAAAATAGTTGTAAATTCAACGAATTATTCAAACTGTCATTCATTCAATACTAACGCCCTCCTAAATATTAAAGTCTTGATCAAAAACAGTGATTGCATGTTCTATTTTAGTCTTACAAATTTGAACACTTAAAACCTTTAGACATATAACTTCCTATCAGAAATGCAATATGCAAATAAATGCAATCATTTAAATAGCTTAAAATATCAAACTTTTTAATAATTTCATTGCGATTAATTTTTCATATGAATAAAATGAAGAAAAAAAAATAAAATTATGAGTTCACCTTTCATCGGTGGTAGGAGTACAGAATTTTGTTTGGTTTAGAAAAGAAGTCCAGATTAGAAGACGATGACAATAAGTCGGTAAAGGAGAACGTAATTAGAGAAACAATTCTTGGCGTCTGTAAGGTGAAGCAAGCACATTGTAAAAGAAATAAAACTGTTATTGAGTAGCTATGATAGATGAGTTAACGAAAACGCTTTTGTATAAAAACAACAGCTGAGATTATCAACGAGCATCAGGAAAGCGATTAAGATAATTCGAGAAGCTACAATATAGCAATCCACCATGTGTGGTGACATTCGTGATTAGTTGCTTTTAAAGGGATTAGTAAGCCTACTGTTGGCCGGATGGCTGGCCGAGTTTTTTTTTTTTTTTTTTTTTTTTTTTTTTTTTTTTAAAGAGAAGTAGCACTCTAGGCAACAATGCCTATTTTGCCAAGTACCGTGCTACCTTCGTTAGGAAAGGGATAGAGAAGATAGACAGGTGGTGAAAGTAGAAGGATAGTCGGAAATTAACTGCCGTATAAAGACATCACAGCGACCAGTGACTATGCCTTCATCGCTGAGCAGTCCCATCGACAGCCAATTTTTAATTTTGTAGTGAAAAAAACCAAGGTCTTCGTTGGGAATCGAACCCACAACCCCCACACTGACAAGCTAGCACACTACCTACTAGCCTATAAGGGCACATATGCTAAACAAGATTTTTAGTTTTATTTGGGTACGGTTTTCCGTCGACCCTCGTCAAATTTGGTTTGTGAACAAACCGGTTTCGGCTGTTTGCCATCTTCAGTGTTCTTTTCGTACTAGTTGCGTTCTATTGTCAGTTGTGTTTATATAGTTCGTGTCTCCCTTCGTGTTATTGCGTTCGTCCCTTTCTGTCTTTTTTGCCTGCATCTCTCCTTTTTCGTTTGTCTCTTTTTACCTAATTTGTCGATCCCTTTTTCATTCGACTTCTTTTTTTTTTTCTAACTAAATCCTTTTACGGTCATGCTTGCTGTCCGTTTTTTTTTATGTGTGAACCTATTGGGGGTTTTTTTTTTCTTTCCTATGTGACATAATAATCTGTAATTATACGTTTATGATGTTCTTTATTGCTTTGGTCTTGTGCACGTGAGTAACGTTTTTGTGTTGGTGTAGTGTTTGTTTTCCTGTAAAAATGTTTCAACGGTTCAAATATTGTGTCCGAAGCAGTGTTTATTTGTTCATTTATTATTCGTCCGTCAAATGTTTTTTGTTTGTATATTTCCATGTTCTCTAATACATTTAGTCTCCTTCCTTTGTGCTGGGTATGAAGCTGTTTAACCGTTGTCTTTATATGTCCTGGTGTACATTTGTTGTTAAATATATGGTTCGCAAAGTTCGATTCCGGAGTTGATTCTGGTTCTCGTAGTTTTTTGTTATAGTCTCTAATGTGTTCTCTAAATCTGGTCTTAATTTTCCGTCTTGTTTGCCCGATGTAGCTATAATGGCATGTACAAGTTAATTTGTACACTCCTTGTTTGTCTAGTATATTTGCCTCGGTTGTTCTATCCCGTAGTATTCTGCCTAGGTTGTTCCTTGTCCTGAATGCGGTATTGATGTTGTGTTTTCCAAAGCTACAGTCTTTGCTGCGTATATTTGTAAGAACGCATCTAAATTAAAAAAAGCTGTTAAATAAAAAGAATTACTTGCAATGTATATGCAATTAAAAAAAGAGGAAAAAATATCGTTTTTAATTTAAAAAATAAATTATTTTCATTTAAAAATCATATTTACGTTAAAATTAAAAGTATAATCGCTTTGATTATAACCTCAGAGATTTAAATTATAAAAGCCCTACAAATGAATCGATCATTAATTAATATTTTCCATTCGTACCACTTTTTTCGTCATGCTCTTTCTATTTTTCCTTATATTTTTAGCAAAGATTTTGACTTCACGTTTTGTAAAAACTCCCGCTAATTTTTTTATATCATTATTCTTAAAAACCCATGCTTAAAATCCCCCTTTTCTATGGTTTTATTCTGCGATGTTTTCCCTCAATTTGAAAATAAACTCTTTACTTAGTGGTTCGCTTTTAAAAGTCGAAAATCTTTAAGATAAAATCACATTCCTTTTTAAGAAAACAGACAAAAAAAATAAAAAATAAACAAATGAAATAAACGATACAACAGGCAATGTGATGATTTAACTTTAATTTTATTTTATTAATGCAGAACCTGAACAATAATTTTTCGGTTGGAAAGCCGAAATACTCAGAGTGAATATTCGATAAAATTACCGAATTTATTATTATTATTATTTTTTTAATATTTTGTTTATATAAATAACTGTCTTTATAAGACTATCACTGCGTTATGAATTAACAAAAATTTTATTAAAAACAAAAATATTTATTTTACTTTTAAAAATTGCCTGTTGAAATAAATAAGATGATAAACCTTTTTTCCAAATTCTTTGTTTAAATAATAAATAAAATATGTAAAAATTATTGCAAAATAAAACCGCATCCAGTGAAATAAGAAATTGTCGAGTACCTTATCTTGGCATGGCAGTTTATGAAACTCATAACAATGTCAACGTATGGTGGTTTCCAGTTGAATTTTGCCAATCACGTTATGGAAAACATTGCGATAATGGAACAAATTCCTGTACTTTAATTTCACTTATACTTGCAGATAAAATGTCTAAAGAAGATGTTAGTGGTGCTATTAGGACTCTGCCAAGACGAACTGTTGAAATATTTGGTGATGCAATGGATGAAGGCAACATTGTTTATGGCACCATATTTAATGTTGAAGAGGTTAAGCAAAAGAAAACAACTCCTAATCTAAATATACCCGAAGCCATGTCAGCTCTAGGAAGGCAAAGAAATTTGGGATTCAATTTGCGCGAATGGTTTTACACACATTTAACAGCAAATCCTCAAAAGGACACATATTTACAATCAGTTCCCGATCGCATAACCCAAGTATTAAAATTGGGAATACAACTCTTTAGACAACAGGCCGGCAACGGCAAGGGTAGAAACTTATTTGCTGCTTTAATAGCTGACAGCCGTACGACAGTATTCATATTTCAATTTTCACAAAACATTGTATCTTTTTTTGATTCACATCAACATGGCCGTCGGGCTGGCGCAGTAGTGGCGAAAACAACTATTGATGATTTGTCAAATTTAACCCATTGGTTTGTTCACATGATACAGGAAGTTTATCTTAGTCGTCCGCATATTTTTGAAATTTCATTTCTAACCACTAATGCCGACACTCCAAATACAGCATCATAATAAAGAATAAAGAAAAATTATTTAACCTGGATGATGGTTTTAACACAGCAATAAATCAATTCTTAAATAAATGTACAATAACTTATAGATTAAGTATGAAATTTAACAGTTACCAGAACATCAAAAATTAAAATAATTAAACCGAATGTATGAAATTAAAATAAATATACTAAATACAACAAACTCAACTATTTTTTTATATTTTTATAATTTTTATTGAAAACCATACACATGTTGAGTGAAAAATCTTAATCTGAATAATAATAATGGCAAATTTTATAAAATTATAACCGATTTATTTTTACATTGACAGAGAGCTGAAAAAAGAAAAAAAAATGTTAAAACAAAAGTGCGGTTTTTAAAATCGCTCATATATTTTTGTCCAAAAAAATTTTTGAAAAAGAAGTCAATGTAAAATTGCGAATGATTAATTTAATTTCAGCGAATGCAAATGAAAATCAATTATACGCCTCCAATTGAATTTTGTAAAAAAAAAAAATTGTATCTTTTTAGTTCAAAACATTGCTACTCATAGGAGTCGCGCTGAACGGCCCCGGCCTAAGGGGCCATGACGCGGTGGCCCTTAATTATCTTAAAATTGCTCTCGGTGGCAGTAATAATGGTTTCGGGTCTTAAGGTGATGCGTGATGAAAACAATCGCACTATTATAAATGTTGGCTATCTAACCGCCTTAACTGGTGAACTCAAAGATAAGCAGGGTCTAGCCATATCCGGAGCACTTACTATGGCCTTGGATGAGGTTAGTTGTGTATACAAATTTTTGCTTTAACAATTTCTTACTTAAATTAAAATGAGATATTTTAACAGATCAATAACGATTCAAATTTACTGCCCAACGTTTCTTTAAAACTGCGCTGGAACGATACCAAAGGTGATACCGTATTGGCCACCAAAGCCATAACAGAAATGATATGTGACGGTATTGCCATGATATTTGGTCCTGAAGGCCACTGTTATGTTGAAGCAATTGTCACTCAAAGTCGAAACATTCCAATGATATCCTATGTAAGTAACCAAACAAATAAAAAAAAATAAAAACTAACGTTTAAAAAAAAAAACAAAATAAAATAAATAACCAAATTCTCCTATTGATATAACATACAAAATTGAATAAAATTAAATCAGTTTTCTTAAATTAAATTAGTTTTCACCAATTTCAAATCATATCCTTGTTAACAGTTAAATTCATGATTTCATCGCAAAGCGGAAAATCGAACAATAACTTAGGAATTTAATACTTTTCTTTTTTTCTTCTTCTTCTTCTAGTTGTAGCATATAATTTTATTTCTAAATATTTTTATTTAATTTCTTTGCTTGCTTAGTGTAACATTAAATAATGCAGCTGCAGCCTATGGAAATAGAATTAAAATAAAACTGCATAGTTTTCGCTATTTCTGAAATCTTAATAGATAGATAAATTTACAACGTGTGTGTGTAAAATTATGTCATCTATAGCAACAAGTAAAAAGTGAAACTTCAAATTTTAGAGTGACCCAACAATAACGTTATTTTTACATAGGTAATATTGTTTCTGAACCGTAAGAGTCAGAACAAAAACAAAAAATTAACTAAAATATAAAGAGTGTTCCCCATGACTGCTATAAAAATAGGTGTAACCAATAAGTATAATGATTTACGAGAGACAGTAACTGACGAATATTTATTTGAAACATCACAAAATATGACCTCTAATTTTTACCTTCTGGGCAAACGCTTTTAATTTTCAACAGAAAAATAACTAATTTATCCATCGGAATCATTTTCAATCTAAGCAATTTTATTATTCGTGCTTGATTCCTTTAAATAAATATTTCATGATATTCTCACGAAATATTTATTACAAAAATTTTCATTAAAAAATAAACATCTTATGATATTCTCATAAAACATTTATTTCAATAAAAATAAAAAATATCTGCTCTCCCCCGCAGGAATACATTTCAGATATTTTTTATTTTTATTGAAATAAATGTTTTATGAGAATATCATAAGATGTTTATTTTTTTAAGAAAATTTTTGTAATAAATATTTCGTGAGAATATCATGAAATATTTATTTAAAGGAATCAAGCACGAATAATAAAATTGCTTAGACAGAAAAATAACATTAAGCCCGAACATGGAGCCTAACCCTTTGTTAAAAGTCTAGCTAAATGTTACACAGCTAATAAAGTGATCACTTTGAATTAGTTCTTTTATTATATTATGCTCCATCGCGGCAATGTCAATTCAACAGAAAGAGAACCATTAGTAAGGTCAGGATTTAAAAATTGGACTGACAGAATAAGTCACTGCGAAGCCAGTCATGAGCGTTAGATACAGGATCATCTGTAAATCTTGGAAATATTTTTTTAATTCATTTTATTTATTTATTTTTTTCAAAATAGAACTCAGTGGATGATTTACTGTTTATGCAGTCATTGCGCTAGGGCTAAAATAGTGTAGTAGCGGAATTTATTCCACATAGAAACTGCTCTGTTAAAAAATGTAATTTTCGTATAATCGTACGGCGATTCATAGCCCAATCGATTGCAAAAGGATGTGCCATTAATGAAAATGTGCTGCGCGCACAAAGTTACGATTCTTTAAAGAAGACATTCCGCTGTAGAAAACAACGAAACATTATCTCATGCGTCATGGAGCCACTACAGCTATAACTCCTATTACCATCGATGAGTTTTTTCTTTTTATATCCTCCTTAAGCGGTTGTATAACTCCAAAATAGTTTTTGAAGCTCCGCTCCATATATAATAGTTATACTTCACTTTTTGTATAATAAAGGTGCAGATGGTAAGAAGATTAGATGGAGGGTAATATATTTTACACTGTTTCCGAAAAACAAGATATTAGAATATTCGTTATGGGAACCGGATAATATACTTGTTTCACCGAACAAAGTATTGTGAATTATCATGCCAAGAACATTAAAAGCTTTTAGTTTTTGATATTTATATCACCCATAATTGTTTGTGCGTATGCTTGGATTTTCCACTCTTTAATCGATCTCTGTTAACGCAAGTCTGTGTGCTTATAGCCGCAATCTGAAAAAGGTTTGACTTATTGTAAAATGCGTGATAAAGTTTACGTCGGTACCTAGATGTGTAAGCCATAACCCGACGCTGGATCAAACCGCTTGGATGATATGTAGCGTACACGCACGTCCTAGGAAGACGAGGTCATTCTAGTTGCAATTATGGAAGCCTCGGAGCAGAGCCGCCAACCGTACTACTCCTTGCTGAAGAGTTGGAGACTATTCAACTCCTGTTCCAGAACACATGACAAGCATGCTCTCTGGATCCGGATCATTTAATCTTTGTTCTCAGTAGAGGTGAGATGATCCCCTTACTTAAAATTCATGAGGGCCTGCGAAATCACAACCACCCCTCCTCCCGAGGGGTCAACCTCAATAATCAGTCAGAGAACAGTTAAAAAGCTGAACTCTGGGGCTTACTGATTCCCGTGGAAATAACGTGGAGTTGTCCAGTTGGTTCCCTGCTAGCCTTTAGGGGACTAAGCTCCCTTTTACCCCCGGTGACACATGTAATGACGGTGAGATTCCGTCAACACATTTAGATGTGCCCCCGGGGGGAACTTATTGTGAAATGAATGAATGAATGTCTTATTGTCAGCTGCGAAAAAATAAATAAATAGAAATTTAGTATAGAAAATTGTTCAAATACAAAAGAATCTTGCGGTACCCTTAATTTATTATATTTAATTATATACGCGATCTGGTATACAATGAATTTTCATAAAAAATTGTGCATACGTCTTATTGAAGCTTTAAGTTGATTTGTTTAAAAAATCTATTTTGCTTCAAAATATAAATTCTTGTGCAGTTTTTAAAGAATGGAGCAGTCTAACATTCGTTAAATAACGATTTATTTGCTTTTCTTTGCAGAAATGTCCTGAAAATCGCGCCTCCTCCATACCCACATTTGCACGTACAGAACCTCCAGATACACAGGTATGGATATACGTTTCTTTTTAACCCATTTAATTCTTTAATAATAAATTTGCGCATTGTTTTGCAAACAGGTAATTAAATCGGTTATATCGTTATTGCGTTATTATGGCTGGAAAAAATTTTCAATATTGCATGAAGAAAGTTGGAGCATGGTGGCCGACTTGCTTAAGCAAGAGGCGCAGAAAAAGAACATGACGATTAATCATAAGGAATCGTTTATTGATAATATGGCAAAATGTTGTGAAGAAATGTTAGCATGCTGTCGCACAGGATTCTGGTATCAGGTTAGTTAATGAAATTATTGACTAAATTTCAACATCAAATTTAATAGTGAGTGACTCTTATAGATTGTACAAAACACCATGAATCGTACACGCATCTATGTTTTTCTGGGTAGTGCTAATGCATTAGTTGAGTTCATGGCCTCCATGGATACGGCAAATCTTTTTTCCAAAGGCGAATATATGGTGATATTTGTGGATATGATGACTTACACACCAAAGTAAGTATTATACACTGTCTATTGTTTTCAACTCTGCAACTTGCAAGCAGGCAAACAAACAAACAGGCAACCAGGTCATTACTGATTCTAAACTAAACTCAAGATTGTGGTGCTTGCTCGTGTTTGCAAAGCCAAAACTAAATAATTATTATGTGTAATTTAATCATACAAACATCACTTCACATTAGAGAAGCCGAAAAATATTTGCGTAAACCGGAACACATAGAACATATGCAAAGTTGTGGCGAAACTGATAACTTAATACAACGTGCCAGAAGTCTATTGGTGGTTGCATCCACCCCACCCACAGATAGTTATGAAGATTTTACCGCAAGAGTGCGAGATTATAATTTAATGGAACCATTTAAATTTACATTGCCACACATATTTTTAAATAATAATTTCATCAAGGTAAGACTAAACTAAACTATCTCATTAAATTAAGACAAGAAAAAGAACAAAACAAAAAAAAACATTAAATAAAACACTAAATAAAACTATTCCCATTAGCTGTAAGCCCACGTAAGTTAATTATTTGAATACTGCATACAAATTAAATGAATGCAGTTTAAATATTTGTCAAACTAATTAACACTGAAAAAAAAAAAAAACAAAAAATATTGTGGAAAATTTATTACAATTGCTAATTTCAAATAAACTTCATAATTGCTCAGTAGCCATAAAAACAAGTATAAATTCTAACAACACAAGACAGCGTTACGATTTTCAAGGAGAATTTGTCAAGTTTATTTAATTTTCTTTCTTCCTTTTTTTTTTTTTTTAAGTAAAATTAAGGTGTGTTTTTGCTCTTCATTTCATTTATTATTGAAATTCCCTTTTTGTTTTGTTGCTTTAGTAATTTTGCTTTGATGACAATTATATTAAATTGCAATACACGTTTTATTAACGATTCGTTGTGTAGAAGGAAATATCTTTTTATAAAGTTTGTCCTTTCTTTTGTTTTTTTATTTTTTTTATTTAATTTCATATTTATAAATGTGAACACACAAAGTTTGTATCCATTTATGCCGCCTACCTCTATGATTCTGCCAAGCTGTATGCCTGGGCTTTGGATGAATTATTGCGTAATGCTTCCAAAACGCAAACCTTAACGGATGAAGAAGTATACAATATAGCCCGCGATGGCAGTAAAATTATTGAGACTATTATTAAGAATGGAACGTATAAAAGTAAATAAATTTATATTTGAATAAAATAGCAAATGAACGAATGAAATTGAATGAAAATTTTGTTTCTTTTAAAAGGTGTTACTGGCGCCACTATTAAAATCGATAATAATGGAGACTCAGAGGGCAATTTTTCAGTGCTGGCTTATAAACCGTTTAAGTATTCATATCGTGAAAATTTATCATGTAATTTTCATATGGTACCTGTGGCCCATTTTCAGCAAGGATCTGATATTCCAGTGAGTGAGTCGTCTTTTTTTGTTCTTGTTTCATAACTTAGCATTTTATCCAGTTTTGTGCAATTTTCCTTATTTGTTGTTTGTAACAAAAAAATGTCTCTCGTTTTTATTTTAAACACTAGGAATACAGGCTCATCAATGGTTCTATGCGTGTGGATTGGGCTACAGGCGGTGACCGACCGTTTGACGAGCCCATGTGTGGTTTTGCCAATGAATTGTGTAAAAAGGATGATCGTCACATAACATCCCTGGTAGCAGCTGGTATTTTGGGGTTGTTGCTGTTTTGTGCCGGCGTGGTTACCATGAGCATCTATCGAAAATGGAAGATTGAACTTGAAATAGAAGGTCTTTTATGGAAAATCGATATCTCCGAAATAAAAGGTTATTCGGGCAATGATATAGTATCATCGCCCAGTAAGGTGAGTGGGAATTTCTTATTTTTTTTTTTTTATTAATCACCACTTTTAAATGCTTGCAGCCCGATTCTCAAGTTAAACGCTAATTTTTTCTTATCGCCTATTATTTTTTAGCTAAGTTTGGTTAGTGCACAATCCTTTGGCTCTAGATGCTCCAACCAGGTATTTACATCCACTGCTCGTTTGCGGGGCGCAGTGGTGCGTATTAAAGAACTGAAATTTCCACGTAAAAAGGACATGTCACGTGAAATTATGAAAGAAATGCGTTTATTACGTGAGCTACGTCACGACAATGTAAACAGTTTTATTGGTGCTTGCGTGGAGCCAATGCGTATTTTACTAGTCACAGATTATTGTGCCAAGGGCAGTTTGTATGACATCATCGAAAATGAAGATATCAAATTGGATGACTTGTTTATAGCTTCTCTTATACATGATCTCATTAAGGTAACTATCTGTTCACATTTTGCGTATATCAGAATTAGGCCTATAAAAATGTTATATGTTATATTTTGTTAAGGCTATGATCTATATACACGATTCGTCGTTGATTTTTCATGGCAATCTCAAGTCTTCTAATTGCGTTGTCACTTCGAGATGGATGTTACAAGTAACAGATTTTGGTTTACACGATTTAAGGCACTGTGCTGAAAGTGAATCAATAGGAGAGCATCAGCACTATAGAAGTTCGTTATAGCAATAAAGATAAAATATGTTAAATATGATAAAAAGTTTTGCATTACAGATCAATTTTGGAAAGCGCCAGAAATTTTAAGAAACCCACATATATATGGCTCACAAAAGGGCGATGTTTATGCGTTTGCCATAATAATGTATGAGATATTTAGTCGTAAGGGTCCCTTTGGTCAAACACTTTATGAGCCAAAGGAAATTGTTGACTTGGTGAAAAATAAACCAATTAAAGGTGATGTTCCTTTTCGTCCCGAATTGGAATGCATCATTGAGGGTGAGCTTTGTCCCGATTACGTAGTGAGTTGTATAACCGACTGTTGGCATGAGAATCCTGATGTGAGACCTGATTTTCCTACAATAAGGTGAGTTTTTCTAATCATTATACTTTCATATCAATATTATATGCCGAAAATTGTTGGATACAGAACCCGCCTGAAGAAAATGCGAGGAGGCAAAACGAAAAATATTATGGATCAAATGATGGAAATGATGGAAAAATATGCCAATAATTTGGAGGATATTGTAACGGAACGTACCCGCTTGTTGTGCGAAGAGAAGCGTAAAACTGAAGATCTGTTGCATCGTATGCTTCCACAGTCAGTAGCTGAAAAATTGACGATGGGTTTGGGCGTAGAGCCAGTTTCATATGATCTGGTTTGTTTAAAATAAATATGTTCTCTTAAAGTGTTTTTCTAATTCCTTGAATGGTTTTTAGGTGACCATATATTTCAGCGACATTGTTGGATTTACAGCCATGTCAGCCGAGAGTACTCCCCTGCAAGTTGTAAATTTTCTTAATGATCTCTATACGGTATTTGATCGTATCATACGTGGATACGATGTTTATAAAGTAGAAACAATTGGTGATGCGTATATGGTTGTGTCAGGTTTGCCTATTAAAAATGGCGATAGACATGCTGGAGAGATAGCTTCAATGTCTTTAGAGCTCTTGCAGGCTGTAAAGCAACATCGAATTGCACATAGACCGAACGAGACACTGAAACTTCGTATTGGTATGCACACTGGGCCTGTGGTGGCAGGCGTTGTAGGACTAACAATGCCCCGTTATTGTCTTTTTGGTGATACAGTCAATACGGCTTCTCGTATGGAGTCAAACGGAGAGGCTTTAAAAATACACATTTCGAGCAAATGCAAGGAAGCCTTAGACAAGCTGGGGGGTTATATAACCGAGAAACGTGGTTTGGTTAATATGAAAGGTAAGGGAGAAGTTATTACATATTGGCTTGTGGGAGCTACCGAAAAGGCCATACAAAAGAAAGAGATCGATATAACCGATATGCCACCACCATTGTTTTGTCGTCCACGCAAAAGTCCAAAACTAAATTCAGATTCCAGACAGCCTAGCATAGTGGGGATGCATTATGCTGGTGCCGGGTCAAGACGCCAATCTAGTATACCGCGCGCTGACGTTGAGTCTAACTATAGTCTTCAAGGCTCTACATATCAAATGCAGCGGGAATCGCCACGTTTGTCTATAAAACGTTATGACCGCCCCTCAGTTAACGGTGTGGGGAATTTCCAAGCTGATAGCATCCCAGAATATGTGGGAACTTGCGGATCGGGAAGTGGCGCTGGGAACAGTAGTTTCGGTGCGACTAGTGGGGTTGACCTAAATAGTTCTGGCGGTGTTAATAACTCCGATAATCTAACGGAGGCTCTGCATGCATCGCATAGCACTCTAGAGCATTCCGAAATAAACTGTGATAATAATGGCGCGGATGAAAATGGTGGCATTGCATCTACCTTAATCTCAACGCGCCTTGCTAGTCCCTCACACAAACCTTTGGCCATGGTACGGCCACATCGCATTGTCAATTCTCCTATCTTTTCTCAGGACATATTTGGAAGTGGCATTATACTTGGAAGTGCTGTGATTGCCCATCACAATTTACGCGAAGCTATATCCCTTGATCCCATACCACTCAAATTGCGCAAGCGTCACGAGCCAAAGATACTAACACCTTCAAAGTTAAGTAAGAATAACTCGAGGTCTTTGGATGCTGGAGTCGCACTAATAAACGAAAACCCTAATGGTGATAAAGACTCTGATAAAGACTCTGGCAAGGTTCAAAGATACAACGAAGTTACAAATAAAATGAACAATGTACCTGCTTTAGAAGAATACGAAGACGAGGATGTAAGTTTACTCATGTTACGAAGCAGCGGCGATATAAATGATCGAAGTTCAGCCACAATTATTCCGGTAGGATCTTCACTTCTTAACAGGCGCCGCAGCGGAGGAGGTTACTCCACAGGAGGAACCAGCACTGGTGCAGGTGTTTCGATATTGCCGTATAAACACTTTAATAACAACTGCAATGGTGGCATGACCATTGAAGAAGACGTCAAATCGCCATTACTACAACGACAAGCTTCCTTTACGACACCCACAACCGTAGAGAAAGCTAAACGATGGCACTCCCTAGAGAATATAGAACACCATGGCGGCAATAGTGTCAGCTATGCAGAAGACATTGATGGTCGCCGGGCCTGCAGTTCCAACAAAACAGCTAAAAAGAAATCTCGCAACAACACCGTCATAGATTCTGGCAATTCCTCGTCAATCTTAGACCGGTTAGTAAGTATTTTTCACGGGAACGCAAAAAAGACCAGCGAAGCGTCCCTAAGACGAGTAGGTATACTACCAAGTGCCGTTAGAGGTGTGGCTGGATTTAGTGATATCAGTAGTTCGTCAAGAGATCGAGAGAGCATAGTTTAGAAAAAGAACAATACACGTTGTAAAAGTTAGTTAGTTAAGAATGTAGAATTATGTCTAGTCACAGTCTCTAGACTAGGGCTTTATTTTATCAATTTATCAATATATTTATTAAAATGCTAATTTTTCTAATTACCCAAAATAGTTTTTTCTGTGCAAAACGCAATTCTTAAAACATACAATTCATATTTAAACTGCTTTAACGCCTAGAAAAAGAAAAGTATTTCAAAATTTTAGATCAAAACTACGACATGATTTTGTGTTTTCATTTTGAATACTTAAACTACTTCGTCTAAAAGATACATGAATATATCTTATTTCATTTTGTTTATCAAAGTGTTTATTTCAATATTTTAAGTAATGGAAAATTATAAGACTATTCCACCAAACAAATTTTAATGTATTTTTATATATAAATTATTTTTTAAATTTATTTTATTATAAATTTACAAATAAATTATAAAAACAAAAAACAAAAAAACGTGCATAAAAAAATTTTAAATTAATTAATCATTTTAACAGTTATAAATGAAAAAAAGTAGTCCTTGACATTCATCAATATCAAGTCCACAAAACATAAATTTTAGATAAAATGCAGCCATCAAATATGTTTTTTTTTGTTTGTTTTTGTTATAATTATAATCATAAAAGTGTAATATTATTGTAGCTTATCTGCTTTACATATTTTGTTGTATTTAGTTATTTTCTTAAAGTTAAAAATAGCCTTGGCTTTAAGTCCTTGTACATATGAATAAGTTTCTTGTGATTGTGTGTTAAGTGGATACGAAACATTCTAATTAAATTAAACCCAACTAAAATTAAATTTTTATGCGAACAATATTAAGAAACGCATTAAATTAATGGTCAATATTTTCATTGGCTTTAAAGATTTTTGTTCGTTAGCAAATGCTTAAGAGATAAGATAAACGTGTCATTGAGTTTAATAATAATTGTGGTTAATTAATTTATTTTCTTAGGAAAGCGAAATATTACGTATGCCTTTGTATCATAATATTAAATGTATATCCATGTATATATGTATTGTTGTTAGGTATGTAAGCCGACAAATACATTTACTATTTTTAGAAATATATTCAATGTGTGTGTGGCCATAAACAAGACAAAATTTCAAGCACTTACATATAAGTATGTTTAAAAAATCAAACAAATGTTTGTGTTTAATTTAATTGATATGCAGCTGGAAACTAAATTAATTTTAGCGCAGTTAGGCATTCATTCAAGAAATATTTATGTACGTGTATAAATATACAATCCTGCAAAATGAAATTCAAAATGTGGTGAACCTAAATGCCTCTTAATTAAAGTTACATTTTTTTTAATCTGCGAATTAGAAGATAATTCGAAATTTGCATTTAAGAACATGATAAGTACTCAAAGTTAACACTTCAAAAAGATGCTAAAAATTTTGCTTATTTATGCTGTTAAACGGGCGTATACATTCACTTTATTCCAACACATAATAATTCAACGCATATGTTTCCAATAAAAGCACACATCTATGTACGTAACATTATTGTTTTCTAGTTTTAATTAAATTAAACATATATTTAAGAAATAATCAAAATAATTTTAATCATTATTTAGGAGAAGTTCAAAAACAAATTACTAAATAAATCAAATATAAATATAAAATAATATAAAAGTATGTACACAAATGTTTCTATTGAAATTTAAGTCTTTGTTAAGTATGTTATAAAAGTATGTATATTGAAATAAAATACTTTGCAATGTTTAAAAAAACATATATTTTGAATCTTGCTTGTATTTTAATTTTCGTTTTGATAAACGAAATATTATTGTTGTGCAATGTCTGTGAATATGTTGTAAAGATTAAATCCGATGACCATATAAATTCTAGTTATTTTTGTAATTATTCTCTATATGAATTGCCATATGAAATAAATGAATATTTTCAAATTTCAATAAATAAAATATGAAAACAAAGATTTATTTTATTTTCATCCGTACCTGTTTTAAAATATCGAATTATTTTTATTTTCCAAATGCTTACACATCCACAGCATTAATTTGTTGAATTAAAACTAAGAAATCAATTATCGTTAACATTCGTAATTGTGGTAAGATTTGAAACAGAAATAACATTTAGTTTGATTATATTTTATTTCCCGCCCAAATATATGCTACCCTTATTTAAGCAAAAAACTCAGGCGATGCCAGACGAGTGACTTGGTTATACTTTTATTAATATTTCTCACAAACAAGCAACACTTAACATATTTTCGTGAAAATTTAATCGAAAAATATTTAAATATACTTTAACAAACATACAAGATCCTTTGGCTATAGTTTTGTGAAGTAGTTTGGTTTTTTTTTTTTTAAATTACAATTAGTATATATCTAGCCTTAAATCTAAGGTAAAGTTTACAGAACGAATTAAAAGAAAAGGACTCAGAAAAGGAATAACACATTTGTCTACAAAACACTAGTACTCATTTAATAATACTTGTAAGGGTTGTGTAACCAGTCGGCCCAGAAACATCCGACATATTTGAGTTGCAGCAATAACCACAACAACACACTTTACGCACAACATCCAATAAATTGCTATTATCGAAATCATCCATATTATTCATGAATACACCAGACGCAAGATCTTCTTCTGTACGGTTTCCCACAAACTCTTTAAGATCAGATACGGGGAAACCATCTCGATAATAACGTTTGATGGTGTCATAAGCGTCCATTATAACAGATATAAATAGCGAAAGAACTACATATATATACAATGAAATAAATGAGTAAAGGTATATTTGGCAGAACCACCAAAGCCAGTTGGCTTTTGCTGACATGGTGGCGAACGTGGCAAACATATCATCTCCATTGATTAACGAAAACAGGCATTCAGAGGTTGTAGATAGCGATCGGAATTTCATGTGATACGGTCCCAATATCAGCCAACCGCAAAAAGCAAAACCGGCATATATAAGAAGAGCAGCTACCAGGAAGCGAAAAATCTTTGGAGCAGCTTTTTTCAAAGTCAAAATGACAACATTGTAAGTTTTAAAAAAACCTAAATAACGCAATACACCAAACCACACCAGCAAATTGCCAATGCCTAAGAAGAGAGAGCAAGTGTCCCATTGATCGGCGACGAGAAACTTGCGTTCTATTTGTTCCTTAAGAGCCGAGCCCAAAATTAATAAAACATCATTAAATAAAATCATTATGTACCTAGAAAACAACAAAATTAATTTATTACTCTGTAATATCTAAATTGATAAAATTAATTACTTACCAGAAATTTATAAATTCTATTCGTCCATCAAGACTTAATTCCTTATTAAAATGGCTGCGGAAGAAGGCCACCGTTTGACAACGTAACAAATAGGCTCTATACAAGGCTCTAGCGCACAATGCAAATGACAGCATACAAACCAACAGCACAAATATATTTAATATCGATCTTAAAATAGCATCGAATTCTGCGTCTGATATAAAATCTACATCACCTTTGCAATGTAAACGTTTGGCATCCGCATCCAAGGACAGCAACATTTGACCATCATGATCTCGATTGTCAAAGAAAATTGTAATATCAAACTTAAAGCAATCCGGTGCACATAGAGGACCTCCATTGGCCTTAAAATTAACCGTCTTGATACCAAATACTAACGTCGCTTTAACTAGTGAAGAAAAACTTACTTCAATACCTCGCTGCTGAAGATACTTTTCCACACCTATTGAGGTGACGTTGGAAGGCAAATGTTCACATATCAACTCAATTTCAGGATTAAAAATATACGATTCATTAAAACCAAATATGGTGCCTTCACGATAGTTGTACAAGCACAACTTCATCGGAGCCATACTATTATCGTTTGTAGGATAATCGTAAGGTCCAATGGAGCGATTCATTGCAGCGTAACCCTTTAATGCATAATCAATTGTTTGAAAAAATTCCCTTTTTTCATAGATTGCAAATGGACCCACTGAAGGTGGATAAGATTCGACCTCTCGCGATGAATCCCATCCACGTAAAAACAGATGAGAGAAGGCAATACGATTATCCCAAGTATAATTAATGTGATTATAACGTGAATGGGCGAACAAACATAACTGCATTGTAACTAAAATGATTTTGACAATCTGCAAAAGAATTTAAATTTTTAACGGGTTATTTTAATAACATCAAACAATATATTTCTAGTTTATCTAATTAATTGAGCTCATGTAAATATTTTTTCTGTGCCATTTCTGATAAACAATTTCTCGATAACAGTTTTCTAAATAAAAATAAACAAAATATTCACAATTCGCTGGCTCAATACTGCAAGGTTGCAAGTGAAAGTGAAAATGTGCGTTCTTGACAACGGTTGCGGGCAACGGCTTATAATATGTCAATTAATCTATGTATTTGTAAAATATTTTTGTAGGAATTTCATTAAATTTTGAGATATATTTTATTTATAGACTGATTGCTAAACAATAGATGCTTCATTGCTGGCCGTTTTTGTTATAATTTAAATTATTTCTTATTCTAAAATTGCTTTTCATACTATTTAAAATTTTTTTATTGCTGTGTCTGTTACTTAAAGTTTTCATATTAATTTTATTACTCGAAAAATTTATGCTAAGTAATTCCTTTATTTTTTGTGTTTATTAGCCATTTACTTTTTTTATATAAAATTTATTAAATAAAAAAAAGCTTTAGCTGTGTGTTAAAAAGCAAAAAAAAAAAGTTCTATTTAAATTCCTTGGAATCAAAAGTTGCATTGCCTTTTAAATAATATAAACATTTCTTGCGTAAACTTATTTGTTTTAATCACAATGTGTTTATTTTAAAAATCAGACTGATAACTAATACATAGAAAACTTGTCTTTAGTACTTGCAAAGCACTTAATGTAAAAAAGTTAATAATTGTACGGAAAAACCATTTTTAGTTTTCTAACTAACAATAGTTTTAGTTAGTCATGGTTATGTAAAAACGAAAATATTAATATAAAACAACAAAATTCTCTAGATAATGCAAAAATTATTTTGTACTGTTACTAATGTTTTATATGTGCAAAGGAGAGGAATAGATGACCGGGCTAACACAGGTATTTGTTAACACACTGATATAAAACATAATTTTGTTAAAATAAATTAAACAAATTTAACAACACTAAAATGTGTCTTTACTTATTAAAAGAGTTTATTAAAATTGAAGAGGAGGTTTGATTAACTAAAATGAATCATTCATGTAGAAAAGGTTTATAATTTATATAAAATGTAAATTGAAATCACATAATTTTCATTTTCATTCATTATTTAAGAAACGAATTACTTGCAATATAGGTTTTTAATCTACAAGTTTTTTTTGTATTAAAATCTTTGTTATACAATTTTTCTCAATTTATTGGAACTAAAAGAGCTGCACCATTGATTTTTTGGTTTGAGTCTCTTATATTTAAAATTATTAATAATATGTGCATTTTTATAATTAAACACACATACATGTGTGTACAATTATTTGGCAGCTCGATTTTAACTAAAAGGCTTTTTTTGTCATCATATCAGTGTATAACGAGAGATGCGAGATATAGTCAATATTTTTATGATTTAATACAAAGAAACTTAATCAGTGTTTTAAATTTTTTTGGGCAATGACCTTAGCCTGCATTATATACGAATAAAGTTAATTAAAAATATTTTGTGTGCGTCACATGAATTACCTGAACAAAAAATTTGTAGGGAAATTTACGCCTGGCTTGCCATTTCTCTATAGGATTCATAAAATAGAATTGCAATTTACGTCTCATTCGCTCCTCATTATATAGGGCCATGGGAGAGACACCCTCTATACCTGTAGATGAAGCTGGCATTTCAGCATATCCACTTCTATTTGCTGCTGTTTCATCAGATATAGGAGTATTCATAGCTTCTCTGTACGACTGTCTTGATGCAGCCGTATTGGTATGTGGAGTAGCAAATTCTTCTTCGCTTTCACAGCGAGATTCATCCGCACAGCTAATTACGTGATGTGAGTCTGTATTACCAGTTTCGTTGCTTTTACTTTGTTTACGGACATCTTTGGTGGCAGCATTATAATCGCTAGTCGACATTGTAAATGCTCCACTGCCGTAATGATTTAATTCGAAAGCCTGCACCGAATTTGATATTTGCAGACAACCAAAAAATTTCTCTTGCTGATCCAATTAAGTGTAGTATTTTATATGTATATTCACACACATGCATATACAGCAGTAGAATTTGCAATTTCTTTTAAACGTTCACTAAAATAAATTCCGTCATATATTTATTTTTTTGTTTTAGGTTGCGTATGTACTAAACAATAAGGAAAATTGTAAACTCGTACTTAACAATCAATCCCCTTGTTTTGGTATTAATTATCTATGGTTTTGGTTTTTATTATCTTCTTTGTTTTAAACCTATGAGAGATGTAGAAAAGTGTCGTTGGTATTTGAGTAGTCATCAGTTTTGATGTGGCAACACTTGACATATGATATCAAGCAGTTTGTAACAATTCAAATTTAATTTCAATTTAAAACATACGGCTACATTTTCTGTTAGTTAATATAAATAAAACTTTGGAGAGTCAGTAATAAATGGAAGGATTAACAGAAAGTGTAAAAAAGGGAAGAGCTTTGAAATGATTAATTAAAGAATTTATATTTATATTTTTAAAGATTAGATTAGCAGACTGAAAATTTAACTTTGAAACTATATTTTGGTGTATTGTAATTTTGCGTAATCTCTTTATAAAACTTTGTTGTTTTATATTAACGCCCATATTCAAGGCCATGATACATTTTTAATTTAGTTGTTAGATCTGTCAAAAATTTAACGAGTGACAAAGAAGTGAAATGTGCACTAAAATAAAATATGTGACAACTACTTTTACACAGGTCTGTTCGACCTTTAATAAATAGAAAAAAACTTAATTAAAATATTGCAAATTACATATATATATATATAAAAGCTTTAGGGTTTTGAATTTTCGAAAAAATGTGCTTTCGCAGAATTAGTTACAAGTTTAATTGCTTTTGGAGCTAAAAGGCTTAAGCTGATTTGTTGCATTTAATCAAATTAAAATAACACAAATTTATTTGAATTGTAATATGTATATACATATATATTACGTTTACAATTCGCTCTACTAATCCTTATTTTAGTGCTTTTAAATTTATTTATTACCAAAATATATAAAACGTATTCTTCTTTTAAATTATTTGTTCGTATATTTTGTAAAATCCAATAATATGTTTTTTTGAAAGGTTTCTTTTTTTGCATAACAAAATATGAGGAGACAATATTAAGATAAAATGGGATTTGTTAAAATTTTTTTTTTAAAAGCAATATTAAACGATGAGAGAGTTGCCAGATAAAAAGGGAAAAGTGTCAAAACTTTGTTTTTAAGTACTGAAAACAAAAAATCTTTTTTATGCATAATAAATATTAGCTAGATAAAAGAAAATAATAAAATTTAATAAGATAGTTTGTATTCTACTGTTTATAATTTAGGTTTTTATAAAAATCGCTTTTAAGCAGTTTTTTATGTTTACTTGTTTAATATGTTTTAAGTGTTTTAAATGAGAATGGACTAAAAGCCATTCGTATTTGTAATTTATTTGTATAACTCAAAGATGCTTTACTATTTGTTCTCAAACTGTATGCGAGAAGAGTTTATGCAGATTAATAAAGCGAAGCGACACCGGAGGTTATTTCAACTTTTTTATTTGTCCTATTTTGTCGATACATGCGTAGCAGGAACAGAAAAATATAGTGTTCGAAACTTGAAAAAAGCACTTAAAAGACTAAATTTCTTGTTAAATCTTTTATTTCCTTTAAATAAAAATGACAAGGGATGATTGTATCAAGTTGTATACTGGTTTCACCCACATTCCTAAAATTTTGTCTAATTCTAAAAAATTTTTGTTTCTTCCGGTTAAGATTAACGATTTTAGTGATATTTTAAAAAAAATAGAAGAAATGCAGATAATAAAATTATTTAGCGCAGATATCTAAGATTAAAGAAATAAAAAATAAAAGAAAAATACTTACATACATGCGTGCGAATATTTTACATATGTATGTATGCTTTCATAAATTGGAAAGTAAATCGTAAACAAGTGACTATAGGAATAAAAATAAGTTTGCGATAGCAAATAAAGTAAATAAGAGTGATGGGAAAATGACGGTTACAAATGAGAGTAGTTTTATTAGTTGAGTTTATGGTGTCGGTTAATCCTGAACGTTAATTAAAGGCCGTGTCAGATAAAACTTTTGCTTTGCGTGGCGTCAGAGTTTCGCTTTGACATTTGAGTTAAAATGTACGTAAATGTATGAAAGTTGCCGCAAAAAGGTAACCAACATTCAACTTTTTGCGCGCTTTGACAAACACCTGACTTTTATTATTTGTGTTTGTGTATTTGTGTGTGGGCGTAAAAATTAACATTTTTAACTTGTATTTTTTTAAACAAAACAAATAGCACTAGAATTTAAAATATGTAGCTTTTTATGTAAACAAAGTTTATTGTGACATACACCACTTGATTTACGCTTTTGCTTTAAAGTTTCAAATGTCACGCAAAGCAACAAAGTTTTATCTGACATCGCCTTAAAGCTGCAAAAACTTATTGGTGAAGTTGTAATAACAACTCTGTGTTAAAGGTTTTGGTTTAGTTAATTTTATAAAAAAAAAACTAAAGCAATTTACCGGCAACGATGTATTGGCATAATTTAATAAGAAAAATTTGAAACTTCTTAAAATCCGTTTTTAATTTGCGCATCAAATATATAAACATGCGGGGACGGAATTGCGCACGCTGGACAATAGTATGTGAAGAAAAAACAATAAATAAATAACTTAGTTAGGCTGGGGTTCGCAATTTTTAACGTTTTGGCAAAGAGAACGAAAGTTCTTCAACTTAAAAGCATAAGTTTAAGTTAAGAGCATATTTTTTAAATGGTAACACAGAAGTTTATGCACCGTAAGAGTACTTAATAAATACTTTACAACTGCAGGTTAGAAAACCTTACACAATTGTGGTTATCAAAAAGCTTTTCCTTTTCAGACTTTCTTACTTACGCGAGTGTTATGCTAAAGGTTATTGAACTTGGGAAAAATATGAAAAAGAAACACTGAAGTGGAATAAGTGCCTTGAAAAGAAGCAAAGTGGGAAGATTTAAACAATAAGGTAGTAGTTTAAACAGCTTTAAACACCACACATATTATAAGTGTTTACGCTTTTATTCTTCTAAGGTACTCCGTATAATAGAAACAATCAAGATTCACATGCTTACATACACATACATATGCCTGAATTTCTATCTGTGGTAAAAGAAATACGTTGATAGGCTTGCTTCTACGTACTTGACTAGTTTTCATTCCATAAACTACAAAAAACAATAAAAATTCCTTAAGTCTAAATAAACAAGCAAGCAAACGGAAAAATTCGGTAGCACACAAAATTGCATACCAAACCACAATAACAACAACCATGATGACAATAACAACACCATCATATTACCAGAAACATTTTCTTACAGAGTCTTAAAAGATATTTTGTTTTTTTATAAATTTTGCAATAAAACAACACAACAACAAAAAATCATTTCACTAAAATATCCAAAAGCCAGGCAGAAATGCAACCACTCAAAAACAACAATAATCAACATTTACAAATAATAACAGAAGCTTAAAATTGCATTAATGTATGGAAGTTTATGTGTGTGTGTGTATGCGTGTGTGTTTGTGAAAGAAATATTAAAAGTATAATAACTACATGCATAAATACATCCATATAGTATAAGTATAATAGAAAAAAAAAACCAAATGGCATATTTAAGTGACATGTCGCGTGTGCCAAACTTGAAAACCCCTCTCTTCACAAGAAGATTTATTATTTTTAGTATTTTAATTTTTTAGCTCATACTGTTGCCCGTTGCCAGCATATTATTTTGCTGTTTTTAATGTTGTTTTGCAAAGGAAAACATAAATCAAAAAAGGGAGTTTTCAGAAAACTTTGAGTACTTTTAAGCGCTTGTTGAATTTAGAAAACATAAAAAGAAAGGCTGGAAAAAAATTTTGATTCTTTTTAGAAAATTCGGAAGGCTTTACAAAAAAAAAAGAAAAACATTCTTAAAGGTATTTATTTTGAGTAGGTTTTAATTGTAATTTGTAAAATGTTTGTTGTATTTTTTATTATATTATTAATCACTGGACACATTCCTTAATATTTCTTTAATTTGAAGTAGATTGTTTTTTGTTTTTTTTTTATAAAAGAGTGTATTCTTTTATATATTATTAAACTATTTAATTTGTATTATTTTAACAAATGAGTGTAACTATTTTTAAGTAAGGTTAAGGTTCGCTAATAATACGCATTAATAATAAACACAATAGTAAAAGTTAGATACTAGCCGAAAGAAGTTAATTTTTTTGCTGGTTGGTTAAAATGTTGTCATTGTTGCTGTATATGCCAAAGGTATTGAAGGTAATAGTGTGAGACGTTTTACATCCGCACCTGGCTATGTAGCCTTAATCAGATGGTGGACAAACCACAATTGTATAATTTGGAACGTCATACATGCGTCCTAGGAAGCAACAGAACCATCTAGTTGCAACTTTAATGGTTCCAGGGCAGGGCTGCAAACCATCACACCTTGCTAAAGAGTTGGAGACTTTCAACTCCTGTCCAGAACACATGTCTAGCATGCTCACTGGACTGGATCATTCGCTTTGCGTGTCATTATCAGTGAGATGATCTCGACCACCATAATAACCATTATACTGTTATGGGGCCGCGAAACCACAACTACCACGTTACTCCCATATAGGGGCCAACCTCAGTGATCAGCCAGAGAACTATTAAATGTCTAAAAAGACAAATAATGAACTCTGCGGCTCACTGATCCCCGTGGAAATAAAGTGGAGCTTCCAGTTGACTCCCTGCCTGTCTTCAGGGAACTGGGCTCCCTTTTTTCCCCCAGTTGCACAGATCTAGATAGCTGTTACGTACTATAAAGACCATAAATGTGCCCCCGGGGGGAGGTATTGAAGGTAATAAAGAATACCTTCAATACAAATTGTAACAAATTAATTATTTAGTTTTATGGAACAGTTTATTTAAAAAGAAGTCTTCATTACTAAATGAACCCCCAAACCACAGATTAATGTCAGTAACTGACGGAATCATGCTTAGCTATCGATAGACTTTCCACTGGGTTAATACAATGCATCTATTAATGCCGCGAGACAAATAACAAAGTCCTAGTGGCAATTTCAGAAGCACAGCAAGCAGGTGGCAATTTCAAGAGCCGGAGACTATTTAAACTCTTTACAGCTCCAGCTTAGCGACAGTCGGCAACAACATATCGGTTAGAAAAGACAACATCTTCCAAAGGTTTTCGGCATTAAATCACAGTAATATTATTCCCCGAAGGTCCTCATCAATAAACAGTATAGGGCCATTGCCCTATACCTTTACCGGTTTGAGTAGTCACTGGTCGGAGCTCAAGTGCCCACTTCTTCCAGTTTTAGGCTCCTGCTATCCAAGGTGACTGGTGAAGCCTTTTACCCTCGAAAACACATATCCAGATGGGGAAGGAATCCATCATGCCTGCATGCCTCCGGGGAATAACCCACGAACTAAATGAAAATAATGATTTTCAAATAAGCGTATACATGTTTCTCTCTCGCATTTAATCGCTCTTCTATCAATAATTTTAGTTGTCATCATTATTTAAAACACTTATTTAAAGTTCTGATCTTACAAACATGTAATGAGTGCTTCTTAAGGTTGTGTAACAGGTTTTCTTTTGTGCTCACAAAATCACAAATTCCACTCAATTTTCATAATCAAACAACTAAGACTTTACGCCACTATCGAATAACCAAATGCCAAAAAAAAAAAAACAAAATAAATAACTACAGACAAAGCCAAACACACACACACACACACACACATATGAACGAGTACCTAAAATAATAAAGAAAAATACTTTAAAACCTGGCACTAGTACTTCTTGCACAAAATTTACAAATAAAGTCACCTCTTGTTGCTGGCTTTGGTTGTTTGAAGCTGTTGGACAACTAGTCGCAGCAACAGTAATAATTTGAACTCCAGAAGAGAAGAACCATTCTCTTGCTTTTTTTGCACGCACGCGTATTAACATTTGAAATGTTTGGCTGAAAAGTAAAATAAATTAAAGAAAATTTAAAAAAAAAGGTTGGACGCAAAAGCAAAAAGTTTAGCCTGTGAAAGAGTACATGTGTTTGTGTGTTGTAATGCCATGATTAAAACAAATAAAAAATAGTTTAAAAGCAGTAAATTAAAAAAAAAAATTAACTAAAGTAAAATTTGTAAGTTTTGTTTTTGTAAAAGCCAGGCCAGCAAATGCTTCAAAAATAAATAAAAAATAATAATGCAAGCAAACAAGCAAATATGTGGAGGTTACAATACAAAATAAGAATGCAGTGTAAATAAGCGGTGAAATCTAGTTTTATTTTTTTTTTACCACTTTGCTAAAACTAGTAATTTGTATTTTGCTTTTTTGGCATTAATAAGCACATGCACACATACAAAGCCTGCTGGAAGTACTTGCCTAAATATGTAAAATTGTACCATAACCGTTGTTAAAAATAAAATTGAAAGAAAATTATTGTTTAGGAACGAAATATACAAGAATATTTAATATTCTAATCTGACTGTGGATTTTTGCACCCAGCAGTTTATTAAATGAAAGAAAAGCCAACAATAATAAACAAACAAAATGAAAAAATACTAGTATTGTTGTATTTTGTACGACTTTTTGTTAATAACATTAAGCATTAAGAGAATAAAGAATCGTTTTGGTTATTTACATAACAACTACAAACAAATTACAATTTTAGAATTTTGAAAGGTAAGTTGCATCATGTTAAAATACTGTACAAGTAGAAAACATTAAACGGCTCATTATTGTTTTGTGACTTTTGTCATTAATTTTTTGACCTGAATTTGCTTTTACTTTATTTTACTTTACTTTTTAAAATAGTTTACTGTTCAAACTATCTAATTTTTTTTTTTGCTTAAATAAAAGCATTCATATATGTATATGTATGTTTATTGATGGTTAAAACATAGAAACTAAAATTTCTTTATTTTTTTTTATAACCTGTTCAACATAAAACAATAAAATTCCTGTTCACACTTAAGCTTTTTATTTTTATTGTCTGTGACACCATAAATACAATAACGTCATAGGGTTAACAGAATTTTCAAATTAGAAAATCTTAAATGTTCACGACTCTTAAACTGCTTTACAGCTATGAAATAATTTACTTCCTTATTGATTACTCCGAATTTATTCGTGCAAGTGAAATAACCAATTGTCTAATTATTCGAGCTTTGGTTTTAAATTTAAGTATAACCTATCTTTCATTTATACTGACATTGATTGTATGGATTTCATAAAAAACATTTACGGCTGTATGCATAAAAACTTAAAGTAGGTTTAACTGCCGTTGTTAAGCACAATTTCCTAAAGTTGTATACAAAAAACGTTTTTACTTTAACATACCTTTGTTAACTTTAAAGTAGGAAAAATCTACGTTAAACCTACAATAAATTGACAGTTCAATTTTATTATTGAAAGTTAAAAAACAAAACAAATTGTGTTTACAATAAACTGAGCCGTTTATTTTAAAAGTGCCATAAGTTACTTTGTTATTATCATCTTTTTATATTAAATTAGTTTATAAAACATTTTAATTTTTAGCCATTTTAACTAGTCTGTATTTAGTTTTCTTTCTGAAACGGATTTTTCTAATGATTGTGTTGAAATAAAATCTTTTTTCTCCATATTGTGCACTTACTATTTTGTCCTTTACATAAGTCACTATGTGCAATAATATGCTTTTGAGTTGTGACATTCTTAGATATTTTATATAACACAAAGCAACCGCCTGAGAATAAAAAAATAACAAAATAATGCTAATTATGTGTAGTAGATATAGTAGATATCACTATAATATAGTTCAGTAAACTGCACTATTCTTTCGAACTAATAAAAATAAGTCTAATAATCACAACAATACTTCACACAAACTTATTACATGTTTCAATTTCTTTCACACTAAGCTCCGTAATTAATTTCCTAAGTACAGTGACTAACGCCATTTTCAAAATAAGCATTTTTGTTACACCGTTAATTATCAACACTCCTCTCAAACAAATCTCAATACTTCTTAACTTATTAATATCAAATTTATTAAAAATGAAAAATAGAAACTGTTCAGTTGTGACTTATGCCACTTTCAATGTAAACGGCTCAATTGACAATTATACTTTGTTAATCCAAAAATTTTTAAAAATGTTTATTAAAACAAATTGTAGTATACAAATAATAATAAAAACTAAAATATAACATGCCATTCAATATAAAACAGTTTTACATCATTATTTTATATTTTACAAAAATATAATTATAATTAATTATATATATTAGTTATAGTTTTTTGACCTTTTTTAATATTTTTTAGTAATTAATTTTAAGCATTAGGTATCCAATTGTGGCAGATATTGTTATGGAAAACTTGTTAGATAATGTTATTGAAAAATTAAATGTAAAACCAAAAGTTATGACAAAATATGTAGATGATTTGTTTTGTAATATATCTGAATCTGCCATTAAAGAAATGTTAGAAACATTAAATGAATTTGACCCTTCAATAAAATTTACAACTGAAAGGATGCTAAACTTCCATATTTAGACACTTTAGTAATAAGAAGAAATAAAGAATTAGTTATAGATTGGTACCAAAAACCAACTGCTTCAGGTAGAATTAATTATTATTCTAAACAAAATAAAAGAATTATTATTAACACGGCCAATAATTTAATAGAGAGAATTTTAATTTAATTTAGTGACAAAGAATTCCATAGAAAGAACAAAGAAAAGATTAAAAATATTTTAACTGAGAACAATTTTTCAATACGATTAACTGATAGGTTAAATAATCAATTTAATAATAGGAGGAAAATAGTTATAAGTAGTGGAACGGAACCGAAAATATATAAATCGATAACTTATATACCAGTCTTGTCTGAAAGAATAGAGAATTCAAAAATTTATGATACAAATAAATACAAAATAGCATATAAGAATACAAATACATTAAATAGGTTGTTTAGTAAAACTAAGGATAAAATTCAAAAATTAAATATGTCCAATGTAGTGTACAAAATTCCTTGTAACGGTAATGATAAAGAGGATTGTAATAAGGTTTATGTAGGCACAACAAAAAATAAATTGAAAACTAGAATCGCAGGATATAAGTCAGACCAGAAATACAGGAATAATATTAGTTTACAAAAAACAGCATTGTCTTCGCATTGCTCTAAAGTTAATCACAATCCTAATTTTGAAAATGTTTCAATTTTAAATTTAGAAAATAATTATAAACGTCGTTATATGTTAGAAGTGTTACAAATAATTAAAGTACCATTAACCAAAAGAATAAATTTTAAAGCAGATACGGAGAATGTTGCACAAAATTATAGGCATTTAGTGCATAAAATTATAAAACAAAACTCTGTATCTGCATAATATTAATAATTAATACTTTAATTTTTGTAACATTTGGTCATTAAATTTATGTTTTAAAATATATGTGTAAAATACTATTGTTTTGTAAATGTGTTATGTATTTTCAAAATTGTTTTTCATTTAAATAATTTGTTAATATTGAAAATTTGTTTGTATGTATGTAAAACAAAAAATTTTTTCAATTTGTCGCGTTTTTATTGTTTTTGTTTGTTTTGTTTTTTTGAAAAAATTTTTGATTATTTTGAATTTGTTATTAAAAAAATTTTTTCAATTTGTGTGTTCATTATTATTTTTGTTTTTCCTGATGATGCCAACCAACAGTGTGGCGAAATATCAAAAAAATAATAAGAAGTAAAAGTTTTTTAAAGATTTTTTATTAAAACTGACCTAGTGCTTTCTAATTAACTACTAAAAAATATAATTAATTATTTTAAACAAAAGTTTTATTGATGTACATACATATAATCAAAACAAAGCTCGTTATCCGAATAATTATTTTTTTAATATGAACAAATTCTTTGTAAGTTCTTCGTAAGCCTTGCAAATTAACCTTTTTTGTGTGCTTTGCTTTTTATTAAAAAGATTAATAAAAAAACAAAAAAAAAATATGTTGATTTTGCTGAAAACAATAAAAACAATTTTTATTGATCTAACTACCCGGATAAATAATATTCATTTTTATACATCGTTAACTACAACGTGACAACTGAAAATAGTGGCATTGCCAGAATCAAAATACTAATTTTACTAAAGCATACATTAGCTAAAATACTGTTTTTGAATACCATTTTTTAACAAACGTCTGTTAGCCTTAAAGTGTTTGTTAACTAACGTGTACTTTCAAGCTCAAGTAAGCGTTTTTTATGCATACAGCCGTTACTATTTCCGAGATATTTTTTGTTTGCTTTAAAGTTGACACTAGTGCAATACACGTACGAACCCAAAAACGTTTGAAGTCGGCTGCTTTAATATCTTGCAAAATTAGTTAATTTTATAATATTGATCAATAAATTCGCCCGAATAAATTGATCGCCGTGAAGGACCAAGAATTTATCACCTATCTTCTTGGTTTCTTTCTTATGAACTGTTTTCTTAAGAACACATGTTACATTTTTTTGGTTCACAATTTTCTGCATCTTTTTAGTTAGCTGGAATGCTGGAATATGTTTTAATTTCTAAAGGTTTATTGACTGCACAATTTTTCTATTTTCCTAAGCTAAGTTGTCAACTTTGTAACGAAAACTGCTACTTCAAAAAAATTATCGTTGTTCTGGTGTAGGTTTTAAAGTCGCTTGACCGTCTGCTTTTTGTAGAGGTTTCTCAGCGGCATTGCCATATGCTAACTAATTGTTTTCACTCCTCCTTGGGGAGCTAATAGTTCTGCTTACGTATAGTCGTTGTCATCGCTCTAGACATATTAAAAAAATCACATATTATCCGGAGAATACTCGACAGCATAAAAGTCGACAAAAGTTTCTTTTCACGTGGTTAACAGCACACTGGCTTAATCTGTGTAATAGTAGAACCATTGAGATAAGATATCTGGGTAATTGATTATTTTTTTTTTATATGCTTGATTTGCTACGATAACCAGGACGATGTAGTTTGCGAAGCTAATGATTTTAGTTCCCAAAAAATATAGAAAGTTTTAGTAAAAGTTTTAGTCTCTTAATTTGTGTATATGTTTGCACAATCTTCACTATACGAATTATTTTCTGAGCGTATAAAGTTTTGTGAACGTTAGAACATCGACCATAATTAATATTTTCTAAATAGACTTTACACCTTAGACTTGTACAAATATTTTTAGTGCAATAAAATACAACATAATGAAAATATAAAATAAACGGCCTTAGAATTCAATAGTCGGATAAATTCCTTATTTAATAAAAGACTTAAGAAACAAACTGTATAATTGCCGAATCAAATTCGGTTTTTATTGTTTGTATTTCAAAAAACGCTTAATTAATATAAAAAGACATAAACGCCCATTATAAAATAAATAAATAATCTGTTAAATGATAAAAATGTAAATGTGCAAAGAAAACACAAGCTTTCTATATTTCATTAGTCTTTCAAAAACTATTTTCCAAACAATTCCGAAATACAAGTATTTTAAGTGATTTAAGATTTTCACTTAATAAAAAATCTAAACCTTAAAATACGAAATAATTATTATGCTTTATATATTATAATCATAAAAGGTCTTTCAATAAAAATAACAGTAAGTAAATATTTTAGTTGTCATTGCTTTTACTGCTGCTGTTGAATTGATCGTTTTGTTATAGCTGCTATATAACATAAATGAATAATGATTTAAATGTCAATGGGCGTCCGCTAACAATCAAAACATAAATAACGAAATGGTATATATTTATTTCATGACAACACTGACCTAATTTCTTTCCTCTTTTGTAAAGAAAAAAAAATCAAAAGAACGATGACCAAAACAAACAGATAGGCAGACGGACAAAAAAATTCCAATGGGAAGCATTAAAGCTGTACCTAAACACTTTCTCTGTTCAGGCTTATTGGTGATATTTGTTGTTATTAAAGTTTTTACTTGGTCATATGTGTAAAACAATTAAAAAAAAATGAGAATCCCAAATGATAAGAATTACAATAACAGCTACAAAATTTATATATTTATACAGTGGCGAAAAAAATTTAATAAAATTGCAGATATCAAGAAAATTAATCGCATTTTTAACACAGAAATTTGATATTTTACTTTTGATCTGAAGGATTTTATTTTATGCCCAAAAAATTCAAGATGTTAAAAAATTTTTGTTGATAATATAATTTTTTTTAATACGAAACAAAAGAGAAACCATATACATAATTTAATACTTTGAAGGGCCTGTACTCGAAATATTCATCAAACATACATTACACTGAATGATGAGATCATGCCAAAAATGGGGAATTTTATTAAAATAAACAAATTTTGGTAAATTATTCAAGTAAAGTGCTAGTAAAGTTACCATCACTGTGCTAAATATACAACTGTAACATTAATTGATCAATCAACTTGAAAAATATTACAGAAAATAATTTAGCAGAAGTGACAGTTCGTACGGAAACTGAATGACGCAAAAATTTTATAAACATTAAGCAGTTTTAAAATGATACTGGTTTTATCTAAATAGTGATAAATAAATATAAGGACTGCTTTCTTTGGAATACATATGGCATATGTTTGGTTATGCTAGCATTGTGCACACTTGATAAAAAGTGTGAATGATGTGTGGTCGTGAAAAAAAAAACGAACTGGTGAAATCCAAATTTATGTAAGTGGTGAGTAGTACTTGGCGGAAAGCTAATAATGTAATTCAGACCACAGCCTTCTAGAGCAGAATGGTTCAAAATTCCTAACAGAATTATTCACCTACACACATTCTCTTTTACGTGTATAAATAAATTGAGATTTTCTTGTTTTTACCTAACTTTAAAGAAAAAGATAAACGATGTAATTATTTAAATGTATTGCAGAATTTTTTGATTTTTTTAAGAGCTGTCGGCTTATTTTTGCGCCAACTTAAATATTCTTTATCTCATGCAGAAGAAAATTAATTTTTTTTTTCGTACGTGGTAAGTATCGCACTATCAGTGGCTTGATTCAGTTATAATTTCGGCCTTAGTATGCTGGCGATATAAAAACAAAAAAATTAACTAAACAAAAATGTTTTATCACATGGATGATATTTTTATGAAATTTAATTAAAATTAAAATTGTGTGTTGAACGCACTTGGGTAATTTGAATCATACAAATTAAAAATGATATCTTGGTTTTATGCTTTTATGTTTCCACATAAATTTGCAGTGTAGTTATAATCAAGTAATTTAAAATATGGGGAAACTGGAACATAATTGTTTTTTTAGTATCAAGGAGGCCATTGAGTGATCTATTTATAAAGTTTATAAAGCTGTTTTAAAAAGTAACAAGATAAAGTAAAAGTAAAGAATATTTTCCAGCATGACTTCTTAATATTTTTAGAATTTGGGAATCAATTTTAATTTTAAGACTAAAAACTCAAGGGGCTCTAACTAAACATTAAATGGCAAAAATAGTAATTTATAACGTTTTAAATAACAACATGCAATAATCACAAGAAAACAATTTCTTCTTATATTGTTAAATAATTCCAGATCAAACTTATTATTTAACAAAGTGTCAAATAGTTTTAAGAATGTAAAAATTTAAATACCTTTAAAATTAAATGGAAATCAATCAGGAGCAATCTTAACAAAAAAAAATCTCTAAACGTTTTCTTTATAAGTTAAAAATAAAAGCTGACTTAATTTTAACTTTCCTCTTTTAAATAAAAATTTATTAAACAGTTTTATTTTTATCATACATTCATATTTAATTTCAATATCATGCTTGATTACCTGCATACATATGTAAACAATAAACTGGTTGCCAAAGCAAACAATAAGAAATTTAAGCTTACAAGCTTGAGGTTTATGTTTCCTTAAGCTGTCATTCAAGCAGCCATGTTTAATTTATTAACAATTTTACAGTTTTTAAACACAACTTAAGTACAAATAAACAAAATATAAAAAGTGAATGTGAAGTTTTTATTGAAATTGTGTGTTAAAGATTAATACACGGAGCATATCTCTGGATATTGATTACATGATGTAAACAATACCACACTAATGTTTTGCTTTTTTGAATGCACTTATTATTTTAACGCATTATTATAAGTTAACATTTTCTCCACAATACATAAAAGTATTTTAATGTGAAGTATAATAGAATATAAATTGGTACAAATTGGTTCTAGTAATATCTGTTAGTGTTTTTTTTTGTTTGTTTTAAAATCTGAAAATTAGTCGAAAGATTTAGTAATTTTGCTACAGATTTAATATGCTTCTATTAGCTTAAATATTTGTTTCATTTCTAAAAGCTTCCTTTGAATAAAAAGAGGGATTATAGAATAATTAAAAAAAAAAAAAAAAAAAAACCGACAGTAAACAGGTGGGCAGAGTATTATTGAATATGAAATAAATAATTTCGACTTAAAAGATAAGGTTATTTTCATCAAATTGCATTATGTATGGGAACACCTTTAATTGTTTCAAACATTTTTAATATTTATACTTGTTATTATAGCGTACATAGAAGTATAATTTCATATTTCATTTTCTCGTAAATAAAATGGCATCACCTATGAGAACACCTTTTAATATTTAAGTTTATTTTCTGTGATTGTGGTTGACGGTTAAGTTCCCAAAGACATATAAAAATCAAGTGTGTTGTTAAGGGACACTATTTAATTTTTTTTTGAAATTAATCTTTCTTTAAATGGGAGTCACTTTTGAACCAATATTTTCAAAATGCGACACAAACCAATATACAGATGAATTGATAAAGATTGACATTATCAAATGTATGTAACAGTTTTAAGTTTTTGAAAATAATTAGAACTATTAAATATAACAAATATCACATAATTAACTCATTTCTGCAAGCAAAGTCTGAAGGTATAGTTTTATTATTCCACTTCCATTTGCAAAATGAAAACATTTTTTTCAATTACAACTCTACAAAAACTAAATGGTAAAGCAAACGTGATCTTGTGTGTCGCCTTGAATATAAAATATTACAAAATACATGCATTAGATCAGTTATTGTAGGTATATTTTTTTTTTAAATGTGATTTATTTTTAATAACATCATTGCATGCATGGCAATAAATAACGTTTAATTCATGCAAAATTATTGTGACAATAATGGACACAGCAAGTGGAATTCTGAATTATTTATACTATTCGTCTTCTTAAAAATAGAAATATTTTAAAGTTTTCAAACTCACGTGCCTATTTGTGCTACCACTAAATAATTATACTTTTGTAATGATTAATGGACAATTAGTATGTTTTATTTGTCGTTAGTTCAGTTTACGCAGATCTGAATAATTTTAAATTAAATTTAAATATGTTATTCAATGTTGAAATGAAAGAGTAAAGCAAATTTAGAAGTAATCAATCTATATATTTTTTTTTAATAAATAAAAGGTAATTACATTTTTATTGTGAAGAATTTTTTTAATTTCATAAAATTAAAATCTTTTACTGACTGTTTGAGTATTTAATTTAAAATGAATAACAAGTTGAACAGGTCAAGTGCACTACGAAAATGCTAAATTCTGTTTGCTGCTGCTTTAGTTCCTTATTTTTTAAGAGAAATTATTTTGAAAACAAATTTTAAACTGAAACAATAAGTACAGAATAAACGATAGCAAACTAAAAAGCCAGTGTTTCGTTATCTTTGCTATTTTATTAACAAATCATCAATACTATAATTTATTCTTAAAAAAAAAAGAAATTTTCTGACATACTAAACTCTACGGAATTCTTTTCTCTTAAATAGACAATAAAAAAGCACTTAAAAATTATTTCATAGCAATTTGTAACGGCAATCAATGAGGCAAATACATTTATAGAATAAGCTTTAGCTATAAACACACACATACGCATTAAAAAAAATTGTAACTTGACTATAAAAGTTTTTGTTTTAACAAAAGCCACAACGCTTAACATACCAAACTAAGAATGTATTAGATTATCGTAAGTTAGGCATGGTAAAAGTGGTAAACATGAATGAGATAAAGTGAGAATAATTCATATTTTTACGCAGCAATGCGAAATAACTCAATATTTTAGCATTGAGCAAGTGATATTGGACATATTTTAATATAAAAATTATGAAACAATAACTGATGATATTTTTTATAGAAGAAGTATGGCTGGTTAACTATTTTTTATAAAAATTATGAGTGATGAAAATTTTCCTCAGGATAACTAAGACAAATGAAATTTTTTAACAAAAGATCATAAAATTTTTTATAGAAAAATTATGACTAATAAAATTTTTCAGTAGTAAAATTAAGACTGATGATTTTTTATTCATGGAAAAATAATGACATGCTATTTTTCTGTAGAAAAATAATAACTGATGACTTTTTAAAGTGAAATTAAGGCTGGCGATATTTTTTTTAAAAAAGTTATTACTGATGACATTTGTTTTTTTAAACATGAATTTTGTTTTGTAATTTAAAAGCTAGAAATTGTTCCCCTTAAGGCGAGGGAGGCAATTAAAATATGCTGAAATCGTCTTCAATTATTTTCAAAGGCAACATATGAATTTTTGATTTGACGATTTAATTTTTAAAAAATATTTTAATTTATTTTTTCTTTTATAATTATTTGATAATTTTTATAGTTTTTTTAAACGATCTTTCTTTATTTATCTTTAATAAATATCTTTTTTTCTTTTTAACGATCTTTTTTATATATTGTTTTCTTTTCGATATTTCACTTTTTTTCGAAAATAAAAAAATATATAAAAAAGATCGTTAAAAAGAAAAAAAGATATTTATTAAAGATAAATAAAAAAAGATATTTTAATTTATAAAAAATGTTATAAGTTGTAATTATTCCTAAAAAAAATCCTAATAATTAAATAAAAAATTTATTTAAACTATTTCATATAATATTTTATTTGACTTTAATGTTATTTTTTATTGATAAACACCATCAATTAATGACAATTTTATTAAAGCTTTGGAATTTTCGATCTTCTTAATGGCATTAAAAGTGTCGCTTGTGCTTATTTTCAAATACATTACAGTCAAGCACGGCTAAAATGAATTTGAAAAATTTTAAAATTTAATATATTTTAAAAGTTTAGTACTGCTTTTATTATGATCGCTAGATTTATATTAATGTTTCTAATAATTTTTAATTTGTACTTGGTACTATGTTGCATAGTGGTTCATAAATGCATTATTTTGGAAATAAATCAACGGTTGGACTAATCAAAATAACGATTTTTGATATGATTTTTAGCACTGAATATAAATTATAAAGTTAAGAACTTATAGTTATTTGAAAAAGAAAATACATTTTAAATTTACTAAGATGTTATGGCATGTTATTACATTACTTGATTTCTTCAACACATTAAAAGCGCTCAAGTAGCTAGTAGTACAATTAATAAAATTTTTTTAGCATTACTTTTACAAGTTTTTAAATGCATTCACATTCATTTTGTTTATTAGAATGCTTAAGAAGCACGACAGATTGCTTAGGGTCACATTGATGTGTTTTTAGTTTGATTACATTTTTAGGAAAATCGATGAGGTTATAAAATCTATTTATCTATTAATCTGTCAAGTATAGTTCGGTAAAATCGTGTAAGACTGTATCATTCAAGCATAAATAAGACAAGAGATAATCTAAAACAATTAATCATTTAACATTTAAAAGAACATTGTAGAGAAAACTGGTTTAAGGTGATGATAGATACACAACATAATATAAGTTTAATACTGTCATATAATCGTACATGCCCAATAATTCTGAGAGATGTAAAGACAATCTTTACTTCTTTTTGAATGCAGCCACCTGGTAATAAAGATGATTTGTCTCAGTAGTAATTGCTTAATAATATTTTTCTTTACATTGAGGCAATTTTTTTAAATTAACATTTTCGCGAAGAAAATGTGCAATAAGTGATTTGTGAATTAACAGCAACGAAATTAAAATTAGGTGATGATTTTAAAAAGTTAAAAGGAGTAATTTTTTAATGCTAAAACTTGTTAAAATTTTTTTTATTAAAGTTATCTGCTTATATTTTATTTTAATTGTTCACAAAAATGGTGCTTCTTTTACTCTTTTAAAAGTTGAGTTGATGGAGGCAGTCCTACCAGATGTAAATCAGAGTTTAAAGAGAGCAGAAGTTCTTTTCTATTTATTAATATTAATAAATATATATTAAATTAATTAAATTAATTTTCTTTACTAAATTATAAAATTACAAAATTTTGTTGGCAAAATTTATACGATTTTTTGTGAATCAAAAGTGTTGTTGAATAAAATCAATGATTTAAACGATCTGCGGTAAATTTCTTTAATATTCCAACATTAATTGCCACTCTGTTAGTTTTTGAAATTAAAAAAAGTATTTAAACAAATTGGCTGCTTTAAAGAAGTTGTTTGCACTAACACTAAACTATTTACTATTTTTATGAAATGATTCATAAGTTTGTTTAATTGAAAAGAAAATATGTATGACGTTTGCTTGCTTGCTTGTAATGCTAACTGAGAGTCAATAGAGGCTAAATATTATCAGTATCCAAGTAATATAATATACTGGATGATATGTGTGGATAGGATTTTCCTAATAAACTCAACTTGTAAAACATGTTATTTGTTCTTTTAAATAAATTTATGAGACAGCACAGCGCACGCTTAAAAAAAGCAGTTTTTAAGCCTAAATGAATATTTGTTATTTAAATTAAAGCAAATTGTGTGTTAAATTGACAAACAAATAGTTGTTTACAGCTATGCTTGTTATATACATATACTTGTGTATTAATAAAATATATAAAAATTCAATAAATTATTCGAGAATATAAAGCATTTAAGTATTTAAGGCCATAATTTAGGATAATATTTTAAATTTTGTATTTTTTTTTTAATTTATGCTTAATATTTAATAAAAATACTATTTTATGTTATGGATCTAAATAGTCTACAGCATAAATTCGTTTATGAGATTCTTTTGGTTTCCTAAACAACACATGTGCTAGTTTGGTTCTAAGGATTATACGAGTTCTATATAAATGTTTTCTTTGGCAAAGTTTTCAAATTTTAATTTCAACTGCTGGAGCTTATTTAATATCTGAATGAAATTTAAGAAAGTTTATCGTAAGTAGATAGAGTACAGACTCGTTCCTTTATATTACAGTCGATATATAATTATGTTAATGTTTATGTTAAAAAGAAATTATGTTAAGTCTTATTTTGCTACGTGTTAAAGAAAGCGGACCCAAAGAAATTAAAAAATATTTTAAGAATTTGTTATTGAAAAAAACCAAAAAAAAAAACCGGTCTTTTGTTGTTGTTATTGTATTTTTTTATGACAGAACAGAAAAAAAACTGGACAACAGCTTCTCACCAAAAAATTTAAGTTTTTTGTTCGTTGCAGAAAACAGCTGCAAATAATCATGTTTGTTTCTTTAGTCTTTTGTTTTTCTTTTCATGTTTTTTTGGTAAAATAATTTTGTTTTAACAGAAATCTTTTGCCACTGCTTTTGGCTGTTAAGATTTGGCTGGTTTTTTTGTAGCTTTTCTTTTTTGTTGTTTTTGTTGTTGTATAGCATATAATTAAGAGACCCTAATTTTTTTCCATTTTTTTTTTGTTTCAAATATTGTGCGATGAAGTAACTAAGCAAAAATTGTGTTGAACACCTTTGAACAGAAAGCACACTACAAAATAGTTATGAAAGACACTCAGTCAAAAAAAAAAAGGGAAAATATTTGTTTCCCTTTAAAACAACAAAACCTATTGTGTTGTACTTGCATGCATACTAAATAATTTTTATTTTTATTTTTAACTATCAAGTCGAGCACGGCTTAGTGTCTAAAGTGTGCAACAAGTAAGTGTCAAACAAAATAAACTAATGGCCGTGTTTTTTTTCAGACAAAATACTTTTGTCAGTTGTTCAGTCTCAGCTTAACTTAAATCAAGTTTAATGGTGTTAAAAGATTTATTGCATTTTAATAGTTCAACTTACCTTAGATGTAGATGTGTTGTTGTGTTCGTTAAATGAAATAGAATTGTATCAAACTGTATGTCATAATGTTTTAATTGTAAAATATTAAATAGTTAAAGAATGAATGCAGACTAACTGGCTTTTCTGTTAGCAGGTGGTTATGTAGTTGCACACTTACTTCTTCTATTCACTTTTCATTAATGCAATTTGTGGGTGCCAATAAGAATGCAAATGTTTAGCACTGTTAAATTATAAAATTAACGAGAGTAGAATTAAAAGTTTTATATTAAAACACAAGTGTGTGTGTGTACATACAAGATTTTAGCGTGTATTAACAAATAATTCCATCGTGTCAAAAATCTTACTTATTTTTTATGTAAATGTAAATGTCCTAGAGAAACCATAAATTTACTAGACGCCATAAAATACATGGATATCCTATTAATTATTGAAAGTGATTGTAAAATGTTTAAGTTGACAAGCCAGTAAGAAGGATAGTTATGTAAATACTAAACAAATTGTGGATAGCAAAAGTTTAATTATTTTCGGAAGTCGTACTTCTGCATAATAACATTCTTTTTTATTTTAACTCTTCAAGCGATTTCAGTTTTAACTGATTAATTGTGTGACTGATTGACTGTTGGTTAATTTAATGTGTCTCGCTAGATGTTAAAACAATTGAATTAAAAACTCATTATCATTAAGAAAAGGCTCATCACCATTATTATTTTCCTTAGTATAAATTCAATGAGATGTCTTTTAACGCCTTAGCAAAAATAAAAATGTGTTCCAATAAATACCAGCTGCCCACTTTACTTTTCTATGATTTATGATCTCTATGAACCAGCTAGTATGTGTAAATATTTGTCAGCAGAATGAAAACAAATAGAGTTAAATGATTTAATTTCCCAAATGCTTAACTGATGCTGCGTCAGAAATGGGTTAATTAAATTAACGACCTTCTATTGTTGTTTTCACAAACCTTCAGAATATACTGGAATAACAGTGTGATTAAAAAGTAAATTTAATGAAATATAAATTTAACTGTAATAAATAAAAATCAAACAACAACATTAATTAGTTAGAACGACCATTTGTATTCAGCTGTTTGAAGAACATTAAAAGCAGTTATTTGCAACATACTCAAGCAATGAAGTTTGTACGAGTAAGTATGTTTTGCTATTTGATGTGTTGCAATTTAAGGCGCCTACAACATGTCGTTAATAAGACAATCTGTCTCTCTATTTCTTTTGAAAGAATTTTACATTTTCCAAAGATTCAATAGTTATTTGTTGGCTTGTAGAATGTTCAATATTTCAAACATGTCATGACTATTCTCTCAGCTTAAAAGCCTTTTTTATTATTATTGTTTAAGCTTCCATTTCTTTTTTATTATTTTCGAAAACTCGTATGTACAGACAGTTGACGATCATGCTTTTTTTGTACTGTTTGCCATACGAGTATGTCTGAACAAAGTTAACTGCTTGTCTTTGGATGTTACTGCTGTGCTAAGTCATTGTGGCTCTGGCAAAGCGTTAATTACGTTGAATGACTGCGGTAATTCTTGTACATTGTTGGCTATCAGCCTGCTATAATTGTAACTAAAATGAATTTTTTTTTTTTTGCTTTTCTCTTTAAACAATAATTACGCGTTAGTAAATAGGAATTTGTTATAAATTTATATAGATTACGAAATCTTTAAGACATTTATCGATACGTTGTCTGCGTAAAATTCTTTTCTATGTTCATTATAAAACACACTTTGGAATTGTGAGATTTTGTGTATTGAAACAGTAAGAATTGAATGATTTATTTAAATTGGTTTCAAAACATATTTCTTTACGTACGTCAGTTTTATGACACTGTTCCGTTAAATAAACTATTTTAAGCTGCTTTGTGTTTTAATAAATAAGAAAATAAAAATTAAAAAAGAAATAAAAATAAATAGGTAAAACAATACAAGCTTGATTTGACCTCAAAATTAAATTTGTTGTTTTTCTAATGGTTTTCTTTGTTATTATTTCTTTTGTTGATTTAGACTAAAGCTGAATGAACAGATAAATATTGCTTCCTAATGGTGCTTAATCAATCGATAAGTTCTCCTGCTACACAACAGTGCACAGTGAGATCCAAAATAACAATCAGTAATACGGTATTAAATAGTAGCAGTGGCAGTGGTAGCAGTAACTCGCAAAGCAAAGTTCACACCGCAACTTCGATGCAAACGACAAATGTGAGCAATAGTAACAATAGCTTTTCTTCAAAAAATCTACAAGTGCCATTGCCTGCCGCAAGAACTACAATAAACATCAGCAGCAATAACAATAATAATAGCACCAGCAACACTAGCTTATTGACTAACACAAGTATTGCACCTATTGAATCAAATAGTAACACAGCTTGCTGTGCTGGCGGTAGTGGTAGTGGTAGTGTCCTAAATAACATACGACAGCCTGTCAACGGTAGTCGATCAAACCATCAATGCAATTTACCAAATTCAAATATGTTAGGCCGTCACAGTTGGGATCCTGGTCTTGGTGTGGAACATTTAGCCGGTGTTTTAAATCCTTTATGTTTAACAAATGCCAATCATGAAATTGTAAAACCAAAGCCTCGTCGGTAAGTACCACTCAATTAATTAATTAACGATTAAAACAACTCGTGCACACGTCTTTTAACTTCATTAAATTTAAAGCTGCTTGAAAGTAGGCATTTGAAATAAAAAGATATTTTTTAATATTCTCAAAAATATATAGCATACTTTTAAGCATAATTAATAACTATATACTAAGTTAGGGTTGCCAGATAGTGAAAGCTTGCTAATTTTAATATTTATTCAACTGCAAAGCAATAAAGCGATATCAGATGACAAGCTGCAAATTTTTTAAAAAAAGCTCTTTAACCTGTAGAGTGTAAATTATTGTAAATAAATTGCCTTAAGCCAGCTTAAGTATACGCGTGAATACATGTAAATACGCGTAAATACATGAGGAGTAACTACAATTTGCCTACACTCGTTTATAGTGTTATCTCTGTAAGTTTATTAAAGCAAGTGCTCATTTTATTGAACTAGGTCGAAGGTGTTCTATTTCTAGTTCCGTGAATTGTTTTTAGGAAAAATAATTAAGGCTGGGGCATATAGAATCCGTCATCCGTCATACGTTGTATTTTTCAACTGACAAGTAAGTTGAAATACACGTTTTCTTATCAGTGTTGTCACAATCAATATGTCTCCGTCAACGCAAAGTTCGAAAGTTGGCCAACTTTTAACTTTTGACGTACGTTGAGTACTTTGACATTTTTCATTCGCTTCTTCTTCTTGTTTTTATTTTTTTTTTCCATGTGGAGGAAATGACCAGGTGAACTGTGACCAAGTTTATATTGGGACAACAAAAAATAAACTTAAAACGAGATTAGCTGGTCACAGGTGTGACCAAAAATATAGGAATATTTCAACACAGAAGACATCCTTATCTTCACATTGTAAGAAATATAATCATTATCCAAAGTTAGATGAAACATCAGTATTATAAGATATAGAAAGAAACTACAAGAGACGTTATATGTTGGAAATGTTAGAAATTGTTAATGTACCAAATGTAAGGAGAATAAATTTCAAGACAGACACAGACAATTTAGCTCAGAATTATAGGTACTTAATTAAAAAGACACATTATTTGTTATAATCATTTCATAAGAGAGAATTTGTTATTTGTTATTTATTTGTTATTTCCGTATCCTTGTTTTTGTATGTTTGAATATTTGAAAATTTAAAATTTTTTGTATGTATGTATGAAAAAATATTTTATATGTTTTTGTCAAATGTTTTGAAACATTTTTTCAATTTGTTAATAATTTTTTTTTTTTTGTTTTTAAAAATATAAAAAATTTTTTCCTGAAGAAGCTTCCAAAGGAAAGCGAAATTTTGAAAAGAAAAAATATATAAAAAAATATCTTAAAAAAAAAGATATTTATTCAATAATAATAATAATAATAAATAATGGAATAAATAGTACAAATTACCATTAATAGAGAGTCTAAGATGTCGTCTAACTCCATTTAAAATGTGCACTTTAATAAAACTTTGCTGCAAAAAAAAATATAAAATAAGAAAAACAAAAAAACAGCTGATTTCTTATTCGTCAACAAAGTACTCGTTGTGCCAACCTAATCCGTCGTTACTTTGACTTCAGTTGAATACGTCAAAGTATAACGCATGACGGATTCTATGTACCCCGGCCATTAAACGTCTAAAATTTTCTAAATATTGAGTTTTTTACGCACATAAACTTGGTTTTTTATAATTTATAAATATTTTGTAAAATATATTGCTTTAAATGAATTATTTATTATTTGTCAGTTATTACTTGTGATTTAGTACAAAAAGGACTGTAAAATTTAGGCCTTACTAAAATATAAATAAAAGTTGCTTTAAAACTTTTTCGAGAAAAACTGTAAAGCTCTTTAGTCTCTCTATTGAAATTTAGTTTTTCGGAAAAATTATCTTGAGTAGAATCAATAATTAATTGTTTATGTTTGGCAGTGATGGGAGACCATGGATTTGAAGTGTTAAAGTTAAAGAATTTAATTTTATTCAAAACATTTAAGGTGATTTGTTTAAGCAGTAACTATAAATTATTATATTTCCTTATCTTTATTTGCGGAACTATGCTGTAAAGAAGTTGAGATAACAAAGAAGTATTAAAACAGTTTCGTGTATGTTTCAAATGCTTGTTACCGTAAGCGTTAAAGAAAAACACATTTTAATTTAGAATAGTAGCACAAAACGATAAAAGGCAGATATTAAAAAGAAGTTGTGTTAAGATTTTCTTGGTGGATTATTTTTTGCTGTCTATTTAAAAGACAACAACAACAACAACGATAGAAGATAACAAAATAAAATTTGGTCAAGGTAAATATGTGAAAATTGATATTATGGCTGTAGTAAGATGAAATATAAAAAAAACAATGTTGTGTTAATGCGAATGTGTTGCTATTTCAAAGTACGTTGCTGAATTTCTGTTTATAAACACAAGCAATTTCAAGATTTTAGCAAACGCTATTGTTTTTCTTTTTTTTTTGTTTTTTTTTTTTTAATACAAAATAAGAATTATGATACAAGTCAACCACGTTATAACACAAGCATGAATTTATAATGATGATTAAGTTAAGTATTAATTGTTTTAACATGTGTCATTTTGAAAAATGGTGGTCTAAAAAATAAAAACATTTACAATAGAAGAAGAAACTTAGAGGTCATACTATAGAGAACAGAAAATAGTTTTTCATGTTTACAAAAAATGATTGTTGAATAAAAATTTCTGTAATAAAACCGACCATGTTATTTGTGGTTTTATTCCCTAAAAGGTATCAGGGTTAGCATTAATATATTTTTTCAAAAAAAATTTGAAAACAAAAATGAAAGTACGAAAGTTTGCTGCGTTGAAGAAATAGAAAAAGCCCTCTGATTCTAAGTATATCGCGTGCATGTACAATATAATGAATATAATCAATTCAATGTATTTTTTGCGGCTTAATATTGTGGAATTTAAATTTCTGAGCAGTAATTATGATTACGAAACAAAAAGAAAATATTTTTAAGTTAATAAAATTTTCTCTTTGTTGAAATGGTCAACTATTTAATAAAAACAACTTCCGTTTATACACGTATATGACCCGTCGTAGCCGTAGCATGAACTAAGAACGATGCTTTTTTTGTTATAATTGTTTCCAAACTTTTGGGCTTGATGTAGCTGCCTATAAAACCATGCCTAGTACAAAGATACTGAACACTTAGCGGCAGCGAACAATATTTAAAGGAGTTCAAAACAATAAAATTTAATTGTAATAGTTATAACGAACAATGCAGACAAAGTCGTGGGCAGAAATCTAGTCTAAAAAGAAAAAATAAAAATAAAAATATAAATAAAAATATGAAGTAACTGACCGTAAGATTGCTTACTTGTGACGTTATTAACTCTTTTGTTTTAATATCAAATTACACTAACAGCCTCTCACAAAAGTCATTTTATTTATAAGTCAGTATAACTCCTCACGTCTCTACTTAACATCTTATGTAATAAACTTCAAAATTATAACTAAACACATGTAGTTTTTGTTAATAACAAAAAATCCAATATGTAATAAACTTTTGAATTGGTAAAATTACAAATAATAAAATAATATTTGTTGTTGTTGTTTTAATAGCATTTCTGTTTTAATACTCATATGCTAAAAGTTTTATATGAAACAGCAACAAACTCAATGTGGAGCAAACATTTTAACCAACAGTTGCTGTTGCTGAAAAGCATAAAATAAATATTTATTGCTTTTTGATTAGTGTGTTATTGTTGAGTGTTCAATAATTTTGTGTTTGTTTTTTTTTCTTCTTAGTTTTTGGTGTGTTATTTAAGACTGTGGTACCTACACAACACCTGCACTTTTAAGGCTTAAATTGATATATTTGTTGTTGTTATTTAACTATCATGCAAAATGGAATATTGCACTCCTTTCCCTTTGCTTTGACAGCAAACAAAACAAATTTTAAATAATTTAATATGTTTTTTATCTAACACATACATGTATGTTTTACATGTGTTATTTTTTTTTTCTTCTAATATTTCCAAGAGAATTATTTAAATAAATATTAAAAAAAAATTATTGCAGCCATAACTTTAATAAATTTTATACTAAAAAACATAATTAAATTAATTTCTTTGTTAACTTACCAATAAATGCAATAATTTCGATGGCTTTCTTATTTATTTTGTAACGCTAATTTCAAAACAAACGGCTAGTTTATACTTATAATTAATACTTACACGTTTCTTAAATGAAATCAAATTGTCAGCCATGAGGACATTAATTCAGCCCATAAGCAGAGTATCAAATAACTTGTCCACTCAAACCAATAGAAGGAACAGTTTTTGTCGTCATCTAAATAACAGCTGCTACAGCTTTTAAATCATCATCACGTTAACTTAAGTAGCCGTATTTGGTGTTCATATTTTCGGAATAATTCTTTTAGTTTGTTTAATAATGCGAGTTATTCAGATTTAGAAACACTGTTCTAAAATTGGATATTTTTTCAAAATAAGTAATTTGCATAATATCAACATCTCAAAAAGCTTTTAGATTTTTTATGTAAAGAGACTATTAAAGTATTTTTAAATAATTTATAAACTTTATCCTCGTAGTCATTATTATTTATCTTTATGCCACAGTGTGAGAATTGAATGTAATTGTCAAGTTGGCAATTGTTGTTCGGTAATAGCGCAACTAAAAAGTAAAAATACTATAAAGTTAAAGTTAAAAGTCTACAACAACTAAGTCATGAATGAATTTTTAATCATAAATCTGCACATACACACACACACACTCATATGTATATACCAATAAGTGTGTAAAAAATATGTGTTTTCGAGTTCAAGCAACTATGTGTGTATGTTAATTAAAAATTTTATATTAAAACTTTCAATGGATATTTTAAATCCACCACAACATGCTGCAGTGGTTAAATTTAAAGATTTGTTTCAACTGTCTTTAATATTTTTTTTTCTCATAACTGTTAAGTTACAACGGCTAAAAAAATGTACAAGAAACATGCATATTTTTAGTGGATTATATATTTATACATAGTGTGTTTTTTTTTTAGTTTTTTTGTCCTTCAACTTTCTTAGCTCTTAATACAATGAGATCTTCGAGGATTTTTATTATGACTGATGAAATTTTATTATTAAAATAATGACGATGAACATTTTTTTAAGAAAACTTAGGACTGATGAGTGAAAACATTTTTTTTAATTATAACTGATAAAGTTTGTTTTATAAAAATATTATGACTGAAGTTTTTTATATGTACAGAAATAATGATTACCAATGATATATTTTATAGAAAAATTACGACTGATGCTATTTTTTTTATAAAAAACTTGATAACTATTTATCGAAAAATTATGATTGATGAAATTTTTTTTTTACAAAAATTATGGCTGAAGAAAATTTTTTATAAAAAAAAATGGAAAGATTTATAGAAAAATTATAACTAAAGATTTTTTATATAGAAGTTATGGCATGACGTGATAAGATTTACATCTGCACCGGCAGTGAGCCATAATCAGATGGTGGCCATTACCACTGTGAATGAAAAGCAACGCCATTCACGCCCTAGAAGGCCATCGGATAAGTAAAGGGTGTTTTTTTAAGCCCGATAGAACTTGAAATTGTAAAAAATAACACAAAAAATTAAATTGTAATCAAAATTTCTTTTTTATTCGAAGGATCAATACGTGACATTAACATTTGAAAATGATTTCGGGCATATGGGCACCGCGGCTGTTCTTGACGAAGCGCATTCTGGACGTCCAGTTTTGGGCCACTTTTTCGAGCACTGCTGGGCGTATGTCACGAATAACACGAACAATGCTGTCCTTCAAGGCGTCAATTGTTGCTGGTTTATCAGCATAAACCAGTGACTTCACGTAGCCCCACAGGAAATAGTCGAGTGGTGTCAAATCGCACGACCTTGGAGGCCAATTGACACATTTCTCGAAATCAACTTATCGCCAAATTTTGATTTCAATAAGTCGATGGTTGCGTTCGCTGTATGACACGTAGCGCCATCCTGTTGAAACCACATCTCGTCCGGATCAATGTCATCCATATTTTCAAACAAAAAATCATTGATCATGGTGCGGTAACGATCTCCATTGACCGTAACGCGAGCTGCGGCCTCATTTTTGAAGAAATAAGGTCCGATGATGCCACCAGCGTGAAAACCGCACCAAACGGTGCATTTTTCTGGATGTAATGGAGTCTGTAGGGATTGGTCTCACTCCATATGCGGCAATTTTGCTTATTAACAAACCCGTTAAGCCAAAAATGCGCCTCATCGCTGAACACAATTTTGCGATAAAACAACGGGTCAGTTGCCAACTGCTCTAGAGCCCAATCGGCGAAAGAACGACGCATATAATGGTCTCGTGGCTTTAATTCCTGCACCAGCTGGATCTTATACGGGTGTAGGCCGAGATCTTTGCGCAAAATTTTCCACGTAGTGGACGGACAGAGCCCCAATTCCTGCGGCCGACGACGAATTGATAAATTTGGATCTTCTTCCACACTTTCGTTTACAGCAGCGATATTCTCTTCAGTACGCACATTCCTTCGACGTGTTGGTGTTATTGCATCCTCTAGAGAGTATGTGGTACGAAATCTATCGACAGTTCGACGAATGGCTTGTTCAGATGCACGATTATGTACGCCATAAAAATGACGAAGTCGTCTATAAGTTGCGCGAATCGACGACTGATTTTCAAAGTAAATTTGGATAATTTCGTAGCGTTGTTCAAGCGAGAGTCTATTCATGATGATTTGTCAGAGTATACTGAAACAAATACAAAAAATGTTTCATCAAAATTTAATTTTTTGTGTTACTTTTTACAATTTAAAGTTCTATCTAGCTTAAAAAAACACCTTTTATATCCTCCGGTCAAAAGCTCGAAGTAGGTCGCAGCCTTTACTTCTTGCTAAAGAGTTGGAGACCATCCAACTCCTGGTCCAGAACGCATGAAGCTTAATATAATTAAGAACACAACGGCATTCATACTCACTGGACCTGAATCATTTATTGTGTTCATTGTGAATGATCCGACCCAAAAACTCAAACGAGGGTCTCGAAACACACAGCCACCACGATACTCCCAAAAGGGCCATAACCTCAATAATTAGCCACAACTAAATGACTAAAGAAACAAATAGCGGAACTTTGCGGGCAACTGATTCCCGTGGAAATATAGTGGATTGTCCAGGTGATTCCTAGTAGCCTTTAAGGGGCCTGGGTTCTCTTTTACCCCGCAAGACACCAGTCTAGATGGAAGTAGTAGGATCCATAAAGACTAACATGTGCCCCCGGGGGAAAGAAGTTATGGCATGATTTATTGTTTGAAAAATAACTGAAAAATTCAAAATTGGCTTAAACAAACGAATTATAAAAAATTTTTCATCTGGCCAGAGTCCGCCATTGGGACTATATTTTACTTACAGAATAAAACTTGTGTTTAACCTCATTATTTATTTATAATTATACTCATAACTTACGTAAAAGATTCCGGAAAATATGAAATAGTGATTTTTAGTGAGGGCGATCATGTGCTATAAAGCACATGTAACATGTGCTCTGATATCAGCCTTTAGCTTCTGATAAAAATTTTTATAGACGTTTTAAATAACTCTCACAAATTTATTATTTTGAAGATATGTAAACAAATTTCTAATATGAAATTTGTTTTTTTTCGTGTCTTAAATGTAAATAGTATAAATTTACATTATTTTTAGTTACTAATTTTATATCGTATGTTTTTATGTCTGTACTTGAATTTTTGTTTCATTATTATTTTATCATTGTTAAGCAAGCCGAGAAAGTGTGGGAGTTATTTTGTCAAAAATCGCATTTAATGTGAATGAATTTTTATGCGAAGACTCTATTGTTTGTAGGTTTTTTCATTTTATTTAGTTTTTTCTCTTATTTATTTTATTTTCAGTTTTAATTTTTAGGGAGCTAAAATTTCAATTACATGTTGTTATATTTAATTTTTTTGTTTCTCTCATAATTATTTTTTACATTTCTTGATATTGTAAAACTTCAACCTGAACTTTGTTGGCTACATTGTTTTGTCTTCTTCTTCTTCTTCTTCTTCTTGACTATTGCTGAACTTTTAGAGATAATGTTTTTTTCTTGATCACATTAAATAATAATAGTAATAAATTTAATGCGTTTATTTTACGCTTTTCTTTACCAACTACACTGTTTCATTGCACTCGTATTTTTGGTTTTTAATTTTATGTATTTTGGGTCTTTGAGTCTTTTGATATTTTATATTTTCATTTTATTTAGTAAATCAATAGACATAATTTGTTACTGTTATAAAATAACCATTTGTACAATGATGACTTAATTGGTTAAGTTTTAATCCAAAGTGTTGCCAAAAAATAAATGTTAGGAAAATTAAATATTCAAGACAATATTATTTTAAATGGGGGGCAGTTATTTGTTTAGATCGCTAATTAATAAAAAAAATTAATCGAGACAGGAAGAAATTAGTGTAAAGTTAAGTTTATTCTACGACATTTACCGTGTATTTTGCATAAATTTTATTATTCAAACTGAAAATTCAACTGGGGTAAAAGATGGAATAAAAACCGTGATCTTTCTCCGTAGGCTTTAGGTAATAGCATAGCTAGGACCAGGAATATAGTTGATGTGAATATTAGCATGCAGTAAACTAAACTAATCTAAAATCCAATCGCAATAAAATTTTAAATTTGATTTCTCTTAAATCAACATATACTTGGACGATAGAAATCAAAGTTCTATTCACTTAAAACACAAAATCAAAAACAATCAATAAAAAAAAAAATTTTTAAAACGAAGAGTTTTTCATTTTTAAATTGATTTATTTTCATCACATAGCTAAAATATCACAGCAACTGTTACAATTTTGAAAATTAACATTTAAGTAAAATATTTTAAATAAAATTATAAAAAATAAAATATTTTTCTTGCTAAAACATTTTTCTGAAAACAAATTATCACAACAACTTTTGCAGAAATATAAAAACAAAAGCAAAACTATAACTATTAGCAAAATAATAATGTTAATTATAACATGTTAGTCATTTTAAAGTAAAGAAAGATTGAAAAGTTTACATCACTTGTACTTTTCATTGTAAAATTAAGGCGGTGGCATACTTCTTGTTTCACACCTCAACTCCAGCTTGGTTTGTTTGCCAGCTAGTATTAACTGATTATAATTATCGTTATTATTTTGAAAATCTCCTGCTATTGTCAGAGTTTCTCACTTTTCACGCAAAAATTACATTAAATATTCAAATAATTCATAGCATTTCTTTTTTATTGTGTTGTTATTGTGTTATTGTACTTATTTTTCCCAAAACCAAAATAAAAAATTTAATTACTTTTGCAGTTGTTTTCCTGTACACAATGTTGTCTGTTCGCTATTAAAGTATATTTTTTGGTTGTATAATAAGTTAATTATCATTGTTAATCATAATTGGTTTGAAGCTGAAGTAAAACACAAAAAGGAACAAGAAATAAGTGTAATAAAATAACAAAGAGAAGGAAAGTATGTACGAGTGTCTTTGTGCATATATATGTATGAATGTATGTATTTACATACGAGTATAAGTATATATTTATGCATGTATGAATTAACGTTTTGGAGTTATTTTTTTAATTTAAAATAAAAGCCATTAAGATTAAAAAAAGGCATTATCTAAATGACGATAAACTGCAATTGTAGTTTAATTGAATAAATATCGCCGTTTTAACTATGGCCATTGCATACAGCTGTCTTTACCAATGCTTAGTATCTCTTAGGTTTCATAATTTGTGTCAATAAGTATTAAATCGTACAATTTGCCCCAACAAGGTTTGTAGCCTCAGTCTTCTGTTTTGAGCTGAGCTGCGTATGACTATTTGGTCATTTTTTCTCTCAGAACTTAAAGTATACAACAGGTTAAAAAGGAGTGTGCTGGGTTTGCGGGTAAATGAAATCAACTGTCAAAAAATCTTGATGAAATCATTTTGTACAACAGTGTTCTGTTGCTTCTATGAAGTTCAATTAAATGTTGTTAATTCTTCTCCCAGACTTTTTTAACTCTGCTGGCGCATTTGTGTCTTTAATATTTTATGGCTTAAGGTTAGAAATAAAACTGGTTACAGGTCTTTTTTCAAGATTATTATTTTTCTATTCTTTTTAAAAACAATAAAGAAGTTGTTTGTTCTTTTTTATTCATTAGGATTGTTATTTTTAGGCGAAACACAACTATCAACAAAGTGTTTAATAAGCATGTTTAAACTGTTTTGCATAAGAAAACTGTGAAACACTACGTATCATGTGTAGTTCTAGAAAATCTCTTATAGGAACTTAAATAAAAAATATAAAATTTCAAAAAAAAAAAAAGGAAAGCGAAATATTGGGAGAAAAAAAAAATAAATCGTTATAATTTTAAGGACCGAGTAAAAAGATTAAAATTTAATAGAATATTTATTTTAATTAGAAAATTATAGCTCACTTACAGTGTGCTTAAATGGCAGTGTTGTCTAAAAATTCTTAGCAACATCCAATAATTTTACTCTCTGCGACAGAAGAAATCGAATTTCATTTGAAACTTCTTATGGGAATTTTTTTGTAGAAGGCCTTAGCAGCATATGCGTAAGATTTTATATATTTTGTAGGCTGCGTGCCGCTTAGTCGTTAGATCTACTATTTCTATATGTAATAGGAACATATTGCTTGCATTAGTTTTTTGTTTAATTTGTGTAAACATTTTTGAAAACTGTAATACCAGGAAGTGAACAACAATATGTAAGCAAAACGGGCCAATATTCTAAGTTTGTTGCTGGCATATAGAAATCTTAATAAATACTTGTATATTGCATGCAACATAAACGTGCACATTCTTATGTAAAGTTTAAGCTTTAATTTCTTGCACTTTAAACTCAACTAAATTCTATGCAGCCTTTATTTTATTTAAATACTGCTTAACTTAATTATTAATATGTTAAAATCTTTCCTTCAACAAAAAAAATTAAAAAAAATAAAAAATGAAAAATTTGTTACATAGTTTTTTCCTCTTCAAGTGCATCATCGTGTTGTGTCTTAAACGGATTTTCTTTAACTTTATTTCTCTCGGAAGCTCAAGTAAAATAAAATAAAAATTGTTGAAATAGTTAATTTGCATTTGCCGTTTTTCTGCTGCTGCTGCTGCTCACTATTGTCTTATGCTGTCTTTTGTATGCTTCTCCACTTATCATTTTACAAAACAAAGACTCATACTTCAGTTGAAAAGATTTTTTTTTAAGTCCCAGCAAAAAAACAACAGCTACACATTGTTTTACACAAAAGTAAAGAGTACTTTAATTCTTTTCAGTTCAGTTCATCAAGATACATTTTGAAACGCCTATTAAGCGACGCAACTGCAGCGTTTTAAGCTATTAGTGTGATACTGTTTTATTCAAAGCAAACTATCGCGATCCGTTAACAAGTTTCAGTTTCATTTTGCTGCTGGTCACGAACGGTTGTCCATAACGTTGCCGTTACACTTTGAAAACAAAAAAGCTAATTGAGAAAAACAAAAGCAAAAAGAAATTAATTATTTTGATTTTCCAAATTTATAGTTCATAAAATATGTGTTTTAAACCTTTGGTAACTAGTGAAGTGAAAATGTAGGAAATTTTGTAACAATCAAAGTAAATGAGTGGAACGAAAAAGTACAATTTTACTTGTTTACAAAAACAACACAAACAAAAAAATAAGTTGCATAAATGTTCTAAAAAAGCTTAACAATAAAAAAATATAAATTTAAATGTGAATATTTAATCAAAAATGTATTTTTTTATTATGCACAACAATTTACTTTCTTCAGCATAAACCAAAGTTTTTGGAATTTTTTTTTTTTTAACTTCTTAAGTTCAAACATGTATTGCACCAAAGATTGTAACTGCAGCTTATGTCGAGAATTGAGGGGTTTTAAACCTATTAAAATTCCTAAGAAAACAGAACCTCGCCCTACAAGTTCCTCAATTTTTGGTCGTCTAAATGAAAATTTTATTTTACGTAGACGTGGTTCAAGTTCCCTTAAAACATTTCAGCCTCAATCACTGAAATGCAGTGAAATGTGTCAACAACGTGATATCGGACAAATTTATGATTTTTGCAAACGTAATACGAATACACCATCACCCACACCTGTAACACCCGTCGTACCTCTACAAACGTCATCTACTTCAAGCGCAAGCACACCTTCCACACCTCCGAATCCCAACCACAAGGTTGTCATTTACTTTGGTGATTCCTTGGCCTATCGCAACAAATGCAATTTATCAAATCTCACTGCAGAAACATTGGGAGAGAAGTCGGAGCAAGAGACGATGTTATTGCCCTCTACGATAGAAACGCAAACAACTAACAACCAGCTGCAAAATGAGGTTATTAATATTAGTGAAGCATTAAAGAATGATGAATTGCCAGCGTACATTGAAAGTGTTGTGAACGGTGTAATTAATATTAAAATTGAAGGCAACTACAAACAAGCATCTGCTTTAGTTGAAAAAGTATCGAAACCTAATCAAGCTGTGGTGGGAAAGCCGAAGGATGTAAGTGATAATGAAGGCAGTGAAGATGGTGATGCAACTACGGAACCTTGTGATTGGAGTTTCGTACAGGAATGGAGAACCCGGTAAATTTGGCATTAATTAATTTTATTCTAGCTTCTGTAGACTTTTACATTTTGTAAGCAACAGTTGCTCTACTAATTGTAGATTAAGTAGAGCTTTTAAACTTATTAACGATTCACTTATCCAATTGCCTTTCAAAATTGGAGCAGTGCAGATGTTTACGAATTTCCTGTGGTTCAAAGAAGAATTAATTAATGTTTAATTAATTCTCTAGAAGCACAAATTCATGCTTTAGTTTTGTCCGACACTGTATTTATGATCATTACTACCACAAGGTTCTTTTTTTAAATTTTACCCGAATGCGCCTAGATATGGCTGTCCTATTTATGATTTAAAAATATCAGTTCAAATGAAAGTGATAAATACTTATCAATAAATGATAACGTTGTGAATAAACACAAGCTCGAAGTAACAGGAACGCGTTCTACAGATGCGTCACTTGATATACACGAGTCAGTTTGTTACATCTTTCTGGTGGCAATTCACATAAAAATGAAGCTTCAATTCTAAAAACAAAGGTAAAGGAAGGTAAAATTTCAGGTTAAGAAGTAAATTGGCTTAAAATATCTTAAATTTTTTTTGGACAAGTTCAGTTGTATTGATACCAATTCAGAGTAGAAGTATGGGAATTAAGAATAAAATAAATGATGTACAGAGTCTATGTTTGTATCATTACAACCACTACGATCGTATTCTTCTGGTCCATTGTTAGCAATTAATGTCTAGTTATTTTTTTTACCACATAAATTCTTCGCGTGAGTAGTTGTTAAAGATAAAGTTAATAAGTTTTATCTAAGGAACTTCAATTGTTATCTCAATAGTCTGCTGAAAATAAAAGCTAGAACCCTAGCTCTCAAGTCAGTATTCAAATTCAATTTTACCACACCTAAATGACAAATAGCACTAAGATGGAGGTTTCTAATAATTTAAAAACATCATTGACCTAAAAACCGTTCAAGATTTTTATTGTTACTCTTTTATTTTTATAAATCCCGAAAAGTCGGTATTAAAAGAACGCAGCTGTCTGTATGCATATATGTTTGTATGTATGTATGTTATTTGAAGTAATCAGTATTCTTTCGTAACAAAGCACAATAATTAAATAAATTTATCAAATGCACAAAGAAATAATAAAACCAAATATTCATGAATTTATTTAATCGTGTAATTTCTTTAACTGGCATGTTCTTGCTTTGACTTTCATCTCTTCTTTTGTTCTTTGTAGAAAAGTCTACAGTTAACCGTATGTTTTTTTCCTTATTGATATGGAAATGTTTTGTTTTGAAAACGCTGGAGTCAGAGATGAAATATCTGTTGTGCTAACCAGCTTTAGAAGTTGTGACATAATTTCATTTTGATTGTCAATCAAGTGTTCGATCAACAGTTAACTTTTTGTCCAGCTTGTTATTATTACAGTAGTTGTAGAGAATACACACACAAAAAAAAACACAACAACAATCTTTGATACGCATATGTGCGAGTATGTTCATATCAAAGAGTACATTGTTTTTTTTTTTTTTTGGTTATTTTGTTTTTTATAATTTAAATATCCAAAATCTTATTTTATTTTTAGACCATTTGGAAATATGCGAGCCGAGGTAAATACACAACAAAATAATGCAATTCCTTTTTCCTGTACATCGGGATTTTCAATTACACCAAACCATTCAAGTGCCAATATTTCACCCGTAAATGCGTCCGCACAACCAACTAACTTAACATCATCCGGAAGAATACAAAATCCAGCTACGGCTACACCAGCGTTAAGAATTCCTAAAGAAGTAGCTCAGAGGCCTCTGATACCTTCCACGGTAGCGACTACCATTATGAGTTCAACACCGACCAACATATGTGTTAATGGTCCCACACATTTTGAGAATTCTCAAACGAAACTCAATACATCGTCAGCTACAAATTGTAATAACATAAGTAAACCGATAGCACAACGAGCGATAGCAGGGCCGTCTCATCTGACAGTACAAAGTACTCCTGTTAGATCGCAGCCGCCCATGCTAAGTGGGAGTTTAAATCAACAACAGCAACTAGTGAGTACCAGCACACCTCTACGGCATTCTGATAAATCAGCCATAGATTTTAATTCTGCTAATATTGGTATTCCAATCGATGCCAACTATCAACACTGTTCAAGCACCTCTACAAAACCCAGTCATTCTACACGTACTCATCATCATGAATTCCGCGCTTTGGAACGCGTACAAGAGTGTCATAGTTCCTCTGATGAAAATCGTTCTTCTGGGCATGCCAGTATGTCGGATACTGGTGGTCACGGCAGTTCTTCACCAGGTGGAGTTGCTCTGGGTCCCTTGCCAGAAGATCGTTTAGCTGCTGGGGTTACAAATCGTAGTACTCGCTCACGCGCCACAGCAAACCATCCAAGAGCTCGACATCGGGCAACGCCTGCCAAAGCTCCGTGGAGTGGAAATGGCTTGGAAGACATAAAGTTGGCTATACAGCAACTAACAATGCGATCACAAACAAGTACAAGCACCTACAGCAGTATCAGTGCTGGGTCAGAGAGTTCCGAACCAGTAAGACGTTTGGGCCGGTATGCTTCCTTAGAAACCGTGAATACAAATGTAACCAGTGCCGATGAATTTGTGTGGGTTGACTCACACAATCGTTTAGTGGAGTTGCAGCATCCGCCTTGGAGTCAGCAATGCATAATGAAAGTTATACGAGCTGGTCGATGTAAAGATCACTCAGATCGAATATCGTCCGACGCTGCTTCACGTTTGGGATACTTATTGCAAAGGGCTCTAGTGCGTGTAGCTCGTGAGGTACAGCGTCTGTCATCCAATTTTGGTTTATGCTCTAAACAAGAAGTTGCGGGTGCATTTAAAATAGTTCTGTGTCCTGTTCTTGCAGACTCCTGTATTAAGGCATGTCTTAGAGCAGCTGTAATGTTTGCTGTGCCAGGCGATAGTGCATTAAAGCAAAGTAAATCATCTAGAGCTGGTATTCAACTTTCAGTAGGAAGATTTCACCGCTGGATGACTGATTCTCGGTTAGGGAAATTTATACATGAATATGCCGCTGTATATTTATGTGCAGGCATTGAAAATCTCCTGGAAGAAATACTACTCCAATGCTTTCCGTCTGACTCGACATCACAACTAACTGCTGCGGCGCTTGAACATGCTATTTCAATATCTGGTGATATTTGGGGACTACTGCAGCCCTTTGCACATCTTAATGCGGGGCGTATTGCTTCGGGTGCACTAACAATGCCTCGGTGGGCTAGTCAGTCATCATTAGTTTCGGGTACCCACCAAAGCAGCTCATCAACAAGCAGTGGTAACATAAGTTTGGAACCTTGTCTACTCACTACCTGTGTAGGCAGTGTAAACGAGCTAAAAGAGCTTACGTTACGAGCTCAGCAAAAGTTTCAGCACTGTGCAATATCTAATGCGGCTTTATCTACGCTGTTTTACTTTATGAGGTGTTCACAACTGGAACATAGTGAATTCGGTTCTCAGCAACAAGGCGCTGTTAGTGCGAGCAACTCTAACACTAACAGTAGCCAAAACATACAAGAGCTGTGTTATGAACGAGCTTACGTAGTGCTGCCCCCTTTAGTTGAATGGCTAAGAGTAGCATCAGCACATGCTGAGTACCGTTGCGCTGTTATGGTTGATAAGGATGATGTAATGCAGGCGGCTAGATTATTGTTACCAGGAGTAGATTGTCCTATGCGTTCCGTGGCACACGACGAAGAACTTCCTGCGAAGAAAACACATTTTTGTAACTTGACTACTACAACATCAATACCAATGAGCTTAAGTGAAGACACCACTGAGTTGGGGAAACGTGCAACAATTGGATTAGCTTTTAAACTAATGTTAACTGGAAGAGCTGAACTATTAGCTCAGGCATCAAACTTGCTACCGCCAACTACACGCTATGATACTCTTAATCATGCAGGCATGACAGCCTTGATGATTGCTAGCATAAGAAACGATGAAGTTGTTATTCAAGCTCTTCTGGATGCAGGTTGCGATCCAAATGTTGAAGTTCCCGCAATTGGAAATACCAATTATCCTGCCATTCATCCGGATACTCAGTATTGGACGGCGGTAACATTTGCAGCCAGCAGATCAAATTACTTGGCTTTAAGATGCCTGCTAGAACGAGGTGGTAAAGTAGAAGGTGGAGCAAGACAAAGCGAAGATAAACATACTCTTACACCTTTGCAAGTTGCGTGTGGTTCAGGCAACACAGAAATAGTTTCCTTGCTTCTGCTCCATGGAGCAAATGCATTTCTATCTACTCAACAAAAGGATTCAATGAGTTTTGCCGGTTCAGCACAAAGAGGCTGTTATTGTGCAATATCTGTAGCAGCAGCTCATGGTCAACGGACCGTGCTTCGAAAACTTTTGTCTACTCCTATATCTCAAGGTTCGAAGGATGTATTGTCCTTAGAAGAAATGCTAGCTGAGGGAGACAGTCCAAGTGCTCGAGCCACTACGGTGGCAGATCGTTTGGCAAACAATGAAATTGAAAATACTCTAAACAAAACTCAGATCAAGAGCCTACAAGAAGCCATGTACCACAGTGCTGAAAACAATCATTTAGGTAGACTGGACCATAACCATTATTTTAAAAAAGATTTTCTTTTTAATAAATTAATTCATTACTGTAGATATAACGATTGAATTACGAACTCTGGGCGTACCTTGGACATTGCATTGTTGGATGCATGCCTTAGCTGCAGCCCATGAAATTCGACTCGAGGCCGTTATAGATCAATTGCTACAAGACTTTCTTCAAGTATGCCCCGACGACTATAGTATTCAATTTGTAAGTGAATGCTTGCCTTTGCTTTTCAATATATTCCGTTATAGCAAGAATGAAGGCACGACTTTGTTGCTGGCCGACATATTTGCCACCTGCTTTGGGTGGCAACAAATCAAACCAATTAAGGAACCTGTTTCCCAACCTATCAACACTTCTCGCATTGATCCAAAATTTGTAAATAACCCAGAACTAAGCGATGTTACATTTAGGTAACCTGTGCCTTATCAAGATTTTTAATATTTTAAGTTTTCTTTTACTTTTTGCATTTTTCAGAGTTGAAGGGAAAATATTTTATGGTCACAAAATCGTATTAGTAACAGCATCACCGAGATTTCAAAATATGCTCAGCTCGAAGTTAAGTGAAGGTTGTACACCCACCGTTCAAATAAATGATATTCGATATCATATCTTTCAACTGGTCATGCAGTATTTGTATAGTGGTGGCTGTAGTAGCTTAGATGTTTCTAAAGGAGATGTTCTAGAATTAATGGCAGCCGCAAGCTTCTTTCAATTGGAGGGTTTGCTACGCTATACAGAATCCAGATGTTCGGATATGATTGATATTGACAATGTTGTTGCCATGTATATACATGCCAAGGTAAGACTTGTTTTTTCAACTTCTTCAAATGAGAAGCCGGATAACTTTTGTGTTTTTAGGTCTATAATGCCATTAAATTGTTGGAATTTTGTCAGGGCTTCTTGCTACAGAATATGGTGGCTCTGCTGACTTATGATGATTCTGTTAAGAGATTGTTATTCGCCAAAAAGATACCCAATCATGATGTATTAACTGGACTTTTACAAACCTTACAGCAACGCATTAAGGAACGTAAGTCTATGGCTGCTTTTAGTTTTCGCCAACACTTAAATACATCTTCGTTAACAGGAACATCAGCAAATAGCACCAACACTTTAGGGGGGCAAAAATGAAAATAATAATTAAACGAACTTCCATAAGACTCTGTTAATTAAGTAGTTATTTAGTTATAGGTTTTGAACTGCTGAAGTCCTAATGAGAATGAATTCTTTCCATTTCCATAAATTCATTTCGATACTCGAATTAGTATGTGCGTGTGTCTGTGTATGTGTATATGTAAGTATTGTATTTTATTGTAAAGAACTTTTTTTCTGTATTATTTCATTATTATTATATATCAAATCTTGTTCTTCCAAGAATATAATTCATTTTATTTATATTTTGCAATATTCTAATTTAAAATTCATTTCGTAAAATTTCTTTTTAATACTCGTACGTATTTATAATTTATGTTTATTCGTATCGTAACGTAAAAAAAATTAAAAAATATTAACAATTTGGAAAATTATTTTAAATAAAAAAAACTCGAAAATTTATGAATGTATAAGAATTCAAAAACATTTATATATTCGTTATTAAAAATTCTATGTTGTAGTTAATTAACAAAAAACAAAATAAAAAGTTAAATAAATGTTATGAATTTAATTTGAATTTAATGTAAATTTTATATGAAGTTAGTTCGAAAGTTCGAAAACTTTTTTTGAAGAAGCTGTAATAAGCGACTTGTTCTTTTGGTTAGTTACTTCTCTTTTTTCTTAAGAACTGCAACATCGCCATCCTCAGCAACACCAGCATCGTCGCCGTCGGTGTTAACTTTTTTAACGGCAGGAAGCTGACTATTTTCTCTGGCTGCCACGGATATAACATCAGGTATATTACTTCCAACAGGTACAAAGCCTTTATCATCAGCCTTGTATTGGACTAAAACTTCCTTGCCATCAGTATCAAGGAATGAATAAGCTCCGTTGATTTCAAGGTACTCTTGTTCTGTACCAGGGTTTTTTACTACAGCACTTTCTTCGCGAAAAGTGCCGTCGGCACCACGATAATGAAAACTATAGGAACCATCCGTCTGATGGTCAGAACTAGATTCCAGTATTTCCACAGGTTCAGATGGGTTTTTCGTAGCAATTAGTTTTTTCTGGCCATCATCTTGAGTAACAACCACATCATCTACGTCTACATCTACATCTACTGGTGCACAATAGATTGGGGCTGCTATTAATACAATTAAACACAACTGAAAAGAAAAAAAAATTCCTTTTTACGCAGGGTTCTACACTTTTTGAAAAATATCATTTAACACTTACGTATTTCAACATGATGATCGACACAACCGATTCTTTTGATCTTTAAACAATATTTGATAATTTTGCCGGTCAGACGTGCAAGTTTTATACCCATCCATAATCATAAAGCCGGCAATTTATGGTTTAAATTTTGTTTGTCTTAGTTTCTTTGTAATTTTAAGCTGTATTTGACCAAAAATAAAATTCGGAGCCGGTTTTTTTTTTGTTTTGTTCATATAAATTATTTCATTCAAATTTCATATTAAGTATTATGCATTCACTCAATAACTCATGCACAGGCTGAGTAAAAGTACTACATTAACCCCATTTAAGCGCATGACGTTGCAATGTGTTTTAGTTAAGTTTTTGAAAATTTATTAAAATGCCATCATACTGGTTCAAATGAAAGGTACAATGCCAATGAACCACCTTAAAATTACTGGAATTTCGCAACATAAACAAAATAAAAACAAAAAAAAAAATAAATAAATAACGTTAAAAATCTAGTTACGTTTGGAAATATAATTTTCAATTTCCTTAATTCTATGGATAATAAAATTCATTCCGAATGTAACTTCCTTGTATTTGAATAATATTCTGTGGCAAAATGCAAAATTGTGTTAATAGTGTGCAGATCATTTTTTAAGGTATAAAAATTTTATGTGATGAGACTTCTCACTGGTAATTGATAAGCCCTAAAAATTACAAAGGGTGAAGGGATGAGAGTCCTAAAGATTTATTGAAAATTATAAAATATTTCCCAAAATTCATATAAAAATCTATGATTCAACATGTTTAACTCACATTTCAATAAAATACATATTTTTAGGTTTTAGGTTTCCCAAAAAATTCTATTCTGCAAATTTGTAATTTTTTTGTGTGACTTTTTTAAAACTGTTGTTTTTGAAGCAATACATTTTTTTTTAAATAAAAATCTTTGTTTGAATAAATTTATTGACAAAAAACTAGTATTTAAAATTAAAATTTCTAATGTTTCTATTCTCAACAGTTAAGAGACGATTTTTTCTATCTATTCCTTCATAGTGATTTTATTTGAAGTTTTAGCTATTTTTTTTATTTAATTTTGATTTTATTGAAATTGTTTATATTTATACATAACTGATATACACATGAACATTCAGATATTAATTATGAATATGATAAAAAAAAAATAAACTAAATAAAACATTTACGAAATAAAACAGACCACAGTTTTTAATACAATACAACACTACTAAACAAAATAGCAGCGCACGACATGAGCACCAACAACAAAAACCAAAAACAAAAACAAAAAAACAATTCTAAATGCTAATGCTTGGCAACAGGCCAATATTCAAAGATATATATTATTTATATAAAAAAAATGTACAAAATTACAATAACAAAAAAACAATATATCTATCAGTAATAGAAAATCGAGAAAGAAATAAGAAGAAAAAATGGCCTTAGCACAACTGGCATCATAAAAAAGGCAAGAGAAAAAAAGCACCTATAGCCGATGAATGAGCAACAGCAGTGGCAATATAAAAGAAATTGACTACAATTGCAAATGTAAACAAAAAACACCGTGTACATAAACTTCAAAATGAATACATACATACTTATGCATTTAAATACCCGCATACATATTTGAACTTTCATGTGTTTGTGGAAGGAAACAATAAATTGATTTGTTTCTATATTTTTTTGTTGTTTTCTTTTTGGAACTGATTATATCGTTGATAGCCTTCATAGTCTATACGCCTTTTTCCCTTTCCTGTCGTCTTTAAATATTAGCGCCAGTAAGCGGAAAAAGACAAATCAACTAGAATCTTTTCAATTTAATATTATAAATTTTAAATATCTTCCTATGGACATAAACTTATACAAACTGCAGGTTCAAAGGGCCATTCCATGCCCATCACACATTTTATTTGTCTATACTTAACATACAAATAAATATTTACAAAAAATTTTTGGAAGAGAAGTATGGCGGTTTATTGTTTTATTCAAATATTCAATATAAATTTTGCATACATATATACGAGTATGTATGTATATATAACTTCATATGTATGGAGCCTTTGCTGTCAGAGTGGCAAGATGAGCAAGCAGAAATGTGTCTATGTGGCTCTGGGGTTTTATCTTTAACAGTGTAAATCTACCTCTAACTCCTGGCCTCCCAGGAGTTCAAAAAATATATCAAACTTAAAGCACATTAATTCAGTTAATCTTTATTTTTAATATATGACTCTCGTGCAGCAAATGCTCGATGTGTATATACAAAATAGAGTTATAAAAATATATCCAAAATAACCCATATGAAATTAAGGAATTAATTTATATAATTTTACCTTATGACTACATGTGTATATTTATCACTTTTTTATATGAAAGTTTGCTGAAATCACATTAATTTTCACAAGATTATAATTTGAGTAATAAATTTATTTTTATTATTGTGTATACCTTTTATTATTAGAATGTTTATAATTTAATTTAAGAGTAAATATTTTTTTTTGTTTTTGTAATTTTGTTTCGAACAATTTTCGTAGCCGCTGCAATTTTAATTTGAAAAGGAAACCTAAATAGGGGTTTAAATTATGATATATAAAATTTTTTAAATAATTTTCCTTTTTATAAAAGAAAATTATAATCCTTAGTAGAAGAAAATAAACTCTATATATTAACTTTAGTAGAACATAGTTTTCAAATGCTCATATTTTCATATATATCAGAATAAGTAAAAGAACTGAAGAAGTGAATCTACTTGTCGATTTTTATTCATGATATCTTGTAGATGTATTTATTTATTTCTTCATTTCCAATATTATCGATCTCTAGAGGTTTCGTTAATTTATAATTCTAGTCATGTGTTTGTTTTATTTTTTTCACAAGATGTTTAAACATTTACAATATTTAAATATTTTAACATATGAACCAATTTAATCAAACAATCTGTGAAAGATTTATTGAATTTTCTTTATAATTTACATATGTATACTTATGTATATACATATACATGTAGCTTTTTCAGTTTTTTTGATTTTTCATCCAGAAAAACTAAAATTGTATATGTACGCATGTATTCCTACAAACAAAGTTAGATAGATGCCGATGCCTGTTTTATAACACAGCTGCTAAACACTTAAAAATAGCCATTCGAAAACAAAAACAAAAACATACAAATTTATTGCAAATGTTATAAAATTCTTACAAAAGTTTTTGTTTTTTTTAAGTTTCCAGCAAATGTATGCATGACGTATACCTGCTTATAGCTATTGTGCTAATACGCAGGAATGCAAAAATGTAATTGGAGATGTAAATAAATTAAATATCAGCTCCTGTTTTGAAATACACTGCTGACTTTCTGCGAGTGTTAAATTAATTAAATGAATATATTTCCTTTTGAAAATTTTTTTATATTTCCAATTAGGAAATCTCTCATTATTTTGACCATGTTGGGGATTAATGTTAGATCAGCTTATATATAGATCTCGTGTATATCTAAATATGTACATATGTATAAAATTTACTTAATAATAATCTTCACATTTTATTCATTCATTCATCAAGACGACGACAGTTGGCGCCAAATTGCGTAAGTTTGACGTTTTTCATGTTAGTGCGTCCAAGGAACATTATTAATGAAATTTATTCTTACTTTTTATTAATATATTTTTTCTATTTCTTTTTTTTTTTTTTTGTTGTTTGTTTAGAACATAAATTGCAAAGAGGCCTTTTAAGTTTTATTTTTCTCTTGCTTGCTTTCTTTCCTTCTATTAATGCCTGTACGCAGGCATCATATGCATAAGTAAATAATTTAATGTGCTTCTAGTGAATGTGGTGAGAGTGTGGATATGTTAAACATATGAAGTTGCTCAAGCTTAAAAGTGTTAACAATTCTTTATTAATATTATTGTAGCATACAAATATTTAGATAAATTTAAAATCAAAGCGTGCTCTACTATTGTATTCTAGAACTCTAACTTTGTAAAGTTTGTTTGTTAGAGTAGCGGATGTGTTCATATAAATATGAAAGCATTTAAAGAATAGTGTATATAGTACACACCCCAGTTATTATAATTACATGCCACCAAATAGCAGGCCGGCCATTCTACACTTGCATATTTACACCAAAGGGAAAAAAGTTTTTAAGAGTTCATGTTACTATTTTTAAACGGAAACAAATAAAATTTCTCAATGTTGTTGTTATTGGTGCTGCCGTTCCTTCTATTACATATTTTACATTTGCTGTTTGTTATTGTTGCTTGTTTTTTTTAGATTTTTCATTATTTAATGTTTAGCAAGATGTATATTCATCAAAATGTTTACAATTATTGCAGAGTATAGTAATACAACAACCAAACAACATATTCAATTGCTTCATTTTTTCTTGCAAAAGCGTTTTAAAAATTCTTTTAAAATAAGCTTTTTTAATAATAAAATCATCCGTGACTTTAATTTAGCTTAGCTGTACAAGTAAATTTAATTAACAATTGAATTTCTGTGTGATCTGTTTCTCCAATATTAATTATTTTCTGATTAAAAAAAAAGAAAACAAGACACCTTAACAGTTGTCGTTGAAATACCTTTCTAACCTGCTTTCGTATTTATATGATTTTATGGATATATGTAGGTGTATTGTGCCTATAAAAAATGTATGTGGTTCTTTTTCTATCAAAATTCAAGCGCGTGTGTATATTAGCTTAATACGAATTAGGATGTTTATGTTTAGAAATTTCTATTTTATGTTTCCCCAGTTTTATATCTTTTCATCTTTTATTTGCTTATTTTAGAGAAGAAAAACAAAAATTCGGATGGTTTTTCCAAGGAAACATAAATTATAATATTTCAATTTTCTACGGTGTATTTGAGAAATTAAAGTTTTTTCACTCGTAATTAAGATACTTAATCAGTCAGATATGATGATGCACCTTACATGGTGTTAATAAATGTAAAAATTTAATGGATTTAGGAGTTATATTGGTATGAGTTGTATTCCGCTTTTTACGGGGTTTTTATAACTTTATTTAAGAAATAACAGAGAATTTTTTAATTTTATTCTCACTATTCCTAACAAAAATCTATAAAATTAAAAATAGGTGCGGTTCTGATAACTCCAATTATGATCGTTAGTATTTTCAGCTGCTTTTTAAAATACACCACACAAATATGAGTGTTTCTGGACTAGCCCTGTAGGCTAGTAGGTAGTGTACTTACTAGCTTGTCAGTATAGGGGTTGTGAGTTCGATTCCCAACGAAGACCTTGGTATTTTTCACTACAAAATTAAAAATTGACTGTCGGTGCGGCTGCTCAGCGATGAAGGCATAGTCACTGGTCGCTGTGCAGTTATATCCGGCTATCCATCTACTTTCACCACTTGTTTAATCACTTCTCTATCCCTTTCCTAAAGAATGTAGCACGGTACTTTAAAAGTTTAGCATCACGAATCAAATTGTTTTAAAAGTTCTCATAAATTCTACTTAATTATAATGGATATATAAAAAAAATAGCAGGAAAATAAAGAAAAACGCATGCGTTAACGATGAAGAAATCAGTTAATGATTCATTAAAAGCCAAATAAGAAACCCATAAAAAAACCAGTTTAAATTAAAGACAGTCAGTTTTGTTTCACGTTATTATCAAAGTATTCTGCTTGAGTAATAGCCAAAGGAGTTCAAGTTAGTGATTTCAATGTGGTCGTACACAGACAAAAAATAAACATCGTTTGGGGTTCAAAAGCTCTATCGGCGTAATAGGCTTTTAATTTGCCTAAATTGATTCTAAACGCAGCTGTGTAATCGGTTTAATAGCATGTTTCGAACTGTTTAGAGCTAAAATTCAAGAGATGATGGCACATAGACCCATCAATATATTTTAGAAACAAAACTACATTCATGATATTATTTTGTTTTTAGATGAACCACTAAAAATTAAAAAGAAAATAATAGTCTTGGGCTTCGAATTAGCTACGCTTTCGGTTTTGTTGTAATGACATTTTGGCTTGCCACTGTACGTAAATATATTTTTCAATTGATCAATAATTGATTAAGGAAAAGTATTCTCAAAAAAAATTTCTAAATTTAAATCTGTCACCCGAAAAATAAAAAAGAGCATAATTTCCTCTCTAGCCGTGATTATTTAAGTCACATATTTATTAAAAAAAAACATCTAATATAAATTATACACGCCCTTGGAGCAGCGTGTTAATAATTCGTTTTGGATTTTTAATTTAATTTTGACTAAGTGTTACTTACTTGTTTTCATGAGTCAATTAACAAATTTGTAAAGTGTGTATGAATAAATTGCGTATTGCATTTTCAGACAGTCGACAATTTGTGAAAAAATGTTGGCAATTAATTGTTGACTAAATTACAAATAAGCAAAGTGTTTGGAACAATTAAAAAATGGAATAAATGCAATTCCATAAAGAAAAAGAAAAAATATATATTTTTTAATTATTTGGGATAAGTTTTAGTATGTATTTTAATATTTGTTATTAATATTTAACTTACCTTTTAAATTTGTAGATAACTTCTTTTTTGCAAGTTTTAAATATGAATACATACATACTAATATATTTTTTAATTTCACAATAATTATAAAATAGTTCTTTCAAAAAGAAAGAAAAAAAAATTAAATATTTCTTTCGCCTATGAAATCTTTAAAAATAGACTTATTTCCAAAACGTGTAAATATGTATATTTAAATGGATCTACCACATCCACAGATACCAGCCATATACATTGTGATGTTGTTGATGTTTAAAAATTTTTTATTTTTATAAAATCATATGAAAACTTATACACTATTGCTTTAATTTGGCTCAAATATTGAACCACAAGAACGGAAAAATTTACTTGGTGTGAACTGTTAAAAGCGTCGCGACGCACTGCACCCACACTCCAAAATTTTTTTTAAAAAACCAACATGTGAAAAGTACATTTCGGTTAGTTTTCAAAAAAAAAAAAAAAGAAAAAGAAAAATAAATAAAAAAATCATTAAAAACATTTCTTTTAAATGTTTATTCAAAATTTTTAAATTATATTTACATACATACATACATATTTAAAATTTATACTAAAATCTGCGAATGAAGGAAAGAGCAACCAATACTCTAATTTCATTTCATTCATTAGCATTAAACACTCTTAACAGCCGAATAAAATAAACAATTACAAAGTTAGATGCGCAGGATCAATATATGTACTCGGATTGTGTAATACGTCAGCACCCCCATAGCAAAAATTCTACATTTAAGAGAAGCCAGTTTTATGGAGAAAATTATTTATGCCATAAGCAGCATATCGAGTATGCTACACCTTGATTAATGTTTTTCATTGCAAAAATATTCTCTGAGCGCCATTAGAAATAATTATTATTTTCACTCGAATATTATTATTTTATTCAGAAACTTTTTTCATTGATTTTTTAAGTAAGTAAATTAAAGCGCCTACAAAAAATTAATTCTGCGCTCGGTACCTGGCCACATATGAAATGGGCTGTAGAGTCAATAAACACTTAAGGATTAAATTTTATAACCGAAGCACATGCACATACATATGTATATCATTGGGAAACTTTGATCGTGCTTAGACAGGTAAATCGCTTTATTAAATTTTCTCAGGGCTCATCTCAAAAAGCTACTAAATTTCAATTCTCTTATTAAATGAAAACTTCTTGTGAGTAGGGCACTCTAATATAGTTTTAAGCAAAGCCTTTTTTTCTTATTTTTTATTTTAAGAAAAAACAAGCAAAAAAATTATAAAAATATCTTAACAATTAAAAGATAGTGAAAACGATGCTTAACAGAGAATACGTTTGTTAATACAAAGTGAAAATTGTAAAGACATAGCATATAAGGACGTACATACATACATACATATGTGTAACTAACCGCCTACACAGTCCAACAACATGGTGCACTGACGATTGATCGTTTCCGTTTTTGCTCAATGCATTCAAATCCTCAGAGAAGAAGAAAGTAATTCAAAAAGAGAAACAATATTAAAATTAAACCACAAGTTAAACACTAGAAATAGCAATTGTTTTAACAAAAACTATAAAGATCTATAATTTTATTTTATTCACTTTTTCTAACTGTATGCGGACACGTGCGCACTTCGCAAAAATTGCTACTTACATAACAATTGTTTGTAATAGGAAATTAATCACTGTTCTTTATAACGAAAAGCATGTGTATTAACATATGTGTGCATGTTTGTATATTTGCATATAAAAAAAGAAAAGAATTTATTAAATACATGCAGCAAAAAATAATTATTAATTTTAATAGAAAATTTGAATTTGAGTAATAAAACTTTTATAATAGGCTGGAGTAATTAAAAAATAACCAGAAATGTGACTTGATTTCTGAAACTCTCTCTCATTGTTTAAAGATTCCAGCGATTTATTTCTACAAGAATTATTATTTATTTTTATTAAATTGTTTTTCTATGTACTTTTAAATTTAAGTATGATTTCTAAAAATATTTGTTTTCTTTGTACGATATAAACAATTTATAAATACGATTTACTAACATTTAAAAACGTTCTACATGCTCAACTTTTTCAGGACCTGCTTCACATTAGGCCAGCCCGGTTAAAGTGCACTTAAAAGTGTTCGGTGGCAGCTAAATTCAGTGAATATCTTTCTATATTTTCGTTCTATCATAAGACGCTGAATTTTAAAGCATTATTCTCAAAGAGAAGGGCCCAACAAAAAAAGAAAATGTGGAAACTGATTTTGCCTATCAACTGACCATGTATAATTTAAACTAAAACTCATAAAATTCTTGCACTCCTTTTTACTTTGTCTGGTTTTACATGGCGCTTAGAGCCTATTATTACTTAAATAGAATTAATGGAAATGTTTTGAAAATCATATATTTTGTGAAACTGATTATAGTACATTAATTAACCTTTTAATGTTTTGCACACAAACATTTGTGAAATTATGATTTTAGACTGCTGAAATATATTTTTTTGCTTCCAAAAGTATACACATTTTTGGCACAAATAATTATCGATAATAATTTTTAGTTATTATTAAATAACTGCTAAGACTCTACGTAAAATTTAAACTTATTACTATAAAATACTCTCCCACACCTACGCATAAAAATTCAATACATATGTACATAATAGGCACAAGAGAAAAATTATTTCCAGTTTTATTTTATAAATTTCTTCACACCTTGTAAATATTTCACTTGTTCTCACCTTCTCACCGCTGTTCAAGCAAAAAGAAATACGTAAATAAGTTCAGGACGTTTTTATTGTTAAATTTAAATCAATTCTATTTAAATATTCAACTATAAAAAGAAACAAATTATAAACAAAATAGTTTTTAAAACCAATTTTTTTTTATTTAAATAGTTTCTGAACAACTCAGAAACTCTTGATCAGATAAAAAATATCTTCGAGTTCTTTGAACCTTTCCCAAGTTATGATCGGCAAAATCTGTAAAAAAAACTAAAAATTACCATTTTTTATTATTCGTCCCAGTTTCGTTTTAGGGAACCAGTGTTATATATATTTTTTTAAATTCAAAGAAGTTTAATTTAAATCGAATTATTTTTCTTTTTTTTAAACACTACACTTTTAACCCATCGCAACGTTTATAATATCTTAGTACGTTATTTGTTTAAGTTAACAATTTGTGTTTGTGATAATTAGTATTTCTAAGTTTAGAATTGTTTAGATTTTACGAATTTTATGAAAAAAAAAATTGATTTTGAAATTTTTCCAGAAACTTAATAAAGAATTTGAAAGCATTTCAGTATACATATAACAAACTCATATTACGAATAATGCATTTGATATACTTTTAGTACCTCAATATTCCACAAAAACTAACAGAAATTAATAATCAATGTTGCTGGAAGAACTTAAGTAAGTCACAAAATTCCTAATCTCTAGCTTTTCAATTTAATTTTTAAGCATAAGCTAGTGAGTGTATGGTATTGTCTTTCCCGAATAAGGCTCTCAAATACTTGTTATTCAATCGATAGATAAGTGATACTATGAACTGTTCTAAAAAAATGTTGACTTATGTATTGAGTTATTCACAAAAATGTCTATGAATAACAAAATTAAACAACTAAAATTGCATCAAATTGTTTATAAGCACACAAGAGTTTTAATTTTAAATCACTGAAAGTGCAGCACAAGAGTTTACTAAATCTTTTAAACCTTACTAAGGACATCAAAAGTTTTCATGTCTTGTAATGCGTTTACAAATGTTTGCAATCTAATCTTCGTTAATAATGCTAGATTCCCTATAAACATTTGATATTCTGATAAAATTATTTTTATTCAAAAATCTAAATGTATTGAAAGAGCTTATCCATATGGCCATTTCACTTCTGCTTACATAAATCACCAAATATGAATAAATATTTTATGAGAATATTAACTTAAAAATGATTTCAAATTATACTTTTTATATTTTTAATAAAATATTAACAATTTGCTTTTAAAATGCTTAAAACGCTAGCTTTTTCATTAATAAATACATTTGTTGATCCACTTCAAAACCATGTAAATTGTTAGCATCGCCTTGTAGACGCATTAACAATCCACCAAATGAAACGTAAGCTGATAGTCTGGAGGATGCTTCATTGTGTGCTTCATCACCTTCTATTCGATAGACTTTACCAAACATAACATATTCAAAGCTATCAGCTCTACTGCCTTCCTGCTCTAGTGGATTATATTCGCCGGCGTCGGGACAACCATCTTCACGCAATGTTGTGGCCAAAATCAAACGGAATTTATCACCTAATTCCATTGGATACAACCAAGAATTTATGTCTAAAATTAGGTCCATTTTAAAAGATTCTGATTCGCAGTGTAGCCTGGAGACACGATCAAATTTTTTGCCTTCTGGATCCATGTCTTTAACATTAAATATATCTTCAAACAAAACACCAGACATATTTGGGTGGATTTATTTTATGTATAACTTCAGCTACAATAAATTGAGAACTTTAATTATTAAAACACTAATTGGCTGGATTTATTTAATAATTCATTACTAAATTAAAAAGACAAAATAGTAGCGCGTGTTGTTTACCTTATTTGACAATTCATTTCAAGTGCTGCCATATTTCAAGCATGAGATGCCACTGTGATGGAAACGGTATATGTCCAAGCTAACAACAAATCAGTAGTGCCATTTTATTTGGAAAATATTAACAATAAATAAAATTAAACAAACAGTGACGCAATCACAAGTTTACAAAAAAAATTTAATTTTAATTAATATTTCCTGTAATTCATATAATATATGAACAAAGTGCTAAACAAAAAAATAAATATGTTAAAGCAATATTGAAAACAAATGGCAGTGACAGCTGTAATACACTCATAATCAATTAAACTCACTCATTTGGACGTTTAGAAAACGCCAATGAAATTTCTCGCACACATTTCACAATTGAGAAAGAGAATAAAGCATTACGAACAGCCGTTATGTGAACTAGGAAAGAAAGAATAAAATTTATCAGCCCACAGCATAGTGCTACGATTTTAATTAATTTAATTGATTTTAATAATAAAGTATAATTTTCAAAAATTAATTGTGCCGTTTCAACTATTTGGTTATGGAAAACTATAAATTGTAAGTAATAAAACAAAGTGTGGGAGTGACAAGCAAATATCAAAAAACAACTAAGAACCAACAAACACAACACCCCACGGCGTCCAGCACCACCTCATAAATTTTTAGTATTAAACGACTCAATATAAAGAAATTTTTTAGTTTTTCTTACTTTTATTTTGTTTGTCGTGAATTTTATATAAATAAAAGTATTAATTTTTTTCTTCTATTTCGTTTAGTTCATACCAAAATTGTGCAAATATAAAAAGAAAATAAAAGCAGATGTTGAACTTTTTTGATTTATTTTGAAATTATAATATATTTTCTAGAGGGTTGAAGCGCGGAAGGGTAAGTTTTTTTTTCCTTATTTGTTGTTTTGTTTTGTTATTGCTTTACGATAACAATTTTTATATATTTTGCTTTGTTGTCTGCTTTGTAATGAAAAAAGCTAGTTATATTTTGTATGATTAACCCAAATAATAGTGTTTATTGGCTTTAAAAAATTTGATTTTTATTAACAAAAGTAAAGTAATTAATTATTTTTTTTCTAAAAAGTAGTTTTCTTAAATAATTAAATCTAATTTGAAATATATTATTAACAAGTATGTGTTGTGTTGTTTAATAGCACTATAGCAATAGGTATAGGTATATTAAAACATTTTATTCAGTACCTTTTAAAAAATAATAAATGACAAAACTCAAATCCTTATTGTATTAAAATAACTATTACAAGTTACAAACATTTTACTACCTCTTTCAATATTTTTGTATAAAGAAAATCATTAACAATTTAAATTCATTTTCATAAAATCAAAAGACTTTGGGTACAAACTCAAAAGGAAATTCATTAGCATTTTATATTTATGTATTTTGAAAAAAAACCAATAAATAAAATATTGATACATGTGTATATAATTCCGAATGACTAGCCTTTCACACTAACAACAGATAAAACAATTGAGAAATCGATCACAAACTTTTAAAGGTCCATTAATAAGTTTCTATCATCTACTTACATTAATTTCATCATTTTAAAGATGCAACCGTCCATACCCTTGTTCATATTTTATATTTTGCTCACATTTTTGTAACGGCTGGGTAATCATAAAATCAGTTTTGTATATTTTTAAATTTAAAACAAAGGATTTCACTACATACTTAGTAGGTACTACAAGTATTAAAATTCTAATAAGAACATGTTGAAAAATTCAAAAACTATGTATTTTATCTAAGACCCCTTTCAGACAGGCAAATTTTACTTTGACAAAGTTTTTTTAATTTTCTTTTAAACTTTCTTTGGTGTTCAAACACAAAAAGTTTTCTTTTACAAATTTTGTTTTAGTCAATGTAATCTGTAATGTAATCTGTGTATAAGTACAACTGTGTATAAGCGACGAAAGAAAAACAAAGCAACTTTACGAGTATATCAAAGTCCGTACTCTCAATCATGCTTTCTCCCTCGCTCTCACATAAAATCAAAACTTTGCAAAGTAAAATTTGCCTGTCTGAAAGGGGTCTAAAAAAGAATTAAGTTAAAAGAAAGAAACAGTTTTAGTTTTATATGATAAATTCAACTACAAAAGGGTTTTCGTTTTTACATAGTTTTTTGGAGATACTGTGATTTCAAACTATAACTTTGAAATGGAATAAAACAAACGTAAATTTTTTACATTATTTATAAGATAATTCAGGCATTTAAATATTACTTTTAGTAAATGATCGCCACGGCTGGCTTGGTCGTAGTCTAATATGGAGGTCCACTTTTCGATGACTTTTTTCAACAATTGTGGGAGTATGCGTTTCACATATCCCCATGGAAAATAGTCTGGTGGCTTTAAATCTGGCGATACAAAACGTTAAACTAAGCACTTATCAAATGTTTGCTTCAAAAAATCTATATAGCACGAGCTGTATGATATGTTACGCCGCCTTGTTAAAACGACTGCTCTTGCACATCCTGGTTGTTCAATTGATGAAGGAAAAAAATCAGTAATCATGGCTCTATAGCGGTCACTATTGACTGTAACGTTCTGACTAGCGCCATTTAAAGAAGTGCTTACCAGTGATTTCACCAGCCCTTAAAGCATACCAAGCAGTCAATTTTTTCTGGCTGTAATGATATGTTAACTTCCACTTAAGGATTATCATTACACCATATACAGCAGTTTTGTTGATTGCCGTATGGAAACTGAGCTTAAACAAAATTTGCTTATAAAGTCAGGATCGGGTATTTCGAACAGAACCACGATGTTTAAAATAAATATGCACAATTTGGCAGCGTATTCATTCTACCAAAGTAAACCTAAATCACTTGACAGTTTATAAAATGGCCACCAGTTAAAAAAGTCTTGTCAACTTAAAGCTCCATACCTCTACAAAAATACTCTTTAGTATATTAAAAATTTCATTTTATCGTAGTTTCATTACCATTAGTAAAGGCAATGATATTTCAAAAAAGGCGAAGTTATGTTTTTTGTCATTGCACAATAACTATTTTCAAATAATGATGCTTTTCCTTTTGCTAAGAGAACGGTTTATGACTGAAGCGAATATTTCGGCATGTTCAAATCAGAAATTTAAAATTCAGAGTTTTCACACATGTGAATATATTATTCTTTTAACCAATCAAACCTGGATTTTAACTTTATTTAAACTTATTTCTGTATCTTTTTTTGTTGTTTTCGGTGTTTTTTGCACTGATGATATTGGAAAAAAGACTTTAAATTAATAAAATTATAAAACAGTTTTCATTAATCTTTTATGAACCGCAATCTAAAAAAATTTAAACATCCAACTGTTTTTAATAACAAATAATTGAGTTATACATACACACACATGTACACAAGCATTTTTAAAACTTCAAAGTTTTGAAAGTGTGCTAATTCTAGAGTGTACCTTAGGAGCGAAGAAGAGTAGGAAACAGTGAATTCGTGTTTTTTTTAGTTTTGTTAAAAAACAGTGTTTTTACTTCATTTGAATATGCTTATTTAGCACTCTTAATACCTCACCATTACGAAATAAAATGAAATAATTTAGCACAAGTAGCAGCAGTTGAAAATAATATGCGTTGATTTCAAAAATTATTCACAAGTCAATAGCCATTGAAAACACGACAGAATATACATCTGTATAAGTTTACATTGCATTTCTTTGTAAAATGTGACATTGAAGTCAACACAATTACCGCTACAATAAAAAAAACGCCAAAAACATAAAAATAACGTACGATTTGCAAAGAGTGTTAAAAACCAGTAGTTCTAGTGATAAAATTAATGATTTTCATTTATGGCAGTAGAAATAATGATTTTTAGGTGAGGACTTACTCATGCATGCTAAACTAAATTAAAAATATACAAAATATTAATGAATACAGTAGGTATGACTACTTTGGAAAAGCCCATGTAAATATGTTATTGGGCATGCATTTCGGTCTGGATAAATTTTGTAACAACTAAAGTTCGATTTAGTTTTGCATTGTATTGGGAGTGGAGATCGTAACTTGTTTATATTTGTTTTAAAAAATATAGAGTTCAATGCCTAAAAAATAATTTTGTTTTTCTTCTTCAAATGCTTCTATGATTTGTAAGCGTATGTTTACGTACTTATGTATATCGGTGTTGATGGGCAGTCATCAATAAACATCTGCTATACACATGGTAGAGGAAATACTCAATATATGTATGTATGTATGTATGTATGTATGTATGTATGTATGTATGTATAAATACATGAGCAAACAATTTTTACTTTTTTTAAGTATTCGTAATAAAAACTTTGCTGTTTGTGTCGTCTGATTTTTGCTCTTTTTTTTCTCTGATTCCATGTGTGGAACATTATTGAGTACTCCATTCTGTTATATTAGACGTGCTTTATTGTATTTTTAATTTTTTTTATTTTGTATTTTCTTCTTCATTTACTTACTTAAGAAAATCTACACTGCTGATTGTAGTTTTTTTTTTTGTTTTTTTAATTCTTATTGTGGTTGTGAAATTTGACTTGCATTTTTAAGTGCACAGTGGTTTGAGAGTGAATTTATTTGAATACATATTTAAAGATTATTTATTTCTGAATTTATATATTGAAGTTAAATATGAATATCATTTGAAGAAGATTCCTTTGTCTACAATCTTAACTAAATTTGCCTAAAATATTTTAAGAAAAATTATTCAAAAATTGTTAAATTATCTTATACAAGTTTGTGTACAGTCTCTGTTTCTAAATGTACCACGGTTTGAACGTTGTGTTTTTTTTTGTTTTTTGGTTTTGTCACTTAAATGTTTGGTCTACTTGGAAATCATTTCATTGTTGTTAAAGTGCTGCCGTTGCTTTTGCTATTATTATTTTTACTCGTTTTTTTTTACATATTCGATACTATTTGCTCTTATGACTTTTAAGCTTAATTTTCAAATTTTAATTTCAAATGAAATATGCTTATTCCTTCAACTTATTGTATTCAATTGTTAAATGGACATTTTCTATTTAAGTCAGTTTCCTAATAAACGTCGTCTACACTAAACACAGAAGCTGCTACACATATAATTTTAATAAAATTTTTAAGAACTCATTTAAAAATTTTAATTTTTGGTTAACAATTCTAACTTTCGATTAAAGAAAAAAAAGTTTAGTAAATATGCATGTTGACATCAACATGTGTAAATATATTTGTTATCACTTAAACAAATAAAATAAGATAACAGCGCTTTATTCATTATCTCAATTATTATCTATAAAAAAAATCATAATGAAAACCACAAACTGTTCTTTTAGTTTTAAAAATTTAGTTCTATTTTAAGCGTTGGACGGACAATGTTACAAATATTTCGTTTTGCCGCCTTGTACTCAAAAGACTAAGAAAGCAAACCCTGTAAGCGAGCAAATGCAAGCGTTTGTGTGTGCTCTGTATTCCTTCGTTGTAGTTGTCATGTAAATTTGTGCCTCTTTATTTATTTATACTTTTAGACCTTGTAATTGTTTAAGTGTTTTATTTTTTATTTTTGATTGATAACATTTCCATAACAAAATGAAAATATAAAATAAAAAGACAAAAACTACGAGAAAGAAATGGGTCGTTCAATCGAGAAGAGCATTTAACTTTAGTACGATTTTTAGTTTCATACGTTATAAAGCTTGTTGTGCTCTAATATCTGGCATTTTCAACGCGTGTTTGTGTATGTTTAAACAACTGTTTTGAAAGTAAAAACAATAAAAGCAAAAATGTATCAATACTTTTAGAAAACATTTGTCATATCAAACCCAAATTAAACATTAACTTTTTAAACACGTTGACTTAATTACTTAGTAGAGAGAACGACAACAGAGAAAATTCTATACTTAAAATTACTTATTAAAAACGTAAAGGTTATTTCATCTCAAATTATATTGGACTAAAATTTTACGTTTTCTTTATTTTTTGGCCACTTCTGTTGTGATTTGTTAATTATAAAAATATCACTAAATGTGGATTTAGTGTAAAAGTTTGTAACAACAAACTTTTTAAAATTTATATCTTTAAGCTAAAAAATTTTAATCCGTTGAAAATATTTCGGCAGGATGTGAAAATATTTTTATTATGGAAAAAATAATATTTGAAATAATATTTCTTAAATAACTGAACATTAAATTAATTGTTTGGAGACATTTTTAAGTTGAGGAAAATTTATTATTGCTTAAAAGTGGAACTAAGCAACTAAGAATAGAATTTAGTAACAAAAAAGATTAAGTATAATAATTAAAACATAAAAAAATGGTTGCTTTTTAATGAGATTGAAATTCTTCAAAATTTTTTAAATTTTGTTTTCAACATGTTTTCGCATGTTTAATTTTAGAAACTCAGAATTTTTTAAAACTTTAAAGTTTGGTGGCCATAAAAAGCAAAGTGTGCGTTTTCTTAAATTCATAATCTACTTGCATTACAAAATTTATGCATTTCCTATCAAATTAAAATTAAGAGTTGAGTAAATTATTTCTATTTATATTTTTATTTATTTTGACCAGCGACGTATAACCTTAAATTTCATGTTTGCTGCTATGGCGGATAATAGAAAAATTGACAAACTTTTCTCCATTACTCCAGACTCATGGCTGCTATACTGCCTGCTATTGTATTACCAGTAAATTTTTGCTACTTACTGAAAGAAAAATAAATGATCAGTCAATTTCATGTATATTAACAAATTGCATAAAATAATAAAAACGATTAACGTGCACACGTAAATAATTTATTTAATTAACTAGAAAATTATGCGTTATATAATTGACATGCTTATTACATGGATAAACGAAAAGTTGGCAATGAAAATAAAACTGGAGTTAAAAGTAAAAAAGAAGTATCAGTATAAAATTTATTACTAATGCAATTCTGATTATAAATCTGAAATAAATTTCTTTAAAATTGACTTTTCTATATCCTAATTAAGATGGCAGTTTAGATAATTTAACATTAGCTTATACTGTTTAAACATGAGTTATTATTCTTATCTAAAATTAAATTTTTCTTTCAGTTGTGCTAAATCGAAATATGTACTAATAAAATGAACAATTTATCCATGATAATTCCAAAAATTTTCTGGTGTTGGTAACTCAATAAAAATAAAAAAAAAAAATAAACATTAACAAACTCTAAAAGAAATAAAATAAACTCTAATTAAATGGTAGTTTCTACAAATCAAAGCTTATGACCCTTAAATTTTAAGTGTAACTCGTATGGTGAAGGTGTTCTCTCAAACATACTGTGCTTTTCAATAATTTCTGTTATAACTAAATATAAATATGGTACGTAGTCGACGCTCAATATCAAAAGAAGATGCATCGTCTGTGTTGGCCGATAGTGGAATATCGTTGTCTTCCCCGCCTGCTAATCGAAAACATTTCCCTCGTCTCAATGAGGATGAAGAAGAAGCTTTATTGGGAAAACTTTGTGTGACTGATGATGAAACAGATCCTGAAATAATAGAACTCAATACTGTGGAAAATGTTGTTGTCAGCGATAATGATGCTAATGACCTTGACGAACAGTCGGAAGATTCAGAAAATTGCAAAGTCTATGCCACACAACCAGGTGCTAAAAGGACTCGTAAAACTTATATATGTGACACTTGCCATAAAGAGTTTCGTGGCAAATCCGATTTAACAAGACACAAGTTTGTGCATACGAATGAAAAGCCTTACAGATGTGAAACGTGCAACAAATGCTACAGGCAAGAAATCAATTTAAAAAACCACATAATATCAGCTCATAAGAAAGAAAAGGAGTTTACGTGCAAACAGTGTCCTAAATCATTTGCTCTTAAGGAAAGATTACGACTGCATATGCGTCTACATACTGGAGAAAAGCCCTATGCCTGCCAGCAGTGTGATAAACGTTTTGCTAGAGGTGGACAGGTTAGTTCAAATTTTAATTTATATCAATTGCATTTTTTTCTAATTATTCATTTTAGCTACATCAACATATGGTTAGCCATCATCAGGATGCTCCGAAACAATTTAAATGCGAAATTTGTTCGGAGCGCTTTTCAACATCATCCAACTTAAAGGCCCATGTCCAGGGTCACGAAGAAACTCCCGATTGTTTTTGTGAAATATGTAAAGAACATTTTGCCAACGATGTGCTTTTAAAAGCTCACGTCCATAAAATGCACTATAAGCTCAAGCAACTGGATTGTGATATTTGTAAAAAACCCATCGAAGAAAATGATTTACTAAGTCATATGAAGACTCATAGCAATGTCAAAACTTATGTTTGTGAAATATGCACTTCAGTTTTTACCCAAAAATCTCAATTTAATGTACATATGCGTATGCATACGGGAGAGAGGCCTTTTCAATGTAGAGTAAGCATTTAATAAAAATTTCAAGCATTTAATAAAAATGCTTAATAACTTGTTTGTTATCATAAATTTAGATTTGCTGCCAAACATTTGCACATTCAAGCGTTTTAAAACTTCACATAAGAAAACATACCGGCGAAAAGCCCTTCAATTGTTTGCTGTGCAAAGATGATGAAGTTGCCTTTTCACAGCTGGCTCATTTGAAAACCCATATGAAAAAGATTCACAAACAATTAAAACCCTACATGTGTGAGGGTTGCCATAACTTTTTTAAAATCAAAATTGATCTAGAATCCCATCAACATGTATGCAAAAAGTATACAACGAGCGTAGAAGAACAAGATGCCCAATTTAATGAACTACAAACTTTATCACACATACGATTTTTAATGGCCATATTGTTAAAGAAAATATCCTCAGAACAAAAGTTACAACAGCTGGGCTTTGAAAAACGTCTTATTGACAATGTGGTTATAGCTGCCTTAAAAGTGGCCAATCGTAAAGCCCACGATGATACGAAGTTATCCTGTTTAGAAAGAATGCGCCTTAATGTAGAGGAATTTCTCAACTGGATTGTTCCATCGAAAGTAATGGAGAAGTTTCGAGAAGAAAACCAAAGCATCGACAATATTTTGGAAAAAATCGTATCGATGTATATGAAACAAAAGTAAAGAGGAGTATATCTCGTCTTATTTCATGCTTATAGTATCTATTTTTATACTTCTATACAGTGTGATACAACTTACCGATCATTTCATTTTAAAATGTGCCATACTTAAGCATTTTATTATTTAGAAAACCAAACATTTTATTTTGAGCAGGATTACATGTGCACTTAGCTGATGCAGAACTTCGATAAATAAAAGAAGTGCACATGCCTGCTGTATTTTTCCGTAAGTAGACATTTGAAGAAATATTGCAATTGTGGATCAATTTGTAAAATTTTCTTACATATATATTTTGCATTATTTTATTAATTTTATTTCCTATTCTAAAGTTTTTTGAAAGGAATTATATACTTGCCATTTGACTTTAGCTTAAATCCAAAGTGAATTTTTTTTATTATAGTTTTCCAAAGAATTAACTTTAAGTTTTCCCAAATGAAATCCAAAGATTATTTTAGTTTTTAAGATAAATTTTAAAGCAATCTCCCACCTTAAATAACAAAACAAAAACAGCTAAAAATATTTATATTACAAAACAAATTAATGTTCATTTCAAAATATTCAAATATCAGTTTTTTTTTAAACTAATCTGAACATAAACGTAAGAAATATTCCTCTTAGATTCTTGCCACTTTTTATTCAAAAAGTATATAACAATAAATATAAATAACATACTTAGTTAAGATAAAAATTGAATGAAATAAAAATTAAAGCGAAAAGTAATCGTAATTTCAAATATTTTTAGAATTCAAAATGTTTTCCAAAAGTTTGTGTTTCAATTCTGTGTTGATTTTAATTATACGAGTAAGATCGAAATATTCATAAATCCCCTATATAATTATTTAAACCATCAATAGCTTTAAAAAAAAAGAATATTAAATTAAAACTGTTGAGAAGTAAATTGTTTCTTATAATTTATAGCCAATAAAAATTCAATGAATTCATACTGAGAAGCAAATGTTTGCAAAAATTTTAATGTGGTCCGTAGAATAAGACCCCAAAGTTCTATAGGAGCATGTTATAGATGAAGTCAAAAAGAATATACAAAAATTGGTAAGGCAATTTACTTTTCTATAATTTTTCTTTGTTTTGTAAAAGAAATGTAAGAAGAAAAAGGTTTAAAATTATAATTATAAAATGAAAAACTATTCCTTTATATAAAATACATTAAAATAAGGCTAATTTGTGATCTCTATGGATTGTCGCATGACATGATTTCCAATCTTTGTTGCATTATTAAACAACTTCAAAGAGCTCGTATCTTTCACAATTGTGTGTTTTACAATTTGATTGACAGGTCGGCTAATGTTTCAAGTCACTTTAAACAAACTAGAAACAAATTTCTGGGCAAATCAAAAATCAAAAAAACTATGGACACAAATGTCGTACTTAATTCCATCTTCAGCATCGTCATTGCCACCACCATTATCCAGCAAGTAATTTATTGATGGCCTTGAAAGCCAGAAAAATCAAAATAAAAACAAATCATTAATTGTCATGGCTTTGGACAATGTTTGTTCGTGTTATTGCATACAGATCACACGTTTCATAGTTGTTTACCTTTTGGCTCGTATGACTCCAAAAGCAAAACAAAAACTGTTTTTAGAATTTCTCAAACGCGAGTAATTCAAGTTAATGCGTCTAAATAGCTGCTTGCCAATGGCTTTTGAAACTGTTAGGAATACTGTGTTGAAAGTTTCAAACATTTTGGCCACCCAAGGACGCAGTATATTTGTTGCAATGACAACAATAAATGAGACAACATAGCGTTTATGTGTGTGTGTGTGTGAGGGCTTAGTTTTCTTATAGTATAAACAACAATGATATCCAAGTTAAATCAAACACTATACACGCCGCGCCGTATGGCCATAATAGGTAAATTGACAATATTGATCTGTTCATTCTATTTGCTATGCCACTATCATCTAACTAAAGTTGATGTTGTGGTTTGAATAATAATAAAATTAATCAAAAAAAACTCCCTATGATAATTTTCGTTATTTATTTCTGTGTTAAGGGAAATAACAAAAAAAAACTTATAGTTATAAATGTCGGATAAGAGTATTAAAAATTGGTTTGTAAAATAGAAACACAGTCAAAGCTGAGCCAGTTGAGTGCAACTGATAAGTGATGGAAAAAACAAAGATATTGTAAACATTTAATTGCCGAGTTTCTTATTTTTTTATATCGTTTTATGTTGATAAAATGTTTAAATTAAAAATAAGTAAAACCAAAGCAAGTGTTTAAAATATTCTTATGTTTTGATTTTATTGACATATAACATTTTAACGTTTTATTTATGCGACATCAAAAATTCAAAAAAAAAATATTTTTTTTCAGGAGTTACTTTATAAATAATTTTTTTAAAATAAATTTTATTTTTATATTCAATATTTCGACACACCATTGGGTGGCATCTTCAGGAAAAGATATTTATGTAAACTTCTTTAAAACAATCAATCAATGAAAAACTTTTGTCAAATAAATTCTAAATAATCCACAATTTTATTCTTCAAAAAACAAAACAAAAAACAAAAACAATAGAAAAAAAATGTATAAAACGTAAAAGGTCAATTAACTATAATTATTATACACAAGTTATTTTTAATAAAAAATTTGGGCCACTTAAAAAAAAAAAAAAAATTTTCATTAACTTTTTGTGGCTAGATGAATTTAAAATATCTTACCTTTGTGGCTTAGTATTTTCTATTTGACGAAATATATCTCAGAATGTCATACATGTGTCGTAATTATTTATTTAAAGCTTTTCCTTAAAAAAAATAGTGCGAAAATAATACAAAAGAAAGCAAAATATTCATGAAATGAAATTTTTTATATGAAAAAGTTCGTATAGTCACAACACTCGATTAGACAGACGATTTGATTAGAACACAAAGTGAAGGCTTTTTCAGAATTTTAAATATTTTACATTTAATATTGTTGTTAATCGTGGTATGCAGGTGAATGATTTGTCGAAATATTGTGTTTATGGATGAAAATCACGTGCTGGGCTTATATGCGTTTATGAGTGAGCGCTTGTCAAATAAACACTTCGAATATATAAAACAACACGTTTGGAACAGGAAAGCGACAAAAACAAAATGAAAAAAATTGACAACATAACTCCAAGATAATACATAATATACATACGTATACAAATGCATGCATGTATGTATGTATGTATGTATGCTGTTCATATTATAAATTTATGAATTGTGTGAACGAGTAGTATTATTGTCAAACACCATACCAAGAACAACAACAAACTTTAATGACTGTTTCCATATCACATCATAAATTTCTTTTAAACTTCAAATTTGACATTCCCCGCTTCATTTTTATATTCGAGGTTTTCATATACAATAAAGAAAAACAGAATTCTTTGTCACGGTAAAATTGATTAAAAAGTTCATTTTTTATAGGCTTTATTCAATGCGTTTTATTATTTTTGTATTCCATGTACGTTCAGAAAAAAAAATTGTTCTGAAAATTTTCAATGCTTTAAATTACTTGTGTAATTTTAGCAGCTTTTTTGTTGTTGTTTTTGAATTAAATTTGAAATTAAAAAAACATATTTTTTTTATCATAAAATTCCACTCCTTATTTTTTATGTTAACGTATCTGCATAATAGTGGTATTTTGCCGGAGAGGCGTGTATATTTATTCATTATAATGAGAGTAAATTAAGGAAGTTATTATTTAAAAATTTAATCGTCTTTTGGTTTCGCATAATTACTTTTATTTATTTGGTACAGTGCATGTCTTCAGTTGCTATTACGATGTTTTAAAAATCAAAATATTAACAGACGAAAACCTAATGCTTTAAATGGTCGATATATTTTTAGTTAGGCTTTGACGCACTTTATATGATCGAAATTAAGACTGCCAGGGATATTATCCATTAAGTTTATAATTATTGCAATAATATTTTAACAAAACCGGCGTGTTTTGACAAAGCTTCCTTGGCAATTAAGACACTTATTACGATGATTTTCTTTCATTTTAAGTCTGGACTCATTTTGATCAAATTTAAAATGAATTTAAATTACCGATCAACTGGAAAATGAACAAGTTTTAATAATCAGTTAGCAATTAACTGCTGTGCTCATAGCAATTCCTTATACTGTATGTTCAAGTAAGCATGAAAATACGCATCAAAAGGGTGACTGATTTTTCAAAAGGAGCGAAAAAGAGTTCAAACAAAGTCAAATTATTCTACAACAAATCTTTGCTGCCTTTTTTAATTAAAAATAACTTGGAAAAAAGGAAGTAATTAGATATTTAAGAAAACAGCTTTATTGAAAACAATTTTCGATCCAGTCATGCTATTGTAAAATACTACTGAAACATTTTAAAGAGAAACATTAAATTGCTTTGGAATACGAGTACTAAACAAATGTTATTAGTTATTTGCGTCTAATAATTTTTCAGTTTAAAATAAATTTATTAAAATTATATTGTTAAATAATTGGCATTAACTCAATGTCAATAAGAATGTCAATTTAAATGGAAGATGGACAGACGGACAGATAATTGTGGCTTACCAAGTTTGTTACTTAAGTCTTTTGTTTTGTTTTACTATCACTACAACAATTGCACCAGACATATAGTTATGAAAAGTTCTTTTAAAAAAAACAAGCAATTGTTTATTACGTAAATTAATATAAGCCCACCTTGGTGGTTTATCATATTTGATATTTGTAAAGTTAATACGAATTTGCGGTTTCTTCTACACAATAAAACATATTTACAATTAACCGAAGCACGTGATTGGAAAAAGAAGTATTATATAGAGGAAAAATGTACAAATTGAAAGAAAAACAAACCACCATTTGAACATGTGTATTTACAAGTTTAAACACATAAACCCCAAAAAAAAAATAAATAAATAAATAAACAAGAAAATGTTAGTTATCAAGATTTAATGTTGGAAGACATATAAAGGGTGTTTTTTTAAGCCCGATAGAACTTGAAATTGTAAAAAATAACACAAAAAATTAAATTGTAATCAAAGTTTCTTTTCTATTCGAAGGATCAATACGTGACATTAACATTTGAAAATGATTTCGGGCATATGGGCACCGCGGCTGTTCTTGACGAAGCGCATTCTGGACGTCCAATTTTGGGCCACTTTTTCGAGCACTGCTAAGCGTATGTCACGAATAACACGAACAATGCTGTCCTCCAAGGCGTCAATTGTTGCTGGTTTATCAGCATAAACCAGTGACTTCACGTAGCCCCACAGGAAATAGTCGAGTGGTGTCAAATCGCACGACCTTGGTGGCCAATAGACAGGTCCATTTCTTAACTTAACGCCAAATTTTGATTTCAATAAATCGATGGTTGCGTTCGCTGTATGGCACGTAGCGCCATCCTGTTGAAACCACATCTCGTCCGGATCAATGTCATCCATATTTTCAAACAAAAAATCATTGATCATGGTGCGGTAACGATCTCCATTGACCGTAACGCGAGCTGCGGCCTAATTTTTGAAGAAATAAGGTCCGATGATGCCACCAGCGTAAAAACCGCACCAAACGGTGCATTTTTCTGGATGTAATGGAGTCTGTAGGGTCTGTTGTGGATTGGTCTCACTCCACATGCGGCAATTTTGCTTATTAACAAACCCCAGCGCCTCATCGCTGAACACAATTTTGCGATAAAACAACGGGTCAGTTGCCAACTGCTCTAGAGCCCAATCGGCGAAAGAACGACGCATATAATGGTCTCGTGGCTTCAATTCCTGCACCAGCTGGATCTTATACGGGTGTAGGCCGAGATCTTTGCGCAAAATTTTCCACGTAGTGGACGGACAGAGCCCCAATTCCTGCGACCGACGACGAATTAATAAATTTGGATCTTCTTTCACACTTTCGTTTACAGCGGCGATATTCTCTTCAGTACGCACATTCCTTCGACGTGTTGGTGTTATTGCATCCTCTAGAGAGTATGTGGTACGAAATCTATCGACAGTTCGACGAATGGCTTGTTCAGATGCACGATTATGTACGCCATAAAAATGACGAAGTCGTCTATAAGTTGCGCGAATCGACGACTGATTTTCAAAGTAAATTTGGATAATTTCGTAGCGTTGTTCAAGCGAGAGTCTATTCATGATGATTTGTCAGAGTATACTGAAACAAATAAAAAAAAATGTTTCATCAAAATTTCATTTTTTGTGTAACTTTTTACAATTTAAAGTTCTATCTAGCTTAAAAAAACACCTTTTACATAGTGCTAAAGAATATATTATATATATGTAGATATGTTTGTTAATGAAAAATGTGTTTGCACATTAGACTGGTCCATCTCTGGCGATAGTGAAAATATTTCTTTGATTAGCTTTCAAGTTCTTAAGTTGCTGTGTCATAATATTTTGTTTGTTTCGAGTTCTCCCTTTAAATATTTAGAGATTTTCTGACAGACTACATTCACTATGTGGTCCAAGTCATCTGATAAATTTGCTATCTAGAGCCTATAAATCAAACTCAAACACTCTTAAAAGCCTCTGTTAAAGAGGTGCCTTCTACATTTTTCAATGAATTTAAACCATTCTCCAGGGTAGCTCAAGTATTTGTTCCACTTAATTAAATTACATTTTCCTTCTCAATTTTTTTTTTTTTATAAAAATTAAGAAGAAAATATTTTAAAACTATTTTCTAAATTGGATTGCATTTGACAGCCTCATTGAATACTAACTTCAAGTGTATAAGTGTAGAAAATCCTGCCAACATAGCTTGTCATTGTGAATGTATGTGGTACCATCTGCAAGAGTAAACCTCTAGAATTTTTGTTGTTATCTAATGCTTAAACATTTAAATGTTTACAATCTGTTAATGTCTAGGGCGTTGGAAAAGAATAACTGAAAGATGAAATTTGCTTGAAAATGTTTTTGCTCGAAACACGCAAGGCCAATTCCTATACGCAGATGTAGACAAAAGTTAATAAAGAACGAGAGTTGTATAAAAGCCACATTTAAATGTTAAGGTTAGTTAGTTTCCTAAACAAGATTCTGCGCCACACTTTAGATATTTTTCGACAACGTTAAATGTGAAACTATGTTTAAATATATGCAAAGCTAAAGGCCTTTTCAAATGCTATTTGCTTCATATCTTAAGTGCGTGTAAGGGTTTGTTTTTTAGTTTTTTTATTTAATATGGCATGCTGCAAAACTTTTTACATAAAATTTGTCCAAACCTTATCATCTACATATATTTGAAGAAATAAAAAGCAACAAAAAAAAATTAAAATAAAAATAAAAAAGCAACACAAGTTAAAATGTAAACCAACATTTTCAATCGTGTACTTCACAACACGCAACAACTTATTGGAACATTTTATTTGAGTATCTACAAGAATATTTGCTCGCACGTCCCGATATCAGACGTATTTATTAGAGGAAGCTGCAAAATTTCTTGTTTACAATGTAACTAATTTGTTCTATACTTTAATAAAAAGGCAAATTTTACTAGCAAAATTAAAAGAAAGCAGTCAGAAAAGACTGCAACACAGAATTCTTTTTTCAAATGTGCTGAAAGATTGATTGGAAGATATTTTTAAACACTTTTTATGTTATTGAATGTCACTTTGAAAAATAAAACCACCTCTTTTTTATGTATGTGAGACAACAAAAGCCCGACTGCAGCTTAAAGTAAAGGTCATGCTTATGTTTATCTTTTGCCAATTGCAAGTTGCAAGTAAGTCGTTTTCAATCGTTTCGTTCGCATTGTTATTCAGCTACCGGTAGCCAGAATAAATTAAATGTTAGCATTATTTATAGACGCTTTAAACGAGCATTAAACGAATAAACCAAATTGAGCAAATCGTTTCCGAGCTGTGCGTTCCCTTCTACTTTAAAGTTCCAACAAACCGAATCTAGTGATGAAACTGTTATATGCAATTTATTCGCTGACTTTTTCTCGACAAATTACTCAGTTGCAGATTATGATGAATGTTTTAAGTACCCATTTAATATTGCAAAATCTCAAACGATTAATATACCATTTATCGATATTTTGACAATCTCCAAGGAATTGAAAAGGATTAAAAATTCCTGACAACATCCCCAGTAATATTTTGATAAATTGTGCTGAAAGTATTTCCATCCCTTTGGAAATTTTATTCAACATGTCAATAAAATATGGTACTTTTCCTGAAATCTGGAAGGATTCTTATATTATTCCTTTTTTTAAATCCGGTAACAGGTGGTGGTATTGCAAAATTAAGTACTATACCCAAATTATTTGAAAAAATTATCACTGAACATTTATGCTTTAATACATCAAGTTTGATAACCAATAATCAACATGGATTTCGGAAGGGATGCTCTGGCATAACAAATCTTTTACACTTTTCAACAATTATACATCGTGGATTGTTAAAAAAACAACAAACTGACGTTATATATACTGATTTCAGCAAGGCATTTGATAAAATAAATCATATCCTCCTAAAGAAAAAATTGGAATTAATAGGTTTTGCCGATTTAACTGTCAAATAGATTTAATCTTACCTAACAAATACGAAACAAATGGTGCGTTTTAATAACGCTTGCTCTAGATGCATAAAGGTTCTCTCTGGAGTACCACAAGAAGCCACCTTGGGCCGCTTCTTTTTTTGTTATTTATTAATGACTTGTCTGATGTCATTCAATCATCCAATATTTTGATGTATGCTGACGATGTAAAAGTTTTTCTTAATTATTGTCAAGTAACTGTCCAGCAACACCTCCAAGGTGACCTTATCTCCCTTTACAACTGGTGTAAAATACCTCGTATGGAGCTAAATCTCAATAAATGTAAATATATCTGCCTTGCTAGAAAGAAACCGATAAGTGCATGCTACTATATCGATGACCATAATTTGGAAGATACTGATAAAATATTAAATTTTGGATTGCTACTTGACCTCAAACTCAATTTTATTGCACATATCAATTTGACAGCAAACAAGCTAGAGGTGTACTTGGATTTGTGAAACGTTGGGCTAAAGAGTTTGATGATCCATACGTTACCAAAAGCCTTTATATGTCCCTTGTCAGGCCTATTCTAGAGTATGGATCCGTCATTTGGGACCCTGTATATAGAAAATACTCAGATGTTCTCGAATCTGTTCAAAAACAGTTCCTGCCTCCAGTTTTGCCTCCGTGGTTTGAACTTTAACCCATTGGACTTACCTGCCTATTCAGGTAGACTTTCTCTTATTAAGCTACCAACTTTAAGGAGTCGTAGAACAGGACTTAATATTTCGTTCATTTTTGGTGTGATAATTGGCGATGTTTCTACTCATTCACTTATTAACAGGATTACTCTAAATGTACCGCAACGCCCTACACGACATTTTATACCTTTAGCAGTGGAATTCTCTCGAGCCAATTATGCTAACGCGGACCCTTTTAGGAGAATTTGTGCAGATTTTAATAAATATTATAATTTCGTGGATTACAATTTGTCAGTAAGCGCAATAAGGAATAACTTATTAGTTTACCTGAACAACTAGGTGTTTGCATTTATGTATATTTTTTTTTTACAGAATTTGTTTTTATTGTATGTATGTTAAATTTGAGCAAATTTTTATGTTGTATGTAAAGCTAGTATTTATTATTGTATGGGTGTTATGTTAATTTAAGATAATTTATATTGTATTTTAATTAAAATGTCTGCAAGGATGTTAAATTCCGTAGAAAATTAATGATAAATAAATAAATAAAAAATAAGTAATCTATAATTATTCGGAATCATTATCAATATAAGCAGCAATTTTATTCGTGCTTGATTCCTTTTCAAATAAATATTAAGTGATATTCTCACAAAATATTTATTACAAAACAATTTTCATTAAAAAAGAACATTTTATGATATTCTCATAAAACATTCTTTCAAATAAAAAATAAATAAATATATCGAAAACTAAATTTTATATCTTTTAATGGATATAAAGAACAATGAAAAAAAAATCATGTTGTTCAAAATGATTACCTAATTTCCTGGGAAGGTCAAGACCTTCTTTAATTAGAGTTGCATTTAAAATGGAAGGATCTGCTTTATCATTATCGCTGTGTACTTTGTCTAGATGAGTCTCAAGGATGAGGTCTATAATTTCATGTTTGCTTAAGCTGTTATAAGCAAATAATTATTTTATATCAGCAAATTATAGATGATCGAATCAATTTCCACTTGTAATAAGTTTTTCAACAAGAAGTTTGTTTTTCAATTGTGGCAACACCAACAGTATGATAGTTTTGAAATTAAATTTTTTGACGTATTCGTAGTAGAAGTATTGGCAATTGTTACAATGAATTCAATTTCGCATGAAAATCACATTAAAATTTTTTAATATGGCCGACTCGAAATTTCGCCCCTGATTAGAAAGCAGTTCTATTTCATTTACCTTCTTATTGATAATAACTTTTTTTTAAAACTTAAACTAAGCATCTTCGTAACAATATTTTAATTCAAAGAGCATTTCATCGGGCTTTCCAACAAGAAGTTTGTTTTTCAAACGTGGCAACACCAACAACATGGTAGTTTTATTTTACCTATTCGTAGTAGCCGCATTAGCAATTGTTACAGTGAACTCAATTTCGTATGAACATTGCATTAAAATAGTTAAAATCCACTATGAAAATTGTGGTTCTGCTAAAGTTACATTTCGTAAAATTCATGATATTTTAGGACAACATAATCCTTCTTTTATGACCGCTATTAAGAATCTAATCGTTAAATTTGACTCGACAGGCTCCATACAAAATGTGCGAATACAAATGAGTGTTAGGCCGGGTTGCTCAACTGAAAACATTGCAGCCGAGAGCCACAGTGCTGAAGCAGAACCAAATTTGTCAATTTCTCGACGTTATCAACAATTGGGGTTATCCAAAACTACCTGCCTCATGGCGAATTATGCGTAAGAAATTGACGAAGCCCATTTGTACTTGTCAGAGTATGTCAACACGCACAATTATCGCATTTGGGCTTCTGAAAATCCTAGAGCGATTATTGAGAAGCCATTGCATGCTCAACGTGTCATTGTATGGTGCACTATGTGGTCTGGAGGCGTGATTTGGCCGTTTTTTTTCGAAGATGAGCCTGGAAATTCGGTTACGGTCAAGGATCACGCTATTACAAGATGCTAATAATTCAAATTTGGCCTATTATTCACGACGTAGCTATCATTGATACGTGGTTGCAATAGTACGGTGCCACATGTCACACAGCCAATGCAAATCAAATTTCCAATCGCATAATTTCACGGCAATCAGCAGTTAAGTGGCCAACTAGATTGTATGATTTAACACTACTGAAATATTTTTTGTGGCGCTATGTTAAGGACAGAGTCATCTATACGGAGCCAATCGCGTCGATTTTAGCCTTTAAACTCAAAACGAAATAGGACCGCCATTTTGCCAAAAAGTGATTAAAAACTTTGATGAAATCGACATCTGTCAGCGTTGTCGTGGTGGACATTTGCCAGAGATCACTTTTCATTCATAATTACCGAATCTTTCTCGTTGTAATACAATAAAAAATTTGAATTATCTTAATCTAAACTCTGTTTTATTTTGTTTTAAAGCAAACTTCTTGTTGAAAAACCTTTTATGTGCCAGTGTAGTGATGTCAGTAAGTGCAGCGTTAGTATGGATGACAGGATCAGAGTTTTTGCTTTTAGCACATTCTGGCCAAATATTTTTCCAACATGAGTTTAAGGTTGATAGCTTTAAGTCAGCTAACGCTACCCCCCAACTTAATTAATGCAGTCCATAATAAAAACATTTTTCCATATATCAATGACTGTTAAATCCTCATTATGGTCTAGTTTGTCTACCAAGTATTGGAATTAACGATTAACGAATTAGCCATGATCCCTTGGTTTAGCGGTTGTATTAAGGATGTAATGTTAAGCGGAAGAAAGCAAAATTGTACATTTGGCTGCTTTATGATCGCATGGCAGGGTGCATTGTCTAGAATTAAAAGAACTGTAAGAAAATAAGCCTATTTTCTCGAAATTCTTATTATTAATAGAAACAGAGCCATTTTAAAGTTTTTATTAAATTTTCATATAAAAATCGATTTTTCATAAAACAAATAGGTGATCACAAAATAAGCTGATTTTCTCGAAAGTCTTATTATTTACGGAGATACAGCCTTATTTTTATATAGAAATCGATTTTTTTATGAAATAAATAGGTGATCACTTCTAAATAAAGTATTTCTGGAATGATTCTGTAAAGATTACACTGGTCATCCAGGCCTTTCTTTTGTTGCTGTCCAGTGAATTGGCAGTTTGTTGAAATTTATACTTTTCATCGAGGGTGGTTTAAAAACGACGATCAATTTTCGGCGATTTTGCAACACTTTCATTTTCAGTAAATTTCAGAAATTTTTTGGCAGCCAATTCATTTGCAGACGTAGTTTCTCTTCTTTAATTTTTATACTGTGAAACCTGTCATCCAACCTGTACTTACAAATAAGATGAAGTCTCTGGCTCAACTTCTTTAATACGTTTATAGATTCTTAATGCCGGTTGCTTGAGAGCAATTCCATCTACTGGCATCGTGATTTATCTTCAATCCACATTATCAAAACTTTTTCCATCTTCTCTTTGACGACATGTCTTATACTCTTATACATACCGATTATATGATCGCAGTTTCATTTTTTTATCGTTCTTATGGTAGCTTCATTAATATAGCCGTCGCACCTTGTCCTGTTGCAAGTTGATCTAAGATTTTAATTTCAGTATATAAACTGATCGCCTTCTTCTTCACTTTTTTTACAGGTGAATTATGTGACCTTGTGTTAAGGCTACCAAAATAACTTTCATATTAATAATGCAAAGATTTGAATATTTTGTAAAGCTTACCTGATATTGAGTTAATTAATCTGTACGATGATCACTAACTTTATTTTACTTACAACGTTTTAAATACCCACAACAACTAAACGTCTTTGTTTTTCAACTCTTAAAATTAATTATGTTGTTTGGATGTCGCTAAACAGATAAGGGCAAAATTACGGGACAATCATCTAATAATTACAAAGAAGATTATATAGACAAAACACAACAATTTATACAGCAGACCAACTGCACTAAATTCAGGAATGACCCAACTGAGTCCTTCCAAAAGGAAATACGCAACCTATTAAAACGCTGCAAAACTTTTACTGACGGAAAAGTATACATGTACATGAACATGAATCCAGGACCACCGTCGCTCAAAGCACAACCAAAAATACACAAGGAAAACATACCAATGAGACCCATTATAAACTACAGAGCTGCACCGGCATACCACCTAGCTAAACACCTCACCAGCGTACCTAAGGAAAGGATAAGTTTACAGAACACATATATTATACGTAATACACAAGACCTCATTGATAAACTTAAGGACATCAAAATAACCGAAAACACGCGACTCGCTTCCCTTGATATCAAGGATCTATATACTTCAATACCAAAACATGAAACCTTAGATATTCTACGCAACACACTAGACAATTTGTACGAAAGCCAATGCATCGCTGATATTATAGATATTGCAAAAACGATAATAAAACAGAACTACTTTAGATTCAATAACAACTTTTACAAATTACCTCACGGACTCGGTATGGGAAACCCAACTTCCGCAATCTTCGTGGAAATTTTCATGCAACATCTTGAATCACAACACGTAAAAACACTCATGGAAAAACACAAAATAACCCATTACTATAGATACGTAGATGACATTATATGCATCCTCGAGCAAGACAACGGCGAACAAATTCTAGAAAACTTAAACACAATTCATGATAAGATTACATACACAATGGAAAAAGAACAAGACAGAAATTGACATTATCTTGACATCACTATAACGCGAGGAACTGACTATTTAACATTCGAGATCTATAGAAAACCAACAACAACGGACACTACCATCCACAACACCTCAAACCACCCTACCCAACACAAACTAGCAGCGTTTAGACATATGATACACAGGCTTGGGATAATACCACTTACTCCAGATAAGTACAGGAGGGAACTCGACACAATCTACGCCATAGCTATGAATAACGGCTACAAAACCACTACCATCGATAAACTACTTAGACAATACAACACTAAGAACAGAAGTAGAGAAGACAAGGAGACAGCCGATACAATACGACGGCACACCTTTACTTACACAGGACCAGAAATATACAGACTAACTAACCTTTTTCACAAAGAAGGAATACTCACAGCATTAAAAAGTGAAAACACCCTCAGACACTATCTCAGAACAACGACAGAAACAACTGACAAATTTAATTCCAGCGGGGTATAGAGACTTACCTGTACCTGCAAACGAACCTATAATATAGGGCAAACTGGACGAACACTAAAACAAGGTTTACAGCACACACGCTCATACAAACGGAAAAGAGAAGATTCAAACTTTGCATTACACCTTGACACTCACGGACACACACCAAGGGAAATAGATGAATGTATGACATTATTACATCCTAGCAAAAAAGGACGAAGACTAGGCATTCTTGAAAATATGAAAATCTACAAGACAAAAACATTCAACAACGACATTATAAACGAACAGGTAAACACGACCTCAGACACAATTTTCACACCATTAAAACTACTCATGAAACGGGCAAACGAAAAACACCCTCAGACGGACACACGTACCTACATAATAGTAAAAGACGGAGGTATCGGTAAGTTCACTTTGCATATAAATGCCAGGTGCCTGGTATTCTGCCTACCTGAATATATACGGACCTAATAACAGAACTACCTGAACGCCAACACTGACTCACCAGTACAAACTAAACCGCGGCTTGAGAATGATGCATTCGCATCGAAAGCTCTCGCCATCGGATACAGATCAGCCAGTTAGGGCGGAAAATGGCAATATTATCTCAAAACTAAACTTAATTGTGTAAAAAGTAAATTACGTTTTTACTCTAGGCATTATTCGGGGAATTCTAGCATGTTATGGCAACAGCTGTACAAGATAATAACCCTAAGCCGCTCATCCTTCATAGATGCGATAACACGCTTATATTCTAAGATCCCAAATAAATAACCTAAACCTATTTTCTTTTTAACTCGTGTTAAATCAAATTCGTTTAAAATACTCGTGTAAAAAGAGAATTAGGTTTATTTTCAAAAAAAAAAACAATAAAAAATAGAAGCTCGAGTTTTCCGTTTGAGTAAAACCATTTTTAAAATGTTTAATCGTTTCAATCCTTTAATCTACTTTCCGTCATTGTTGGGAATGTATTTTGTAATTTGTTAAGTCCGAGTGACGTTTTTTCATCAATATACGCTTTTTATTCATACATCACTACAGATTTCTTTAAAAAAAAACAATATTCTTGTAAAAACAAAAACCATTTTAATATTTAATTTAGGAATGCATTTTAGTAAATATTTAGAACAAATATACGCATGTTAGTATGTGTCGATAAATATTTAATCTGCAGGTTATGGCTAAAGCCACAGGTGCGAATCTTAAAAAGAGACTTAACTTGAGTTGTTTGCATTTTATATTCGTTTGCCTTAACCTAACTTTAGAAGGAAGTAAAGGGGTTGTTTTTTTTAATAACAAATGTGTTTGGATTATAAATCATTTGTGTTTTTGTTGTTTTTAATAAAAATAAATGTGAATTCATTCCAAAGAGCATTTGTGATTATTTAATTAAAAAGCCAAAGCATCTATTTCAACGTTAAAATAATTTGCTAACTGTCTGCACAAACAAGGATTTTTGTTATTTGCAATGTTATTCAACATCTCGTTGAATGTATACAATAATACAACAGCTTAACTTTGCTTTGGAATTAATTTCAATAATAAAATTGCTATAGGCATTTATGATGAAAATGAAAATGAAGATGAAGATGAAGACTACCTACCAATATAATTTATTTTAGGAGATTTTATTCCATTCAACAGTCACAATATTTACGTACAGTAAGTACGTAAGGTTTTTGGTCATAGTAACTCGCCTTTATTTAATACCATTTGGGTGTCAGTGTGTTCTTTTGTGAATATGTAACGATGCTATCAATAAAAAGAAGAAGAAGAATGAGCCTTTAGCTATAACTTAAACCAAAAATGAAATGAAATTGAAAATAAAGAAGAAGTTTTACAATAAGTTGGTAAGCTTTTTAGTGAGCATTAATTTAGCCTGGGTGGACGTGTTAAATACATGTTGTCGTGCTTCTGTTATTCATAAATAATATTAATTCATTTGAAATTCATATGTCTACAAATCACTATTGTTACAATATTCGTTAAAGTTAACAACAACTATTGCTTTACACTGATAACAAACCAAAAACTTAAAAATTCTTCTTTGCAGATGGCATTGCCATCGTCTAATAGGAAAGCGCCACACCAATTACTGTGCATGTGAAATGCATGTGAATTAAATTGTGTGCATATTTTCAGTTTTCTAGCCCTAAAACTCTTATTTTAATTTAAACTGTTTACAAGAATGTCTTTGTGTAAATAAGAAAACATGCTGAAGAGAACGTTTATTTTGTTTTAGGCCCTCCCTAGCAAAACAATTCTAGAGTTTTAAATTTAAACGATATGAGATTTTCAGTGATAAAAATACTTTTCATTCATTCATACTGCTGTTAAGTTAGTGATTTAAAAGAATCATAAATACCGATATACTTTGCTCTTAATATCTTATGCGTACTTCGAGAACATGTTACTTTAAATTTTAAACAACAATTGCCAGCCATGACCGAACTGTGTAACTTAAACTTTAGTTTCAACTATGGCGAACATCGCTCACAGTAATGGTATAACACCATTTTCCTTAAGGCCAAGTGGTGCAAATTATGAGTCCATTTTGTATGGACATCGAACTTTAGTTCGGTATTAGATATTGAAACTTTGTTCTGTTACCACTTTAATATTTAAAAAACTGAAAATAAATGTAAAAAATTAAAACAATTTGATACACGATAAACGAGGAAAAAAGAAGATACTAAAAGTGAATTTAAAAAATAAAATAAAATGGAGGTCCATTTTATGGAATTGCATATTTTTTTGCAGTTATTTTAATGTATTCACAATTTCGGCCTTCTCTTGAAGGATACTGTATTTCGTAGCTTCCAATTTGATTTTTCTTGAACTTTGCTGTACATTAGTTACTACTTGGTGCTTTGGTTCAGCGAAGGCTCTTCTGATTTGGGGCGACATTCAGATATTTAATTTTATTTGGGTACGGTTTTCCGTCGACCCTCGTCAAATTTGGTTTGTGAACAAACCGGTTTCGGCTGTTTGCCATCTTCAGTGTTCTTTTCGTACTCTTCAGATATTTCTTTTATTGAAGGAAATGTTTGCCTTTTTAATGACAACCAGAAGCTTGGTTTTCCCAATTTGACTACAGTTTGGCTCTTCCTTTGCAGTTAACATCCACAATATTTTTTCAGCAACAAGAAGTCCAACTCAACGTTGGTTACCATCCATAATGGACCCATTTTTTTTGTTAAATAATATTCTTTCCTACAAAAAGTGGTAGATGCTTGACTCCTCTTTCTTACAAATACTTTTTTAAATTTCCTTTAAAGATTGAGTTAAGTTTTTATAACTTATTATAACTTAAAGGAATTAAGCACCCACACACATATGCGACAATACTAAAGGTAGGCGAGAATTTCGAATTCAATTGAAATAATAATTTCTCGATGATTTATAAGAAAAATTGTTATAAATTTTTGACATATTGTTTTAAGTTAAAGTAGAAGGTAAAAAGAAGAAGAAGAAACTGCTATCATTACAATAATATAATCAAAAATATAGGTACTTCAAGACCACGGACATTTGTTGAGTGTCTTGCAGAACAATGGTTGGTACTATTTTCTGCATTTTATGTTGCAGGACATTCTAAAAGACATGTAGTACTTTTTTTTATATATCAGTACTTACAGACTCATATAGTCATATGCTTATCATATGAATACTGCTGTCATTGTTGTCAATTTCTTCGTATTGTAAATAAACTTATGTATTGTTGTTGCTCTCTTTTGTATTCGTTGGATACATACAACGCATTTGCAATGCAAATACCATTATGACTTGTAAAATTCTATACAAGCATACAGATACGACTATATTTTATATTCATTCATTTAGTTTTCTTTTTTTTTTCTTATTTAATATTTTACTGTTTTGGTTTTTCGTTAAGAGTGTTTAGTTTGGTTATGCAAGTCATAATTTTGTTTGTGCTACGCTTTTTTTGTTTGCTGTAGAATTTCTCTCTTTGCCTTTTATACACATTATTTTTATTTGCCATATTGTTGTGTATACAGCGCAAATAATACCCAGTTAACATACTGATGGGGGTGATAAGAAATTAAGTTTTATATCTCAAATAAAAACCTGATTTAAGTAAAAAAAACGTTTTCTATAAATAGTTGAGTGCAGCTTATTTCCTAATAATAGTTTTCTTTTTGGTCTTCAACCAAAGCCAGTCTTCAATGTTAGAATTTGTGTTTATTGGGTTGGAAATGTTCGTGTTTGCTTAGGCTTGTTTGTCATTTCATTTGTGAAAATGTTGCCTACGCCAAGTCACAATGGGGCAGAAACAATGAATGCACAGACCAATTGTATAGTATTCAGAATTTTAAATCGTAGCTTTTTAGTCTAATTACAAGAGAAGTGCGCGCTTGGTGTCCAATTAAGGGTAGCTTTATCATCTATGTTTTTGTTGGATTTAAAATTTTAATATTTTTCATCAAATTTGCACTTTCTCACTAGAAATACTTTAATTTTTAAAAATCTAACAATTTTAACAATCTTAAAAACCTAAAACAGATAGATTATATATACGTATATTTTCGACGATAAAGTGACGATAGGTGCCCCTGTAGGCTAGTAGGTGGTGTACTAGCTTGTAAATATGGAGGTTGTGGGTTCGATTCCCTTGGTCTTTTCACTACAAAAATAAAAATTGACTGTCGGTGGGGCTGCTCAGCAATGTAGGCATAGTCACTGGTCGCTGTGCTGTCTTATATACGGCAGTTAATTTCCGACTATCACTACCTGTTTCATCTATTCTCTATCCCTTTCCTAAAAGATTGTACCATGGTACTTGTCTAAATAGGCATTGTTGCTGCCTGAGTGCTACTTTTCTTTTAAAAAAAAATACAATTAATTAATTTATAATTCATCAATCTTTGTAATAAACATTTTATGAGAATATCATGAAATAATCATAAAATATTTATTTGAAGGAATCAAGCACTAAATAAAATTGTTTACATATAATTAATTTTTTAATTTTCTTAGTTTCAAAATTTAAAATAAATTTGACACAGCCCCTTAAAAATTTCGATACATTTTTTGACCTGATTTAAATTTAGGAGCTTTGGATTTTTTCCGCCAGTTGTCATTTTTTTCTGTCGTTTCTGGCTGTTTGTTCGGCATAAACAGCGAGCGCTTTCGATGTAAAGACATCATTTTCAAGCCGTGTTATAATCCGTAGAGTACGCGTAGAGTAAATGACAACAGTAAATTTATGACTTTTAAATATTTTAGAGAATAGAAACGTACAATGAAAGGTCTTCCTTTGTTCTACGTTTTTAATTTAACGAAAAAATGTCCCATCAAGTAATAAAACAAATAATAATAATAAGTTTTGTGAAAAGCCATATCGATGGCATGAAAATGACAAAAATATTTAATTAAGATTCTCAAACTTAAAGAAAATTAAACCGGTCTAATATTTTAGAATCTGAAATGTAGATGTAAATTGATAATTTCAAGAAAAATAATGATAAAATATACGCCGTGTATGAAAAATCTTAAAAGATCCAATTGAAAAAAATTGCTAGTTTATTTCCAAAAAATATTTATTTCTGACCCAGTGTGCAAGGTTCAATAACATGAATAATGTATAAAAAGTCTTTTAAAGTTTACGCAGCTAAAACTAACAACAGTAATAACATCAAATATAGTACTACGCATAATCAAACGAAATGTCTTAGAATCCTTTTTCTGGCAAAAGAAAACTAATCTTTACAGTACCAAAGAGAAGTTTCTTTTGACAGTTGCAAAGAAAAAGTAAGCACTTTGTGCGGAGTAAATAAACTCGTTAAGCTATCGCAAGTTCCCAATTTCCATCTTGTAGGGTATCTGGAGTGCAACAGCTTGCCTAGTGATCGACAGCATGGTTTCCGTAGGGGGCGCTATAGGGGCAACTTGCTAGCCTTCTTGTCTGAAGAATGGTGTAAGTGCAGATATTTCCAAAGCATTCGATAGAGTTTGGCATTATGCACTTCTGTCAAAACTTGCTGCTCTTGGTGTCGGTGATAATTTTTCCGGATTTATATCGAGTTTTCTCAGAAATCGCACATACGAGTTGTTATAGATGGGAATTGATCAGACAGTTTATAATGAATTCAGGGGTACCGCAAGGTTCTGTTCTTTTTCCGCGTACAGGAGAGGGCCAAGAGGCCCATTGGAGACAGTATTGATTCTCTAGAGCAGTGATGGGCGAACTTCTTGGGTGGTTGGCCAATAAATTAAAAAAAATCTTGCGGCGGGCCGTTAAATTAAAAAAAAAACATAGAGGGTTACTCATTAAAAAATTATGGGGTTGCTGTTCAATTAAAAGCTCGGTTTAAGCTATATATTTATTAGTTATATTACGTAATATTTTAAAACAACATAAAAATTGTATAAGATACGGTTTATTATGATTTTAAGATTTTCCAGATGTATGGGAAGCATGGATTTGTTTCTGACTTGACATAATTTCCTCAAAATCTGGTTCCAGCTGGGAGGATGCGACTTTTAATAAATTAAATAGACTATCGTCTGACAATCGGTTTCTTTTCTGCATTTCATTACTGAAAAGGCCTGTTCACATAAATATGAGGAAGCAAACATGGCCATAATTATCTGTGCATGATTAATTAGCTTTAGAAATTCATCTTTTGGTAAGGATTTATAGAAATTAAGCTCATCTGTATTTAAAAATAGCTGTTTTAAATTATTATTACATTGCAATTCTAGGATTAACATTAAAAGGCATTGAAAAAATATCTAAACATGGTTGAATTTTTTTATAGTCAGCAAATCTGGCCTCAAATTCTGAATACAGTTTTAATAAAGATTGTGAAAAGACTTTTAACTTCTCTTCACTCACAGGCCTCAAAGAATTAAGTCTTGGAAAATGAGTCAAATCATTAATTTTTCCCAAACATTTAAAAAGTATAAACAATTGAGTTTTAAAAGACCTCAAACTGCCTCAAGTTTCATCTATAAATTGATTTCTTCCCTGTAACTTCTTGTTCAGTTTATTATAGTGCTCGAGTAAATTCATGAAAAAAGCAAACTCGATGCATCAATTCTTATCCTCCAATATTTCCCACTCATCCCAAATTTCAGTTTTGCCTTTTGGAAAAACTTTAATTTTTTCGAGAAGACTCCAAACTCTCGAGAAGGCATGCCCACAACTCAGCCACCTAATCTTTGTGTAATAAAGTACATCTGAAAATTCTGCATCAACTTCCGATAAAAACTCTTGAAATTGTCGATGTAACAAACCACGGGCTCGAATGGTATTAATTAATTTTAAAATAATATTAAGTACGTGGTTAATATCCAAGGCAGCCTTGCAAAGAACATCTTGGTGGATTATACAATGTAAAAAAATTGTTTCGCTTTCAGGATTCTGACTTTTATAAACTCTTGCAAACCTCGCATTTTTTCCCACCATGTTAGGTGCTCCATCAGTTGTTAAATTAATTAATTTGGAAACTGGGACATTAAGAGATTCCATCCCCTCTCTAAATTCATCATAAATTATTTTTCCTGTCGTCTTTCCTTTCAAAGATCTCAAACAAGCAAGTTCTTCGGTTATTACAAAGTTTTCATCGACTCCTCTGATAAAAATTAGAAGTTGGGCTGTATCACTCCTGTCAACACTCTCGTCCATAGTGACTGAAAAATACTTAAAAAACTTTTTAAGACGTCCATCGAGTTGATTGGTTAAATTAGAAGAAATCGCTTAAATTCTTTTTGTGACTGTTCTACGTGACAGCCCTATAGATTCGAAATCTTTTACCTTTTCTGGGCATAATACTTTTCCAATGCTAATTAACACATCCTTAAGAAATTCTCCTTCAGAAAACGGTTTGTTACTTTTTGCTATTTTATAGGCAACAATGTGACCAGCTAACGTGGAGAATAGCTGGACACTTCCTTGATTTTTAGATATTTTTCTTTTCAATTCCTCTGAATGAACTTTCTTGTCTTCATCTGTCATTTTATAGTACTTCGATCCAAGATGTTTTGAATTAAAGTGCCTAGCGAGATTATAATCTTTTAGTACAGCTAACGGTTCTTGGCAGATAAGACAAATAGGCTTTTGGTTATATTCCATAAAGAAGAACTTCCATTCCACTCTTCTTGAAATACTCGACATTTCGAATCAATTTTTCTCTTTCTATTTTCGATTGACATTTATGGGTGTAAAAAACTTAGACTGTTTTACTATTGCACTTATATTTACTTTTACACTTTATTATTTTAATTACACAAATAAAACTGTACGTTGGCAACTTTATAATTTTACTTCACAATTTATTCTTTACGTCACGAGATTAACACTTTTACTGATTGCTGATTAATCTATCGCTGGCCCTTTTATATTTGTTGCGCATGTTGTCTCGAATATTCAAGAATCTTCTAGATGTCACATATAATAGTTGTTGTTATGTTATACGTTCAGTTTTCTATATTAATTGTTAGTGTTTTTTATGATGTTTATATTTCTTCTTGGAATATTGCATCAGAAAGTTGTTGTTCTCTTGTGTGTAGAGAACAGTTAGTTGTTTTTGTTTCATGCTTTTTAAGTTTCTTCTTGGAATATTGTATAAGAAAGTTGTTGTTGTCTTGTGTGTACAATATTTCCCAGAAAACTACGCCGTTTGTATACAATATAATATAAAAAAACATCGCATTTTTTTGCTAAAATTGTCAATTTATATCTTTTTTAAAACATTAAATTAAATTTTTGTTTTTGGGCATAATTTTTTAATTAATTTTAATTTTTCATTTGATTAATTTTTTTTTGAAAAACGCTCGGCGGGCCGGATGTGGCCCGCGGGCCGTAGTTCGCCCATCACTGCTCTTGAGCATCGACGCAATGTGGGATGCATTTCACTGTTCTATTGTAACTACAATGGTAAGTGCTCTAATGAAATTAGGGAACTTGTTCCCGATACTCGCACGATTTTCGATGAGAGCGCATCCATTTGTGGTTGATTGGCCAGTGAATCATACTACGCATTACAGGGAAAAATCGTTTTTCAGCAGAACAGTCCTTATGTGGAATAAAATCCCTCCGGAGGTCTTGCCTGCCACTTTCAATCTGGGAAAGTTCAAAGCGAATACCTACAGACACTACTCCCTCTTTCCTCCTTTTCAAACCTAATTTCCTAGTTCTGGCACAATGCATGTGTAGGGGTCATCCACTGAGTGCTGGTCCGGAAAAAAAAGAATTTAAAAATTTAAATTTTTTTTAAAATCTCTTTCTTTTAAAAGTATATGCTTTTTAAAGTAATTTCTTTGTTTGGAAATTATTCTTTTAAAAGGCTAGTACTTTGAAAATATTATTTTAAAAATATTCAAAAATCTGTGGAGCCGTTTTAAGAATTTAGATTTTTCAAAAGCTGCTTAATTTTATATTTTTGCAAGCCGGTTTTTTCACAAGACGTTTTATGAAAAGGCAGTTTTAGTAGAACAATTGTTTTCTCAACCATATTATTAAGTTGTGGAAAAATGATATTGAAGAAAGTTTTTTTCTTAAAGAAATTTAAATAAAGATAGAATTTTAGAATGATCCGTTATTTTAGCCAAAATAGTTTTCATTTGTCTTATTCATTTTATATTTGTATCGTCCATCATGCATTTTGTAAAAGCATTCTTAAGAGCTAGTGGCAAAGTAATTAAGATTTTATTTTAAATATTATTTTTAAGGTTTCGATTGTTTTATTACTGCTAGTATTGCGGACACAGCTGTGAAAGTGTAAAATGTCATTTATAGTTAAAAAGAAAATTATACGTCCTGTATCTAAATTTTTATATGGATTTCTAAAAACTTTAATATCACATCGGCTAAAATTTATAAAGCAAACTTTATACACCCATACTTCAGTCTTGATGGTGAAATAACATGCTGCTAGGAATTGTTTTGCTCTTCTTTGGAATTTTTCAAACAAAAAGGAAAAATTTTATTTCTCGTTAATATTTTGTTTGCCTTTTCATTTCATTTTTGCGTAGATATTTTTTTATTTGTAAATATAGCTCTTATTATTGTTGTTTTTGTGTTTTTTTTTGTTTTTTGGTTTCTTTAATTTAATAATGATGCTGACAGCTTAAAGCTGTTGTTTATTTGTTATTGTTGTTTAAGTGCTATTTGTTAGCAGTAGACGCTTTAGGAAACGAATGAATAAACTAAAACTCTTAAAAAATAAAACCTCTAGTAGAAAGAGAGATGCAACCAACAAACAGCAGGCAATAATTTTGCATATTATAAAATCCAACGTATACTGGTGTGTCAAAGAGGCAGGATATGTTTATGGCATGGTAAATTTAGTAAAAAATGACATTTACAATGGCTACTGATAATATAAGAAGATGAACAAATAGCAAACTTACATGCAGCAGAACAGAAAGCAAAATTCATATTTTCTTGAACTTTATAGTTCTGAGTGCAACTATTGAGTGTATGGGGCATTCAAAAGAGTTAAGACACATACTTTTTAGATTATTTTTTTTTTCATTCTGCTACGCAAAATTTTCTACATTCATTCACTTGATGATGAACTTGGCAAGTTATTAAAACTAAATTTGCAAAATTTCTAATAGTTTATTACTAATTTTTATCCAAAAAACCTTTTAAAAAAATATGTGGTGACACAAGTTAAGAGCATACATGTTTCACTATAATTGAGTGTCTACCATCTAATTGAAAAAATTTGCTTATAAATGTAGATTACAAAACCAGAAATAATTGAATTTTTATTAGAAAAGAAATATATGCATGTACACGCATAGTTTGCATTTCATTATAATTTTAAATTGTACGCATTATGCAAGAACAAACAACAAGTACATTAAATATATTCAACATACTATTCAATTGTATTTCTTTTAAATTTTAATGCTCTATGCCGTAAGCTCATTAAAACATGGTTTAAATTTAAATTAAAAGAAAAGATTGGCTTCATAATTGAACAATTTTCTTTAAAATCTTGTATAATAGTTTTTATGCGTAACATTTTTTCTGTGAGTGTATTTTAATTCAAAAACAAAAACACAACAAGCAGATGAATTAAAAAGAAGAAAGACATGCAAATTGTAAAATATGTACAGCATAGCGATCCTTTTGAAAACAGTCAGTTCCTATTTACCTTCCATACCATATTTCGCTATAAGTTCCAGAGACGGAAAACAGTTATATTTCATTAATATGTTAAATTTTTAAAATTCTTTGTTCACAATTATAATTATAAGGACTCTTTTTAATAACTAATTTTAGATTGCTATTTCTTAAGGCAATTTTGATCGTGAATAAAATATTTATTTGGTGTAAAACATTTAATCTGAAATTATTAAATTAAGTATTTTTTGTTAAAAAAATACTTTATGTTGTTTTTAAAAAATTTCTATTTACAAATTATATTTTTTCCATGTCTGGTACATTTATTTAAACTAACAAAGCAGGAGGGTACATGTAAATATGCATACATGTACAAGTATGTGTGTATATTCATTGAATTGCTTTAAGAAACTGCCATTGCCTTTTAAAGTTATCTAAAAGAACTCTTCAAAATGATTCAACAGATCACGATTGTATAAAGTAACTAGCAAATAAAACAACTAGCCAACCAACTAACTAACAAATAAACAAACTTTCTTAAACTAACAATTTATGCTAAATTTTCTAAAGAAAAATTTGCATTTCAATTTGTAAAGACCATCCTTTTTTTTAATTGTCAATCACACAAATATGAGTAACTTTCAAATTAAAAAGTAGAGAAAAATAAATAATTGAATTTCTGGTAATAATCTTTAATCTAGACTTTTTAATTTAATTATAGAAAAATTAATTTTTATATAAAAAATCTAACTTTCCCACGGAACCAGTTTTCAAAACTGTAAATTATTTCAGTGTTCTTTTAGCATTTAAAAATGTATATTAAAAATATACGTATTAATCTTTTAATGTATTTCATTACCTTTTTATTTACCAAAGAGTTTTTATTAATTTTAATTTATATATTATATTAATGAGGCAATAAGAAAAGAAAAAAAAAATCAGAAGGAACTCAGATTGGAAGTTAGAATACAAATTGTTTATTCATTAAAAAATAATTAATGAAAATTATTGTTAAAATAAGTTATTTCCCTTCGCCATCTCATACTGGTAAACGAATCGTCTGTGTAATCCTAACGACTACAACTGCGAATCTTGTAATTCTTTTTCATTTCCAATTATTTTCAATTATTGTCTGCCGAGTCTTAAAATCATAACAATAAAACTGAATTAAAAAATGTTCAATTGAATTGCTGCATCTTTGTTATAAAATACAAGTGTAGACATTTAATAGCCCAGAGATGTTTGCGAATGTTTCTTTAAATGTTCTTAAAGTTTTATTAAGAGGCGTGCTGGCACATGTAAAATCAATGAAATACATTTGCACTTAAAAAATAAGTCAGATAAACATTTATACTTTCATCTTGGTATCTCATTTATTTAGTTGCACCATAACGATATACTGTCTACTGCAAAAAGGTTGAGATGGGAATTAAAATTAATAATAAAAATCACAAAACGCTTGAACCATAAGATGCAGTTGCTCTTTAAGATGGGAATTAAAATTAAAAATAAAAATCACAAAGCCCTCAAATCATAGGAATGGTTTGAAAAACTAACTAAGCGGGTGCTTTAAATCCCTTTTGGAACTAATTTCTCATAATATAACATATCAATTCATTTTTATCTGTTCTTCATAAGTCTACACTTCTCTTGGGTACTCTTAATTAGCACCAGTTTAACTAGCAAATTTTGTCATTTGAATATAGTTTAAATTATTTTTATTATTTTTTTTATGTTTTAAAGTCTTACATTCTATATGAGTTTGTAAATTATGCACATACGAGTATAACTTCTTTATTTTTTTAAAATTATCCAGAAAACACTTTTAAAGGTTTTTTTTGAGGTTTTAGAAAGCGTTACTGGATGATAGGAAGAATTGGCTTGCTATAGTTAGGAGAATTAGTTAGATGTAGTAAAAAGTCGAACCGGGCTATTTTCGTTTTATTAGTTAAAGATTACGATTATTATTTGTAAAAAATTCATATTTCCTTTTTGTAAGAATCTAATTATCTCCGATGTTCTTGCATCCTTTTCAATTGGGCTGTTATTGCAATAGAAAGCAACTTCTGGCTGAAGAAAATAACTTTGGCCGTCTTTACTATTTTAGCGCTGATTTAATTGACAAAATTGATTGCTTTAATTATTGCTTTATTACATTAAACTTTACAAGCTGTAGCCGACTAATAATTGTTTGTGATAAAGGTCCTCATGATCATCTAAATGATGTGCTTATTTCGTCACATTTGAACTCATGAAGCCAGTAGATTTTCAGAAAGCAAAACTAAAGCCTGTTTTCTTTTATATCTTACGAGTTGTGCTGCAACCTGTTATTTTTTATAAAACTGATTTGTTTTGAATTCTAATTGTTCTTTATAATAATTTTAACGACTTACTTAGGTAAGTTATAATGTATCTGAGCTTATAAATACTGTAATTCTAAGAAATAGGTATTAGAGTTTTTAGATTGTTACTAAATGATTTCATTCACCTGTTTCAATTTTTAGTTATACAAGCGGAAGTGTAAAATAATCTGTTTAATTTTTGGCTAGTGACTTTTCAGTCGTTATAAACACTTTCTTAAATCAACAGTATATTCCTATAGGGTTTTTAATTATGGATATCAACAATTAATTCATTGTGTATTTCAATTTAAAAAAAAAAATCAGATTTAATTATAAGGCACTAACAGGTAAAACAACACATGTCCACCCTCTATGTATTTTGAATTGTTTTGTGTTATTTGTTCTTTTTCCTACAAAATCTTTGAATAGAATTCTCGCTATAATCTTTCGAAGGATTTCAAATTGAACAAGACTGACAAAATTATAAAAGTACAAGCATATGAGTATTTACATGGCCTAAGGCAATAACGCTCATAAAAAACTTTATAATTTAATTTATGCTAAACTTATCCAATGCAATGTAAAAACATACAAACCAAAATACGTTGAACACTATTTGTACATGTTCGTTATCTATGAACGTGGTATGACGTATGTTCAGGATTCTCCACATCTTTTCATGTAAACCACCACCTCCTTCTTTTGCTCTTGATACACTACATTATTCAAGGGAGTATCATTAACTTCAGTATTTTCTTTGTAATGTTAATTGATATTCATTAAGACGCTCTTCATACCAGCTAAATAAAGGATAACAAGTTCCTTTAGTGTGGATTATCAAATTATGTTCTTTAACTATGTCGAATATAGATATATTTTATAGGAAAATTAAAAGATTAATAGTTTTCATGACGAATAAATCAAATATCGTATATTTGGTGTTGAAATGAAAGTTATTAAATTAAATTTTTAATTGTAACTTTAGCTGAAATAAAACAATATAATAAATTAAGATTCTTCAGAATTAAAAAACATATTAGTCGTGAATAAACGTCTAGAAAGTAAGCTGACTCTGTTGGTTCCAAACGATCATAAATGCAACCATGCAACTCGTTAGTTGTTTCACGTAATCTCGGATTCTTCCTAGATGCATAAGAGCTAATGAAATATAGCAGGAATTCAGCAGCAGTCAATGAAAGTGAACGAAGTAAAGAGAAGAAAAATAATTAAAAAAGGAACACCTAAAAATTAAAAAAAAACAGCCTGATATACTATTTCAAATTTGGCACATAGCGAGTTTTTCTATTTTCAAATTCATATGAATGCCTTGAAAGGGCATTATTTGTTTCGAATGAGGTTTCTATCCAAGTGATCAAAACATATTTTGAAGGACTTTCTGAAGATCTTAAAAATTTGAAAAGACTTCTTTGTGCTTTTCATTTCCTGTCATAACAGCATTTATTAATAGAAAAATTTATATATTAAAGAATTTATAAAAAATTTATAAAAAAACAATATTTTAGAGCTCCTTTTCGAAAACGTTAAAATATAAAATGATTTGATGCCAATCATATGGCTTATTTTACTATTAAGTATTTTTTTTTATTAAACAAATTTATGTATTATGCAGGGTGTAGCGTATAGAGATAATACAAAATAATCAATATATTGTTTAATTTTAATAGACAACTTTTATCCACTCTTCATAAAACTTAGTACATGCGCTAAAGAATTCTTTGTGCAACAAAGCAGCTTTAAAAATTATTCGATGCTATGGCAGAGTATCTCCTAAACCATTTCTGTAACCTAGCGGCAAATTTCCACAGTACATTTATCATTTACACTAAATTGTATATGTCACTTTATAAAAAGTTTTAGCAGACAGAATGTAAAAGCTGCGCATAACATGTTGCAGCATGCTTTGCGTACATGAGAGCTCAAGAAAGGGCTTGCTGATATTATTAACAAAGACTTAGATCATAAATTGTTTGCAAAATAGAGGGTGTAGTGCGTGTTTGGATTTAATAAATTGTACTCATTTTGTTTGACAGTTTAAACGTACCGCCTTTAAGCCAAAGTAACAACAAAAACGAAACATACATATGTATTTACATAAGAAACAAATTTATTGTCGTACGTATGTATGTATGCATGTATGTATGTGCATACATATGTGTATATATATGTGTGTTTTGCCACATACTTTATTTGTTGAGAACGTATTCTTTAATAAATACGTACAATTATGAAATGAACTGGAGATGTTGGCAATTTTTTTTTTTTTTACATTTTATACATAAATTTTGTGTCTTTCTGTGCTGGCAAAAGCAAAGCAAACATATATTTTTCAAGATATTTTTTTTTTACTAATTTTGTATGCTGCGTTGTTGAGACTAGGCGCACAATCAACAAAATTGTATGTTGTCAAGTGTCGTGTTTATCATTCTAGAGCTAGAGTTTAGTTGGCTACTGCAAATACTAAGTACTTTTACAACTTATAACATTAACTACAGCAACAGAAACAAGACAATGTCACGAGAGTCAACACAAACAACAACAATATTACAGCCGAGATAAACAAAAAAAAAAAAAAAAAAAATATAAAAACAAAAAAAAAATTGCAACAGAAATAATATACAGCAACAGTAGCTAATATTAGCTGGAATAGTAGCAGCATGAAAACAAACAACATTAGCGGCATAGCAACTTGTAAAATGTAATGTTTATGCTTTCAAGATACAAAAAGGTGATAATTATTATATAAAGTAAGATGAACTTAGAGGATATGCAAAAATGGTAAAAATTCATACTAGAAGCAAAGTACAAGTTGTTGTCATTCTAGAATAAATAAAACAAAGTGAAAACACACACACACACACTCAAATGTAGAGTTGTGTTTTCAAGAAAATGTGTATAATTACACATTGGCAAACATCCGAGCACTTTGTAATGCCAAAGGCCTAGCAAACATTTAATAAATTAATAAAAAAAAACAACATAAACTTTCAAACCTAGTTTAAGCAAATTGTGTTGTTTAGGGTCCTTTCAGAGCTTTATATGATACGGATCTTCCATTACTAGAAAAGCAAATATTTATGCTATTAATAGTTTCTATTGTTTAACTTTAAAATACGTCAAAATTTTAAAGAAAATAAAGAAAATTTATACTTAAAACTAAAAAAATAAAAAAGTTATGTATAAAAAAACAGATATTTTTTAGCCATTTCAGCCATGACTGCAGTTTACTGATGTTATGTTGTTGCTTTTCTCGTTCATTAAGGCTTTTTCTTTTTTTATTATACATGCGCCTCGATCATCTCATACGATGTTCTCTAGCTACAGGCTCCTTCACAATCTCATCTGTTTCCCCCTTTCTAATCTAGACTCTGGATGGGTCGTACTACTATTTCTCGCTTTTTTGTAAAAAAATCATCTAATAAAAATTATTGTAACTGATTTCATATTGCAGATGGAACTCCTTTTAATGATCTTTTTTCTTAACATTTTATTCGTTTCACGCGCATACTTTACTTTCTTCGAGGTGAAGTAATAACTTATTAACCTCGGTGGGATAACTGAACTTGACTCCAAGTTTTATCAGAATGTGATATAACATAAACGTTGACGTTACTCAATATTAATTGTATACAAATGTAAAAAAATTATGATCATTTTTATGCAAATAGTAAATAATTTTGGTGTGAAACCTAATAAATTAAAAATAAGTTTTTATTCTACGATTAAACACTGATTTTGTGTATTATTTTTGTTTAATTATATTTTAATAAAGTGTTTGAACATTTTTGAATTTAAAAATACTTTTCTTTCGAAACTTGAAAATCGTTGGTTTTTTGGGAAATTTTTAAATGGAATAAAAAGACAAAGGCTTTCGAACTCCTAAAGAGCTGTGTTCAATGCCCGTAAAAGGGAAGATAAATAAATAGATAAATAAATAGAAAATAAATTTTGGATACTATGAACCATTTAAGATTTCTGTACCAAGGCGTATTACGAGTAATTTATCTAGTTGGGACAATAGCTGACGAATTCATTCAGTTTCGCTACTGCACTTGATTATAAAAATTATTTGTTTTCTCATAAAATTAACGAATTGTGGTGCGACCATCAGATAAATGAATGAAACTTGTTAGAGAGATTATATTTTTTTAAATCGGGAGTTGAATTTTTGTGCCTTAATTGAACAGCCTCTTTATATTTTCATCACTCACACCTCTTGTGTTGTTATTTTTGCTGGCAAACTGACTAGTAGCGCTCTTCAGCTCTGTTTTGACTGCTTTGATACAATATAGGTTAATGCAAGTTTACACTTTCTTTTCTATGGTGGTTTTTTTAATAATTAGAAATAGAAATCACTTTTGCATTTGATTTTTCTTTGCGTTGCGCTGCTTTGCTTTGCTACAATTTTTCATTTTGTTTTATTAATACAAATTGTTGTATGCTGTTGTGTGTTGTGCTCCATTGCCTCAGTAAATTACTTTAGTTTTTCAAGCATTTATTTTTACAACTGTTGTGTATACTTATATTTTTGCTGCAGTTACTTTCTTTTTAATAAAATAATAATAAAATAACAATAATACAAATAACATTGATCTTTTTCCAATATTCCTTTTTTCATTGGCATAGCCGAATTAATTGTGCAGTATTTTTTCATTTATTGATTTAGTTATTTTCAAATTCTTTACAAGAAGAAATAATATTATATTTAGATATGATTATATATTAACTTAAATTATGTATTGTAACGACACGTTCTCGCGTTATGCTGGGGTAAAGCTCGCAGCGTCCAGGGTTCGTTACAAAAAAAAAACAAAAAATTTGCTTCACTAACAACACAAGAGACACTTTTGTTTTACTAATAAAAATTTTTATTATAATCCACTCTTAAACTAAGTTAAAATTATACTACAGCACTACTGAGCACGCCAACGACGATCAACCGCTTCGTGACCCTCAAGAGTTTTCATCTCCACTCTCCGCCGGCTAGCCTACTGCTTCTCACACTGGAGCGAATAAAATTCTGGTCCAGTCTGAGCAGAACAGTTTGCCTGTCCACCAGTTTTTGACTTGTCGCGGTTGTCACGAATAAGATTCTGAGACAACCTCTCCACGTCGAAATTGGTGTTAGCCTTTTGACTATCTTATCCGTGTTGTTCAGCTAGGGCGAATAAAATTCTGGCCAGGTGAAGTAGCGACAGCACTTGCTTGGCCGTAGACCTGAGCTATACTCAATTAATTCAAAGTCGAATAAAATTCTGACCCTGATTAACTGAGCTAAACCCATTCGCAAGACTATTTTAATTAAGTTGAATAAAATTCTAACTCACTTAAAAGAAGTCTTGCCCGGTTGCTTGCCCGTGGCCAACTCCTCTCAAATACGTAATTATCTCGCTTTTATATGTTTCTGCCAGGCACACATACACACCCATACCACTAAACTACAGTTGATTGCTACTGTTTAGGGTTGTGTTTAATGGTATGTTCTTCTTACGGATGTATCCTCGTGTTAATAGATGGCGCTTTTTAACGGCTATTATTTGTCTTTAAAATTAATACATTATGATTTAAAATATTTCATTAAACAAATAATAAATATAATTTGAAAATATGACAAGTATGTATATAATAGAATTCATTTGATAATAATAAAAAAACAGTAAAAAAATTAATAAATGTGAAAAATATATATAGAGTTTAATTGCTTGTGATCTAATTGCTATGTGATCCGAAAACAAGCCTGCCGACTTTTGGTCGTCACAGTATATTAAATTGAAAATCAAAATGCTGTAAAAACTCTCAAAAATCGAATTTGCATTAAAAAATATATTCGACATTATGGTGAAGAAGGGTATATAAAACTAATTACTGCCGAATATAGAACTTATGCTCTTGCTCTTACATAAAAATAATACATTACGTGTGTGTGTGTGTGTGAGCATCAAGCATCTAGTTGCTTTTTTCTAACTTCATTAAAAATTAAAAATTTTTTATTTCGTTTTTTTTTTTGGTTTTTTTGGTTTTTTTTTTGGCTACCAAAGCTTTTATCTACGTTATAGGTATTCACATTCGTTATTATACCTGGTAAGCAAGTTACCATACCATCCTGACACTAGATTGTAATCACTGTCTTTAGCTAAGAAGAAGGGTTTAGTGATTAAAAAAAGAAATATTTTTGCACAGTACGAAGAAGCTAGAAAGCAAAGTTTTTCTTTCTAATAGGGAGAAAATTTAAAATGAGCCCTACAAAAAGTCATTCTTATTGGAAGCGTTAATCTGTTGTGGCAAATCTGTAACTCTTAACTAGACCTGCAGTTTGTCTAAAGGTGTATGTTGTCGTTTTTATTATTTTTTCTGCTTTGCACTCTCGTTAAGTTTGGTATCCAAAAAAAGCCTTAAGGTTTTTGGTTTCATTAAAAGCCAAATGATTATGGCAAGTTCATCGGTTGTGTTAGGCAGTCTATATGTAAGCTATGACTGACGGTAACCAAGAGTGAATAAGTATCTGCAACATTTTACACTTATCTGTACGATGAATCTGGCCATTAAGTATGTGTATGCTGGTGATCACTGTTTGACTAGCAAATAGTGTTTTGAAAATATTTTCAAAATTGTAAATAAACATTTTAATATAAAAATAATCGGGTTTATAAATAAATAAAGAATATTATAAATTGGTAAATGAGTCTTTTAACAGAGATAATAAAGATGTCTCTGTGTGGTATCCTATCATAAAGAACTATTCAAATATTTTACAATTTTTTAAATAAACAAAAAAACAGTTTTATTTTTTCATAAAAATTATTCGAAATTAATTGTTATTGCTAAAAACGTTATTTAAGGTAGCTTGTTTATATTAAGAATAACTTTTAAACTGCTCATAGTATAATTTCAGATCATAGATTTAAAGTTCCGTATTTTTTTTTTTTTTTGATGTATAATAATAATAATGATAATAAAAATAATAATATTTGGCTAATCAGTTTCTGATACTTCTTTATGCTTTTAAAATAAATTTTCTGGCTTGTAATCGCTTAGTTGCTAACACTGAAGTATATGTTTTGGAAACAGATTATATTTTCGTTTGTTATTCTTTTCTTTTTTGGGTTGTGGCCGCACCAGTAGCACTGAATTACTTACACCAACTTAATGTGTGTCTGTACTTTAAAAGAACAGTCTTCTTATATGTCTGACTGTTGGTTTTCTTATCTGCTGGGCTAACTATCAGTAAGTCTATTTCTCTAGCTATCGTGTCTTGTTGTTGATCTCTGCTTAAGCTTTTATACCTTTTGTTTTCTTTTCTTTTTGTTCTAGCAGTATGATGCATTTGATGCTAAATTTTGTTGTAAATTTTTGGCGACAATTACAGTCTAATGCTTCAGTTGCCGCCTTACTATTGTTAAGATATTTTTTTGGTTGTTTGTGTTGTTAGTTTTGAAAACACTAAGCTTCATCATGAGAAAGAAAAAAAATAACAACAAATCAACAGCAGAGAGAAGTGAATATCAGTCATTTTTGCCTTGTGTTTTTAATATTTTGTGTTTACGTTTATTTTTTTTAAATAATTTTTTTAAATTCTTAAAATATAAGTTCGTATATATGTTAATATATTATAATCCTCAATAGGTTATAAATTTTATTCTTAACTAAAAACAAACAAAAAAAAAAAAGAAAAGAGATTTAAAGTGTCAATAGCTGAACTAACAGCTTCATTAAAAAAATCTCTCCGAAACCAATATTCAAATGGCATAAAAAATCTTGATGCATAAGATTTGTTGAACCCTATGGACCTCTATACTTTATAATAAATAAAAAAGAAAAAGCAGATATATGTGAAACTAGTTTTGCTTATGTATTATTTTTTTTAAAAATCAATGTTTGTGCTTATTTGTTTATGGCCAAAGTAAAATTCTTTTAACTTATTTTAAGTAGTGATTGGCCTGCTTTACAAATTCGGCTATAAATTTCAATTTGTGTTTAAGCTTAGCCTGCAACAAAACTTACTCCAGGAACAATAACAACAAAATAAAGTAAAGAAAAACTATTCGCCTAATTGAAACAAACACCAAAAACAGTTCAAGTAAAAACCATTTTCAGGTGTGAAAATCAACACGGAAATTGAAAGAATAACATTTTTGTTGCCATTGTCGGTTTGTTACAGATAGTGAAACAGCCAGGCAATAAACCCTTGCTATGAATTGTTGCTTACCAATGGCCCTCTTTGGCCATTAATCATGCTCAATGTACAATTTTTTTTGCACCATTTTTTTTTTTACTACAACAAATATTTTTATCCAACTCTGCGTTGGTGCTACATTGGTAACAGCAGTTACCAAAAAAAAAAAAACAAAAATAAAAACCTAAACTCCACCAAATAATGTAGAATAGTTCAGACAGTTTTCGGTCTTTTCGTTATTTGTGTATGTGTCTGTGTGTGTGTGTGTCATTGGCCAAATATGGCATTTAAATAGACGAAAAAAATGTTAGGGAAACCTCAAACTCTCAATGTGCACGCTTAATTGGCTGCTATAATGGCAAAACAAAAAAATTCAAGTTACAATATACAACAACACTACTACAGCGCATCTAATTGGATTGACCTAAGGTAGAAGATAGAAGGAAAACTAAAAACAGCTGGTAGAGAGTTTAAAGTTTGTACGTGCATAGCCAACAGCATTATAAGGTTTTTTTTCAATATATCATAACAAAAGTAGAAAATCAGCATAAACTTATACTTAAACACTTAAACGAAACTTTTTTTTTTGTTTTTGTTTTGCTGAAATCATATCGTATTGTATTTTCTATACGAAAGTAAACTATAAAAAGCTCCACAAAAACCTAAAGATTTACTACACAAGAATCTCCAAATATTTAAGTATCAGTTTTAAACAATGTCTTAACCCTTTAGGTGTGAATTACCTCTGAGAGACGTATAAAGGCAAAAATTGCCTTTAACCTAAAATCACACATTTTTAAAACTTTAGCATGAAAACGGTGTTTAAAAGATTATTTGAACAATAAAAATTTTTTTTACTTTTGTTTGGGTACGTTTTTCCGTCGACCCTCGTCAAATTTGGTTTGTGAACAAACCGGTTTCGGCTGTTTGCCATCTTCAGTGTTCTTTTCGTACTAAATTTTCTCTTGTGAATTTTTTATTATAAGCAAACATTCCAAAAACATTAAAACAAATTTTAAATGTACATAAATGAAAATATAAACGAAAAAGATATGCAACAAGATCTTTGAAGGTGTTTGAATATAGCAATAGTAGAATCTAGACGCTTTAACTCGCCTAAAAATAAAAATTGCAATACTTAACAGTATTAGGTAAATTGTCAAAATGTAATATATTATTAATATTTATTGTTTAACAGTGATGTTAATAGAATTCGACAAAGCTGAATAAGTAAATTCAAAAATTCAAGTTTAGATTTAATTGAATAGCAGTTTAATCCGAAATATCGAATTTACAAATTATCAACTATAGATTGCATAAGATTTTACATCATCTATTGAGGCGAGTAGAAAATTTGCATAATTTTATAAGTAAAGTTGTCTCCAGCAGTTTAGAGGTTAATACAGCACAATTTGTTTTAGTCGAAACTATCTGTTAGACGTGACTTTTATGTTGCCTTCGTTTTGTAATTATGTATTATTCTAAGCATTTTAGCCTTAAACTTGAATTACGTTATGCTAGTTCTTATTTGATACGTTTGCAGTTCAAACGTCAGTCCATAATGCCAATCACACCAACAAAAGCTATGCAACAACAAAATAATAAAATCCAAAAAAATATAAACTTGAAATCTAACAATATGAAGAAGGCAATGCTTTTAGCTAAATAAAAATAAACTACAGGCAAATCAGATCGTTGCGCATTAGTTTGGTGGAATAGAATTTCGATTTAGCAAACAAAGTTAGCTACAGATCAAAAGCTGTCCATATGTTGACTGCCAACATTCCATCAATTGTGGGTAAATTTACGTTCTAGTTAACTATGTATTTTTTTTTTGGTTTATTTATGCCAGCTACTTAAATTTTACTTTATGTATGAAAAAACAAAACAAAAAAAAAAAATAAAATGGAAAAAATACAGAGAAAAGAAAAATGTCTGTAAAGAAAAACAAGATTTATGATTAAGTTAATAACCTTTAATGTAAAATTATAGAAAATAAATTTTGTGAATCATTCAAAAATGAAACATAATAACAACAGAAATATTGAAAATTTAATTGACATTTCCAATGCTATTGGTGCTATTTTCTTTGTGATGTTTTTCCAGGAATGTATAACACTTTCTTTTCCTGCAGAATGAATTGTGGAGACCTTGTGTACAAAATTTTCAAAAATTTTTAACATTATCTTCAACTGCATTTATCTTAAGAGTGTATATTGTATAAGAATTGAAAAACTAAAAATTTCGACAGAAGTTTTTCATTTTCACATTGTTCAAACTCATGTGTTGTTTTGATTTTTAAATCAGGCACGCAAACTTTTGTTAAAAGCCAAAAATAAATACGATGCCTCTCTATGAAAAAAAGAAGAAGAAAATAAATAAATAAAAATATTTCTCTTTGAGCTTATAAATATTTGCAGTGTAATAAGCTTATGTATTCATAACCAAGTTAGTTTAGTTTCGACTTTAATTAATTGTAACCTAATGTGCAATGAACACGCAGCCAGCCAGCATTTGCTTAGCTAAATCTATATTGTTGTACAAACTACCAACATTTAGTTTTTCTTGCTTAGCTCTAGAAGGGTAATTAACTATTTTCACTTTTGCAGTTTGCGCTTCAATGGCTTGCTTGCACATACATAAGCCAGCTACCTCAGTTATATAAATTTCGACTAAACTTAACTTACCATGAAGGTACCAGCTGAATATTATCTTTGGTTTTTGTTTTACTATTTTTATTCGAGCTAGAAGAATCTTTAAATGAGAACAAAAGCTCTTATTAGAGAACTTAAATGTTTGTTTATAAAAACGATTTTATTTAATTTAAATTATTACAATTTTTCAAAACTTTGGAAGTTTGTTTTCTCGTCATGGCAAAGATATAAAAAAAATATTTAATTAAGAATCAGTTTTAACATAAACTTTTTTACAAAAGAATTTCTTTTAAGGTATTATTTTATAACATAAAGTTGCATTTGAAAAAAATCATTTTTATTTTAGTTCTTATCATAGTTTCGTTGGGAAACAACTTGAATAGTTTTAAAAACAATATCCTCAGTAAACGAATGGACTTGCATTTTTTAAAACAATTTTTCAAAACTAAAAAGTTGAATTATTTATATTCGCTACCCATGTTATATATCTGAAAAAAAAGAGACTTAAACAAATACGTAGTGTATTTTATAAATAAAAGAGCAATTTTTCAAAAATTTTAAAATTTCAATTGGTCTAATTTTTCAACAACTTACAACAGCACAGGCCATTAATTTAAAAGCATAATCTTGGTAAGAAAAGTATTATGCTGGTGTTGATGCCAATTGTTATTTTCAAGGTTGTTTATTTTGTGATCAGTCTGGAAACACAATACAAAAAAAAAAAACAACAACAAAACAAAAAACAAAAAAAAAAAAAAAGAAAAACGTAAAAATAAACAACAAAAAGAATGAAAATATTGCAAAAAATATTTTGTTGTTGTCTAAAACAGCCTCAGAGATAACAACAGATGTAAAAGTATTCTAGTCTTCATGAAGTCTAAAACTCTAAGGATTTTATTGTTCTTTCGTATATTTTTTTTTTGTTTTTAAGTTGTACTGCAACTGGGCATAGACATACATGCATTTCAAGTAAAATGCATTTAACGCTCGACATTTATAAATTGAATTCAATTTATTCTTTTTCAAAAGTCACACAACAGACCACAAAAACAAGCATAATAGCTTGGGAAATTCTCTAAGGTTTTTTTGTTTTGTTTTTGTATTTCCCTTTATTTAAGTATTATTTTTGTTTCTTTTGCTTCACATCTCGACAATGATCGTATAAAGAGGAGTAATGGAGGTGGTCGTCGATAATGTTGCCATCATCAAATAACCACAACAGATAGAACAACAACAACAACAACATTAACAATAAAGGAAAAAAAATTTAAAATAAATTTCAGAAAACTTTAGAAATTTGAAGTTAAAAAATTGCGACAAATTACTAACCGACACGCAAAAGAAAAAAAATACGTTCGTTTTCAAAAATTCTTTGAGTTTTCTTCTGCCTAAAATTACATTTTGTTCATTTTGATTTATTTAACTAATGAAAACAAAAAGATTAATCGATTGGTTTTTTTTTTTATTCTAGTAAAAAAGTTTTAAGTACTATTTTAAAAGAACAAAATAATAAATGTTATTAACTCTCAACACTCCCATTATTTACTAAAGCTATGATCTACAAATTAATGGCCAATTGTTGAATTGAATTGTATCGTAACCCATAATTATTTGGTTTGATTTTATAATAATTTCTGTATTTTTTGTTTTTGTTTTTTTTTTGTTTGGTTCTCTAATTTGTAACCATAGTTTGGTTATGGTGAAATATATTTTGGAGAATTAAGACTGATCTGGAGAGGAGATGTGTTTGTAATAGAAATTTAGAAAGCACTTTTTAAAGCTTTTGAAACATAAATTGAAATCGGCATAAAAAATTCTATTCGGCTCTATAATTGTATAATAGTAATATATAGAAATGCAGTTTTTTAAAGACGCTCTAACAAGCACCACGAAACTAAGTAGGAGCTGTATTCAGATAGTGACTTTTTAAAAGACCACTAGCAAAATAATAAGAAAATGCAACACTTATTTTCGGTTGAAGTAAATTTTGCTGTTTTATAATGAAAATGAAATGTATTTTGTGGATATTTCTTGATTTCTTGATGAACTTTTCTTTTTTTCTCCTCCACATGTGTCTGTTTAATTGTCGATAGTAACTAAGCTTTACATGTATAATTGTAATATTAAAACTTAAGTTAATATTTATATTATATATATTTCTTTATTTCAATAAATTATTTTTTTTCTTTAATTATGAATATTTAGCGAATATTCAAAATTCAGGATATTTTTTATTCATCTTTGCTTGAATTTTCGATTTTTAATTGAATTTTAATTTTTCTTATTTAGAGTTGGTAAGATTTTAATTTATTTTGAAATTTTGGTGAAAATGCTTAAAGTAATTCCAAAAGTGTAACAAAACTTAAAGCGTTTGCTTGTATCGAAAGATGCTAAATTAATATAGCAAATTTCTGTAACTCACATATTGCTTAAATTTTCTATTGCTCATCTGAGTCATTGCTTAGTCCACTTGCAGAACTACAAACAGAACGACAAACATACACAACCACTCCACTTGTGGTGAAGATTATTGATAATTTTTCCTCAATTTCTTACATTTTTTATACTTTTTTTGTGCAACAACTGTATTTCCATTTAAATATACATTGAGGCAACAACTGAAGTAGTTTTGAAATTTTCATAAGATAAGATACTTTAATATAATGTACAGCTTCCAAAATGGCAACTATTTTTAATAACTTTTAAAAATATATTTCTTACTTTAAAGCAAGAACAGAAGAATCAAACTATTTACATTTGAAAGTCAAATGTTCCATTATAAACTTTAAGGAAATTTCTCAGCAATAATTCGTTGTGTACACCCTTTTGTACTTACGAACTGTGAAAAGATGTTGCCATGTATGAGTTGAATATGAAAGCTAGAAATCTTACGAAAAAGTTCAAATGAGCGGCGACGACCAGTTAACCTTGAAGTTTTCCATTCTTCTGTATAGTCAAGTGTGGGGATGTGTGTATTAATATACTTAAAATAAAATCTATGTACAGCTGTACACAAGTAAATATGTGTATGTATATATATATATATATATGTTTGTGCGTATGTGCCCTTGCAAGAAACAAAAACATATTGCCAAAGTTTTTTTTCTTTCCTTTCAGTTTTAGTTTTTGTTAATTTTTTCTGCAGACGTCTGAGACTTAAGCTCCCACAGAGGAGGTCCCTCAAATAGATAGACTTCTAGTTTATGGGTTTGTGTTAAGATCTATGCTAAGTAAAGATTTTATAGCCAGATGAATGACACTTCATCTGTCTCTGTACTGTATCACTTTTCATATATTTGTATCTTTTGAATGTCCTATTGTTGGATAGTGAATTGCATAAAGTTTTTTTTTTATTTGCCATTAAAAAGAAACCAAGCACTCACTCAATCTTTTACTGATGGGGGCACTTGTGCGTGTTACATACCGACGTTAATATTTTCGTAAGCTTGTGTTAAAAAAACAAAAAACAAAAAAAAAAAAGAAAACAAAAACAACTAAAATGAAACATCCTTTGCATTTTACACAAAAAAAAAAACAAAAAAAAAATGAAAAAAAATTTTAACTTAAACTTAAACAAAAAATACAACCATTTGTAACATTGAGTATCATTAAAAAATATAATGTGGTTTGGAGTCACAATCTAGAACCATTAAAATTTTCAACATACAGTGGAACAAACCTTTTAAGTTCAACATGTTAACAAACAAAACAAGAAAAAAGTTAAAGAAATATTAAAATGAAGGGAAGTAAAAGATAAAAAATCAACTATTTGTTTATCGCATCGAAAAGCTATTTTTATGAAAAATTAAAAATAAATATTTTTGGCTTTATTAATGCAGCTGTAAGCTGATGTTGAACTCTATGTGTTTCTCTCTCTCTCTCTCTCTCTCTCTCTCTCTCTCTCTTGAACACTTATGTGGCCACTGTTTCCTAATATGCTTTGAATTTAAACTTTTGGTTTAGATCGAGCCTCTTTCGATATGTTTTCACATGTGTTGTAATCTCTGTTCAGGACTTTAATATCTCTTTAGGTAGCGTTTTTAATAATCGCTATTTTTTGGTTTTTACGCCAATGAATTTTGTTTTTAGCAAGATCGGATTTAAAGAACTGGTTGTAAAGTAGACATGGAATACCAAGAATTAAACTAATTTAGTTTAAGTCATTTTGGAATCTAAGTGCTGTTCAGATATTTCTTTTGCTATTTATTTTAATTGAGTACTAAAATTCTTAACTATGCAATATACATGCTATTTTCCATTGTTTATGCTTTTTTCTAACTGGAATATATGACGCTGTACATATCGAGGTTTTGTTTGTACTTAAATGTGCTGTGCCATTGGCAGATGTTTATTTTATCTAAAAAAGTGGGAGAGAACTTAATGATTTCTAATCAATCGTCGTTAAGAATTTTTAAATAACTTTAGCCTTTGTCATGTGTACTTTCTCTAATTCTGGCTATTTTTCGTAACTTCCGTCTTAAAGAATACTTGAGGTCTTGATAGCTTTTGGTCCCACAAGAGACCAAGACTGTTAGATTTTAATATTGACAATTGCCTGTGTTATTCTTAATGAAACTGTTAGCTTCTCTGCATGTGATTGGGATTTCCACTAAGTTGTGCCTCCAACCTTCTTTATCGAATTTTATTGACAGGGATCTCTTCGACGTTATTGTAACTATCCGCGAAACTTTACCGCTATTCTCAAGTTGATTTTTCGGTTAGAAAAGTAACAACATTAACCCCACAATCCATTAAAAACAGAACACCGAAACAGGAAAAGGAAGGTAAATTCATTTTCTATTGTTTTTTTGTAAATTTAACTTATTTCAAAATTTAATTTATTACATTTATTGAGCAAGTTTAAAGCTTTATTTAGTGCTTTAGATAGCATTTAAATAGAGATACATAAGGCAATAATTCTTGTTATATAGCGCTATGTCTCACTGAGTAAACTCTATTCATTAATAATAATTTATTGCAAACAAGAGAAATATTGCTGTAGTTGCCCTAAAACCAACGTTTTTTTTATGCAACTAAATAATATTAAATTTCTTTCATACGTGAGTCTGTAAGTGATTGACAGCAAAGTGTCGTAAAAAATAAAAATCTAGTACGAATGAAATGGGAATTTAAAAATAAAAACTACAAATATAATGAAGAATAAGTTTGGTAGCTTTAGGCATAAGAATGTTCAGAAATAAAATAAAATGAACACAGTAAAAAGACAGAACAGAACAGAACAGAATAAAATATAGTAGAGCAGAGGAAGATTGTTTTGTATGGTGCTAAGAATCATCTTAATAAAACGTATTAACTCAGACTTGAGGTATTTATTTTCGTTTTATTTTTTGCTGTTTTAATTACATTTGCTAAAATATAAATAAATATATTTTAACTTAAAATCCAACTCCACTTTTTAAATACTCTACAGAATTTTATTTATAACTTTAATACATCTTTAGTAGACTTTTTTTAAACGTCTGTTCAACTGTTTGTCTGCAAAGTGATAATGCTTGTAATGTGTACATGTAGAAACGAATGTCTGGTAGAACTCTTTATTTAAAAACCAACAAATAACAAAAAACAAAAATATAAGGAAAAAGCAATGTGCCTACAAAAAAACACATGTTGTTTTGCATTGACAGGATTTAGAGGTGTTCATAGTTAGAATCATAAATTATAAATGAAATAAAAAATCATCTAAAACCTCTAATGAATACTAATATTGTAGTTCTTAATGGCAATAGATTCACTTTTAATAAGCAGATTTTTAACGCAAACTAAAAGCAACATTTTCATTTTCCATTTCTTGTTCTGGTTTTTGTTTGTTTGTTTTTTGGTTTTTTGTTTAGTTCTTTGCTGTTGTTATTGTAGGAATAATAATAATAATGAAATAAAGTTGGCAAAATATAACAAACTTTATAATTTTATTTATTACATAAAGTGCGAAAAACAAATTGTTTGCTATTAAACTGGTAGCTCAAATAAAGTATGTAACTTAAGTACTGTTCTTGAAGTTTAAAGGCGGATGGACGGACGGACGGACAGTCAGGCAGGAAAACAGACAGGAAAGAAGCAGATAGGCAACTGTAGTAATCAAGCAGCATGAGTTTTCTATTCTGGATGCTAGTAAAAAGTGGTTCTATATGTGTGAATCATAAATGTATGCTGTAATGACGTAATGAACTTAAATTATCTGCTTCTTGTAGTTGTTTCTCTTTTACTTCATTGCAATCTATTCACACAGTCAGTAACAGTGCTCATGTGAAAGGATGTTAGAACATTTTATTTTTATTTACTTATTTTGTTTTTTTTTTTTTTCTTTAATGAAATTCTTGAACGGTTATGTGATCATGAAGTCATAATTTGATATAAGTTTCTAGTTTGTTGCATGTCGATTCATTTCTTTAATATCCAGCCAGTTCTGTTCTTTTTGTTTTCTTTTAATATTCATTTCATTTATAAATTTTCTTTTCATTTATAACACTTTCAATTAAATACAACTCTCTATATGGTATAATTTCAATTATTTACTATCTTCTAATTGAAGGTGTTATTTGTTTTTTTTAGTACTAAACAGATATAATCAGTAACTATTACTTAATGTTTCATTAAAGATATGTTATAGAAAATAAACAGAAAACCCATTTTAAGTGAATAGTTTCTCAGAAACGTTTCTAAAAAAATTGTGGTTGGTTAATATTTGTAGCGGAAGGAATTTTTTTCCCTTTTGGATAGTTATTCTCTAACATGAATATCCTCTTATTAGCTCAGAAAACTATAAAAGCTATTGAATTTTTTACATTATTTGCTTTTACTGTATTCGATCCATTCAAAACACTCTGTTTTACTTTTTAACAACAAGCAGCTTAGTGATTTGGACACAAGTATAAAATACATTTTTATATATTTATATATTGTTATTGTATATCAATGATTTTAATTAAATAAAAAAATTATAGATTACTAATTTATTTTAAGATAATTAGTTTATTTTCGAATCTTCTATGTTGCAATTTTTACTTAGGCCAAAAGAACAATTTCTTTTATAAATAAAATTTTTCCTGTATTATATTATTTGCTAGTTTTTGCTAAAAGTAGTTTTTTTTAAATTTTCGATCATTACATTTATGGTTTTCACCTCACTTTCAAAATACAAAAAATCACAAAAAGGAAGAATATAATTTTAGCGAATTTTTGTCAAAAAATCTCATTGTTAAAATAAAAAAAAAAAATTAATTCTGCCTAGAATCGATTTGAGTTAAAAGAATTCCTTATTTGAATAAATTTGTTCTATTTATAATTATATTTTTTATGGATGTAATTGTTTTTTTTTCTATTTGGTGAAAACTTAACTTTTGTATTATTGATAAATTTCAGTTTTGGTTTTAGAATATTCATTTTATAACGAAATTAACTTTTTTTCTGAATACTTATTATTATTGGGCGAAATATCAATTGAATATTTTTTTTAATTTAAGACTTTTAAAGCATAACATTAAAAAGAGAAAGCCACAATAAGACGAGAAAACAAAAAAATAAACGCCTCGATCATTTATGAACAGAAATTGTTGAATTTTAAAAGTAACCTTTCAAAATTTTTTACAGATCTGCAGATCGTCTACATAAAATTATTTTTTACATGGTTTTCTATTTAATTTAATAGATAATTGAAAGGAAATTCTCCTGTAAAAAAGAACGTTAAGTGAAGTACTTCACTTTTTTAATGCAATATATCCTTTAAACATCTTTTACTTTGATGAGTTTGATAAGTATCTTGCAAATAATACAGTTTTAACTTCCTTCAACCTTTATTTTTTAATATAATTTTCATACTGCCTGCAATAAAATAAAAAATTATATTTCTTCTTTTAGAAAAAAATCGATGCAAGTCTTCAACTGTTATTTAAAGACGCTCTATTGTAGAATCAATTTGATTTTATTTTTACGTAATTTCACAATTGTATTTCAATTGATCACGTTTTTGTTTGGTAACATTTTTATTGTAAAATAAAATAAGTTTTTGTGCACAAGGAGATTGTGTGATACGTCTGCTATTGCGTATTGTCTACGCAAGTTGCAGTTAATGCTTTAACATTAAAATAAATACATAAATAAGATATACTAACACACATGTGTTCAGAATAAATTTAAGAATAAAATTTATTTTTATTATTTATTTTCATTAAAATCTATAATAATTTCTTATGGTAAAAGATTTTACTAAATTAACGGATTTTCAGTTTATTACCTAAAAGAATGGCAATTTCGCTAAAAATTTATATTCCTCTTACATCAAGCTGTTATATGGTTAAATAAAAAAAGGCAGATTTAATTTAATTATGCAGTCCACTAATAATTTAAATTATAAAAAATTATTAAAAAAAATTAGTATAAAAAGATTTTATTACGAATTCAAGAACTTGATGTAGAACATGAATTGCGATGAAGAATGTTTGAATGAAAAATTATTAACGTTTGTGTTTTAAGTCTTTCGAACGGTGCCCACAAAATGACCCGAATGCCATGAAAGAATTTTTAAAAAAGAACTTTTCTAAAAATTAAAGCTCTTTTATTTAAAAATAAACTCCATAAAGATTTAAGATTGTAAAAAATGATAGTGCCTCAATGTAAGTATTTACAATAATTTGAATAAATTTATTATTATTTGTTGTTAGAGATTATAGAGGACTTTGTTTAACTTTGAAAAGATACTTAAAAGTAGTATGTCATTAACTTAAACTAAGGCGACAAAATAGTTTTCTTCTTATGAATCATAAACAAAATACTTTATAAAAACATTTATAAAAAATATTATAAAAAATTTAAACATAAAAGTGTTTGAAATAAAAAAACTAAAATTCAAAATGTTAAAAAACTAATTATTTATTATTCAAATTCACTATATATTTTTATTGGTATTATAATTTATCTAAGGAGTTTCATTTAAATGTTTTATAAATTTCTTAATAACAAATTGATTTTAAGGAAGATAACTGCTCCACGACTCTTAGATTGTAAATCTTTAATGCCAATAAACACTTAGAGTTTGTCACCGCACAACCAAGCTTCTGGTTATAACTATGCCATCAGTTGTTTGTTAATTTTAAGCCATAGCTTAACATACGTAAAACATTAGATGCTACAAATAAGTATTCAAAGTGTAAGTGGTTTTCATACGCCAATTGATTGCTGGCCGAGTATCGTTAACTAACTAAAACTACATCTTCTCCCTTTTGCTTGCCTTCAACAGCTCTAATGCAGTAAAAACATTTGTGTCCTCGCCCGTTCACTCGTTTCAACATGTATCCATCCGTCTATTTATCCGTCTGTCCGCTGGTCTCTGTATGTGTCTGAGTTGTTTATTTGTTGGTTTATTCGCTTGTTTGTCAGCTTGTGTGTTTTGTCTATATTTATGTACATAGTTGCAATCCACAGGCCTTTAGGCTACAATTTACTGACCCTAACGGCAGTTTTCGTAAAAATGCGTTTACGCATCCGCTATAAAATTGGCGACGTATTTATGTTAGTCTATATAATGTTAGTTGCCTGTTCTCATGACTTGTCTTTAACAAATGATGATACTTGCTGCATTTATAGCTGATGGCTGAAAAGACTGGTCCTGCAACTCTTTAAGAGCACGATTATTTTCCACTTTTTTAGTTTTTGTTTTTTTTTTTACTTTTATTTTATATTTCTTTGATTTTTGCATAGAACCAGTTGACAATTAGTACTGTAATACTTGTGCTGCAATAAGAGCAACTTGGGAAAAACTATAAAAAATCACCTTAACAACAAGATTTGCGCGTGATGTAGACTTAAACGTGCGACAAATAAATTCGTGTTTGACAGCGGGTGGAACGAAAAGATAGTGCGCTGCAAGCTATTGAGGAAATAAAATAAATAAGCTGCATAATAAACCATATTAAGATTCAAATACTCAACGTCAATAGTCTATACTTTAAAATTAAGAACCAAAAAAAAAGACATAACAACTAATATAAATATTAAACTTTTAAATATTTGTGCGCTGAATTGGGGAACAAATTTGCGAGGCAAAATTGTAAATAGCTAACATAAAAGTAAAATCAACAAAAAGAGCAAAGAAGGATAATAACCAAATATGTTAAAATTCTGCATACATGTATTTATAATAGGGCGTAAAAGTCTATGTCAATAACTATTTGTCTTCTTGGCAAATATTCTCTTCTATTAATAAATATTGTGTTGCTGTGTTGATGATCATTAAGGCAGCACAATTTGGGTGATACAATTTTAAACCACAAAAAGTAAAAAAAAAATAAAAAGGGGTTTTTATAAGTATAAAAAAGAATAAATTATTTAAGAGAATGGTTATTATAATATATAAGAGAAAACTGTTTATTTCATTAAAAAATTCCCACCGCATTCGGACTATTTTGTTTATTACTTTCTAAGATTACAACGCCATTAAGGCGATATTTCCTGTGTATTACACAAACAACTTTAGGGATAATTGAAGGAATTAATAAAACTGAAAAATAAACAATTCTTGAACTTAAAAGCCTGATTAAAATTTATTTATTTCATTTTATTGATAGAATTTGTTTCTACTTTATTTCTAATTATGAATCTGTTTGGAAAAAAACATGACAAAATATAATTTTGATTAAATTAATAAAATTTACGAAGATAAATGCATTTAAGCATTTTTACCATTTTTCTAATGGTAACTTATTTAACTTATATAATGTTTACGTATTGAAAACTACTAGTATTGAGTCGATAGTATTAAAGTCGAGAGAAAACAAGATAGTCGCCGAATAGTACTATAAATAGCCAGTAAAGAGTTCCTTTATCGACTGTTGTATAAGCAATTTTATATAATAAAATTCGATTTTATTTTGTGTTTTTTTTACATCAACATTGATTTATATGAAATGCAAATTTTTAATTTAAATATCAAAGTTTTATTTTTAATATACAACATAGCTATTGTGACTTTGATTTCGTTTCAATGAAAATATCTTACACACATGAAAAAGTAATTTTTCATAGAAAATGAAAACTATATTATTAAAAATTCAGAATAAGAAATAAAAAATAAATTTTACTACGCCACTGATCTTGTATGATGGCATGCCTGCGAGAACAGCCAGAAAACAAGAATTATACGGAAATCACATTTTATAATAAAAATCAATCAACTTTTCAGAGTCTTTTTTGAAAAAAAAAAAAAAAGTTAACAATATATTCATGTATGTTAAGTACTCGAGTATACTTGCATATGTATGTATGTATATGTTAAGTAAAATACAATTTTACTACACATGGTCACAGATGGAATATTGCTCTGCTTCAAAGCATAAAAGTGGCAATGTTTATTTATTTTATTATAACATATTTTATGTGTTATTTTTGTATATTTTGTTTCAAGTAGAGTTGAAAAAGCAAAAGTAATATGTGGCAGGCAGTTCTTAACCACGTTAACAAAAGTACATGTAAAAAAATTATTGTAGAGAGTAAATTCCTTGTCCCATGTTTTACTCGAATGTTAAGTAATGATAAAGACTTTAAGCTAGTTTGGTTTCTAGCCAAAGAAAAATCAAAAACGACATACCACACACATGCACACATACATATGTATACATACATATATAAAAGTACATGTTGCTATTGTACGTAATCGTATTGTTTTTGTTTTTTTTTTGTTTTTGTTGTTTGTTCTTTTGGAATTTGTTAAGTATAGATATGGAAATAAATCTTAAAATTTTTATCGTAAAATTCACTTTTTTCTTAAACTACAATAATTCTTTAAAATAACTGAAATCACAATGTTGTAACTATCAGCCTATATGTCTATTCGTACGTTTGTGTGCTTGTTTATCTGTTTTCATGTGTGTAACATGTCATATTTCAAAATATACATACGAGTATTTATTTGTCAGATGTGTATAAAAAAGCAAATCATTTCAATTTTTATACATTTAAGGTTTTACTTTTTATGGTAGAGTTACATGTAACAATATACGCAATTTTAAGAGTAATAAATTTTGTTGCAGTGAATTAAATTATTTCTGTTGGCGTTTAAGTAGTAGCAAAAATTTTGATCTACTTCTTCTGCTCATGTCGTAGTAGTTGTCTTTGTTCATATGGCTTAACCCGCAAAAATACTGGCCTGTCCTTTAAACAAAAACAAAAAAAAAAATATTTTTATATTTGAAGTTTATGTAGCGCATGCGTAAGTGTGATAAAAAGTACTTATAAGCAACAGACCTCTTGTCCATTTACTTATATATTGGTTTAGTTTGTTGCTTGGCAGTCAAATCATAGTCGTAGTTTTTCTTTTTTTTGTGCAATCGTGCAATCATTTGTTACATATGTGTAGCATGTTGTTGTGACAAGATAGACCCTTTTAAAACAAGTGACAGACAGAACGTGGGTTTTTCTTAAGTTATAGTGGTTACAATTATATTTTTCTTTAAAGCTGAAGCTAAAAAAGTTGTATACAGTCCTGCTGCGATCGTGAATATGTTATGAAAATATTACGTAAATTACGATTAATTGTCATTGATTTCTATTTTAAAGCCTTCCGATGCTGTTAATGGCTATTTTCAAAGTATAAAAAGGAAATTTAAGACATTATTATTCTAACTAAAAATCATATCAAAATGTATAAAAATAAAGCCAGGAAATTACAAAAAAATATATATTTTAACAAAATATGAATAAATGGATTTTAAATAGGCAATAGTAATTAAAATATGTAAATAGAAATTCTTAAGCTATGAAATGAATTAGAATAAAAGAGTTTGTATTTTGTAACACTTGAATTTTTCTGCTCTTAATATTTATTAATTTTTATGTTCTTTAAGAAATAAATACAAATTGTTTTATATGAAATATTACTCGAATTACTAATTATTGTACAAATGTTTACACGTAAAATCGTCATTATACATTTAAAGACAATTGCCACACATTCAAAAATGTTATACCTACCACTATTACTATCACCATCGCCATCATTGCCATCATCATCATTATTATTATCGTCACCTTTTGTAAACTGCGATAAAAATGCATATTTGAAATACTTCATTAGCTCCGTTCTTTGTTGCTGGTTTTGATGCTGATGCTGGTACTATACGATTTTACTTATAAGTACAATAAAAAATAATTACACAGTGCGATGTTTGTTTGAAAGGATTTTAAACGCATTTCTTAAATCTTTGGTTTTTTTTTTTTTTGTTTTTTAACAAATAAACAAACAAACGAAACATAATAACATTTAACTTATAGCGTAACGCGCAGACATATCGGTTTAAAGTTGGCAAAGCAGTGAAATAGGTAGTACAAAAGTAGGAAAATAAAAGACAAAAATAAATAAGTATGATTCTATCAATGGCAAAAGCAATTGCTATGCTAGCAATGATTTTAAAAATGTTTTGTTAATTTTCTAAGCGCCTCATGCAATAATATGGAAAGAACAAAGTTGTAAAAAGTAAAATAACAAAAAAAAAAAAAAAACAAAACAAAAAAAACTAAAACAAGTAAATATACACAACATTAATACTAAAATAGCAAATTATGTGGTCAACAGGACCATAAAAAGGCATCATATCAAGTCCATATAGAAGCAGAAATAAAATGTTAATAATGGCCATAATGATGACAATGTTGTTAATGTTAGTGATGATGCGGTGATGATGCCAAATAATGATAATCATGCTCCTGCTGATGCTGACATGACATTTTATTTATATATTTCAAAATGAAATATCCGCTTTCGATCACCATATCTCCAGGAGTTTTTTCTTTCATTTCGCTTTAATTTATTTATCTGCTTTTTTATTTACATCTCCATCCTTTGTCTAACAATTAACTTATACGAGTATATTAGATTAAATTTTTTCTTTATAAATTCATTTAATTTATTATTTGTAAAAAAGGATTTTTTTCCAAAAATGTAGTTTTGTGTAGGCAGTTAAGCCAAAGTTTTTTTAAATTTTAAAATGCTGATTTTGATGAGTTTAAGTTTTTTCATAAACACTTTTCGGCTTTTCTTCGTTTTGTTATAATTAAAAAAAGAAACACCCAGTGTTAGTTGAATACATACATTGAGAGTTTTGAATGTATCCTCGTGAAATTTTTGACAATTTGTATTTCTTTTTCTATTTTATTCTCTCACAATAGTGTCAGATCTGGTGACTTAACATTAAGGTTGCGACATGTAAGCGCTTTTGTCAATGCAACTTTAGAATTAGCAAATGACTTCTTTTAAAAACCATACATGATTTAAAATCTGATCTGAAGGGTGGGAGGGGTAGCCTTAAAAATATTAAATTAATTGTCTCATTTACTATGTGTAACAGAGTGCAAATAAAATAAATAAAAACATAATGAAATGAAAAGAGACAGAAATTAAGTTGATAATGGTCATGAATAAAGGAGGATGCAACAAAGGCGATGATGATTTTATGCTACGCTTCAAATCGATGAAAGAAAAAAGAAAAAGTATTATATAAAATTGGTGAAGTGAAAACTAAAAAAATATTTTAATTATAAACCAACATCTTCTGGAAGAATTATTAATTTTTATTCAAAACATCCAAGGAAAATGATAATAAACACAGCGAAAAATATGATAGACAGAATATTGACTATAAGTGATAGAGAATTTCATTTGAAGAATAGGGATACAATAAGAGATATACTTAATGACAATGATTTTCCAGTAGAATTAACTAACAGATTAATTAGACAATATGGTAGTTATAGGCATAATTTAGGAAATTCTACGGCAGAGTCAAGAAATTATAAATCATTAACTTATGTTCCTGGGATATCAGAAAGATTAAGAAGGTGTAAAATATATGACACAGATAAATATATAATTGCACACAAAACACATAACACATTAAATAAATTATTTAGCAGTATGAAGGATAAAATAGGAAAAATGGAAATATCTGATGTAGTATACAGGATACCATGTGGAGGAAATGACCAGGTGAACTGTGACAAAGTGTATATTGGGACAACAAAAAATAAACTTAAAACGAGATTAGCTGGTCACAGGTGTGACCAAAAATATAGGAATATTTCAACACAGAAATATAATCATTATCCAAAGTTTGATGAAACATCAGTATTAGATATAGAAAAAAACTACAAGAGACGTTATATGTTGGAAATGTTAGAAATTGTTAATGTACCAAATGTAAGGAGAATAAATTTCAAGACAGACACAGACAATTTAGCTCAGAATTATAGGTACTTAATTAAAAAGACACATAATTTGTTATAATTATTTCATAAGAGAGAATTTGTTATTTGTTATTTATTTGTTATTTCCGTTTCCCTGTTTTTGTATGTTTGAATATTTGAAAATTTAAAATTTTTGTATGTATGTATGAACAAATATTTTATATGTTTTTGTCAAATGTTTTGAAACATTTTTTTCAATTTGTTAATAATTATTTTTTTTTTTTTGTGTTCAAAAATATAAAAAATTTTTTCCTGAAGAAGCTTTCCAAAGGAAAGCGAAATATTGAAAAGAAAAAATATATAAAAAAAGATCTTAAAAAAGAAAAAGATATTTATTAATTATAAAAAAAGAAAATAAAATAAAATAAGAAATTGAAATGCTTGAGAAATCTTTAAACGCTATTAAAAGTACACATATTTTATCCTTTTGTGCATGTGTGTGCGTGTGCGTGTGTGTTTGCTTAATATTTTATTTTCTGCAGTTGCCTTTCTGCAATAATGATTGAATTTTATATTCTACACTTCTTCTACAAGTATTGTTTTCATTTAAAGTTTAATCCTGTTGTGTTATGTATTGCGTTACGTAAATTGACACTCAATTAGAGTCGGTTACATATCACAAGTCAATCAATGTTAGAATGCGTTTTTTATATCATGTTTTTGTCACGTTATTAAAAAAAAAGAACGAGAATAAACACAACGAAAGAGAAAAAATAATATGAAAACATGAAAAAATGTTTAAAAATAAAAAAAATAGAAAAATCTTAAGAGCTTAAGTATCCATCCATCTACTGCATCTGATAATGATAGTGGCATGAAGTACTGCAGTATACAAACAAAATAAAGCAGTTTCGTTTGCAATAATTTTCGTGATGTTTTGTATGTTGTTGGAGTTGTTGCATAATGTGGCCTTAGATAGAACTGAACAACGAAGAAATGACAAAGAGAAGCAAAACCCTTTATTTTTTTTTTCTTCCTGTAACACCATTTTATGGCGGCAATGATGACTCTTTGGTTGAGTTGAAGTTGTCATGTTATTCGTTGCGGAGTCATTTATTTTCCTAGTGACAGCTCAGCGTGAAATGTTTGTTAGTTCGTTCTTTCTAACCATCTAAATCCAAGTGGTCTTCCTTAGTACATCTAGTATAACAAATAAATACTAGTATACGAGTCTCTATAATAGTACTGTACTCCTTTTTTTACTTACTTGCTTACTTAGCTTTTTTTCTTGTCCGTCTGTTCCTGTCTGTTTTTTCATCTATTTGTCTGTCTACTTTTATACTGTCTGCTAATGCAATTTCTGACTAAATATTGGTTTAATGTTTAGTCCAGCTTTTTGTATGGCTGGCTGTTCATCTATTTTCCTATGTCTGTCTGTCCATTTTTGAATCTAACTGTCCCTACACTTTATTAGTGTTTTTTCTTTATTGCTGTATTTTTTGTTTTTGTTCGTCTGTCCTCCATGTCTATTGCCTATTTATTTGTTTAAGTGTCCATCTTTCAACCAAGTCCATTTGACATGTTGTGCTGTCATACAGTTTTTTTCCCAAGTGATCAATTACATTTTAAGATAAAAGGCGTTGTTATTGTGGTTGTTGTTTTTGTGTATGCCGTTTTAATCTTAAACTGCACCTTAATGACTCTAGGACTTTCTTCTTCCGGTTTCATTAACTAATATATTAAAGTAATTAAGTTTAAATAGACGACTTAATGTTTATTATAACTGATTGCATTTAAATGCACAATATTTCTGTATTCTTATGCTTGCAATAGTTAATATGCAAATTTTCTAAGTGCTAAAAAAATGTTTCGTTAATTGAATGTTGGTATTAACAATTTTTAAATAGAGAAAAAATATATAAAGTCAATAAGTTAACAATGTTGCATTAAGGGAATGGATTTTTTATCTGAAGACTATAACATTTTTAATAATTTTTCGAGCTAAGAAATGGCGTTTTACGTTCTACCTTTTTTACATTTTATTACCGTTTTGCCGATGATTTCTTAATTTACGAGGAAAATTCCATAAGTCTTTGGAAAATTACTTTGGAAGTAATGCAAAATTATATTAAAATAACTTTATCGCGGAAAAGGCGAGACTACCACGAAGCTCTTGAATTTATTTGACAATCAGCATTTAACTATTGAAAACAATGGATTCAACGCAAAATGTAGAAGAGGTTTGCTTGCTTTTTTGTCACGAAAATAATCTTCACTATGGTTAGGAGTAAGGAAAAATATCTCTATACAACCAAAAATTTTGATTTTCTCAAGATATCACAATAGGAAATGACAAGAAAATTTTACAGATTTTTTCGCTTATATCAACTTAAAGCAATGGTGTAGCGAATAAAGATTTAAGAATATTAAGAATGTTATCTCTGAAGTCAAAATAAATCATTCTGAAATTGCAATTTTCGGATAGTTTGCGAATACCAAAATGAACCAGACTTTATTAGAAATTATGATAGAATAATTTAATTTTCTTTTCTATTTTTTTATAATAAATTATTGAGCTTTCCTCGTAACATTGTTGCATAAGCATTAATTATTTATTCACAAGCATGTTCATATTAAAAAGTTTAACAACAATTTTGACTTTTATTATTCAATACATTTTATTTTGTCTGTTAGCATCGTTAAGTGAAGAAAAAAAGTTTGCTTTTAATGCAGTGAGATAAAATGTAAGACTTAAATTAGAATTGGAATAGCCAAGAGTATTTGTTGTTATCCCACAAATGTGCACAAACTGTTAATCGTTAAATGTTATTTTGTGTTTGTGCAAGAAAATATTCGCAGTTACGTTTAATTTTCTTTACAGGTCTTAACTTACTCTCACTTTTGGATAAAACTGATACTTGGAGTTGTTTTGGCTGTAATGTTAATGTGTGTGTGTGTGTGTGAATATTGTCGTAATTCTATCATTATCGTTTTTCGTTCTGAAAATTTAATGGCTTCTCATTTTTATTATTATTTCCTTTAAAGTTAAATTTCATCTTTTTTTTAAAAAACATTTTTTAATATTTTATTATTCCTTAGAGATGCCTTTTTCTTTTAATTTAGCAAAGTCCCCATCCAGTCGTTAAGAGCCAATTGAACAAAAATGGTTGGCAAAGAAAAACCAAAGCAGAGTTTTGGATTTGCCCTAAGTTCGTCCTCTGTCTACTACTACCACCACCACCATAGTTTACAGTCACGATTTGTTGTTTGGTAAACTTATTTGCAAAACAAACAAAAAAAAAAATACAAAAATATGTAAAAGATGTAAAAAATATTAGCGAAATAGAACTCTGAAAAAAGCGATTTTTTCGCTTTATTTTGTATTTTAGGTCGTAAAGAAAATAAGCAAAAGACAGAAAAAATAATATTGTTACCAAAAATAGTATTTTATCAGGAATTTTTTTTAGTGTTTTGAATAAGTGTTTTTTCTAAAAGTTTGCATACGAATTGTGTTTTATATCATCCAGTGTAAAATAATCTGGCCTTAAGTTCTTAACTTCTAAGTGATTTGGACTTTTGAAGTGAATTGCTTAAAATCATCATGCTCATCATGATGCTTTCAGCAGCCAAACTGTAAATGATGCCACCATACAATGATGGTGTCATGAGCATTGCAATCTACTCTCCTAAACCTTTTGCACATACTTGCGTGTAGTTTTAAACGAAAACCTCTGATTATTGAACAAACCGTTTACGCAACATAGCACTTACTTCCCGAAGGGGCTCATTTTGGTTTGCGGTATTGTGATACTGGCTAATAGTTAATATTTTAGATGGAAAACTTCAGCTATCAGCTGCAAAATAATATATGACTTAAAACAATATTTGCATGTGGACCACTCTTTATACTCACAAGTGCAACTTGAATTTATACTTCACAGCAGCATGCAGGAAAACTTACTTTCTTGCTTGAATTATATGTTATTATTCCGAGCGATTGTTATTATTTCGATTGATTAATTGTATTTAAATGTGCTAGATAACAGTGCTTAAGCGGTTTGCGTCTATTTCTATGTGGGAAAACATAAAACTTTTCGATTTGATTAGATTTTATGGACAATATTTTAACACACTAATAATCTCTTAATCCTTAAATATTGATTGAACTTTCTCCATCTTACTAAAATTTCGATATAATTTGCAGGTTACTGGCAACACTGTCAAATGCTAAAAAGTCGTAGTTTTTTTTTTAAAGATGTTGTCATGCCTGTAGATTAAAAAGGAAATTTTCGGTTTATGACTTTTATGATTTCTTTTTGGCAGTGAAGCGATAAAATTATTTTTGTTAAGGTAAATTTGTTCAATCTGGCTTCTTCTAAGGTTCTCTGGTAACATACTGTTACATACTTAATCCGGCATGCAGACATATGAACATTTCTACTTAAAATATACTTTAGCCTTTTACAAAAGAAAAAAAAAACAAAAAAAAAACAAGAGGAATGAATGGCTTGTGGTGAAGGTGATTGCCTAGTTGTTGTTGTGTGTATGATTTTTACTAAATGTCCATGACATGATATTGGAAGTATTTTTTTCGTTTTCACGAATTGGAACTTCTTATAATAGTCGTAAAAATATTTTTATTATTTCATTTTTTTTTTCATTTTCTTTGTAAACCACTTAGATTTTATTTCCTATTTTCCTGCCATTCATATGCAATTAAAATCGAAGTAATACATTTAATATTAACGAACAAATTCTATGCACAAAAAATTTTTATAGATTTTAAATATTTACGATTTTAGTTATTTTTTTTTTTTTTTTGGTTTTTGGAAGGCTACATGTTTGAGCAAGTGTGAATTTTTCAGAGGCGTAAGTTATATTGTAGAATTTGGTCTTAAAAGTTCAGGAATTTTAATTGGAAATATTTTATGTTTTGTAGTTTATGGCAGCAAATGAAATGGGAAATAAACGATGTTAAAGTTATCTTAGTTTTAATAACATTATGTGGCGAATGTGAGTTAAAAAAATTCAAAGTTTTGTTTATACTTATAAATACTTTATAATGAGTTGCTTGATTGCAAAATGCTACATACAGAGCTAGATTCTGTAGACATTAAATTCTAGAAAATAAATGTTTACCGTGTATGCTAGTGGGAGACATTAAAACTGCTGTTGAGCGAGGTGCAACATTTGACTCGATTGATAATAAAATTTAGATTGATACACGTTTGCCTTTAAGCAATACAATTAATGACGAACTTCTTACTTCGTACACCCATTTTGTTAAAGTACTTAATCACAAATGTTTAGAACAAAAAGGCTCTCTTAGTCGCTAAATGTTTGATTTTAGCGTAAATATAAAAATCTTATTGCAATAAATGTTTAACTTTAAAAAAACCTTTGCAGAACAGTACAGATTAAATAAAAAATTGAAAAAAGGAGAAAAAAAAAACCGGTGCGTCCTGTAAAGCAAACAAAAAAAAAAAAACAAAAACATACATGTACATAAACCAGATATGGCGCCAATGGATATGTTGAAGCGACTTCCTTTTTTTCAACGAGTTAATCAATTATAATAAATTGTTTTATGTTCTTTATAACAACTACTGTGTAAGCGCAAATTTCCAATAATATATCATTGAATTTGCACCAGTCAGAATTATTATGTATGTAAAACTGGTATTTAACACTAATTGAAATTGATTGCATTCAAATAGCTTGAAAACATGACAATCTTCTTAATATAGGCATTTTTCTCTTGTGTTTATTTTTCTGAATATTTTTAAAGGCGTGTTTTTTTTTTAAGTTTTCTCTAGGGGGGAAAGAAAAGCTAAAAGGTTTCTTTTTAACTTTTTTCAAAAGGTAATTTTAAAAGGAACTGCATATAGGTTATATTTTAAAAAAATTATGTTTCTTAAAGGTACATTTTTAAGGTATTTTAAAAAATATTTTTGGCCATCATTTTTGAAATGATTTAAACAGGCTAAACTAAATTCTCTAAACTTGTTTTATTACCTTTTTAGAAGGTACTTTTTTGAAATGATACTTCACCTTCAAAAGGAAGTACATGTTTGGAAAGTATTTTTCAAAAACAATTTAATGTTTTGAAAAATAATTATTTTCTGTTTTATTCGACCTTTTTTTTAAATTTTTATTAAATATTAATCTTTAACTTTTAAACGGTCCTTTAAATTATAACGATTTATTTTTTTCTCGATATTTCGCTTTCCTGTGGAAAGCATCTTCAGGAAATTATTTTTGATATTTTTCAAAAGCAAAAATTATAACAATTTAAAAAGAAAAAAATTTTTCCTAAAACATTGTTTGTTTTCTGCAATTTTGTAGTAGGATCCTTATTCAATATTGAGTATTTTGCAGAATCGTTAAGAATGTCATTTATTCTTGAATTATAATCAACTCTGCTCATAGCAACAGTAACATTACCCTTGTCAGCATTAACAATTAATATATTCCTATTAGTATTCAAAAATTGTTTAGCAGTTTTTACTTTATCCAATATAAAAATATCCCTTGCTGTAGGTCTAATGTTGCTAATGTGCCTATCAATAATCATTGTTAGTTTTGTCCGCGCTACTTTCTGATCCTCTTTTTCCTTTATAGTCTGAATCAAATCATCTCCTTCTGAAATCACCTTCATCATAGGAAAATTTTTCTTTTCAAGTGGTAAAGAATCCACTTAACATCCCCTGGAATATCTATGTCAGTCTTGTTAACAAACCAATCTTCATTAACTTTAATTCTTAATTCCCTTCTTTGAATATCAGAAAGATTCTTAAACTTCCTTTTATGTGTTTCCTTAATCTTTTTTTCAAAAATATGAGTTAATCTATCGATATATTGTTATAATTTTTGTTTTTGAAAAATATAAAAAATAATTTCCTGAAGAAGCTTTCCACAGGAAAGCGAAATATCGAGAAAAAAAAATCGTTATAATTTAAAGGACCGTTTAAAAGATTAAGATTAATATTTAATAAAAGTTTTGAAAAATAATTATCAAATAATACTTTTTTGTTTAAAATACTGTTTTTGCGGTGTAATTTCTGATGCCTTTCTCAAGTCACAGCTTAAAGTTCGTTCCTTAAATTACTTTTTTCAAATGGACAGTTTAAAAGTGAATTTTGAAATCCTCCTTTAAAAGAAAATTTTAAGGCTTTTCCTTTTAAAGTTTTTCATTTTAGATGTTTTTTTGTTTTAAGTACTTCGGGTTACTTTTGTTGTTCTTTTTACGCTCCATTTTTAAAAGTTTTCTATAACGTTGGCTAGCATTGTCAGCTCAGAGGATTGCAGAAGGCCGTTACAGACTTCAAATTAAATATTAAATAAAAAGAAAAAATAGAAATAGAAATACTTACCGTTCTAAAGTGATTAGATTTAAGCGCTAAAAATCTGTTGGTTTTTTCATTAATTTTTTATTTTATTACTTTTTTCCACACTTGTTGAAACTTAAATATAAAATTAATACAATTTGTTTTATTTACAAAGAATTTTAATTAAATTTTTTTAACTTAAGTAATCAATTAAATTGATCATCACTTATAACTAGTTGTTGCACTTTAAGTTTTTTATGACATTAATTAAGACCAAACATTTTCTAAAATGTAAAAGAATTAAATGATTTTTTTTGTTGCTTTAATTAAATACTAATGAACATTATTTAGGTATATTTAACTTAAATTAAAAAAAAAAGTATATATTGTAATAAAATATTTAATTTTCAATTAAAATTTAAGCTTAAATTGTGATTTACGTAAACACTTCTTCATTATTGACATCGAAGTAAATAATCAAGTATTTATGCTGTAACTTAAAACTAAATGAGCGTTTGCTTTTTATCGTTCAAACTAAAAATATTTTATTTCAAATTAAATTAAAAAAGTCTTGAGGCTTAAACATGTTTTTTTTTGTTTGTTTTTTTTTGTTTGTTTTTTTTTTAATTTTTTTAATGATAACTTTATCATAAATCTCAAATTATATTTTTAGTACTTAATAAGCTTACGATTAATAATGACATTAATAAGGAGATTCTTAGTTCTATTAATACATCATGCCTGGATGAACAGCACCTCCACGTTGAAAATATACATTTGGGTTGCTGCTTAAAGTAGGTTCCAAAGTTGTATATAAGTTAGTATCGTCGGGACGTATAAATAAACCTAAACAAAATGTGTATAATTAAAAAGTATTATTTCAGGAATTTGATATTTTATTGCAAAGACATCAAAAGGCATTTGGAAAGAAAAAAGCTGTTTTATTGTGGATAAAAATACAAATTTCGAAAAGAAATTTTTTACTATGTGGTGACTAAAACTTTTTTTTTAATAAATATTCAAAAATGGTTGCCAACGTTCTAAATTGTTTTTGTTTTTTCAATAAAGTATTGTTTAATTGGTTCTATCTGTACTTCTCTTTGAAGTTAGTCTAAAGGAAATGCAGCTAAATTATATAATTAATAATTTTTGTTTCATTAAAAAAATTACTTAAAGATTATTTTAGTTTTAATTAAGTTTTTAAAGTCTTAATCTTGATCGTAGTTCCAGTATCAGTTTGAAAGTATAGCAGGCCACGGTTGTTATGGGAAAAGATCAATTATATCATAAAAATAATCAAATTAGCGTTGTCATGTTGACTTAATAAATAAAAACTTTGCTTAGAACCGTTATATGGAATTATTGTAAAAACAATTAACCCCAATACCGAAAAATCCAAAATATTTTTAAGTTATAACTTTTATATATTTTCAAAAACCAGTTATTGATTTTCTTAATTTTTTTAATTTTCATTTCACCATAAATTATTACCTAAATACACACACACATATACATATTTGTATAAAGAAATAATTGTGCTTTTTACTATAATTGTTAAAACTCTTACCTGGATATCTTAATGTTTGTGCTATGTGTGCTTGAGTCATAGAATTCAACGAATTGCCCAATTGTTTAAGTGTTGGCGGAGCTGGCAATTGTGTCATGGTTGGGGGTGCTATTGGCGGTGGTGGGGGTTGAGGATAAAAACAAAACGGGTGCGATGTCAAGTGTGCTGGAAAGTAGTGATACATTCGTGTATAACTCGGTGGTGCAGCGGTTACCAAGGCAACCCGATCTTAATTTTTTTTTTGGCATTTTTAATTTTTGTTTGTTAATTTTTTGTTTGTTTTTTTGAACGGAAGTAAGCGTGTTAAAATGTTTATTTACAATGTAGTAATATATATCCAAATAATGTGGTGTATATTTAGCACGCAGTGTTTTTATTTACAAAAAAAAAAAAATAATTATTATTATGTTTACCATATAAAATTTAGATTAAAAATAAAATTTTTGTTTTGAAACCCCATTACGAAGATATCCATTTAATACGTGCATTATGTAGTGGTTTTGTTGTTGTTAGGTAAATAATTATGTTGTAATGCCATTTGAATTATGAGATTTAATTTAGATTTTATTGTATAAAATGTTTTAATTTATCAGTTGGTACAATGATGGTAATGATTTAATTGATGAAAATGGATTAAAAATGTTGAAAGGTGCCATTTATGAATGTTTTTTGTTGTTGTGAAATAAAAAATTGTAAAAAAAAGAAAATAATAAAAATACTATCAGTTAAAATACTTACAAAAAAAAGACAATATTTTATAATTTTTGTTAAATTTTTTGTTTATCAAACAAGAAAAACAGTGAGCATTTCGTTAGTAAAAAAAGCAAAATAAATTTTTTAGAAGAGATGCGTACCATCTACTTAATAAACAAAATATTTTAGAAACTAAGCACGACACTAAAATTTTTAGTTGTAGTAATTATAAAAAAAAACATTCTTTTGAATGCTAATTTGCTCAAAAAGTTTATATTTTAAATAACATTTTCATTACGAAATTGACTAGATGAAGTCAAACTCAAGCCGAATTATCTATTAAAATTGTCAGCAATAAGAATAGAAAAACGTGGTTTAATTTTAGAACATCTAGTCTTATGCCACCCAATTCGCGATTATTAAAAATTTAATTACAAATAACATAAGGAATAAATAAAAGAGAGGCTAGGCGTTGACTAAACTGTACAATGCGCTTACATGCAATTTAATATTTGAAGAGTTGCACACTATTCTAATGCCGACCAGCATCAATTTTCAATTACGTTTACAAAAGACAGAAAAGTTTAAGTTAAAAATATGAATGTAGAAAATTTATTAAAAATATTTTAAATTGTATTTACAACTGTAATTTCTTCTGCTTAATTTCCATATTGCAATCAATTTTTGCAATAAATATTTTGTTATTTAAGAAACGATTTACACCAAAAATCCAATTTTTTCTCTAGGCTACATAAAAATTATACAAATTTGATTAATTTAAAAACCGCTAGACTTTATGGTATTGCATAACCTACGGAGTAGAATAAACCACTTTACTTTTGAAACTTTATTCTTAGTGGTAAAGCTAGTTCGTACGTCTATTTCATAGATCGGTCAAATCAAATCATTATCAGGGAACCTTTAATTACATTTTAGAAAAGCTAAAGCTCTAATTATATTTCAAAATTTTGTTGACCAACGGAAAAGTGGTCAATAAACACAAGCATCTATGCCTAAACAAAATATTAACAATCAATAGTGACTTTATTTTTGCTCACATTCTTCATACCGATGATTTGTTTCATTCGAAATGTTCCTATCCTATATTACCAAAAGTCAATTTACTGATTTTTTCAAATAAATTTGGGTTATTAGCACGCTGAAAAGCCAACTATTAGAAATTATACGCTGTTTGAAAGACTTCTGCTCCTCGAAAGAAATGTTAAGGGTTTTAATTGTTATCATTTTAAAAGCTGCTTATTATGGTAAATAATACCAGTAACAATATACATATATTAGGGTGAATGATTATTTAATAATCGATATTGCTATACAAATTGAAAATTATAAAAAACTTTATCTCTAACTCCCCCCCAAAACAAAAGGTTAGGTTTAAACTACGACGTTTAGAATGGTGATTTTTTTATTTTTGCAAGCCTGAGTTTTAATTCTCCTTTAAACTGTCAAAACTTGTTATCTGAATGAAGAGATTAATATAGTATATAGTAAAGTAATTGTAATTCTGTTAAATAAAACTACAAAATTTCCCACAAGTTTTTGTAATTCTATTTTGTATAAAATCTATGTAAAATTAATAAACAAAAGTTATTAAATCGTCTTTAAGGTAACTTATAATAAATTTTTTTAAATATAATAGTTATAATTTGTTTGACCTTTTTTAATATTTTTTAGTAATTAATTTTAAGCACTAGGTCATTATTTAATAAAAAATTTTTAAAAAACTTTATTTTTTATCGATTTTTTCGCCACACCGTTGGTTGGCATCATCAGGAAAAACAAAAATAATGAACAAACAAATTTGTTTAAATAAAAAATAAAGTTTTTTAAAAATTTTTTATTAAATAATGACCTAGTGCTTAAAATTAATTACTAAAAAAATTTTTTAAAATTTATAAAATATGAATTTAACTGAATTGAAACAATATTAGAGTTATATAGTTGGACGTTACATATTTCAATATTTAGTTTTAATTATAATAAATAATAAAATACAAACATAAAAAAGGAATTTGAGTAGCTACTGCAATATTCAACTATAGACGTCATGGGAAGTTTCTTGACTACTAAATTTACTTTAAGCCAAATAAATGTTCAGACAAAAATAAACTTTCTTTAATTTCCTAAAAAATCATATATAATTATTGGCATCATTTAATATATTTTTGTAAAATTATATGAAAACCTCTGGTGGATAAAATTTATTAATTAACAAACACACCAATGTGAAACACCAGATAATAAAAAAATTCCTGGAAACAAAACAAAACAAAACAAAAAAAAGGGTGCCAGAAGTTCTTAACACTACAGCTTCTATTGTGTCTAAAACAAACAAACAAACAAACATTTTCAGACACGGTTTGATTTCAACCGCAAAGTTTTTTTTTTTAATTTTTTCACAAATTTAAAACTTAAATAAAAAACCGTAAAAAACAGAAAGTTTTCGAGTCAAAAAATCTTATATAAATTGACGAGCTTAACACATTTTTCCCAAAACAAATATTCATTTATACATACATACACTTAACATACCGTTCAATTTAATTTTGTAAATCCCTCTGAGTTAATTGCTAATTGCATGACTAAGAGAAATTTCATTAAAATATCAACAACAAAAACTGATTATGCATTATTAAAATAATTTGAAGAACTACAAACTTAAAAAAATATGCAAACGACCTTTAATCCTCTAAGTATACAGATAGTTAAACATGTTTAGTTGTGAGTAGGTGTAACCAGCAATTACCAATGCCATTACCAATGTTAGTTTTCATTTACCACTTAATTTTCTTTAGCTTCTTCTTAGCAAGTTTGCGTTTCATTATAGTGTTTTTCTGTCGTTTTTTTTTCATCATTATTTTCATTTTCTTATTTTCAAGCACGTGAATGACTTGGCTTTTTTCTTAACACTTAAACCACAAGAAATAAATGTGCAAAATTTTAAACTAAAACTTTTATTAAATAAGGAAAACAAAAGAAGACAACAATTCAACATGACATTAAGCTTTAACATGGCGGTTTGGCTTTAAACACTTCGAAGGTCATATACTTAATGGTTTGAAAAAAAATGTTTCAGATTTTATTAAAATATAAATACTGCGTTTGAGGATTGTTTTGGAATGATTGGCCGATATTATTTTAATCAAAAAATGAAAATGTTACAAAAAAGAAGTTAGAATAAAAATATGAGATCAAAGATCAAATATATTTTTTTTTAATTTTTAAAGTTTTGCAATGTTTAGATTTGCCACACAGGCTACTGTCAATTTGGAGAAAGTTTTTTTTTATTGTTCACATTTAATAATTAAAATTATTTTTGTTTTTCTGTTGAAAGAACTATTCTAGGCCCATTTTGAGTGAACCGATAGCTTACAAAGAATCCGCCTATCTAATTGAAAAGTGTAATCTATAGTCAATAACGTAACTATTATTATATTTTCACACACAAGCATTATTTGTTTCTTTAAAGTTACTTTTTTTTAATACATTATGAATAGTATTGTGAATATTTATTGTATTTGATTCTCTTCCTAGTAAAATAATCTAAAATATTCAATCGGTACTGTTGAGTGTAGTTCCCATCCCTTTAACAAATTAAAATACATATGTGAGAAAAAATTGTTACTTCTTGCCTTTTCACACAAGCTTTCTTTTTAACAATCTACTCTTAGCACTCCTTGAAAGTAATTTTTGTTATTGCTATTTAATTTTGATGGCCTACTATTTATTTAATTTTATTTAAGTATTTTGCTCGTTTTGCTTTGTTCGTTTTTAAATAGAGAAATTTCATTAATTTTTCTTTAATTTTTTTATTGGGCGTCTGCATAGTTGCTGTTCTGATAGTTTAAACTGTGTTAATGGCACACAATAACAGCAATAAAAGTTTAAGCCCCAAACCAAAATAACAAAAACAAAACAAAACAACTAACTTGTTAGTTTTCATAAGGCATTTATATATGTATGTATGTATGCATGTGTGTGCATAGATTCAGATAGTTACAAAAGTAGTTTGTTTTTTATGTGTGTTAAACTAATTGTTTGGTGTTTGTTTTTTTCTCCTTCGAAAATAAACCAGCTTGATTTTTGCATACTAGCGTCTTGCACCACTCATGCTATCATTTGAAAACCTTTTCTCAACTAGAGTAATACTCGTATTCCTAGTCATTTTTATTTTTTATCTATTACATGTTGTGCCATTTAGGTCGTGTGGCTGTTCTTCTGCTTATGTGTTGCCAGTTTACTTGTGAATGCAAAAAGAGTTCTTTCAAAAAGGATGTTCTAAGTAAATTTCTGGCTGCAAATACTTTTGCTAAATGAATTTTCGAAATCTAAACAATCAATAACAGAAGTATTTTTGAGATTTAAATTTTGTGCATGTATGTAATTTTTCCGCCTTTCATTTAAAATGCTGATGCCATTGCTGATGTTAGATAAAGTCATAATATTAGACCTACCACATTTAAATAAAAAACGAAGCAACAATAACATTTCGGCAAATTTTAACCAAGAAAAAAAATACGTGACTGTCATAAGTGAACATCAATTTCATCGTCAAGTTTATATATCCAGTTTTTATTGTTTAAAAACAAATTTTATGAGTTTTGAAAACATTGTATTCAAATGTATTGTATGTATTCAGAGAAATGTAAATAAGAAACAAAACCAATTGCGTCATAAAAATTATAGCTATTTAACAAAAAAAAAAAAAAAGAAAAAACAGGAGGTTTTAATTTTGAAAGAAATAGCAAAGAAAAACAGAAAAATAAGATTTTGTTTCAGCAGGGTAAAAATAAATTGTATTTTACTGTTTGAAAAATAAATATAATCCTAGTAATTCATGTTCTTGCATAACTTGCTACATTTTCTAGAACAAATTAAATTAAGCATTAAAAATCTTGTTCTCTTTTTTTGTGCTCATGAAAGACAATGACAGCAAATTTAACTTAACACAAAGTGGGTGGACAAGAACAAGATCAAAACCTTATGTTTTTTACAAGTTTTCGTAGTCTTACTTTTTTCTTGCTGTTTTACCACAAATAGCACGTGAATTAAAAGAGTTAAAAAAGTATTAAAAAAAAATATAAATAAGTTCCAAAAATAATCTGTTAAGAAAAAAAGCAATGCAAAATAAACTCAAAGCTTAAAAACCAACAATCTGATGTCAAATTTAGGTAATACATGACTTGAACGTAAACAACAGCAAAATGTGGCGTCTAGCAGTTGACTGATGTTTACATGAAGATTGTCATTGGATTAACATGTTTTTTATCCTGTTCTTATTATAGTGCTTGGCTGTTGTTGCTGTTGGTTGTTTTATTTGCATTTTACAATTGCTAGAGCTACAAAGAAAAAAAAAAAAAGAAAGACCAACAGCCATTTCTTTTCAAAGATTACAAAGTCGCATTTCTTTTGCTTATAAAAGGTCTGGCAGCAAACTCAAATACATCCAACAATATCTACAGTCTACTAGCCAATTCCACCATATTTAAGATAATCATAGGAAAATACAAAACTTAACTAATTGGCCATGCTTTAGGGTCATTGTCATTTCAGAACAGTATGCCTTGGAGTTATTTAAAGTATTCACAAACGATTTGTTAGATTTTGTACCGTTGTATAAATAAGTCTACACACATCACCAGAAGCAAAGTAAAAAATTAAAGAAGAAAAAATTTATAAAGTCTTAGGCATTAAGCGTGACTAAATACTCTTTGGCAAAGTGTAGAACGAAAAACAGATTTAATAGATATGAAATTTGTATGAGGGAGTTATTTTTAATTAAAGTTTTTTTTTTTTGTTTTTGAAATAACCATTTTAAAAAGAAGTTCGCAATCTTTTCAATAAATTTCAATTTTTCAGAAAATATCTCTCTAATAATAATGTTTTTTGTCAAAAGTGTGCTTTTGAAAATTTCTGTAGCATCAAGCACACTTGTACCTTTTTAAAAAGATTTTATAAACATTCAAAAAAAAAATTGAGAAATAAATATATTTTTTTCAACATAAATATCAAAAATAATAGTCCTTAGTTAAATTTTTCTTTTTCAGTTACTAATTAGTTAGACAAAAGTTGATGGCTAAACAAATTATTATTTACCTTATTTCCTTGCCTACATGCTTACAAATAAATCCGACTACAAATCCCACCCTAAAAAGGCGTTTTATTTACTTGCTAATTTGACCACGTATATGTCCTTACAAAGTAGAACTAAAAACATTAAAGCAAAAACATTTAATACCGGAATATTGGATATTTATCAACGCATAACAAACAAATAGGGCACAAAGCACAGTGCTTTGTCAATATTTAAGCGCTAAAATGCTATGCAAAACGTATGAAACTTAAAGGGTTTACATAACGAAGGTCAAGTAAAAAGTATTAAGAAATAATAAAAAAAACGAACATGAATATTTCCTTAACAAACTTTATTAGTTCTAATTGTGTAAAACGACACTCGGATGTAAAGATGTAGATAGCATGACAGACGAAAGTCAAGTTGATAAACTTGATACCATAAGCACTAGAATTCTTGTTGATATTTAATGAATTTCTGTTAATTAATATACATTGTACACATGTTTGCTATACACTTCATCTCTTTGCCTGAGTGGCTATCTGTCTGTCTGTCTTTGTCATCTTTATTTCGAACACAAGTAAGTGGGTACTGATATTTTGATGTCTGTCCGCTTATTTAAATTTTAACCACTTTTACAGAAAAAATCTTCTACTAATAAAGTTTTAAGTTTCATTGCTCAAGTTAAGAACAAAAGCACACCGAGAGAAAAGAGTTGGGAAAGTAAAAAGAATAATTAATTTGGTTTAAATGATGCTTTTAATAAAGAAGAAAAAACTATTTCATTATTTTAGTTTGCTAATTTTTAAAGTGTAATGGACGTAAGTTGTTCATTTTATTTAAGCGTTCATTGTCAAGGACAACTTAATAGTTGGACACATCATATTTAATTAAGAATATATAGAAGTATTTGCTCGAATATATAATATATAAAACGTGAACTCATTGAGTTAATGATTAAATAAAAGAGTGACCAGATTTCGATAAATAATCTGTGATAATGAATTATCTATTAAAACCTGATTGCTAGTTATTTTGAGCCAATGATTTCTTTATTCAAGATCATGGGTTGCTTTTTTTTTAACTTAAAGCTTTAACATAAAATGAATTTCTACTTAAAATTTTATTACAACCACATTTACACGTGTTTGAGTTTATAATGAAATTTTTAAGCTTTTACTAGTTGTGTATATTAGCTGCAATATTAATACTTATACATATACTGTGCTAATAGATACAAAGATATGCAGACAATATTGTTTATACAGTTGGACACAAAAAAAAAAAAAAATTTCAATGAAATTGAAAACAAATGCTACGATGTAATGCTGACACAACAGCAATAGTTTAAATTTGAACGAATTTGAGTGAGCAAATATGAAAAAAATATGCAAAAGTAAACGGAGCTATTGAAAAATATACAACAACAATTACAAACAAACAAAAGTAAAACAAACAAACAAACAAACGCAACTAAGTTAAACTATTTAAAAGAAACAGGTTGAGCCGGCCGTCTACAGCTGTCAGCAACACACAACAGACTGTCGTCGTCCGTAGCACAGCAATACAAACACTAACTGCAACAACAATAATATAGACTAAAGCAAAATAATTCTAAATAACCGATTTTAAATGCTCTTGATGTTGTTGCTATTAGTGTTACTGTTGCTTCTGATATTGCTATTGCTATTGCTATGGCTGTTGCTGTTGCCATAATGACTAATGTTTAAGTAATATAATATCTACGTGTTTATAGGTTCAGACAAACACACATAGTTATGATCATGTTTGATTTTATTTTATTTTATTTTTGGTTGGGCTTGGATTATACTTACGAGTATATATATTTTGTACTAAAATTTTTAATGAATGAACAACTAAACAACGTCGAGTAGCAGCAGTGTGGAGAGTATTTAAAACAAATATAAACTGGTAACCGGCATTTTTTATACAGTTTGTCTTAAATAATTACTTCATCGTAGAGTTGCAGATGCACGGACAGACTAATAAAGATAGACAGACAGACAGACAGATTGAAAAAAAGCAGACATCCTAGTTTATTAATACAGGTTTTTCTTAATGTTACAATAAAACACACACACACATACATGCAAACACGTAAAACATAACCAAACTGGTACAAATAAATTGATTTTTTTGTTTATGATTATTACGATAGCAATGTCAAATGAAAACCAAAACACTTTACGCTTCTTAAAAGCAAAGCAACATTTGCATGATATAATACATATAAATCTAATACAGGGATGGACGTTAATGAAAATTGCTCATTTGCTTGAGTTCATTATATCAAAGATTATTTAGTTTCTACCATCTCCACTAGATTTCGAATAGATAGAAAACAAACAACCGTTAGTTGAGCCAATAATTTAAATAAAATCTATTTTTGTTTGTTTTTTAATTAAACCATCATGTATCATGATTGTACCTTAACATCTATTTTGTAAACCTTTAAAACAAAAAAAAAAATTAACAGTTTTTAAACAAAATGTTGAGAGTAACTGTAATTTTTAATTATCTTAAGCTGTTTTTTGTTTGTTTTGTTTTTATTTGAATTTAGTAGTACTATTCAATTCGTATAGTGTTTTTGTTTTTGTAATTTGCCAAAATAAAAGACTTAAGATACATGCATGCTAATTTATTTGTTAAGCAACTCGCTTCTCGTTCTATGTTTCTTGCCATTATAATTTTTGGTTTTTATTTTTGTTTTTAACTTCATCTTTATGCAATTTCAATGTTTTTAATAAGTATCAAATGCATTTAATTGTCACTTACAGTTTTGACTTGTAGTTCAACTGGTTTATTATACAGTTAGTAAAATCTGGTTCGCTTTAAATGTTAATCTAATTTCTTTATTTGTGTACATTTTAAGAGTTTATTAAACACATTAAATAAACCTGGATCAAAATAATTTATGTGTATGTATATATCAAATACATTATGTGTATGAATATGTAATAATTTTACATACAAGATGGTTAGATATGTGTCTCTCAAGAATGTCCAAAATCTTTGGTATTTTTTTTTCTAATGAAAAATATTTGCTTTTAAGAATATTATTTATTTAAAGCATGATTTTTTGGAATTAATTGTGTCATAAGTAAGGAAGAAACTATTTAACCTATTTAATAGTGACCGTTTTTTAGTCATCAATTTTGAAATAACGAGGGTAATATTTTGTTTTTATTTCAAGTGTAAAATAGTAACTTCTATTAATTAAATTATATTTCGTGATACAATAACCTTAAATCTTAAACATTTTGAACATTTGTCAAGTTAGCGCAAATTTCTCAATTAAAGTAAATTGTTTGAAGAAATAGATTTTCCAACACAAATAAGAGCTTGTAAATATTTATAAGCCAGTATTGATTACCAATTATGAATTTATAACGATAATAGTTGTTTAACTTTTAACAAAGACAATCGGCACAGTTTTAATACAATAATTATTGTCAGTTGTTGAAAAGGGTAACTAGGCCTTTTAAAAATATTTATCGTTGTACTATTATCATTTAGCAAGCATTAGCTCACTAACATTCGGACAAACCGCTGGGTGGTCATGTTTATATGGAGGAATACTCGCCCCATAAGAATAGGAAAGATAAAAAATAAATAAGCAAATAAAAAATAATAAGAAATAACACAATGATTCACAGATGCCAAACAATTTGTAAGGCACTAAAATAAACAAGATATTGACTTTATTATAAATTTGCCTCTAGACTTCATAAATAAGTTGGACAGGATCGTAGTATGTTAAATATAACATCCCATTTCAAGCACGCCCTTTTTAAGCATTAAAATTAAACTACAATTAATTGAGAAGTGAAAACCACTTAAGTTTTATTTTACTAACTGAGAAGTCAAAACAGACAGAAGTAGCAGCCATTGGCAATATAAACAGTCATCACTTAAAGGCAAAATGATTATTGTCATCATATATTGCAAAACGAAAAAGCATTACGCATGAAAAAGGAAACAAGCAAAAATAAAATTGTAAATAGAAAATGAATGAAAGGATAAAGCTTTGTAAGAGAGCACCGTCATATTGGATGGAAATTTAGGACGGCCTGATAAAAAGTCCAAGTGAGCTGTAATCAAATAAGGCCAATAAACATTTATAGCTCGTTTATCCATGCAGAATATTATTAATAAATTCAATTACACAAGTTGTCAATTGCAATAACGCAAATATTTCACAAATGGTACAAACATCATTTATTTATAATAATGAACATACTTCTGTCTCATAATTCATATTACAATTTCTAAGAAAAATTAAGCTTGCACATCTCAGCTAATAGGTGATTTATTTATGAAAACTTTGCCGCGTCATAAACATTGTTATCATCTATAGCAAAAAAAAAACTAAAGAATAAAAAAATTAAAAACAGCAAACGCTTGAAACTGACTGGCTGACATGTATTTTATTTTTATTTTATTTTAAAATGTTTAGTTTTCGTTTTATGAAGAGGGAGAATCATCTCTATGTATTCGTATCTATACAAGTATGTTTTTGTGAATTTATTATTATTATTTATTTATTTATTTATTTTTTTTTGGTTTTTCAGTTTAAGTTGTATTTACCAATGCTCCAGCAGGCCACAATTGTAACTTTAAAGTTCAAGGTTATTTGCAGCAGCTAGCTGCAAGTAGGTTTGGCCAAACAGTAACTAAAGCAGTAAGTAAAATTAAAATCATGCTGACGATGATGATGCTGATGTTGACGTTGATGACAGTGATAGTGATATACCCATATTAAATAAAATAAAATAATATAAGACTGAAAAGTGATATCGATTAACTACCGTTTTAAAAACAATATCAATGCCGATAATGTTAACGAAAATAATGTTTAAAAAGTTCCACCATTTTATTATTATTACTCGGTTTTTTACTTTCGGTAGAAGGAACATTTTTTACTGAGCTAGTACTACAAACAGGTTAAGTGTAACTTATTTGTCAATTAAAAATTTAATAAATTTAATCAGAGAAAAATATATATAGTATAAAATCAAATTTATCTCAAACATAATTTTTGTTCAAAGATTAAGATATTAAATTACATTCGGCTAATCATTTTTAACTTTCATTTTATAAAAAGTACTTTTTTACTTTCATTTAAATTTCTTATCTATTTTTTTTGTTTTGTTTTTGTTGTGCTGTACTTTATTATTTTCTTTAGATGGAATCATTTCAAAGACGAGCTTAAGTATCAAAACATACAAAAAAAATCTACTTTTCTCTTGACACCGAAAACATTATCTTTTCGAAACACTACAACAGAAGTAAAATTATTGTGTTAAATGAATTTCTTTGCAATTAGTAATTTAGTTAATGTAAATATTTTGAAAAACTAATTTCTTGTTGATTTTTATTATTAATTTTAAATTTTAAATGTAAAAAAATGCTTCTAATTTAAAAAAAGGTCTGGATGGTCTCCTCGACAAATTTTAAATTATTTGTTTAAACATTTAATAAAAACAAACTTCGAATTAATGAGTATATTTATAAGTAATCTATAATTATTCGGAATCATTTTTAATATAAGCAATTTTTTTCTTTTTATTGAAATGATTGAAAATAAACAATGTTTTTTTGTTATTTTGAAATGTTTTGCGCTGTGTTTGTGTAGAAGTGTTTTTGAGTCTTGCTGTCTATGCTATGTTGATTTTATGAAAAATTCTTATAGAATAAGTTTGACTGATTGAAATTCTATACAATATTTGGGGTAAAATTCACTGATGAGCTATTGAAGCAATAGTGAAATTGCAATATGGATGTGCTCTCCCTCACTACAATACATTTCCAATATTTTTATTTTTATTTCAATAAATGTTTTATGAGAATATCATAAGATGTTTATTTTTGAATAAAAATTTTTGTAATAAATATTTTGTGAAAATATCATGAAATATTTATTTAAAGGAATCAAGCACGAAGGAAAAAAAATTGCTGAGTATATTTATTTAAAAAATCTTAGTTTAATATGTTTTATGAATTTTTATATAAATTTTCTTTTACAAATGATTTCAAACAGATTAATAAGTTTTATTTAATAACTACAATCTACAGAATAAAATGTTATAGGTGCTAATTATGCAACCACGTCTGCCGTTTGTTAGCACTCGTAAATTTGCAGTTCTCTAACTGTTGCCTCAGTTACCGATTCTTAAAACCAAAAAGAAGAATGTTAATTTATCTCAAGTCAAAAGCAAAACAAAAAAAAAAACAAGAAGTAATAAAATTTTGAATAATCTACTCCTTCGACGATCAGTGTACATGTTCTTCACTACAAGTGCGATTTCCAATTGTTTGTAGTGATTTTGACACATAACCATCCATTCTTTTTACAACTTTTTTCATATTCGATATCTTAAGGACGACCGTTAAAAACCACCATCACTTGTTAGTAAATTTCACATTTCAGCTGCTTGTCGTTTCAGGCAATAACTGAAATCGATAAGTGTAGAGTTGAGAAAAACTTCGACAATGCCAATGGGATGATGCTATGCAATTGTCTGTTGCTAAAGTTACCTGGTTGTCTGTCTTTCTTCCTTAGTCAGCCTGTGCGTTTCTGTTTAGACTCTTGATGTTCTCTTTCATGATTTATTTCAGCAAATTGTACTAAAGGTAATTTCGTTGCTTTTGTAGTTTTTATTTCTTTTTTGCATTTTGAAAATAGTGATCTGGTAAATTTTTATTGTTATTGACATTTTTTAAGTTGCAATTGTTTTGAAGCTTATTTTGTATAATGAAGTGACTTAAAGAAGGATTGTGTAATAAAAATTTTTAGTAAAGAATTTTAACTGTGGTGGAAAGAATTTTTGAATAGTATTAAGAAAACAGGTAAAAAAATAACAAAACTCATATCACAAATACATTCTGAATAATGAAGTTTTACAAGAAGTAAATTTTTGAAAGCAAGATAAAATAAATACAAAATAAAAATGTATCTTCTTTAAGGAAACAAAATTATTGTTAGAAGTGCTCTACTTTGAAGAAAACAATTTATGTTAAACCTTTTCCTAATATCTTTTCTAAAAGGTATTTTGTTGTTTTTAAAGAAAGCGTTTTCAAATATTTTTATTTCCTTTTTAAGAGAACAGAACGAAAAGTAAAAAGGTTGTTGGTACAGCAACGTATATTTGCAAAAAGTAAACTTTGAAAGGTACACTTTTAAATTTGTACTATCTAAGAATTATTAAATTTATATTTTTTTCTCAAAGCACTTTTTATTGGAAAACTTACTAAAAACTCTATTAACTAAATAGATATCATATCTCTTGCAAGCAAGTTTGTAAGCGGAAATATTATTTGTTTCGTTTAACAACAATTAAATGTTGTCAGTCTAACCTCTTCTGAAAAACTTATTAAACATTATTTTATATTTTGAAAAATATAGTTCTATTCATATAATTCGTATAATTTTATGCGCTAAGTTTTGTTTTTCAATTGTTCATGTCTAGTTTATTATTGTTATCCTTCTTTGGGTTTTTGTGTAAAACTAACCATCTAACTCAAACATATGTATAAGAGTCTATAAATGAAACTGAATCCAAAAAGTTTTTGCGTTTATAGTAAATGACTAAATGAAATAAATATAATCGACGCTATACATAAAATGACATAAAAAGACGTACATTTAGAAGACAAAATAAAACATGAGTCCAAGCAGTTAAATTATAAAAAAAAAGAAATAAAAAACATTTAACATTAGCTCCTGCCATAAAATCCACAATCGTTTCAATAAATATAAATTATAAATAATAACGTAACGTTATGTTACGTAATGTTTTAATTTTAAAGAACTTCCTATTTGCCTCTGCTGAAAGTTAATTTTTGTTTTTGTTATCTTCCAAAATCAATTTTACTGGCAGTTTTGTATTCAGCTACTTACATATATTGTGAGTGATTTAAGAAACGTTTTTTAAGTAGCTAAAACTGGCTGTGCAACATTAAACGCAACAAAAACAATAAGCAGCAATTTGTTGGAAAACGTGTGAGCATAACCATACATCTTTTGTGTTTCTTACTTATGCTGCCTTGAATACGTGTTGCTAAACAAGAATTCTTAGTTACTTTTTAATAATAAAAATAAAAATGAACGGTTTTTTTTTAAAATACTTTTCAACTTTCATCTAACAGTGACACAAATCATATTTGATTAATTAAAAAATTTTATTTGCTTCTTCTAAGAAAACTTTATTTTTAATATCTTATTTAAAACTTAAAAACTTTATATATATATTTTTAATTATTTTAAGCCTCTTTTGTCTGTGTATGGGAATCTATAAATATTTTAACCTTCTTTAGTAATTAAGACTTTTATTACTACTTTTGCCTGGTGCGCGCCTTAAAAAGCTTTTTTTCTCTTCTTTTTGCGTTAAAATTTTAAAAAATAACAATAATAATATAAGTACCACGTTAATTACTTTAATATTAATTGAGTTTTCATGTTTTTTTGCTTTAACTTTTTTATTTTACGTTAAAAATGTTTGTTAACGTTTAACAAGAAAATATATTTTCTTAACTTGAATTAATGTCTAAATGATTTTATTTTATAAATTTTATTAATTTTGGATTCTTGAGGTAGCAAAATATCGAAAAATCTAAAAACATTTAATTTACAAATTACCACTTAGAGCCCGAATATTAATTATTCAAAAGTTTCTTTATATCTTCTTAAGCTTAAAGCTAAAAATATTAAGCCCAATTACATTTCTAGTTTCCAACTTATTTAATAAATAAATCCTAATTTGTTTATAAAAGCTGAGAGACAAAATGTTATTACAGCTATTGATATCACTGTAGCTTTTTTTCAATAAAGAAATATTCCAAATTACAGGCAATCAACCTTTTTGGGGGATTTTTAGTTAAAAATTTAACACTGGTGTATAGTGGTTTTCATGTTTTAGTTAATCGGTTACTGCTTTCGTTGTTCTTTATTCTTATTAACCCTTTATTTGTTATGCTTTATTAATAATAAGTACTTAAATTTGCTTAGCTAATTTTTCTGAAATTATGGACAATCAGCATAATACGGATACTGACAATTTAACTGCCAAAAAATTAAAATTGGTAACTGCCACTTTGTGATTAATATATTTGGCAGCTGAAATAAAAAAACTATTGATTTTTCTTGAATCTTTGATCGATGTTCTATTATTAAAAATATAAAAAAATAATTAGATAGATACGTGATTTATAAATTTACGAAAATTATTAATATTAAAACGCAAAACATAAGATTATTAATCCCCAATTTTTTTTTTTTTTTTTGAATAATTTTTAGTAAATAGTCGGTTTTATTTATAATACCTTCAGAAAAATCATTACTGACCAAATGAAGATTTAAAAAAGATTTTTACTTTTTCCTTGAAAAATATTATCTTTATTAAACTATAAACTTTTACGACAATTGTGGTACACAATGACAGTCAATTCAGTTTTGCAAAATTCAGATTTTAATTAAACGAAAATTTTTTAAAAATTTATTTCAGGAATGTTTATTATGGTAAGACTGACATTATGCGTTTATTATTTATGATGCTATTCTTATTATCTAGTTTAATGCCATATAATATGCTCAAAATATAATTACAACAAATAGTCTATAGTTGTATTCCTTAATTAACGCCTCCTTAATTTATTAGGCAAAAATAAGGCGAGTGTATTTCTAATTTCAAATTTTATTTGTATTCAACATAAATCATGCTTTAGTTATCTTTTGCCTTTTCACACAATCTTATTTTGATATCAAAAACGTTAATCACTTAAAGTTAGCAAACCTCTAAAGAGAATAGAAGCGTATATAGTTTTTATAAAATTTCCCTTTTATTTGAATAATTTTTATTGGTTAAACATTACAGCCAAAGCAGTGACTTGGCATTATGTACGCTTCTAATATTTAGGTGTTAGAAATAACTTATTGTTTGCCAACTTTCTCGTAAATAAAGTGTTTTAATTTTTTTCAAAACAGAAAAATGGAAAAAAACGAAAAAAGTGAACAACTTTGATTAAAATAAAACGGTTTATTTTAAAGTTAATGCGTAAAAGCAACTTTTATATATTTATGTTCAACTGACTTTCTTTATATTTTGTAATACTGAATAAACACTATTTCAATGGGACACATGTTTTCTTGCCATATATAATTCATCCATTCATTAACCAGTTTTTACTAACATCTAACATTTTTTATTTAATTTATTGTATATAGTATACTCTCTCTTAAGCGGACGCCTAAGCAATTGACGAGTTTGTCCTTTAATGAGAGGTACACAAGAAGATTAATTATTATTCTGTAACATGTTAGTTTTCAAACACTCTTCTTTCCAAAACAAAAACAAAAAATATAAAATGAATGCGAAGTAAATAAAATTGTAATTGTAATTCCAGTGTACAATAAGAATTTGAAAATGTTTGTATTTACTACATATATTCATGACAACAGAGGTTTTATCTTTGCCTTACCCCTTTTATTTACAAACACTTTTTATTAAATAATCAACTTAAGGAGTAAAGAAAAATGTAAATATAAAACTAGTGTTATCATGGTGTAGTTGCCAGGGTATGGGGAACTAGAATGTCATGCGTCATGGAAAAAAATGTCCGGGTCCACTTAATAGAGACATATTTTTAAAATTTCTTGCTATTATTTTGGTATTGAAAAAAGTGACCATCTATGGGAGGTGTCCTTTAGGAGAGAGTGTACTGTTTACATTTTTTTATTTATGTCAAATTTTGTTTTTGATGCTCTTCTTGATATTTTTTAAACTAAACTTGTACTAAACTCTTAATGAGAGCATGCTTCGTGTTATTACGGCTTTTATAATATTTTTTACACACTCTCTAACCTTTACATTGCCTTTGGCCATCATTAAGTATTATTCAGTCATTTTATGTGTTTGCCAGTCAAGTTTTGAAAGTCATTATTAAAATTGTTGTTGTTATTGGTTGTAGTTGTTTTCTTTTAAATTTAGTTGCCGTTGGAATTATGTTAACACTTTTGCTTTCTATTTTTATTATGTTGTGAAATGACAAGCAGGTATTAAAATACGAAGCGCCTCTTTCTTATTAACTACTCTAAGCAGTAAAGATATTCACAGATTAACGCTTCATTGTGAAGGTGTTAATTTCGTAGAGTTTTTTTTGTTGTTTTCTTATTTGACTTTTAACAATTTTTAATCGTATCATTTGCTAATAAACGGATAGTAGTGATGTCTTAATTTTCTATCAATCTCCAAAGTGTGTTTTAATAAAATATTTCATCTTTAACCCATAAACAATAAAAAGTAATTAAAAAACATTTTTCAATTTCATATCTGTTTGTACAGCGTTATTGTATATAATGATTTTATTTATAATTAAGTGTATTAATTTGCCCTAAAGGCTTGTTTTGACTTTAGGATTTCAGTTAATTAGTTATTAAGATAAATAGATCTTCCAACATTTAGTCTAGTTGATTAGTTGAACAGTATGCATAAAATGCATGTGTCCATAACGCATTTAACGCTTTCACAACAACAAAATGTTGAAACAACACACGCATTGTTTTTTAATGAAATAAATAATAAAAAAAAAATTAATATGTGGGGTGAAATTTTTGTGTGGTTTAGCGATTTGTTACACAGGGCGCTAATATTTTTAATAGTTTTTTAATAGAATCAAAAGCAACTATATATATTTTGGCTGAAAATTCTTTAAAATAATTTAATTGAAAGGGAATCGAGAAGCAATAAAAACTTCTTAAAGCAGAAAATTATTGATTTTTTGTTGGTTTTTAAAATAGTAAGATAACTGTATTTTGTCGGTATGTTGTTTGGCAGCACAACAAAAAGAATCTTATGACAGTTTCGTATTCGTCAACTCGGGTGATTTTGGAATAATAAATTGTTTTCAATGATTTCTTGGATTTTTAATATTTATTAAATAAGTGAACCAAAAAAAGGGTCAATTTATAATAGAGACTCTTTGTATCAGGCTTTTGTAAGTAGTATCTTTCTAAAAAACAATTTAAAATTATCTCGATTTATGTTTTAAAATGTAGTTACCAGATAGCGGCAATCGAAGTTTGCCAGAAATGGGAAACATTTGTCGGTATTTGAGATTTTTTAAACTAAACTTCTTAAACCAAAGAGCCGTTTTAACACTATAAATATCAGGCAGCTGCGTTTTCAAAATAGTTGCTATATTCGAAATCTCAATAGAAATATGCAGGAAGAGTAGTCAGTACATAAATGTAGGTGATAATTTTCAATTAGATCGGCTTAAGGAAACGATAAAATATGAAATATGCCTAATTGGTCATTATTTTCAAATGTGTTTTAAATTTAAAAGAATAAAAACTGGCTTTAACAGAAGAAATATGATTTTGCGTTCAATTATTTTGCATCACAATGAAAACCAATCCTTTAATATTAAAGTATGCGAACGGGTTTTACAATAAAAAAAGAGTCGTTTTTTGGGAAAAGTCGATTTTTAAATGTTACTTTCTATGTCAAATTTATGTAATTTATTACACGATATTAATATTAATTTGCCTTTACTATGTGAAGCTTTAAAATTTTATATTACTTTTAATTTAAAACATTTTTCAACAAAACAAGTGTTTAAACTTTATTATTTGTTTAATTAATTAAAGCAATTTTCCGCAATATGAAGTAATTTTTTATTTAATCGTTTGATTTTGTATGAGTTTGCATAACGTGTGAAAAGTTATTTCGTAACAAAATAGTTTTTTTACAATGAAACAAATACATTTTTCAACTTGTTATTCCCACTACTTTTTTATGCAATGAAGACTTTCTTTCATCAATTATGCTTTGCTATGTTTAAATAATAATAACTTAACAAAAAAGAAAAACAAAAACAAAAATTACATAATAAAACATATTTTGAAATTGTAAATTGTGCATGGCATTACAAAAGTATTTCGACTCCCGCTCTATCCAATCCCTGCAAGAAGCAAAAACAAACAATAAAGAAAAAGAAAAGAAAATTGCTTTGAATTATTTTCTGAGGCCAGTGCAACAAATAACAATAAGAAGTAGGAAGTTGAGTGTAGTTAATTTACTGTTCAAAAGTTGCAAAAAGCTAAAAGAAACTATTTAACATTTATTACGGTAACAAACAAAATACTTATAATTTGTAAGCTTCTTTCCACTTTTTGTTTTTATTTTATTTTATTTCGGTTTAAGTTTCTAACGTCCAACCTCCTGCAACTAAGATACTTGTTAATGCTGCTGTTTTACGGTGCAACACGCATAAAAATCTTTTTGCAGTATGTTTGTAATAAAAAGAAATTAACGAAAAAGCATAAAAAAGGCATTTGCTACACAATCGTTTGGCAAGTAAACGAAAAATATTAAAAGGTGTGCGAGTGTGCATGGAGTAAATAGTTTAAAGTTGGAGGAAAGTAAGTATGCAAACTGAAGGTAAAGTAATACATAATGAATAAATCGTTATTAGATAATAAATGTGTAACAAATATTACAAAAGCTTTAATGCTTAACAAATTGATGGCAGGTCGTTAATAAAAGAGTTAGTTTATTATAAACTTAGTGATTTCAGTAGTGCTTATGATTCGATTTAGCCAAATATTGAACAACAAATACACATTCATATGCTTCAAACTGATTTAACTAAATGAGAGTTTCATTTAGTAAAAAAGGCGCTCTTTTATTAAAAGCTCTTTGTTTTTCTTGCCAGTTTTTTGCATGTTAAAGATTAAAGGTTTTAGCTTACCTCCTGCGTTTAAGCCATTCGATGAGTGCTTTATGTTGCCACCATTCCCCGAATTCGTATTGGAGTTTTGGAATCCTCCACCTCCTCCACCCATGACTCCGTATTTGATTGGTTTAAAGTGAAAGAACGATGGTGAATAACCGGAACCGCCACGACTGAGGGAACTGAATTGTTCTTCTCTGTCTTCCACATATAGTCCCTCCTTACCCATGGCCGCTAACTGTCTACCTTTTGGCATAAACATTACAAGAAAAATTGTGGCCGATGTAGCTACCAAACCAAATGCTATACAAGCATCCTTATGACGCTCAGCTACGGCCAAGCCACATAACATCCAGCCCAACCAAATGGGTATGGCCCCTCCTATGGCCAAACCAATATAAGTAGCTTCTCGATAATTGTCTCGTATGCCTCGTGATTTGATAGCCAATACTGAGACGAATACTATCAGAAATATAATATAGATAAGGGAGAATAGGAATTCTGAGAATTGAGTTTTACACAAAGGTATTAATACTGTGCCGGCTGGGGTAATACGTGCATAGATATCGCTTGTTGGTGAGGCATGGTACATGGAGGCAAATGACGACGAGGATAATTCCATTTGAGAAGTCATGGTGGAGGCTAGTAAGCTGTTGCCGCCAAAGGGTACTGATAGTGTAAATATTTCAGGAGGTGATGTGATCAGCCATTGGGTTCCTATAGCCACCTGAATAAGCACCGCAAAGAGTAGTAATAGACCTTGGTAAGGGGCCGGCAAGTATACACCACCATTGAGGCTAATGAGAAATACACATTTCACTAATAAAGCTGCAAATACTAAGGCATATGCCACACCTACACCGAAACGTATAGTGCCACAAGTCAGCAAAGAGGGCTGAGCTGATATTAACGCTCCTAAGCCAGCACAAGCAAAAAGTCCCAGAAGTAACATTTGCCCCAAAAAAAGATGTCGTCGTGAGGGTGAGGTTCTCCAAGCCTTAAACAGCACAAAAATTTCAAATGCTGTCATCATTAGCATCGTTAGTGAGGCCAATACCAAGACCGGTACTACCCAGGGTTCCTTACGCAAGCCGTTGAAGTTGAGGTGGGTTGATATTATAGTAGGCGGTGTAGCTGTGGTATTAATTCCTGCTGCAGATTTTGGTGCTACTATTAGCACTGAATGTGGACCAGCTGGAGCAGATGCTGAGGGCTGTATGAAGTTAGGCAATCCTCTTGATTTTGAGCCCATTCTTGAGGGTACTAATGAACTGGACGGTGAGATTGTTGAACTGGTTGGAACTACAAAAAATTCTGTGGACATCACCACTAAACGATCTGCTTTTGATACGTTGGCTACTAATACGGCGTCTGCCACATTTGTGTCTTCACGTCTATTAAGTTGCTTTGCCTTGCGCTGACGACTGGGTGCCATTGTAACAGTTCGTAATGTTTGATCTTCTAACGAAGCTATAGACAGTGTGAACGTGTCTGAACTAGGCACTGGAGTATAATGACTATTTGTCTCTTGACTTTTGGATTTCACTTTTATGTCACTTTCTTGATTCACTACATAATTACTTCTTTTTAAGAGACTATTTACACTTTTTTCTGTGCGTTCACTTGTCACGTGATTATTTTGATTCACAGATTTGTTCAACAAATTTCGATTATTCACTATATTGACATTTGTTTTTTTGCGCAATGGCAATAACCGTTCCCCGAACCTTGGTTCATGTGCTGTGCGTCCAACACCCGCGAAATCCGCTTCATTGGCGTAATAAGCTAATTCCACGTCTTCCAAGGCCAAAGTCACGTCATGTAGCTGCGATAAGTAGATGAGGAGAGTGAACCAAGATATTATAAAATTTCGTAAACAGCGCGATTTTCTTCGTTCGGAGCACATTATACTTATTGCAGTTGCGGCCATCGACCGTCTTTCGTGACGGACCATGCCTAACTGATCCACATTTGCAAATGCATTTATGTTGCAATGCTACACCACCACTAGACTCAATCAAATAAGCACAAATGACCGTAAACTATCTACAATGCCAACAACAACTGCAGCAAACAGCTTAACATTCAAAATTGCACTTGGTTGCTGTTGCTGATCTTATTGTCGTCGTTGTTGTTGTTATTTTAGCTGATGGTCTTAATGTGTAGAGTATGCAACTTAAATGTTTGGTTTCGTGTTTGGCCTAAACCATGCAAAACTTATACTTTTTTTAAGACTTCGTGTGTTGCTAACTTAGCATCGGTTTTCTTGCTGATTTCTATTTACAATTTTTTTGTTTTTTTTATGATTCGTTTTCGCGTTTTGGTTTCGTCTTTACACTTCGTTTGGTACGCACAGTGTTTCAAGATGTTTTCTTTCTGTTTTTTTTTTCTTTTCTTTCATTTGACTTTTTTCTTTTTCTTATATTTTTTGAACTTTGTTTCATTTTAACAGAAAGAAAATAAAATACACCTTCTCATCATGCTCAACCGTCAAAGACTGTTTAATGTTCGGGTTTCTTGCTTTAAACGCGCCTTAATATGGCCAATGAATGTTAGTTTTGTTTGGGCTGTTTGGTTGTGGTTTGAAACTTGGCGTTTGGTATTCAACATGTTGGCAATGACGACAACAGCAGATAGGAAAACAAGTTTCAATTATTTATAAAAAAAAAGCAAACACAAAAGCCATGCGTTTTGCATTAGTTGGAGCTGACAAAAAAAGGCAGTTGGTAGAGGGAAAAAAAATGTTTGATGATAACATGGTTAGAAAGATATTCATTCACCCGCAGTCAATATGATTTTAATATAGTAATCGGATTTTGTAAAGGGTATTTCCAAAGTAGGTTTGCTAGAAATTTAAAATAGATATTTGAAATGTAATTTTTGTGCGTCTGTTTGTTTTTCTATTGTTTTAAAGTTATTTGAACAATTTGATCAAATCTTTAGTTTAGAAAGTCTTTGAAAAGCAATTATTTTTTCTGTTTAAAATGAAAAAAGCGAGATTTTTCCACGGCTGGGATCAAATGCACGTATCGAAAATTTATTTGTAGAGTTTAAATATTAAAAGATCTTAATATCATTGATTATTGTATAATTTTCTCTTTTTTTCAATATATCGTATTCAATCATCTGTCTTCCTTTACCTTTTTTAGGTTATTTTTGGCCTTCGCAAGTTTAATATTTCCATCATATAATAGCCATTCAAGATTATTTTCATTTTATGTTGTTATTTGCCTGAGATACAAATTTTCTTTTCGTTTATCAATCTTCAGTATATAAAATGGCAAGTCGATGTGCAGAGCTCCAGATTGAACAAATAACTTTGTTGAAGAAAACTTAAGTGGTATCCTTAGTACAGTCATCCGAGATCCTCTTATGTTTTTTTTATTATACTCTTTCAAATGAATTTTCTTTATTTTCTTTTCTGCATTTAGTTTGTAGCATGTGTTAAAACTATTAATTTTTGTTTTTCTTGTATAAAACTTAGTCTACGTATATTCTTATCTTACCAGTATTTTAGAGATTATTATTAAAAACTTTCCGATATCGGCATTTCTACCTGTGTAAAGTTTATAGGCTTTTGTTCATATTATTATATTCTATTATTATATTCTGTGTTCTTTTGGAGGAAACTATATCCGCAAATTTTAGTATTTAAATTTTTGTCTTGCTATTGATTGAATAAACAACCCACGTACACTTAATCGAATATGTATGAGTGTTTTACTTTTACCTGTCTATTTAGGATCACATGGATTTCACTAATGATAAATATTAATATTTTAAACATTTATTTTTAAAGGAATACTTTTATTTTCCATAATTTGTTTTTAGTTCAAAATTAAAATTCTTAAGTCAATAGCCGGTGTGCTATGTCCAACACACATGTGCGTATTTTATTAATTTACAACTAAAGTCATGAACGTAACTACGCTTCATTAGACAATGTTACGTAAATGTGTACGCTGTACATTTGTATTTGCTATTATGTATTTGTTTGTACCGATATAACACATTCAACTTTTTGTTGTCTTGTTGTTGTTAGTTTTGTGTTATTGTTAAATAAAAATATTTCTATTTGAACGGTATACGTGCCACAAAGAAAAAAACATTTCTATTTAGTCATTAACATTTTTTTTTATTGTTACGGTGACCGAGAGTTCACCGGGAGTGTTGGAGGTTTTTAATTTCATGTTTTTCATTTCTTAAGATTTTATGTACACAATTATGGTGTAAAAAGTTACCGGTTGGACGTCTTTTCAGCATTATTTTTGCAAAGATGGCAAATGATATTAAAATCTTTTTAAAATTGATTTTATATCTGAAGTAGAATATATGAGCGCTTGAATACATACGAACTGTTAAGTTATTAAAATTTTTATTAAATATTATTACAAAAAATTTTATAAGAAATAAAAATAACAAAGTAAAACAAAACCTAACTAAAATTAGTTTTTATCTCCGTATTTAACAAACTCAGCATATTTAACAACATTTTCAAAATATGTTGTCGCCATGAAAATAATTCCAATAAAAAAAATTATTCTAATAAATGACGCTATTATTATTATAAAGAATATCGTTTGAAAATGGCTCTGTAAACTATTTTATACACTTACATTAATTTACATTATTAAAAGTAGGACACGTTCTAAACTTTCATATTTTGCTCATCACCCATCATGATTATCTTTCAATCACTATAAGTGGAGTGTTAGAATTAAAGTAAGCTTGACAATACCAAAAAAAAAATGATATCTTAAGTTTCATATTTTTAATACTCTTACGAGTATAAAAAAGTAATTGTTTCTAAAATGAATATCTGCTTACAAATTAAAAAGTTTCTAAGAAACTTTATGACCACAACACAACAACAACATGCTTCAGTTAAATTCCGCGAACTAAGATAAACAATCAACACAGAAGAAGAAAACTAAACAAACACCTACACTAAATAGCAATAATAAAAACTATTTCATATAAAACGTTATCAGGTTGAGTAAACACTGGCCAATAGCGCAGTTTAAGTGTGAACGTTGTCGAGTAAATACGTAAAGTTGATACAGTAGCTTGTAGATATTAAAGTGGTAAAGTTACCGTCCTGTATTTTTATGCTAATGAAAGTAAATAGCTCGTCTAAACCAATCGTGTAGTTTAAAACTCTAAAGTTTTGTGTGTAATTATTCATTCTAATAAACGAATCCGTAATAACATTTTTACCATTTTGCTTCGAGCTTGTGTCAAATATAGATAATTAGTTGTAGCTGTTGAATTTTGTTATAAATACAGTAGGGTTCTGATAATTTGTATTACAAAAATATTTAGAAGTAAAATGTCTTTTAAAAATGGATTTTAAAAAAATAACATGGGAAGATATTGTTTGAAAAAATAAGATTTCAAGACAATAGAAAAAGAGAAACTGTTGAGTATTTTTTGAAACGAGTTTTTGAAAAAATAAAATGGAATTGCAGCTCTTAAAAAAGTAAACTACAAAGAAAAATACTTTAAGGAAAGAACTTTTTAATTTAGAACTTGAGAGCTTCTTCTTTTGCATATTAAATAATATGTTATAAAATGTAAAAATTTATAAAAAGTAAGATTTTCCTACAAGGATTCTATTAGACGCAAGACTGCTGAAGGATTTGCAGTTAGAGGCTATTTAACTTAGGGAACATTACAATATTTTTTAATCTGTGTATTGTCGTTCTGTGTGATTAGACTTACATCTGCGCCTGACTATGTAGCCTTAATCAGATGGTGGTCAAATCACTGCATAATTTGGGACGTCATGCTCGTCCTAGGAAGCCGAAGACTAATTCTAGCAACAGATCTTTCCTAGTTGCAACTTTAATAATTCCAGAGCAGGGCTGCGAATCAGCACTCCTTGCTAAAGAGTTGGAGACTATCCAACTCCTGTCCAGAACACATGTCTAGCATGCTCACTGGATCTGGGATTATTTTACCAGGTAGGTGTTATTAAAGGTGAAATGAACCCGGCCACCATTAAAACTGACCTGTCTGTTATGGGGCAGCGAAACCACAACCACCACAATATTCCCATACAGGGGCCAAACTCAATAATCAGCCAGAGAACAGTTAAATGTCTAAAGAGACAAATAATGGAACTCTGGGGCTTACTGATTCCCGTGAAAATAAAGTGGAGTTTCCAGTTGTACCGACTTCAGGGGACTGGGCTCCCTTTTGTTCCCCCCAGTTGCACAGGTCTACATAGTTGCTCTCCATAAAGACCATATATGTGCCCCCGGGGGGAACACCTCCCTATACGTTCTATAGGACACCCGCAGTATTTTTTATACAAACTAAAATTTATATCTTTTTAGTTATGCTAATCATAAATTTTATCTTAGACCAAACAGCCGTTTTACTTTCATTATACAGCAGCAATATCTTCTACTTTTATGGCAACGGCCTACTTTCTTTATATATATTTTATTTATATTTTAGTTATTTATCTCAAACAAAATGTTTATAGTTATTTATGTACACTTTACAAAAAAAAGTATTTTAATGAAATAATTCAAATTTTGTTCCATTTTTTTCTAATGCGTAATAACAAGAAATTAAACATTTCTAGACAATTTTTTAGCGCAGATAAAAGCTATAACAACAAAAAATGTCAAGTTTTTTCAAATAAATTGAGTTTTGAGGCGTCATAAATATAATGAAATACTGTGGGTTAGTAACCTCAAAAAACTACAGATTTTTAAAAATAATTTAAATTTAAATAAAGAAGGTGCTGAGATTTATTTTAACAAAAAATTACTAAATATTTTTATTTGATCATATTAAATCCTTGTATTTTTTTCATTGTTTTTAAACATGTTTAGTAGGTGTATGTCCCAAAAATACGAATAATTTTACGATAAAAATTTTTAAAACAAACAAAGTAATGAAATTTTGGATTTGAGTTGAAAACCAATTGAATGCCAGAAAATAATAAAAAACTTTAAAACGAAGTTGATAAAATGCTAAGAAATAAAAACTGTTTTATGTTTTATTATAATTTAATACGTCAAAATTCCTTAACGGTTTTATTTATTAATTCTTATTTATTACACATACACACAGAAGAGTTGTAATAAAATGATTTATTTATTTTAACTTAATCTAATCACACATTTCGTAGATATATTTTCATTGCCAAACTTCTTTTAGCTAACAGCTCGTTCTCTGCTTTAAATACAGTTTTTTTTCAGTTCAAAATATATTTGAAAAAATTTTAAAGCACCTTGAAGGTGTAGCTTAAAAAAACAAAAAAAAAAAAAACAATAAGTAAATAAGAGAACGCGAGTTCTTAATTGATTCTCATGATTCTAACGGCCTCGCAGATTAAAGTAACCTAATTCTAAAAAAAACCAATAATGTGGAAAAACAGATTAACATCTTGTGGTCAAATTTGCTTATGTTGGCTTGGTGCTATTTAAAATTCGTTTTCCGCAAACAAAAAAGTGATTAAAGGTATCTTTAGTTTGCTGGCAAGTAACTACAAGTACAATAAAAAACATTAAAGATAGAAACTTTAACCCTTACAGATCGTTACCTAAAGGATTCTCTATCATTAATTTTGCATAAATGTTAGAAGGCAATAAAAAAGTTTTTCTTAGATCTTTTGCCAGAGAATGTGACTAAATGTGCGGGTATTATATTCTGTTTTTTGTTTTTGCTGTTTTTTTTTTTATTTGAAAATTTTTAAAGCTTCTCTTATAATAACGCTGTGGGATATTTTTTTAATTTTTTTTTCGTTTTGTTTTGTTTTGTTTGTTCTGCAGTCGTTCACTTTTTTGAGCGCCTCTTACACTGATGACTATAATGGAAAACATTTCTGTTTTGTCGGCTTCATTTGTTTAGTGACAAAACAGGTCAAATGTCATATCTTCAGCTTAAGAATTATAGTCTGCCGTTAATGTTTCATTTTTTGTGTTTTATTTCAGTCTCGTAAACCAAGTAAATCAAGGAAAACAATAAAAAAAATCCATGTCTAAGTTTACAATTAACTTTAATGTTATAAATAATTTAAAACAATTTAGGAAAAACCTAAAAGGCCAAGGAGCAGATTTAAAATGATTTATTTGTTAAAAGAAAATATTTTGATTACATATTAAAAAGCAGAAATTAATATGAGTGGTTTTTACAATTCCAAAGAAATGGTAAAGAAAAATCATACAATTAGGATTCATTTTAACTATACAAGACAAATACTTAAGCGGAGAAGATGAATTTAATAAATTATAACTTGATTAGGTGCAAAAAGTTTTAATATAATAATAAATTGTATTGTATTGTATTGTAAATAATTAAAATAATTTCATGAGCAATTAGTTTTTTATTTGATAAAAAAATTTTGCCTCGTCCCAAACATTGGCGTTGCAATTTTATACAAACAAGTTTTTCATTGCTTAACATTAGTTAGTTTCTTAGGGTTTCTGAATTTACCTTTATTTTACTCTTTATTTTTATTTGTATTAAAGTAAATTTTAATGACATCGGTGAACAGATCATAAAACTCACTATTTAAGAATCATTTATGAATTCAAATGGCGTTTAAATGTTCAAATTTTTGTGATATTCTTTGACAAATACAACACCTTTATGCGGTAAAGATTACATCACTGTCCATAAAAGGGATTTTATTGGCAGTAATTGCTCTAAAGACAACATAAATCTTATAGCCACATACACACACACACACATACACACACACACACTACTAAATTTTCGAATATTTGCTTAACATTCATTAATTTTCTATAACTTAAAATTTTGTATAAAACTATTAAATTTTAATCTTTTCACACGGTCATTTAAATTATAACGATTTTATTTCCTGAAGAAGCTTTCCACAGGAAAGCGAAATATTGAGAGAAAAATAAAAAATAAAATCGTTATAATTTAAATGACCGTGTGAAATGATTAAAATTTAATAGAAATAAAAAAAGGTCGAATAAAATTGAAAATAATTTTGTATAAAAGTTAAACTGCTAATGAAATAAAATTTTATGATTCTCATGTAATAAATTAAATAAATTTACCTCAATTGAAATACAAATAATCTTTGATATTTCTTTTCTTACTAAGAACTCTTTTTTGCAAGTTTTATTTACGCTCCAAGTTTTCATTACTAAATCGACGTTTTCTACAGTATGACTACTTTGTCAATTTTTAATCAACTTCATTCATGCATTTTTATATAATTACAAAAACAAAAACAAAAAAAAAACAAAAAAACTGTGGTGTAGGCGGCAGAAAAGACTTGGTAATTTTAAACCTTTAAGAAAACAAAATGGCAGTATGTATAATTGAAAAGTATATTATACTACAAGATGCTAGCACATCATACCATCGAGTTTATAAAAACATTGGGGGGTGTCATTTTGATGTTTTCTTAATAAAAAGTATTTAACTTTAAGAATAAGTGTCTATAAAATGTAAAAAATTAAACATAAATAACATTTTATATTGCAAAGAAACTTGATTTCCCAATTTATTCCTGAAGTGTGCAAAAAATTAACCAGCGAATTTCAAGCAAAGTTCGCCTATAAATTTTTTGTCCCATTATAATTTTCTAACTTTATGCTTCTTATTTATTAACATAGGAAACAAAAAGCAAATGCACACATACATTTGTACATATGCTTTTTTGTCCAACCACCTTAACTATTTTATTCAAGTGTATTATTTGTATACAAAATTGTTTAAAGTTGTATGAATTATATTGAATATGAGTTGTGCAGACTGCTAGTATTTACATGCTGTTTAAGCGATAATAGTAGTAATCGTAAAACTGAACATAATTCATGATCTTATGCATAAATGTGCATTTTTACTATTGTTATTTAAATATACCAATACTAGAGATCAGACGGTATAATATCTACTTTTAAGTAAGTGGCATAAGGAGCTGTGATAAGTAAAACAGAATAGTTAAGTTTAAAGTTATGTTTTTTGTTTTTTTTTTGTTATTTGTTGTTGCATGTTTCAAATGGTGTGCTATAATATTTTGCATTGTCCGTGAAAGGTATTAAATGGCTTAAAAAAATAAATGGTCACAAAATTGAGGCTTTTAAACGGTTTTCAATTTTATATATTTCAAGTGACGCGTTTCAGCTTTCAAATCTGCTCTACGTATCAATTTTGTTATTTGGAGTCATCAGTTTGTTTTTAAGTTAATTATTGGTGACTGATAAATGTCTTATGGTATTCTCAAAATGAAAAGCAATAAAATATGAATTATATTACTGTGGAGGGCTGATAATATGTCGTATCTGAGATTTTAAATAAAATTAAATTAAAATAGAAATTCATGATTTCTGGTATCTCAAACTTAATACTGATTAAAAAAGAATTGCATTCATTCATTCAAGAAAGCGAAACGATTTACTGATTTTTTTAGAAAGATTCTTCTAACACTATAAACTATTTCTTTTTAGCAAAATTTTTAGAAAGAAGATATTATTAAAATAGGATATTATTTGACCGGCTTAAAGTATTGCACTTTTGCTTTAGTTTACTATATGCTTATATAGTCCTAGTGTTCCTAACACCTCAATATGGAGCTGACTTTGTGCGCAACAAGCGTAACAAGAACTAGTTGTAGAAGCTGTTATTACTTATTTTTTTTTATTAATTTTGTTGCACAGTGTTAATTTTATCAGAACTTTTTGGTTGAATAGTCTTTTATGTAAAGTGATTATAAAATACTTTAAAGCAAAATGAAATTCTAACTAAACAAGGACACAAAAATGTCTCTCCTTTAACTGAAAATAATGCAAAAAGTATTTTAAACTTTAACATTTAAAATTTTATACGTAATAAGATATACTTACAATTTACAATTAAGACATGGATTAAACACAAAATCAAAAAATAGTTAAAATGTAAAGAACACTTACATATATTAGACTATACATAATACGACACATGGAATTAACTTTTGTTTTTTTCGTAAAACATTTTTGCTGAAGACAATTTCATGTCGTAGTAAATTTGTGTTTAAACATAAATCTAAGTTTTACTAACAAGCCGCCTTAATTTGCAAACAAAAAAAAGAAAAAAAAAGAAGAGAAACAAAAGTAGAAAAGCAACAAGTCAAATGCGTGCTTCACTTCACTAAGTCCCACCAACAACCAAAAAACAATTCAGCAATAAAGCAATAGAAGAACAATGTAACAATTCCTCTCATTTTTTATGTATTTCGTGGTAACATTTTAAGCGATTGGCATACATATTTATACAACTATGAGATGCGTAAGGCATTGTTCGTTTACTGTTGCATAATATGGCAAACAACAAGCAACTTAAGAATTTCCATCGTCTTTACAAGAAGAAAACTAACAACATCAGCAACAACAATATTGTTACGAAAATAGCCCCACTATCAATGATGTTGGTTGGCAACCAATAAAATGCAATACCAGCGTAGTGTTGCTGTTGCAAGTCAAACAAAAGAAAAACAAAAAAGGAAAGAAAAACGAAAAACGAAAAAGAAGTAAAAAAAGAAAAAGAAGATCATGCTGTGTTTCTAGACTGATTTAGTATGAACTGTAAAAGATTTTATGGTTTTAAGCATAAAGATTGAAGTTTAAAGATATTCACACCTTGTTAAAGAGTTATTAAAGTCAGGAAAAAAAGTTTGACAAAAAATCAAATTAAAATAACGAAATTCTTTTCGAAGGAAGTAAATTTTTTATATCATAAAAATCAAGTAAAACGCGTATCACTAAAATTGATGACACAAGAAAGATGATGAAAAAATGTAAAATTCAATGACACTAACATCAATATTAAGAATCAACAACAACAACAACAACAACTACAACAACAAAATAATTAAATTAAACCTTTCCAAAGCTAGGATAATTCTTTTTCTCATTCTTTTTATTATTATGATTATTATTAAATTGTTAATGTGGGTGTTGTGCAATTTTGTTTCTTTTACGATTTTGCTTAGTCAAGGCTTTATTTAATTTGAAATATTATGGATGAGAATAGCACACATACGAGTATATAACATTTTATGGCTTCATTAGTGCAACGCCTTCAACTTCATTCACATCGTCATCAACATTTCGAACTAAGGCATCATCAACGTCATCACTTGCCAACAACAACCACAACCACACAACAATAATAGCCACATCAACTTTAAACTTTTATTCTTTTGTTACACATATTGTGCTTCCAAAGATCTTAAGAGTTAAAATCACGAATTCGACACAGTGTCTAGATGAAACAGGACATCAAGTATTATTGCCGCCACTCTGCCACTTTAACCGCCTTCAAAGTTTTCATCAACTTTTCCAAACATACGAAATAATAAAAAGGAGAATCTGTATCGCCTGTGCAACTTTAGTGTCAAATATAATTTTTTTTTTATTAAAACTCACGTTCATCGCATTAAGTAAATTGTCAGTTACGTGGCGTATGTCTCTAGAGAAGAAGAAAAAGTGTCTAGTAAAGAGTCAAGGATGTCGTCACAGTGTTGCCACTTCAAGTGTAATTACATATTTCACAGCAATTTTATGACGTTCTAATGAATGTATGATTGCTTACGTCAAAGAATGCCGTAGGAACGCAAAAAATTCTAAATGGATACACAACAAGTTGCAAATAAATTCTTATTATTCTGCTGTTATTCTGACTTACTATTGTTAGTTAAAGATTGCGGATTCTTTGTTTTGAAGCCTCAGCAGTTTTGTGTTTCATAAATATGCTTAATTTATAAAAAATAAATTTGGATTTGAGATGTACTTTAAAATAAAACGTTTTCATATAAAATTCATTTTAAAAAAGATTTTTTATATAATCACAACCGCTACGACTATACGGTTTAATCAAAATCGATCTAATATTTCAATATTTCAATATTTAACTTCAATATATCTTAAATTTTTGGAATTTCCTTAAAGCAAAATTTTGATAGATTAACACGCGGAAAGGTATTTTAGTGTTCTCCCCATAAACACAATTAATTACGAGAGTGCTTTAGCTTTCACTGCACTAATTTAAATTACTTATCTGATTTCGAAAAGGAAATAATTTAACGAAAATAGCTTTAAATGTTAACAATGTTGCTCACAATTTTCAAAAATATACCAACAATATGTTTAATTAATTTATAGAGAATTTATATTTTTGGTGTTTTTTATTGACAATTCTTTTCCACCTGTTATACTTTATTATTTTTGTGTTATTAAAATATATATTTATTCTTGATGTTGTAAAATATGGAGAATAATAAATTAAAATAAAATGAAAATAGTTATCTCCAGCATAAAAAATTAATAAAAATTTTGAATAAGTTGAAGACAATTAAAATGTTTTTAATGGACATTTTTAAAAGCCAACAACGACCTTAGACTCTGTCAATTTTTGCTGTTTATTTTGAAATTCAATTAAGATAAACACTTTATTTTATTAACAATTTGACGTACATAACTTATACAGAATTTTACCATATTGTCATATCTCTAATAAATCTGATGAAATTCTTCAACAGAAATTTTGTTGTTTTCCAATTATATCACTATTTGGTGAAAAGATCAAAGAGAGATTTACCCGTTAATTGTTAATAAATATTCTGTTTTTGAATTTTTAACATTATAATTTAATTTATTCACTCTTTGCAGTCGTATCTTGTGATTCCGAATTCGTTTTCGATGCTTTGGTAGATATTTCTTTTTCTGTTTCTTTTTTTTTTTCGTTAATCGTAATAATATCAAATTCAATACTGCCATCGTTTTTGCTGGGCCCTAAAGGTTTGTTCCTATTCGTTTGAAAGCCCCACGGAAAAAAACTTGCATTCCAAAACTGGTTTAACAATTCTCTTAATCTAGACATATAAGAATTATTAAAAATTACATTTAAACCGAAGTTGTTTGATGGAGAATTGGTGGGAAGGCTCAAAAGGGCATTATCTAGAAGGATAACATAAATTAGAATTTAAAAGAGAAATATCTTTTTTCTTTTCTTACCTTTTGATATAAATCTCAGTTCAACACTTGTCGCAAAAAGCAACAACGCTAAATAAGTTAAATTTAATTTTGTTGCTGCTGAGAACATTACTGTAATGGAACACTTTATGCAATGCAAATAAAACGTCAGTTAGAACACTTTTTATTTAAATACTTATATCTTGATGTTTTTTGTTTAGTTTTTTTTTTGTTTTAGAATATTGGAATATTGGCACGTTTGAAAGAACGCATTTCGTCAAACCCCGCAAATATTTATATTTTACATAAATATATTTGTTGTTAAAAAAGTAAACTTCCTTTAATCGTAAAAAAAATACATGTGACGTAAAACATTTCTTCGAGATTTGTAATAACTGTTTCTAATTGAATGCACAATACGTGCAGCAAAGATTTATAAAATCAACTATTGGGTTTAAAAATTCAATTATTGTTGATTTTAAAACAAAACAAAACAAAACAAATGTTTATTTTCATAATTCTTCTCTAAGTGTATCGATTCTTTGCAATTTTCGGCTTCTTAGGAAGATAAATTTCCTAAAAAAAAAATCAAACACTTTAATTATGAAAAATTTAGCAACATTGGAGACTTAAATACAAGACAACAAAAGATATTAAAATCTAAATGAATACGTTGAAATTTAAAAAATAAAATAAAATAAAATAAGAGTGTAATACCCAAAAAAGAAATTAAATAAACGGAAACATTAAAGTTTTACTAAACAATAAAATTTTAGAAAAAAAACTCGAGGAAACTCTTCGGCTAAGGGCATGCCATTTTAGACAAGTCGGGGGCATGTCTTTTTTTTTTTTTTTTATTTCTAACTAACTTTGATGCTCTCATTTTGGTATAACAATTCAACGTTATGTCTTAATGCTACACAGAAAACGTTGTGCTCGGGTGCCTGATTAGGGTTTGTTTTTGTAGATCATTAGAAAATAATAACAGCAAAATATCAATCAATAGAACTTACTGGAATTGTTACAGTGAAAGAAACAAACAAAAATTAAAAGCAAATGTACAAAAAGGCTTTTTGTTTTAAACACAAGTTCTGATTTGCGCTGCATGTGTTTGCACTATTATAAAACGTTTAACAGCGATTTAATTATAATGTTAAACTTATTTTAATCTATGCATTTTTAAAAATGTTCAAATTTTTTAATTATCTTAACCTTCATTCATCACTTTATTTGGTTGCAGTCTTATTAACTTGGATCTCTTTCCCCAAAATTTTATAATTTCTATTTAGCTAAGCAAGTTGTTTATTTCTTTTCTAGAATTTTCTATCACAACACATAATGTCTTGTTAATAAAAATATAACAAGCAAATAAAATAAATAACACAGATAAATAGATAAACATATGAACGTATGTATGATGTATGTGCGACGACGTTGTGTGATTAAAACTTGATATTAAGCTAAAACGAAGCAACAGCAATTTACCAGAAATTTAAATTCCCATATATATGTATGAACCATTTAATTATTATTTATTTCGTTAAGTAGAAACTGTTTTTGCATGCCGAAATGCGATCTAATATAAGAATGAAAAAACAGTTCTCTTATCTTCCAAATTAGAAGTATACTCAAGATTATGGTCTGCAATCTTTAAATATTCGAGGTGTTACTGTTTATTTTATTTGTTTTGCACTAAATCATTCACATTTTTTTTTGCTTATCAGTTATTCAAGAAGCAGCATATGTACATATAATTGTGAAGTTTTTACACATAAACGTTAGTAGTCTTTAAAATTTTATATAGAACAAAGCGCAAAGCATCATTGGGAAAAAAATGATTTTAAGTGAAAACTTAAAATTAATTATCGTATGTTTACTAAGTGTGTCTACTTATGTACAAACGCGTTCTGTATCTCAGCTAGGCGATGGACACATTGAAGATTCTGATGGCGAAAAATGGGTTTGTGGCATAACAGAATGTCCTTTGAATAGCTTTCGTTGTTATGTTTCGAAATCAAATGAAGTACCGTCAGTTTTAGAAATTGTTAATATTTGCTATAGCAAGGACAACACAATTTTGGCCCAAAAGAATTATACATCTCCAACTGATCCCAAGTACCGGATACGTCAGTATACTACTTTCTACCGTAGTGGCAAGCTCTTCAGCGCAAATCAGAAATCTATACTTAATAATGAGCAGACACCACTTAACGAAACTCTGGATAACGAAAAGAAAACCATAATTCCAATTATAAAAAATGCCGCCAAAGATATTGAAACGCAAATTAAAAAAGGAATAAATGTCTGGAGAGATGTTTTTCACATTTGACTTTTCTTTTGATATTGACAAATTTTCTGTATATTTCCTGTAAAAAATGTTTATGAAAAAATTTTATAATGCAGAAAAAATGATTATTAATTGCATTTTAACAATGATAATGAACAAATATTTTTATTAGTTAGGATTTTAAATATACACTTTCGGTAACCAGGGCTTAAATGATTTACTATGTTAGATTATCCAATATTTCAAAGATGATTCATAATCGTGGAGTCTTTTATTTTGCATTTAGCTTCCAATAATCCTTTAGTCGATTGTGGTACCAGAACTTAATGATGATATTTTGCGTCATTATTTGTAATAAAATTTTCACTTCACTTCAATTTCACTTTTTTGTTTTTAAAGCAGTCATTACGCACAGAAAGAAATAAAAGTACAATCAATTGTTACACTGTCTTTGACTTTGTCACTATACGAATATAAATCCCATTTCTGGTTTTGAAAACGTAATAATTTAATATAGAGAAAATAATTACAAACATCAAAAATGTCACAAAAAATACTCTTAAATACTCGTATCCCGGTCATATAATAAATCAAGGAAAGAGTTGCTTTAAGTGATAAACAATTTTCATTTAATGTTGTTTCCGATGATGTAAAATATCGAAAAATTGTTACCTGAAGTAAAGAAACAAACATAAATAGAAATTTAGAAAAGGTTGAAGACAATTAAAATGATATTTACTGAACATCCTATATCGTTAACAACGACTTTAAGCTTTGGTAATTTTTTATTTCTTTCTTATCTTATAATTTAATTAAGATAACAATTTTATTTTATTAACTTTTTGGTAATTCTTATATAAAAGTTTACAATATTGTAATTTCTCTAATAAATGTTATGGAAAATCTTAGCAGAACTAACTATCTTTTTTAAATTATTTTACTATTGGTTATTCTGTTTTTAAATATATATGTATATATTTTTTAATATTTGACTTCAGTATCCTCACTACCTTTTTGAGCCAGATCGACCTGTTCTGCTTTCACATTTAATGCTTTGTAAGACAATTCTTTTTCTTTTTCACAGTTGGGCTTCTCTTGACAGGGTTTATCTGGAGTATCTGGATATTTGCTTATAACATTCATACCGGAAATATGTTTTAAAATTTCCTTTAATTTAGATAAATAAGAATGATTAAGAATTAAGCCCAAATTCCCCTTTGGGCCGCCTCCATCTGAGCCACCTCCAGAACCGCCGGGAATTTTCAATAGGAGACTGTCTAGAAGTATGACACATAAACTAGAATTTTAAAAACAAAATATATATTTTCTTACCGTTTGAGATAAATCGTAGTTCAACATTTGTCGCAAGAAGCAGGAAAACTAAACAAGTGAAATTAAATTTTGTTGTTGCAGAAAACATTGCTGTGGTGTAACACTTTGTGTAACGCGACTAACAAATCGACTAGAAAACTCCTTCTTTTAATACTTATTTGTTGATGATTGTTTTGCTTTGCTATATTTTTAATGTTAGAGTATAGAAATATTAGCACGTTTGAAAGAAGAACACATTTCGCCAATCCCGCAAATATTTGCATTTTACATAAACATATTTTGTACTAAAAAAACAAAAAATCACTTCCCTTAATTTTTAAAAAAGAAAAAACAAACAACACCACGCATGACGTAAAACATTTCTTTGAGGTTAATAATAATTATTTGTAACTGAATGCAGAATACGTGCAAAAACAATTCAATAATTGCAAAAGGGCTTAAAAATTAAGAGAATTGTTTATTTTATAATTTTATAATTTTTTAGTAGTTAATTATAAAGCACTAGGTCACTATTTTTAAAAAACTTTTATTTTTTATTATTTTTTTTTGATTTTCGCCTAATGATGCCAACCAACGGTGTGGCGAAATATCGAAACAATAATAAAAAATAAGAAATAAAAGTTTTTAAAAATTTTTTATTAAATAGTGACCTAGTGCTTTATAATTAACTACTAAAAAATATTAAAAAGCATATCCGAAGGGGGGAAATTTATCAAGAAGACGAATTTTTAAGAAGACAAATCCAGCACATAAATAATGAAAACTCTAGTAAAAAGTCTAGTATTAATGGAAATTTGGAAACAACATAAAAAAAGATCCCCAATTAATTTTTAAATCTAAATAATCACGAAAAAGATATAATATCAAAGAATAATATTTGGGTAAAATATTAAAATTTCACCAAAAACCACAAAAACACAAAAAAGATAAACTTATTTATATAAATAAACAAGAAAATACTTTAAACGGAAAAATTTAGGCTGACATATTATACTACCTTGGCAAAGGACATGTTATTACTTTAAACTTTCTAATAAGTCATATTATGCATCACTTATGCAAATTCTAAGCAGCGTTCACGCGAGGTGCAGGATGCAAATGCTAAAACAAAAATAGGTAAGACAAGACAAGATAAGCTCTCAGTTAACAGTGCACCCAGTGCAAACAAAAAGCAAAAAAAAATGCTTTTTTTCTAGAATTTTGTGCGATTTACAATTTTTATCCGTTATTGAATACATTAGCAAAGCGAAAAACAAACTATTTTTATTTATTCTGTTTTGTTTATTCAAACCTCTTTCTTGTTTTCTACTCGCTTCCACTCGTTTGTTAACAAAAAAGGTGTAAACAATAAATTATCTGAGTAATATTTAATATATTTTGAATTATTGGAGAGTAAAAATGATGAGCTCTGACGATACTGCAATCTAAGAGTTAATTACAGTATTAAATAAATTCATTTCGTCAATAATAAGCGGGGACTTTGTGTTATTTTAGAATAAAAATGATAAGCTTTATGCAAATACACTTAATAATAGATTTATTGCAGTATCGAGCAGGCGTTTATTAAAATAAATTATATATAGTAACAATGGATAAAAGTATCTTATTATCATTAACTTTATTCTTATGTTTAGCATTTAAAGACGCTACATCAAAACCCGTTGAAGAGATATCTTTCATAGAAGGCTTAAATTTTCGATTTGAAAATGGTAAGCATAAACAACTAAAATGTTATTATTGTTACTATTACAGTAGTTCATTTTTCTACGCTACACAAGATACATGGACCTGTGGCGATATTAAATGTCCTGCGAACACTTTTGGCTGCAAAATCATATTAAAAAATGTTGATGACGATGGAAAAATAATTAATAAAGCTTTAAAGTGCTTTGATAAAGAAAAAACGGTTACATTTGAAACTGAATATCGAATTGAAATGCTTAAAGAAAAGAAAATTGATATAGAAGTTGAGACATTCGTGGGTGCAGAATCTGCTTATAACATTGCATATGGATTAGGAGGACATGAAAATGCTAAGGGTGTAATAGCTGTTGACAAATTGCATGATTTAAAGGAAACTGGTAAAATAAATAAAAACCTCGTAATAAAGTCAAATGCTCACATTCAATAAAATTACACTTGCATTTTTACTCGTACATACTTCATTTAAAACCGGTTAGTGGCTCAGTTAATAACGAATTTAACAATATTTCTAATAATAATTTTTTGTGGTTTTAACGGTTATAGTCGTGTGATCTGCCTAATGTTTAATTATGTAGGATAAGTTATTCTCTGACCTGAAAATTGAAATTATAATATTCAGATCTCAATCTCTTAGAAGGGTATAGAAATTCTAGTCATCTATGCGAATTAAAAAGACAAAAATTAAAAGAAAAGCAAGACTATACAAAAAATGCAACTTTATTTTATAAGTGAATGGGAAGAATTAACTTCAATAACAAAGTGAGCAATATCAGAAACATGAATGAAATAATAACTGAATAACTTAAAAAAAGGTAAATAAAAATAAAAAAACCTCAATGGAACTTGTAAAATTTGTATTCGCTTCGGAAAGAACTGCCGCCAGCAGCTGAGCTATTACAACAACAATAGTTTCTAAATAAATGCCCCCTTTGGATACACCTCTTGCCGGCAACTATCCAATCTTTATAGTGTGACAGATATTCTTAGAAAATGCTTGTTATTTAAGAATAAATCAAGTGCGATTAACATATTAAATAAAATAATTTGAAAAACATTTTCAAGGTCTTTGTTCTTAGTTGCTTAAAGTTAGATTAAGTTTGATTTAAGTTATAAAACTGTTACCAAATAAAATTTGCTGATTGTGAAATTGTTAAATAGCTTTCTATGTGGAATTATACTCAAAATAAGGAGTTTTATGGCTATAAAATATATTATTAACAGGTATTCTACATACAAGAAAAGCAGCTCAATAAATAACAAGAAGGAAAAATTAGAACGAAAGGTTAATAAGACATATCGAAAGTTAAGCTTAAGTTGATGCACGAAATTTAATAATTAACAAATTATTGCACTGATTGTGTAATAGTTTGTAGGTAAAAAGTTACAAAAGATTCATACCAGAATTTTCTGTGATTTACAATTTTAACACGTCACTTTTGATGTTAATTTGCTCATTTAAACTATTTTTGTTTTGTTTTCATTTAACAAAAATTAAACAAATTATTTACCTCAGCTATTTTTATTTGCCATAAATAGTTTGAGAGTAAAAACCTGAGCTCTCAGTAGCCTAATAATATTGTGAGTTAAACGTTAATTTCAAATTTTAGTAGAATTAAATATATGAATTATTAAATTTTTAAAATATTTAACTAAATGGAGTTAATTTGTAAAAGGTGCATACACCCGTTTCAGAAGCAAAAACTTTAAACCCGTTTTATTTATATAAATTCGAAATATTTTTATTCCCGAAAAGAAAATACATTTATTTCGGCGCTAGTTAATTCCTCTAAAACGAATTTAAAATTTCGAGGGAGGCGGCAATAACTGAACTCTGCTGTATACACATTTAAATATTATCGTTAAATAAGAGATCATGAATCATTATGTCAAGAACTTTCAAGAACAACAATTTGTGGGAAATTTCTTAACATTTTTCCAAAAATTTAACAATATTTATTATTACTGCTTTTCAGAACTTATTTTTTTAACGTACCAGTTTTCTTTGAAAAACAATTTCTCTTATTACTTATAAAAAAACTTTTATCTTGTCAATGAGTAAACACACAATAAAATAATAAAGACCAAATAAACAATTATGTTATTTTTGTTATTATGTTATTTTTTGTGTGAGTAATACTAAATATTAAGACGTATTTAGTAAAAACAATTTACCAAAAACTAAAAGAAAAACGTTGACATATTATTTATGCATCATTTAATTATTATTTAATTCATTTAGTTAGAATAATTTCTACGATCTCATTTAAGAATTACTCATATATTGAAAATTCTAGATTAGGGTCTACAGTAAAGTACTCAGATGTACGAGGTATTACTGTTTACTTTTTTCACTTTTGTTAAATTGTTTTTGCACTAAATTATTAACATTTTAGTTTTATCAGTTATTTTTTAGGAGAGGCTTATATGAATATATAAAATAGTGAACTGCTTACGCATCAACGTTAGTATTGTCTAAAATTTTAAATAGAACAGATCGTAATTTGCTACCAGTAAAAATGATTTTAACTGAAAACTTTAAATTAATAATTGTAAGTTTGCTATGTCTGACTGCTTACATACAGGCACGCTCTGTAGTTCAATTAGGAGATATACATGCTGTACGAACCGATGGTAAGAAATTATTTATTTTAATTTAATTAAACCTGACAAATTTTTGTTTGTTTCGTTTTTAGATAAATGGATTTGTGATAAAATAGAATGTCCTTTAAATAGTGAGAGGTGTTTTGTTTCGGTATCAAATGAAGAAGACCCAGCAGATTTAAAACGTGTTAATATTTGTTTTGGGGAGAACAACGAAATTTTGGCACAAAAAAATTCCTCATCAACAATCGATCCTAACTACCGTATAGCTCAGTACGTTACTTCCTATCGCGATGGCTCCACCACAAGCTCAAACCAATTTTCTTCAACCCATTTTGATGAGAAACAATACAACGAAACTATGGGCGAAATGGAAAATATATTTGCAGAGCTAAAACAGCAGAATGAAAATCTTCAAAAAGAAATGAAGGCCCTTAGTGAATCTTTCAATTTTAATAATTTTTGGGGATAATTATCTAAAAAGTTTTTAAAATATTAGTTTATAAAATGATTTTTTTTTCGTTGTGACATAACAAAGAGCAATAAATTTTGAAATAAAAAAAAATTTGCGTTTGTGATTTTGTTTTAGAGTTCATGTGAATTCGTCAATATTTTACCACTCTTTAGACATTTTTCAAATAGTAAATAATTTAGAAAAATACAAAAACAAATATACGAAATTTTATTATTCAGATTTTTTTTGCTCGAGATGAGATGTCTTTAGAATTGTATTTAAACAGGTGCAGGAAAAAATTATTTTCCCGTGATGAGGTTTTATTAGTTCGGACTGGAAACATGTTACATGCTGGATAGTAATTTATATTCTCATCAAATGTGTATAAAATAGGACTTATAACATCAAATAAAAACTCGTGGCATGAAAAAAATAAAGATTAATTTGAAAAAAGTAACGTCTTTCCTTTTTGTTGACCGAACTGTGATGTGATGAATATAGTGCATCTTGGTGATCGTTAAAATTAAAGGAATAAATGAATTCGTTCAATTAAATTATAGTAATTTTCCCTCGTAATTAAGTAGCCTTTTTCGCACTATTTTTATTTTCATAAAAAATTACTTTTCTAATTGTAGTCTAAGTTTTGCAGGAATAGTTGGCATAAGGATATGTGGGTATTTACAAGTTATTAGCACAACTATCTACCAATTTAGAGATCAGTCAGCATTTATCATTCAAAGATTATGTGGAAATAAATAAACAATATACATCCCAAACCTAAATATTAGTTTGGAAATTGTATTCCAGTTGGTCTGCATTTTGCGTGTATCCCTCGCTATATGGTCGCTGCCATCAGCTTGAGCTTAAAAATTGTCTGTAGATGAGGTCTTTAGCAAAATGTTTTATTTAGTAAAAATTTCAGAAGAAGGGAAAATATCTAGAAGTTTAGTTAATCCTACCTGGGCAGGTCTGTTTACATCAATGGCCGCTGGTGACAGATCAAGAGCAATATTTTGAACATAATATTTATGTTTTGTTTTTTTTTTTTGTTTTTTTTTTTTGTAAATAGAATTGCTTAACAATACAAACGAAAATTAATTAAATTCAATAGTTGCCAGTTTCAATGAGTCTGCTTAACGCATTGCAAATGCTGAACTGTAACAAGTTGCATAAGTTCGTTTAAATATATAATTGCTATTTGAAGCTGCTAGATTTCTAGTGAATGCAATTTCCAGATACATATGTATTTTTCCATTTCAAATCCTAATCGTCAATTTTACGTTTAATGCATTCGTCAGAATATAGACAATAATATCAAGATTTCTTTAGTCATCTCTATTTCAAATATTTTTAATTGGGCCAATAAATCATCAAGTAAGTGTAACAGATGCATCTGCATCTAGAAGCATTCCACATATCGACAATGAACGACAGTGCATGATATTGCTTATATTATCGGCGCATTATTTGCGTCATTTTGGAAACTAATATGTAAGTACAAACTTTCATATAGTCAAAAAAGTACCAAGAGAATTTTACCGGGGTGTGTGGAAGTTATTTATCCGACTTTTGATAAAAAAAGTTTACCAGAAAATTGACATGTATCGCTGTAGGTGTAGGAGCCTTTAAAATGATAACCACATTATTTCCATTAAAGAGAGAAATTTAATTTGGGTTTTTTATTTGGATGATTAGAAAATAAATTACAAATCCCAATATTTACGCAGTAGGTACCGCTACTATGCACTTTTTCTGCACCAAATAAAAAGTACCGAATTAGGTGGTAATAACCGAACTCTGCTGTATATACGTTTAAATGTTATCGCAAAACAAAAGAATATTTATGTTAAGGCCACTGCCGAATGGTGTATTTTTTCTTTATTATTTAAAGAACATTTCTAGTTGAATTATATTTAAGCCATCGTGAGAAATAGTTATAATATGACCCATTTCCGTTTCATTATGTTAAGCTGTAAAAGCTGTCATGGCTTGTTTACTGCAGATTTCTTATGACAATTGTACTTTTGTTTATTTTTTTTTGGAGCAAGTAAAATTTTATTAGTGTATTGTATATATCTTTATAACTGGAACACGGAAATAAAAAAACTATACCGACACCCTTAAATGTTTACTACAAGTTTCTAGTCAGATTTGTACTAAAATGTTTTTCCAATACCCCAAATTTTTCATCTTACAGCGATTAATAAAAAATTGTAATGTAAAATTTAAATTCCAGAAATTTCTTAAAGTTTTTCTAAAGTTTAATAATAATTATTGTCTTTGCATTTCAAGACATTTTTTCAACACACAATTTTTATTTGTGAGACAACTTAACTTGCCTTATTATTCATAAGAACTTTTATCTTGTGAATGAGTAAACACAAAATAAAATAACAATGCCCAAATAAATATTTTATTTTTTTTTTGGCACCAACACTAAATATTAAAACGTGTTTAGTGAAGGAATTTAATAAAAATTAAAAAGAAAAAAAAACAGCATTAAAGTATTATATATGCGCCATTTAATTATTATTTATTTTACTTAGTGAGAATTATTTCTACTCGCCGGAATACAGTAAAATATTCAGATGTACGTAATGTTACTGTCTCTTTCTTTTTGTTAAATTGTCTTTGCACTAAATTGTTAACATTTTATTGTTATCACTTATTTTTTAGAAAAGGCTTATATAAATATATAAAATAGTGATCGGTCTACACATCAACATTAGTATTGTCTAAAAATTAAATAGGACAGAACGTAACTGAAAACTTTAAATTAATAATTATAAGTTTGCTAAATGTGGCTGCTTACATATATGCGCGCTCTGTAGTTCCCTTATGCAATATAAATGACAAAATATTAAGAAATTATTTCTTACTCAATTTTCCTTTGGTTTTTTTTTTTTAGTTAAGTGAATTTGTAATGGGATAGAATGTCCTTTAAATAGTGAGCGTTGTTCTGTTTCAGTATTAAATGAAGATGACAAATCAGGCGCCTGATTCTAAGAGTCAATAGCGTTCGGAATTATAGTCGTACAATCGAAATTTAGTGCTTTTGGTATTCTGTCAGTCGATATCGCTTAAAGTGTATCGGAATTACGTATTCTATGAGTCGATAGCTATCTAGCTATAGAGCGTGAGCCTTCGCTATTTTGCTCGATAGAAAATAAGCTATCGCAAAATGTTTAGCGCAAAAAAAAAAATCAAACAGAAATAATAAAACCTAAATAATGTTTTAAAATGCACCAGAAATCGCATAAAAAAAGATTTACAAATAATAAGATTTAAATTTTTCGCATCATATTTTAAAAAATGGCGCATATATATGTATGTTAATAACAAAAGCATAAGAACACGCAGTTTTAACAAGGTATCTTTGTTTTTGTTTCTTTTGTTTTTAAGAACAAATCAATAGGAAGCATGTCAGTAAAAGTTAAATTGTTTATTGTTAAATTGTATTTCATTTAGAACATAATTGAAGGATTCTTTCGTTAGTCGGAATAGCTTTACAAATCTGTAAAAAAGAAAGAATCAAAATTTTTATTAAGATATATTATTTTAAATACTCTGAGTTTGCCAATGTTAAGGGATCGCTTCTTATGCGGATTTGTTTTCTAATGCGTGTTAAATTATACTCTTCTTCATCAGAAGAAGAGGAAAAACAAAACAAACTTGGATCCATTAATCAATTGCTATTTTCTATTATTCACGAAACATATGTTTCTTGTTTATGTTAATTTACAGTGTGGGTAAATTTTTTCTTGCTTCCGTTTTACAACACTGAAACACAAAACGATTCGTTACGTTTTGACTCATAAAATTAGAAAATTGCGAACTATCGGAATTAATTGCGATACGCAATTATTTCTCTATCGACTCTCAGAATCAGGCCCCAGTTTTAAAACTGTGTTAATATTTCATTTTTGCAAAAAAAAAAAAAAAAAATTTTTGACACAAAATAACTCTTCATCACCAATCGATCCTGATTATCGTATTGTTCAATGAGTTAATTCTAAAATATCAGATTAAAAATATTTTAAATCAAATCAAATATCAAATAAATTCTCTCATAGATTTTAATAATTTGTATGGATAAATTATCTTAAAGTTTGTAAAATATTAGTTAATATAATAACTTTTGTAGTTTTTTAATCGACCTTTTTTAACTTTAATAAATATCTCTTATTCTTTTTTACGGTCTTTTTAAATAAAATTAACAATATATATTTTTTTCTTTTCGATATTTCGCTTTCCTATGGAAAGCTTCTTCAGGGGAAAAAAAAGAAGCTTTCCATAGGAAAGCGAAATATCGAAAAGAAAAAAATATATATTGTTAATTTAATTTAAAAAGACCGTAAAAAAGAATAAGAGATATTTATTAATATAATAACTTTTTTATTATGATATAATAAAGTACAATAATTTTTTAAAAGAAAAAATTTGCATCTGTGATTTCGTTTAGAATTACCACTTTAGACATTTTTCATATGGTAAATAATGTTGCCCAGTGCATATGTGTGCATTGTGATCTGCAAAACTAAGTGGACCTAAATGAATTCCGTCAACTAGATATAAATCGATTTGAGTAAATTATCATTATTTTCCTTTTTATTTTTTCCAAATATTATTGTTTTTGCAATAGTATTTCTTATTTAAATATTTTCATAAAAAAATTATTTTTCATTTTATTGGCGCAACTATCTGTTTAATTTAGAGATCAGAGCCGGTGAAATTATTTTATGTGAATTTTAACAGCCAGCATTTACCGTTCAAAGATGATGTGGAAGTAAATAAAAAATTAAGTATTTGATAAGGAAAAAGATAAAAGGATAAAGAAAAAGACATATATTGACTTAAACCTTGTCTACACCTGTCTTGACAATGAATACAATCTTAAGCATATTTTGTTTTTTTTGCTTGTTTCTTTGTGTAAATAGAATTAATGAAATAGATTTTTTCATAGTTTTATTTCTGGCTTTGTGATGCCAAAAATGCTGAACTGTAAGAAGCTGCATAAGTTCGTTTGATAGAAATTTTCAGATGCATTCGTCAGAATATGGGGTATAATATCAAGATTTCTCTAGCTATCTCTGCTTTAAATATTACATGATGTAATCGACTTAATAGTTTATCAAGTCAGTGCCGTCAGCTGCCGTAATGCTGCGTGTGTATGATCCTGTTCAAATTATCAGCGTATTATACGTGCTTTTGCTAATCAATTTTTTTATGTCAAGTCTTTCTAAATTAAATATTTGAAATACAAACTCTCATATGGCCACTCCATTGTATAATACTGACTATTGGTAATATCGTTTCTGTTATCTGGTATTGCCAACTTGCATTTTAGATTTTAAAGAGTAAATTATAACTTTTATTCTGTTGTTTCAAACAAAACTATTCATTCTTTTAATTTAAATAAAAGATTTTCTGCTTGAATAATTTTCAGAAAGCAAGAAAAAGAGAAGTTTTCGGTGTGTACGCAAGTTTATTTTGTTATATCCGAATTTTGAAAAATGTTTGCTAGGGATATGCTCAGGTATCGCTGCGTATCAGTAAATGGATGGACAAGGTATACCACATTATTTACATTAAAGAGAGAAAGCATGAATAAAAATGTAATTTTTAGTTTCTCATTTGGATGATTCGGAAATAAACTAAAAGTTCCAATATTTATACAGTTGGTACCTTAGCACACTTAGAACAAAAGTAGTTTTTAAAATTTATTTTCTTTCTTTTCGAAAATTCTATTTATAGAAGCCTTTTTCATCAACTTGTTGATATTTTTCTTAGCTTAAAAAATTGTACCTTTTAATACTTAAACATTTTATTGAAGAAATTTTAATTTTATTTCAAATACAGTTAAAAATTTATACTAATGATACTATAATGGTTATAAAATTTAATAATAAAAAAAAATTTAATTCGTTCTTATTAATTCTTGTTTTTATATATTGAATTAAAAGTAAATAAATATAATTTGTGCTTCTGTTTATTTATTAACAAGCTGCTGAAAAATATTGACACAGTTTGCTAACGTGGGGCTGTTTGGTAGGAAATTAGGTTTTCTGTAGCGTTATCATTTTGCTATTGGCTTCCAATTTTTGTTTGTTTTATATTTACAAAATAAATAAATGTTTTGTAAACTGAGCTGTTTGAGCTGTGCTTGCTATAGATATTTCATAATAATCGGGTTAAATTGATGAGTGACTTTCTTGATAAACTATGATGTTTTATCTGTTTTAATTAAATAATTTGTTTTTACATTTTTCTAAAATTTCTAATGTATATTTTTTACAGACAATGTTAAAAAGGTTATGTATCGAACAATTATTATTCTTAAACACAATGTCTAATATGTGCTTGGATTTTCCGACAGGGTTAAAATTACTTTTATTTGGGTAGGGTTTTCCGTCGACCTTCGTCAAATTTGGTTTGTGAACAAACCGGTTTCGGCTGTTTGCGTACTCGTACGAAAAGAACACTGAAGATGGCAAACAGCCGAAACCGGTTTGTTCACAAACCAAATTTGACGAGGGTCGACGGAAAACCGTACCCAAATAAAAACAAATTCTAATATTTTTCAATCAAATTTGAACTTTCTTTTAATCTTCATGGTCTGGAAAAAGAGTTTAGGTTTTAATATTATGAAATTTTTTAATTTAAAAAATGTTTATGGTAGTATTTTTTATATTTTTTATATATTGAATATTATACACTACATAGAATATTTAATTCGGAATGCAATTGTATCTGATTAGAAGAAAATAGCAAAAATTTTTTGAAATGTTTTTTTAATGTTACTTTGTCTTTGAAATTGTTTATTTTAATTAAATTAAAAATATTGTTTGTGCTTTAAACATTTTTTATTTAACATTCAATTAAAATAATGTTTTCATTTCAAGTATAATAGATTTGAATTGTTTTTATGAGGTTATTTTAACAGATGCAGGCAGATATTTATTATTTATTTATTTGCAAATGGTATAAAATCTTCTTTATGTATTAATTTTAATTTAAAATTCCAAGTATTATTGCAGTAAAATTTATTACTTTTGATAAAACATAACCGCTTCGGTTAAGATTTAGTCACTGTGACAATAACATTCTTTTTTTATATTTAAGGTTTTATTTGCTTAATATCGTGTTCTCTATAGAATTTACTGTCATTCATGTAAATACTCATAGCAATTATTAAATGAATAACAACATTATGGAAATTAATAAGCCTAATTTTTTAAATAGGGATGAAATTAGATAGAAATAAAAACTGAAGAGTGTCAATAAAGGAGACGTAACTTTAAAGAAAGTTGGTTTGTTGTTTCTTTTTCTATTTTAAAATGTGAATTGCTGACTCATATTTTGCAAGATCTTCCATATGATCAATGAGATTCAGCACAAACGATTATAGTACTTTACTTTTTTAAATTCAATATTATTTGATTGTCGAAAAGAAAGCACATTTACTTTACTGCTATAAGGTTCTTCTGCAACAATTCAAAGTCCCGAATGAGGTGGTAATAAGATCATGAATATTTATGTCAAGGCCACTGCCGAATACTGTATTTTTTCTTTGTTATTTGAAAAAAAAAATTCTAAGTTGAATTACATTTCCGTTATCGTAAAAAGTAGGTATGGGATGACATGTAAGTTAACCTGCAACCCAATTTCCATTTCATAATCTTAAGCACTATTTTTCATAAAAGTTGTGAGGACTAGATTTCAATATTTATTTATTTATTTATTTTTTGAAAATTAGTTTAATTTTTATTTAATATTTTAATTAATATATTTGATCTCTGTAACTATAACATTTAACTAAAAAAGTTTGTTCTAGCAGCCTTGTAGTACAAAAACAAATTAGCAATACTTTTATTATTATTTATTAGTTTTTATTATTAAACTGATCAATATTTTTCGCATATTTATTATTGTTTTCTAAAATTTAATAAGAATTATGGTTTTTGCATTTCAAAACTAATTTTTCAACAGAGCAATTTGTCTTATTTATAAGAACTTTTATCTTGTCAATGAGTAACGAATCTCAATTAACATTTTTGTTTTTTTAGTGACTCACTTAGTGTGATATTAAAATGCAAACAATTTACCAAAAATTAAAATAGAAACCATGATGTATTATTTATACGCCATTTAATTATTATTATTATTTCTAGACACCGAAATATAATCTATTCTAAGAATAAAATGAACCAATTTCTTTTAAAAATAATCAATCATTCTTAATATAATTGGGTGTGGAATTAGAAGTACTCGTATATTTTAGATTTCCGATTAGGGCCTTCAGTAAAATGTTCAGCTGTATGAGGTGTTACTGCTGTCTTTTTCGTTTTTATGAAATTATTTTTGCACTAATTACTAACAATTTATATTTTATCAGTTATTTTTTAGTAGAGAAGCACAAATATATAAAATAGGGAAAAGTGTACACATCAACGTTAGTATTGTCTACAATTGTAAATAGAACAGATCACAGTTTGTTACCAGCAAAAATGATTTTAACTGAAAACTTTAAATTAATAATTGTAAGTTTGCTAAGTGTGGCTGCTTACATACAAGCACTCTCTGCGGTTCACTTGCAGGACATAAATGTCAAACGAACCGATAGTAAGAAATTATTTATTTTTGTTTTAAATTTGATGTGGGAAATATTCTTTCGATTTGCCTTTTAGCTGAATGGATTTGTGATGAGATAAAATGTCCTTTAAATAGTGAGCGTTGTTTTGTTTCGGTATCAAATGAAGAAGACCCATCAATTTTAAATCGTCTTGATATTTGCTTTGGCGAGGACAACAAAATTTTGGAAAAAAAAAATTCGTCATCAACAATCGACCCTAATTACCGTATAGTTCAGCACCTTAATTCCTATCGCAATGGCTACACCAGCACTTTCAGCGAAATCACCTCAATCCACGTTGATGAGAAACAATACAATGAAACCGTGACCGATATGGAAAATATTAAAAAAGAAATCGAAAAGAAAATTAAAGAAATTTTCAATTGGGGACATTTCCTTGAATAATTATCTAAAAGTTTATAAAATATTAATAATGTTAACTTGTATTTTTTTCTTTTTTTGTTAAATATGGCATAATAAAGAAAAGTAATATTTTAAAGAAAATAAATTTTACTGCTATCATTTTTCCCGTCTTAGCTGGTCAGCAAAATGTATTATTGACTGGCGGAACAAATCCATACAACTTAACAAGGTTTTAAGGTTTCACTACTTCAGACAGTTGCCAAATAAATTTAAAATATATAAAAAATATAAAAAATAAATAATCTCATTGATTTGTCCTCTTTGCTCGAGATTGCATTTCAATAGGTATTAGCAAAGGCATTCACAAATTTTTATGTGCTGGAGAAATAAATAGTGTTAAATAAATAATCGCTATTTGTCTACTGTTACCCAGCAATAGTTGGCATGACGGAAACCGGGTATTTATATGTAATTAACACAGCTATCTATTTTTTTTAATGTAAACACCTCACATCCAAAAGACAATTTTAAGCCAATGGAAATTTTACATGATTTAATAATTCATGAAGTAAGTCTAGTAGCTGTCGAGATGCACTCGGCACTGATTGTTGAGTTTTATTTGACAAGAAGGACGGTGAAAATTGGAAACATTCCTTATATTTTAATTGCATAATATTGTCTACATTATCGGCGTTAGTAGCCGGATTTTGATTGTCTATACTGATAACTAGTATGGTACAATTTGATGCCTGGTGAAAAATTACTTACGTTTACACTATTGACACATTAAAGCTGATGGTGGAGCGTTTTGTGTGCGCCGGCTTTACCATGTAACCACCACTAAGATAAAATTTTATATAAAACAATTACTAAATGTATACTAATCTTTTAAACGGTCTTTTAAATTAAATTATAACGATTTATTTTTTTAATATTTCGCTTTCCTGTGGATAGCTTCTTCAGGAAATTATTTTTTATATTTTACAAAAACAAAAAGTTATAACAATTTGAAAAGAAAAATTTTTTGAAAACATTTGACAAAACATATAAAATAATTTTCTTCATACATACAAACATACAAAAATTAAAATTTCAAATATTTAAACATACAAAAACAAGGAAACGGAAAATAAAATAACAAATTCTTTCTTATGAAATAGTTATAACAAATTATGTGTTTATAATTCTGCGCTAAATTGTCTGTGTCTGTTTTGAAATTTATTCTCCTTACATTTGGTACATTAACAATTTCTAACATTTCTAACATATAACGTCTCTTGTAGTTTTTTTCTATATCTAATACTGATGTTTCATCAAACTTTGGATAATGATTATATTTCTTACAATGTGAAGATAAGGATGTCTTCTGTGTTGAAATTTTCCTATATTTTTGGTCACATCTATGACCAGCTAATCTTGTTTTACGTTTATTTTTTGTTGTCCCAATATAAACTTTGTCACAGTTCACCTGGTCATTTCCTCCACATGGTATGCTGCATACTACATCAGCTATTTCCATTTTTCCTATTTTATCCTTGATACTGCTAAATAATCTATTTAATGTGTTATATATTTTATGTGGAATTGTATATCTATCAGTGTCATATGATTTAGACTTTCTTAATCTTTCTGATATTCCAGGAACATAAGTTAATAATTTATAAATTCTTGGTTCTGTCATAGTATTTCCTAAATTATCTGTATGATTACCATATTCTCTAATTAATCGTTTAGTTAATTCTACTGGAAAATCATTGTCATTAAGTATATCTCTTATTGTGCCCATATTCTTCAAATGAAGTCAATATTCTGTCTATCATATTTTTCGCCGTGTTTATTATCATTTTTCTCGGATGTTTGGAATAAAAATTAATGTCTTCCAGAAGATGTTGGTTTCTAATACCAATCAAACACTAACTTATTTCCCTTTCTTATTAGCAATATATCTAAATATGCAAGTTTAGATTCTAACTCTCTTTCAATCGTAAATTTAATAACCGGATGAAAACTATTCGATTCTGGCAAAATATCATCCACTGCGTTTTTTGAAGTTATACAAAATAAATCATCTACATATTTTGCGATAATCTTCGGTTTAATATGTATTTTACTAATACATGAATTTAGTAACTCCTCCATCACAATATCAGCTATAATTGGAGATCCTGGAGAGCCCATAGGGAGGCCCTCCTTCTGTTGATATATTCTATTATCAAATTGAAAATACCTGTTGTCTTCAATGCAAAACTTAAGAATACGTAAAAATAATTCCTTCTCAATATTCGTATCTTGTTCTATTATCTGCCATTTTTCCTCTATAATGCTCAAAGCTAAACCTACAGGAATACTTGGATAAAGTGAAACTACATCAAATGGAAACAATCTATCATTATCTTGTATAATTATTCCCTTGGCTTTATCTTTATGTTACAATGATTTTTTAATATTATATATTGATTGTCCTGTTATTACCTTAAGAATATCCGTTATATACTTGCACAGTCCGTTGGCCGGGGAATTAATACAAGAGCAAATAGGCAAAAATAAAAAAAGGTTGAATAAAACTGAAAATAATAATAAAACAATTATTTAATCAATAACAAAGAACAAAATATATTTCCATGTGCAATATGTTCTTAGTTTATGACCTCTTGTAATAGTTCCTCTACCAGGAGATTTGGTGAGTTTTTAAATTAGCGTAAAAATAGTGAGAGTTGCAACCAATCGCATTGCCAGACCTGACCTTTAACTATTACAAAAATTGTGCTGGCAACATTTAGATCACTGCCTTACCGTACACAACATTTTCTAGAAGAGAATAGTCTGGACAGACACCACTTTCATACCCAAACTGCTTGTGAATTTTAAATCACGTTTGTTAGCCATCAACACTTTTGCAATCGCCTTCATTTGTCCATTAAAAGAAGTTCAAATGCGTTTATATTTCCGTAAATCAGTTATTTGGTTAAGATCTATTACTTTTTCCAAATAGCATTCAAGCATGTATTTGCATATTTTTATATAACTTTCCGGTCTTATTGACCAGTAAAACTTTTACTTTTCTTCATATTATTTTGTTATTATCTTAAGTATGTTAAATTGTTGCGAAATGAAAAGTTAAAAAGTGTGATAATCAAATTACGAAAAACAATTACTAATCTTAATAATGGTCTTTTTTAAATAAATTTATTTTCATTGTTTTTTTTAACCGATCTTTTTTTATTTATCTTTAATAAATATCTTTTTTCTTTTTTAAGATCTTTTTTATATATTTTTTTTCTTCACGATATTTCGCTTTCCTTTGGAAAGCTTCTTCAGGAAAAAATTTTATATTTTTTTTTATATTTTCAAAAATATAAAATTTTTTCCTGAAGAAGCTTTCCAAAAAAAAAAGCGAAATATTGTGAAGAAAAAAAATATATAAAAAAGATTTAAAAAAAGAAAAAAGATATTTATTAAAGATAAATTTATTTTCAATATTTCGCTTCCTCAGGAAATTAATTTTTATAAAAACAAAAATTATTAACAATTAGTAAAAATTTCAATAATCGATAAACAATTACTAAATGTTGTCTCAGCTTGTGCTTTTTTTTATTCTGAAATGTAAAGCTTAATGATTAAAAGCTCTGGCACAGTGCATTCCCATCATCCTGCCCGCCCCTTTTCGTGACACTACAAGAAATGTTTAGGTGTTGTTATATAATTAAATTGCTGTTCGATTTACCAAATAAATAAATAAAATCTGTAATTTTATATAAATTTAATTCTATTATTTAAATCAAAATTTTAATTAAATTTATTTATGCTGTTGTAGCTTTGGCCTAAACTTTTATTCTTGCATTTAGTTTGCATAAAGTCGAAAAATTCGATATGCCTTACTTCGCCGCTATAGGCTTGAGTAAAACGCCAATAATCAGGATAGATCTGATGTTTGATCATAGCAGAATAAAGTCCCAAACGTTGCTTTTCAGTAAACATACGTCGTTCATGTTCCCACTGACGCTTCTCCCAATGCCTTCTGCTGCTTAAAAGCTTCAACAGCAATCGTTGCTTTGGTTGAAGATAGAAATTCAAAACATTTTTAAATTTTCCCCGAAGGCTGTTGTACTGTATATCTTCAAATGGCTCTAAAAATTTAGTTACATTTTTCAAACTTTGTAGTTGTTTAGGAACTTCCATAAATATACTGAAAAGAGAATATTTCGAATATAATTATACACGGAAATGATTCCGATAAGCAAATTTATCGATTTTAATTTTCTATATATTAATTTTGACAGTTAAATTCAATGCGAATTAATTACCAGGTGATAGGATACACGAATTTATTCATTTTTGCCAGTAACCTAACTACGGCACTGATAAAAATCTATATAATTCAAAAATTAATGAATTCGCTATCGCTATTCGCTTAGGCGAATTAAAGCCTCGCATTAGCGTGACTATCGAATTACAAGTGCATAAAAAGTAACGAAAAATGTAGATAAGTCCAAAAGTACAACACTACTGAATTTAACATTTTTAGGGGGGTTTTAATTATTGTTGTAGATTCCACAAGGTACGTACCCGATTATGTTCGGCTAGAAACGTACGGACATCGTCCCGAAGGGGAAAATTAGACGTCGAAAAGCTGCGCATACAACAGCATGAGATCGCTTATTCCGCTCGAGTCAGCCAGTTGCTCCAAGAGTGCACTCCTCGTCCCGATAGTGTTCATGATCAGTGGCATCACATCACTCATTCAATGGAGAACGCTGCACGTAACGTACTTGGGTACCAACGACCAGTACCGAAGAACCCATGGTACGATGATGAATGTCGCCAAGCTACTGAACAGAAAAATGCAGCGTATTTGGCAACTCTCCGTACAGTAGCAACGCGAGCTGTACATGAGAAATATCGGGAGAAGAGGAGAGAGGAAAAACGCCTGTTCCGACGGAAGAATAGAGAAATGGAAAGGCGCGAGTGCGAGGAAATTGAGATGTATAGGACGCATAATGAAGCGCGTAAGTTTTATCAAAAGGTCAGACATCAAACTGAGGGCTTCAGTACTGGAATTACGTCCTGCAAAGACCAGCAAGGAAATTTGGTGTCTGATTCACAAAGTGTACTGAGGATATGGAGGGAACATTGCTCCCACTTGTTGGTATGTGATGAGAGCGGCAATCAAGATACCAACTACCCAATACCTGACGACAACGTTGAATGTCTAGCACCCAGCCAAAACGAGGTTCAAATAGCTATATCGCGCCAGAAAAACAACAAGGCAGCTGGTGCCGACGCCTTGCCGGCAGAGCTATTTAAGGCCGGAGGCAATGAGTTGGTTAGGAGCATGCATCGACTCATTAAAGCCATTTGGTTGGAGGAACGCATGCCCGATGATTGGAGCCTCAGTGTGCTATGCCCTGTCCACAAAAAAGGAGATAAATTAGTTTGTTCTAACTAGAGAGGCATAAGTCTCCTGCCCATCGCATATAAGATCCTGGCGACAATTTTGTGTGAAGGACTGAAACCAAAGATCAATGAAATAATTGGCCCTTACCAATGTGGTTTCAGGCCTGGCAAATCCACATCTGACCAGATATTCACGCTACGCCAAATCCTGGAGAAGACCCATGAAAAGTAAATCGACACCTACCACCTGTTTGTTGATTATAAAGCCGCTTTTGACAGCCCGATCCACGCAAATGTTCATCAGGCCATGTCTGAATTTGGGATACCGGCGAAGTTGATAAGACTTTGCCAAATGACCTTGCAGGGCACGAAGTCTTCGGTGAAAATAGGAGACGATCTTTTGGACCCGTTTACCACCACGCGAGGATTCAGACAGGGTGACTGCTTATCGTGTGACCTTTTTAACATCCTCTTGGAAAAGGTTATACGAGACGCAGCAGTTAATAGGAATGGCGCTATCTTCAACAAGAGCCATATGCTTCTCGCATATGCGGATGACATTGACATCATAGGCCGAACATTGCGAGATGCAACTGCTGCCTTTGCGTGTATTGAGAAGCAGTCACGGAAAATGGGTTTAGCGGTTAATGAAGGCAAAACCAAGGTTATGGTTTCAACGAACAAAAAATCTACAAGATTAGGTGAAACTGTGAGCGTTGGCAACTTTAACTTTGAGATTGTTAGGGAATTTGTATATCTCGGTACATCATCAATACAACGAACACCATCGGCCTGGAAATACGAAGAAGAGTAGTGCTTGCAAACAGATGCTACTTTGGGCTAATCAGGCAATTCAAAAATAAAGCCCTTTCTCCAAAGACGAAAATAACACACTACAAGACGCTCATACTACCTGTGCTTCTGTATGGTGCAGAATCATGGGTGCTCGCGCAAGCAAATGAAGCCGTGCTTGGAGTATTTGAGAGAAAGATTCTTCGAAAAATATATGGACCTGTTTGCGTTAGCGGAGACTTTCGGCGTCGCATGAACCATGAGCTGTATGAACTGTATGCCGATATTGATATTGTGAAGCGCATTAAGGTACAAAGACTGCGCTGGCTGGGACATACAATGTGTGATTTGTTTTACATCTGCCCCGACCGCGAGGTCATAATCAGATGGTAGTTAAACCACTTAGTTGATTGGACACCAACTACGCCCTAGAAGGCCTTCAGATACGTATATCCTCCAGTCACTTCTAGTAGCAATTTAGAAAGTCCGGAGTAGGCCGTGCCCTCACTCCTTGCTGAGGAGTTGGAGACTTTCCGTCCAGAACGCATGAAGCTCTTATTTCTCAAGAACACGACAGCATTCATACTCACTGAACCTGAACCATTCATTGTGTTAATTTGAATGATCCGACCCACAAACTCTCACGAGGGTTTGAAACCACAACCACCACGATACTCCCATATAGGGGCCAACCTCAATAACCAGTCAGAGCACATTTTTTGTTTAAAGAGAGCAAATATTGTACTCTGGGGCAACTGATTTCCTGTGGAAATATGTGGATTGTCCAGGTGACTCCTACTAGCCTTTGAGGGGCCTGGGCTCCCTTTTACCCCGCAAGACAAAAATCTAAATGGAATAGTAGGTTCCAAAAAGACTATAATGTGCCCCCGGGGGGAGGCTGGGACATACAGTTCGAATGGATGAAAACGCTCCAGCAAGGAAAGTTTTTGAATACGGCCCTGAAGGTGCGCGCAGAAGGGGGCGACCAAAGCTCCGCTGGAAAGATCAGGTCCAGGAAAATATCGCCGATCTGAAAATCCAAAACTGGCGAAGAAGCGCAGAAGATCGAAGCGCTTAGAACTCTATACTAATCTCGGCCCAAGACCCAGCAGGGTTGTGAAGAGCCATTTATGGATGGATGAATAGATTCCACTAAAATGGAACTCAAAGCGAATAAGGCCTTTAACTATTCTCTTGACAACATCACCATGAATTTTATTTTTTATTATCACAATTATTTGAATTTAATATTTATATCTATTTTTTTTTATATTGTGATGCCTTAGTGTTATAACGAATTTGGTTTTCTAACTTGTGATGTAAACTAAATCTGATTTTGAATTTTCACAGTAAACAACTTTCTTTGCATTGGCAAAGAAACATGGTGAGATAATATGGCAATAAACGCATAAGCGAAAAGGCTTCAAAAAATATTTATTCTGTAAATTGAAATAGTTTTAACTTACTTCGCGCTTAAAAGTCGGGGAAGGTCATCCTCTTTATTTTGGTCAGGCTTGTCTTTTCTTTGTTTGAAACGTGGAAACTTTTCTAGATCTTTTTTGTGCCCTTCACAGACACAAATTACACTTTCGCTTATAGTATTCACAGCATTCAGTTCAATAATGTTGTTGCTAACGTGATATTTGTATTTCGAATCTTCGGGCAATGAAGTAAGGAACTCGAAACCTAATTGCACGATAAAAATTATAAAGTGACATTTAACTAAAGTAATACGTATGTATTACTCTAATGTACCTCTAATGCTTCCATTAGCATTCAGTTTTTCCATTAAGTATAATTCGTCTACCTCTTCATTGCGGTTAGTTTCAAATAGGGCTATTTCGTAAATTAAATTTTGAAAGGCATCATTTATATAGTCCTTGTAATTTACATACAAAGTTAGGGTTTCCCTGAAACAAGAAATAAATTAGTGCGATTACCAACACAACTCATTTCTCTATTCATTTATTTTTCATTTTTCTATTCATTTGTTTTTATGTTAATTTAAATTTCAAAATATTATTTTTTCTTAAGATAATTTGCGGTTCTGCGCATTCATATTCTTAACAGACTGACAATTTTCCACTTGATAAAACATTTTCATTTGCATAATAATGTTCACAGTAAAGATAATAATGCATCTAACCGACCGAACAACATACGAATACATCGAATACATACATTTACTCATCTCAATCTCAGACAAACAAGTATCGTAACTATCTTCACCATCGATTCCTTCAACCAAATAGACTACACTAATCATAAATGCAAAGTATTGTACAATAATGACTGCAACAATGTACTCGCATGTTGGAGGTATGGTTTCATTAAAAATTTTATAATATTTTTACACTTTTCTCTTGAGCTGAAAGGGTTTTCTTTTCTATTCTATTCTTTTCCTTTCTTCTCTTTACATTTTTTGTATTTAAGGACTTGAAGAAGTATGCAGTGTAACAGGATTTGCTTGCCTGTTAAAAAGACAACATTTGCAATATTACATGCAGATGCAACAGTAATCGTTAGTTTTACTGGGGCAATTTAGGTGGAATATTTATTTTTTTATATTCATTCTTCTTAAGGTTCTCTTTCTACACTCTTTAAAGGTCTATTCAAATTTTAGGCTGCTTCGCTTACATTTTTACATTTTCATCATCAAGTTGTGGGCAGTTTGCAATAATTTTACATGTTACTTTATCTGCCATTAGATGAAGATCTTCTCCAAGCCAAACATGCACCATTATCATTGAGGGCCGTTTAGCTTCTAAAGATTCTTGATACTCTATTTTTAGGAAATCTTCTTCAGGGTTTTGCCCAATATCTGCCTCTGGCTCTGCTTCTGTTTCAATATAAATTCTTATATTATCAATTCCGAATACTTCCATTTGAACTGGCACTGTCTGAAGATGTGAATTAAGCACATAAACTTGAGCATAATTTGAGTGTTTCATAAGACAACTTCTGCAATTATATCGTGCGAATGTATTATCTTGTGGAACGTGCTCCTCAGCAGTTTCGTGTAATATGTGAGCAGTCTAATAAAAATTTAAAAATATTTGTATGTGCATATAAATGTGTAAATCTAATTGTATTAAAATTTCTTATACCAGATTTGTAAAAGGTGGCTGTTTTTGTGGTGTTAATATGTTGTTTACCGAATACGTAATATACTCCACTCCTTGTTCTGAGAATGCAATGTGGGAGGAACTTTGAGTAATTTGAGATTCTTAAAGAAATTTTTCTTTATTAATTTTTGTTAAGAGCATAACTAATGAAGAATTTTTTTACCCAGCTCTTCGACATGCTCTTTGGGTGCATCTTCCTCGATGGTGGTAGTGAAAATAGTACCATCTACATGAAAACATTTAAAACAGTCTTGAGTCCATATCATTTTGACACCATCACTTCGCTCACAATAAGATTCGTTGGCAGCATAGTCATGCCATTCTTCAATTGAACATGAAGATCCCTCGAAGATCTAAATAATAAGAATCTTTTAATTCGAAACCATACTGAATTGTTATCATTTACCTTTTCCTCTTGTGTTAAATTTACACATTTGCCCTGTGAGGTTGTAAAAATAAGATGTATAAATGTTAAGTTGTATCTGAAGCATATTATATTAAGGAATTGGAGTTCATTATCTACAAGAGATTCCAAATCACAGCCTAATGAAGACCGCTGAATAGATTCTTCACTTAAAACTTTTTGCGATAGCTTTGATTTTCGAACATCGACAGAGGAAGTTTTAGAATTTCGTTTGATTACGCTCTTTTTCTTTTTGACACCTTTAAGGAACACAGTGTCGCCTTTAGCTTTATTATCGTCAAATTGGGAGCTTTTCTCCTCCACATTGCCTAAATTACTTTTCAAATCTTCTTCCTGCTGCTCCTCTGTTAGATCATGCTGGTAAAGTTTATAAACTTCGCCGTTATAACGTAGTATCGTAATTAAATCGTTGGACGTATCGAAAACAATAATGGCTCCGAGCTGTGTAAATATTCTTTTTTGTTCATTGTCGGGAGGTTGTTCACAATACCAAACTTGCTCGCAACATTCTTGCTGATAAAATACAGTTAAGCTATTTGGATAATTCATAACAACCTTTGAACATTCATTGGTTTGATTAAGAATTCTGACAGCAATGTTATTTTTAGACGTCATGAGTCGTATGTTGTTTGAAATTCCGTGAGCCTCCTGGCGAGGTCTGGAGAAAAATAGAGTTCCATTGTTTATTGATAGTGACAATAGTTTATTCATATCCTGGAAGCACCACTTCTCTTCATAAAGTTTAACAAAACCGTTATGAAAATAATATTTGGAAGTTTTATATTTAATTTCCTGCAGAGTATCCTCCAAATTATATCCTTTTAGAAGCGGATAATCCACAGGTAATGCTTCGCTATCTTCAACCTCAAGGTTTGTTTTCGATAGGAGGGACTTTTTATCAGTTTTGCTTCTAGTTGTGCGCGAATCAGATTTTCTGCTTTTATTTTCCCCATCTTTTTCATTTTGTATCAGAGCAGCTTTAATAGATTTTGGCCTTATAAATATGTTTTCATCGAGCTCAAACATTTTCACTTTAATGCTATTATTGAAAATGCTAGAAGTGGAATTATTCTCCAACTTACGCCTGTTCAAAACTTTTAAGAACTCTTCCATTTGGAATATTGTAAAGTCACGAAAACACAGTCGAGTAGGTATCACAAACGTGCCTTGTTCTTCATTTACAACTTTATAGTTTTTTCTAAAAGTGTACAGTTTATAGCCGGGTCTAACATCCAGAATTGTATGTTCATCATAGTCATTCAATAACTCCTTGATCCTCTGATGGAAACAATCTACATTTGCATAATATTTGACATATGGAGGCAGGATTATGGTATCTGTTTCTAAGTCATCATAATCATCATTTATGTTTATAGATGGACGTTCTAGCGATGGCGATGTAATATATTGCCCAAATATATCATAGTCTAGGCAGCATAAATAAATTGATTTAGATTGATTTAAATCAGCATATTGCAGCATATTTAATAATAATCTATTGTTTTCTGCTACCACTAGTCTCTGATACTTGTTAATTGCTGAAAATGAATTACGAAATTTCTTTTCAATACCTGACGATTGTTTTCTGTCGTTGGGATTTTCTTCGAAGATGCACGCATTCAATAAACTATCCAAATAACCCGCTATTGAAGCCAAGTCTGAATTACTTGTGGGTAATGTAGACTTTTGAAATTGTCCCTGTATAGCTCGGGATTCAACAACGTGATATAAGTGCGCCAAGTCGACAGATGCAGGCATTTCAACATCCGTTATTTGAAATGGGTTAAAGTAATACATCTCGTACTGTTGTTTTAACATATCGATGTCATATATACTCCAAGTTAATTGATCAAAAATTTCTCGTGAGTACTTAGTGACTGAGCAGCTAGATAAGACAGGAAGTTCATGAGTAAACAAACCAACTGGTTTGGCGCTATCTTCTTGTCTTAGAGCATAAATCGAGAAGCTTATGGCTTCTAAGGTATCTGTAATAAAATGTCGTAATTTATTGTTACCCAGCATAATGTCGTAATTGCTCTCAGTTGGTATAAAATTTATTATGCCTTCAAGAGGTAGATTTTTGCTGCAAGAAATTATAAATAATTTTTTATTATTGATAGTGTAAATAGTATGAGTAGTTTTATCTTAACATGTTAAGATTTTTAAAGGTTTAGTGGTATTAAAATATTCACTATGGATCTATATGTGCACTTTATTTTGAGAAGCTGAAAACAACTTACATACGAGCACAATGTTCATATTAAATATGTGCTTTACTTGCATATTGTCTCTATAGTCGTTAGCTCAATTTCATTTTGAATTTCTGTTAATCTTGCACATTTACTTTTTGAAACAAAAATAATTTTACTTTTAAATGAATGCCTGATGCATGTCTGGTTTGCTGAAGATAAAGTTTTTACACTCTACTTGAAAAATTCAAGAGTCTTAAGAACGAAATACTGTGGAATAACATAACTGAAATTATTAAAGTCCAGCATTCAATTGAAAATCTAATTTTGTTTCCCAAAACTATTTTAAACGGAGGGAGCATTTAAATTTGATACCCAACTTCGATTTAATTTGGAGAACTTAAGCTAGTTTAGCTTATGGAGAAAAGTTAATTGAATAACTGTTAATAGTATCCTGGTTAATTTTCCTGCCATAAGTATGGTGATGAAATAAAAAAAGGGAAAAAAGTATATTGCCTACCCAGCTTAAGGATAATGGCCAGAAATATTAAGACATGTAAAAACACTGTGAATAATATTTTGTTTAAATAAAACCTGTTTTGGAATAAAAAAACTTTCGCTTATTTTTTGGGAATAACAAAAGCAACAAAAAATGCTTTGTAGTGCAAATGCCTTTGACACTCCATTTAGTTTTTAATGCATTTTTGAACAACCCAAGTTGTATAGAATAAGTTCTTTTGATAACAAACACTTGTTAGTTTGTTGTTTTAAACTTTTGTATAGAAACATACACACATACAAGAACACGATGGCTTCGAAAGGTTTTGCATAAGTTGGTAAGTGTCATGTCAAGTTAAGACTCTGGTATTTAAATAGCAATTTATTGTTCAAGATGCTTTCGAGTCTCATGAATATAAAAAGAGTTTAAGATGAAAAAAGGAAATATAGCAAAACAGTTTTTCTTGTTTTTTTTTTTTTTTTCTTAAACGAACGAAAGTTTTCACAATAAAGCTCTTAAGAAAACACTTAGAGTATAAAATTACAGATTAAAAAGAAATAAAATGAAACACAAGAAAATAATTTACCTTAACAAATCAGTATAGAAACGTTGATTCATTTGCCCAAGAACAATTATGTACAATTTACCTAAGACGGGTTCGTCTTTAATGAACTAAAAGTTGCACATCAAAAAGATATATAGAAACACCACAACTATTAGCTAAAAGAAATTCATAAAAGCCAACAACAAACCTTTCTTTTGCTCAAAGCAATAGGCTGGCCAACTCTATTATGGGGTTTGGCGACCAAGGTGGTGTTACAAGTAACTTTATTATCCTTTGGTACTATAGTTGACTTGGAAAACTTCTTTCCAGAAGTAACGGTTCTCTTGATGTTGTCAGTCTTGGCTGTACCTGCATCCTTAAGCATATATTGATACAAATCAAATTTTAACTCTTCGTTAATCTTTTTTATTTGCATTTCATAGTTTTTGCGAAATTCTTGTGTGCGCTGTGATATTAAATTTATTACGTATTCGTTGAAATTATGTTTCAATTCTCTTTTCTGTTTTGTATTAGAAGGCTGGCTTTTTAGTTCTGTTTTAATATCTTCCAAGTCGATAACAAATAATGGTTGCCGTAAACCTTCTTGCACTCGGCGCTTAAATTCGTCTTTAATGCAGTTAAGACCAGAACCAAAGATATTGACACAATAAATGGCATAACTTGTTTGGATTCGCGAACGCTATAAGGAGATTTTTATTTTAAATGATTTTATTTACAGACTCTTGAGTTGCATTTACCTCAGTGGTTAATAGCCTGGAGCTCATTGTGCCAGTATAAAATAATTTATTTTTTATTTAGTCTTTTATTTTATTTAAATTTTTTGATTAATAATTTTCGAAAATTCAATTTGCCTTAGAGTTGTAATTGTCAATATTCCATTTTGTATAAAGACACTTGAATTCGTTGTAGTCTGTCCCCCCTTAATTTTTGAAATTAATAACATTTTCACAATTTGTGCAAATAACACAAATATATCTTTTAAAGTTAAGGATCTGTTATTTTTAAAGCACTAAAAAATGACTCCATAATTTATTTTCAAACAATAAAATAGTATCCTTTATTCTTTAGACGCTTAGATGTTTAGCCGCATAATATGTGTAGACGTTTGAAAAACTGTTGCTGATTACCCAATAATTTTTCATTATACAAACAATAGACCATCACATATTTATTCCGTTTTCATATGTAAATTTCCCCACATTTGAACTCGGATAACGGTGTCTTCTTGCGTCTATTATGATTTTTTCAATTCAAAAGACACAATATTGTCATACATCCTTTAATGTGACACTATTAAAAAAGATGAAAAAAGTCCTTTGTTCCTTTGCTATTGTGTCTTTGATGTGAGCAAACAGGCAACTAATGTGTTTCAATATAAAAAAGAAAATTATAAACACTCTCACATTCTACTAAATATATTTACAAATGTAATAGCTGCTACTGTTTGGTATAATGTTATTTCAAAACTACACATACATGCTAACATACATACAAGTAGAATTAGGATGTTCCAGAAGATGAGTTTTATACGTTTCTTTTTTTTTAATTTAATGCTTCAAATTAACGTTTAAAGAAAATACAAACGAATCATAAATTTTAAAACTTTCAGTTAAAAAGTCAACTTATTTTAACTTTACTTATAACCGGATACCCTAAGTAACAAATATTGATGGTCGTCCTTACAATTTGGAAGAGATTTCAATTGCATATATAATTTTTTGGAATTTTTCTGTTGTTTGTTTTTTTGCATATCAAATTGTTTTTAAAGTAAAATTATTAATGTTTAACTATTAAAATGATAAATTGTATATAATTTACATATTTACATATGAGTAATTTTAATTTGTGTATGCTTTCATACATATTTATGCACACATACGTACATACTCTAATATGGTATAATGGTGGCGTATTCAATTTTATTAAAAATTTTATGGTAAAAGTGTTCAAAGCTAACGAGTGTTGATTATTTGTGTCAAAAATAGGGTGATTGTTTGTGCTTTTCATAAAAAATGTTCACAGATAATAATTTTAATAATAAATAAATCATACAAATATTCTTATTTTATCTACAAATCAATAATTTCTTGTAACTCTTTAATCCTTTTTGCCGCCATAAGCAATTGGCGTAACGAAATGACCCATGATTTTGTACCGAAATTGCAGTGTTTTTCTTTTAAAGATTTATGAAGTGTAGATTTACCACATGCTAAAGGAAGCAAAAGGATATTCTTTCGTTCTATTTGTTCTACAACAAGTAATTAATTATAAAGTTTTTGTATAAAGACTAACAGGCGCCGTTTTTAATTTAACAATGGTTATGGTTGGTCGACATAAAACTAAGATGACCTATAAATATTAGATTTGTATGTATGTGAAAAACTACACTTCCTACTGTTGTTCACATCCGTTAATGTCAAAAGGCGATTATGATCTTACGGAAAACTAAACGAAAAGCTATAAATCTACAAAATAAATAATTATTTTGAAGAGACAAAAACAAGAATTTATTAACAGCATTTTTTAGGTCCTTTTTGTGTTTATAATTATGTGGGAAATACGGATACACATACATACATAAAATAACGAGAGATAGGGTTTTTTTAAAGTTTATTTAAAGAAACTACTGTTTCAAAAATTACAATGAATTTTTAAAGAAAAGGCAAATAGTTTTAGTTTAATTAAACTGAAATAATAATTTTTTTTTTTTGAAATGGAATAATCACGAAGTTACGAAAATTGAAAATCTATATATATAAAAGAGGATGTGTGTATGTATGTAAGAAATGGACTCGAAAACGGCTGGGCCGATTTTGATGAAATTTTCAGAGAATCTTCAGAATATTCAGGCGGGTGACACTGTGAAGTCCGATTTTTGATTTTCGATCTGTAGGCGGAGGGGCGTGGCAAAACCCACCAATGACATATACATATACATATTTATTATTTTTTTTTCTTTTTTATTTTATTTTTTAAATCGGTTATGTAGTTCCGAAGATATTTACAAAAAAAACTCACTAATCTTCTATATAAATAAAAATTCAGCCCAAAATAGGTGTCCGTTGGTTGCCAGTGTTTGACGAGATGCGCCGTCCGATTTTCAACAAATTTTCACAGTACCTTCGTAATGGTCGTTCGCACGCACAATAGTGCGTCCACAGTGCGCCTTTCAAACAAGACATATTTTTAAAAAATTTCCAAATTTTTTTTTGTTTGTAGGCTGCTGTGTGTGTGTGTGTGTGTGTGTGTGTGCAGTTTAAGACGGCAATACAAATCGAAATATGTTCATGTTCATAGCAAGTGGATGTTCAAACAAATAAAGAATTTTGTTTTCCATATGTGTATGTGTGTGTGTGTGTAATTTGCATGTGCAATTGCAAAATGATCCATCAGCCGAACGTTTTTCAAAGCAATTGTTAGATATTGGGAATGGCGCAATTCCAATTGACACCACCACAAAATTGATTACGCTTCCAAATAATTTTTGCCACTTTGCACAATCAAAACAAGAATTGATCACAAACGTATTTCCAGGTATTGCAGAAAATTTTAGAAACCATGATTGGTTGGAGGAAAGAGCTACCTTAGCTGCGAAAAATGCAGATGTTTCGGATATCAATGTGACAATTTTGAATGACATTCCCGGGGTAATTTTTACCTACAAATCGACTGACGATGTTACCAATCAAAACGATGTTGTAAATTAATTAAAATTCGCTTGAATTATCTGGACTGACGCCCATCCACCGCCTACAAGTGAAAGTTGGTATTTCAATTATTTTGCTTAAAAACATCTGCCAGACACGACTTTGCATTGGGACACCTTTGGTAGTCAAAAAAGTCATGGAAAATGTGATTGAAGCAAAAATTGTAAAAGGAAAATATAATGGCGAGGATGTGCTGATCCACGCATTCCTATGATTCCTCCCGATTTGCCGTTCGATTTTAAACGGTTTCAGTTCCCCATACGTGTTGCTTTTGCAATGGTCCCTGTTTTTCGCACGTTCAATTATAGGTATCATGTTCAGGTGTTAATAAACCAACTGCTTTGGTTGCCTATACTACGAACCAAAATCAATCGAAGAATGTTGTCGTACATGTCAAAGCCATGCAATAGAACAAGACGTTTTATATAATCACACAAAAATATTAAATTGTGAAAAAAATAAAATTAAAAAAAAAAACATAAAAGGAACAAAAAGGAAATTGTGTTCTTTCTGATTAATTTTCTTGAATGATTGAATTTTTAGCGCACACAAAAACGAACGCTACAGAATAAAAAACAGCCATTAATGACTTGCAAAGCAGTCACGGGCCGGCTAGTTTAATATAAAATTAAACCGATTTTTTAATAAAAAAATTTATCAATACAATTAAAACAGTAACAAAATGTAGAGCTAGTTTTAAAGAAATGTTTTCAGAAATAATTAATTGGTATTTCTTTCGGGGTTATGCGTGATAAGATTTACATCTGTTCCTAGCTGCATAAGCCATAACTAGATGGTAGATCATAGCACTGTGGATGAAATGTAGCGTCATCCTTGCCCTAGATGGCATTTAGATCACTCCTAGTTGCAACTTCAAGAGCTTGGAGCAGGCGGCAGCCTTCACTCATTGCTGAAGAGTTGGAGACTATCCAACTCCTGGTCCAGAACGCATGAAGTTTAATATAATTTAAGAACATGACGGCACTGGACCATTAATTGTGCTCGTTGTGAATTATCCGACCCACAAACTCAAACGAGGGCCTCGAAACCACAACCACCACAATACTCCCGAAGGGCCGACCTCAATAGTCAGTCAGAGAACAGCTAAAAGGCTTAAAAGACAAATAGTTGAACTCTAGGGCTTTAATGATTCGCGTGGATATACAGTGGATTGTTCAGTTGGCTCCTGCTAGCCTTGAAGGGGACTGGGCTCTTTTTTACCCCCGAAGATACATGTAATGGCGACAAATTTCCGTCAAAACATATCAATGTGCCCCGGGGTTATTGCTGCTAGACAAAGTCAGAGAAAAGAATATGAGAATCTAATTTTTTGTTCTGGTTTAAAATGCTTTACTGAACCGCTCTCGCCGTATTTTAATACTATTAATTTTACAATTGTAATTGGTGGTACAAATGTTATTGTTTTTCTTTAACTTGAAGCAAAACTTTTTATTATTTTTTCTTTTCATTCTACAATCGCAACGAAACTTTGCCCACATCCAGTTGATTAATGGTGATATAGCCAAGAATTTGAATTAACTTGGAGTACATATGAAAAGATTTTATTTTGGCAAAAAACAAACATATTCTTATACTTAATCGTTTTAAAACAAACAGTATTTATCTATTGAAGGTTTCGGCAAAGCCATTCAAAAAACAATTGGAGTGTCAAACGAAAGGCAAACTATAAATAATTTATGATTGGCTCTAGGGCAAAAATAATGTAACTAAATGAACCAAACCACCCAAAATTTATTTAACGAAAACTACACTTAAAAAACTTTAAGTGCACTAACCACTTATTACAGGTAAAAATAAATAAAGAGCAGCTTTAATCCTTTTGTCATGATGTGAGCATGACTGATCTATATATGTTTTTTGTTTAAAAATAAATGATGCCCAGATTAACACTTAGTGATAGTTTTAATAGGCACTTAACTTTAATTAACATTTAGTAACCCTGTCTGTTTGAGGATTGACAAAATATCCAAACATCCCCTGATTTACTTTTGAAAACGAAAGATTTAATAATGAACACTTTTAACAAGGATTTTTGTTTTATTGCTCTATATATGTATGTGTGCGTAAATATGTGCGTGTATACATATATAAATTTAAACTAAGATTAATGATTATTCATATGTTGTTGATGTGGAAACCTTAAAAAGCATATAATTACTATTCAACACTTTTTGGTTTTTCCAAAAAAAAGGAGAAAAAAAAGTCATTTTCATTTATGCATACAAACGCACATGTGATGACACTTATAAAAATTGTTTTTAATTTTTCATTTTCTTAAACAATAAACCTCAGTGATTGCTGGGAGTGTGCATCCTTTGTCAAAGGCAATTTATCACTTGTCATTAAAAGCTTTCCTCAATTTTATTTTTACACATATGCAAGTTTAATTATTAACACCAGCATATACTAAGACGCAATTAAATTTTGACTACGATTAATGATTAAACATTTTAACAGTTAAGACTATGAGATATGATTAAGCAAAACCAAAATTAAAAATAAAAAAAAAAAGTAACAAAACATGAAATACAAAAAACAAAAATTCTAAATAAATCTAATGGAAAAATTACTCTAGTCAAGTATTGGAAAGTCAACCCTTTTTGAAAAATCAACTAACTGTACCTGACTTGTTTATTTTCTTTGTTTATTTGAAATCATACCAATAACAAGTATTTAATTATCTTAAAAATGTTTTGCGGGCATTTAATTGCATTTTCGTAAAAGGCATCAAATAGCACTTTCAATTAAATTGGCTGGCATTTTTTCTCTTTCTTAAATCTCTTTAATTCTCTTACTCTATAAAACAATTAAAAGGACAATATCATCTACACACATACACAACTACATCTTTATATACAAGAAGCACATTTAAGTGAGAGGGAAGTTAAGTGCATTTTCAATATGTCCGACTATTTGCCTGTTTGTCTTCTTTTATTGCCCTAAACTAAGTAAGTTGAGTAGTGTGTGGTGGAAACGGAAGTGCATAAGGCTATAAGCTGACTTTGGTAATAGTCCTTGAATGTTTGTTAAAAGCAACTTCTCGTAGACATATCATATTTTACCAGTTAAAATGCAAATAAGTATTTATAAGCGTTAAGAAAACAATTTTAGTAGTTTGATGACTGCACATTCAAATGAAATTCCAATAACTGGGGTAAAGTAAGCAACTTCTAGTTTTAATTGAAAGGTGAGTTGCATATGCAAATTGTATAGTATCAAAATGTAAAGTCATATTTTTACTGTTGCTTCAGAAAAACCAACAATTATACCCAGTTCAATCGTAATAATAGAAGACAAAATGCCTTTCATTTTCCAATATCGATGAGCATCGTCTTTATGATATCGTTTGCATGTCTTCTACAATTGTGGAAATAAATAAATATAGAAAGAATTTAATTTTTGTATTGCTTCTTGTACAGCGAAAATGGCAGAAATCGAACTAGCACTAGTTCCACTAACAAATCATAATCCAGATTTTAACGTTTTTTTTCACACTAAAATCTTTTATTTTCATTTTGAAAAAGTAAAAAACTTATTCTTAGGCTATCCTTTAAGCCATCCCTTAATAATTTGAATTTATAATAACTGTAATCACTCGTATATAGTTAACTTAAACTCTTAGACTAGAGCTTTTGCATCTTCATATCCTTTAGCTTTGTTCTTCTCGTGCAAGAGCAAACATTTTAATGCATTTGCTACGGAAATTGATTTACGAGTTCTTTTCTTTTTAAACAACCAACCAAACAAACTTTTACAAAGAAAACAAATAACTGCAGTGTCTATATAAGAATTCTTTGAATGCGGCAAAGTATACAATGCAAGAATGCTTGCAATCATGATATGACTTGATAAAACAGGGCATAAATTAAGGGTAACATTTGTTTGATTGCCATGTTAATTACGGTTTTGCACTCACAAGTATTATTTACTTTAATATAAATTGATGAGATTACAAAAGTGGCAGGGGTTTCAAAATTATTAAGTTAAAGAAAATATTATTTTATTCAACTGTTAGGTATTTGTTAATGAATTTATTGAAAGCAGTTCTAGATACTGTAGAATAGTTAATTAAAGAAAATAAGAATTGTAAATTTCCAAGCAATAACCCACTCAATTCGTTGGTGTTTGTGAGGCTTTTAAGCACTCTCTTATTAATATCCATAAAATTGACCTTTTTTAAATGTAATTTTATAAATATATCTCATTCTGAATAGGTAAAATATTAAATTCAATAAATTCTATATTTAAAATTTTGAGAGCCTTCAGATGGTTATTAATTTTAGCAATATCGTGTAGAAAAGATCAAAAGAATTGCTTTCGCATAATCTTTCTATAGGAAGTTACTCTGAAAAGTAAGTTGTTTTATAAACTAAAATTTTCCTTTACTAAAAATATAAAGTATTTGTCAGACATATTGGATTATCATCTCATCACAAGAATTCGTTTTCCTAAGGTTAAGTATTTTGTTCAAATTTATTTAGAAACTTTAATTATTTCATTTAAAAAGATTAACAGTGGGGTGGCGATAACACTTTTTAAATGAACATTTGTCTTTTCGATTGCCTTCAAGTATGCAAAAATAATTGATGTTGGCTATAATGAGTGTAGGTCATGTTATTTCATAGTTGGAAAAACTTTCCTCTGCAAATATTTTCGATCTGTTAAGCAGCCTGTCAGAAATTCTTTGTAAACTCAAAAAGAAGAGACACCATTCTTTCTTGCTTTTAATTTTTATAATTTTAAAGATTTCATCTGGAGACTTTTCAGTATTTCGCGCGAAATAGTGAAGACAGTATATTATGCTTAGCACGGAAATAAAATATCTTTATTTCCTCTTTATTAAAATTAAGTGTGTCAAATAAAAATTATAAGTTGAATTTTGGCAGAGGTTCTTGCTAAACGTAATGTTTGTTAAATATTTTGCTATTACTTTTTAAATGCTTTTTTGAATTCATATTTTGACTGAATTTTTGTAATTAAAAATCCCATAACTACTTATGTAATAATACTTTTGCATCGCATTAAGCCTCCTTTATTTATTTTTTATCTTAAATAAAACAAATGTCATCATTTTACTGGGTTATTGCCTATTTGAAAACTGAAATAAGAAATTCTTATATAATTATACATTTAACTTTTTTTTAACTCAAGTGTTATTTTCAACACTTATAAAGAGCTCTTAGAACAATACGTATTGAAAATCAATGAAGTGTAAAAATTGTTCCTTTTACTTTTGCCCCCTTGAAAACTTTAAAAACTTCACACATTAAAAACCAACACTTTGAAATATGTGTCCTAAAATAATTGCTCACACGCCACAACAGGAGCAACAAATCATAATCACATTCCAATTTGTTAGCATAAATATTGAATCAATATGTATTTTAAGGTTTAAGTGGGTGTGTCGTTAATAATTATTCTTTTGCTAAATACCTCAAACGGATAAAATGACTAAATAGCATTGCTTTAAAGATTTTATTTAATAAAAAAAAAATACTCAATATTGAATAAGGACCCTACTACAAAATTGCAGATAACAAACAATATTTTAGTTGAGAAACTTTTTAAAAAAGATATCATTTCAATAATGGAGAGAAATAGACTTAAGACAAATGTATCAAATTCTCCAAAGCTATATGGAGTACCTAAGATCCATAAACAGAATTTTTCCTTAAGGCCTATTTGCTCTTGCATTAATTCCCCGGCCTACGGACTGTATATAACGCATATTCTTAAGGTAATAACAGGACAATCAATATATAATATTAGAAATTCATTGGAATTTAAAGATAAAGCCAAGAAAATAGATATACAAGATAATGATAGATTGTTTCCATTTGATGTAGTTTCACTTTATCCAAGTATTCCTGCAGGTTTAGCTTTGAGAATTATAGAGAGAAAATGGCAGATAATAGAACAAAATACGAATGTTGAGAAGGAATTATTTTTACGTATTCTTAAGTTTTGCATTGAAGAGAACAGCAGAAGTGGGGCTTCCCTATGGGCTCTCCAGCATCTCCGATTATAGCTGATATTGTGATGGAGGAGTTACTAAATTCATGTATTAGTAAAATGCATATTAAACCGAAGATTATCACAAAATATGTTGATGATTTATTTTGTATAACATCAGAAGATGCAGTGGATGATATTTTGCCAGAATTGAATAGTTTTCATCCGGATATTAAATTTACGATTGAAAAAGAGTTACAATCTAAACTTCCACTTTTTAAATATATTGATAATAAGAAAGAGAAATAAGTTAGTGTTTGATTGGTATAAGAAACCAACATCTTCTGGAAGATTTATTAATTTTTACTTCAAACATACGAGAAAAATGATAATAAATACGGCGAAAAATATGATAGACAGAATATTGACTAGAAGTGATAAAAAATTTCATTTGAAGAATAAGGACACAATAAGAGATATACTTAATGACAATGATTTTCCAGTAGAATTACCTAAACGATTAATTAGACAATATGGTAATCATAGGCATAATTTAGGAAATACTATGACCGAACCAAGAATTTATAAATTATTAACTTATGTTCCTGGAATATCAGAAAGATTAAGAAAGTCTAAAATATATGACACTGATAGATATACAATTGCACACAAAACATCTAACACATTAAATAAATTATTTAGCAGTATGAAGGATAATAAGGAAAAATGGAAATATCTGATGTAGTATACAGGATACCATGTGGAGGAAATGACCAGGTGAACTGTGACAAAGTTTATATTGGGACAACAAAAAATAAACTTAAACCAAGATTAGCTGCTCATAAATGTGACCAAAAATATAGGAATATTTCAACACAGAAGACATCCTTATCTTCACATTGTAAGAAATATAATCATTATCCAAAGTTTGATGAAACATCAGTATTAGATAGAGAAAAAAACTACAAGAGACGTTATATGTTGGAAATGTTAGAAATTGTTAATGTACCAAATGTAAGGAGAATAAATTTCAAAACAGACACAGACAATTTAGCGCAGAATTATGGGTACTTAATTCAAAGACACATAATTTGTTATAATTATTTCATAAGAAAGAATTTGTTATTTAGTTTCCGTTTCCTTGTTTTTGTATGTATGTTTAAATATTTTAAATTTTAATTTTTGTATGTTTGTATGTATGAAGAAAATTATTTTATATGTTTTGTCAAATGTTTTTCAAAAAATTTTTCTTTTCAAATTGGTTTAAATTGTTTGTTTTTAAAAAATATAAAAAATAATTTCCTGAAGAAGCTTTCCACAGCGAAATATCGAAAAAAATAAATCGTTATAACTTAAAAGACCGTTAAAAAGATTAAGATTTAATAAAAAAAAAATAATTTTATATTGTTATGACATTTGCTTAAACATATTTTCACTTTTTGAATTTTTGCAATGTATTTCTTATTTTAATTGCTAGAACGCAACGCAAAGTCGGCTCAATATAATTAATAAAGATGTAGTAAGTACGCCAGCGCAGCTTTTTTTATAATGCTGGCTTAAAAATACAGCCATATACATGTTCGGCCAAAATTCTTTATCGCCTCAATATGGCAACATTATTTATGTTTTTGTTTTATTTTTAATTGTTGCTACTGATTACATATTGGATTTAAGCTTAAGCGTCTGCCCATGAAGTTTCAAAAACAACCCAATGTACATAAAAAACACATTACGGTTGAGATACCCTTTAATATTAAGTATTATATTTTGTACATTTTGCTATAGCGATCATATTTCGGATAAACCTTAAATTCTTAAAATATGCTGTTATAGAAGCCTTAGTAAAACTACTTCTTTGATAATTTCAAAAGTTTTTCTGATACGATTTAGGAATAGAGGATAGTGACAGAAAGGCAAATATTGTAACAGTAGAGTTACGTTTTTAACTATTGGGTACGGACCCCATAATTATAACCAATAATAATTTTTAACTCTTTGTATCATAACCAGCAACAAATAGGCTTGTTTCACAAAGTTGCAGTGTTTTATCAGTTATAAATGTTGTCAAGTTGTTTTATTAAAACGAAATAAAGAATTGAATTATCTTTAAAAAGGAATAAATAATTGAAAAGAAATTAAATCATGTTCACAATAAGCTGCTTTTTTGTATTTTTTTCTCTATATTTTTCTCTATGCTATTTGGCTTTGATTGTTGTTGTAAAGATGCATGTACCAATGGTTAAGCGAAGCAAACAGAGACATGATGGAAAAATGTTGAATCTATGCCCAAGGGGATTTGAAAAAAACGTGTATTAAAAAAAATATAGAAGCTAAAGCAGGGAATTTTAAAAATAGAATAAAACAGAACGAGCCTTTATATTGGATTTCTTTTTTATTAAAACAATGACGTTGATTTCATTCTATGTATCATTTGTATAAAAGCTGGTTAAGAAGATATTCGTTAGTGTATTTTTACTTGGTGTTTTAACAACAAAAATAGTTTCGGGAATCGTTGGTCTCCTATATTTAAAGCCGTTAGACCGTTAGAGCCCTAAAAGTCTGTACTGCGAATAACTTTATTGCGAATATCAATATATTTAATATCGGGCATCGTACATCTATAGAATTATTAACAGCAATATTTATAGATTTCATGTAAGTCTCATTGTGCCGACCCGCAGCATTTAGTCAAAGTGTGTATCTATAAGAAAAGCCCTGGAAATACATATTTAGAAAAGAATTTGTATAACAAACGGCATTTACGATGTGAGAAGTTGAGAAAAGGGTACTATTATTAAGTATGTCTGTATGTATGCCTTAAAAACTTACCATACACACCGAACAAATATTGGATTTTCATGAAGGTCTTTTGTATATCGGTTTAAAGATTGATACTAAATATCAATCTTCAAGCCGATAGCCGATGGATGCTATTACTTATTGTATTTTATAATTGTAATTATAATAAATTAAAAAAATTAAATAAAATTAAACAAATTAAATAGGTGCATTAGTAGGCTTTTTGTTAGTATTGTTAATAACAAATACTTTAATAAATTTCTTTTAATTTAATTTTTATTTATTTCAATAAAATGGGTGCAGCGTAGCTTACCGGGCTAAAGCAAGTGTGCATTCATTTGAGTGTGAGTGTAACATCTGTGGTAAACCACACAAGCAAATGTATGTGTTTTAGTTGTTATACTACCTTGTCAAATCGTATTACAATTTATCATTATACTTGTTTTTTTTTTACTCATACCAAACTTTCATATAAAATTTAAATAACGATGAAATTGTTATTACTGCTGGAAAACAAACTAAAACTGAAGTCTTTCAGTTATAATAAAAAAATTAGATTGGAAATTCATAAATTCAAATCAAAATAAAAACGAAAAAAAAGGGAAAAAGGAAAATGCTACTAAAAAAACAAAAAAAAAGCAAAATAACGACAACACATGTCAATGAAATGTTTTTAATATTTTATTGGATTGAGTAAAAGCAAAAACCAATTTAAGGGTTTTAACAAAAAACAAAAAAAAATTGGAAAAAGGGTTACAGTTTTTTCTACCTCTGTAGCACTGTTTGATTGACAGCAAGGAAAAGGCATTGCTGAACTTTATTTGGCCATGTTAAGCCAAAGATGCCGTTAATTGCTGGTCGCATCATATATAGTTCACAAGCTTTTAAGTTGGTCTTAACAACCAATTGTGGTTATTTGGTCATTCACGCACACAAGGACTTAATCGAAGTATTCATATAGTCAGAGAAAAAAAAGAGAAAATGTCAAGCGGTTCAAAAGATAACTTCATTTTGCACCCCAGAATTATTATTCGCAACAAACAATTTAGTTAAAAGTTTATTACAAATGACACAGCTTAATAATAAAATTAATAGAATCTAGAAATGACTTTAATAGTTTTTTGTGGAAATGCTAAAAAATAAATATATTAAATATATGAATTTTTTGCTTTAAGTATTTCTTAATATTCTTGAATTCTTCTCTTTATTATTTCAATGAAAAAAGTTTTTACCTTCTGGTAACCATTTGTTATCACTTTTTTACTGGTCATTTTATAAACTGACATTTTTAACGGACTATTTAAAACAGAAAGACTGTCGACACCTTCTTGTGTTAAAGTCAAGTAAGGAAAAGATTTGTTGAAAGACCTTTTCAAAGAAAACATTCAAACAAACATTGCCTTTCCTCAAAACATTCACTCTACTCCGTTTACTTACTTATTACATTCTTGCAATCCTTGATACATCCAAGACTGTTGCTTTGTATAAGTTATCAAATTGTGAATATCCCTTAGAAAGCCCAAGTAGTTGGTTTATTGAGAAAAAAAAGTGATACAAATTTCAATATTCGTCTTAAAATTCTTAGGAATTTCTTTCATTATTTCTTACTTCGTACACTAAAAATAAAAATTATAAAAGAAAATATTTTTATATTTCAATTTAAGTAATTGTTTTCTTTTCACTAAACAGATTGGGAAAAGTATTTTAATGACAGTTATTGTTGTTGCATTGTGTAGAGAAAAGGTACTCAGCCGTATTAATATTTCAAACATTCGCTTAAGAAATCTAAGAATAAAAAATTAATCAAACTCATTCATTTTTTTTATTTAACACAGTATAAAATTATTATAATAATGATAATTACGAAATGGTTATTTAGTCATATTATCTTTTTACATTGAGAAGAAATATGCGAGAATTATAAAAACATTTAAAGAGTTTCGATAGAGCATAATTTAAGTTTAAATAATGATTTGCTTAATAAATTAATTTAAATATAAATGAAATAAAAGTTAGAAAACCTAGAAGAAATTAGGGGCCGTGAGTGATTTCGGGTATATTTTCCAGATATCCTGTGCTATTTCGCGACAACCTTACAAGAATTTTGCAATTTCTATTGATTAATTTGTGGTTTGCAGTAACTTAACTAAAATCCTTATTCACTTCTCTTGGTTTTTTAGTCGTCGACAATTCACAGTTAAATCTTTCGCTGATCACTCATATTTTTAGGTTGCCATTAAACTTCTCTTTGTTAGTTCGTAGTATACATAGTTTTATTCAATAATAGGATAACCTTTTACCGAGTTTGTTATTTTTTCACAAGGCTATCGTCTAAAATATTCACCGCGGCTTTATTATCAGAATCTGCTGAAGTTAGGAGAAATAATTAAAATTTTTTGACTGGTTTTGAGTTCTGAATAATTGCTTTTATATAAATGATATTTTTATGTAAAATGTGACATTTCATATTTTTATTGTGTATAATTAAATTTTTTCTTATTACTTACAATTTAGAAAAGTACTTTTAGATTATAAAACAAATATTTAGAATTAAAAATTTTATTTCTCAGAAAATCATAAAAATTAAACTTTTTGATGATCCGAAGTTTTCAAGAAATAACAATTGATGTGTGTTTCTGAAGCGAAATAATTAAAAGTATTTCTAATTGCTTAAACAAATTTCCGTATTAAAAACAAAACTTAAAAAAAAAATATATACAAAATATCCTATTTTTATACAAAAAAAAAAGAAGAATTTTTATTGTCATTAAATCCCATTTGGCATTTGTAGCCAAATTAAAACTGGTCGTAAAAAAATTATGAAAAATTTACACTTGAAGTCATAAAAAAATGATTTTATAGTCATATTTTTATAGGTCGTTTTCCTTGCAACAATAACAAATATTAATATAAACAATAAAAAACTAACCCCTTCAATTAAATTTTCCTAAGGCTGGCCCATCAAAATATTAAAACATTTTCATAATTTCTTAAATTTTATTTTCATATTAAGCTCTCGGTGAAGACAGTTGGAATGAGTGCGAAAGATAATAAAATTGTTGCTCTGTTTACAGTAAGCAATTTTAATTACCGTTAAAGTATAATGGGATTTCTGATTAACCCCTTTTGTTTAATGTTAACTGTATACAACAATCTGCTTACAATAAATTGTGCGATTGAGAGCTGAGCCTGAAGGCAAAATGTTTTAATTATTCAACAGAATTCGTCAAAATATTAAAAAGGAATCAACTCTCAAAGTCAAAGTAAAAGTAAAAGTTTTATTTGTTTTGCAAAGTGATAAAACATAATAGAAAATATATATTTATATATAAATAAAAACAACAGCAACAGCAATAATGTTTACTATTAACTGTCTGTTTTTGAAATTTATTTATGTGTCTAAACAGATCCATCTGAATAACGAAAGACAAAAAAAGGAACCATTTTTGCAATCCCATCTGTTTTAGTTGTTTCGTTTCGAGGTGACCAAGGGTATAATTTTAAAGATTGTTTGTTTTGCTATAAAAGTTACAATAAAATGTTATTAAAAAACTCTATATAAAAAAAAAAACATTAAATGAATGCATTCTTAAATGTTTAGAAACATTAAAATGCCATAAAAGAAGTTTTCTTAGAAAAAGGGTGATCTATTCTATTTTGTTTTCTAAATAGAAATTTAGAATATAAAACCCTTTTTGATGTCCAATTTAATTTTATTAAAGATCTTAAGTAACAAATGTATTCACTTAACTCACTTCAACCAGTTTTTGTTTTTACGGTTTCATTTTATTTTATTTTTAATTTTTTTTTTTAATTTAATTAAAATTCATATTGTTGTTGTCTGCTGTGGAAAACATTGTCTGTAACTTGCTTACGGAAAGGTGAAGTTGCAAAAACTTTATCACGTCAAAAAAAAATGTAAAAAGGGAGAAAAAAAATTAATAACAATGAAACTATTTAAAGAAAATACAAAAGTTTAATATAAACTGCAATTAAATGTCATTCTGCATGTTTTCGTTGCCACAAAAAATTAAAGGGACTTTTTTTTTTTAATTTTGACCTTACAAATTAAAAGTTGTTAGAATTGTTTACCCAGTGAAGCTAATTAAAGAGTGTCAAAGAAAATGGAGTTGAAATAACGAAGGAAAATTACTGGTAAGGAATTAAACAAGACTAGAGGAAATGCAATGACTTTATTTAAAAGAAAAACTTTTTTCAAATGATTATTCTTAAAAAGGCAAATTTGTGTACTTTTTATATATTTTGTAAATTTAGGGAGATTAAGACCAAGTTGCTTAGTATCTAAATAATTGGAATACTATTTTATCTGATACTTGCCCTACAAAGAATACGTTTCCTACCAGCATCACGAAGATGTATAAGTACGCAAATTTATTATTATTATTGTTATTATTATTATTTATATAAGTATTAATCTTAAAAGTGGTCTTTTTAAATAAATTGATAACAAATATTTTCAATATTTCGCTTTCCTGTGGAAAGCTTCTTCAGGAAATTGTTTTTTATAAAAACAAAAATTATTAACAATTTGAAAAAATTTTTTTAAAACAATTAACAAAAATATTACTTTTATTTTTATTCGACCTTTTTTTAAATTTAATTAAATATGAAATAATCTTTTAACGGTCTTTTAAATAATTTAACGATTTTATTTTTCTCGATATTTCGCTTTTCTGTGGAAAGCTTCTTCAGGAAATTATTTTTTATATTTAACAAAAACAAAAAATTATAAAAATTTGAAAAGAAAAAATTTTTTGAAAACATTTGACAAAACATATAAAATAATTTTCTTCATACATACAAACATACAAAAATTAAAATTTCAAATATTTAAACATACAAAAACAAAGAAACGGAAATTAAATAACAAATTCTTTCTTATAAAATAATTATAAAAAATTGTATGTCTTTTGAATTAAGTACCCATAATTCTGCGCTAAATTGTCTGTGTCTGTTTTGAAATTTATTCTCCTTACATTTGGTACATTAACAATTTCTAACATTTCCAACATATAACGTCTCTTGTAGTTTTTTTCTCTATCTAATACTGATGTTTCATCAAACTTTGGATAATGATTATATTTCTTACAATGTGAAGATAAGGATGTCTTCTGTGTTGAAATATTCCTATATTTTTGGTCACACCTTTGACCAGCTAATCTTGTTTTAAGTTTATTTTTTGTTGTCCCAATATAAACTTTGTCACAGTTTACCTCGTCATTTCCTCCACATGGTATCCTGTATACTACATCAGCTATTTCCATTTTTCCTATTTTATCCTTCATACTGCTAAATAATTTATTTAATGTGTTATGTGTTTTGTGTGCAATTATATATCTATCAGTGTCATATATTTAAGACTTTCTTAATCTTTCTGATATTCCAGGAATATAAGTTAATGATTTATAAATTCTTGGTTCTGTCATATTGTCTAATTAATCGGTTAGTTAATTCTACTGGAAAATCATTGTCATTAAGTTTATCTCTTATTCTGTCCATATTCTTCAAATGAAATTCCCTTTATCACTTATAGTCAATATTCTGTCTATCATATTTTTCGCCGTGTTTATTATCATTTTTCTCGGATGTTTGGAATAAAAATGAAAAATTCTTCCAGAAGATGAAGATGTTGGTTTCTTATACCAATCAAACACTAATTTATTTCCCTTTCTTATTATCAATATATCTAAATATGGAAGTTAAGATTCTAACTCTTTTTCAATCTTAAATTTAATATCCGGATGAAAACTATTCGATTCTGGCAAAATATCATCCACTGCGTTTTTTGAAGTTATACAAAATAAATCATCTACATATTTTGCGATAATCGTCGGTTTAATATGCATTTTACTAATACGTGAATTTAGTAACTCCTCCATCACAATATCAGCTATAATTGGAGATACTGGAGAGCCCATAGGGACGCCCTCCTTCTGTTGATAAGTCCTATTATCAAATTAAAAATACCTGTTGTCTTCAATGCAAAACTTAAGAATACGTAAAAATAATTCCTTCTCAATATTCGTATCTTGTTCTATTATCTGCCATTTTCCCTCTATAATTCTCAAAGCTAAACCTACAGGAATATTTGGATAAAGTGAAACTACATCAAATGGGAACAATCTATCATTATCTTGTATATTTATTCCCTTGGCTTTATCTTTAAATTCCAATGAATTTCTCATATTATATATTGATTGTCCTGTTATTACCTTAAGAATATTCGTTATATACAGTTCGTAGACCGGGGAATTAATGCAAGAGCAAATAGGCCTTAAGGGAAAATTCTGTTTATGGATCTTAGGTACTCCATTTAGCTTTGGAGAATTTGATACATTAGTCTTAAGTCTATATCTCTCCATTATTCAAATGTTATAGTTTTTTTTTAAAAGTTCATCAACTAAAACATTGTTTGTTTTCTGCAATTTAGTAGTAGGATCCTTATTCAATATTGAGTATTTTGCAGAATCGTTATTATTATTATGTTAAGCTTATTCATGTGGTTGTTAAATTCTACGACATGGTAAACACATAAGAGGCATGTTATTAAATGGCGGATACATTCTCTTCAATTACTATTGAAAAATACCGAATTGAGAAAAACAAATTAATATAAATAAAAATTAAAATGTTCAATTTTTTTTTGTAATTTATAAGAAATTTGGCCGTTTTTAGCGCACTATAAGAGAAGAATAAATAAGCTTGAAATAAGTTGGTAAGTAATGTAATTAATTTATTAGAAAGTACTTACTAAGTTCATAATTAGAAAGTGGTGTTAAAGCTATAGCTTACATTTTTACAATTAATTTACATTGGGGACAGCGTTAGAAAAATGTTTATCCAGCGCTGAAATATGTTTTCCAACGTTTGACAAGAAACTAATAAATTTTTGCTTCAAAAGATATAATTTTATAAGATTTTTAAACGGGTTTATCGTTCTGCTTTAAATTTCGTGTACTTTACATCCTGCATGACTTACTAAAAATTACGAGTTTTCTTTTCCGTTTTTAATGTTAAATACAATAAAAATAAATAAACAGAGGGCACCAACACCAACAAAAGGCAAACATAGAAAAAAAGACGCCGTCTTGTCTACATAACAAAATGATAAGAATACTTAAATAAGACCTGTTTGCTAAAATAGCTACTTTTTTCTTGCTAAACCTACAAGAAATGAAAATTCTTCATAGAATTAATATTTTTTTTATTCTTTTGCTTAAGACTTTAACAAAAAATAAAATAAAAGAAAAGAAAAGCATTAAAAAATATTTTAACAATGCGTTACACATTGCAATAGATACATAAACTTATACTCTAGAAAATACTGATTCACACATACAGATAACAGCAACAATAAAATGAATCCTTGTGCAAATTATTGCTTCCTTATTTTACATACTTTTCTGGTATTTTTTTATTTATTTATTTTGTTTTTTTTTTTTGACAGATGCATTTATTTTTATTTAAATAATTTTTATGGTCGTAAATTACATAACCAAAGATATTGAATTTCATGATACAAAAAAAAAAATATATAAAAAATAAAGCTGTAATAAGATTGAGTGAATGGTTCGTTCGTTGAATGATTGTTTAAATTGGCTGTTGGTTGTTGCTTGCTTTGTATTGACTTGGCTGATGTGTATAATGGTTAACAATAAAATATGATATCTTTACTTTTAACTGTACCACCACTCACTTATACTAACGTTATTGCAAACGTATATACATACATACACACAAGCTTATTTAATAATGAAAAATCAGGATAAACGTCTGGCTTATTACACTGCTTGCGTTATATTGTTGTATGCAACAAAAGATTCTGTTTCATTTGGTTCTTGAATACATTTTCCTTCTGATTTAACAGAGCTGTGAAAATATTATATTGAAGATAATAAAAGCAAATAAGAAATAAATAACAACGAGTTAAAATATCTATTTGATCATGTTAAATTTTTAAAAGCACCAATTGTACCATACACACAGTTTTTGGGTTTTTAAAAGCTGAAACTTTTTGTGATTACATGGACAAAAAGTACTTCAAAAATGTATATTTACATTTGTTTAATTAAAAGTTTATTTCTTAAAATAAAAAATTTCTGATCCTTATTTTAAGACTACATAATAATCAACCTGTTAACTGCTCTCTTAATGGTTGTGTTATAACTATAATGTTAAATGTTAATATATCTTATAAAAAAATTTATTTGATTTAAGCTCAGATCTTAGATTTGGTTAAGGTTGTCTTGTAAATTGCTTAAAAAATGCTTCTTGTAAAATAAAAAGTACCTTTACTCGTCTTGTTCTAATTTTTATTTTCCTGGAAAAATCGAGTTTTAGTAAAAATTGACTGTCTACTGTTTAATAAAAATTTATTTTAAAATTTCATTTCATATATTAACCTCAGAAAAAATTTATTTGGTTTTCTACTGAAATTTAGCAAATTTTTCAATTAATTCAATTATTTATTTGTTTTTATTTTATATATTTTGCTAATAAGAAAATTGTTTTTTCCTTTTTTGATTAATTAAAAAATTTTATCAATTTGAACCTCAATAAAACCAGTTCGCTCGTCTTCAAACTCATAACTTTTCTATAGGAAAATAACGACTGATTATTTGCCTGAAAACAAAAATTTCTTCAGCCATAATTTTTCTGTAAAAAATTTTTATTTTTCATTTCAAAATTTCGCTTGAAGCCAAATTAAACGTAGAAATTTTTTTTATGCTTCAAAGTACAAATGAAAATTTTTTGCAGAGTTAATACACTATTATTGCTTAAGTACGATATCTTTTAGAATTTTTAATGCAATATAAAGTTCATTTATTATATGAATTAACCAATGAAAATGTGAATATTCTTCTGCTTGCTCCTTAAACCAACATAACGCACGTTTAATGGATGTAACGAACATCCGCTTCCTGTTCAAATGTCTTTTACTGCGTGTGTATCAAGCTGAAATTGGTTCAAATTAATCCAGCAGTTTTTGTTGTTATGTTATTAACATTTCTTACGGCTTTTTCTTAAAAGTTGGTTAAATAAAATTTGATAATAGTAAAGTAAGCAATTGTAATCTTAAGCTTAAAAATTTTAATTTAAAATATATAATTTTTTTGGGTTTATGATTCCATTAAGGCGAAATTAGTTATGGGAAGTGCTGGGTAGTTTTATAGCATAAGAATGTATATGAATATGAATATTTAAAATAAATCAAGTAAATTGAATACAGTTTTTAAAAGTTTTTCAAAAGCTTCATGTTGATTTTATGAAGAAAAGTTTTCCTCTGCTGTAAAAATTGTTTCTCTTTTCATTATTGTTATTTAAGTTTAAGTACAACAGAGTATGTGTGAGTGTGTGTATTGTATTTAATTAGTATATAACATTTTCAAAGTAATTTGGTGCATTAAGAAATTAATTTGTAATATAAAACTTCTTTTTACAAAAAGGGTTTCAATTACTTAAACGTCTCATTCAGATTAAGTAAACTAATGAATATTTATATTAATATTAAAATAAACTGTAACTTGAAAAAAGTACCTACAAGATTTTTCTCGAAGAAAAATCGTGGATGTAGAGGGGGTCGTTGAAAGTTTGTATGATGTGGTTAATTTCTTACAAAGACTCCCATTTTCTTTATAAAGAGCTTTATGAAACAAAGGCAAAAAACATAAAACCTACAATGCAATTTAAATAAACCACAGCAAATAATGTGACTTTTAGCAATTCAGGGGGCTTAATATGACCATAAAATGGTCTTAAATCAAAGTATAAAATAATACTTCAAAATATAAAAGTAAACAGGACAATAATTAAACAACAACAACATCAAAACATTTGCTGCTAGACTACTTAACAACATAAGAACCTCCATAACAGTCAGCGTGATTACTTTCGTATACAAACAATTTAAATAAAATCAAATGTTTATGTGTTCATGTCTTTAGTTGTTGTATTAAGTTATTTTATGATATTTAAACAAGACTTAGAGAGCATTTGTGATTTATGAATACTATGTTAACATTTTACTCCTTCACTTTTTACGCTTTTCTCACAAAGAAAACAGATATGTATCTATCTGGTCTTAAGAGTTGCCGCATTTCTTCACGTTTTTGTTTTATACGGCAACTGTTATTGCGTGTTTATCAATATTTGTATTGCCTTCAACTATTTTAACAATGATTTAATTACTTTTAATTTTCTCTCATAACAATTGGTGCCCCTGTAGGCTAATAGGCAGTGTAGTAGCTTGTCAGTATGGGGGTTGTGGGTTCGTTTCCCAACGAAGAACTTGGTTTTTTTTCACTACAAAAATAAAAATTGACTGTCGGTGGAGCTGCTCAGCGATTAAGGCATATAGTCACTGATCGCTGTGCTGTCTTATACGGCAGTTAATTTCCGACTATCCTTCTACTTTCACTACCTGTTTCATCTCTTCTCTATCCCTTTCCTAAAGAATGTAGAGGAATACGTAAAGGAATTAAAAACCAACTTCGGAGTAATATTCTACGGAAGATATGTCGACGATATCATATGTAGACTAGAAGGAAATAACGATGAGCAGATTCTGGATTACTTGAATGGAAGGCACAAGGACATAAAATTTACAATGGAAAAGGAAGAGGAGGGGAGAATTAATTATCTGGACCTAACGATCAAGAGGAACATAATCTCGAACAGAATCGAATATGAAATATACAGGAAACCATCAGCAACGGACACAATAATACAAAACTCTTCAAATCATCCCCAGCAACACACAAACGCAGCAATCAGGCAGTTAATAACAAGACTCGAGAGAACACCACTAACACGGCAAATGTATATGAAGGAAATGGAAACAATATACACCATATAGGAAAACAACGGATACAAAAAGCGCCTCGTAGATAACATCAAGAAACAAATTGAAACGAACAAAGAACAGGAGAAGGAAGGAAGAAAATGGGCTACATTAACACATATGGGAAAATCAACGTACAAACTAGCGAAATTCTTTGGAAAACACAACATCAATACCGCATTCAGAACAGGAAACCATCTAGGCAGAATACTACGGAATAAAACAACCGAGGCAAATATACTAGACAAACAAGGAGTGTACAAATTAACTTGTACATGCCATTATAGCTACATCGGACAAACAGGACGAAAAATTAAGACCAGATTTAGGGAACACATTAGAGACTATAACAAAAGACTACGAGAACCAAAATCGACTCCAGAATCAAACTTCGCGAACCATATATTTGACGACGGATGTACACCAGGACATATTAGGACAACGGTTAAACTGCTTCACACACAGCACAAGGGAAGGAGACTAAATGTATTGGGGAACATGGAAATATACGAACAAGGAACATTTGACGGACGAATGATAAATGAACAAATAAACACTGCTTCGGACACAATACTTGACCCGTTGGAACATTTTTACTGGAAAACAAACACTACACCGGCACAAAAACGTTACGCAGGTGCGCAAGACCAAGGCAATAAAGAACATCATAAACGTACAATTACAGATTATTATGTCACATAAAAGAGGGAAAAAGGAAAAAACCCAATGGGTTCACACATAGACAAAAACGGACAACAAGCATGATCGTAAAGGAATTTAGTTAGGAAAGAAGACGAATGAAAAAGGGAGCGACAAATTAGGTAAAAAGAGACAAACAAAAAAGGAGAGAGAGAGATGTAGGCAAAAAAAGACAGAAAGTGACAAACGCAATAACATGAAGGGAGACACGAACTATATACACAAAACTGACAATAGAACGCAACTAGTACGAAAAGAACACTGAAGATGGCAAACAGCCGAAACCGGTTTGTTCACAAACCAAATTTGACGAGGGACGACGGAAAACCGTACCCAAACAAAAGAAATGTAGCACACGGTACTTGACTAAATAGGCATTGTTGCCTGAAGTGCTACTTCTCTTTTAATAAAAAAAAATTGTCTTGATCACATAAAGTTACAGAAAATATTAATGTACAAAATCCAAATAAGCAACTTAAATTGAGTATTCTAAATAAAGATTGCAAAAGTAATTTTAATTGTTTAAAATACATAACACAACAATCCATTGATTTTTGACACTCCCTAAAGTATGCCTTGGTATATGTATTTAACTATCTAATCAAAACAATTATTTTAAAAGCATCTTCAAGTGTAATAAATATTTAGATTTAAACAATTTCGAGAATGGACGATAGAAATAAAAAAACAGCTATTAAATTTTGTATTCTATTTTCAACTTAATTTTATTATAAATCTCAACAATGCAGAAATTGCACATACAACATCATTTCAAATTATTTTAGACGCCATAACTCTAAAACTTAAATCTACATCTATTGCTAAAAACACATACGATATTTTTAATGACTTACAAGTCTCCATTAAAATCTTTGGTAGCAAAATGTACTTTTGTTTGCATTTCAGCTGTTACAGCTGACGACTATTAAAACGAATCGTTTTATAGTCACATTTTTATGATTCGGCTGCAAATAAATGTTACGTTCTTTTTGCGGCTCCTTTTAGTTACTCGTACATGAGGATGATTTAGGGATGGTTTACTTCGGCTAGCAGAATATAATTACCTTGGAAGCTTAATTTAATGTATTTGAATATAAGCGGTTGCTGGTTGGTACCTTAAAAAAGCAAAATGTAAACTATTAAGAACTTTTATGATCCATTTTATTTTAAATATAAATACTTTACTTAACAAATAAAAACGAATTACAAATGGACAGCAATTTAAGTAATGAATTTAAGATTTGATACCTTTTCATTATGGTTAAACAAGTTTAGCAAATCGTTGCTTGCATTTGCAGCTTAAAAATGAAAGCATTTTTGTAAAAATATTTATTTGTATTTAGCTGTTACTAGAAAAGTAATTCCCAGTATCCCAGGTAATCTATTAGGGCTTTAAGTTCAGATAGTCAGCTACATAGTTGTTAATGTATGTAATGTACTATGACGGAATTTTGGTAAAATCTAATATTTTTGGTTGTTTGATTTAAATAGCACTTTAATATTTATATTGTATGATGATGTTGCTTGTACTATTTTAAGACAACATTAAAATTCAAAGGCTTAAAATTATAAACAAAGTTTTTATAAAACTTTATATAAAACCATAAAACTGGTTTTATCCGCAAGCTGAAAACACAGCAATTTTAGGTTACACCGAAAACAATTCACCGTTTACCTTGAATTAATAAAAATACGTCTATTAATATTAATAAAAATACGTCTATTTCCTTTGTAAAATTTGAAATTCTTTGAGGAACTAAAAATGTATTTCAGGTTTACATTCCGATTCATTTTGATTGTATGCTATTTCAGCGAAGGCTGGTCGATCGATTTCCATTTCGACAAACTAACGAATTAAAAAATTTTCATTAATCTAAATATCGGTAGAATATCAAAGTACAAAGCGTTAAAATGCGACAACTTAAAAGAAAAAACATAAAAAATTTAAAATTAAAAGTGTTTTTAACCGAAAAAAATTTTTTTTGCTGGGGGGAGCCACTTTAAAGAATTAACAATTCTTTGAGTTTTGTGATATGCCTGATAGTTTGTTCATTAATAGAACATAAAGCTGCGCTGAATAGGAAAATTTCATGTGGCGCTTGAAAATAATTACCGAACCTAAGATCGATATCTAAGGACAATAGCGATTTATAATTTCAATTTTTAATTATAAAAAATTGCTGAGCTCATTGGCTGTTGTAATGTTTTTTGAATTTACTCTTTGCTCTTCCCTCACCCTTAAATTGTTTTGTAAATATTGAATTTTTAACAAAAGATTGGGTTCACAGATATCACGGTATAACATTTGTTTGCAAAAATTATGTCAAACCAATAATACCTTAAATCATAACAGCAGTCTTATAGAAAAGTTCCTGTCAAAATGTTTTAACAATGATACCGCAAAAACCATACATTCAACATGCAACAGTCAAAAATGTTGCCAACTACTTATAAACCATACAATTTAAAGAAACAATACCAGCAACAACAATGCAACTGCCGTAACATGCAAATGTTTAGATAAACTTTATTGCCAAAGCCGGAAACGGAAATTCAAAAGTATATTCGGAGTTAAAAATGATATTTAAATACTAACAATAACTAAAGTTTTCGTTATTTAAACAAAGTATTACATATGATAAAATGAAAACAAGAATCGTCGTGTACATTGTAAATTAATTTTTAAACACGTACCAAGACTTAAAATAAAATATTATTTTTTCTTTCTTTCTTCGAAACAATTAAAAGATAAAGTTATAAATTTTCTATTTATGTTATTTTAGTTATGGAAATTGACACATCTTTTATGTACTTGAATAAATTTAACAACCACAAAGTTGTAAAATATTATCTATGACTATGCACTCGTTACGATGAATGTAATTGAGTAAAAGCAATTTTACAGCAAAATTTAATACAAAAATCTAAAGTAAACATACACAATCAAATATAATGAAACTGCATAGAAATTGGTATAAAAGCAGTGCTATTGTGAAGAAAAAAATAACTGAATAGTATAAATAAGTTCGTTCATTATTCTTTTACATGAGCAAAAATCACACATTCAAAAGCTTCAAAAAATTTAGTACCCATTTGATATAGAATTCTAAGTAAACTTGTAGGCCACAAAAGGCTTTATTATGACGAATAAAATTAAAAGAATCGGATTTGGCAAAGTTCGTTAAAACAGAGAACATTATACGGCATTGATCTGGTAATAGATATACAAGTTAATAATGTCGATTTTTCGGATGAATTATTCGAAATTTTATTGTCCATCGTTAGACACTATTTTTTTTACCATTTTTATGGCAGCATATCGATTCCATAATAGCATAAATCAAGCCTATATATAATACCTTGTTTTAAAGTGAAGCGTATTCCAGTAAGGTCGTTCTGTATCGAACGAAATAAATGGTAGACAGAAGAGGCAAGTTCTGGGCTATAAAACAGTTGAGCAAAACTTCCCACCACTGTTTTCTAAATAGGTTTTGACCGATATTGCATCGTCTGACCAGATTTCAACAGCTCACGCTTAATATGGAGCATTACCTTGGCATCATGGATACTCTTTGCCGTTGATTTAACTTATTGGCTGGCCTTTACATATGACGCTCGGGATTATTCTAATGCATTCAATTTTGTGCACCAGTGCACAATAGTATGCAAAACTTGCTTCTTTTTAGCATTCAAATATCAATGTGCAAAATCACCTTTCAATGTCTTCCGGCTTCTGGCCGTATAACAGCTTATTTCCTTGCTTTTGAATAAATACTATCGCTCGTGTGACAATGAAAATGCAAGTTCTTATTGCGTTTGACAATAATTTCCATCGAGTAATGTCTCCAGTTCATCAAAAAAAAAAAAGAAAATTTATAAGAATTCCCCTCAAAACATCTATCTTAGGCATATTATAATGGCGATTGAAAAAAAATTATTTGGCGTTTATGGAATACTAAATTATAATGAAAGATGTTTACCCTCCAAAATACCATATTTGTTATTATTGACACAAACCATATATCGACCAAATCGACATTATTTACTTGTATACTAGCAGACGTCTCTTGGGAGTTATGTATGTAATTACATATGTACAATAGTAAGCAAAATAACATGAAAGTACCATACTAAATTACGATACGCAAACAATAAACAAAAAATGGAACTTTTTTCTTTCATTTTCAGTACTTTTTTCGGAATAAAGAGTATGACATAGTAAACCTAATTTTAAAAAATTCAACCTAATTTAAAATTTTTGAAGTTATTATGACCCAAAGTATTTGAACAAAGAAAGACCAGAAGTGTATAATGGTCATATAAAATTTACTTTTTGTTTTAAATTAGTTAGGGCAAATCAGTAACGCGAATAGGATGTCAATAAGTCTAAATAAAAAATGCGGTGAAGTCTTACATTGACTATAAATTTACCGCGCGTTTTTTATCTTTTATTAAGGCAAAAACCATTCTTCTGATTATATTTTCATTTCTGATATTGTAGGCACTCATTGTCCATAAAGAATTCATTATTAAATACCTCCACTTATTTGTCAGTTGCTCCAAACTAGAATGTCTAACTTTTCATACATATTTATATGTAACTCAGAAAATCTAGGGCAGTTGGGCCACAAATGCCACCTAACTTATCTGCGATTTATTGCAATGGTTTAGCCATTCAATTAGATGGGTTACAGTTTACGAGTGGCAGTGTTTCTATCTCAAATAGAGATATTTGAATACGTCAGAAACAATATCGTTTTTTATCAGCTGTTGCTGCTTCCATGTCGGTTAAAGTTTATATGATTTCTTATACAAAAAACGGGTGCACACCAGACTAAAAAAATATTTTGAATAAGATAGCTTAAGAATTTAGCTACATATGCATGGAGAATAAATATTGCTATTTTGTGGCATAGAAAATTAGTATGTCGAATTAATCGTTGAATATAATAAAAAACGATGTATGTTATGCCCAGTTTTTCTCGGCTTACTAAACTTCGTTTGTGGCTTTCTATCGTATCACTGATTGATGATGATTGGCATTGACACCAAACTGATACGGTACTGATATGGCGCTGCTTCGTGTGAACAGTGATTGCTTTTGAAGTCTATTTTCATCAATGGCTTACTTTACCTTTTATCCGCATTCAGCTAGTTTTCATCAATATTAAATGTTTCTTTTTTTCTTTTACATTTTTTTGGACATGAATAATAAAATGTGTTTTCATCAATGCATCTTCATCAATTCCACAATTTTCTTTCTTTTTCTATGAAAAGTCTACGTAAAATGTTCCATATATTTTCGCCTATGTATGTGTAAAACTTTACGGTTAAATTTAGCTACGAAATAAAACCGTATATGACAACTGGTATTGATACAAAATCCTTGGCATTTCATTAATTGATTTTGTTGTCATGCACTTTCTTTATGTGTTTTAAATGTGTATGTGTTGTTATAATAACAGGATTTTATTACATTTCAAATGGCTACCGAAACAAAGTTCGCAATGAAAGAATTTCATAAAATAAAATAGAAATTTTATTTGTTAATATGTATATGCATACGACACATATAGCACACACATACAAACAAACAAGTATTTTGAGTACTAAAGCAAAACTAATTTAATTAACCAGTATTTGCCAACTAATTAAATTTTTTGTCAACTATCAGCAGGGCAAAGTATTTTTACTCATGTGCGTTAGTGAGTGTTAGTGAGTTACGTCTATAGAAATATTTATTGAAAAATTTCAAATTCCACAAACATATAAATTTTAGTTAAATTTTTTATGAAGAAATAAATTCATTTTTATGAGATTTTAAATACTTTTTTAATATTTTATTAAAATCCATAAATATTTAATATTTAATAAAATATTAAAAGTTGTTTTTCTTTTTGGTGGTAAAATCGTTTTCACACATTTCAAGCTGCCATTTTCACATAAAAGTTTTCAGGACAGAAGGAAGGGGTGTAAAAATATTTAAATTTATGACTTTGAAAAACTACACATCTGTGTTAGTGATGAATAATTTTGATTTCCAAATGCAATTTATGGGTGTTTTTTTATTTATCTCTGTTATTGTTTTTATGGTTTATTTTTGAAGAAACCAATTGCCAATATTTTATAGTTTTCTATATACGATTTTTTATAGCCAAGTTGTGTGCAGCCAGAGAAAAGAGTCATAAAATATTTTTAGTTTAAATATTGCAAATGTATTTGCATTTTTTGTTTTTTTAATTCATTAAATAAATGCAGAATGACTAATGTGTCACTATGTGACAAATATGTAAAAATATTAATGAAAAATGGGATGTGCGTGGTTGTGTGTGAGATCGATAATAGTTTTAGAATGTTTCTAGCTTTCAACCAGTTATTGTTTGTTAAAGGTGTGAAAATAATATCCTAAAGCGGGCTTCCCATGTGCATTTTTTCAAAGACCGCAGTTCTAAATTTAATCAGCTTCCTTTAATATATAAATATTAGTTACTCTTGTAAAACATTAATTTTTAAGATATAATCAGCAAAATGTTACCATCCATTTTACTATTAATTTTTAATATTATTAATATTAAGTTAATATTTCTGAAATTATTAGAAATTATAAAAATTAGCAAATTTACAGAAAGAATGCTTAAATTTTTTAACTTGTGTTGTTAACTTTATTTAAAACTGTTTATTATTTTAATTTAATGCAGCACTTTATTTAAGCTCAAATTCTGTCTTACCCCTATGAGCGACAACGTTTGTGCTAAACTGCATTAAGTTACTAATTTCAATAATTTTAGTTCTTGAAAATTCATATCCAAAAATTTCAGTGCTTTTCGCCAATAAAAATGTGGCAGGCAAAGTGTGGCAAGAATATTATCGCATAATATGTTTAAATTGCAGAAATGGAAAATTGTAGTTAACACGAATACATTTTAATGCTGTACATTAAAATTTTAATTTAAAGTTATGTTTACGGACATAAACAGATGCACACACACACGCACAGCTAAAAGTACAAAAGTTGTGAGGGTAAATGCTATTTAAGAGGCAAATATTAAAATCAAAAAAATATAAAAAAATTATATATAAAATGAAAGACAGAAACAAAAATTATACGCAAGTGAATATGTAACAATTTTGCATAGTAATGCAACAATATTATATGCAACACAATTTTCAACATACTCATTCACTCAGATACACAATATATCCCAGCCAACCATTTAGTGATACTTCAAAAAAAGCTTAAACGAGTAATCAACTATGGAGATCTTTATGTCTACTCCTTTTATTGGCTCACGCTGTGCTTTGTTTATTGTGCTCTATTTATTATGACAAATATAACTCTTAAACATTTTTATTTACGAGCTTTACAGAGCATGATGTCGTCTTTAGTATTTGTAAGTATAACGTCCATATTTGTATGTACCAAAAAATGCGATTTTTAAATTTTGTTTCAAAGACCAGCTCACTATGGGATAAAATTTGCAGAAACAGCTAGAACAATATGCAAATCAATACGTAGTTTTTTGTAATTTTTTCTGTCTGTCATAAATAAAACTACTGAAAAACAACTTTTTTTTTAAATTAATAACAAAATCTTTCAAAGCCTACAACCTAGAATCAGAAACTAGTTTTTTTTAAATTAATTCGGAGTTCTTTAAAATGAACCCGTTAAATAGAAAAAAGGATCATTTTTAAAGGTTTTTAAATTGTAGCCGATTATTTCTTTACTCTTTAAGAGTGTAAATGCTTTGAGAAATCAGTCAGCAAAGTTTCAGTTCTAATTCACTTGGTTTGCTGGGATGTGACGAAAACATGAGGATTTGTATACTGAATTGCGAAAAATCTTAACTGGCTTTAAAAACACACTAGAGTATTGTTAACAGAGAAGCAGACGAATATACCCTGATTTAGTTAAAATCTAGAAAAAAGGAATACTTAAATGAAATTTTACAAAATCGAAGTAAATTTGTTCACTTTTTAGAAACTCCACTGTAAGTTTTCAAACATTTCCCTATTTTCCATTGATAGTTAAATGTGTATTTATGTTTGTGTTTAAAACTTGAGGTTTTACAGGGATAAATATGTAAACTTGTATAAATAAATGTATAGTTGACAAAACTTTTGGTTAAAACAAACAAAAAAGGATTCACAAAAAACCTTTCAAAGTTTTCGTTGGCAAAACAATAGTGTTTGATACGAGAGAAAATAAAATAGGGGGAAAACAAATATCATAGTTATCGTTGCATATATTAAGGGGCCAGTGCATTAAATGCAAATGTTGCATTCGTTATAGGTGTTGTAAAATTTTATACATTTTTTTGTTACACAAACTGGCAAATGAATGTAAATCCAAATATAAAGTTTTTGTGTGTTTCTGCATCGTGTTGTTGCTTAAATTGTATGTGTTATTTAAGTAATTATTTTTTTAACTTAATTTAAATTTATGTAAATTACAAAAATATGTAAATTTATTTATTTAATAAAGTGTCAACATGTTTTTATTTATTTGTATTTTACAACATGTGCTACATACTCACACACACGCACACACACAGACACCATTGCTTACCATTGCATTACTTTAAAAACATGCCCATGTAACAAGTAAAATGTAACTAATTAAAATTATTATTTGTTCTGCTTTTTATGTATGTGTTTGGTTATTAATAATAGCTGTCATAATTAATAATTTTTTCCTTTTTTTCCGATACTGTGTATTTATTTCTATTGGTTTAATATGAACTCTTCTCTAAATATTTGCTGCATGCTTTTTGTTAATAATTTTATATTGATTTTTAATTAATTCTTATTAAATGTTTTACGTTTATTAATAAAATAATAGGTTTGCTAATTAAATATTTAAATATAAATTAATATAAAAATATCAATGCAAATTAAAAGTCAAAAATATTTTTAACAATACTTGATGCAAGAAGTTTGATTAATTCTTTTATTAAAACTGTAAAAATCATACGTCACGGAGTGATAGAGTCCTTACGGGGAGATATATATATGAGAATGTTTTGGCTGTTGTGATAATAATTTGAGTATTCGAATCATGATTTTAATTAAGTATGTTATCTAAATTAAATAAGGATGTGATTAAGAAAATATTTTTTTTTGAGCATTTAGTGGTTACAACGTTAAGAATAAATTAGTACTAAAAATTGATTGTGGTTTCAAGCAGAAAGCCGTTATTAATCACCAAAATAAGTTAATTTTAAATTTTATCTCAATACAGAAATCAATGTTCCCTTAGGGAAATAATAGAAGAATATACCTTTCCTTTATTGCAAAAAATTAGGTTTCTATTTTATTTTATAAAGTAACTAAGAATTTGAAAGAGACGAAACAGCAATTAAATATCTTATAGTTTTACAGAAGGCCGTTACGTGTCTTCCTTTTTAATTAAAAAAAAAATAACTACTACGAAAATTATATACATAAGAAATATCATAATATGTGCGTATATTTTCCGACGGGGTTTAATTTATTTTTATTTGGGTACGGTTTTACGTCGACCCTCGTCAAAACAGTACCCAAATAAAAATAAATATCATCTGGCTGCTCAGCCATTAGAAAAATATAAATGATCGTGAAATCTAAATTCAAACTAAAATGTTCTTTATATTAAAATAATTAAACTCGAATGCCGAAGTATGAGTAGTGTTAAATAGAGCTCTTCAATAAATTATTGATTTTATAACTGAACAATCGATTCGAAAAGCATTTAAAAAAATTGCAAAAGGTTTTTACAATTTTTATGAAAAATATACAATTTTTTTAGATATTCGAAAAATCTACGCTTTAAACAAAATAAACAGTTAAAAAGCCGGTGAAACCCCAAGTAGAACACGCTTAAGAATGTCAGCTAATTAATTCATTAATAAAATAATAAAAGCTGCAATACATTTAAATTCTAATGGGACGTGTAATCTGTTAAAAAGTGTATTATAAAATTTGTTTTAAATCAAAAATTTTTAGCTGGTCTGACAGCAACTTATTCGTTTTATTTTGCTTACAATAATATTTTTTATTTTAGTGAAAATAAACTACAGGCTTTTGTTATTTGTTATGCCACTTAAACACAAACGAAAATAAAACTTCAACCCCTTCGAACATGTTTTGAAATTTAGCAATAAAATGTTAAAAAGAAATAAAATGAATAAACTTATTCTTATAGATGTAGATATTATTGATTGGATTTGCAAAAATCACAAGTTTTTAAGGATACACAAGATTTCAGTTTTATTAGAGTTTATTCAAATTTATAGAAAAGAATTACATGTTACATGTTACATGTATATGATAGCAGTCTTATATTCTACTTAAACAACAGTTTAAAAGCATCATTAGCTATTTTCAATCAGACACAAAACTAAGTGGTTAGAAAGATTTTTATGGCTATTTGACTTGCATACATGCAAGCATTAGATTTGCTATAAGTATAGCACATTGTTGGCTTTATAATATTAGTTTGCTCTTTCTTTTATGGAATTTAGGCTATAAAATATACATATAAATATTTTTTTAATTTTATTGCTTTTCTAAATTTTTGGAAATGCTTTTAAGAACACTTCATTGCTATTCTAGTTGCTGTAGGTGTTGGTGTCGCAGTCTATGAACTGGTAATGCCATGTCTAAAATGCCAAAAAAATAAAAGGCTTTTGTAGTCGAGTTTGTTGATAACAAATACAGTGAAATAATTTTTATGCTCAAAGCGTGAGTCATTGATTTTTTTTAAATGAACAGATAAAATTTTAACAAATTTTAAACATTAAATTAGTGATTGAAGGTAAAATAAAAGTGCAAACTTTGAAAATGGAAAAAACTAATTGAACTCAACAGATCCGACTTCAAAATAGACCCTGTAATGGAATATAAAATAAAAATTGTAGTACAAATATTGTTTACATTTCAATAGTTTAAGAGATAAGGCTATAAGATAGGTCAAATTCCATCGTCTAAATTTTTAATTTCTATTTTTAAATTTTTTATATATATTTTACGTCATCCATCTATATATATAAAAATGAAATGGTTCGCGTATGTAATGTAATGGCGTGAGAACGGCTGGGGCAATTTGGCTGATTTTTTTTTATTTGATTCAAAATTTTCAGGAGATGGTTTGTATGAAAAAAAAAAAAATTATAAAACTGTTCACACACACTGCTCAAAATTACAGCGTTTAACTTTGGTTAAGTGAAAAACCCATTTTAGCTGCAAAACACAAATACGTTGATTAAATAAATTTAAAAATCCAAAGCTTAATTAATGGCGAATGGTAATCGTATAAATCGATTGATTCCATTACCGATCTTGATAATATTGTTAACTACCCGCAGAGTTCCTGAATTCATTGGACTTAAGGCTGAAGCGGTAATAGTCATGTTACGATTAAAGCGATTAAAGCAATAATAATTATAGGGAAGTTTGTAGGTGAAGAGCTGCTTTTTCCAAAGATACTTATCATACCAAGTGATTTACAATTTAAGCTTAAAGGTCTAATTTCCCGTTCGCCAGCATTAGCAATGACGATTAGTAAATCCCAAGGATATTCGCTAAAATTGTGTGGGTTACCTCAAATCCCAATGTTTTTCCCACGAGCAATTGTATGTTGCATGCTCCAAAGTTGATACACCGTCAGCACTGTTTATTTTCTCGCCCAACAGAAAAATAGTATATATTGTTTACTATCAAGCTTTAAAATGAACTATATGCTTACGTTTTTTGTTTGTTTATTTTTTAATGAATTACCTTGAGAGCTATTTAAATAATAAATTGAGAAAAATTTGTGTCGTTTCTTCTTTGTACTGAAATTTTTTTTTCTAACTCCATATGAAATATTAATCGTTAGCAAATAGTTTCCAAGTGAAGCCGGGCCGCGCAGCTAGTAGTAGTATAAATTTCTATAGTCCACCTATAATGACAAGAGCATATATTGCTAAAAGCATTATCTATGGAGTTTATCCTTTAATTTGTAATTTTACAGCTGTTATTATAGCGAACTTTAAAGTAAGCGTTCTGCGTGATATTCAATTCCGTGTTTAAAATGGTTAAAAAGGTAAGGCTTGAATATAATGCACCAGAAAGCCATTTAGATAACATTTTTATTTAATCGATTAACATAAAAAATTGATAATAAATTGATAATAATAAAATAATAATATATTAAAAAGTAAAATAGATACAAGGTAAATTTATTTAAAAAACCGTATGCTTTGTAAAAGTTTAAGCCAAACTTACCAAATAAATACAAAAAGTTAATAATTTTTCTCACTAAAAACTAAGACTCTTTGGGGACTTTTCTCTTTTATAATGCAAATTGATATTAGAGCAAATCTATTTCACTTTGCGCAATTTATCCTTCAATTCTTTTTTTTTAATTCTTATATAAATCCTTTTAAACAATATGTTTCGTTTTGTCTTTTTAACTTTTAGATTTAGTGCAAATCCCAAAAAATGTTTTACAAATTGTCTTGTATAAATCCCACAAAAAATATAAGAAAAAAGCAGCAATAAATCGTTTGCCACTAACATAAGATAAACTGGATAAAGAAGAGTCAGCAGGCTGAGGAATAGTAGGAACGTAAGTAGAAACATTTAAACAGCACTCGCATTAGAAAATAAGCTTAAAAAGTGATATATGTATTATTATTTTTTCTAACACTCATCTTTGTATGAACAGTGGGTCCAAATAAAAACAAAGCAAAAACAGGAAGGTCGATTAGATAATTTAAAATATATAAAAAAATATAACAAAAAAATAGGTTCAGAGTTTTTCAAATTAACCTTATAAAAATATTTAATAAGATTTTATAACCTTAGCTCACTGTGCTTATTAAAAAATACATATACACACCAAATATATACGAGTATCTGACGTTAAGGAACAAGAAAACTGAAGTACACAAAAAATTTAATGTCTATTGTAACGAAAAAGTCCTTGACATTATAAAACATCTGTAAAATTTTTATACACTTTTCTGCTAAAGTAAAGAGCAGTTCTGATGCTAGTCATTTGCCACTTTTTGTTTTTTTTATCAACCATCAGCAATATTTTAGTTAACTGATTCAAACTGTCCAGCATATGTAGATAATTTAATATTTGCTTGCATTAAATTATTATTGATCTGTTTGTGGAGCAACAAGTCAATTTGAATCATAACTAATTAATAGTTTCCTATAAAAGAAGTGTTAATAATTATTAACAATAGATATTGTTATTCACCCACAACTTCTAGAAACTGCAGGGCTCTCACTTGTCAGTCTTTTATTTTGTGTATGTGTAGGAAAGCTTAAAGGATAAACGTTTGCAATTTTTAACAAAATTTATAGTGAGATAAAAAACGAGAATTTAACAAATAAATCAACTTGTAAAAACTACGAGGATATAAACCATAATGAATGTTTACTTTTTTTGCTGGTTTTTGTTGTTTGTTAACAATACAACAATTGCAAGTGAAAATGTAATTATTTTAATTAATCATTGTTTAAATTTGTTAAATGTTTTTTGCTTACTTTTTACAACACAACCACAGTTAATTGAGGTATTTGTATATTTATCATAATTATTTCATATAACTGCTATGTAATTAAACCTTTTTCCATTTTTTATTTTTCTTAATGAACAGGATTCGCAAAATTCAAAATATCACAAATAGTACAGAACAGTTGAGTGAACTAATTTCAAGCAATAATTTTAAGAATTTCATAAATCGAAAATTTAAAGTTTTTACAACTCATGAATAATTTCAATTTATTAAGACAGAAAAATTATTTAAAACTTTCGTATTAATTTTTACTACAGCAAATGGTAAGAATTTATAGATCACTTCATCCGTCATCAGCAACTGTCACAGCTATTTAACTTAAGTTGTGTAGTTTATTAACATTATAAGTTAAATATAATAAATCAATATACAGTGAACTCGCAGAAACGTGAACGCCCAGTAACATGAACATCCAAAAACATGAACATTTTTTTTTTTACATTGACTACTCTAAAACGTGAACAAAGACTGAAGGCTCTAAACGTGAACTTTAATCGAACGTTAAACTTCAATTTTGTAAGCTTATTGAAATATTTTGGGATTCCCCGCAGAAGAATCTCGTCGTTTGTTTGTTGTAAACAACTTCTGTTGCAGGATAAGTAGTTTTGGTATTAACGCGGCAGTTCTACTGGAAGCATCTCTCTGTGCTGACTATACATATAAATAATATAAACAAGTGATCTCTAAAAACATTTTTATTGAAAATATGTCTAATAAAAAACCAAAAGTGTTAACTCTTCAAGAAAAGTCAGATATTTTAGAGCTTTTAGGGAACGGTTCACCTGTAACTGGTTTGTCGAATAAGTATAATGTCGTCAAATCGACGATTTGTTCAATAAGAAACAAAAAAGTTGCTATTTCGAAATGTGTTAATAATACATTATCGGGTCCTGGAAAACGGAAAATTTTGTATTCTTCGGAGCTTCCAAAAATGGAAAGATCTCTGTATTAATTTAGGAATTAGTATCTTAGAAACCCTTTTGCAACCCAAAGTAGCGCATAGTACATGTATTAAAATATGGCAGGAACTTACAAAGAGTGGAATCAAAGCATGTCTCATAGGCGAAAAATAACGTACATTATTTTAAATTAAATAAAAGATAAAAATTAGTCTCTTTTTATCTTTTAATGAATTTAAAATATGCAATCTAAAACGTCAACAAAATCGAAAACGTGAACACCCTCGGTAAAAATTTTCGCGAGATCACTGTACATTTATTTAAACGACGTCTTCGTTTGTTTATTATTTCGTTTAACTAATGGACGGCTTAGCATTTTTTGTAGTTTAATTTTTAGTTTTTTAAATACTGCATTGCATTCTGTTATTGTCTACTACTTCTGCCTTAACATATATCGAAACTGTAATACATGTTAAAGTTATTTATTTGGTTTTAAGATTTTAATTTAAACAACATTAGCACTTTCAGTTATATTAAAAATTTTATAAAAATAACAAAAAACACATCTGTCCAAAATATATAACTGGATCTTGAGTTTCTAATTTTTCTTTTTTATCTTTAAATTTGAAAATTGATTAAAGAACTATGTGATTTTAGTTCTATTGTGAATTTAGCACCAACACAATGGGATTCATAACTGCCGATATTAAGAAAGTGTCAATTGTAGTAAATGTAAATTGGCAGGTAATTTACTTGAGAATGACTCACACCTGCAAATAACCATTCATGAAAACCTTTCAATTCAAAATTGTATAAAACTTGCCAAGACATTTAACCAGACTTTAAGTTTCAATATGAAAATGAGTATCATATGTGTTAGTGAGTATGTGTATTTAATGCGATTGACACTTTTGTTAAATGTCTTATAAGAAGCCTTAAGGATATTTAAAGACAACTTTGAACCGACATCAATAGTTCTACCAAGAATGTAGGGAAAAGGGGCCGTGGAGGTAAGAATTTGTTTATCTGTTCATGTGCTTGTGTGCCCATGTGTTTCCGTTATAAAGGTAATTATAAATTTATGTTGATATGTTTGCATTCTGCTGAGAAGTATAATTACATATTTGCACATGGGTTTTATTTTCACTTGCAAACGCACACAAGTACAAATTTAAGACATGGCGTATTACACTTACATAACACATTAAAAACAAAACAAAAACAAAAAAAGGAAATTTGTAATATTAAGATGAATAAGGAAATGATATGCCCATCTTTGGTTGTTAAATTTTGTAATTATCGTTGTTGTCAATTAAAACTATTTGCATAATACGGCCATGTCCACTTATATATATATATATATATATATATATATATATATATATATATATATATATATATATATATATATATTTATAGATTTATATATTGTATGTTTACATATAATTATATATTTAGGTACATCTACATACTGTACATGTGTAATTAAAAACATATCCGTTGTTTTGTAAATATTACATTCAAACGTAGATGCATTTGTACGCATATTACATGGCATGTTACTTTAGTTGTTGTTGTAATGTATAATTTTAATTTTCTTCATCAATATCATTATTATAATGATTTCAAACAAATTATTATGATAATTATTTACTACGATGGTATGTTTGTTTTTATGTATGTTTGTTCGTTTCTATCTCCACTTTATGTTACAATTAAGTATATACAGTTAAATGTGTGTATATTTTCTCATTTATTTATTCTTAGATTGTTAATTATTGCAACAGCCAAGTAAACATACACATACATGAACATATATAAAATAGTATTGCAAATGAAATTTTATATGACACCTACACATTACGAATATTTTTGAAGGCGACGTGTGAGAGTGTACACGTTTCATTTGGCTGTTTACTCATATATTTTGCCCTTTAGGTATATATTGGTCATATAAGATTATTTTTTTTTAATAACTGTGTTTAAATTGATTTTGGCATAAATTGTGGTTTTGGTGTCTAATTAAAATTGAGTGCTTTAAAAAAACTTAATTTAAAGGCGCTTTATTAACCAAGAGTATGAGGTTTCTTTTAAATACAGCGTTCTTTCCGCGGTTTAACCGCAGTTGTTGGGTGCAAAAACACAAAAAATATAAAAAATTACCCAATAATCTAAATGCGAATCAGGTTGTTGAACGAAAGGCAGCATGGTGGCAATAGGGGGATATGGACCACCTATATTTTTGAGTGGATCAGTCATTTCGTGATATGATTTACATCTGTGCCTGGCAGTGAGCCTTAATCAGATGGTGGTCAGACGACTGTGAGTGGAGGAGGCCAAAATCTAATTCTAGCAACAGGTCCTTCCTAGTAGCAATTTCAATGATACCAGAGCAGGGCTGCAACCTACCACTGCTTGCTGAAGAGCTGGAGACTATCGAACTCCTGTCCAGAACACATGTCTAGCATGCTCACTGGATCTAGGATCATTCCACCAGGTAGGTATTATTAAAAGTGAAATGATCCTGGCCACCATATAAAACTGACCTGTTATGGGGCCGCGAAGCCACAACCACCACGATACTCTCGAAGGGCCAACCTCAATAATCAGTCAGAGAAACAGCTAAAGAGACAAATAGCGGAAACTCTGCGGGCTACTGATTCCCGTGGAAGTAACGTGGAGCTTCCAGTTGTACCCCTGCTGACTTCAGGGGACTGGGCTCCCTTATACCCCCAGTCGCACAGGTCTAGATAGTCGAAGTTCTATAAAGAGAGATAAATGTGCCCCCGGAGGGGATGGGGGAAGTTGATCGGTCAATGAGAGATTTCTTCTACTCTATCTAACCTAAATATTTTGCACTGGCTTGTCGCTCTCCTAAGTATCAACTGAATTTTGATACTCGCTAAAAATGGTTACTCGATTCTTTAGTAAGGTCTTTTTTGTTCTTTTAGGCAAGGATCCCACTCAAATATATTATTGAAGAAAAATAAAAGACAAACAAGTTTTAATTTTTTTTTTAAATTCGTTGCTAAACATTTGATGATTGACTTTAAAAGCAACATTAAAAAACCTTAAATTGTTGTTTTTTTATAAATTTGCATAATTTTGTTTCCGTAATTGTGGCAGATAAGTTCGTTCACATCTGCAGTCTTCTATCATTTTAATTATATTTTTAATTGACAGTAAAAAGGAGAAAGATATCAGCTCTGTTATATTTTGCATGCTGGTGACTATTAAATTCAGTCATTTTCAAACATTATTTACAAATTTAGATGTGTTTCCATAGAACATACACATTGTAAGATGCCTATTGGTTCATACAAAATGGGTATCCCTTTTGCCTGTAACAACAGAACGCACTAAGAAAAGATGTAATTTGATTCATATGGCTCCAAGATTTGCATCGTTCGTGTCAATAAATTTCCAGTTCTTTTTTTCATCATTCTGGTTAAAAATTCAAGAATAGATTAAATGTTTTTGTTTTTTATTTATATATTTAATATTAAATTTTAACACTTAAAGCTTATTTGTGTATGCATTTCGAACTCGATGAATGAAGATTTATGTATTTGTTACAAATTTGAAAGAAAAAAATCTAAATATCTTTTAGCAAAACTGATGCTTTCATTATTGTTTGATGGCCATTATTATGTTGCCATAATATTGTCGACAGCTCTCACCAACAATAATAATTTTCAGCAAGGAAACAGTAAGCAACAGTTTTCTTTAGATGATTGTATGTAAACGAGCCTTATGTGTAATGTAAAATTTAAGTAAATAAATATTTAATTAATTAATTAAATAAATTTATTAATAAATTAATAAAATATTAATTTATTACTTTTATTTTTATTCGACCTTTTTTTTAAATTTTATTAAATATGAAATAATCTTTTAACGGTCTTATTAAAGACAAAAGTTACTAAAAGATCGGACTAGATCGATTATCATGCAAACAATAACGTTTTATAAGTTAAAAATTCTGCAGCACTTATTTTTTTTATTTTATAATATTTACTTAAATTTCAATGACTCAAAACAAATAAAATAGTGTTGCAGAATTTTCAACCTATAAAATTTTATTGTTTGCAATAATATAAATAAATAAATAAACTTAACAATAAGTTTCCTTGTAAATCAGTTCGAAAATGGTAATTTTCTTATGACTATAAAGCTGGCATGGCTACTTAAAAGTTGATATTAATATTGAAATAAAACAATTTCATTTGAAATTGATAAAATTAAACTTAAAATCTAGTGTTTTTACCGATGTGAGTGACTTTAGTTTTACACACAATGTTTTATGTTGCGTTTGTATTCAGGTCCAATAATAAGTTACAACACGGTTGGCTTGTTCGCTGGCTGCATTCAGGTTCAGGTTTGATTATTTGATGGCTATATAGAGACATTCACACCAGTTGACCTTCACTTTGAATTGAATTAAAGAGCTTTTAAAATTTTTTTAGACAGGTAATTGTTCAAAACCGAAAAAAAAAATCTGCTGCTGGCTGCCAACAAAAGTGTGTGTTTGTGTGTGTTTAAAGTTGGTATTTCTGTCGAAACGTTATAGAATTTATTTACCTGATATTTACTGCAAAGCAAATCATATTAAACACTAAACAAAGTTAAAAAAAAATGTTTTTCTTTTCAAGCTGGTTAAAAACTTGTTGTTATTGTTATTTTCTGCATTAAATTTCATTTTTAACGTTTTCATATGATTTGACTTAACGATTTGACGGCCACTTGTTTATAAAAACTACACGATTTTTTCATAACAGTTGTTTTCTTATTAACATTTGTGCTCATTTCTGATCACGTTGAAATACATGTTATTGTGGAAATTGTATTTGCTTATCCCACTGATCAGTTGAAACTACGTATAAGGAAAATGTATTCGATTTTTTAAATTTACATTTAAATAAAACTCATCATTTTTACGAACTTTTTAAATTAATTTTTTAAAATGCTTATGAAATGAATGCACTTAAAAGCATTTAATTTCCATGATTTTTTTAATATTTTTTTTAAGTAGAAAAATTTAAGAAAATCTTAAGATTGTAAGAACAACAAATATTTCTATTAATTCAAATGTGAAAAAAGTTCCACTATCAAACGATCTTTATTTAATAAAATCTTGCTTTAATTGGAAAGGGATAACCAATTGCCTTAAAAATTTTACTTAATCTAAATATCATTGATTACAAAAATGTACGTAATGAAGCGTAAAAATCTGTTATGCTAAATGATTTATTATTTCGCTTAAGGCATTTAAGCAGACAGATCTCTTTTGATCAAACACTTGCATGATTGAGTTTCCCATCTACAACATTTTATGGTGTAAATTATTTCAACTAAAATGTTAAAATGTTCACACATTTTTAAATTTGTTTATGCTCAACATTAAAGTTTCTGGAAAGAACTTTATTTGGTTTGAAAGTTTTCCTAAATATTCAATATAGATATTTTGCTTAAATCTGTAAGTGAGTAAGTAACTCGTCTGATCTGCTCTTTAGCTGTTAAAAACCAGGTTTTAGCTCTCTACCTGTCTCCCTGTTACCAAAATTTTTAATTCAATAAAAGTATTCAATTGCTAACATTAAAACGAGTATTCATGCTCTGGTGGTAGTACTTTTGCTTTTTTGTCTTCTACTCAACATTCAGCGTTTGTATAGAAATGTTTAAATGGTTTTGAATTGCTTGACTGAAACTGGCTCGCAGTGTAGCTTCACAACAGTCGTTAAGCTCAGTTGGAAAACAAACGAGCCATAGAGCGGACAGGCTGACGGACAGACACAAAGAAACAGCAAAACGCTTACTAACGCCAATTAAAGCAAAAATATATATATTTTATTAAGCGGAAAAGAATGATTTCGTAAAATCAAAATTGCCAACAAATTATTTAAAACAAAAACCAACTAAATTCATATTTAAAACTTACTCAGCTTAAAGTTTGCAATATCTATATCATAAAAACAAAGTACAATTAGTAATATTTGGCCAATTAAGTAATTACCATATGCTATGAGCATATAATAGCCAAGTTTGTTATTCAAAAATTCAAAAAGCAACAATTACAACTGGCAAAAGTATTAAAGAAAAAGTTAAAAAACAGTCGAGTACAAAAAAGTGAAAAATATTTTTATTTTTGTTTTAAATTTAAAATCGAAATACTGACAATAAACAATGAACGTAGCTTGGCGTTTTCGCATTATAATATTTACAGTCTTGGCGTTAATGATATTTGGAGATATTTTTGGCTATGGTGGTATAATGCGTGGTGTTAAATCTGATCCGAGTCAGCAAACGACGAGGGCTGGCAAATTTCAACAGAAAAATGGAGAAATTGAAATCAGTGAAGGTATGTGTGTTATTTTCTATAGCTAAAGGTGAAGGCAAGCTAAAGTACCAACACCAGAGCATGAATACTCGTTTTAATGTTAGCAATTGGATACATGTATTGAATTTTTCGGAAGACAGACTTCTTATGTATTTTATTTAAAAACATATCATTCATTTACATAACTGCGTTTTGCTAAATATTCAAAACGAAACACAAAAGTAAAATCAAGAAATCAATTTAAGTAAAAAATAAAAGTAAATAACTTCACAATGTTGTAATGCCATCTTTTATGTGTTGCTTTTTTTTTGTCAATGTCAATTATATTTCCTATGCGGACGTCATACAAGATTTATAACCACAACAGGTAAATATTCGTAGCAGAAGAATCTTGTAATCACACACTGAAACAATAACATTCGTTGTCGTTAATTAATATCTTGTTATAAAAAATTAAACTCGTTTAAATTACTAAAAACAAAAAAAAAAAGAAATAAATTAAACATTTTGTGGAAAGTAGATTTTATTACCTTTATTAACAAATTATTAATAAAAAAGTCACGATTTATTTAACGTGTATTTGTTAATACTGTTTTCTCAGCAGTCGCTAAGTTTTGTGTATTACTTGTGGAGATTTTGTTGCTGCTGTTATGCTGTTGTGCTGTTGTAAGGTTCGTTGAAGGTGAAAGTGAAAAATTATATGTTGTACATGTTACGTTATTTACACATATAATTTATTATCCACATATGCCAATAATGAAGAAACATAATAAAAATGATGCAAAATTAGAGGAAAAAAAAATAATTAAGAAACAAAAAAAACTTAACTAAATCTAAATACTAAAAACCAAAAAAGATTAATTTGTGCAATACAGAAAAATAGGAATTAGAGAAGTTCGTTTCGTATGTTTCTTGGAGTATGTAAATTACGTGTCACAATATGCCAGTGTAGAGAATGTCTGCATAGTGAAGTCATAAATATTGAAAAATACTTGAACTAATGACTTAAAATTTTCTACAAGAAATTCCATAACAAATACTTTTTAATATTAAGTGAATATTTATTAATTTAAACTTAAATTATTTATTATTTTATTTACATTTGATGAAATATTAATTTTCTTTCCGTATTAAAATATTTTAATATTAAATATAGTTTAGCAAAGCGAAGTTAAATTAATATATTGACATTTAAAATAATCAAAAGGAACACGAATAAAAGCAGCTTTAGTTTCAATTAAAAACTTTTCAACAGTTTTCAATCAAAAACACCAGTTCCTGCTATGAACCAGTTAAGAATATTTTATACAAAATCAAACCGTCATTGTTTAAAGAAGACATATAAAAATCATTTTGATAGGTTAATTAATCGAATAAACTTAGCATGTTGAAAATATTTAATTATAATACTCGAATAATAATAATAATAATCTACTTTAATTATGTTTGAATTTTTCAAAAAGAGTCACTTCATTATATTCTCATGAAATATCAGAGTAGCGAAGTATTCACTCACTGTTCATACATGTATTAATATGTACATTTCGTTTTTTAGCCTATTCTTCTCATACATGTGTGAGAGACTACAAAATATTTTGTGTTTTCTCATTTGTGAATGCGACGATTTATTTTTTTCTTTCTATTCATAAGTGATAAAATTAGAAACACCCAAGTGTTCATTTTTGAATATTTACAATTTTGATAAGTTTTCATAAATGAAAAGGTCGTAAAAACATGTGCGTTAAGCATTCGCGTACATAAACGCACATATTTGATAATGCGCAATTGTCGGCGTATGCAGGAAAAAAAATGTTTTTTTTTTATTTCTTTTAGAATATATTGCAATATTGTATTTTGAGTTAATATGTACCCATGTGTTTTTACTACATTTTACGGTAAACTGCGATCGTAGGTAAAAAATTTTTTCACGTTCATTTATGAGAAATTTTATAAAATTTCTACATTCATAAATGAACATGTACATTTATGAAAAATAACATTAATGAGAAGTAGCTAATTTATCATTTATCACATATGAATAAGACTAATAATTCTTGTTGTTCGCATGCATGTATGAAAATAACCAGAACATTTTTTGTTGTTCGTTTATGAGTGTGAAAAATAAATATAAAATTTTAGATTTATCATTTATGAAAAATATATTGAATGTTGATTTTTGAATGTTCATAAATAAAAAATTCTGAACCCTGTGAAATATATTTGTTTTATCTAAAAAATGAATTATACTCGTATTATGGCCATCACTCTTACTACAATGGTTTACAAGAAAAATTCACGGTTTGTTTTAATAATTCTGATAAAATAGTTATGAGATGAACTTAATGTTTATCTTATATATTAAGTTGATATTTAAGATTATTGACATTATTGCCATCACCAAGAATCGCATAAAATAATATTATTTTAACGCACAATTACTTACAACTTTTTTTAAACAATAAGTTAAACTGTTGTCATTAGCGATAAATAGAACTCGTCTCATTGTAGCAGTTAGTTTAAAGGCTGCTTAGCTCTTCTAAAACAAATTTAAATATTCGATAGTCAATTAAAAATTTATCAAATATGCTCTTCTTTCCGTAATTTTACGAAACTGGTGATGGTGCTTTGCTATGCAGGCAATAAAAATTAGATTATAATTTTAAACTAGGAAATTGTATAAAGTTATAACTTTTACATACGCACCTAGAGGATCTTAAACCTTTAAAATAATATTTTCTAATTTTTTCGGATTCAATTTTAAAAATTCCATATGAAGAAAAACATTCCCGGAAACGGTAGTTGCACTAGGGCGTTAGGTCTCACCAAACATGCTCATTTACCCCAATGGTAGTGGTCTCATATTTTCCAGCTACTCAAGTAAATTTTAAATAATTTCAAGTAATTTTAATAAGTAAAAAATATGAACCAAATAACACCTTAATTTAAGGTGCAAAGAAAATTCAACAATTTTTTAAGCTTAAGCTGCTTTTTAAAGGCAAGTGCTGAGTTTTTAGTAAATTGAATTAAGTAAACGACACCTTCTTTAAAATGTATTCTCGTCTAAATCGTTTTCAAAACTTAATTTTATATTTGTTTCTGAAAACCTTGTAAATTAAAAAAATGCTATTAAACACAAATTGTTAAGTTCGTCTCAGCTTTTTTAATTGCACATTTAACGTTAATGGCTTTTATAAATTCTAAATAGTTTTGTTGTAGCTTAATTTAATGACAAAGCGAATAGTTTTTAATGGGGCTCAAGTACGACTATTAAAACCTGATTGATTTTTAAATTTTTCAGACAAAAAGGAAGATTTATTTATTTGTTAAGAGAATGTACTACGGTTACGGGATTGTTGCGTATTTGTTAAGATTTTTCGTATTTTAGCTTTTTTAATAACAGTGTCAATTGGAGACATGTTCGCAGCCAGATGTAAAACTGGACTTAAAATTATATATTGTGCTTCATAAAAGTTATTTTAAGTTACTTTTCCGTGAACATTTCCAAGGAGTTAACATATAATTTTTGGCACGTAAACTAAAATAAAAGCTTTGCTGTTTGCATTTATTAACAAACTTTGAAATTAGAGTTTAAAAATAAACAGTAACAAAATAAAATAATGTACAATATGAATTTCAAATTTTTTTCAATGTATCAAGGTTAAGAGTTAAATGAACTTTTGATTTCTTTTTTTACAATTTAAAATATTATTTAAAAAAAAATACGAAAAAATAACAAAAACTCAAGCTTTTTTATAATTATTATGGAAACACGAATTAAAAATGAGTGTGACTGAAAAATGCCAAGTCCATTTATTTTAAATAAAATTTAAGATGTAAAATCATCCAATAATATGAAATAAGATCATTTAAAATTCAAATTATAACTACAAGGCTTATGGAAAAAGGTTGGTAGTTTTACTTTATTTAGATATACACCCCGGTCACATGAGAGAGGGAATAACGTGACCATAAATATAAATTATGCCTTAAAGGAATATGAATGAAGAGTGTTAATATATTTAGTTTGAGTTGGTATCTTGGATGATTTCCGTAAAGTAATCGAAAGCAAATGTGTGCGAGAGTCATACCTCATGGTTCAATATTAAGAGTGCTTTTGATTTACTAACTATACAAATTTACGTTAATAAGACAGTAAATCAGCTGATGTTTTCTATATATTAGAAACTTTATGATATAAAATCATTAGGCTTTTTTATCTGCGATTTTGTTATTCTATAAAGTTCGCTTAGTAAACATTTTTCACAGTTATTTATTTGCCTGTATTTATAACACAGTGTTCTTTTTTAATTTAGTAAAGGAAATATATTTGAAATTTATTTTATATATTTTTTTTAAAGCAAGTCAATTATTATTAAAAAGCCTTATTTGTTTAAATGTTTTTGTTTGTTAACTTTTTAAAAGTTTTTTATTTAAGTTAATTGTTGGTACTTTACAATCACATTTGAACAAACAAAAAAAAATTTCATTGACAAATGACATTTTAACACACAAACTTTTAAACCTAAAGAAACAAAAATACAGTGACATGTTTATAAATATTAAACAGAATTTGTTTATGAAGCAATAATTTGCTTTTTTTATTTAAATTTTTTTTTTCAATTATTTATTTTTATTTATATTTTTTGTTAATTTAATTTTGTATTGAGCTGAAGGTTAAGAACCAATGTACTCATACTAAGCGTTAAATATTTTTTTACATTTTATTGAGCAGCCGAAAATTAATGCCATGATTTATTTCATTTGCTCTTAATTGTGGTGTATTATTTGTTAAAAATGCTAAAAAATGTATAATAATTTTAAGAGTTTGAGGGGTTTGAAATTTTTTTTAAATAAATTTGTAATTTCAATGTACCGCTAAATTCTTACACAAACGAATAAATTGTGTAAAGGCGATGATGTATTCTATACATGTTGAACAGTTGATTAAAAACATTCATAATCTATTTTCCTTTAAATTGGCCTGAATAGAAGTCACAAGTAACATTAAAGTCGGCCATGCCAAATGTGGCGATTTTTTAAATTTTCGCAGTATTTAAAATAGCTATGGAGTATACTTATCTATTTGAGCCTTAATAAGCGACTAATTTGTCTTTCATATTGTTAATTATGCCTTTAAAAGTATTAATAAATGGATGGTCAAAAATGAATTAAGTTTTACTATTATCCGTGCATTTTTTTAAAATAAAATAGAAAACATAACATTCTATTAATTCGAAAAATTATTTTAATGGTGATACTCCCTATATTTTACAACAGAGTTGAGTTAAGATTAAAATAATAAAATGCTGCAATAGTATGTATTATTTCATCAATTTGCTTTGACAATATATGTATTTAATAAGTTTCTTAAATAATGAATTTAACAAGCTTATAACGTTTAACGTGTTAATAATTTTATGAAGCATAATTTTATAGTATATGCTGGACTTCCATAGAAGTCCAACGTATACATGCTACAACAGTACCTTTAGAATGAAGTTTACATATGTACATATTAGAACTATAGTTTAAGTTTTTGTATATTTTTTTAATTATTAAACAAACGATGTATAATTAGCCAATAGTATACCTTGTAATCACTAACAATACTTTTTTTTATTTGACATTAAGTTAAACTCATTATAAATGTATACTCGCATAAACGTATCATCTATACAACTTGACGATTTTTTCTGTTTACGTGTATTTTAGTAATTTCGATTAAATTCTTATTTATTGCATTTTATAAGAATTTTCTTTTTAAAACAATTAACAAAAAATGAACTTAAGTCGAATTTGCTAAAAAATGATAATGGAACAAAAAAAGTTTACTATGCACTTAAATAACATTTCCCTGATATTTCTCTTACATATAGCACGTATTCTTTTAAACAATTTATATGGTCTTTTAGCTATACGAATGGCCTTAATATTTGAATAATTTTTTTAAGTTAAAGAAATGAATAATAAAGATTTTTTAAATATTTAATTCAGATGCTGATTTAACTGAATTCTCAACATCAAGTTTACAAAGGAAACCTTTAAAGTCACAACTGACTGATGCCATCAAAGACTCCTGTCTGCCAAAAATGTTGTGTGAAATGTCCTCAAAACCAGATTATCTATTAACTGAAAAAGAAAGGGATCTCATGTATCTTATAAGGTAAATCTGTTTAAATGTTATCAAAGTTTTCAAATATTTTAAAGCTAGTGCAGAAGTAGATGTGTTTTAATTGTTGAGACTTTTAACCGCCTACATATCTAAATACACTTGTCATTTCATGAATTTTTCGATAGCAAATTTAACATTTTAAAGCATAATTTTGTACAAAATATTCAAATTTTATTTTACTTTGTTTTCTTTCTTGTTATTGTTTTTCTTCAAAATTCTAGTTTAAATAATTTTAAGCAAAAAGGAATGAATTTGAGTGCTATAAACTATTAGCGTTCTTTTTGCTTTCGAATTATTGATGTTAATATTAAAAACAATTTTTAAAAGATACAAGTTTTAAAACTATTTGAAAATTTGTTATGAATAAAAGAACAACTGATATTTCGTTTAAAAATATGACCAATTTTAACTAGTTTCAACGAGCAAAGCTTATATGTGCTTAGCTGCTGTTAGTAAATAATAAGAACTTGCTGGTTATAAAAATTAAATTGATATAGAGAGCTATGACAGTGGGACAGACGAATATCTATTGTGGCGCTAACAGAAAGATACAGGTTTTTTCCTGTGGATACTAAAACACTCACGTAATTTATATACCACAGATATATATATATATATATATATATTATACATAAAATTTTTCTTTTAAATTAATTGTATTTGTTGAAAAATTTTTACAATAACATTTATTTGTTATTTCCACTTCATTGATTTTTTAATATAAAATTGTTATCGTAAGTTTTTCATATTCATAACCTCGCACTTGACTTAAACGCAGTTTTAAATAAAACGCCTTTAGAATACTTAATATGTGTTCTAAATATTATAGTAATACAAAAAATCTAAATTTAAATCAAACAAAATCCCATGCAATTAAAAGCATGTTCAACTGGAATACATTTTCAAATACTCATCACACGTAGTGACAAGAATAATACTTTTAAATTTATTTTTAGAACACAAATTATAATTATTAAATAGTGTTTATTAATGAAACCACTGCAATTTTATTTGTTAATAAACATGTTTTAAAACATATTTAAAAAAAAATACATTTGTTTTAAAGTTCCCAATTAGATTAAATTTAATTTAAATTTTAATCTTATAAATATTTTTTCCGAAAATATTACAAATCTCCAAATTTTTCTTAAAACATGTTTTTAAAAAACGAGTATGATTCTTTTGGTTTAAATTTCCGGAGAAAATCACTTAAAATGAATAAATTTTTCAATGTTTAAATTTATTTTTGGTATAGAAACACAGTTCATGACTTTAACATTTTATTTGCAACTTTAAATTTCATTTATGAATTCTTGTTAAAGACTTGTTTATAATGAAGCCTTGTTTATTATAATGCTGCAGGCAAATAAGGAAATTATATTTTTATATTTTAGATTTAATGTGAAAACCAAGGTCCAATAAAATATTTCTATTGTTTTGTTATGCTGTGTTTGTGTCTAAATAAATAATAAAAAATTGCTTTTTTTATATTTAGATCATCCTCCATGTCTTTGGCTATGAATGGTGCGCCCAGCAAGTGGCATTTCGCAGCTCATATGGGTGAACTTTTACGCTATACAGGCGATGAACTAAGCGGACCAATGGGTTGTGCAAATTTGTGGCCAAATTGTCCTATAAGTTCGAAGAAATTGATGAATTTATCGTACAAAATGAAATTTTAAAAAATAAGATCAACAGATGTGATTTGAGTCCTTCAATTCCAACTTGAACCACTTAAGTGAGGTTTTTGAAAATTAATCTTTTGGTGTATAGAACAAATAATAATTTCAAATTTCCAATGATGGTTACGATTCTTTTTTTTACCATTTTGATTTAAAAAATAACTCTTTCCCATTATTTGTGAAATCATAAATATAAACTTTTTTTAAACATTCTTTCAAAAATTAAGCTACATTAAATATAAGTACTCGTAAGGAAGAGCTTCTTTTATATATTAAAATCTAATTTATTTATTATTTTACTGGCTTTTGTATATTTAGTTTTTCATGTGTAAATAATTTTAAGCATCTTCTATAGTTTTTCTTTTTTACAAAACGAACTAAATTTTTGCAAAAAAAAAGCCTGTGTATTTTTTTTAAGAAACCTGTGCCCTAGTCTGATTTTTTCAGTTAATTTAGACGTAATTCGTTTAAGTAAAATTTAATTTAATGTAAATAATTAAAGACTTTTTTCCATGAAAGAAAGTGAATTATGTTAAGCAGTTTTGTAAATATACGAGTAAAAATTTCAAAAATTAAAAAAATCAAATGCAATTTACTGAAATCACTAACTGAGGTATTTTTAATTTAAGTATAGTTTTTGTTTCGGAATATAGTTTTATTCAGCTTAAATTAACATAGATACAAATAAATTTTTAAATTTATTGGTTAAATTGACGATGCTCAAACGTATACAATCCAAAGTAGATAGATGGCCAGAATCCTGATTATGGATAAAGCGAGTTAGAACTGCTTGCGTTGTTTAAAAATTATTAAAAAAAATTTGAAAATAATTTTTTTTTATATTATAAATTTAATAATTTTCAAAATATGGAAAAACATTATTTTTTTTTGTAGCTTACTTCCTAAAGACAATGAAAACAACAAAATAAATTTGAAAAATATCAGTGAAATATATTTTTTTTGCATGTGATATTTTTATTATACCTTTCCCCTGCCGAGAAGTTATACGTTAATTAACGTCGTATTTCGAAAGTTGTATATATGTTGAATTTATTTAATAAGAGTTGCTTTTTAAATAAACACAAAAAAATCGCTTGACTAAAAATTTATAGAAAAAATACTTCATTTTAAAATATTTGAAATAATATATTTTTATTAGAATTTTGTATTTTTTGCGCTGTTTTGTATTCGTTGTGATTGTTTATGTCAAATGTATTCGGTGTAATTTTTTGTACAAATTGATCGCTTGTAATATAAAAACATACACAGACATTAATAATTTTCATGAGCTAGGAGTCAAAAAAAAAAAATAAATGTTATTTATTTTCTAATGTTTTTTTTTTTAAATTTTGTTCTTGCAATTATATTTTCAATATCCTGCAACTCAATTGGACAAGTATTTAAAATATTTGTTCAAGTTTAAAAAAATGCAAAGACATAAAAATTTGATTCCATAATTTCTTTTCTTTTAAGGGCTTCCATACTTTAAGAATATTAGAAAGTAATTATGATTAATAAAATTTTAATTGCTGAATGATAATTTTTGACATTTAAAATTTTAGGTTTTAACTGCCGCTTAAAAATTATTAAAAAATTTAAAGCGCCCTAATACAATCTAAAGAAATATTCAGAATTTTTTTCTATTGTTCGATTTTGTAGGTCAAAAACGTTTTCAATCAACGCAATTTAATTTTATTATTTGTTTAATAAATATTTTTTTCTGACACATTTTCTGCTATTTCTAATATAAATATTTAATTCTGTTATTAAAAGCACCCTAGTATTTTGTTTATTTACATAAATTTACATACGTATTAGAAAAATGTTTAGTAGCCAGCATATTTTTATAAAAAAAAAATAAATAATAATAATAATAAGTTACTAGTAGTTATTAACAAGCCATGTAGGCATGTGTGTATACAGAATAACAGCTTTGAATAGTGGCTAATCATCAAATTAAATTATTAGCAACTGGAACATGAATGCAAACGACAATAGCTTCCTATTATTATAATGGTAATTATTAGTTTAAATAATACTGCTGTACAGGTACAAAATAACAAGGGAAACAAAATTTTAACTTTTTTAAAATAAATAATAAATTAAAAGTCATTTAATTTGTATTTAAATAATTTTGGTGTAAATCAAATTTCAGTTTTAAAAATATCACATCAATATTTATTACCTTTTTTATTCAATCAAAAATTCTTAAAAAGAAAATCATATAAATTGAAAATAGATAGACACTCAGAGTAGATATTCTCCGAATATGAAATGAAAATTGGAACACAACTTTTTTTTAACTTGAATATTCTATTTACAACGGTACAAAAGATAAGTTCTGATACTTAAAATTACATTATAAATTTAATTTTCAATTTAAATTTCTACTAATATTGTTCTAACGTACATAGACATGCCCATTCTACATCTATTTCATATTTTTGACTATAACGTTCAAAGCCTAATTTTTGGTTGTTTAAAAGGTAACAACTTTGTGGGTTTTATAATTGGTATTCGTTATGGTTCAATGAGCGTGTATCGAAATACCTTTTGAAATGGATTAAAACTGTCACCTGAAACTTTCAAGTTACATAATTGTTTCAGGGATATTTGAGTTCTTCGGGCTCATATAAAAAAGAAACAAATACAGATCACTTGATAACCTTCGCCTTTGAGAAGTCAATTAAAAAATTGTTAATTGTGTTATGAAAATGTCAATCTTCCCAAACTTTAACAAGACTATTAACGCCGTGGTCAATAGTATAATAATACAAATTTCTGCATAACTATCCTTACATTTTACATATTTTATCTTTTTTTTTTATTTTTACTTTTTTTAAGTTACTAATTATCTATTGTGTTTAATAAGTGCAAAATAAAAAAGATAAAAAAAAAAAATTAAAAACACTTTAACAAGGAAGCATATTATTACATAATTTTTAAACACTTGTTGCTACCAGGTTACTTCAATTTTATCACGTAGACAAACTATAAAAAACACCTTTAATAGTTACAGAGTCTTTGCACTGCAACCACACAACAGAGAAATATATTAAGAAAGAAAAACTAAATAAAAAATGCTCTGCCAACTTAATACATTATGTAACTATGCTCACATACTTGCGTACAAACTGATTGTATTGGCAATAATTGTTGGTAAGACTTGGTGGTAACCAATCTAGTTTCAAGAGTAGAGTTGCTATCGTTTTAAAAATAATCATATTTTTTTTTCCTTTTTAGGGAAAATATTGTACTGCCTAAAGAATTTAAGTTTTTAGCTGCACAAAGTTGGCAATACCATTATTCGTCAGTAAAAAAATAATTATTGCCAACAAATTAAGACGAATGCTTGCAATATTTTTGACATCGAAATAATATTTTAAATATAAAACATTTTGCATCCCCCAGTCTTCGAAATTCTAAGCTAACGCACGTAGAAAAATACTGCAGCACTAAAATGTTTAAGCGATAGTTCGTTCTGTCATAAATCACTCGTATATGTATATAAGTATATTGAAATAGTTTATTTGAAAGTTCGTGACACTATTTTGGATATAACAATTATAATATAGATAAACTAAAGTAATTTCGTTAAGCCTAAATTCAAAGATTTTAGTTTGCTTTCATTTAATTCGTTAATTTCTATTCGGAAACAATTTATTCCCTGTTTTTAGAGCACGCCGTTTTAGGTAAAAGTTAAGAAAAAAAAACTTAAATTTAGAATGAAATTTTTCTTTCTTTTCTAAGTAAAAAAAAAATAAAAAAAAAATATTCCAATAACAGATTGAAAAATATTTAATTATATTTATATATACTTAGTTACATGGTAGGCGAGTCGCCTTCTAAACTTTTTGTTGGTGCTAAATAGTATAAATATTTTACCACTACATTTTTCTTGAAACGCTAGCAATGGCAACCCTCAGTGACAGTGTGACTAAGTACCATCAAGCTAGCTCTTATCCACATTTATTTACTTTATTATTTATTTGTTGTTGTGCTTTAAAGCACACATTTGACCGAATAGCGGCATTTGCAATACTGTTGCCGTAAGTAATTGCGTGCCGTTGCACCATTGCCTTAGTTTTAGTTTGCACTAGTAGCTGCTTTTTGTTAAACGTGGTTTGCCTACTTTTTATGTTCGTTTAGTGTTTGTTCAATTATGAAGCAACTGCGGGAAGTTACTGATTTCTGTTTTAAACCTACTTTTTTGGCAGGAATTTTAATTTTTAAGCAAAATATTTATGCTTTTTCTGTTACCTTGTTTGTTGGTTGTTTGCATTAATAAACAATGGAAGAAAATGTGGTGTTCAGAAAAGTTTCTTGTCGCTGTTGTTACCAAATATGCGGAAATTTTATGCGAAACTGGTTGTCAGCATTTTGTATGAGTTCAATTATAATTACGACTACAATGATAATGGTAGTGAGTGACAGCAAAGTCATAGAACGACTTGCTGGTTTAGCTTTAAAGGGGAAATGTTTATTAATTATTATTTTTATTCAATTGCGAATATTAACATCAAAAGTTGGCAAAAAACAGTTTTTAATTTTTGTTGTTTTTGCTTCATTTAAGCTTTTTTAATGCCAAATCTATTTATAAACTGTTTTCAAATTGTATTTTTAATTATTTGGATATAAAAGTGCTGCTGAAGCCCTTTTGCCATCAAATAACGCTTACACTTCATACTTCCCTCAAATGTGCATTTCCATATTTCGTTATTAATTAGCGAATTTTAATATCAAATTGATGACAACACAACCTTAAAAATTTGTTTGATGCAAAAATGCCCAACAAGTTTCATAATAACACCTTCTTCGATGTAGAAATAATGCAGTTTAACGTTGAAATCACATTCAATGATGGCCAAATATGACGAAACATTTCTCAACTATTGTAGCATATGAATTTTAATAAAATAGTAAAGTTAAAAAAAAAAAATACAATAATTTATTATAGAAATGCATATAGTTTTTAAGGTAGGTCCGGTACAAAACAAACGAAGCCAACGATAAACAGCAAGCAAAACACTTTCACTTGTTTGCTCATTTGAATAATAAAACACAAAGAAAAAACCTTCAAGCGCTTCTATTTTTATACTCTTCCAGCAAAATAAACAAAGCGTTTAACAGATTATTAAAGAGTTACCAGCTTTGATTTATTACAATTATCTATTGAATCTTTAAGTTATTTGATTAAATGCCAGCCAGTGTGATTCAAGAGCTGCTGCACGGAAAGCGACTGTCGCCATAATTGTTCAAATATTAAGTATCGAGCAGCGAATATCTATTAGTTACACCTTTGTCAGGACACACAACACCTAAAAGTAGTTACTTGAAACTTTCAGAGTTGTATTTTACCTTTGATATACACGTCTGCTTGAAATATAAATTAACCGGTGTGTAGATTTCAATCTCTGGTAAAAATGAAATTATCATAAATATTTTATATTATTTGATCATTTTTTTAGTTTTTTTAATAAATATCTTTTTTTCTTTTTAACGATCTTTTTTATATATTTTTTTCTTTTCGATATTTCGCTTTCCTTTGGAAAACTTCTTCAGGAAAAAATTTTTATTTTTGAAAACAAAAAATTATATGTTAAAAATTTTTTGTTTTCAAAAATAAAAATTTTTTCCTTAAGAAGTTTTCCAAAGGAAAGCGAAATATCGAAAAGAAAAAAATATATAAAAAAGATCGTTAAAAAGAAAAAAAGATATTTATTAAAGATAATTTATATTATATTTTCTTAATTAGGCAAAAAACAAAAAAAAAATGCTTTGGGGAGCATCAAATATTAAATTTTGCCGGCACTATTTTGGAATGGGTTTCAAGATTCTATTATTTTGGTTTGAATTTAAGGCACTCTTTGAGTGTTAAAATAATATGGACTATTCGTAGCGCTTTATATTACCACTTTTAAATGGTAAGCAGAGTCACAGATTTTCGTAAAAAACTTTTTATTTGAATTAGTTAGATTTTTAAAACATTTTTCCTTTTAAAAGGTAACTCTGCTACTTTAAGTCCCAATCTAAAGGAAATCAAATATAAATAAATCTGCTAAAATTTACTCTTTTATTCGCTGCACAAACAAAACTTAGTCAAATAATTTGGCCAAGAGTGTTATAGGACTTGTGTAGAAATGACTTTTAAATACGCTTTTGGTAAACAATTTTTATAGTTTTTGACTAAGAGAAATATTTATATTTTTTGAGTAAATGAATGAACGCTTAAATATTGTGCTTACAGCTAAAATTTAATTATTTAAATCATTGTTGTTTGTTTGTTTGTTTTTATGGTTTTAGGTTAAAATAAAAGCAACATGCCGTAGTAGTAGTTGACATCCTCTCCCTGTTTTTGGTTTCAAAAGACTCTTTCTTGTCTTCAGTTTCGTTTAAACATTTTGTTTAGGCCAAGTTTATTTTTTCAGTAAGTTTTGCAAAACTTGTAATCAGTTGAGGAAATACATTGCTCAAACGCGGTGGTATCCAAAGTGGCTAAATAACACAAATAAAATAATTATTAAATAGAAATATAAACAACAAGTTGTTAAACGTATTTCTTACTTCAAATTGTGCAACTTCAAAACATCAAACTTGATATTAATTTTTTAAGCAAAAACAAAAAAGAAAATTTAAAATGAAACGCCATCAATTGTTCTGCTTAACAGTGATTTGCTTGTTTGTTTTGTTAATTGAATTTATTGAAAATAGTGCTGCTCAAAATCCAGATCCTTTGTTTGAATTGCCTGTACAATTAGTTGGTTTTCCAGTTATTGTACTGTCTGTGCGTCTGTCTCAATTTGCAAAAAAGTTAGCATATTCTTTAAATCCAAGTAAGTGGAAATTAAGAAACCCAAAGTTAAAATAATTTTGAGAATATCTACGAGATTTATTACTGCGTTGCTGCTAAAAAATTATAAAGATTTTATGTGCTAGAAACTAAGTGAAAGAATTATTAATTCTTTAGAAATCTTAAAATGCAGACTTTAGAAGAACTTGGCAATGAATTTTTAAATACTCAATGAGATTTAAATGATACAATTTTTGTATCGAGGCAATAGAAAAATCAAACGTTAATATTTAATCATTCCTTAGCCTTTTCCCCCCGGAGGCACATGATAGTCTTTGGAACCTACTATTCCATTTAGACTGGTGTCTTGCGGGGTAAAAGGGAGCCCAGACCCCTTAAAGGCTAGTAGGAGCCATCTGGACAATCCACATATTCCCACGGGAAACAGTAGGCTCGCAGAGTTCACTATTTGTATCTTTAGACATTTAGCTGTTCTGTGGCTGATTATTGAGGTTGGCCCCTATATGGGAGTATCGTGGCGGTTGTGGTTTCGAGGTCCTCGTGAGAGTTTGTGGGTCGGATCATTCAAAATGAACACAATGAATGGTTCAGGTCCAGTGAGTATGAATGCCGTCGTGTTCTTAATTATATTAAGCTTCATGCGTTTTGGACCAGGAGTTGGATAGTCTCCAACTCTTTAGCAAGGAGTAAAGGCTGCGACCTACTTCGACTTTTGAAATTGCTACTAGGAGTGACCAGAGGATCCACGGATTCGAAGGCCTTCTAGGGCGTGAATGGCTTTGCTTTTCATTCACAGTGGTAATGGCCACCATCTGATTATGGCTCACTGCCGGTGCAGATGTAAACCTTATCACATCATTCCTTAGCCATTATACGAATATATTTAATATATATCTTATCGTATTGGGTTATAATTCAAGGTTCTTGACGAAAGTACTAATTGTTTGTTTTATAATTATAAACAAATTATGTTAAGAAAAGGGCAGGTCGGTGCCATTGTAAATATTCAAAAATAACTCCCAATACTCAGGTATGATTTAATTCAAGGACATTGGAGTTTGACTGGGGCGGTACATCTCTCAAATAATAACCGCGGTGTCAAAATGCCAGCTTAGTGCGGACAGACACCACACAAAGAGCAATAGGGCTCGGTAATCAGCACACACTGGAACAGCAAAAACTCGGCGTGTCGATCCTTAAGGTTTAGGGAGTTTTTAACATGAGTTGTCAGAAAAGTTACTACGACGGTCGGATAAACTTTAATTAGTCATTTATATGATATGATTTTCATAAATACTTCATAAGAATATGATATAATATTTCTTTTCAAAATTTTTTTAGGATTTAATCACAATTTTTCGGAATCATTGCGTAGGTGAGCCAATGATTTCAAAAATTATAAAAATTTTAATGATACTAAATATGCTGTTTCCAATAAATACAATAACCAAAATAAATAATTTTTTAATGAAAGCGCAAATATGGACAACAAATTTCCACTTTTAAAATATGTGACACAATTAAAAATTATACCACAATCAATTTAGTAGACATTATTTAGATTTTTAAAAACTTATATGCTTTTCTCAACTTAAATATAAAAATATATTTTTAGAGTTGCACTTGACATTAGGCCTTTTAACCCAAATAAATTTAGTTGAATTTTTTTAGGTTGCTTAAGTATGAAACAAAAGCAACTAAAGAAAAACAGTAAAGCAACCATATTCATTGAGAGCCTCTTCGTAGCATATGGACAAGTATCAAAAGGTCTTTCACCATAGCACGTATAAAATTTCAAAAGCAGCATAGTAGTTGTTGTTTTATTTGGTAACATCTTTTATAACCGTGATTTTTTATTTACTTAATTTCATCCGTACGATACATGTTTTGCCAATCAGCTAAGAGCCATTCGTATGTATATCTGTATTAACTATAGCAATGTTAATAAAAAATACAGAAAATAGGTCAAGGCAGCCCAAGAAAATAAATACTGATTGTTTGGGGAAATACTTAAGCATAATGGTACTTTATACTTTGCACTATGAATAAATCAAGGTACAAACAATAACTTCATGCCTAAGATTCATAAAGTTGCTTCATTTATTAACCTAGATTTCCAAAAAACACTCTAGAATATGGAAAAATAAAAGTGATTATATGAGACAGTATACTTTGTTTAAACAATTGTATAATATAAGCATACAGCAGAAAATATCTTCAGTGCACAATTTATAATTTTAACATTTCATTTTAATTATTTGATTTTTTAATTAAATTAATCGTTTCTATTCTTATGAAATTACAGATACTTATCGTTCTCGTAGCAAACGCGATACAGCCTTGTTGGCATATGATGCTGATATAGCCCAAAAGGAAATTTTACGTGAATTTGGTCCTAGAGCTTGCATTTTAGAAGAACCATGTCGAATACATGCATCACGGCCAGGGCGTGCGTCACAATATAATCTTAATTGGCGTGATATATTCAGGTAGATTATCAAACTAATTCTATTCAATATTCTTCAACAAAAAATTACAAAAAAAGTGTTTTTATTTATTTACACAACAAACTTATGTTGGCTAAATTTTTTGTGTTACTTAATATTTTTTTTATTAACATTTTGCCAGAAAATAGCTTTAAGTAATATAAGACATTTAAGCATTCATCAAAAAGTTATATTGTGTGGAAAAGTAAGCGTTATTTAAAATAAGTCTTATTTTTAAAATAACAAAATAACAAAAACAAAAAGAAATCTTATAGCGAAAAGTACCATTTGAACAAAACTCTTTTATGAAAAGTAACCGTTTACTAATCGGATCGTTTATTTAACAAAAATTTGCTTTTAGTAAATGCAACCTTTTATGAATAGTAATAACATTTAAAACAATTATCCATTTTGTATTTTATATTCATTTAATTATTCAATACATTTGCAAGTTGTATGCAGTTTTACTTAATTTATAAACTGTTGTAACGTGTGGCGAAAGCTGCTTTTCATATTTGACGTGAATAGTTGATAGCCTCGGCTCATAAAGAATAAAATATTTTCTAGACTCTAGAAATTTTTAGTAGTTTTTATATACCCCCGGGGACACATTATCGGTCTTTGTGGAAAGTAACTATTTAGACCTGTGCACCTGGAGGAAAAAGGGATCCCAGTCCCCTGAAGTCAGCAGGGGTACAACTGGAAACTCCACTTTATTTCCACGGGAATCAGTAAGCCCCAGAGTTCCGTTATTTGTCTTTTTAGACATTTAGCTGTTCTATGGCTGATTATTGAGGTTGGCCCCTATATGGGAGTATCGTGGTGGTTGTGGTCTCGCGGCCCCATAACAGACAGCTCAGTTTTTATTTGGTGGCCGGGCTCATTTCACCTTTAATAACACCTACCTGGTGAAATGTTCCCAGCTCCAGTGAGCATGCTGGACATGTGTTCTGGACAGGAGTTGGATAGTCTCCAACTCTTCAGCAAGGAGTGACGATTTGCAGCCCTGCTCTGGAATCATTAAAGTTGCAACTAGGAAAAACTTGTTGCTAGAATTAGTCTTCGGCTTCCTAGGACGACCATCTGATTAAGGCTCCATAGCCAGGCGCAGATGTAAATCTTATCACGTAGTAGTTTTGTATAAAGCGCGATTTTATTAGAAAGAAGATCTTTCAGTAAAAACGCATTAACCACTTTCATTTTAAAAAAAGTACCCTTTTAGAAACGAAGCTTTTATAGGAGTTTTTCTTTAAAAAACTGTTTTTAAAAAGCTACTACTTCCCTTTAATATATTTTTAAAGCAAATTGAAAATTTAAAAATTAAAACTGATGTTTCCTATGATATGATTTCACTGTTTACTTGTGTAATGAGTTGAGATTTTCGAAATTTTTTATCTTTAACTTAACATCATTTGCAGAGTGCTATTTTTTTTTTGCTGCAAATATCATTGTCAAATGCATTTCATTTGTTATTATTACTTAAGCTAAATGATGCTGCATTGATGGCAGTATGTGTGGCAGCAGCATGTTGTTGAAATGTTTTTCAATCAATTTTTATTTGAAAAGTGCCAACTCATTTGTGCATAATTTAATGTCTTCTTTACTTGTAAAACTCTCAGATAAAACTTGAAAAACTTTGTCAATATATTAATTCGCAAGTACGGTTAGTACGGTTGCTGATTTTGTTTGTCAAATTTGTTAGAAAAGATTTGAAGTCGTTTTGTTTTTATTTTTTTTTTCTATTAAATTAAAGAAAAAACTTATATTATGGAGAGGTTCAAGAGTTGCCACAGAATTGAAGTTGAAGAACAAGACAGGTTTTATATCCCAAGTTTTTTGGCAGCTGCAGAAGTAAATAATTTTAAATACTTTTAAATCTTAATTAACATTTCTGTTTTATCTTTCTTGTATTATGTAGGGATATACTTTTTTTAATTATCTACTTAAATAAATTATTATCTTAGATTTATTTTTCAGAATTTTGTATTTCTTTTGGCAACTTTAACAGATTTCCTTAAAATTTAGTTTTCATTCACGAATCGTCTTTGTAATTCGTGATTAACATTTATTGTTCACAAATGAAAGAAAACACAAAACTTTTTACGACTGCTCACAGCAGTCATATCGTTTAATTCACTATTGCAATAAGAAAGAAAAAAGAAAGAAAGAAAGAAAAAACGCTTTTTATTTTTCATAATTTTATGACTCGAAATGAAAATGTACATAAATTAAAGCTTTAGAAGAAAATTCAATAAAAAAAGTTATAGTTGCTAAGATATTTAACAACTTTTACAGTTTTGCTTTTGTTTTCAAGACACTGACCTTACGCAACGTAATAAATGTTGTGGCATTAAAGAAAACAAAGAAAACTTAAGGGCGATAAATTTTATGAAAAAAACTGAGTCATAAATTTTTAAGCATCTTAAAATAATTAGAATTTTTAAGGTTTTAAGAATAATAATAAATTAGTTTATATCCAATTATTAAAAGCTAAAAGCTCAGCTGCTTCGTAGAATTACAGAAAAAAGCCTGGAAATATCAAATGAATTTTATTTAAATACAGAATTTGTAAAATTTATTAATCGATAAAATAATGCATTCGAAACTTAAATTTTGTGCTTGTATTTATTTTCAACTAGCGTGCCCGTGACTGCTTTGCAAGTCATTAATGGTTGTTTTTTATTCTGTAGCGTTCGTTTTTGTGTGCGCTAAAAATTCAATCATTCAAGAAAATTAATCAGAAAGAACACAATTTCCTTTTTTTTCCTTTTATGTTTATTTTAATAATTTTATTTTTTCACAATTCAATATTTTTGTGTGATTATATAAAACGTCTTGTTCTATTGCATGGCTTTGACATGTACGACAACATTCTTCGATTGATTTTGGTTCGTAGTATAGGCAACCAAAGCAGTTGGTTTATTAACACCTGAACATGATACATATGATTGAACAAACAGGGACCATTGTAAAAGCAACACGTATGGGGAACTGAAGCCGTTTAAAATCGAACGGCAAATCGGGAGGAATCATAGGAATGCGTGGATCAGCACATCCCCGCCATTATATTTTCCTTTTACAATTTTTGCTTCAATCACATTTTCCATGACTTTTTTGACTACTAAAGGTGTCCCAATGCAAAGTCGTGGCTGGCAGATGTTTTTAAGCAAAATAATTGAAATACCAACTTTCACTTGTAGGCGGTGGATGGGCGTCAGTCCAGATAATTCAAGCGAATTTTAATTAATTTGCAACATCGTTTTGATTGGTAACATCTTCAGTCGATTTGTAGGTAAAAATTACCCCGGGAATGTCATTCAAAATTATCACATTGATATTCGAAACATCTGCATTTTTCGCAGCTAAGGTAGCTCTTTCCTCCAACCAATCATGGTTTCTAAAATTTTCTGCAATACCTGGAAATACGTTTGTGACCAATTCTTGTTTTGATTGTGCAAAGTGGCGAAAATATATTTGGAAGCGTAATCAATTTTGTGGTGGTGTCAATTGGAATTGCGCCATTCCCAATATATAACAATTGCATTGAAAAACGTTCGACTGATGGATCATTTTGCAATTGCACATGCAAATTACACACACACACATACGCATATGGAAAACAAAATTCTTTATTTGTTTGAACATCCACTTGCTATGAACATGAACATATTTCGATTTGTATTGCCGTCTCATTCTGCACACACACACACACACACAGCAGCCTACAAACAAAAAAAACACATTTCATTTGATACAAAGCCGAAGTATGAGCCGAAGTATGCAATGGAAAAAAATTTTTGAAATTTTTTAAAAATTTGTTTGTTTGAAAGGCGCACTGTGGATGCACTATTGTGCATAACCACATGAAACAAAGATACAAACCAGCGAACGACCATTACGAAGGTACTGTGAAAATTTGCTAAAAATCGGACGGTGCATCTCGTCAAACACTGGCAACCAACGGACACCTATTTTGGGCTGAATTTTTATTTATATAGAAGATTAGTGAGTTTTTTTTTGTAAATATCTTCGGAACTACATAACCGATTTAAGAGATTGATATCTCGTTTTGAAAAGCATAACAATGGCTTTAAAAAATAAAATAAAAAAGAAAAAAAAATAATAAATATGTATATGTATATGTCATTGGTGAGTTTTGCCACGCCCCTTCGCCCACAGACCGAAAATCAAAAATCGGACTTCACAGTGTCACCCGCCTAAATATTCTGAAGATTCTCTGAAAACTTCATCAAAATCGGCCCAGCCGTTTTCGAGTCCATTTCTTACATACATACACACATCCTCTTTTATATATATAGATATAATTTCGTTATTTTCTAGTCACAGAAATAATTTTCCCTCCTATTAAAATTTTATTTGGTTTTATATTTTTATTCAAATTCAACGGATGGAGCGAAGTACACCCTTTTAGAAAACCGAGGCACTTGAAAGCTTCTTTAGAAAAATATGTTTAGTCCATCGAACATCACACTGAATTTGCATGCCAAGAGTTTAGGATTTCGTAATACTTATATTACCGATAGTAACAGGTGCAGCACCATTTCCGAACACAGATCTATGCGTAAGCATGCAACAATGCATCTTACGGGCACACAACCGATTTATTCACACAATCCGATTTGGAGATCGCCTCGAGAATGTTATTGAGAGCATCATTCGGTCTATTACCAAATGAATATGAATGACAAACGGTGCCGTGATCTGCGAAAGAGTATATAGGGTTAAAAGTTTTGAAGGTTCTTTAGAAAAATAAGAAATAGGGTAGGAGAAAGGACGGTTTCTTGTGGAACTCTTAAATTAATTTTGAACTCGTCTCATGAAATCCCATCTATAATAACTTGTATAGTGCGAATCCAGAGAAAACTCGATACAAATCTGCCTTAGAAATATCTAAAGCCACCACCTTACTCTCTCCGAAATGATAGATGGATAGAAAACCCAGCAAGTCGCCCATAGAGCACCTCCTATTGAAAGCATACTGTCGGCTGCTAAGTAAGCTGTTGGATTTCAGGTACCCCTCAAGATGAAAATTGATCATAATTTCCATTACCTTAGAAAGTGCAGAACAAATTGCAATTGGGCGGTATTTTCCAGCGTTGTTAGCCTCACCCTTTTCGGGGATTGGCGTTACATTATCAACCTTCCAACACATTGGAAATTAACCGGCATGATACAAAGTGCAGAAAAGGGTTGCTAACAGATGCGTTATCTTCGAAGAGCACTGTTTCAGGACCAGTTCTGGTATCCCATCCCGCCAAGGAGACTTGCTGAAACCTTCTTAACTACTCGAGCTCGAATTAATAGTAATGGATACTCTGTTGAGCTTGGGCGGCGGTTGTCTACACTCTGGCAAATAGCAAGTATTTGCAAATATACCAGCCAAAAGTTTAGCTTTATCAACCGGGTCATTGACTTCATTTAAAACTCTACTAAATTTTAATTTGATTCAAAAGATTTTTCTGGAATTATTAATTATCTTTCTGCTATCAGACAAAATTTCTTTCAAAACTCTTTTTTTATTTTATTAGTGTGTGCATTGTTAGCATCCAGTATCTAAGATCGCCTTAACACATTTAAACATTTTTATATTCTAACTTTACTTAACTATTTTTTCTGTGCAATAATTTATTTTAATTAAATTTTTTTGTTGTCATTTATTTCAAAAATTTCAAAACTTTTATTAAATTATAATTTGCTTATTTTATCAGGGACTTAATTTTGACCACTTTATAATAATATTTTGTTATTATTATGAAATTGTATCCCACTCTCTTAAGTTGGCTTTTATAATTACTTTTGTTCTTTGTTGCAAAACCTTTGTTTATATGAAAATACAGTATTTGCAGTACTGGACATATGTCGCATATAAATAAGGGAATAACTACCAACTGTTTTTTGTGTGTTCTCCTCTGTCTCTCCCTCTTTTTCACTACTTAAAAATCTACAAAAAAAAACAAAAAAAAAAAACAAAAAGGAAACAAAAAACCTTGATAAATTTTGAAACTTAATAACTAAAATAAACTCTCGTTCTCTTAAACTTTTGCTTCTTATCGCTGCATGTTGCATAGACATGGAAAAGAAAAAAGGAGAATTTTAAATTGTATGAATGTACTTGACATATGTAAACTTTTCAACTATTTATATTGTGTTGCTGTTGTTATTGTTTTATTTACAATAAGTTGAACATTATTGTTGCTTATCGCTGTTGCTGCTGTTGGAATGGAGAGTGTGAAATATTCTATTTTTGTTTAGAAACAACAAAAATGTATGCAAATATCATCGTATTAGAAACTTTTCTTACTTTTGTTGTTGCTACACTCGTACAAGCACTGGCTTATTTTAACAATGTGTTGATAATGTTCGTTTTTCCTGGCTGCTTGTGCAGAAGTAAATATGACACCCCTTCATAGAATTATTTTGGAAAACTTTTTCATCACTAAGCATTTGTAGACTCTGAGAAATGGTGTGTGGCCAACACAGGTTGCCCCGACTTGTGAATTGATAGCACTAGTGATCGTGAACGGGATAAAAGTAAAGATTTTGATTTATACCTTTTAAACTTTTGGTTTTTCACTTTGCATTTATATTGTATACTAAAATCACTACCCTTTAAGTTTTTAATTTATTACACACACTTATTTTTATGTCCGCTATACTTTCATCCATACTCTGTGTGAAATCTAAAAGCCAGCCTAATACGGTTGAAAAACTGAAACCGCCTTGAAATCAGGTTGCTATAAGAACTAGCTTTTGGCTTGATCGCTATAGTCGTTAAAATATATCTGCCTATTGCGCTCAAAAACAAGGTCACTTATGTGAAAATTACGCTACTTCACTTCAAAGTTTAATTTTGTCTAATTGTTGCTATAGGTCACTATTTTACTGACAGTGTGCTAATCTGAGGTGTCTGTCTATCACAAAAAATAACAATATTTGTATGAATATCACGCCAATTTCAAAGCACGCTTTACATTTGATGTACAGCAAGACAACAACTGTTGAAACCTTAAATGCCTACCTGTCTCGGTTTGAGAAATAGATAGCTTTGACAAACGAACATTAAGGAGTAACTTTGGATACAGGAACCTAAAAAGGATAGAAAGAAGTAAATCAGGAGAATATTTCTTACTTCATAATTGTACTTCAAAAACAGCTTGGCTGTAGAGGTAAGATTAGAGACTAGAGGTGGGGAAATCGGTAGTAAAAATAGTTCTTTTTCGATTATTTAAAAATTTACAAGTACAGGGTGTCCCCCGGGAAGATATGCTACTTTATTTATAATTTTTAAATGATTAAATGAAAGAGAATGGATTTTACGTTGATAAATTTTGTATTAAGTGTCAGCAATTATGTTTGGAATACAATATCAGATCATGTCCGCCTCTGTTAACCTCGCAAATGCAAGCCTTTTTGAACAATTCTTTTTACATTCTCACAGATTTCATGCGGTATATCATTAATTTCATAACGAAAATTTTGTGTGAGTTGCTCAAGCGTTTCTAGTTTGTTTGCGTTAACCTTACTTTTCAGATATCCGTACAAAAAAAGTCCCGAGCAGTCAAATCAGGTGGCCGTGGAGTCTAACCAACATCACCATTTCCTGAAGTACCTTGTTGTACAAGAGGTCTCGCAGCAGTTCCATTGTTATTATGGCTGTATTCGATGTGGCACCATCTTGTTGATACCACATGTTAATCAAGCCTATAGCATACAGTTGTGGTGTTAAAAAGTTTTCAGCCTTATCATGATATCGCTCCCCATTCACTGTTACCGTTATGTCGGACTTCATTTTCAAAGAAGTAAGGTCCACTGATACCTCCTAACCAAATTGCACACCAGACTGTTGCTTTTAATAGATGCAAAGGTGACTGTTCTATTTCCCAGAACTGCATATACATATCCAGATTCGCATATCTATTCAAATGAAAATGTGCCTCGCCATTATAATTTTTTCATGAAAATTGAGCTTTAACATCCTATTAGCATATGTACGGCAGCGTAAACGATCCTGTGGAAGAAGCTCTTGTGTCAACTGAATTTTATATGAAAACATATACAAACCCTTGTGAAAATTGTAGCCAAAGCTGATCTTTGAAAACCAAGCTCCCTAGTACGGTGTCGAATTCAGGTTGATGGTCTGTTTTGAACACTTTCCTAGCAGTAGGGTAAATAGTGCATTTTGTTGTTCACGTTGTTTCTCACAAAAATTTCACATAACTTTCTCATCGTCACAGTAATCGATTGATTGATTTTTGATAAAATGTTTTAACAACTAAAACACGTAGGTTTATCGAATATTTTTCAATAGTAAGTTTATCAAGTGTCCACTTCATGGCTGCCAAATATGAACTGTCCAGACTAATGCTTGTCAAAATGGCGGCAAAACAAAATGGTATATCTACCCGATCGACACTCTGTATCTTACAATAAATAAACCGTCAGTGAAAGCCAAATTAGCAGTGGTCTGTAGTATAAATTATATTCGTGTAGACCGAACATGTTGCGGTATATTTGTTTTTAATGCTGGAGCTGCTGCTGTTGTTGATTATGCTGCTGCTTATGTAAATTTTTTGAAATCAATGTAAATTTTGTTTATTTTTGTTCTGCAAGCATGCATGGTTTTGAATGGATTTCAAATTAAGTTTGTTGTTGTTGTATTTTTTTCCTTAAGTGTCAAAATGCATTAGTAAAAATTTTGATATGGAAATAATGAAATAAATACCTTTTGGGTCTTTGAGCACAAACATTTGTATAACGAAAAAGTAGGATAACAATGACTAAATTAAATCTAAAAATTACTTTTGTTCAAAACTAAAACAAAAGAATTAAAATTAAAAAAACTTTTGCCAAACAACAAAAAACATTTAGAACTAACAAATAAAATAAAAATACAGTTAAATTTAAGTTTTCGAATGATATTTTTAAAGCCATTTAAAGGGGGGCCTGAATTGTTGAATGACTATTTTCTGTAATAAAAGCTCATTAAAGTCTTATAAGCAAATTCTTGTTATCTTGTCTACTTTACGGAATTATTATAAAATATTTTTTTTTACTTTTGCTACAACTAAAAGAACATCAAGATTTGGTACCCTACCACAGAAATAAATTATTATTTAATCCTCTGTAAAGGGAAGTTTTCAATTTTAATTTTTCTACTAATCTTCGGTTATAATTTCTCAACTTTCATTTGCACTTGATTTATTAAAAACAATATTGCTATTGAAATTTTCTTTTCTTCTTTAGAGCTTTCTCACATTTTTCCACATTGAGGAGGGAGGTCTTTGTTAAACTACTTCAGAATTATTTTATTGTTCTGTTTTTTTTTTCTTCTCTTTTTTTTTTTATTTTTGTTTAACGAAATAAGTGAAAAGATGCTTGATTATAGTATACGTAACTCATTCTACAGCTTTTTATACTACTTATGGGATATTATTGTTTTTAATCCGCTTTTACATTTCAGTTTTTGTAATTTTTTTTTTATAAGTATACAATGCAATTTTTACTTTGTCTTGTTTTATGTTGTTGTTGTTGCTATATGCATTTAAACATTGGCTTTATTTTAATATTGTATATAAAGTTATACTTGTATTTTTATACATTTGTATTATTTTATTCTGTATCATTTTTCCCATTATTATTGTTGTTGTTTTTTGTTTTTTTTTTTTTCAGTAACTACAAAGTGCAATCAACCGGTATGAAACAATGGTATTTGCTGTCTTTATTCATTGGCGATGCTGTGCGTGATGTACCCCTGTGCCACTTGTTGGCTAAGAGAATGCCATGTCCAGGCGCTGCACCCCTACCGCCTCCACAACCACGTTAAGTATAAGTGTTACTTGAGTATTTACAGATAAATGTAGCGGTAGAATTCAGATGTTAAAGTAGTCCACCTCTACTTATTACCTCTTAGTAACGTACGAGTATACTTTTGTTATAACCAGTGGAAAATTGTACCCTTTTTATTAAATTAAAAAAAGTGCTTCCTTATTTTTTATTTTTATTATTTGTTGTTGCTTATGAATGAGAAGATAATAATATTGCAGACAAAAATTCTTACAATAACATGTGACTCTTTTTATTAACAAGCAGAGACTGAGTAAAATGATTCTAAAAACTCGTTGCTATTTTTCTAGAGTGCTTTGGCTTACACCTTGAAATTAAGAATTGAGTAAGGACACAGAAAATTGATTCCTGAAAGCTTATAGCTGCTGGTGTTTTTATTTTTTTTAGTAGATTGTACTTTAAAATTTTATTACTTTTTAATCAGGCAGTTTTAAGACAGCGTCTTCACTTTTACTTCAGACATCGCAGTGCACCGCAGTGAAAAAGCTACCAGATGGTTAAGTTTTATTTTAAATATACGGACTCAAAAGCAAAACTAAGAAACCTCTTCTAGGACAACTGTGAAGTCATTTCAAAGTTTTAAATTACCTATTAGATAAGAAGCGTTTTGTGATAAAATGCCATACTAGAAAAAAAATAATTTTATTTTTTAGTAGTTAATTATAAAGCACTAGGTCACTATTTAATAAAAAAATCATTATTTCATTATTTTTGTTTTCCTGAAGATGCCAACCAACGGTGTGGCGAAATATCGAAAAAATAATAAAAAATAAAAGTTTTTAAAAATTGTTTATTAAATAGTGACCTAGTGCTTTAAAATTAACTACTAAAAATTATTAAAAAGGTCAAAAAACTATAACTATTATATTATTTTATTTTATTAAACTTGATATTGTAAGACTTAGGTTTTAGTTTCCTTAAATATATTGACAAGTTTTACTTTCTTTCTTTCTTTTTTTCTTTACATTTAATTTATAAAACAAAATTTTTAAAATGCGCCTTTACAAAAATAATTTTGTTTCAGTGTTAGTGCTAAAAATTATTTAATCATATTTTTTACATTTAAATTGCAAATTGTTGGCAATACAAAAAAAATGTTTTTTTCGGTTAACATTTTCGCCAACATTGTGCTCTTTAAGCTTCCGCAAATTTTACAACAAACAAGAATATAAAGTCGAATGTAAATAATTACGCTGCATAAATTAAACAAATATTATTGGCTCGCGGTGTTTGCATCATACTGCACAAATAAAAATATTAAAAAAAAGATAGAAAAAAATATTAAAGAAGTTTAAGAATAAGTTACGGGAGTTATTTTCACCTAAACCACCACTAACATTCGGTTCTATATAATTTTTTTTTATCAAACAATGAATAACCACTTTTTCATTGTTCTGGAGTCACTGCAGATGCTTTTTTGATTATATAATTTAAGTGGAGTATGCTTTTTTTTAATACAGTTACAAACGATTTCATTTTGTCAGCAATTAAAATGATCAAAAAAAGAACACCGAAAACTGTTTCATTAAATTGAAATCGTGTAACAAAAACAACAAAAAAATAAACGTTAAAAATCTTTGGATATAAATTCCAACAAATTGCTGACAATATACGTACATGGATATATTAAATGAAATGCAAAAATCTTTGGCAGCAGTGATACGTTTGTATACAAGCAAATGTATAAATAAGTACATGGACATACAGGACAGCAGAAGGACATACCATCAAAAGTTTACTCTAGATAAAGAAAAAAATGAAATTTCTTTTTGTTTTTGCCGAAAAGGAAATATCATTTACATCGTAGTATACTGACGTGTGCTTACAAATAAAAATGCAATGGTTTTCATTTGGCGACCAAAATTACTGTGCACATCATCATACTCGTAGTTAATTTACTGTACATGCAACACAATTTAATTTTGTACTTTTGTCAAGGGAATTGTTTTTTTTCATTTTGTTCTCAATGTGCTGTTTTCGGTTTCCGTTGCATGTTTTCACATTTAATATTATCATAGCTTAACTTGTTGATTTTTGTCTTTAATTCTTTTTGTTCGTAGTTTTTTTTTTTAACATTATTGAGAAATAAATGACTGCAATATTTTTTGTCTTCTCATTTCGAATTGTTACTGAATATTTTATTAATTTTTTTAAATTAATTTTATTGTTTGTTTTTTCAATCACTTTTTTGTTATTATTTATTTTAATCTGTAAAATATATAAGTTTTATATTCTAGTTAGTTATTTTTATTAAAATAAATGTTAAGATATATCATTATATGTATGTAAATTAAAAACATTAAATAAAAATAGTTTTTTTCTGAACTAAGCTATGCTTTGTTTTTAAGGAAACGTTTTTCTGTAAAGCTATAGAGTGAACCTTAAGGCTATTTTAAATAAAATTCCGATATGGCTGAACTTAAAACATATTAGAAATGAAAAAAAAACACGTCAACTGAACGTAGTTGAATTTTCCTGATTTTTTTTTTAAAACAGCATATTTTGCTAAGAAAAACCTTTTATTATATTTAAAAAATTTGTTTGTTTGCTTCAGTTTTCAGCAATAGAAAACAATTCAGAGTATTTCTAAAAGTACAGATACAATTTACATTTATTACGAAATAAATTTTAAAATAAATTGGAAATCAATTAATAAAATCATTAATTTTCCCCTTTTGGGAAATTTTAAAATATTTTAACTGAGTAGAAATATTTTTATAAATTTAAGCAAAATCATAGTTTATTTCATTCGATACAAATTTAAACCCTAAAAGTTTCTTGTAAATAATAATCAGGAAAATTATACCCATCTGGCAGCCTTAACAATTCCCTCCAATTTTAAAATGTAAACAGATTAGTTAACATACTTTAGGGGGCATTAATAAAATATTTAAATATATAAAAATATCTGGTTCTCTATACCCAGCGAACCATTTTAATGCGTAGGAGTACTTGGATAAAAAACTCATAAAAGAAATTAATAGAGTGCTTTTTATAAACTTAACATAGCTCGCGCTAAGTGTCAGAAGTCACATGTTTGCATCTTCTAAAGATATATTCTGGTACTCTCTATGAGCTTAAAAGCACCTTGAAATGAGACGATAGTTTCTTTCTACTTTCTTAAAACTTAATAATTTTATTTATTCATTTCACTGTTTATTTACAATTGTGCTTTTAAATGTCCTTAATTTTCTTTTATATAAATTTCAACTAAAGATAAACTTTTTTACCATCCGGCGTTACAAAATACTCCGTTACACCTTGAGAGTTGGTCACATAAATATTTTTATTATCTGGGTTCCTGGTAGTAGTGACTTCAGAAGGGTAGAAAGGATGCCTCGTTGTATGTTCGGAGGAAAGATTTCGATGGAAATTTGGTGGGTTGTTTTGAATAGTATAACGCTCCGGCTTATCGAAAGGATAGTGGTTACGATCATAAGTTAAAGAAGTAAAAAATGTTGCTGAAGGATATTTTTGAGGGTTATAGTAAGAACTCTGATGTAAAATATCATAATTGTGTTGGCTTTCGTTGTAGTTTGTGGAAGAACCGTTATCAGTATCGAGTGGTGATGGAGTTGGTAGAAAATAATTGATTTTATTGCTTGTGTCAACGTTAGCGGGCGGATTTAAAACATTAATGTGTGTGTTGTGCACATTCGTTAAAGGAAACTTAGTATAATCTTCTTCTCTATTTGGTATAATATATTTACTCGCTTCTTGAGCAGTGTCCGTTTCTTTTTTCGATTCTTCCTGTTTTAAAGTTTGATGTAAATAAGAAGCATCATAATAAGGATAATTGACTATTTTACCCACTCTTTCGGGAAAAGCTAGCCGTGTTTTGGAGGTTTGTTGGCTTTTAAACAAATTTGAGTACAAAGATTGTGCATTTTCCTCGTTATTATCGTTTTCTATAAATTTGATTTTGCGTGTTGCATTTCGAGAATCATCATACGAATTTTCCTCGTAGTTCGTAAAGTGATGACCATAATTTTGTCCATTGTTGGTTAATCGACCTGCTTCTATTTTTTGAAGTAAAGCCTCTAGATTCACTAGCTTATCAGTGCTTGTGGGAAATTTTAATACGTTTTCTCGTTTATATTTACTGAACATTTGATTCATTTTTGTTGTCTCATCATCTTTCTTAACATCGTCTAAAGTTTTTATTTTCATTTCCGGAAAGAAGTGTAACTGTTTTTCCCCTACTGAAATTTTTTGTAGTACTCTGCTTTCACTACTCTCTAAGAAGTCATCGTCAACATATTTGAAATTAACACCTTGATGGGTATCTTCTTCGTCCTCTTCATCATGAAAGTCTTCATCATTATCTGGATGGCTTATCTCCTCGACATCATAGTATTTATCTTTAAACTTTAGCACATCTACTTGGCTTCCGCTGTGTTCATCTTGAAATTGAAATTTCAGCGCATCGCTGCCGTATTCTTCTTTTTGACTTTCGCCTTCAAATTTGATTTTATCGCCCAGTGACCTTTTCGATCTCTTATTAAATAGTCTCTGATATTCAACTGTAGCACCATCCATATAATCGGACAACAGTTGAGTAAAGAAATTTCCTATGCCACTAGTGATATCTGTCGAAGGCGGCTGAGGTCTTGGTGTAGGCCTAGGTGTAGTGGTGGGTGCTTGTGGCGATCCAGTTAAAGCTGCTAAAATGCTAAACAATGATGTTGGAGCTGGCTGTGTAGGGTTGTGATTAATCGCTTGTTGCTGCTCTTCCGGCTCGCTAAAAAATTTGAAGAAACCACCACGATGGTTGTTGAGATAATTAATGATTTCGTACTGTGAAAGATATGACGGGGGTTAATAATGTCTCATTTATGTTGTCTTTTTGAATTTTTACTCACCTCACTTTTGGGACATTTGCTGTAGGTTTCAAAACAGCTCTTCTCTCCACCACTTAAGCCTAAAAGGGCAGCTCTTCCATATATCAGAGCAGGTGAGGCGGCCGGAAACTCTGCTAGAAAACTGCAAAATAAATATGATTTTGTGAGCGTAACAAATATTAACTCGGGTTTGTTATTTTAAACCATTATTAATTTTTAATTATTTTTCATTTTGAAAATATTGAATTTACATTTATTTTATTTATAGAAATTACCTTTACATGAATGTAATTATTTAATTTACACACTTACAATTTGTAAGTAATAAAATATAATGTTGTCTAACTGAAAGATTAAACAAAGGCGACTTCTAGCAATATTTACTTAGTGATATGGTATTCGCTCGAAACCATTTACAAATTAGACATACAAACCCATTTGCTTTTTATAAACTTACTTGGTAATGGCGGGTGACGTAATGAATGTGGGTAGTTGACCACGTTGTGTTTGGGCAGCAATCATTTGGCACAAAACCTTTGGCACACATTGAAAATCGTCATTGCGTGCTATATTTTCTAATGCTTTAATAAGTTGAGAGTTAATGGGTCTTCTGTTGTGAGAAGAAGAAGACAACGTTGATTGTTGTAAAGGTGCAGCACCAGTTAGGGCACCTATTAGGTTGCCTAATGGACCATTACTATTAGAAACTCCACCCGCTCCACCAACACCACTTAAAAACAATGAAGTAAATTGTGGTGCATATTGTGCTAATGTTGCCAAACCACTTTGATGCTGTTGTTGTGGGGGAGGCTGTGGTCTGTATAGGCCCTGATGTGGATAGTGTGCCGGTGGTCTTGGGTAAGGGCTATTAAGTTGTTGTGCAAGGGGTGGTATTTCACCTATTTGATAGTCATGATAATTATAGTAAAATGGTCTGCCAGAAGGTGGTATTGCTGATTCATGTTTAGGATAAGAATTTTGTATAAAATTATGAGTAGATGTTGGTAGAGGCTGGGGTCGAGCATCATAGTCATATAAAGATGGCCTGTTTTCATGTGAGTACTGTTGTTGCTGTTGTTGATTTTGATGAAAATATAAGGGTTGTGGTGGCATTTCTGTACGATAATATTCACTTGTTTGTTGTTTATTCCACAAATAATTATCAATGCTGTTAGGATAATTATGCAACATGGATTGTGATGATTGTAAATATTGCTGTTGCGGCCGTTGTTTATTAAATATTGTTGTGTGTGATTGTAAAGTTGGCCTAAAATCTTGTCTAAGTGGTGGTGGTGGTGTTGGTGTAGGTTTGGGTCTAGAAGTTGATATTTGATGTGGCACTGGTGTTGGCAAAAAGTTTGAAGTTTGTTGCTGAAAATAACTTGGTGGCGGATAATCATGTGAATCGTATGAAATTTTATTTACTTTCAATGTCTGCACATCCTCACTTTTCTTATCAATTACTGAATTGGGATGATTATAATTTGGTTTCTCATCATACACAAAACCAGGACGTTTAAAATATACATCCTTATCTGCCGACAAGCTCATATACGGTCTTGTGGGATTGTTTTCTTGCTGATAATGTGGCTGTTGTTGTGCGCCTACTATCATGCTTGATTGAACGAAATATTCCTGATTGTCATTATCATATTGAAGCTGGTGTTGTGAATTTTGTTGCTTGTTTTGATTATTGTTGTAATTGTTATGATTGTGTGTTGTTGCTATTGTTGAATATTTTACATCGGTCTCAGTTGGTGTACTAGTGTGATGAAAATTCTCATTTGTGAATGGATCCCTATAGATAAAAATCGGCTTATCTGTTAGATATTGTGGCCCTTGTTGTTGCTCATTAGGAAATGAAAATTTCTTTTCTCCCCCCCTCTCATTTATTGCTGCTGTTGCAATCGTTAAACGTCTATTAACATTTTGTATTTCTTGTTTTTGTATAAAACTGTTATTGTTATTATTTTTTTTGTTGTTGGTAAAATTTTTAAATTCCATGTAGTTGGGCATTAAATGTTGTGATATCGTAGCATCTGCTGGTGTAAAATCGATTATTTCTGATCGCCGAAAATTTGAAGCTGGTTGTTGTGTTATTGTGACACTAGTTGTTGGACTAAATAATAAATATGTGTTAATGTTTGATTTAAATAAAAATTTATTAAGAAAACATTAGCAATTGCGATGAAATTCATAGAAATAGCATGCTGCAGGCACTTGATTATTAGTTTCTACAATAATAATAGAATATTTTGAATATATATTTCATGTTCTTCATGCATTACAAATTACATGTCTGTCTTCTTTACCATTAAGCAAGCTTTATTGTCGCAAACCGAATTTTATATTGTTCTTATATTTATGTGAAATATTTTAAAATAATTGCCCTGTGTAAAGGCTAATAATGTTTCAAAGGAGAAAAGCAAAAGTTGGCGAAATGAAACTTGCTTCGTGTAAACTGATTTTTTTAATAAATATTTTAATAATTTTGCTTTGGTAATTATTAATAAAGTATTTTTCCTCTGAGCATTCAGTTTTTATTGTGACCGTTTATAGTTCTCTTTCATGCACTTACCTTTCATAATAGGAATTTTCATGTGATGTTTTTCCCTGCTGTAGAAGCTCTTGCTGTTGCTGCAACAACATATTGTTGCCCTCATTACGTATGCCAGCCACGTATGCGAAATATGATATAATTAGCATTGCAATTTGTTGCCGCTTACATTTTGTTGTTGGCAACAAATGAAACATTTTGACATTTGTATGATGACAGCGCTTACCGTGGCAACTACAACCAAGTTAAAAATCACAAAAATATAAAGAAAGCAACAGAAAAAACAAACAAAACAATTGAAATTTATATTAAAATAAGAACTCAATCCAAATACATGTGAGTATGAAATGCAACAGACAATACATACACACGTTGGCATATATATTTATAACACAAAACGGTAAACTTAAGGAGGGTGAATATCGAAGTATAAGGCTTCCAATACAATGCTGAGATGAAAACTACCATACATTTTTCATAAAGTCAGGAGGCAGTTAGGAATGTTCGAGATCTATAAAATCGGCTGGAAATGAAAATTTTGTATTTTTTATACTCCAAATGAAAACTGAATTAATACAAGAAATTTAAGTTAAAACGAGGCAAAAAAGTTTTCTAATGTCCGATAAATTTACAACTCGAAATATTATCTAATTTGAGAGAAATACAACCTTTTGAATTACTCTTTGCGAATCACAAACACACAACCTTTGCAATATTTTTTTTTTATAATAACAAAACCAATTCTTGTTATACTTATACACTTAAAAAAGCAAAACAAAAAAAAAAAATCAACAAATGTCACACGTTTAATAAGATGATAAAGAATACATTTTTTAAGCTCCATTCTTGTACAGTTTTTGTTGTTGTTATTGTTTTTTTTTTTTTGACGCGTCAGCATAACAATTCATAAATGAAAGCTACTGTAGCATATTATTTTAGTTATTATCCTTAAGTATTGCAACTACCGTATACAAACTACTGCAGATCATCACGTTAAATATTATTTTCTTAATAAAAGTATAAAAGAAGAGTAAAAAAAAAAATTTGAATTCCAACTTAACAACAGTTGGTATTAGGAACACAATCCTTGGGGAAAATTGAGAATTTTCATTATATTTCGTTTTGCAAATAAGAATAATTTTTTAAATCATTCATTATTGCAGCCAGAAAAAAATTTATAGCAAGTGATTATGCAAAGTCACATTTGCAAAATTCATATAAATTATACTTCTAAAAAAAGGAAAAACACAAAGAGCATAAAATTTTTAACTTAATTATATTTAGAGACACAACTGCAGACTCCACTTAACTCAGGCATGTTAGTGCGAATGGAAATACACTATTAAATATTTACAAGGTTAACTTGTTTAACTTCAATATTTCTTTAAGTGCAGTTTTATTTTGTGAGTGTTGGGTTATAAAATTTCAAAACTTTTGCTGTTGCATTCAGCATTAGAAGAACAGTTTGTTTTAAATTAAATGCTTTTAAGTTCAGTTATTTGTACCTTTATTTTACAGCAGACTTTAATTAAAACAAACACGTTTTGTTGCACAAATTACCAACTTGGAAAGAGATGTTTCCCTCCTTTTGCTTTTAAATTTCTTTCCTTTTTTCAAATAAGGATAACACAGACATACGCAGTGCAGCTAATTTTTCGTTTTACATTAAAACTTAAAATTCTTATTTATTTTCTTGAATTGTTGAAACAATATTTGAAAGTGCTTCAAAATAATCATGCTTTCACATATCCATTGATTGTTGGGAGCAGCAGGTGTTGGAGTCACAAAAAATAATCTTGTGCACTCTTAAATGCTGTTGCAACATGTAGCAAACCTTTCAACCTTTTTAACAGCACTTGTGGATTTGCTTCATTTCTGTCCTGTGTTGTTTTGCTTTGGCTTGATGTGCAGAAGTATTCGGCATTTTCAGTGTTGTTTAACTTGAATGCTTGAATGCACAGGGAAATTTCATTTTCAATTTTAATTTTTTTGATTAGATATCTTTGAATAAAATGCCTCACTTTTGAGAAAGTTACTTTGAAATAATTATCAGATTCGGCATGTTGTTATAAAACTTTAAAGGCAAAGTTTTCTTACATTGAAATAATTTCAAAGTGAATAGTTAACACAAGGTACTTTTTAGAAAAGTACAATTTGTGGGAAATTACCTAAAGGGATGTAATTTTTTTATTGTAAATTAACTTTTTAATTGAAACATTATAGCAGAGAAAATACCTTTTAAAAAATGCTATTAACAACAATTACTTTTAGTACAAAGTACTTTATTGAAAAAAGACTTTCACCTGAAAAAAGAAAAAGCGGCTTAAAGTTAATTTTTAAAATAAATCAGTAAGAGAATAAAACTTTTTGCTGGCATATTTTGGAGAAAAAGCACCCAAAAATTGTTCACGATAAGTTTAGGCCCTGAAATTTTTAAGGCTTTTAAGCCTGAACTGCTGTCAGTTTTTTTTTAAAATATGTAAGTGTTTTTTATATTTTAATTTTTAACAGGGAGTTTATTTTTTTAACTTAAATTTGGCATATTTAATTTGTAAAAAGAATTAATTTTTTAAATTTAGAAAATTAATTAACAAATGCATACAACATGGGTAGACATTTAATTTTTAATTTAACAAAAAAAAAAAATTCTTTAAAACCAGCATTGATATGTAACAAGTTCATTCCTTTATTTTGGTTTATCTTTATTTGTTTTTTTTCTAAAAATTGCACTAAATACGAAAATAAAAAGAAACGGAAATGTCATTTAAACATGTCATAACAAGCTTTTCTGAAAATGTCGACGTAAAATGTGCGAACGTGTTTTGAATTTTAAAAATAAACTCCTTGTTATGTCTTGTCTTATCCTTTTCAAACTCTCTCATTTTAGTTACTTAAACAAGCAACTAGCATCCCTTTTAAAGGAAAAAGTATTTTTGTTTTTAAAGCAATTTTGGTTGGGATGGTGATGGTACGTGTTCCTGTTTTAATAATGCAAATTTACCACATTTTTATTATTTTGCTTTCTTTTCAAAAAAATTTAAGTTGTAACTTTAGTTGAACTTAAAATTAGCTATTTAATTTAAGTTTTCTGTTTATTTTTCTCCATTTATTGTGCGACAATTTAGTTGTTTGTTTTTTACTTTTCTTGTTTTGTGTTTTAATTTGGGGAAAATTTTGTTTATGGTTGTTGGTTTAAAATATTTTATTTCATTTATATTTTCCTTTTCCTTCTTAGAAGAATTTTTATTAGGTAAATTGATAATAAACTTGTTTTCTTTTTGCCTTTATTACAGCTTGTCTTTATTTCTTTAAAACACATACTTTTTTTCACTTTTGCTTTTCAAATCGTAATTGAAATATTTTGTGCGCTTGAGCGTTGTGGTTACCGTTTTGTTTCAAGTTTATCGCACGTTTGTCTGCTCGCGTCTAGACTTGGTAAGACTGCTGCACATTGTTCCGGTCGTTGTACTTCAGAGCTATTGATAATTCATTGAGTGAAATGTTAATTATTTTCAAGTGGGTTTTTTCAAGAGAAGAGTAACTTTTGTTGTTTGATTTTGCAATTATTAAATATATTAAAAGCAATTTTCAGTAAATTAAAACAATTTTAAGAAAATATAACCTTTTTAGTGGTACTTATTTTTTGAAAAAAAAATTAAGTACATTTTATTTATATTTGCATCATAAAATGAAAAAAAAAGAACTGACTATAGATAATCGAAAAAAAAATTGAAATAATGAAGATAACAAAAATGAATTCCTAATATATTTCTGGCACTCAGAACAGAATATTTTTCCAGAAATCAGAATTTGAAAAAAAAAGAAATATTTATGTACATGGTAACGCTGGAAACATCACTCAGCTATGCATTCTTTCGCAGCTACGAAATGGCTGCAGCTGAATAACCAAATAATAATTCTTATTCATAGCCATCGGAAAGAGATTTAAAACTAAAACAAATTTTAATGCATTAAAGGGAGCACACTACATTTTCGAAGAAGACGGTATAGAAGTTTTTGTTTCGTACCCTTCATTATGGGTATGATTTTACGACGACCATCGTAAAAATTTGGTTTGTAAACAAACCGGTTTCGGCTATTTGCCATCTTATACTTCATTGGCTTCTATAAAATACTTTCTGTTTTCCATTTTGGATTAATTCTTTTGAACTTGGTTTCAGTTTCGGTCCTACCTAGTCACAGGAGACTAGTTCGGGCAAACATGCAGCTTATTAATACTGTTACACAAAAATTACTTTATTTTATTTAGTTTTTCATTTATGTTTAATATAAATGCACAATATTTTGTTTTTTTTTTATATTTACAGCATTTTAATTTTTTTGCATACGGTTTGATTTGTAAACATTTTTTTTTGTTTGTTTCTATTTCCTTTGGTTTAATTTCACTTTATTTGCATAATTTGTTAACATCTCGACTTCCAACTGGACGAGTTTACAAATTAACATTAAAATTATATTTTGTTGGCAACAAAAAGAAACAAAACAGAAATATAAGTCAAAACAAAATCTCATTTCTAGAAAAGCTGAAGCCTTGCTCCACCTTTAGATGACTCCAGTAAAGAAATAACTAACTAAAGAGGTGGAAGCCATGAACCGCAAAATCAGCAAAAATATACTCATATGTATGTTTGTGCAGTCAGAGAAAGTTTTACAACTACAAGCACACATAACACATTTGTGTTTAATGCTTCAGGTCAGTAAGTCTCAATCAAAAATGAATCTTACAGCTTTTAAATTTTTAAAAAATTTAGATACGTATTGATAAATATCAACACATTTAATTATTAAAAATTCATTGGTAACCCAATTGTTTGGTTTTTTTTCTAACGAAGTTTCTTACAATATTTCATAGTTTGAAAAAAGAACAAAAAAAAACACCACATTTGGGAAACTGCCCTACAATCAACTAAACATTATTTGGGAATCTCTGTATGGAATTGTAATCGGAAAAAGCAAAGCAAGAGCATGACGTATTTCATTTTTAGATATTTTGGAGCTACGATAAATATTAAGTAATAGTACAAAAATATAAACTGGATTTGGTACGAATATGTAAGTATGAAATAATACTCAACATTCAACGGCTTTTATTTTTTATTTACTCCATAGTTGCGATGGGTTTCCACATGAAAAGTCTTTTAGTGATCGCTAAGCGGAAAAAGTTTACTTTTGTTTTGTTTACTTCTTTCTCTTTGTTAAAAAAAATGGTTTTTGTATTTTTGTTTTCCAAAAAGCTTGTGTAGAGAGTTGGACGTACGAGTATGTGGATTCAATTTATTTTATTTAATTTTAGCGGTCATTGAAAGCAAAATTAAACTGCTCAGTTTTGATTTAACAAAATTGCTGTATAATGACATACTTTAGCAGAATTGGATATAAATTCAAAAGATTTAAATATTTATGGTGTCTGAAATTAACATTTATTACTCAATAGTGGGTTTTTTGCAAAAAGTTTCAACATCAATTAATTTTTATATATTTTGCTTGAAGCGGTTGTGTGCGGTAATGGTCCATCAATGTGTGTCAATAACTATTTACAGGTGACTTGAAAATTGAGTGAGTGTATTATTTGTGTTTCGATAGTTTGTATTTAAAAAGAAAGATGTGAATTGTGTAATACTTATGAGAAAAGATAAATTACATATTTAACTTAAAATTGTAAATAAACAAATTATTTCTGCTTAATTTTTTTTTGTTACTATTAAAAAAAATAAATTTTCTAATTAAATAGTTGGAGTGTTGAGAGTTAAAAATTATCTTAAAGTGGAACTATTTCTAAACCTTGATGATAGAAAAATAAGAAAACAAATCAAGACTGCTACTTTCCATCGTCCCGAATCTTATATAACTTTAAGCATAGTGATTTTAAATTAAATTTTATACTTTCATGCTTTTCAGTTTCACAGTATGTAAAACATAACAAAATAATAATAAAATTTATTATTATATAATAGTTACAATTTTTTTGACCTTTTTTTAATATTTTTTAGTAATTAATTTTAAGCACTAGGTCTTATTTAATAAAAAATTTTTTAAGAAACTTTATTTTTCATTATATATTTTCGATATTTCGCCACACCGTTGGTTGGCATCATCAGGAAAAACAAGAATAATGAACAAACAAATTGAAAAAAATTTTTTATTAACCAATTCAAAATAATCAAAAAATTTTTCAAAAAACAAAACAAACAAAAACAATAAAAAACGACAAATTGAAAATTTTTGGATTTACAAACAAAATAAAAGAATTATTATTAATAGGGCCAATAATTTAGTAGAGAGAATTTTAACAATTAGTGACAAAGAATTCCATAGAAAGAACAAAGAAAAGATTAGAAATATTTTAACTGAGAACAATTTTCCAATACGATTAACTAATAGGTTAAATGATCAATTTAATAATAGGAGGAAAAGAATTATAAGAAGTGGAACGGAACCGAAAATATATAAATCGATAACTTATATACCAGTCTTGTCTGAAAGAATAGAGAATTCAAAAATTTATGATACAAATAAATACAAAATGGCATATAAGAATACAAATACATTAAATAGGTTGTTTAGTAAAACTAAGGATAAAATTCAAAAATTAAATATGTCCAATGCAGTGTACAAAATTCCTTGTAACGATAATGATAAGGAAGATTGTAATAAGGTTTATGTAGGGACAACAAAAAATAAATTGAAAACTTGAAGCGCAGGACATAGGTCAGACCAGAAATACAGGAATAATATTAGTTTGCAAAAAACAGCATTATCTTCGCATTGCTCTAAAGTTAATCACTATCCTAATTTTGAAAATGTTTCAATTTTAAATTTAGAAAATAATTATAAACGTCGTTATATGTTGGATATGTTACAAATAATTAAAGTACCATTAACCAAAAGAATAAATTTTAAAGCAGATACGGAGAAAGTTGCTCAAAATTATAGACATTTAGTGCATTAAATTATAAAACAAAACTCTGTATCTGCATAATATTAATTATTTATACTTTAATTTTTTGTAACGTTTGGTCATTAAATTTATGTTTTAGAATATATGTTTAAGATACTATTGTTTTTATAAATTTGTTATGTATTTTTAAAAATTGTTTTTCATTTAAAAATTTTTTAATGTTGAAAATTTCTTTGTATGTATGTAAATCAAAAAATTTTCAATTTGTCGTTTTTTATTGTTTTTGTTTGTTTTGTTTTTTGAAAAATTTTTTGATTATTTTGAATTGGTTAATCAAAAAATTATTTTAATTTTTTTGTTCATTATTTTTGTTTTTCCTGATGATGCCAACCAACGGTGTGGCGAAATATCGAAAATATAATAAAAAATAAAGTTTTTTAAAAAATTTTTTTATTAAATAAGACTTAGTGCTTAAAATTAATTACTAAAAAAAAATTTATTATTATTATTGACATCGCCAATTTTAAGTCTATGGACAGACGTGTAGACTACGCTTTCATTTTTATGGTAATTGCTAAAATTGTTTTTACTTGGCAGAAACAAGGTTCTAAAAGTTTTCATTCTAACGATAACAGTTTAATAGCTCATAGTCAAAAACACTAAGTCTCTAAAAACACCCTTTAATATTTTCATTTGCTACTTGAATATACTCTGGATAGATTTAAAACTAAACTTTAAACATAAACTTTAACATAATGTAACACCCTGTACAACATATTTTTATTTTTACTTGCTTTTATGACGAACGCAAAAATACTTAAATTGAATTAAATATATTGCTCTTCAAACACAAATGTACGTACGTGAAAATTACGTCACTGCTGGGGAACCCTTTAATTTAAAGTCTTTTGTACTTATTGCTACAACGCATATAGTTTAACATAAACTGTAAAAAGTTGATATAATTTTAGTGAATACAACGTTACCTTCGGGACATTCTTTCATTTTAAGTGATTTTTTGTTGTAGTGGATACATTAATAGGACTTCCATGAGCATTTCAATAGTCTAGCTATTATCGGTTAAGGGCTACATGACTGTAACAGACAAACAAAAAACAACCGAAATTTTCTCGTTTTAATAAAGATTTTTATTTTTTTATTATTTTATTTAAATAATTTGTAGGTGAAAATAATCCTTTTCGCGAAATTAATATATTTTTTATTTTTTTCTAATTGTCAGTTTTTTTTAATAAAATTCTAATTTGTTTGGCAAACTTTTTATTTTGTACAATTTCTTTATACCAAAAACATAACATGGGTAAACAAAGGGATTATATTGGAACGGATGTGTCTTGCTTAAGTTTTAAAAGAAAACAATTAAACAATAAAGTAAACTACTGGGCATTTTGTTTACTAACTGCGTGATTTGCAAAGAAAACTTATGCACAACAACTGGGTAGAAATTTTGTACACGCAAACAACAACAATTTAATATGCTGTTTACTAACTGCTTGGCATGCACGACAACAACAAATTTCTAGTTACAAACTGCGTAGAAATTTTATACACGAATACAACAACAATTTGATATGATTTTTACGAACTGCGTGGTTTGCTGAGAAAAGTTATCTACACAAGACAACAACAAATATTTTAAAATAAATCCTAAGAAGAAACTTTATCAGCATAAAAACGAAAACAAAAAATACACTCAGCCATACACGCGCCTATACATTGAATAGACAACATGCAGCAACAAAATGTAATACAAAGAGAGTAGAAGATTCTTAATTTTTGTAGACTTCTAATGGACAAATATAAAAGGACATTGTCTAAATAAAAGGACATCGTCTAAGTGGACAGTTAGTTAGTGTAAAAATAAACCTCGTGAAGTAAAGACGTTCATCTTAAATAAATTGTTCTGTAGTGTCAACTTTGTGTAGTTAAACTAAATAAACTTGTTAATTATTTAAAAACTCTAAAAACTGGTGTTATTTATTTTGCAATAAAAAACTCACAATAAAACGTTTATAAAAGGTATAGACGTAACAATTCCTAAGATGTTAAATATCGCTCTAATAGGTTAAAAAAGCCTTTTTTTAAAAGTTTGAAAAGCCACCAAATTTTTAGCATTGTTAATTAAATAGGACTAATTTTCAATTACTCAGGAATATAAAATTCCTACACTGTAATTGAATATATTCGTTATTAATATTTCCTTTATCATGTCTTATTTAATGTTTATTACTTTCCTGCTTGTTCTTTGAACGAGGATATCCTTTTTTTTAATAATCGTTGTAATATTCGTGCAACAAAATATAAAATTACTTATTAAAAGCCTGTTGGCATGCAAAGTAATGACAAATTTCACCTTTCTTGTCACTCCAACTCTATAGATTTAGTCACAGACATCTTTAACATTTAAACCGAACAATATATTTTAATATCCTTTAGCAGGACATCATCTGCAATGTACACATAAAAAAGTAATATGTCTTTTGCACACAAAACAAGTTCATATAATTTGTATTATAACTCATAGTTGTTATAATAAGTTTTTCTAATATAAATTATATTTGGCAGTAATGCCACTAGTAGAATGTGAATTAACAAACCACTTAGGAAGATAGTCAGTCGTCAGTTGTTGCATATGAGATCCTTTTTGTTGTTTTGTTATAATAAATTTCTACACTCGTATAAACACGAATAAGGATGAATATTTGAAAATAGTGCCTTTTTCGCTTTAAGCGTTTATTTGTGTCAGTTTGTGCCATTGACTTCCGGTTTCTGCATTAAAGAAGAGGCAGGAGCATGGTAGCCAATGTTTAAGTATTTTAAGTATAGACGTATTTTAACTATGAAGAGCAAACATAAACTGTCCTTATAATCATCATCTACACATGCATATCATGAGACTCATCATTTAGTTAGTATGAGATTATATATGTTTTGTTTTCTTTTGAAAGGACTAGCTACCACAATAAAGGCAGCAACAAAACTTTTGACCATTAAAAGCCAGAAAACAAATTACTCATATTGACGTCAAATGTCTTTCCGCATTTACTCACAGAATTCATACTTTATATTGTCGCTTACTCGTACATGTATGTACTCGTATGTTATCACTATTTTAATAAATCGTTTTGTTGTCTCCACATATTTCACATTCCACCAGAATTGACAGGACATTCATTTATTCATTCATTTTCATACAAAATATCTGGCTCAACATTTATTTATTTATATTTTTTTTGTTTGTTTCCTTAAATTGTCAATAAAACATGTTTTCTATATGGTCATCACTACTAACATCATCATCAGCATAATTTTTATCATCCAATTCTTTTCTCAGTGAATTTTGTCTTTGTCGTATCATGTTCTTTCTGCAGGCTATAACGTGTGGTTGTCTATGGAGTCTGTGAAAATAAATAAATTTTTTGGCATAACAAATTATGTTTTTCTTTAGTTTTCTATTTTTTTTTTTGTTATTAATAATTTTATAATGAAATAAAGATTTTCGGTTTGAAGTTTCTGCTAAAGAATAGTGGAAATAGTTTTTCATTAGCTTTTCAAGATTTCATACTTAATTGTGCTTAAAGGATAATACTTTGCCAAAGTGCTTTAAAAAGAGACTTTTTGAAATCTCTATGAAAAAATTTGTAAAATAGAGTTTTATAATGTATTATATGATTCTTGATTGTAGTCATGTAGTAGATAAGTTGTGTGCTATTCTATCAGTCAGGAATTTGCGTAAGCTTAACATTTTTTAGTTAAAATGAAAAAATAATAAAAAATTACAGTAAATAAAATAAGTTCATTATATGTTAGTAGCACATAAGTAGATCGAACATATTACGCATTAATACGACATTTGTTATTTGCAATTATTTAGAGCCAAAAATTTAGCGATGCTATCAATTGGTTTTCTTGAAATTTGACCCATTCTTTAATAAATAATATTCGAAAATATCAGCATTAGTTCTATATGTATTTTTAAGTTGTTTCAACTCCTACTCTTAACGTCCGTCCTGGCTGTTTATTCGCAAGTGGCGAGCGCCTTCGATGCGACTACCTCGTCAGAATGTAAGCCATCTGACGATTTATGTGAAAATTGGATATGGACCAGAAATACTGACTCACCAATACGTAATACAACGTTGCCTGAAGATGCTGTAATCACATCGAAAGTGCTCGTCATTTGCTAACACACAGCCAGGAAAGACGTTAAGACGAGGAATTGAAAACAGTAGTTCATTTACTGAAGGAACAAACCCAAACAATTTATTATTTTTAAGTTTTCTAAAAACTTCTCATATTTTTATTTATTTGTAAAATTTATAAAATTCTTCGTTTCTGTTATGTATTTTTTCCGATATCAAAAAATATTTTAATTTTGTTAAGTAAGTGTAAAGTATGACACGAACCAACCTTTCACAAAATAAACGACAATAAATTTGAAACTAATAAACTGCTGATGGGATTTATATGAAACCTGCAATATCTTTCTAGGATTTTCAAGTGAAGCACGAACGAAAATACGACTAACTCAATTTTAAGGCTTTCTTAAATCTTGTTTGATCTTATTTTAATTTTTACTACCAAATTTGAACAAATAGTGCTCTTCTACTGGTTATTATATATATATATATATATATATATATATATATATATATATATATATATATATCGTTTATCTTGAATTTTTTTAGTTTTTACTTATAACTTTTTAGTATATAAAATCATATGGCTTCCGAAGAAATTCTTAGTAAAACTGAAATAAAGGATTTTAATGCGTCCATTCTTTAGGTAAGAATGCTGTTAAAAATTACATATTGCGAAATTCCACGCAAGGCAATTCTTTACAGATAAGTATGGTACCAATATTATTTATTTTGGACATGCCTCATATACATAACAAGAAACGAAAATAGTGAATTCTGTTATAGCAGATTTTCAAGATTCCACCGTTTATGTTTATGTACAACGTGAATAGTTCTAAAGATCCTGACATATAAATTAAAGATGTTCTGCTTGTAAACTTGTGGACACCCGCAGAAATTCCAAATTTGCAGATAATAAGGTTTTTTGTTATAAAAAAAAAATATATTCTCTCCTTATTTGCTTTCGGTTATTCACACAATAGCTGTTGAAAACGTTAGAAATATTTAAATTCTTGTGATAGCCAATACCTTTTGTAATTTAAGAAATGCTGAAGTGCGAAGAGTGCGAATGCTTCTAAAAAAATTGCAACTTTATTTATTAAATAAATAATTAAAGTATAATTAAAGTATAATAAATAAATCTTGTTTTAGAAACCGAATGATAGGCCAGCCCAACATATTATAAGTATTAACAATAAAAGTTAGTAAGTAAGTTTAAAACTAATGCCTTGTTTCCACGGCACCTGCTTCGCTCTCTATTCTTGCTTCACACCCCAATCATAAGCGAATCAACCTGCTTCGCCATACAAAATTTTGAGAGCGAAGCTGGTAGATTCATATTGAAGCTAGTTGCGAAGCAAGTAAAAATCCTCTCTTCTCTAATTTTTATCGTAAGTTTATCTGCACTAGTTATCAAAATTAAACGTTTTTGTAAACAAAGAAAATTTACAAACAAAACAAAGTTAAAAGTGAAAACTTAAAAAAATAATTGTTTTGTGGGTGTGTCAATTAATTTTAATTTTATAAAATTAAAAAAAAAATGGATAGGAAAAAAAATTATACATAATGCTATCGCGGCAAGAAGGATATCTTCTGTTGTTTTTCAACTGTTGTTGTTGTTTTTCAACTTATGTTTTTCTGTTTAATAACAACTGCCAAATCGAAGCAGATAAATGAGTCGTGTAAACAGCATGATTCACAAACTTGCTTCAGAGAGCGAAGCACGAGATTCAAACTGTCGTGGAAACAGGCTATAAAGTAGGTTGCTAATAATATTATAAATAAATATAAATAATATTATAAATAATAAGGATATGAATACAAATCTGGGTATATAAATATGTATGTATTTAGTTACCACACAAAAATTTCTCTCTACGAGTAATTGATTAGAATTAGAAAAAAAAACTTGGCTCAAAATGATTGAATAATTATTCAGTAATTTTCGACATGCCACATATTGTTATTACATTTATGTGCATGTGCTTATGGTTATACACCCATTCATTTAATAAAATTAAATAATATTGTTAAAATCTCCACATCTTAAAGACCTTAGGGAATTCTGACATAGGCCATTATTTAACACGCAAATGTAATTTTGCACACGTAAGAAAACTTGGTTTTTACGTTACGTAAAATGATATGTAACAGGATATTTAACCCCTGCCTTTTCTTGTTATTGTTTCATCTAATATTTTCTTTTACACTAAGGGGGTTTTGTCTACCAATTATGTTGTTCTGGTTAATAGTTTGTCGATATTTTTGTTATGTAGTTATGATTAAACTGTCGAAATTGTAATCTAGTGTTGAAATTGAAGCAAGAACACGCGTCTTTTCATACTCTCTCACTTCGAAGAATAAAAGAAAATCTTGACACACGTTTTATTAAAAACAACCGCATAATCTATAATTTTTTTTTTCAAATCTAATGCTCAATTATTTTAACCCACGTATTTAATATTTTCAATACATATTTAATAACTATAATTACATTTAATATAACAATCTGTGTCTGTTACTGTTTTTTATATCTTTTCCTCTAATAAGGATTTGCTTGACAAGTTCTTGCTTGTTATGCCCAAAGTTTAAATATATAAAATCCTTTAGGGTGGTGGTTGTTGCTTTTAAACTGTCAATCAATTTACCAGATTTAACAAAATGAACATTTTAATATCTGTTATGCTTTCATTGCAAAACTGTACAGTATGAAGATCTTTTTTAATGAAGTGACAAGCATTTAAAATAGAAAAAAAGTAAAACCCAATTTGAGATCCTCTGCAAAGTAATTCAAAGTTTTATATGCTAATGAAAAGTTACTTAGAACTTAACACGTATTAGTAAACATATATGCATATTTTATTATAAAGGGTGTTTTTTTAAGCCCGATACAACTTGAAATTGTAAAAAATAACACAAAAAATTAAATTGTAATCAAAATTTCTTTTTTATTCGAAGGATCAATACGTGACATTAACATTTGAAAATGATTTCGGGCATATGGGCACCGCGGCTGTTCTTGATGAAGCGCATTCTGGACGTCCAATTTTGGGCCACTTTTTCGAGCACTGCTAGGCGTATGTCACGAATAACACGAACAATGCTGTCCTCCAAGGCGTCAATTGTTGCTGGTTTATCAGCATAAACCAGTGACTTCACGTAGCCCCACAGGAAATAGTCGAGTGGTGTCAAATCGCACGACCTTGGAGGCCAATTGACAGGTCCATTTCTCGAAATCAACTTACCGCCAAATTTTGATTTCAATAAGTCGATGGTTGCGTTCGCTGTATGGCACGTAGCGCCATTCTGTTGAAACCACATCTCGTCCGGATCAATGTCATCCATATTTTCAAACAAAAAATCATTAATCATGGTGCGGTAACGATCTCCATTGACCGTAACGCGAGCTCCGGCCTCATTTTTGAAGAAATAAGGTCCAATGATGCCACTAGCGTGAAAACCGCACCAAACGGTGCATTTTTCTGGATGTAATGGAGTCTGTAGGGTCTGTTGTGGATTGGTCTCACACCATATGCGGCAGTTTTGCTTATTAACAAACCCATTAAGCCAAAAATGCGCCTCATCGCTGAACACAATTTTGCGATAAAACAACGGGTCAGTTGCCAACTGCTCTAGAGCCCAATCGGCGAAAGAACGACGCATATAATGGTCTCGTGGCTTTAATTCCTGCACCAGCTGGATCTTATACGGGTGTAGGCCGAGATCTTTGCGCAAAATTTTCCACGTAGTGGACGGACAGAGCCCCAAATCCTGCGACCGATGACGAATTGATAAATTTGGATCTTCTTCCACACTTTCGTTTACAGCGGCGATATCCTCTTCAGTACGCACATTCCTTCGACGTGTTGGTGTTATTGCATCCTCTAGAGAGTATCTATCGACAGTTCGACGAATGGCTTATCCAGATGCACGATTATGTACGCCATAAAAATGACGAAGTCGTCTATAAGTTGCGCGAATCGACGACTGATTTTCAAAGTAAATTTGGATAATTTCGTAGCGTTGTTCAAGCGAGAGTCTGTCTATTCATGATGCTTTGTCAGAGTATACTGAAACAAATAAAAAAAATGTTTCATCAAAATTTCATTTTTTGTGTTACTTTTTACAATTTGAAGTTCTATCTAGCTTAAAAAAACACCTTTTACAATTACCGTCTAAAGTACTAAATGGGGAAAACATGGTTATTGTGTGGTCACAAGAAGCACATTATGTTCGTTTTTAGCAATATATCGGTGCAATATTATTAACATTTAATTTTTGTTATTATTATATTATTAATTATTAAAAGGCTTTTACCCAGAAAAAATACTAAAAAGTCAGTTTGAACTAAAAATTTTAACTGAAAATTTTACCATCAGTTTATTTGCATAATAAAAAAGCGTAAAGTTTTAAAAATGTTTTAAATTTGGTTAAGTGAATATTTCAATTTAGTCTATTGCTTGGAAACTTAAATTTCTTACAAACAAAAAAGTAATATTAATGAGAAAATTAATAATTCTGAAAATAATAATAATAATAAAAATAATAATAATTATAATAATAACAATTATTATGATTATGATGATTTCTAACAATGTAAGTGTTAAAAAATACGGAAACAAATAATGAATAACCGGTTACCAAAATATTTCCAAATAAATTTAATGATATTTTATTTTATTATAAAAATATTATACTTTACGCATAATGTTTATATTTAAGAATATTTTTACTTAATTTTCGTATAACAACCATATAAATTAATCAACTCAGATTATGACCATTTTAAAATTTTTTTTAAGTGAAACTTTTTATTATGAAAAATTTAATTTAAATATTTTTTCTACTGAAAAAATTTTATACCACATTATTACTGAGTTATGGGTACTAACACAAATTGTAGGTTTTCTTTCAGGTCTATTACTTCTTTGACACCCCCTACTGTTTTGATAACTAAACTACAATTTCACGTTGACACATGTCTGTGCTTTAAAATTAAATGAACACACGGCTGGTGTGCTACTCTTCTGTCATGCTCTTCCATTTATGCTTTTCTGTGAACGTTTTATCAGCAGTTTAATTCTGCAAAAGCGTGTTAGAAAACCTCACGGGCATTTTTAAAAAATATTAAATGCTACTTTAGGCCAACTAGTCAGCCGTTGAAATATTAAAAAAAAAATTAAGGAAGAAAGAAGTGCTGCTGATTTTCTTTGTTAATGTGTATGCAGTCACGTGACTTGAACTAAACATTACAAGTTATCAATTTTAAGTTTTTTCTCTTTTCTTTTCTTTTCTCAGTGCATCACAAAAATCATAATTGGCAATTGAAAATGTGACAGACTGCTGCGAATGCGAGTTTACTTAAATCCCATAATTAGATTTATTTTGAGCATCACATATCCGTTTGAATAAATTCAAATTTAAATAACAATTTTTATTTTATTTTCTTTATTTGTTTTTGTTTATGCAGGCGAATTTTCCTTATACATATTATGATTTGTATTTAATTAATCAGAAAGAGGAGGTTCCAACAAAGTTGAGAAAACCTCATGCAAATTAATTAAAAGCTTTTTTGATAAATAAATAAATAAAGAAAGAATTCAAACTTTTAGCATAAAGTGTAGTTACATATACAAACAAATATGTTTGGATGTGTATGTATGTCAGAGTTGTGATAGAGTTAGAAGTGTAAAACTATTCCAAAATGAAATGCTATTCGGTATCGTGTAAGAATTTTGTTTTTATATAGGAATGTAATAGAAGCTTGATAAAGTTACTTTTGATCTTAGGGATCACTACTAATTAATATTTTACATCTTAATGAACTCCATTCTCCAAAACTTTCATAAATATATTAAATTAATCTGACCATAATATCGTTTTATTATACCAAAGTGTTCACTGAGTTGCATCCGCTTAATGTGTTAAAGCTTTAGTGTAAAATATGCTTTTTCATTAGTTAATCGAAAAATTAACGAATAGTAAAATTTACAATAATTTAAGTATTATTGCTTTAAATAAAAAAAAATTATTTTTTTAATATAATAATTATAGTTATTTGACCTTTTTAATATATCATTAATAGTTCATCATACGTCTTTTTTTATAAAAAATTTTTTAAACTCTATTTTTTATTATTTTTGCAATATTTCGCCAAACCATTGATTGGCATCTTTAATTATTATATTTTAGTTGGGCTTAAGTTCAAATTTACATTTTGTTTTTTTTTCTACAATTGTATAATAAAGAAATATCTCAATGAAACTAACTCAAACGAAGGATTTCATCACAATAATTTAATAGTTTGGCGAGGTTTGTGTAAAATTGTGATTTTTGGCGAAAATCCAATATTTTTTTGTGCCTTTTTAGATATTAACTCTTACACATAAATGGAAAAGGTATAAAAATCGCTTAGAAATCGTCTCCTAATTTTTGTAAAAGAAATGATAAATTCAAAACTTACCCAGCTAAAAGAAATCAAAATTAAATCTGCTAGAGTAGAGTAATTAAATCGAATTAAGATAAAACTCAACATTCCTGTTTAAATCGAGAGGTTTCTTTTTTATAATTTAATTTTGTTGATAAATCTTCAATGAAGCTTGAGTGAAACAAATTAATAAAATTGGTAATTTTGCAAAAATATTAAAAGCAGATCCAATATTTTTAGGATCGTTAAGTTTGTACTGTAGTACATAGTAGTTATCGATTTAAAACATTTTTTCTTTAAGCATATTCTAGATCTGAAATAATAGAAATTATAAAAATATCATATTTTATATTTGTTAATTATTTTTGAAATACAAAAATCGCCTTAAAGATTCATTATTTAGAGCGAGTAATTTATATCTATGATCAAGGCATTAGCTTTAGAAGTTAAGTTCGAGTAAAAAATTTCGAAAAAGAAATTTCTAGGCTACTTTTAGTTCAAGGAATCTTAAAAGCATTTTTAATATTTAGAAAATAATTTGATAATTTAATCATCAGAACCAAGAGAAAACATCAATTGTTCTTTTTATTGTAATCATGCTTTTAATTAAAATTTTTTCCAATCATTATTTTCTATAATAAAAATAAGGTCGAGTTTAATAGCACTAACATTTTACTTAACATGTTCTTATCATAACTTAATTTAATTAAATACTACAAATGCACACGAACATTTATTATCTTTTACTTTGTCAGTCAAAACCACCTTGCAACTTCAAAAGCTACATGAACTCCTTAAACTCAGACTTAAACATAAATAATGAGATTCTATCCCTACATCGACAAATGGAATTTGCTTTTTACTAACATAGATATTTAATATTCATTGTATATTCCACAAGATTTTAAGATTTTACTTTTATTTATATTTATTTAGGTAAATATGCTGCATGTTTACGTTGTATAAAGTTAAGTAAAGTTTTATGTTGTAGAATGCTTGAAGCATAAAAATGCATTAAAAATTTATTAAAAATAGTGATTCAAGTTAAATGTCAATTGAAAGTTCCGCAAAAAGGAAGAGTTTTTAAAAAGTAAATAGAACATAACTAACCTCAAGACATATTAAATTTTTTTTTTGTATTTTTATAAAAAACTGAGATGTGAAGAAGAATAAAATTTTAAATTGAAGATTAAATTTTTAATTCTGGAAATTTAAAGTTATTAAATAAAATTTAAAATTTTGTGTTGCAAGTTGCAGGGTTTTTAGAAATGAAATGAAATGAAATTAACCCCAGACCATCGTGCAGATGTTTATCATAAATTACACAGTCACATATTGTAAAACATAATGGGGTTTCTTTACCATTTAAAACTCAACGCAGTCGTTGGTTAGTTTCTGTAACTAAATTTAAATTCAACCGCCAAGACATAATTGTTTAACTCATGCCAAAAACCGCGAGAAAAGTAATTATCATAAACTTAAACTAATTTTAAATAACAAAAGACAAAAATAAAGTTTCTATGAAAAACAACAAACAAACAAAACATAAAATAAATTTTATAAAAATTGGAGTAGGGAAAGATAATTATGTGAAAAAAAAGAAACTGCAAAAAGAGAACATGATTTATTTTTCTATGGTTTTTAACACTGTATTGTTAAGCCATAACGATTTATAATTATTTATGTTGCCATGGTGGTAAACCCTTAATTTTGTAAAATGTTTTTAGTTGCAGCTCAAAGAATTTTTAAATCAGCTTTTAAACTCAGTATAACTTCATAATTAGTTGAAATTAAAAGCAGATTATAAAATGAAATGTACTCACCTCGTTTTCTCATAATAGTGAAAAAAAAAAGAATTTTAAAGTTTATTGATTTTTTTTGTTGTAATTTTTCTTTCTATTTACTGTATGAACATTTATGAGATCATAATAATGATATATAAAATACAAATTCTATTCATATGAAATGTGAGTTTGTGTTTTTAAATTAAATATATGTTTAATCGAATTACATAAAAAGAAAATTTTATACAATTAAGCAATTCACAGTTCTGTGTGCTTAAACATGTTTAAAAAATAAAAATAAAAATATTAAAATAAAATATTTTAGCCTAACACAAGACTTGCTGTTGCAATTCCTTATAGAGAGCTTTAACATTTCGGTTTTAAATATTTTTAAAAATTGCTTAGGCGCTGACCAGCGGAACTGTAAATATCACCCTGTTTTTTCAATTAAAATAATTTTTCCAGTTATAATATTACAAATTATATACGAATTGAAATATACGATACGTTTTTTTTCTTTTTTTGTTAATATAATAAATTTCAAGAAACAAAAAATATTACATAAAATATTTTGCATAAATCTTTTATTTATATATAAACAATTATTTTTTATGTAAAAAGTATAAATTAAACTAAATTATTTTAAGCATATAGAAAAAATAATCAAATTTAAATTGGCAGCAAATTATTAAAAAAAAGTATTTGTGTTTTTTTTTTACAAATTTATGATATTTACAACTTAAATTAAAAATGCTTATAAAAAATTAAACAAAATCTGTTTGAAAAATGAAAATTGTGAATGAGTGACTATAAATTTCAAATGAGTTAATTTTTTTTTTTTGTTTTGGTTTCAGAAAAGAAATTTAGTCGAATTTTTATTTTAATTATATAAGTTTTTTTAATTAATTCTACTATGCAACTGTAATTTTTTTGTTTGTAATTAAAGGCTTAAAATACATTTCATTTATATTTAATATTTTTATAATTGGCTATAAAAATATTTTTATAAATAAAATTTGTTTTTTAAGCGAACAAAATTCATACCGAGATCATTGTGAAAACTACCAAGCAAAAACTATGAACTTTTTTTTTACATTAATTAACACAAATTAAACAAATTATTTCGTTTGTTTTTCTCCAAAGCGTTTAATTAATTGTTTTCATATAAATAAAGTTCATAATTTTCGAAATTTACAATTTTATGTTTATTTTTAAAATAATGGAAATGTGTTTTTTTTTTGTTTATTAAACAAAATAAAACAAAAAAATAATAATGAATATAATGAAATGGTAAAAGTAAAGTTAAGTAATTGTACTATTTGTGAGTGGAAGTAATATTTTACTTAATTCTAAAAAAGATATTGAAGATTCGTATTTAAGAAATTATTTAAACAAGAAATCAAACGAATTATTTTCATGTACATACATATTTTCATCAAAAATAATGCTTAGCCTAAAAGTAGGCACTACTCTGTTACTGGCGCCTGCCAATTTTGAGTAGTTTATTTTAAATATTAATTTCTTATGAAATTTTTTTCCTTTTTAAGTAAATATAAACATACTCGTACATGTACGTGAAAATTGTAAGAACGTATTTTTTAAAGTTAAGTGGCTTTTTAATTTTTTTTTTAATTATTTACAAAAAAATTCACTTTGTCTCAAGTTTGCTTAAAAAGTTAAATAAATATACAAAATCTTACAGTTAAAGAAATAAAATTTAAAAACAAAATTACAACTAAACAAAACCGTCTAGTGACAAGAAATTGTGCATAATAAACAAATAATTTTTTATATTTTTATTTTAAGTTTACTTATTTATTTTAATTTTTTTTTAATTAAGAGCATATTTCAAACATTTAACGCTTGGCGCTTTTTTGTTTTTCTTTTGTTTAATGTAAATTACAGAATATTTTATTATTCTTTTACATTGTTGTTTTTTTTTTTAACTTAGAATATTTACTTTATTTCAATAAAAAACAAACAAATTTGTTTATGAGATCATTTTGTATTTGGGAATTGTTTATTTTATATAATCTTTTCTTTTAAATTATTATTCACTTATTTTATTTTTTGATTCAAGCAAATGTTTTCAATTCAAACAATAAGAATTTGGCCAAATATTTAACAAAATTTTTTACAAAATTAAAATGGAAGTAGAATCAAAACTTTGGCTATAGAAAGAGATCGTTCTCATTTTTAATTAAAAAAATTGATTTTTTTATTTTTAAAATTTAAAGCGTTTTTGATTTTATCAAACAAATGACTGTAATTTGAATTGAGATCTGGTTATCTTTTAAAACACTTGCTTAAATTCTTAAAAAAAAAACAGAAAAAATGAGACCAATTTGAAAACTTTATTTATGTTTCAAACTTAACTATTTACTGTTGGTTTAGTTAAATTTAAATAATTTTTCATTTTCTTTAACAAATAAAAACTAAACAATTATCGCTATGAAAATTAATTAACATAAAAAATCAAGAAAAAATTGACAAAATCACAAAACTGGCTTTAGAAATAAAATTATAAAATTTAAAACTAATTTATAATTATATTCTATAAAAAAAAAAATGCAAATATCCCTAAATTTTACGCAGTTAGCTCTCGCACTAGAAGATAGTCAGAAACCTTTTAGAATATTTAATGTGACTGTCTGTATTTGCCTCGATTTCTTTTGGCGACATTAATGAATTTTATTATTGTTCTAAAAATTATTAAATATATCAAAACTAAAAATCACAAAATAATATTTTTTGTTTCTGATAAAAGATAGATAATTAATTTCATGGATTACAATTTTAAACAAAAAATTTTAAACGTCAAAATAAAAAAAGTTTCTGGCTCTTTCCGTTCGTTGTAGAACTACCACAGTTTTCGTAGGGTTGCTGTTTTTTTTTTCTTAATTATATTCAAATTAAACAAAAAATGTAATTAAAATTACGAAAGAAGACATGAATTTTTTTAACATTATAGAATTTTTCCACAATGCAGAATAAGTTTTAAAAAAATATTAAGTATTAAGCTATATATTTTTTATTAAAATTTATGAAATAAAAAGTGATATAAATTGAAGCACCTTAAACCAAACTCCAATTAAAAATGAAAATAATAATAATAATAATAAACAAATAAAGGTTAATGGAAGCACTTTCTTACTTCTGGCCCGTATAAATACTTCTAATGCAAATTGATAAAATTTAAACGAAAATTAAGGAAATTGGAATTTTTAAACAAATGTTGACAAAATAATAAAGGAATAGTGTAAAGCAAAAATTTTCCTACACCTGGTACACATTAAATATTTATATATTCAAATTTTATAATTTTTTAAAAAATTTCAACATATTTCATTTTTATTAAATAAGCTAAAAAATTAAAGATGAGAATTTTTAAACAAAAGTTAGAATTTTTTTAAATTTAAGTTTCAAAAAGCAAATTAAAATGCAAACGTCGTCAGTTTTTTTTTTTGTTTTTATGTTACCGATGAAGTTATTATTATAAAAAATGCTGAGCGTTAAGTTTATTTTATTTTTTCTCTAAATACTGTAAAAAGGCAGTTTCTGTTTCATTTAGCAAATAATAACAAATATTTTTAAACACTTATTTTTAATGATTTGATATTAAAATTTTGTAAATATTTATACCAAAAATAATTTTCTTTTTGGAATTTCAGTTTTCTTGTCTCTAAATATATTTAGTTTTATTTTCTGTTTGAAATTTTACAAAAAAGTTTTGTTTTGTTTTATTTTTTTTTTTTTTCAAAAAATCAGTACCATTTTAATTGTTTGTAAGAGTATATATCATATAAAGAATATTTTGTATATTTTAATATTAAAATATTTTTGTAGTTTGCTGCCAGTCTAAATTGTTGTTAATTTTATTTTAAAAAATTCTTTATTATTTATTTAATTATTTTTTATTTTTTATTTTAAGAAAAGCTTTTCCATTTTTATAGTTTTTGTTTGTTTTTTTTTTTTTTTAATATTAATTTGACTGTAGAAAAACTTCTCGTTCTTTGTTGTTTCTGTTGCTTACCCCCGTTTTAATGTAAATCCTGTTTGTGTTTTACCTCTGAGTTGGTTGTAAATGTGGCCGCTGACTTTTCTTTTGTGATCCTTTTTGTGGCTTCGTTTGACTCAAACAATGAACTAGTTATTTTTTAAAAATAAATTCGTTGTCTTGTTTTTGTATTGTAAATATTCTTTCTTTTTCATATAAAAATATTAATCATTCCATATTTTCTTTCAAAACCTTGTCAAAGTTCATCGGGCTACAAGAAAGCCACAACCCATGGCAAAAACAAAGACGGTTACAACAGCAGGCCATGTAAAGCTATGTTCCTATAAAGAAAAATAAGGCCGTATAAAAAATTATTTGAGTTTTGAAATTAATATACAAATTTAGGATATGGATAAAGTAATATATAGTTTATTTTAAGAAATAGCTTTCAAAAATTTGCACTTCTCAATTTACAATAAAAAATAACCACTTTTAATAAAGCAAAATGCAACACTAAAACCAAAAAACCTTAAAACAAATACCTTAAAGAAATATCAAAATATTACTGGATAAACGGTCTCTTTACAACATTTTCCTTAAAAAGATTCTCTATATAAGAAACTAAAGAGCTCTGAAAAATTAGATTTTCTAAAAGAATTATTTCTTTTTATAATGTTATTTCTTAAAATCCAGTGTAAGTAAAATAAAGTAAGTATAGGAAGTTACGTATGAATTGACGGAATCTCTATACACGTACCTGTGTATCTTTAAAAGCTTTAATGCTATTCAACTGACATATCGCAGAGGAATCACCTCTAAAGAGACTCAACTTTAAATTTACAAAGTTTCAGTAGAGGCAAACAACTATTTTTTAAATCTACTTTTATATCAAGAGAATTTGATGTCAGATTTTTACAGTTGGATTTCTGGACTGGGCAAAAAGGGAAACTTGAATAATTTTGAGAATTTTCTGACCGCAATTGTCATTCATTAGAAAAAATTATAATAATATTTTTCAACTTTAACTGCTAATGACACTTGCTCTTAGTAAGAAATTTTTGATTTCTTTTGAAAAATCTATCGTTTAACATAAAAGAACTGAAATCTTCACACATGTTTAAAATGATTATACGAACATTTTTTTCATAGATTTTTATTCATATTTTTCTATTCAAATACGATTGCACATAATTTACGCTTCTGTCGTATTTACAGTTTCGATGTCCAAAAATATTTCAAATAACTGATACATTTTTCAATACCGAAATATGAAATCAAGTGTAAATAAATGTAATTGTATTTGTATTTGCTGCAAATACTATCACATTAACTTGTCAGACTTGATAATTTATGAAAGTAAAACGACAAGTGTGGTGAATAGTTAATGTAAAAGAAAAGCGGAAAAAGTAAAGCAAGTTTAATAGACATAATTATTTAACAATTTTTATAGTTTTTTACACAATATAAAACAACAACAAGAACAGCAACCGTAGCCCCTATCTTATGTATGTTGAAAAACAAAAATAATAATAATAATAATAATAAAAACTACGTTTAGTCCACAGCATGAATATTATTTATTTCATCACTAACTTAGAAAAAAAAAAAGAAAACATCCCCCAATTTAAGGTCATTATTTGTGGTCAAACTTATGAACTTGTTATTCATCTGTATTATTATAATGGCATAGTACTTGTATCTCATTCGTGTTGAACAGAATAAATATTCTCGTTTTTCTTTTATCGAACACAACCTTTAATTGTTGTGTGATTACAACAAAACTGGGTCGCCACCTTGCTTCAGTTCTGTGTGCAATAAGGGCTACCAAATTTTAACAGTTTATCTGTGGTTTCTAGGGGGTAGTTGTTGTGATTAAATGTTCAATGTTCACGCTTGATGCGTGTTCATTGTACTCTGGGGTATAGTAACTTCGATATTTACACATTTTAAGTTCTCTAATACATTTAGCTGTAGAGATTAGATTTCAAGTTATTTATTTGTTTTAATATAATTATAGCTGTTAGTGTTTATTAGAATTAAAAGAAAAAAATAAAATAAAATATGGCGTCACAATATTAAGGGGGAGTTTTTTTTTTTTTTTAATTAATATTTAAGTACGAAATAGAAAATTGCAATTGAAAGAAACATATAAAACTATAGAAGTATTTAGAGACAAAAATTAGATACTACTTCGAACTTTAGACTGACAGAAGTCTGACTTTAAATTATACCTTTAAAGAAAAACAAAAATTGCCCACAAGAGGCTATAAAATACTATTCGAAATTTATATGTTGAACATAATCCACCAAATTTTAGTTTGAAAATTCTTTCAATGCAAAAAATCGTATTTTATTTATTTTTTAATGGAGTGTGCAACATTTACTATTCAAAGAAAACATCATTAATTAGCAACTAGTTTTCTGTAAAACTACAGCCGGACCAACACTAATTTATACTTTGCTCCTATATTTGTATATCGCAGCTTAAAAACCTTTTTTGTTATCGTATTAGGCTGGTTACATTGTTGTCGTTACAGCTTAAAATTTATTTAATTACGATTTCATTTTTAATTAATTTAAAAGCGCCATTTACAAACAAAAAATATTAAATAAATTTTCATATAAAATTGCGTTGTAAATTAATTGTTTAATGTGAATAAAGCACATACATACATACATGCAGACATTAACTAAGGTAGTGTTTTATATAAATTTTTAATTGCAAAAAAAAAAAGAACACAAAAATAGTGCCTTTTCTTCTTCTACTTTATATTTCTAGAATAGTTAATCCTTTGTTCTCCAAAGCTCAACTCGTTACACACAGCACGAGTTTAAGATACAAAATAACTAAAACAACAGCAAAAGAAACTTATAAAAAAAAATTTAGTTCGAAAAATGCAGCAAGAAAAATTACAAGCAAGCTACTCTACTGGCAACTTACACAAAACAACAACAAAAACAACAATTGTTTTATAGTACTAAGTTCGTATGACACATGTGTGAGTAAAAGTCAATGAATCAAAAACGGCTTAAAAAATTGTATATAAATAGAGACCGATAAACTATCAAAAAATATGTAAAAAAATAAAAATTTAACGAAGTGTATGGGCAAATATTATATGACAGGGCGTGGTGTTTTTATTGCAGCCTAAGCAGACTTCTATAACGACTTTATATTCTTTAACATGGTGTTGTCCTAAAATTGTATTTAATGTATGCTCATTAGTATATAATGATCGACTGCCAACAACTCTATTCTTAAAGTTAAAAAATCCGTATTTTTTATCAAAATTTTAATCTTCCATATTTAACATTGAGTTAGATCCACTCTTGTGGGAGATCTTCATTTAGGCTGAATAAAATTTCAAACTGGAAGATAATAATTTACAAAAGTTTAGTATATTGTCTAGTTGTCTAGTATAAAGTTTAGTATGTATAAAGTTTAGTATATTGGAAAATGATAGCAATATGCATTAAAAAACATTAGGATATTGTCAACAAAAAAATAACATTCTGAAATCTTAATTTTTTTTCTAAAAAACTAATTTTAAATAAAAGAATATCCTATAACATAACTGCGTTGTTAACTGAGAGTTAATGAAGAATATTAAATTTAGGTTTAAGAACACTATTTGTGCTTGCTTAATAACTATTTACAACGTTATTATATTTGTGATATTTTTGACATTTCTATATGTCAATAACAGAGTATTATAAATTTATATTAAACAATAATTAATAACAATAAAAGACTTGAAGCCCAACTAAATATGTCACAGAAAGTTAAAAATGTTCAAATTAACTTTAGTAAAATAAAAAACAACAACAATTTGTTTTTAATTAAAAACTTTAAACTTTTAATTGTTGTACAATTTTGCTCAAGACATTAAACAAACTATCATTTTCTAGTATCGTGTAGTGTGCAAACAGAACAGGGCATTATAAGAAGGAGTATTTCACTATTTTTTTTTTTACATTTAACATTTTTATTTTATAATACAAATATAGAACCGTATGAATGGCAATTTTTTAATTTTTTATTGTACTCTAGCACTGCGCAATTAATTTTTATCGCAAATTTGCATTTTTATTTATAGTTTTAGGTTGCTATTCAGTTTTGTTTTGTAAGTGTGTAGCTGCAGTTGTAGTTTTTTAAACCATCCATCGTATCATTAATTCATGCAAACAAGTATGTACGAATGTATGTATTTTCAAAATATTTATAATTCGTTTTAGACTTATGAACGCATTGTCAGATGAGTTGAATTGGAGTGCCGTTGGGTTGGATTTTATGACTTCGACTTGTTGTTATAGTTGGTTTTTGTTTTAAGATATTTTTAATTTGTCATTCGCTTGAAGCGTGTTATTGCTTAAAATTGATGACAATGATTTACTTTTTTGTTTCCTAATTCAAATATCTTTTTTTACGTTTTACGAGTACAGTAAACTAGCACGTGCATTTGTGTGTGCATTTAGCTGAATTGCTGTACATGTGCATTTTACTTTAATTTAATTTTTTAACTTGGCACTTAGCAAACAGATGTTGCTTCAAATAAAGAAATCTAGCGAAATTTTGCTGCTGCTGTTTAATTTATTCATTATTTTTATCGTTTGAGTTATGCTAAGCAAATGTGTAACAATTGTAATGACTTTGAAGCTGTTGTTATGATCATAAAATATGAGTTAATGAACTTCTCGTCTTTGCCATAATACGATTATTTACAATCACAAAACCGTTATTAACTATTTATTTGAGTTATTGTAAAACTCACCTTCTTTTCTGGTTTGGTTTTTGGCACATCCTTTTTCTTTTTACGTGGTGGAATTCGTCCATTGAATTCCTGCAGTCTTTCGCGGCCTGCTGTAAAATTATCATACCGATCATCGAACTCATCCCAACTGGTCTCATGTTCACTTTGATATTCTCGCTCATCTTCGCCCGTTGAAGTTAAACGTGATCTGTAATTAAAACTTTTCATTATTAACAAACAAAAACCATCGAAAAAAATATAAAATAATATTTATGATTAAGAAATGTGGCACAAAGACATTAAAACTAATTTAAAAATTTATATTTTTGTTGCTATTTTTAATGGAAGCCTATCTTAATTTTATATTCTTTTTTTAATAATAAAAGCCTTTTGCTGTTCTGTGGCTGCTGTGGTAATTAAAAGTCTGTTTTTATAAAAACAAGTCATGGGAGAATTAGTAACTAAAACAAAAAAAAAAAAAAAAGACAAACTCCTTATAAAACCTACAACATGAAATTAAAGCCCGTTGGCCTTTAAAACCTAATAATAATCCTGTGGCTCATTTAGATAAGTTCAGAATATTTAATAAGCTTAAACTACCATATTATAATAAATAAAGACTTGATTGAGAATTTACCTTCGTGCCGAATCTGAGAGAGATCGATGCAAGCTTCTGTGTGCCATGCAGCTTGTTCCACTTGTTGAAGTACCTGCAGATGTAGTAGCTGTAGCTGTAATGGGTGTTGGAGGCGGCGTATATTGATAATAACCACCTCCACCTGGTCCACTATGCTGATAAACAAAGTGTGGATAGTGGGCGTGATGTTGAGGTTGGTTGTGATGATGACTGTTTGGTACTGGGGGAGCTGACTGAGGTGCTTGTGTAGTTTGAGTTTGGGCATTGCCACTTGATGAGGCAGGTGCTGATTGATGAAAGAAATTTATTTCATCGCCGGCTGCAAAACTGACACTTGTGCGCGGAATTCTTGGTGTGCTGCGACTACGTGGAAAGAAAACTTCTCCTCCTGTGTAGGAGGGACTATGCACTGAACACGAGGGACTGGGTGGTGTTGGATATTGAAACACAGGAGCACCTAAAATAGAAAATACGAAACTATTTTAAGAAAATAGATCTAAAGCGCAGTTTCTTTAAAAAATAGTAGACTTTCATTCAAATTCAAAAGTTGCTTTAGTTCCAAGAGAATACGCCGTCGCAAACATAATATTTGCCTATTGCAATTCTTTAAAAAAAAAACTTAACCATTGTGCATGTTGTTATGCGACCAATTAGCAACAACTGAAGACTAAGAGTCTAGAGTTGTTAAATTGTTGTATAATTAAGTAAATGTTGCTTGAATAGGTTTCGCACCTTAAGTTAGCTGTTTCTATTATATAAGCATTTTTAATACAGCTTTCTGTGTAATTTTTTTATAATTTCTTATTTTTAAGCTTTCATCCTATTTGATTTAAAAAATAATTAAATAAAGTTTTTTTTCTTTTATAACAAATGTCATTTTAATGTCTTAGTTTCTTACGATTAAAATTTATTTTTATGACCTTAAAATATCTGACGGGAAAAACATAAAAATAAAAATATACAGTCTGTGCTATAAAAAATTTTACCTTTATGTAACGAACACCACTTATACTAGTCATAAATATGCGGGCTTTGTCAAAAACAATTTTGCATAGCATTTATTACACGAAACTGTGCAATTCCTCCCACAATTTTTAAAAGTTTCATGATGGTACATTGGGTATTAAAGATTTTTGTTAAAGTCACTAAAATTCTAGTGATGACAAATACTAAACTTTATCTACATACATGCATACATATAATGTGCTTCATAAATTAAAAAACTTCTGAAAAATATGCAGGAATAAATTCAATATTCACAGTAATTAAATTGTTCTTAAGCTTTCGAGTGAACGTGATTTATGAAATTAAATAATTAAAAACACTTATTTGACTTTATCAAAAAGTTTATTTAAATAAAATTTCGTGTTGTTTTTTGTTAAAAAAAATCCGTATAATTAAAGTTGTTTTGTTTCAATGGTTTAGAGTTTTATGTGTTATTGTGTTTTTTTTATCTATTATTTATCGCTGTTAATCAAATATAGTACAATTTTACTACACCTTTTTGGCATGGATCATTTAATACGAACAATATTCGCACACATGAGTTTGCTATTGTACTTAAACTCATATCAAGTGATGTGCATAATTTTCTTGTTATTAAATAACTCAACCATATTGAGATGTAAAACACATCATGTTTATTTTTTATTTTATTCATTTTCTTTTTCATTCATTTATTCGGTGCATTTTGTGGTCAGGTGGAATATGTGTAGCACACTGTCAGGGTCAAGTTGCCTCTGAAGTGGTTGAGACTATTTGGCCAGTTGTAGAATAACTATGAATACAGAAAAAAAATTAAAGAAAAATGATATGAATTTATTTATATGCCTGGACGACTCTTATCAGTTGCCTGAAAGTCTTATTAACACTAATTGGCAGATTGTTGTAAGAAAAAGAGAAAAAATTAATTTATTATTATTTTCTTATTAATCAAGTTGTTGTCCGCTATACGACACTTGCATTGTTTTTTATAATAACTAAAATATCTGACAAAAGATTATAAAAATTAATATAGAGTAGTGGCTATTGCAATGCTAAACTCATCGTTTAATGTATCTGATTATGTTTCCATTCGTTTCTTTTGTCTGTTTGTCGCTTTCGTCTTACGTATCACATTCGCTTTTGCTGTTTTGTATTTATGTAGGCGTTGGGTAGGCGCCATACTTGTATGCAACTTATAAAAAATTGCTTTATTAAATATGCAAAGCGTGTGTCAATATTTCAGAGATTTTATTATTATTAAGAGAATAAATATTGATCACAATAAAGATTTTAATTGTATAGTGAATTTTATATCAGCTTTTTCTTTCTTAATTTTTCACTCATTTATAATTGTAAATTAATTGCAATATTAAATCGAGTATAATCAGTCAAGTGTTTTATTACATTATACGTTAGGAGAGTACTTTAATAGAGATTCCTATCTTTCACTATTAAACTGTTTTTAGAAATATTAAAAATAAGGCTATTTAAAAGAAAGGTAGCACTTGATATGTTAATGAGTGTGTCCAAAGCGAATTTGTATTTATAGTTTCTAGTTATATCTAATTAAAAAATAAATATTGAAAATAATTTTTTTGTTCTTGGAAATCCTTAATTGTAAAAAGTTTCAAAAATATTTCTAGAATATAAAACAAATAAAAAATTATTTTCATTTATATATAAATTCAAATTAAAGGTAGAGACTGCCTAACTCTTTAATCACTGTTAAACAATTTTAATTAAACCAAGAGCTTGATTTTTAGGACAAGACATCGCGAGTCTTCGACATTGACAGCATGGAACACAAGGTCTTTGAAAGCAAAAATGAAACGTATTCAATTAAAAAAAAATTAAATAATAAGAAATTGTACAAGTTTCAAAATTCAACTTTACCACCAGAATTGATTGATTATTGTCAGCTGCAACAAATGACAAAAAAATTATTGCTTTGAAAGTTGTTATAAGAAGCAAAATAAACGGCAAAAACTAAACTTGCAAGCATACAGTCAGTCGATCAGTCAGTCATATACTTAACAAAACTTATAGTAAATACAACAATTAGCGATTGTGCAATATTTTGAAATACAAATGTACGGGCATATGATTGCCTTCTATAGATTAAAAATTTGCTAGACATACTGTCTCAAAATGATTATTTTTCTAATTTTATTCATATAAATAATCTTTTGTTAATTGTTTATTTTTAATGTTAAATTATTTCTTTATTTTCCACAATATTTATTTAACAAGTTTTAATGAAAATATTTAAAAAAAATCACGTGTATCATGTCTTACATGTTGTTTTTAATGAAACTTGCTAAACCGTCATAAATATTTTAACACTGTATTTTTTATGTAATTAATTTATCATTAAAGACTATAAATACACGTTTGATTATATTGTGTCTAATATTTACGAGTGTTTAAGCAAGTGTTGTTCTGTTTTGTTCTGATACGAGTATATAATTCAAAATGAATTATTTACATATTATGCAAATTGCTGTTTCTTTATTTAATAACAATCATTGTATTTTACAAAATACTATAGACTTAAAATGCCTGAAAAAATTCGTTACAGTAAGACAAGTTTAGCTTCTATTTTTCTTCTTTTTTGCAATTGCTAATGACGCTTCAAATGCTTAGAAAAGTAGATGGCAAATGCAGAATGCAACAAACAAAAACAAAAAATGCACAAGTAAAATGTGTTTATTTAATGGTAATAAAAAAGCTACGATACTGCTGGTATTTTCAAGGTTAAATTTGTTTTGAAGTTAAGCGCGCGCTTTTTTTTTAATACATCTCACTGCATTTATGCTTTAACCCTTAGAAAACCCAGAAGATTGAATATGAGCCACAAGTGGAGAGATATACATAATTTTATATAAAATCAATGGTATACATATTCAAATCAATCTTTATAATTTATTATAACATAAAATTGTAAAATAAATAATTTATTTTTAAATTAAAATTTCTTTTTAAACATTTATTCACACTTAAACGAAATATGCTAATTGCGATATTTTTACCTAAATGTTGTTTTTTTACTAGACTTTTTATGAAAAAAAATTTTGACAAAATTTATTTAGAATCAAGTAACATTTGTACGCAAAAAATTTAATTAAATTAAAAATAAATAAAAACATTTTTTATTATTTAAAAAATTAATTTTAGTATTTTTTTAAAAATGCCGATAAAATAAATTAAAAAATATAAATATATACTATATTTCTGGTTTTATTATTTTGAAAAATTTGATTATTTTTATATTATTTAAATTATGTTATTTTTATAGTTTAGAGCGCAATATTATTAATACTCTGTGTAAGAAAATTAAAAGGATTTTAAAAATGTAAACAATTAATAAGAGTGCCAGATGGCTAGCATTGTACCTGCATAAGTAGATACGAGCTTAACAGAGTGTGATTCGTTTTACATCCGCGCCTGACTATGTAGTCTTAATCAGATGGTGGACAAACCACTTTGTATAATTTGGAACGTCATACAACCGTCCTAGATAGCCGAAGACATAATTCTAAGCAACAGATACCACCTAGTTGCAACTTGAATAATTCCAGGGCAGGTCTGCAAACTATCACACCTTGCTAAAGAGTCGGAGCCTTTCTAACTCCTTGTCCAGAACACATGTCAAGCATGCTCACTGGACTGGATCATTCACCATGCGTGTCATTATCAGCGAAATGATCCTGGCCACCATAATAAACAAAACCTGTTATGGGGCCGCAAAACCACAACCACCACGATGCTCCCATATAGGGGCCAACACCAATGATCAGCCAGAGAACTATTATAAGTCTAAAGAGACAAATAATGAACTCTGCGAGCTCACTGATCCCCGTGGAAATAAAGTGGAGTTTCCAGTTGACCACCTGCCTGTCTTCAGGGGACTGGGCTCCCTTTATACCCCAGTTGCACTGTGTCTAGATAGTGGAATAATCTATAAAGACCATATTTATATGCCCCTGGGGGGAATACGAGCTTAACAACAGAACTACCTAAACTCGAACACTGACTCACCAGTACGATTTGATCACGGCTTGAAAATGGTGTCTTCACTTGGAAAGCGCTCGCCGTTTACACCGAACAAACAATAGCCAGAAAAAACAGAGAAAAATAACAACAGTAATTAATAACATTTTTAAACTATTACTCTTGTTATTTGTTTTTTGAACAGTCTTAATGACGGTATCATTTTAATAATTTAGTCTTCTATTATATTGATATTTAGTTACTTCTTCTATATCGATTATAAAATTAGTAGGAATTCACTTGTTTTAAAGGGTTAAAACTTGCTTTAGCACGTGAATTATAGTAATATTTTCTAAATCTATTGAAAATACTACTAAAATTGTACAGCTGCACAGAAATTTCTAGCAATTTTAGTCTTTTAAAATACACATAAATACATACGTACATACAAACATATTTGAAGCAGTTACAAATTGCGAAGAAAAAATCTAAAAAAATATTAAATAAATATTTGCAGTATATCCAGCGTCATCAAACTTGTTTCAAATGTATTTCAGTAATGCTGGCAAATGGAACGAACTATCATGAAGTAAAAAAAGAAATAACAAGCAAAAAAGCAATTGTCTTTTTAAATATGTTGTTTTTATTGTTGTGGTATCTGTTGTTGTTGTTGTTGTTGGCAATGCATTTAGTTGAACCACTCCTTTAGTAAATCGTGTTTTATGCTTCAACAGCTAATGCCTGCTGCTTATTAAATTAAAAAAAATAAAAAGCAATAGATGTATACTTTATAGTTTTGTTTTGTTCTTGTTTACATTTCCTCTCCCCTCTAACTCCTTTCAAATGTTCATTAGCTTCATTAAATAGTTTGCAGCCTTAGGTCTTTATTCAAAGAATATTATTGTTGCATTTTTTTGTTTATTTTTTGCAAATTTATAAATTTATATTTATAATCATTAACAAAATGTTTTGTTAAATTATATTGTTTTCAGTTTCTACAGTTTGTGTTCTGTTCTGTTCTGTTCGGTTTGGATAAATGTAAAAGCATGCTGATGCTTGCTTAATAGCCAGCAAAAGTTTTAAGTTTAACCACTACTTGAGATCAAGGATTGTGGGTCAAAGTAAAATAATTTACGTTTTAAATAATTATACAATTAGTATATGGTTTAAGCAGCAGCAGCAGTTGGCTGCTTTAAGGATCATATTGTTTGAATAAATAAGTTATAGTGATTAAAATTTAAGTAAATTAATAACAACAAGTCCATAACAACAAGACCAGAACTAAATATTTTACAGAAGTAAGAAAAAGGTGAATCAGCATTTCAGGAAATCTGATGACGAGTCGTCACCTAAATGTTTTAATCACATTTGATAAATGATTTAACACAACTGTAATTCAAACTTCAGAAAAAAATAAACATTTCGTTAATTACCTTATATGTATGAAAACGTTTTTGGAAATAATATTGAGAAATTTATTAACAATAAACAATAAATAAAAAAAACAACAACAACAAATACATTTAGTGCTAAATAACAATTAATGTAAAACGTCTTTAGTATATTTAAATTGTGGGTGGGCCTTAAAACCGTAATATAATTGTTGTTATTATATTTTCTTATATAAAAATCAGTCATCCTAAATTATTATTATTTGAATGGAACAAATATTAAAAGTCATAAAAGCATAAATCGCATCTCAATGACAACATTCAATGACTGAATTTAACCAAAATATTTACTTGCTAAAATTCAATCTAAAGAAATTTTTCCAGCCAATAGATTTTTTACACAATTTTTGTGCGGACTCATAGCATATCATTTAGTCTGAAAAAGCCATCAGCATGTAAGCTGCTGTAAACGATGCCACTGCCTTAGTTAGAAAATGGTTCAATGGTAAAACGCATAAAATACCTACTTTAGAAGAAATTAATTTGCTTTGAATTTATTACCAATGAGGCTAATCGGAAAATTTAAATGGAATATGTAAAATGTATATTTTTGTTCAGAATAAATGATATCCGTGAGACGAGAAAATTTTATTTTGTGTAACAAACAAATTCCTTAAGGTTTTGCGATTAATAGTTTATTAAGAATCAATTAAATTGATTTAACTATTTCTAAAATAAAAATTTTGAAATTGAACAAGAGAATTCACCAAGAAACCTATTACAATGAACTAATAAAACTAGAAATTCTCAAGTTTTGATTTCCTTGTTCGCTGCTTAGTTGGTCAAAAAATTTTTAAATATAATTAACCGCCTTAGCTTATCTAAAGTATGATCCCTGAGAAGTAAAACATTCAACGCAATAGACATAGCAAAGCTCTACAAGCTTTGAATTATATTTATATATATTTGATTTTGTTTAAAAATAACATAATAAAGAAAGCGAACTAATAAAAGCTACACACTTTTTAAATCGTATGAAAATTATTGTGAATACTTTTGGTATTATCATGCTCATCATACTCATTTTAATAAGAACATAAAATTACTTAATTGCGAATAATTTTTTTTTCCTTTATACCAGCACTCAGGGGATGAACCCTACTCAGGCAAAGCATTATACCAGAAATAGGAAATTAGGTTATGAGAAGGAGGAAAGAGGGAGTATGTTCGTGCACTTTCGATTTGAATTTCCCTGCATTGAAAGGGACAGGAAAGACTTCTGGAGGGAGTTTATTCCACATACGAACTATTCTGTTAAAAAACAAATTTTCTCTGCAATGCGTAGCGCGATTCACAGGCCGATCGACCACAAATAGATGCGATCTAAACGAAAGTCGAGTCAAACGCAAAAACGTGCGATTTTCGGAAACAAGTTCCCTAATTTCGGTAGAGTACTTTCAATTGTAGTAGCATTAAAACAGAGAAATACAACCTACGTAGCGTCGATGCTCTAGGGAATCAATAAAATTGGATACCCTACCCAACTCCGAAATAGACTTTGGGGAACCGGCCCATACACGAGAGTTGTATTCTATCTTTAGACGGATATAGGTGGTATACGAAGTATACCAGAACCGAGATACTTGGAACTTAAAAAATATGTGGTCCGTCGAACAATACACTGAATTTTCATGCCATTTTAATGTGCATTTAAATTAAATTCAGATTAAGCGATTATTAATGTCTACTGAAATAAACTATAATGAATAAATTAGAAAAATATTTGTTAAATAATTTTCAAATAATTTTCTTTATTCAAAGAATATTTTATACCACTTAAACAGATATTGTATGTTAGTGTATTTATTACCAAAATAACAAAATATTTGTCACTTTCCTACGTAAAATATCAACACTTTTTCGAGTGACCTCAACATTGACATTCTATTGTCAACATTTGAAATGTTAAATATCATAAGTCATAAGCATTTCCTCCAAACCATATTTGTGCGTACACAGCATACTTGTAACGGTACAAATTGCTGACTACGTTAAAGAGTTAAGCACGATTCGATATAAGCAAAAATAAAAATTCAGAAGTTAATTAGAAAAACAATTTTGGTAATAGGAAGAAAATACACAGGCGGCTTTGTTTATTATATTTGAACAATGAGACAATTTTTTTGTAAATTTGTTTTTGTAAATTTATTTCATCGAATATCCTTTTATGTAGTTTTAAGCTACGAATTTTTTTTTTAATTTTGGAAAAACTACATTGATATTCTACATCCGCATGGTTTTTTAATTTAATGTTTTTTTTTCATTAACACATACGTAATTTACTTTAACTTTAAAACTTTGACCATAAACAGATTAATTTAATTAAACACTTTAGTTGTTCTTTGCTATTGTTTAATAATAATTACATTAGAAATGTGTTTTTTTAAGGTTTTTTTGCGAATTTTCTTTTTTTTCTGTTTTTGCATTGGACTTGTCATGTAAAATTTATGTTTAATGCCAATTTTGGGCAAAACAACATTTTAAACTTTAATTATTTGTGAGAGAAATATTCATCATTTGTCAACTGTTTAAAATAGTTGATCGACATCTTATTGATTGTTTAGAATTAATTGTGATTTTATCGTTTTTAAACAAAATTGTTTCAAAAAGGTGTCGAGTTTTTATTAAGTGATATAAAATATTTCCTATTTAATTCATTAACAACATGCAACTGATAAGTCTTTAAGCTAACCCTGACATTTAAATTATAATCGTTAGTAGAAAAAGCGCAATTTATTTGTAATTTTGTTATCAATAGTTTGAATTTTTTTTCTGAATGAAATTACAAGTGTTGAGGTTTTGAATAGAGGCTGGTTTTCAATTCATTTTATTTTAGTTACAAAAAAACATTTATTTAGCTCAGCTAATTACAAAACAACAATTAACATTTTGCGATAATTAATAGCCAGATGTGTGGTAAAGCGCTTGTGGAATAGAAAAAAGCAATGCAACACACTGAAGTATTTATGAGCAACATATGCTGGTTTGGCAATGAATAAACTGCGCTCAGAAATATTACAAATATTTAATTACACAATACGAAATAGATTCTTAAAAAATGCAATTGCAAAATCAAAAATAAAAATAACAATAAAACTTTTGAACAATATAAATTGTTTACATGATTTAATAATGCGAAAAGTTTTTTTTTTAAAAAGAGCGCGTTTGATTTAAGTTATTTGTTAAAAAGTTAATCCAAACTAATTATGAGAAACATAAGTGAAATATTAACTCTCTTATGATGATTATAATTCTAATAATTCTAATGTCTATTCTATATTGTTAAATTTAAATTTTTATATATTTTTGTAGATAATTTAAACCTCAAAATCTACTATTTGTTTTATTGAAATGCATTATTAAGCAGCTGTTCAAGTGTGGATAAAATTTTATTTCTTTATCAATTTTTGTTCATAATTTTTTATTTGTTTTAACACAACGTGCAATTTTTATTTGGAGTCGTATAGAATTTTTGTTTTGTTAATTATTTTAATTGCGTTTATTATTATTATTTACTATTGTTTCTTAAGTTTACAATGTTAAGGGTACAAAGATATAGAAGATGATTAATAATTGGCTGTAAAACGCTTATTTTTCTGGTAAAGTTTATTCATATTAATAAAAATTATTAACAGACTTATTCGTTTTTTCTATTATTATAAAGATAATTGTTGCATTATGACTAACAACAACACATCTCTATATTTATAGGAAATAAATAATGAAAAAGTTATTACTATTTTGAGCAGCACATATCAGATTATTTTTTGAAAGAATCGGTTTTATTAATAAACGGGATGTTAAAAAAAAAATATACTTATTTATCCGTCTAAAACTACGTAAGAATTTTTTATTTCAATCTGTTTGACAATTAAACTACAAAATATTATTTTATAAACAAGGATGACAATATTTACTTTAATAACTTTCTTCTTTGCTTCACTTTAAAGTAGAAAATGTAATCAATATAACAATTATATATTCATAACTTTAACAAACTTTCTGCACTATAAAATATTTATCATAAATAAAAAATAAATTCTTATCAAAGCTAATGTGCTACAGTATTTGACCCCCCGCCACGGCGATATAAATAAATATTTTATGCTTTAATTTAACTTGGCTGTTCCCTTAAGTAGGCAACATTTTATTTTATTTCGAATTTGTTTTATGTGTACCTAACAATAAGCTCAGCTTAAGAAAATAAAACATAGAAAAGCCAATTTATATAAAAACTTCCACTTTTGTGCTACAGACCACTTGAAATCCTAGAGAAAACTTATGTGAACTAAAAAGGACAAAACTTGAGCACGTACCAGAAACATCAAATAATACACAACACTTACAACAACATATATTTGTTTAAAGCAATAATATATATAAAAAACAAACAGGATCAGAAGCTTTTTGCTAAAAACAAAATTAAATTATACTTTAAAAATAAGTCAGCTTTAAAAAATACAAAAGCACATAATAAATACAATATTTAGACGCATTACGGATGTGCCGAGGTAATACCAAGCGACTTTAACTACATCAAAACATTCGAATAAGAAAAATAAAAAAAAGTTAAACTTTTTTTTTTAGTAAAAAGCAAAATATACAAGTCAATGGCATTGAATTAAAAGCACAGTAATTTTACCAAAAGATAAAGTATAAACAAACAAAATAAAGCAGCAGCAGCAGCACGCGAATGTGTGTGTAAAAATTATAAAGCGAAAAATGAAAAGGAAAATAGGGCTAAAAATAAATAAAGAACAAAAAAAAGGAAAATAGAACTTTAGACGAGCCCTCCTATATAAGCAGCTGTTTCTAGGCAGCCATATTTGCCGCCATTTTTTATTTTGCAGTTTTCCATAACAGGACATAATAAAAAAATAAAAAATAAAAAAAATACCGAAATGGGAACGCGCCCTGTTTTAGGCTTCATTATTAAACCAACGAAGTTGCTGAGCAAAACAAAACGAAACAAAAGTATGAACATTCAAGTATAAATACCAATACATCTACACTCGAATTATTAAAACGAAAGCAACAACACAAACAAGAATAAAAGATTTATTTTTTGCAGACTTTTGCAGAAGACAACAGCTGATTTGAAGCATGGCTATGAAAAGGAAAATTAATGATAAAAATACTAAGAAGCAAAAAAAAATATGTATTTGAAAAATGTGGTAAGTAATAAATAAATGGAGAAAAAATAAAAATACAAATAAATTCTATACGAAGAGTATAAACCAGAAAAATAAAAAGTGGAAAAAGTCAGAAAAAATGTAAATAAACCATTACCAAACCAAACCAAACGAAACCAGCTAGCAAAGTCAAGAGCATTGCCTTTAGTAAGTTTTCAATGTGTATGAGAGCATGCATGTGTATAAGTATGAGATAATTGTAACGCCTGACAACAACAAGAAGGCGTTTAAATTTTAACACATTTAAGCAGCACCAGCCAGCATCAGAAGAAAAAATAGGCTTTATTTTAAATGTTAACATGATTTTATATTTATACCGGAAAAGGATGCAAATAGCAGCACAAACAACAACAACAACAACAAAAGTGTCTTTACTGTTTAGCAGTTCTCTTATGTAGATGTTTGTAACACATCTGCACATATGACTGCAATGACAAAATACTTAAATGTACGTACATACATACATACATACACGTACATGCTGGAATATGTTGAATATGTTAGAAAGTGCTTAGTCTATTAAGGAATTATATTTTTAATGAGGTATGATGTTGTGATTATTTTATTTTTGTATGCAGTGTGTTTTAAAGTATTTATATTTTTGTTTGGCATAGAAGAGAGTAGAGAGGAAAATGTGTAACGGTACTTATACATTGTGTAAATGTGTATGTAATGTTTGCTGTCGTGTAATGTTATGGTGAAATGAGAAACTTGTCAGTGTAGTCGATGCTAAAACATGACTCATCATTTTAATGCTATCAGGCTTATACACAAACATTGAAAGCGTTCTTTTACGGCTTTAAAAATTTAACATAAAATTTAAAGATTTCGAAATTTAGCGAAGAATATTTATATCGATAATACAGACTTTAATATAAATTGAACATATCTTTGAAATCGATCAGAAAGGATTAATATAATTATCTTTATCATAGCACTAAATGGAATCGATATATGTATATATATATATATATATATATATACATATTTTCATGTATTTTCATATAATGTCTAATTTTTTTTAATTTTATATTAAAATTGAATTACTTTTAAAACAAAACGTTTAAAAATTATAACTTTATTAGAGATAACATATTTTATGTCGTTTTATACTAATAATACTCAAATACTTACTTCTCTGTTTTATAAAATCTCATTGCAATTAAAAGCTGCTAAAGTGGCGTTGGTAATAGTGATTTAAATTTTTTTTTTTGTTTTCAAATTTTTTAGCAAACCTGGGCAGAATACTGAAAATTGGAAAAAAAACCTGCGATCTCTCACAATTTATTATTTAATTTAACTTTCCTTCCAAGAAATTACTGGCCACATTTTAAGGAATTTTTTTAGAATTTTTTCGCACAGAGGGAAATGTTGTGGTTTAGTTTTTTTTAAATAAAAATTTGCAGTGGTAATTAAAGGTAAGCTAAAACACCAGTAGCATCGAAATTGTTTGATTTTTAACAGCGCCAAAGAAGTCAAACTTGTTGGCATAAATTAACCAGGGAGGTGATTGCAGACAACAGCAAGAACAACACTTCCACCAAGCTAATGGTCATTGACGAAGAACAAAAAATCTAAAACTAGTTTAAGTCAAAGGATACTAAGTAAAATAACCAAAGAAAACTTCAAAAATAAACCTGATTTTCGAGCTTGAACCAAAAAAAAAAAAACAAAAAAACAAAAAAAAAGTTAAATAAACTACTCATAGCAAAAGTGAACAACTCCAAGCAAGCTAACACACTAGCAAAGCTATATTTTAAGACACTACTAAGCACGCGAGCTTTACAAAATGTTAAAAAAATAATTTTTTTTGTTCAACCAAAAAAACAAATCATGTTTATAGTAAAATAAAAAAAGTGGGCGTGTAGGGCATATTAAAATCCAATATGATACATGTTACAAACAACATAAAACTTAATACGAATCAGTTAAATAAAAATTAAAAAAAAAATCATAAACACTATTTGATACAAGCACGCGACAAACACACTTATGTGAAACTGAAACGTATTTCAAATGGGCTACATAGCACACACAATCGTTTGTTAGTTAAGTAGAGTAAATTAAATATCGTTTATGGTTTAAATTACAAGAAGTTTAGACCAACCCATAAAGTAAAATTTAAAAACAAAACAAAACAAAACAAAAAATAAATATGTAAAACTGACCTCAGAACTGGTCAAACTTTAATTGATTGTGCTAAATATTTAACAAAAATAAATATTGGTGTCATATTAAAAATAATAACTAAGAATTTAATTACAAAATATTGTATTAAAAATAATCTAAAATGCATGAAATAAATTATGTTTATAATAAAAAAATCGTAGTTCGAAAATATGGTATATTTCATAATGTAAAAAAATTTTTTTTTTTTTTTTTGTATAATTGTATAACACCGGAAGCTGTTGGTGGCAGTACTATTACGAATAGATTAGAAGATTAGGTATATCAATTGTCTTAAATTTAATAGTTTTTTTTTTTTATTTTTTCAAATAATAATTATACAATTCAACATTTTTTATAATCATTCCAAATAAACTTTAAATAAATTATTTGTAATATATTAAAGTCAATCATAAAAACAAAATATATTTTTATTTATTTTGCAGAAGAAAAATAATTAAAAGTTCTTTTTGTCTTTTTAATGTAATTGCTAATTGCATACAAAAGAGACAGATTTAATTTTATGACTCATTTAAGTTTTACGACTATTTATGCAAGTTAAACCAATATCATACGAAATTCGAAAAAGTAATACGATTGTTGTCTTTTGAGTCTGTTTTGAGAACTATAACAATAACATAAATACTATAAAATTTGTGCTTCGGTAAGCAACTTTTAAATGGCCATCCTTATCGTTTTGTAGGTAACTTAAGACATAAATGCTGATGAAAATAATAAATGAAAAAAAGATACATTTTAATTGTAGTATTTTTAAGTTTTCTACAGAAAAAAAAGTGCTTTGATAATGAAATTTGATATCAGTTTAAAATTATAGTACGTGTATTTTTACGTATGTATATCTTCTTGCACAAATATTTTTTATTACTTTAAGCATAATTATCGACTTTAAATTGGTTAGCTACAAGAGAACAAGGAAGAAACAAAATAAAAAATATTTTAAACCAGGTGTGAATTATGGCTTAAACGTCTAATACTTCTAAACATAAATGGCTATTGAAAACTTTATGAGCGAATAAAATTTAAATAATTGATGATATTTAATTAAAGAGGTATTATATTATTAACTGAATTTTCGAAAAATCGCTAAAGCAATTAATGCTTAATTGGTTGCTTTGCAATTTTTATAGCAAGATTTTTATTTATTTTTTCCCCATAAACGTTAGCGACGATTTATAACAATTAAAACCGTTATATTTTATTACTCTAAAGTTTTAGCTATAAAAATTGCATACTTTTTTGGCTAAAATTTTGTCTATATTTCCTCACAATAAAAACCTCTGAAGGATATATATGTCTTAATAACTGAAATATGTAGAAGTCATACTTAAAGTTTAAAATTCTTTTTATCCTTCATGCTAGAGATTCATTATCAATTTTTTACTAAGTTAAAGCCCAAAATACTTTTTTAATTACAGGGGCTTTACTCAGCCACCTTCAGGTCATTGTATGCATTTTCGTAAAATTACGGTTATAGATGAAGTAAATTAAATAGACTTGTTATCTAATCAAATCAAATTAAATCAACATTGTTCTCGTGAATTCTACTCCAACTTATGTTTCTATTCTTAAGCCAATCATTTGTATTTATTTAGACTTAAATATTTTCTTTAGAACCACTCTTCATACGACGCTTTTTATTTCGTTTCGATTGTTCTTTGAACTGGTCGTTATAAATTTCCTTACATGGCTTTAGGGTTTGTACGTTAGTAACCTCTTGAAGCCAGATTTTTGACCGCTTCGAAAACTCTCTTGTATAAAAAACCAACAAATAAATCAAGCAGTAAATATCTGTAAATTTTTAAATATTTCTTAATTTATGTACCGTTTAAAATTTCGTTGCTAAATTTATTAGCGAAGGGAAGGAAATCTTGAAAAATCAATTTTATATTTATAACTTTCTAATGCTTTTATGTTTCTCCGTAATATCTCTTCATAAACCTCAACACCTGATGAAGCAAGAGCAAAAGAAACTGTCATAAAACATGGGTTATATATTATATTATATTATGTTATATTATATTATATTATATTATATTATATTATATTATATTATATTATATTATATTATATTATATTATATTATATTATATTATATTATATTATATTATATTATATTATGTTATACTAATAATCAATATTATCTTTGATTTTCTAATGAAAACTTCAGAGTATAAGTCGAATGATATATTGGCCCCTATATCTAATGATATATCTGGATGATTATTGTTTTAATTGGACTAACTATTCTTTTGTAACTGCATATATATATATATATATATATATATATATATATATATATATATATATATATAAAAATATAAATTATATTTGTTTTGTTTTTGCTTGCAGTTCTAGGTTAGTTTTTTGTAGCTGCAAACTTTTAAATCCTAAATTTTTTTTTAGTGTTTTCATATTTTTATAATTTGCGTCTGTTGCCTTTGACTACTGATTTTTACTTATTTTGTTCCTACAACTTTTTCGATTTTACAATTTTCCACTATTTTTTTAACTTTTCGTGATATTAAAATTTCTTGAGCAAAATAAAACAAAAGGTAACGCTGCCTTTTGAGAAGTACTCGTAAGGTATAGTTTTACATAAATTGTTAAAGACTTTAAAACTTCCGACAAAATTACAAAAAAAAAAAAATAAATTAAATAATTTAAATTTTAATTAAAATATTTATTAACAGATTTTTATAAATTTATTAAAGATACGAACAGTAATAACATCAACACAACATTAAAAAAAAAAATTTAAAAAAGGTTGGGAACCTATGAAATTTATTTAAAAATAAAAAATCATTCTTAGATTTGGCAAAAAAAAAATGCCCATTTCTTACCTGAATGTACCGAATAACGAAAAAAGGTCTCGTAGAATGCCATCAATAAATCATTCGGCAGCAAAGGACCCTGCATGGGTGTTTGGGTTGCCGAGGAGGTGGTATTTGGGGAGGATTGTAAAGAGCTAGTAGCACTGCTAGCGCCATCGGATGAAGTGGTGCCGCCGGATGATACGGTATCATCGGCACCACCCTCTGGCAAATAAAAGGGCACAGCCATTGTTATGACGAAATTTGTAAATTATCAGATTAATGATGAAAGTGTTGATGGTGTCAGTATCAATCGAAAAGATAACAATTTTAATATTTAAGCACAGAAATATACTTTAATTTGTTTTTATTTATTCACTTCAGTTTATAGTTTTTTAATAGTTAAAATTATTTATTTATTTATTTACTTTTTCTTAATTTGCAACACTTTTTATGTAAAATATTTTTAATGTAAATTTTTATAGTTTGATTTTGTGTAATATTTAGTTTTTTTAAACACTATAATTTTTTTGCTTAAAAGTCGTTTTTCTATTAGTTATATATTTATTTATATTTAGCACTCTTTTGTTAGTTTTTTACTGTTTGCGTAAATTGATTTATGCAAAAGTCAAAAATAATTTAAAGTCGTTAGAAATTGTAACGTTTTGTTTGGATGTAAGAAAACTTAACTAAAAGCACTTAAAACGTCGTCGAACGTATACAAAATTACAACAACACACGTCTTACTCGCTTCGTAGTTCGAAATCAACTGCTGGCACATAAGATAGGTGCCTCACACCATACCCATTGTTGGAGCACAACTAAAACACAATCATGCACTCACCGTAGAAAAATATTAAAAAAAACAACAACAAAAATCTTTACAAAACAAAATACAGCCAGCAAAAAAAACAGAACAGGCTTCAGAATGAGAATGGAAACTGGGAAGAAGAAAACATACAACAACAAAAAATAAATAAATAAATAAGTAAAAAATAACTACAGCAGCAATAAAAAAGTGGCGCGTATAGGCATGCATTGCAATGCAACAACAAAATCATGCACGCAACAAACACAAACTTGCTTGCATGCACATCTTAGAATGAACATTACACACACTAATGCTTATATTTTCAAATATAAACAAAAACAATAAGCAAGAAAAAAGATAAAAAAACCTGCATTTACACTGGATATTGAAAGTAAATCAAGAAACATAAGGAATAGGTAATAATCTAAACAAAACCAACAACAAAATGTAAGAAAAATTACTCTCCTCCATTAGTAGGGTCCTCATGTATAAACAATAACAATGAAAACCTAAAAATACTGAGATTTAGTATTTTTGTGTTGTGTAGAGAGCAATCAACTTCAGTCAGTGCTCTTGTTTTTAAACAGAGGCCTATAAGAAAATCATTAATTCTCGTTTTTTTCCATAATTTTCTTTTTTATTTTGTTTTCATCTGAAAGAAGACAAAGAGCACTACTCTCACTCGGCTGTTTCAATAGAAACACTAAAAGCAACATAAAGAATCCATAAGATAAAAGATTTTCTATATAAATACGACTGCAGGCTAAAAAAGTTCTTTCAGGGTTTTTTTGTTTAACGATAATGAGCAACGAATTCGCGTCGCTAAAATGGAATACTGGGAACATTGAAACTAGATACGCGGCATTTGAAAATGTGACTTTGACTATCGTCTGCCTTGAAATCCTGTTGCTTATGAAAATAATAATGAATATAATGTTAAGGCAACTTATTAGCTTACTCTCGTATGTTCTTGAAGATAGATATACATGTGTCCATGTATATTTATTTATTAAGTATGTTGTACATAACTTGTATCTTTTTTGAAAATGTACTGGGTGGATTTAAAATCAATCATAAGCGAGCCTCTGTTATATTATTGTACTCTTTGTCTTTGGCTGCTTTTTTAAATAATTTTTCTTTCGGAGCACAGTTTGCCTGTCAATCCAGCAGATTAATAATGTGGCAAGCAGCAGGTATAAAAATTTTATATAGTTAACGAATGCTTAAGCAAAACAAAACACTAGATTGCAGGTTTTTTTTTCGCTTGTTTTGTTTTGGTACACAATTTTTACCATGATGAGGTTTACAATGTAGTTATTCTGCTTGCTGCTGCTGCTGCAGCTTTTTTTCATTCTTATTGTTGTTGGGTTAGGCAGTCAGTCAACTAACGAGCGAATATCTTTATCACAACATAAATTTAGAGAAGAATATAAACAAAAACTGAAAAAAACCCGTATCTTTGTGGGCTTAAGTGGTTTGTATAGAATATAAAAATCAAAAGAGAAACAAAATTTATTATTTAATATATTAAGAGAGTGAAAAATATTAAATGGAAAGATAATTTTATTTCAAAAAATAGTAGTAAGTTAAGTAGTAGATCAATAAAAGTAGTAGGAATTGTGATAAAATTAAAATGAATGTGTTTTTATAAGTATGTAGTGGAAAATTCCATTAAATTAATAATGTTAATTTTAATTAATTTATTAATTGCACATTAAAGCATATTTTTTATTAGCACCTTTTGACAAGTTCAAACTGGCTAATAGTTCGGACAATTAAAATGATACTACATACGTAGTGAAAATGCCTCAAATTTCAGGACTTGTAACTAAAATAGACTTTTTTGGTCAAAAAATTAAAAGCGAAATATAGTTACAGTACGAAAAAATATTCCTGTTTTTTACGTAGGAAGTACTTTCTTTCCGCGCTACTTTTGTTAACTATAATAAATGGTATCCATATTAAGAGCAAAGTAGATGGTATTATATAGAAAACTCAAGAGATACGATGAAATGGTTTTGCAGGATTAAGTAAGTATTACTGTAAATTGTAATTCCAATTATCATATCTATGAAACTTAAATATGGTTTATCACAAATTGTGTTAAATATGTTTGAGGTAGAAAGCTATGACTTTTTGGAACCGAGTTTACAATTAACTTATTCAATACACACAATAAATACACAATTCTATCTACTCAAAAAAAAATTTGGAGCTGTAACGCTTCTTAGCTCCATGCATAAAGTAACTTTAAATTTAATTTCTTTTAATAAATTGTGTAAACAAGTTACCACATGCCGGCTCGAATATACTTTTACTCTTTAATAATGTACCGTTACGTATTTCAAAAATGTATATAATATTTTTTAATTAATTTAACTTTTTGTTCACTGTAGCTTTTACTGCTGAGTTGTAAATATATTAATTTTTAGGGTTTTTACATAAGTATATGTATGTTGACTTTTGTTATGTACAGTATTGCATGTATAAATATTATAACCGCAGTACTGTATACAACCACATTTCAAGTTTGAAACGGAAAAATCTTTTAATTGTTAAGAATCACTATTACGGAATATCTTGCTAACATTTGATAGATATTTTTTTACTGTTTATTGTTAAAAGATTATTTCATCTTTAATAACATCAAACAAAATCACTGCATACAAACATATTTGCATTTTCAAGCTCAAAAAAATTTTGCAATTTTTTTTCCAAACAAATTTCCTTGGAAAACATCAAGGAAATTTTTCTATAAAATAATTTACAGATAGGAGTCTAGCGTTACAACATCATCCAGCATGTAGAAAAGTGCGAAGTACATATGTGTGTGTGTGTGTGTGTGTGAATTAACCGCAGAAAAAAAATAGCATTTGCAGAAGTCAACAAGAGCAACATCCCTCTTGCTTTCAGTAGATGATAAATAGAAAAAGAAGAAGTAAAAAATCGTTTTAATTTTTCTTTTTTAGCGCATTTAGCGCAAATGTGTTTTTGAAATTGTGTAATGCTCTATTAACTGTTGACCTCAAAGTTGCCGGCATTAAAAAAAAAATGGTCAAGTATTGCATGCAAAATTAACAAGAAATTGTAATGAAAGGAAAGACAAAATGTACCGCTTAAATGAAAAATATGGCTACAATTCCTACATTCATATTAAGCGAAAAAATGATAAGAAAAGGAAATATTATTAAATGGGATATTTGAAATTTTAATACAATTACACAAATTGTTTACACTGTAGGAACCAATACCCATTCTGGTACTAAATATAAGACCTGCTGCCTTTAAAAGTACCATATTAATATGAATAAATTTGTAGCTTTACCATCTGGCTCAATTAACTAAAGTTGAAATATTCCAGCATTTATTTCTTGTCTATTTAATTGATAACATTTTAAAAAGGCGTTTTCTGTAAGACCTTTTTCCTGCCCACTACTTTAAGCCAAATGCAGAATAAGCTCCATTTTATTTGTGCCACTATAACAATTTGTTGATACTTACGATGGTGATGAGTTGTTATGGTTTATCTTGAAGTTGTGGCTCCATATGCTGTGGTGTTTATAACAACACAGTTGGCAACACTTTGTTATAACATTGATTTTTCCCTAAGACTCTTGTTTATTTTATTTTTTTTGTTGTTGTAGAGAATCCCTTTTTTATGTTACTGTTTTATGTGTGTTTCTGCTATTGTTTTTGTATAAAAATGTTGGAAAAAATAGCGAAACAAAAGAACTTCTCCCACTTGTATTGTGTTAGTATTAAGCGGTAGAAAAAAAACTAACGCTGTTTTTATATAATTCTTTTTTTTGCTTGGTGTTTTTTGTGCACTGGATTTAGCATAAAAAAAGTTTAAAAAATGAAGAAGCCTGCCTATGTTGCAGATGACGACTATGATGCTGATGTAGTTGCCGCTATTGTTGCTGAGGCAATGGCAGCAGCTACTGTTGTTTGCCTTTGCTTAAACTTTTATTTTGTCTATTTGTTGTTAGTGCCTGTTTGCCGTTTTCAATTTATGTTGCTGTTACTACCACATCTTGCCAATATTATTCTGCTTTACTGCAACAAAAATCACTTGATAGGTCAGCGACCTAACTGAAGCTGTATAATTGTTAAATGCGCGTATATTTTCTACTCATACACATCCTCTTCTATATCTGTATTAAGAGTTGTATGAAATAATATTTTGTTTTTTACATACTCATGTTTGTATATTGTGTGCACGTGTGTATTTATTTATTTTTTGATGCCAAAGTTACTACTGTGGAGTATTTTATACAGAGAATAGAAATTATTTAGATGTGCATCATATTTTTCTGTTAAAATGTTTTTAAAACTCATAATGCGTGATAAATTGTAGCAGAATTTAGGCAACAAGAATAATGATTTTGTAAAGGCCAAAATCCTTAAAACCATCTCTTGAAAATTTTCCCTTCTCACTTGTTTTTAAAAAACTGAAAATAGTCCTACAATGAACAGGTTAGAAAGCTAGTTCTATCATCGGAATATTATTGTATTGTTATTTAATCTTAATTAATAATAAACTTATTAAAACTGACCACCATAATTATTCTTCTATGAAAACTTGAATAATTTAATTAAAAGCAAGTTAACCTGATGTACAACTACCTTCAACAATAAAAAACGAAAATTTAAAGTTTAGAAGAACTTTTCAAGTTGTGTCTGATTATTCCAACATTTCTTAATGTTTATTTCCTTACTTATGCTAAACTACACCGATTTAAACAGAATTCCCCTAATTCAAGGTCTTGGAGTGTAACACCATTTTTATACTGCTACTGTCGTTTTCCTACCTAAGACTTTTTCTTGGGCGCACTTTATTTTTTATACACGGTAAAGACATACACTTGGAGAAACACTACGCAAAATGTTACAACAATTTCATAGAACACGAACTTTTCATAATTCAAATTAAATTAACTGTTTTAAATAACACAGGAAAAAGTTTTTAAATATATTTTCTCTAGAGGTGATATAAAATTACGGGATTTTTTTTCTTTTCAAAATAAAAAAACCTAATTTTTAAAGAAATTTGTATAAGGTCCTTAGCCTTCTTAATTCTTAATTTAAAAAAAGGCTCCAAATGTTGTATGATAAGTTACCAGTGAAAATCGCTGGAAAGTAATAAATTCAAAATTGCTCATGATTTTTCTCTCCATGCAGTTTGTCATCTTGTGACTTTTGCTGCCTGGTTTTAATCTCTTTGTTTTTATTTTTTTTTTGCTTGTTTTTTTTTGGTTTTGTTTTGGTGTGCTCTTGCATTTGTTCTCTTTATTGAATATTTGTGTGTGTGTGTGTTCATTTGTATGAAATTATATGTGTAAATATATATGTTTGTGTGTAACTATATGTGTATGATGCAGCAAATGTATGATGTTGCACTTTAAAAACATAAATTATGAAATAAAGACTCTTTTCACTATATGGTTGGTTTCTTAAGGGCAACTTATTTATACAAAGTCATAGGCGAAAGTGTGTTTTTGTTGCTGTTGTTGTTGCCGTTTGCTCTTTAGTGAAGTTCAGCTTAGTTTATTTTATGGAAGAAGAAGAAGAAGAAATTTAAGCGGCAGCAGCAGCAACAGCAATAATAAAAATGTAAGGAAAAATGAAAATAGGTATAAATTTAAATTGTTGTTGTTAACAATTTGAAAGATTTGTATGAAGGAGCAAAAGCTAAACAACTTGGAAAGCCAGGGTTATAACATTTTTTGTTGTTTTTAAGTGAAGGAACTACAATTGAAAGAAAGAAGCAAATATATACAATTTTGCAAGAGTGTTTTAAGGACAGATTTTAAAATCCTATCAAAGTATGGCAGTGAAAAATTGGAAAAGTGTTGCAATAGATTATGAGTCGCTATGTCAATTGTTGTTGTGCAGTGATTATTTATATATATATATATATAAATAGGTGCTCCTTTACAAGCAGTGTACAACTTTATATTTCAGTTTCTAACGTTAGTGAAATTGAGTAAAATTTTAAAATAAAACAATATATTTTGTATACTGTATATTAATATAGAATCTTATTTTTAGCAGTTTTATAAATTAATTTGATAGAAAAATGTCAATTTGGCAAACGAAATTAATCTACCAAAAAAGAAATGATATTGAAATGATATAAAGGCAAAAGAAGGACAAATCTATCACAATTGTAATCAACACAAAATATAAATATAAAATTTAATAAAATTCTGTGTTTAGTTGCTGCTGATGTGGCACTATTGCACTTTAAATAAATAACAACCACATTAAAATTATTAATATTGAAATAAAGTAATAATAAACATTTATTTAAGCTTTAACTATGACTGAAGGCAGGTCGAATTGAGAGAGTTTCAAAACCTTAATTTTTTGTTTTATGTAAAGAGTAAAGAAAACACATAACTGAAATACACTATGGCTTCATATAGAATTTTCCAAAAGATATCAACACGTAGATACCCATACATATATGTTTATTTGAGTATAATACTATTATTCTCAACCACTATCCACGTAATAACTAAAACTCAACATAAAATTTTATGCACCATGAAAATGAAGCTAAACTTCTTTGAAAATAAAAATTTTAATAAACTCTTTTCAATGAAAAAAATTCATTATCATTTTATAATTTACTTAACAAAACAATACTAAAATGCTATAAATTAAATTTTTGTTTTCACTCACCTTTCAACTAATACGGTACTAAATTACTGATAAATTTTTACCAATACACAATCCTGCGCTGCCACACAAGAAAGACTCTCCTGCATATGTATAGAGTTAGGAGAAAGAGTTGTAAATTGATTTTTGTAATAATAAATTAGTTACTAATTTATGTGTAATTAGATTTTATGGGACATTTCAATTAAAATAATAAAAAAAGTTTGTACATAAAAACAATAATGTTAAATGTGTAGGGGTTTAATTAAAATTGTTAACGCAAGGAATTAGTTGTTAGCAGTAATAAAGTGTGATTTAATGGCCAAGTAAAATACACAATAATTTATTTTCCGATTTGATTCTAATAAAAATTGTTTTAAATCAAATGGAAAAAAAAATATCGTTAAACGTTTAATGATATAAAGCAAAAGACGGAGGTGCCGTACACAAATTGATTACTGCTTTTCTAATTTATAATAGTGCTTACGTGTATCATTTACATTTGGAAAATGCCTAATTTTTATTATTTACAAAATAACGAAACTCAAAACAACTTTGAAAATTAAGGCTGGATTGATTTTCATAAAACCACTGGCTTCAATTGATATTTTATTTAGTTTGATGTCAACTTTCAGATATAGCATTATATTTATTATTTAATAATAATATTTAATATTTAATTTTATTAAATTTTCCTTAAAAAAATACCCAGGTCAAAATTATAACTTACTTCTACTAAAATATCTTTTAAAAACATTCCAGAGCAGAAAATTTAATTTTAAGTAACAATAAAAAAGTATTTTAACAAAAGCCTCACTTAAAAACATCATTAAGGAAGCTTTTGAAACATATAATTATAGCATGTAAAAAAATGTTCTGAAATGCCACCATTCATATATATATATTTTTCTTATAGAAAAACTATGATAAGAGAATTTTTTGCAAAAAAAAAAAAATTATGGCTGATAAAATTTTTTTATAGAACATTAATTACTGTTGATGTTTCTCGGGTATCTGCCGGGACACCCAATCTTTTGAGCACGATGTCGAATTGAGCTTGATGGATTGTTTTAAACACTTTCTTGAGTAGTAGTAATGTTTTCTGCCGATCTTGCAGTTGTGGTCTTCACAATCATTTACTACACAACAAATAGTACGTTTTGTTGCCCCGTTGTTTCTCCCAAAAATTTCCCGTAACTTTCTTATCGTCACAGTAATCGATGATTGATTTTGATTGATAAAATGTTTTTGCGATTAAAACACGTTGGTTTATCGAATATTTTTCCAAAATACATTCGCTACGTGTCTTCCTAACGACTACCAAATATGAACTGTCAAAAACGAAATGGCGGCAAAACAAAGGCGTCCGCTACCCTTTAGAAAAATTATTGGTGCTGAAAATGTTTTATAGAAAAATTCTCAAAAAATTTGGATTGATAAAAATTATGACATAAAAATTTTCTATAAAAAAGTAGAAAATGTGAAAACGTTTAATAGAAAAATTAAGATTAATAAATTTTTTTACAAAAATTATGTCTGATTATAAATTTTTGGAAGAGTTGTGAAATTTCAAATAAAAATAAAGAAAAGAAATTCCTTTTTTTTAAATCTTGTTATTAACGTCATGCATTTAATAAATTTCATACAAGTTTAAGCATGTTTGAAAACTCTGTCGGTATTGATGCCCACAATACTTTGGTCAACACAAAATAAAAATCATTAAACTCAGGAGTATATATGTAGTTAAATTATTTCATTTCACTTCTATTGAAACTTGAAATGATTTCTGGAAACATGTTTAAACATGTTTTAAAACATCCCCTTTTTTCCTGCAATTAACCCTTTTTATGATGTGTTTTAGTCTGCACTATAATTACTTGCCGTAATAACTGATGCAGCTAAGTTCGTAGGAGCAATGAAGAAATGGGAAAATTAAAACAAAAGATGCCCGATTGCGCAATTTTTTAAACTTCTCTTAAATATGAATGCTAATGCAACAAACACCCTTGTGCAGTTTAAACAGGTTCTTGATAAGTCTCATGTTAAAGAAAAAAACTAAAAACGAATGAACAAGAACGAGCATGATCGAAATTTCATAATATTTTGAAATTCAACTTATTATTACTGTTGATGTTGTTGTTGGTTGCACTAGCCGTAAACGAGAGTTTGTATTTACTTTTATTGTTATTAGAGAAACAAGAGACAAGAAATTTTAAGGCATTCAGTAGAGCCGATATGCATAAGCCCTACATTTGTAAAAGACAATAATTGCTCGAGGCAAAGAAATCTTATGCACTTAGAATAAAAGAAAAGCACCAATATTTTTATTATAAAAATATTTCAGTGTTCCAAATAACATGAAGTTTAATTAATTAAATTATTTTTTTTTTGGTAATTTAAATTTATTTATTGTAGCATAAAGTGAGTTTACTTCTTGTGAATTTATCTTTGTTTACTTCATTTTTATATGTATAAGAAAAGTAAAACTTGAGCAAATAATGAAATCGAAGAAAAAAACGAGCTCCTTTAATTTGAAGTCACCATAATCTACTCAAGAAATGTGATGTATTCATTTAAGTTAAAAAAAAAAAAAGAAAACAAATATGAAATAAAAAACACAAGTTAACTTGCGTGGACTTTTGATTGTGTATATACATACATACATACATCCATACATATTTATTTATACTTATGTGTAAAGTCATAAATAAATTAACAACTTGAAAAAAAATACTAAAACTGAACTTATACTGCATTCATTTATTTGTATGTACTTATAAAAATTTTAACATCGAAATCATAAAAATAAACATACAAACATTCATAATAATAAAAGAACATTTTTACTTCCCTGTTGACATTTCTGGGTCAGCGACCCAAACAACACTTTATTATTGGTCTCGGCAAAGTGTGAGTGCAGAGCCCAATAAATACTTGAATTACAAACTATAACAAGAATACAGCAGCAGCAACAATATTATTTTTTGATCAAAATACAACACACACACACACACTCGGACACATAACATGTATGCAGCAATAAATACTTTATGACTCGCATTTAAATGTGTGATTGTAGTTTGTATGCAATTTCAATAACATTTTTGCATTAAAAAAAAATAAGCAAATAATAACACAGATACTATGATACTATGAGCATACACACATACAAACATACATATATCCAAAAGTTTAGTAGAACAATACTTATAATGGCAATACACATTAAATAACCAACAACAGCAGCCTCAGCTTTAACAGCACTAGTAGCTAAAGCTTCAACAATCTATTTTATTCATTGCATGTGGATACGAAGTTTTTTTACGACTGGTCGGTCGGTTGTAACTCAAAAATTATAGATGTTTCGCAAAGAAAAAAAATAAAAAAAATAAAAAATTTAAAGAACCATAATGTTTAAGGATAGACGGACGAATGGTCCAAATGAACAGACAATTGAAAAAGAGTAGACAGAAACCGCAACGATAGCAACAACAACAACAACAGCAACAAATTAAAGTAAATTATTTATTACACAATAATAATAAAAATTTAGAATATTTATAAAAAGAATAACACTGAAGAAAACAAATAAAAACCTAAATCCATTTAAATCTGGCGTTGGTACCGCTATATAAAACACTTAAACATAGTCAGCGTTCTACCCTGCCTAAAGTTCTTAACATTCGCAAAATCGAATTCAAGTTGTTTCAATAAGCGGTTAGGACGTACCAAGCAGACAATACATTTGTAGAGGCATTTACTTACATTTTTTGGAAAATTTTTACTACAAATAATATTTTACGCAACCTGCGTCATAACAAGGTTATTTTACATACGTTACATTCATTAACTCATTAACTCCTAATCTTAAGATCAATAAAAAAAAACTACAAATTATTCTTAATTTCACTTAAGGTTGTGCAACATCACAAACCCATTTTGCAAACATTAACAGCTCGCTTAAAGGATAACATTTTTCTCTGTGTATGGCATAACTTTAATATTTATTATACATAAGTCCTACTTTTAAGTGTGTAGTTAATGCAGACAGCACAAAAAAGAATTAAGTGAGTGTGGAGTACAAACAAACTTAAATTAACATTAAATTAAAGCGCACGCTGTCACAATCATTAAATCAAGTGTGCTGTACAAACCAAACTATTATTATTGTTATAGACGGTACAGATGTTCGAATTTATAAAAGTAATAAAATATAAATAAAAAAATCTCCACGAATGTTGCAAAAACTTGTAGGAATAAAATGTCATTTAGTTGCAATTTGAATACGTTTTATTTAAAACAGCACGGCACGAGGCAACGAAAATTGTGCACTTTTAACTGCGTAGCCGCAAACTATTTACGCACCACTTCCACATAATCGTAGAGGGGTTAGATGAAGGACTGAAAAGTGATAAAGAATTGGCACAACTAAACAGTCCAATTAAGGAAAACCTATCTTTTTTTGTTTTATGCTCTTAAAACAATAATTTAAAAATTTATGTTCTATTTTAATATTTGTGTTTGGGAATTGTAACTAAAAGGCGAAGAATATTAAAGTTTAAACGCACTTCATGTGTTAATTGACGCTAATAACGCTTAATTCTTTCGAAACACGTGGTTTATTTATTATTTAAAATAAACATATGAAATGTATTCCTCGCACTTTTATAATTCCAATTTTGTAATTTTTTTAAGGAATCGAGCAAAATTAACGTAAATTATTGTAACAGATGATTTTTCTTTCAATGATTAACTTAAAAAAGGCAGTTTTAGTTTTGAGTTTTAAGGTAGACTTTTTGAAGATTTAAAATTTGCAAATCTTATATTGAGAACTAATTTAATGGCTGATGGAAGTACATTTTAATAATAAAAATATCAGCATTATACAATTAGTTTGAAGAGGGGGCTGAAAGGCAACCCCAAAATCTGTCTATTCATGTGTTAAACGATCAAAATATGTTGCGGTATATTAATAATAATTCATGGATCTTCCTTTGCTATTTAGATAAAAACTCTAGGCGTTTGTAGTTTTAAGCTGAAATCACACGATTGGCCAAATGTACAGATTTCTGTCCATTTTTATGTACAGATCGTGTGAATGATAGAAAATATTTGGCAAAAGGCAGATAGGCCAATTTTTTTGGCCGATAGACAGATAAAAAACAACTTTATTGTACCAATCGTGTGAGCGCTTCACAAACCAATAAGGGCAGAAAAAAATCTTAAATGTACCAATAATTTGTTCTGCCACTTACCGCCCAATCAAAGTGCCCAATCAAGACCGATATAAAATTTTGAGGGTAAAAAAAATAAACAATTGGATATTTTGGTAAGTAATTGTATTTATTCTATAAATACTCGATAAATAATGTTTAATAATTTTTTAAGATCACGGATACGGATGAAGAAAACACTTTAATACACAACATTTGTGCTGCAGAGTCTGAAAATATTGGCAATCTGATAGATGGCACAACATCAACAAGTAAGAGAAAGCGACCGCACGTAACAACGGCATGGTCTGCGGAAGAGGTTATATGAGTTTAAAAACAATCATAGAGAAAAACCCATGTCTCTGGGGGTACTCTTCCGCAGACTATTAAAGCCGGCAAAAAACGCTTGACGGAATGTTGCAGTAAAATGTCTTATGCATGACGCAGATGATTGCAAGGCCAAATGGACCAATGTAAAAACTGCCTACAGCAACACCAAAAAAAACAAAAATGTTGACAAAATCGGGTCAAGGCGCATGTGGGTCGAAGTGTCATCGGCCTTTTTGGAGTGCTATGCAGTTTTATCACAACCACGCCCAGGAAAAAACAACATCTTCGGTGTCATCTCTAGATTTAGTCTGCGAGAGCGAAGATACGTTGAACACTTCGTCCAATTGTTCAACTTCAACGAATTTATTAAAAAAAAAAACTTCAGAGAATACATTGGAGCATGCGTTGTCGCTATTGGAGAGAGAAAATGAGGACAAGTGGCATACCTGTGGAATATACCTAGCATCGCAGATGCGTGAAGTAGAGAAAAAAGATAAAAATCTTGCAAACAAATTGCACATTAATATCATATAATATACCGTGGATGCACTTGCACAGTTAGAAGAAGAATAAGTTTTTTTAATTTAACTTTAAAGTTAACTTGACTTTAATAAACATAATAATTTAACATAGTGATTTATATTAAAAAGGTATTTCACCAGCGGCCGACATAAAGTATTGCTCGAATTCCTGTCAAACTTCTTTCGCTTCATTGCTCATGTATGAAGTTGGGCACTCTGCTATACCTTCCTGGCGTTTTTGACGAAAGTCTTAAGTGCAATCTCCAAGGACAATTTTTGATTGTCCACTTCCCGAAACTCGCACAGATTTTTTAAATACGCGCCGTTCGTAGTTCTCTTTTGAAGCCAGTCCCGCACCCAAACACTTCGCTTTTTTAACATTCTCCGAGCTTTCGTTTTATTTTTATTCATTAAATATGCACAAATGCATATTATTCTTTTTCACGCAAATTACAAAATGTTAATTTAATTTATGCACAGCTGATCAGCAAAAGAACACATTAAATAAAGACAAATGAACAAATCGTATGACAGGGTTGTACCGATATTTGCCACTTGCTTGCTGTTACCATATAAGGGTAGACAATTTTTGGCTAAAATGCCACAATCGTGTGAACACTGAAAAGCTCATCGGTACACCAAATATTTTTTGGACAAAAATGTGCAGATAAAATTTGGCTGAAATCTGCACATTTGACCAATCGTGTGATTTCAGCTTTATACGTTTTCGAAATAAAATTTTATTATATTTTAAATCGATTCAATTATTTATTTAATAAATAACTCCGTGTTTTATTAAATTTTTGTATTTATTTTTCCCTTAAACACATAATTGAAACAATTACAATTTAAATTGAATTTCTGTCTAAGAGCAAGTAAAATATTTTATTTAGTACAAAAACTTTTTTCTGCATAATTTATTTAGGTTATTTCCTTGAAAATTCTTTGGCTAAAAAACCAGCTTTGCTTTTTTCAAGTTGAAATGTTTATAGAAGAGCAGCTTCTATACTATCAGTTTGTATCTGAAGGGAATTTAATATTTTGTTTACAATTGATATGGAGTTTGCTATATTTTATTTTGTCATAGCTTCAATGTTATATTGATTTAATTTCTTATTCAAATTAAATCTTAAAAGATAAATATTTAATAATTATTTAATTGTATTATTATAAAGTAAAAATAATAAAAACTGTATAATTTGTCGTTAACCTATTTGGCATTTAACTCAGCTTTTGAAACTCTATTATATTTCTTGTTTAAAAAATGACAACGTCTTATAATATAAATGTACGTGAGTTCTCTTGAATACCGCAGATATAGCAGCGACTGAGCTTTATTTACTGCACAATATATCTAAATGTTACAACGAAAGTCCAGAATATAAAAATATTAACTAAATTAAAACACAAAAGCACATTAAATAAAACTCATTTTTTATAATATTTATTCTGCAGTTGGTTATTTCAACTTAGTTGAGACACACAACAAGCTCAAGACAAGACAAATGAGCTGACAATGAGCCTAAAGCGTGGTCGTTGTCGAAACAAACACAAAACGCTCCTCACGTTAAATAAATATCAGCCAGCATTAAAATGCATACTCGTACATGCCTTCATATCTATAAAGGTGTAACACAGGTAGCAGAAGTTCACATTTTTCCATTTCAACACAACCAAATTATAAAAAAACCCAGTTAAACTTTGAATTATAACACAAATCGTAAACTGAGATTTTGTATTTGCTCTTCATTTTAACAAGTTTTGTGCCTTTAAATTATAACAAAAATATTTACTTTCAAGTGGATCTCATGAAAAACCTGTAAAAAAGTACATTTAAATACCCTATAAAACGCATTTAACATTCGAACAAATAAAATTTAAAAACAATAAAAATTTAAGGAGGAGGAAGAGGAGACACTTGTGCATATTTATCTATTTGGTATATTGGAGTGATTAGTGCTCGTATGTTGAATACTTAGTTTTAAAACTGCTGGAGGTGGCTGTTTAGTTAAGGCTCGTTTTTATTGATTATATGCAAACAAATAAGCATTTACATTCGGAGTATGATATCAATTTATATTCAAGATATAACTTTGCAATTAATTGCTACCACTTCTATTATAATAAAACTGTTAAACAAACAGAACTTATAGCTGGAGGTTATTTCTAAAAAGGCCCTAGAGTATAAGTTTCAAATACGGGTCAAGCACAAGGAAATGCATTTAAAAAAAATTTTTTTGGCGAGTTTCATATAATTCCCTTGAAGCTTTTTTGGTCTGTGGAAAAGAAAGGTGGTGAATATATCGCTTGTGTTTATTACGCGTGAAATTTATTAAATCCATTACATTGACTGTAAATTCATATTGAAAGGCGATAGTTCAGATGGTTTTAAACAGATTCTAAATCAGTCACATGACTGTTCTTATATTTGATTAGGGGTTTCCTATTTAAACTTATTCAATTCATTGTAGTCGGGGTCAAGAAAATTTCTTCTCACAAATATTTGATTTCATTAGTTATCTTCCAATTGTTCTTTATATTTTCTATGAAGAAAATATAAAGAACAATTGATCTTAGAAGATCAATTTCCACTGAAGCTTGTCTAAATTATTTTTAAATAGTGTAGTATAAAGGAAAATCATACATGCGTAGTACAAAACATAATTATAACTATTATTACTATTATTTATATTAAATCCTTGAAATAATTAAATTATAATAAATACTTGTTTTTCACAATCAAAAGTTTTCCTTAAATTAGAATCTCTTTAGTTTCTTTTTATTTTTTTAAACTCATTTGGGAATAAATTGGTCTTAAAAATAGAAATTTTGTTTGCTTAAATTTTAAAAAGATGGCTTAGGGCTGTGCCTAATGTGAAATAGTTGTAAAGGATCATCATTAGAAGCTTGGTTTTTAATCTTATGGGAGCGAAATGTAACCGCAACTTCAAATTTATGCCGAAAAACTATTGTTTAGAAGCGATGTTTGATTCCAAAATATTACAAGGAAAATCTGTACATTTGTGATTATTTTCCTAAAGTTGGATTATTGTGTTACGCATATATGTTGTTTGGCGAACTCCAATATTCTTTTGATAAATAATCTTATAATTTAAAAAAAAAAGTAAAAAATTGCTATGTTTACAGCATGAACACCAGATTATATAAATTTTCATTCTAGTTAATAGCACGTTGTATATAGTGTCTTATTTGTGGATAACTTAAAGAATTTTAAATCAAGGCCCTAACTGTAAGCGTCACTTACTTTACCGCCTTCTTCAATACCGTTTGTGGAATTTTATAATCATGAGTATCATATCAATATTTTTTTATTAAAAGTAAAAAAAAAAAATAACTAAAATAGCAACAACAATCTCTAAGATTCAAGTGAATTTTATAAAGGAGGAACAAAATTATAAAAAAAAAAATAATAACAGAAAAATATACTCACCGAATCTAACAATTAATTAATCTTGTATAAACAAGGGAGATTTTTAATTATGCATATACACTTTTATAAATGCAAACATTAAACATGAAATGCATTTTATCTCCCAGATTTCAATTTTTTTTTATTAGGAAGCAAAAAAAAAAAATAACAACAACAAAAATAATAACAATAATTAAACCCTTCTTTTTTAATGAACAGAGAAAATTTATAGATTCTAATAATATTCGTACTACAAACTACCCCGGGCTTGTTGCCTTCTATTCTTCATATTATTTCATATTTTGATTTAAGATTTTTATTTTTTTTTACTAGTTTCTATAGACATTCCCCCCCTCCCCCCATTTAAGAATAATTTAAACTGCAAATAAATTATTGCATACATGCAAACAGCAGAAAATAGCAACAGAAAAATATTGCTTAAAAAGAGTGTGTGGGTTTGAGGCTATTTTTCTTCTTCTTCTTCTTCTTTTTCTTCTCTGCATCTTTTGCCATAATTTTTACATATCATTTATTTTTATTCCCTGTAAATGTTTGCTATTATTATAGTTGTACCCCTGTTTACTTTTTTGTTTTTTTTTTTTGCTATGCTTAATATATATGTAAAGTTATCATTTCTGTTTGTTGTGGCATGCAACACGCGCCACAAATTGTTAAAATCTAGATTTACATCGTATGTTAGGAAAGCAGCAAAGAAAAGTAAACAAGAAGAAGAAATAAAAATAAATACTCGTATTTAGATAATATTTTAACAAACTGTATTTCTTTAGATATTTTATTGCAACAAGCATAGATTAGTGCAACACAGTCAACATTAATGTCATAAAAGAAGGGGCTTTCTGACGATCAACAGTGACATGTAAATGTTTTAATTTTGTAATTAGTAGAATGGAGTTTTGCATCTTGAAATGGATTTTAATTAAATTTAAAATGCAATTTTTACATAAAATTGGTTTAATTTATTGGAAATTGGCTTGAACTTTTAAGGGAGACATGCAGTACATCCTAAAAATTCGCTTCGCCAGGATCTAAAAGGATTAAAATTATCGCTTTGTCGTATCAATGATGATAACCTTAAATCGTTTGTAAGGTGAATATAACTATATTAAAATTTTCTACTTAAGTTTAAAGGTTTTTAAAGATAAATTTTGGAAAAGAATGATTTAAGTTAATAAAGTTTAAGGACGTAGAATTCCCAGTTAATGAATTTTAATTTACCGATATGGATTATTTTAGATCAAACCATATTTTATCTAACACCTTTAAAATTGTTATCCAGACAAATTGATTAAGTAGAGCAATAAAATTAAAAACTAAAAACATTAGTAAGTGACTAATAATTTTATTTTTGTTTTTTTGCTTGTGATGGATTACTTTCGGCTCTTTATATAGTTAAAATAAAATGGAAACTAAAATAAAAAAAATATGCACGGGCTCTTGGCAACTATTTAATAAATGTGGAATCACAGGAATTTTTAAATATTTTTTTTATTTTTTTCAATAATTTAAGAGCTTTTAATAGTTTTGTATTTAAACTTTTACAAGCACGGAAATGGGTTTGACTAACATGTTTAATCATGCATGCACCTTATATGGGAAATTATTTTTAATTTCTTTTTATAATTAAAAAAAACTATTGGCATGTTGCAGTCACAACAGGCACCTGTGCTCGATATTTCAAATTCGCGTAAAAAGAATTAATTAATACGCAACCAGTATTTCGGCTTAAACGCTGTATTCGTCAACAGTTAATATAAAGTTAAGTTAATATAAAGTTCGTTATTTTCCCTTTAAGACATGCAAATTTGCAAGAAAAGAATTTTAAGTTTTTAGATATTTATGCCATAAAATTGTTAGGTGGTAAAAAACCCTAATAAATTTAGTTAATAAATAAATTAAGTCGAGATTAAACAAATTAAAATATTTTTTTGGTTAAAAAAAAAAAAGATAAAATTATATGAATTATAGGCTCTACTCCTGTTGGTAACAACGTTGCTAGATCACAAGTTTATTGCTGCTGAGATTAAAAACGTATAGACTCAACATTTATGAATTATGAGTGAGAAATAAGAAAGAACAGTTTTTAGTTATTTGTTTTTTAAACAAAAAACTTTGTTTTTAAAGATTTAATTCAGGACAAACACTCCGCGCATAAATCTTAATAGTTAGTTTAATTTAATATCAGTTTGTGTGCTGGGATTGGCAGATGTATACAACCAATTTTTTGGCTACATCGATTTTAATATCAGAAGCTAAAAGCATTGCAGATTAAGAAAATATTGAGCAAAAAGGACAAGGTTATCAAGTGCAGAAATTCAGCATTCAGCAAAGTACAACCTTTGTCAAATTTTATTTTGACTTTTTCTAATAAAAAATGTCGACTTTTAATAAAAATATGTTTCTTAATCCTTAGTATATATTCTTGGTTTAAACTTGATGCTCCAGCATAAGAGTTCAATTTAATCACAATATCAAATTTTCGTTCTGCATACGCTTGCTGGGCAATAAGGATTTTCGCTGCAGTTCTTGCAAATAAAAATAATGCAAAGAAAATCGTAAGCTTATAAGCTACTTGAAAAAATATTCAATCTAATTGGACACAAGCAAAAATTGTATTCACACCATTGTAAACTGAATAAAAATACTGAAATTTAACTGTCTAATTCCTGTAACGATTTAACTGTTAATTAATAAGAGAACATAAATTGAATCTTACTGCGAAACCATGGCTGTACTCACAACTTTAATTAAACCTTGATTTTTTAAATTCCCACTTCTAAATATGTCAAAATAATAGTTTTGTCAATCTGCGAAAGAACGAAAATGATCTTGAAATATTAAAGAAAAAGTAAATGAAGACAAACAGTGAACAGTGTTAATTGCTTAACGTAAGCTAAACTTATTAAATATTGTGCAGAAATAATAATACGACTACACAATACCATGCAATAATAGCAACAAAGCAACAAAAACAACAACAAAATAGAATTAAAAATAGCATATTCAAGTTCAGATTATTTTATCGTAACCATCACCATTATCATTATCATAATTATCATGACAAAGATAGTCGTCATCATCGTCCTTTTATACTATAAAATAAACTAAAACAACATATATACACTAGAAAAAATCCATATCTGATGTAAACTGTAATAAAAACTCTATTTACCAAGACTAAAATTTTTGAAACAAGCGCTTATTTCGATTAAACACGATTAAATGCAATTTGAAATTTGCATGCTACATTAAGCCATTTAAATGGAGTCTATAAATAAAAATGAGTATGTAAAAATTCACAAATAAGAAGAAGACTTCATACCCAGAAGAAGTTTTGCATCTATAACATTAAATATATTATTATTTTATCCTAAATTTAAATAAACAATTTATTTAATCAATAAAAAATTAAATAGAGTTATAATCTAAAAACTAAAAAAAAACGTTGGTAGGTGTATAAATGGAGTTGCTTATGTCCAATATCCCTAGCTTTATTTTTGGGCCGATTAAGTTTAAAATCTTGCAAGATAGTTCATAATATCGTTAACTGAAACCTTATAACATAAGACATGCTCGTATAACATAAGGAAGATGTATTTGGCGTTTAATGGAATCATAAAGAAGGTTACGTTTGGAATTCTTACTACACTAAGCAAATACTGGTACTTTGTAAAAATAGTAAAAATAAATTTTTATTGTTTTTTTAACCGATCTTTTTTTATTTATCTTTAACAAAATTTTTTCCTGAAGAAGCTTTCCAAAGGAAAGCGAAATATCATGAAGAAAAAAATATATATAAAAAAGATCTTAGAAAAGAAAAAAGATATTTATTAAAGATAAGTAAAAATAAATTTTTAATTATAACTCTTTACTGTTTTCTTAAAAAACAGCAATAATAAAATTGTTGCTAGTTACCAAAAATTATTACAGTAATCATAAAATTTACAATGGACCACAAATGAAAAGGTGTCTTAAAAAATCTTAAAATCCGAAAATAATAATGCCGGTTATAAATGAAATGTTTATTAAATTTATAAATGAAAAGCTTTTAATTGTTTAAGCAAATGAAATTTTAATAAAATTTACTGATAACTGCATTGCTTTGTAGTAAAGAGTAACAGCCGTATTCATAAAAACGTAAAACAGGTTAATAAACCTAAAATAGGCAAATGTTGATAAAACTACATTCATAAACGATTAATAGTTTGAAAAACATTTAATAAATCGTTTTTATAATCAAAAATTTTATTGTTGGATTTACCCTTCTTCAAACCAAAAATAAAATGACATTTTGCCGTTTAAATATTTTTATATACATTTGTTTACATTATTTAAAGAACATTTTTCTTCAAGTAGCAAATAAATTAATTTAATTATTATAAAAAGCCATTCCGAAACTTAAAATTCAACTATGGATGCCATAAACACAATCCGCAGAATACGTAAGTCCAAAGTCCAAAATAAACAAATGAAAACAGTTAATTCACAATATAGCTATAGAGGAAAATGACGCAGTCCCAGGTAATAAATTAATTTGTGGATAGTTAATATATTTGTCTTGTTTAGATGATATTGATAATGTGCAAAGGGAAATGGCAGTAATGGAATATCCAACAAACTCAACAACCCCTGAAGGAAGAGCAAAAGTGAGATTAAAAACTTTTATACAACATAATTTTTAACAACTTTATTTTATCATTTTGGCGCTAACATATTTAATTTAAGTCTGTCAGCTTCAAGAAAACAGAAATAAAAACATTATTAACAAAAATTTAATTAATTTATTTTGTACTTTATTTTTTTTAGCAAAGCTTTATCACAATTCATATTACATTTAGTTGAATGAGAAATTTTTGGTTTTAGTAAATATTATTATCGGGCATGTTCTCATAATCGCAAGGTTTTCAAATCGCCAGGCGACTTAAAAACGCCAATTTCAATTTTAGATGTTGTGTAAATCGTACGTTTTGCTGGCGATTTGTTTTTCTTTTTCATTTTGATCTTTTGATCAGCTGTTTGTTCAAATCACCATTTTGAAGTAAATAGTTGACACAGGAACTAAACAAAAAAGGAGCAATTTTAAAATTGATATTTTTTATTTAAATAGTGTAAAATTGTTTTAAATTTTTGTTGAAATAAAAAGAAATCATATTAAAATTTAATTGTGAACCATTTTATTTTGTCTTGAATGTTTTGTATTAGCAAACGCAATCAGTTCACTTCAGTAAATGCTTGCGAGTTGAAATCACAAAAATTAAGCATTTAGCGTTTGTCAGAACACCTATTTTGCGTCTTCAAAACGCAAGATATTATTTGCGTTTTTCAGAACACCAATTTGGCGTTTTCAAAACGAAATCGCCAATTTTAAGCGTTTTGCGTTTTTGAGAACATGCCCGTATATAAAAAATTTAGGAATAAAAATATTTTTAGTTTGAAATTCATGAAGATGATACACAAAGGAGTAGCGAAAAATTTAATTAAATATATATGTATGTATAGATAACAAATAGTAATAAGAAGGTAAAATAAACTATGTTATATTTAGAAAATTAAAAAAAAATCAAAAAATTGGTTCAATCTTGATTCGCATAGACATAGAGCTAGATTTCAATGTTGTCTGTAAGAAAAAAATAAATATTTACCTACATGTTAATTATGAAAACTTAGAAGATTATAGATAAATACGTATCAAATGTCTTCTTCTTGTAGAAATTTAATTTAGCTTGGAGCACCTCAAACTCCAAATCCAAATTTCTAAGTTTCTTCTTCGCCACATCTACTCGAAGAAGGTGTAGTTCCTTTCGCCACTCTACAACCGAACAAGCAATTTTTAAAATGCTGTCGTTGAGAACATTGTTTTTTTCCGATGTAAGTTTCTAAAAAGTATATACAATTTTTATTTATTTAGTATAAATTTAAAAACAAATTTTTATAAAACCTTTTTTTTTTTGCATGGGACAAATTCAGCTTCCTTTTCTTTTACACTGGTAGCCACTTTTTCTGCTTCGAGGGGAATTTCATCAATTGTGTGACAGGTTGCAGAAAAAAAAAAATTGTATTAAAAAACGCATTCATATGTACTTCAAAGGACAGATTTCTAAAATCGTGTCTTGAATACACTATGTACATACATATATAAGTATATATTTTTTTACATACCTTTTGTTTTAAACACAAATCTCCTGTGTCCATTGTTTTTAAATTTATTTTTCCGATTTGATTTATCACAAAACTCATAGAAATAAATTAAAACTAGGAAATTATGATAGTGATGAAATAAAAGGTAAACAAAACCGTTATTCGAATCTTTTTTGTATTATCTGTTGCTAAAACAGATTAATACATAAGTTTTCATTAAGTGTTGCGGCTTAGTTTTTGTCACAGAGTAAAAATATATATTTTTTATTAAAATTAATTTTTTATTTTTCGCAAAATTTGTATTTAAGATATTTATAATAAGACTACCAAATATATTGCACAATGATTTCAAACATCACTAATATAAAATGTTGCCGTACTTAAAAATAAATTCCGTTAAAACGTTTAATAACTATTAAACTGTTATTGTGCGATTTTGAATACAAATTTTTAGAAATGGTTTATTAGACAAAAATTCATTAATAACAATTGTAAACTTTAAATCTAAAATAACAACTTTTTATAAATATGGCCGTAAAACTTTATTTGCGGTGCAAGTTAAATTTGATTATCAGTAAAAAATTAGTGATTACAGGAGTTTTAAATATAGTTAAATATAAGTTAAATATAGTTAAAAATAATACAGTTTATCTATGTTTGAAATTAAGATCTTATCTTTTTAACTCAATTATGGTACATTAATTAAAATAAATACTATGAAAAATAAACAAAAAATATTGTTTTTGTGTCAATATAATTTTAAACCATACAAAATTCATTGGTTTTTCAATTATTTTCAGTGTATAATATTTCGAACTCACATACATACATATGAGCATAAAATAAAAATACGTGCAACAAGCAACATGTTAACCATCAGGACTTTTTTCCTGGTCATTTGCTGTTTAAGTCTTTTGAAAAAAGAAAAGGAAAAAAGACAATTACAACAGCCTGGGATTTAGTTCGTTATTTTAGTGCATTTTGACTTTATTTATTTCTGTTTTTTTGTTTTTTGTTTATTTTGTGGCAAAAAGGGAAGTGCTACTGTCTTACACCAAAACAAAAAAGAAAATAAAAATTAAATAAGCCAGTGCGTTATATTTTTTATGTCTTGTGTATTAATGTGTGTGAGTAAAATACATATCTTTTTTAGTGTTTTTTTTTTTTTGTTTTTTTGTTTAGTTTAGTTTTTCCGTGGATGTGTGTTACAATCTTGACGTAGATAAATGTGTATATATCAGTCCATCACATACAAAGTATTTATTGTAGTTGTCGTTGCAGTTGTTGGTTGAATGGTTGTTGGTAAACGTATAATTTTTTTTCACCAATATGAGAATAAACCACGATTTCCATAAAACGAAATCCCTAAAACGAGCAGTTGTGGAAGACTTAAAAAAATCATGCTCTTTTAAATAGTTTTGAATATCATTTGGTAATTTTTGTTTTATACAAGTTTGTTATTTCAAGTAATTAAATAAGTCGAAGGATAAACGAACATTAAGAGTATTGCTGGACTTTCATCAAATATACTCGAAATAGAATAAAACATATCACCAATGAGTCACCAAAAACTTAGTTCATTTAATTCTTCTTAATCGTTTTCAAAATTTTTAATATTTAGTTGCTTTTAGAGAGAGTTTTGTTTTCAAGTAGGGCTACATTTAAGTCACTATCAATAACTTTTAATTATTTTACGTTAAGTAAGTGTGCATATACATATATATATATATATATATATAGTATATGGATGCATGTGTGTATGTGATATGTGAGCATGTTTGTGTTTTAGGTTTTCTGTGTTTAAGGTGCCTTTTAAAGCCAAGGAACAGCATGATTCTGTTATTTTTTGTGTGTATTTTTTTTTGTTTTACTACAGATGCAGGTGTGCATCCAAAGTGAGTATTATTACTTTTTTGTTGCTTTTATTATTGAGCGTATGTGTGTGTTTGGAAAAAAAATCTTATCCCCATGCTATCTATGAAATATACCATCCATCCAAGCACCAACAATCTAAATTACTAACCAACCAACATCTATACAAAAAAAAACTGCGTTGTAATAAATTTACGTTTTTCTTAAATTGTGTGTTTCACTTAAATGAATAAGAAAAAAAAAATCAAGAAAAAAATCAAAACCTGTTTTTTAATTTCATATTTCTTAGTTCTTATATTTTTATATGTATCTACGAGCATATATCTCTTTTAAAAAATATTGTTCTTTTTCGACTTGAGAGCCGTTATGTTTTTTGTTTTTGTTGGTTCATTAGTTTGTTGCATGCATTCATTTTTCTTCTACAATTAAAATGAAATTATTTATTATTTTTATGAAATTTGTTAATTGCTTTCAAACTTCTGTTTTTAAAAAATCTTTCTTCACGAAGGTTCCTTTTGTAATTAAATAACTACAATAACTGAATTAATATTTTAGAATTTTGAGAACTTACTCTAAGTGCATTATTTCATTTTTTAAATCCAACTGCAGGAAAATAAAAAAAAAATGTCGTAATAGGATAAAATATACTAAAGTAGAATAATTAATTTATAAGTAGAAGAAATACTTCTGCTCCTAGTTAGACGTTTCATTATTTAAAACTGGATATATGATATCAAAATTGTTCTATAAGTACACTCTTTTAGCCTTTCTGCTGATTTCTATTCATGACCGCTGCCTCAGTTATAAGAATAAACTTTTTATAATTAAAGATTATTACCATAAGATATCAAGTTTGTGGTTTATCTCTCTCTATATACCCTTTCAATTAAAAAAAAATCATTTATAAAAAAAAATATTTTTTTAATGTTTTTTTAATATTTTTTTTTTTTTTTGAGTAAATAACCCGAATTAAGTCTCATTACAAACTTCAACTGTTAAATCACGTTTGACTATTTTTTTCTTTTAGGATAAATAATTGAGGAAGTATTTTTGAAATTTGGAACGGATACTTGGCACATTAGAACTGTAGCAAAAGAAAAAAACTAAAGTAATTTATAATTTCTAATGCGTCTCAAACAAATCATAATTAACACTGAATCTGAAAAAGAGACAAAAGTTTTATCATTTCTTGTCTCTAGGTATAATAATCATGCACCTGAAAATGTATTTGTAAGTGCATAAGATGTATCTTTAAATAACTGTAAAGTAAAGATAATGACAACGTAAAGGATTTTTCGTCTAAACGTAATTTGATCGTGTCAAGTGTGGAAAAGGAAATAAGAATGAAGATGAAACAAATCTTAATCATATAACAACGACAACAGCAGCAACAACAACATCAACAACAATAGCAACAACTTGCAATAAAGCTAGTCAAACGTAAAATCTAAGAACTATTACCAATTATACTCTTGTTTTTTATTTATATTTATATAATTTTTTTTCAATTCTGATGTAGTTGTTTAAGATTTTAATCTTGTTATCTACACGAACGTGCATTTGAGTCTAGGTTTTGCTCTTTTTTTCTTTATAAGTCTTTTGGTTTTTTTGTTTTTGATTTAGATTTTATATATGCATCAAGATGCATATTAAATTTGTTGTAGTATACTTTTTACCTGGAAATCACGTTAAGGAGAAGAAGTTTTCGTTTAATAAGAAGCTGTTTGCAACATGAGCAAATTGTACAGCAAAAACTTAAATCGAAAGAAGGGTTCTCTGTGTTTTCCAGTTTTAAAACCTGTTTGGTTACGTTGGAGTTTTTGATTCTATTACATTATAAAAAAAAACAAAAAAAAAAAAACAAAATTATTTAAGTTTTTGTTTTTCATTTTAATGTGCAAAATTGGATCTATGGGCGCATGTGCGACGCCACACTTTGTTTAGAAACGTCTATGACTTGTAAATGATCATAGTGGCAGCAAGCAATACAGCAACAAATTTTAACGAATAAAATACAAAAAAAAAAAATAAAATAAAACAGCATCTATACAGTACAAAACCATAGTACCACACCATTTATCTTGCATGGAGCTCTTAATATGAAAACAAACACAAAAACAAAAAAGCATTAAAAAAAAAAATCAAATATCGAAGCAGGTGTTAGAAAAATGACTAAGATACAGTTTGGAAGTACATAATAACATATTTATGCGCTCCAAGCGAATATTTATTTGTTTGTTATTCTTGATGTGTTTTTTATTGTTGCTGTTGCTGCAATTGGTGTATGAGTAGCAACTATATGTTGTTATTATTTGCAAAAAGGGGCATTTTCATGTTTTGTCCAAACAACGATGTTTGTCCATTAAGGTGCAGGTTTGGGAAAAATGGCTCTCTGAATATTTGTAATTTCCTTAAAATCTTTTAATAATTTCTTTAATACATTTAACAATTTTTTTGAGAACGGTATAAATCGGTTATTTGCAGTATAAATTCTGAAGAACAAGCATTAGGGAATAACAAATATATGTCACAGCATAACTTTGGATTATATGTGGTCCAAACGAATATTAATTGAATATTTCTAATATTCTTATTTGCTAAATTAGTTGGTCATATTGATGATATTTACAAAGTAAAGAACGTAAAAGTTGCTAAATATAGAAAGTGAATGATGACGCATATAGCGTTTCTAGTGCTAGTATTCTAGTGCTAGTATTTTTTTAAAAAATATCAAAAAATTCTGTTTTGAAAACATTTTTGTTTCTCAATAAATTTAAAAGTTAAACTTAACACGAAGACTAAGAGAAATTAAGACAGTTCGGCTAAAAATTTCAAAGTTATAAATCAAGCAGATTTTATAAAAAAAAATTAATCTTTTGTAAAATTGTTTTCTTTCTTTTTGTAAAAAATAAACTTTTTCCAAAAATAGAACATTAAGTGAATATTATTTCTAACAAAAAGCAGTTAAAAGAAGTCATTCTCAGTTTTAGGTTAAGGCGAGTTTTGTTAAAAGGATGTTTTCATAGAAAGTTAATTTTAAAAAACAACAAATATATAAATATATAATGGAATGGATCTGTTATAACCATCTCTGTATTCGTCAATATTTTGTTTCCTGGAAGTTTTCTGCTTAAGTTCTGTTGGACTGTTAATTTTACAGCCATCATAATTTTTTTTGACTTTTTAACTGCAATAGTTCTTTGGTTCTTTCAAATGAAGTTTTGGCTATTTTGTTTGGGAAAAAAATAAAAAAAATCTAACAAAACTAGCATGTGCCAAAACAGCAAAATTGTTATTAACTTCTTAAAATTAAAAATAAAAATAAAAAACCCTTAAAGTAAATAGTAAAATTGTATCAGTTTTCTTAGTTAGTAAAATATTTTTGTTTTCTATTTCTAAAGAAATCTTGTGCCACACTTTCAGTCAACAATGAAATATTTTAATAAAATTAGAAATAAGTTTTTAGCCATTTAACTATTTAATAACATCACATGGCCCAATAGCAAGCAAACACTTTGCCAATTTGTTATATGAAATTGCTAGAGTTTAAGCTAAAACAATAGTTGCTATCTTTGAGTACCAGAGCAAATATCCAGGTGATTCATAATAAAGTTGTTGACTACATATTCAGTTATTACTGCTGAAACACTTGCTTTACTGCAAAATATTAAACAATACATCATTGTTGTTGAATGACGGTATAAAATCATTTTGCAATAAAATACTAAATAATATGATAACAACAACTTATAACACAAATTAAAAAAGTCGTTTCTTTATTTGGCATTTTAAAACTTAATAAAGTCATTAGGATCTATAATTAAACGCATTTTGTTTAATAAATAAGAGGTTAAAGGTTCAGTATTTTACTGTATAGTATCAACCTAAATTTCATAGCACATTAACAACACCAAAATTTAGATTTTGTACTTAGATTAATTTTCAATATATAATTTAGACTTTGTGGCTACAGCCAAGTATGATTTAATCTTTAAAAAACACTTTGAGTTTTTTAGATTCAATGATTTCTAATTTAAATGATTTTTTATAAACAATAATATTTTTCAATTGCCACAGAAATCTAACTTTATTGAGATATAAACTTCTAAAACGACTGTAACTAAATTCAAAACAGCAACAACAATAACGTTAATCACATACTTAATGCAATTTAATAGAAAAACACCTGTGTAATAGATGACAAGCAAACCTAAGATAATAATAATGATGAAAACTCCTTCAAATAAGAAGGCTTTAACAACTCATTAAGAACCAACTCGACTAAATATATGAAAACAAAAAAAAACAGTCAAGATCAAGCCGCCAACTAAATAGAATTAAAACAAAAACTACAACAACAACAACAACAAAAGACACGTGGTCAAGATGCTGTACATTTGTATATAAATATTTTGCGCTAACAAAAGGCATTTCTACATACAAAACACTTGAGCTTTTTTTATATGTTTTTCTGTTCTGAGCTCTTGACAGAATGACAAAACACTTATTTGTGCTTGTTTACAACAACTTTTGACAAGAAGTTTTTTGAAATTGAAGTGCACGTTCAAAGAGATGATGCTGTTAACAAAAAAAAAAAAAATTAAGGAAAAAAGCTAAAGACCTAAAAAAGAAAATAAGTGAGCAGGCGCGTGCTTCTTAAGTAAAGCCTGCAATCAAAGGTTTTAACACGGTCAAATGAAGCAAATAACCGAAGACTTTTCTTTTAGACTTTAACAGCAACAAAAAAATAATAATTCTTAATACAAAATAAGAAAAAAAAAACATAAAAATACAGCAACAAATTTCTAGAAAATGCATTATTCTTGTGTCGTATAAAATGAATTAACCCTTTACCACCATTGAATACTATTCTCTGAAGATAGTGTTCCCATTTTTATATAATTTTAACATTTAAGTTTAGACTAAATACTGGGATATAGATAAAAACATTTCAAAAATTTTCGATCACATAGAAAAATTAGATAAAAATTATTTAAGCAAAAAGTTAATGAAATTTTTCTATGATAATTTTCTTTGATATTGAAAATGCCTTTGATTCCATCTAGCATGACGGTTTAACATATCAGCTAAATAAATTAAATTACCCCATATATCTACGAAAAAATAATAAGCAGCTTTCTATCTGATTGATTGATTATTTGAATTTTGAGTGGAGGGAGAAGTCTCTACCCAAAGAAATATTTAAAGCCGGTGTACCGCAAGGCTCAATATTATCGCCAACATTATTTTCCATTTTTATTTATGATTTTAAAATACCAAGAGAACAATCCGTTGCATTTTACGCTGACGACTTTGCAGTAATTGCCCCTGGAAAAGTGTCTAATGCCATTATGAAAAAGATGAATGTAGGCTTATTGAGTTCACAAAAGTATTTTAGCAAATGGAAAATAAAAATTAACCAATTAAATAACCCAAAAGAGTTCCCTGTATAGCTCATACTGCTGAAGGAATCATCATCCTGTTAGAAAACTCCGTTTAATACCTAGGTTTCATATTGGATAACAAATTAACATTTAAAAAGCATATCTTTAGTAAAGGGTGTTTTTTTAAGCCCGATAGAACTTGAAATTGTAAAAAATAACACAAAAAATTAAATTGTAATCAAAATTTCTTTTTTATTCGAAGGATCAATACGTGACATTAACATTTGAAAATGATTTCGGGCATATGGGCACCGCGGCTGTTCTTGACGAAGCGCATTCTGGACGTCCAATTTTGGGCCACTTTTTCGAGCACTGCTGGGCGTATGTCACGAATAACACGAACAATGCTGTCCTCCAAGGCGTCAATTGCTGCTGGTTTATCAGCATAAAAAAGTGACTTCATGTAGCCCTACAGGAAATAGTCGAGTGGTGTCAAATCGCACGACCTTGGAGGCCAATTGACAGGTCCATTTCTCGAAATCAACTTATCGCCAAATTTTGATTTCAATAAGTCGATGGTTGCGTTCGCTGTATGGCACGTAGCGCCATCCTGTTGAAACCACATCTCGTCCGGATCAATGTCATCCATATTTTCAAACAAAAAATCATTGATCATGGTGCGGTAACGATCTCCATTGACCGTAACGCGAGCTCCGGCCTCATTTTTGAAGAAATAAGGTCCGATGATGCCACCAGCGTGAAAACCGCACCAAACGGTGCATTTTTCTGGATGTAATGGAGTCTGTAGGGTCTGTTGTGGATTGGTCTCACTCCATATGCGGCAATTTTGCTTATTAACAAACCCGTTAAGCCAAAAATGCGCCTCATCGCTGAACACAATTTTGCGATAAAACAACGGGTCAGTTGCCAACTGCTCTAGAGCCCAGTCGGCGAAAGAACGACGCATATAATGGTCTCGTGGCTTCAATTCCTGCACCAGCTGGATCTTATACGGGTGTAGGCCGAGATCTTTGCGCAAAATTTTCCACGTAGTGGACGGACAGAGCCCCAATTCCTGCGACCGACGAAGAATTGATAAATTTGGATCTTCTTCCACACTTTCGTTTACAGCGGCGATATTCTCTTCAGTACGCACATTCCTTCGACGTGTTGGTGTTATTGCATCCTCTAGAGAGTATGTGGTACGAAATCTATCGACAGTTCGACGAATGGCTTGTTCAGATGCACGATTATGTACACCATAAAAATGACGAAGTCGTCTATAAGTTGCGCGAATCGACGACTGATTTTCAAAGTAAATTTGAATAATTTCGTAGCGTTGTTCAAGCGAGAGTCTATTCATGATGATTTGTCAGAGTATACTGAAACAAGTAAAAAAAAAATGTTTCATCAAAATTTCATTTTTTGTGTTACTTTTTACAATTTAAATTTCTATCTAGCTTAAAAAAACACCTTTTATATGCGACAAGGCCTAAAAATGCGGTAGAGCATAGTTGCCGCTGTTAAACTTGATTCAAAAAGTAAACTGCTATTGTATAAAATGTATATTCTTCCCATACGGATGTAAAGTTTGGTATCATAATAGTGCCAAAACCTATATTAAGAAACTTCAAACCATTCAAAATAAGAATTTGAAGATGGGTGCAGATTTTCAAGTTTTGCAATAATAAAAAATTTGATTAATTAACCCTTCCTCACTACCTCTATGAAGAGGTTGCTGAAGGGGGTGAAACAAAAATTTCTTTAAAACACCCACGATTTTTTCTATCTTTTTTACCTTGTATTGTTTATTTTTATTTAGTTGATATTTTCTTTTGTTTTAATACATTAATTAAAATCTCGAAATTATGTGTATTAAAATTAAGAATAATTTTATTTATTAAAAAATATAAAAAATAAATACTTTAAAGTATTTATGTTGTTATATTGAATTGCTAAATTATTTCAAAGAAGTACTTAACACTCTTGCATTTGATTTACAGTTGAAATTGTAAATCATGAAACAGAAATCTGTAGAATTAAAAATACAGTGAACTCGCAGAAACGTGAACACCCAGTAACATGAACATCCAAAAACATGAACATTATTTTTCTTACATTGATTAATCTAAAACGTGAACAAAGGCTGAAGGCTCTAAAACGTGAACTTTTTATCGAACGTTAAAATTCAATTTTGTAAGCTTATTTAAATATTTTGGGATTCCCTGCAGAAGAATCTCGTAGTTTGTTTGTTGTAAACAACTTCTGTTGCAGGATAAGTAGTTTTGGTATTACCGCGGCAGTTCTACTGGAAGCATCTCTCTGTGCTGACTATGCATATACTTAAATAATATAAACAAGTGATCTCTAAAAATATTTTTATTGAAAATATGTCTAATAAAAAATCAAAAGTATTAACTCTTCAAGAAAAGTCAGATATTTTAGAGCTTTTATGGAAAGGTTCACCTGTAACTGGTTTGTTGAAAAAATATAATGCCGTCAAATCGACGATTTGTTCAATAAAAAACAAAAAGATGCAATTTCGAAATGTGTTAATAATACACTTTCGTGTCCTGGAAAACGGAAAACATTGCATTCTTCGGAGCTTCCAAAAATGGAAAGATCTCTGTACTAATTTAGAGATTAGTATCTTAGAAACCCTTTTACAAACCATAGTAGCATAGTACATATATTAAAATATGGCAGGAACTTACAAAAAGTAGAATCTCACATGTCTCATAGGTGAAAAATAACGTACTTTATTTTTAATTAAATAAAAGATAAAAAGAGACTAAAATATGTTATAGAAAAAATGCAATCTAAAACGTGAACAAAAACGAAAACGGAAAAAATTAGTTCACGTTTCTGCGAGATCACTGTATATTATTAAGCGATCTACATCAAATAATTCAATGAAAAACATCTATTAGCCTTCTGCAACATGTCCAATGTTGGTCCTACAGCAACATCGAATAAGTATAAATTGAAGAATATGCAATAAAAGTATATTTTGCATTTTTATGTATGTAAATGCCTTTGAAATAAGATATTGGAGAAAATATTTGATTTGTATTAAAAAAAGCTGTTATGCAAACATCAAAAAGATCTTTTTGAATAACAAAATTTCTTTTTTATGCTGCAAAATTCAATCGATATCTTGTCCACTTTTTTTGGAGCACAAATAAACTAAGAGTTCGATTCAAAATTCTTAAAGCACTCTAATCGCCATTTATTAATTTTCCACTTTAATGCCGTTAATTTGTTCTCTTCCATTCAAAAAAGTGTTAAAATTATATTAGTTTTGTGAAAATAATCATTACATTAGTTCTGTTATTAGAAAACAAAAAAAAAAACAAAATACACAGTGTGATACAAGGCGTTAGAAGTTGTTTGACGTTAAAAGCGAACTTTTGTAGTCGTTTTATTGTTGTGTAGAAGATTATTTAACCAACTTTCTTTTTTATGCCTGCCCATATTGAAAACGTCCCTCCTCGGGTAAGTAATACGGTAGCGACTTGAAAAGGCTGATTTTTTCCATTTATTGTTCGTTTTGTTGCGGTAGTAAAAAACATTATCTTATTATTGTTGTTGTAGTGTTTTGAAAGCAGTGCACTGTGTGCAATCTTTTTATTTCTTACATCACCTTGCTGTTGTTTTTTTTTATATTTTTTTTTTATAGTTCTGACCGTTAATGTTAACGCACATCCATGATGATGTTTGCTGATAATGGTTGATTTTTATTAGTTTCCTCAACTTATTCTTAAGGTGTCTTCGTTTAGCCATGAATTTATAATTGTACATGTAGAGAGATCTTGTCTAAACCTAAGATTTGATTTTTTCGGGATTGCATGAGCAGGTTTTTGAGGTTATTGTTGTTTGTTTTGTTGTGTTGTTGACTAAAGTAAATTGCAGTTTGTTGTTCATAGAAGTTCAAACGACTCATAAACATACTAGCAGGCTGATTCCTTTAAAAAAAGGCATAATGCAATTTGAAAATAAATACGATTTTACTGCACATAATCTGATGACATGTAACGGTTTACCAGAGGTCTCCACTCACATAAAATATGTACGTAATTAATGTTGAAAATATATTTGCAAATCGTAAAAATCATTAATTTATTAGAGAAAGATATTTTAAAATCTTATGAAGGCGTTTGGTAAACGGATACAAAATTAATTATCAAATATTCAACATTGAGAAAATTCGATCAAATTAAAAGTAATAATTTGTTTTTTATTAGTATTTGATTATTATTATTATTATCATTATTATTATTCGACTTTTTTTTGTCGTAAATATTTAAATAAATAAGAAATTATTTTTTTAATTTTTCAAAAACAAAAATTATAACAATTTGAAAAGAAAATAAAAATAAATCGTTATAATTTAAAGGACCGTTTAAAAGGTTAAGATTAATATTTAATAAAAATAAAAAACAGGTCGAATAAAACTGAAAATAATAATCAAATAAGAATATAATAAGAAAATCAAAATTTAAAAAGAAACAATCATAAAGAAGAACAACATATCAAGAATAAGTGTACATTTCAATTTGGATAAAAAGATTTTCAAACAAGATTTGTGAACAAGAGAATAATTAGAAGTAGAAAAATCAAAATTCAAATTCCATGATGTGCTACAAGAAGTTCCAGAAAAACAATTCCATTGGAGCAATAATTAATAAATATAAGGCTACCATGGACAAAATTGTAAGAACAAAAGCATCAATCACGTTTTTGATAAGATGTAGGAATACTAGAATTACACCAAAATTCATTAAAAATTCCACAAATAATTTAGTGAATATTTTTAATATTAAGGAAATTCCAAATTATCAACACACTATTGAGAGGTACACAAAAGATTTACACAAAAGAATGTTAAATTTAGCAATTAGGAAACAACATGACATAATTAAAATTTTAAATAGGAACATAGAGATGTTAGTATATAATATGGAAGGACATTTGACATTATATGAGATAACAGAATTATTAGAATATATAGATAGACTAACTCATATTTTTGAAAAAAAGATTAAGGAAACCCATAGTAGGAAATTAAAGAATCTTTCTAATAATCAAAGAAAGGAATTAGGAATTAAATTTAATGAAGATTGGTTTGTTAACAAGACTGAAATAAATATTCCAGGGGATGTTAAGGGGATTCTTTCTCTAGGACAGAAATTTGCATTACCACTTGAAAAGAAAAATTTTTTTATGATGAAGGTGATTTCAGAAGGAGATGATTTGATTCAGACTATAAAGGAAAAAGAGGATCAGGAAGTAGCGCGAACAAAACTAACAATGATTATTGATAGGCACATTAGCAACATTAGACCTACAGCAAGGGATATTTTTATATTGGATAAAGTAAAAACTGCTAAAAAATCTTTGAATACTAATAGGAACATATTAATTATTAATGCTGACAAGGGTAATGTTACTGTTGCTATGAGCAGAGACGATTATAATTCAAGAATAAATGACATTCTTAACGATTCTGCAAAATACTCAATATTGAATAAGGATCCTACTACAAAATTGCAGAAAACAAACAATGTTTTAGTTAAAGAACTTTTTAAAAAAGAAATCATTTCAATAATGGAGAGGAATAGACTTAGGACGAATGTATCAAATTCTCCAAAGCTATATGGAGTACCTAAGATCCATAAACAGGATTTTCCTCTGAGGCCTATTTGCTCTTGCATTAATTCCCCGGCCTACGGACTGTGCAAGTATATAACGAATATTCTTAAGATAATAACAGAACAATCAATATATAATGTTAGAAATTCTTTGGAATTTAAAGATAAAACCAAAGGAATAAATATACAGGATAATGATAGCTTGTTTTCATTTGATGTAGTTTTACTTTTTCCAAATATTCCTGTAGGTTTAGCTTTGAGAATTATAGAGGAAAAATGGCAGATAATAGAACAAAATACGACTATTGAGAAGGAATTATTTTTAGGTATTATTAAGTTTTGCATTAAAGACAACAGGTATTTTCAATTTGATAATAGGATATATCAACAGAAAGAGGGCCTCCCTATGGGCTCTCCGGTATCTCCAATTATAGCTGATATTGTGATGGAGGAATTACTAAATTCATGTATTAGTAAAATGCATATTAAACCTAAGATAATCACAAAATATGATTTATTTTGTATAACTTCAGAAGATGCAGTGGATGATATTTGTCAGAATTGAATAGTTTCCATCCGGGTATTAAATTTACGATTGAAAGAGAGTTAGAATCTAAACTTCCATATTTAAATATATTGATAATAAGAAAGGAAAATAAGTTAGTGTTTGATTGGTATAAGAAACTAACATCTTCTGGAAGACTTATTAATTTTTACTCCAAACATCCGAGAAAAATGATAATAAACACGGCGAAAAATATGATAGATAGAATATTGGCTATAAGTGATAGAGAATTTCAGTTGAAGAATAGGGACACAATAAGAAATATACTTCAGTTTTTTTCTTTTTCAAATTGTTATAATTTTTGTTTTTGAAAAATATAAAAAAAAATTTCCTGAAGAAGCTTTCCGTAGGAAAGCGAAATATCAAGAAAAAAAATAAATAATAAATTTAAATTTATTAATTTCCTGAAGAAACTTTCCAAAGGAAAGCGAAATATTGATAATATATATGATAAATTTATTTCAAAAGACCACTATTAAAATTAATACTTATCTATTTATTAAAAGTAGAATATATATTGCAAGTGATCCTTTTGATAAACAGTAAGAGAATACTTTTCTAAAAAATCTTGTTAAAGTTCTTAAAAAAAGAACATTTATAAAATTTGTAGAGTGACGTTGGAAAAAGTTATTTTAAAAAACACTTTAAATCCTAAAGACGTTGCTGTCAGCAATTTTAAAAGTACCTAAAAGTACTTTTTGAAAAAGTCCTTTTTTGGTTTAAATAAACAAGTGCAAACCAAGGCAAAATAATGTGTAAAGCGATCGCAATTAGGAATTTATTAATTTTAGCTGTTGTCGCAAATTTCGTATAAAAAAAGTGAAATATTTTTGTAAAGCTTAATATTTTTAGCGTTTAAAATAAAAATAATTACCATTTTTATTATCGGCAAACATTTTTGCCAGGCAGCAAAAAATTTACTAATCTTTTAAAATTAAAAAAAAAAACAAACAAACTTTTAAAAAAGTACTTTGAACAAATAAAATTTTAAAATCAACAAAAATAATGCTGATGGTTTCTAATACAAACTGTTTTTTTTTATCTGGCCTAACTCAAGTATTTTTTATTCATTCAAACCTGATGTTTTTATTATTTACTTGACTTCGTTTCTTAAATAATTTCGTTAAATAATTGAAAAATTACTTGTCATTGTTTAATTTTGTATAAAACTTTTTTATAATTTTTATGGTGAATTTTATATAAAACACAGTTACAGACACGTGCTATAACTGGAGTTTTTTGTTTAAAAATGTACATTAGATTTCAAATGATACAAAGAAGTGGAACTGGTTTGTTATGGAAGTTATAATTGAAAAATTGTTTTCAACACTTAACGAAAAAGTAAAATAAAAACACGAGTTTCACAAACAAGATCGTACAGCGTACTTGAGATTAAAAACTCTTTCTATTTTACTGTTTTCCTTCATAGCGTTATTATGGTTATGACAAAAGCACCCAGTGGGTTGTAATTTAAAATTGTTTTCCGAATTTACACCAACTGTAACAAAACAAGTTATGAGAATAACAATGATTTAAAATGTGAAAAAATTAAGTACAAAAATATTTATCAACTCCTATTTACGATGATATGATGCTTTTCTGTTCAAATTTGCATATTAAACTCAATTAAAATAAAATCGGTTAATTCTTTACTCTTTGCATTTTAAATCTGATAATGTATTCATATTAATCCTTTTGTCATGATTGATGTTTTTTCCCAAGTGTTAATGAGCATTGTCGTCGGTATTTATTCTTTTTTTTTGCAGCCATAAATTGTATTTAAAAAATATCAAGCATCACAACATTAAGGGCTTATAAATTCATAAAAAATACGTTCCTTAAAATCAAGACAACAGCAAACAACAAAAAACGATAATACAAACGTCTTTCACTAGCTCAGGTATTGAAAAGTAATTTGCATTTTTTCAATGTTCATCTTCAGTGCTGAATCTTTAAACCCTTAAGGGCTTGATAAACCACCATCAACAAAACCTTATAAACGGCCGTAAAGGTATGACACTAAGTTTGCTCACAGATAACATAGTTATATGGCAAAAAAAAAAAAATAATAATATGAAATTAAAGTAGAGAAAAGCAGACGATTTATGAGTTTTTGATTGCAAAATGCATGATAATCCAAATGCTGATTTAAACAGAATAGAATATATGGCAATAAAAAACAAAAAAACTACTCGTTTTGAAGTGTCAGCATTAAATTAGAAAATAGAAAAAAACAAAAACAAGATTCTAACCCCTGAGGATATTTAAGTTAAAGAAGCTGGTTGTCTGTTAATGTGCGAACATCATTTTAGAAAAAGTCATTTAATTCGCTGTTGCAAGAGTTGTTTGTGCAACAATGTGTTCATATAATCTTTTAAATTGAGCACGCGAATATCTTTTTTTAGCTATTTATAGTCATAATTTTTGTTATTATTGATAGTGATGTCATGGTTATATAGGTATAGATTTTTTTCTTTTAAACCTTAACTTTTTTTCCTCAAATATGGTGGCTTAATTCGCTATACAGTTATTAACAATTATTTGATGGAATATTTAAATTACAAACCCTTAACAATTATAATATAACCGTTGATCTTTTTATTACTCTTTTTATTAAAAACTAAGTACTTTTGGAGGAATTAAAAGATTTTTTGCCCACTGTGATTAATTAGCTCTACAGTTTGAAATCAAGTAACTTAAGTACATGCACTAGCACAGTTGCTATTCCTAGTTTTACTGTAAACTTATGAGTTTTAATCGTACAAAACGATGCTTATTGATTAACAGATGTATATGAGAGTGAAGCATAAAGGTTACAGTAGATTCGGTGTCATGTTGCAATTTCTTCACAAAAACCTAAATTATGCAATTCTTGTTTGTTCTGGCAATGCATTATTTTTAAAAATTAAAATGCTGTAGCAGCAACAAGCGGAAGGCAAAACTTGTAAAGGTTTTCACTACATTTGCTTCTTCAAAATACATAAAGCAAATGGCTTAGAAGAGGGCTCTAAACTTGTAAATGCTTTCGAAAACTTTTTAAACAAGCCTAGAGAAAAAAACTTGGCTAAGGTATGCTGACAAGTACCATATTACGCTCTCTTTACCAATTTATGGTTGCAGTAAACATATAAAATTAATTAAAATTTTTTTTTTATTATTGACACAAACATTTTATCATTAATTGGTTATATCGATTCAAACTATCAGCTTGGCTAGTTCAATAGTAAGATAGGTATACAGCCAAATTTTTTTAATTATTCAGAAATATAGCAGTATTTAGCTCGATAATATATTATTATTAAACATAATATGTTCAGATTCTTTCTACGTTATAAGAATATGACTAATAATTAAGAAATAATTTTTAAGCAATTCTTATTCGTGCTTGATTCCTTTAAATAAATATTTCATGATATTCTCACAAAATATTTAGTACAAAAATTTTTATTAAAAAATAAACATTTTATGATATTCTCATAAAACATCTATTCAAATAAAAATAACAATATTTGAAATGTATTGTAATGGGGGAAAGCACATCCATATTGCAATTTCACTACTGCTCCAATAGCTCATCAGTGAATTTTACCCCAATATTGTATGGAAAAAACCTATGAGTCTTATATCCAAAGCCAAACTGACTCTATGAGAATTTTTTCATAAAATCAACATAGCATAGACAGCAAGATTCAAAGACACTTCCATACAAACACTACAAAACATTTCAAAACAACAAAAAATATTGTTTATTTTCAATCATTTCTACATAAGGGTTTCCATTGGAGACCACTTATATATAATTTGAAAAATCCAGAAAATAAAAAATATCTGTAAATAATTTTACAAAATTCTAAAAAAGCAACGGGTACATGCAATGGAAATAAGTAATCTACAATTAAATAATAAAATTAAATAATTTTTATTGAAATATTTTGCTTTGGTCGAATGTAAGCAAACGAAAATAGAGAAAAAAAAGCAAACAAAAATGTTTTATATTTTACTTATATTTTAGTTAGTTTCAGAATGCTTAATTAAACTTATTTAGTTAATTGTTGTAGTCAGAGAAATAAGCATTTGTAAGTGTAATATATTTTAAAGAATTTTAATTAGTTTTACATTTATTGTCGATGTCACCGATATGGGATACTTGCAACAAATACAAGTCTATGATTTCTACAATCGACATGAGGCATGGGCAGCCATTCGTGCTACTTCTTGATGTTTTTTAAGTAGCCTGATCTAAATTTTCGCAGCATAAAAAATTGTCATTGTCAGTTACCTTATTTACCATGCCTTTTCTTCACTTTAAGCCCCTGTATTTTTGTAGTACTTAACTACAGCCTTATACAGTTAAAAGACCCAATGCAAGCTTCATAAATTGACACTTCGTTTGCATAAAACACATTAAATGTCTGCACATGTACAGAATGGCAAGAACTGAAAAAGGAGACAAGTTAAAGCTTATAAAGCAAAAAACCTACAAACAAGTTAAAATATCATTTAACATATGACGCTTCAATGATTAGACAAAAAATAAAAATTAAAACAAGAAATTTTACGCACCCATTTTTTTTACGGAGATGCTTTTTTTCTTCTTTACAAAATCAGACAATCTCACTTAAAATACACATTGTCACGTTTTTGTCTTTACAAAATAAAATCATGATTTTTTTTTCAATGTAAAGTTAAATTTTGTCAAGAATTAGGGGTTTAAATAGAGGCGTATGAATTAAATTATTTAAACCCTATTTAAACGTTTTATGCTCTTAGTCATCATAATGCAACGGTTGTCATGATCATGAGGGAAAATAAAACCACGCCATTTTTAACACCATTTTGTTGTTGTTGCTGTTGCTGTTGCTGCTGCTCAAATTAATCATTATTCACTTAATAGTTTCAAATTTTTAACAACTACTTTATTTACATATATATTTTATTTTTGTTTTTTAGTTTTTTTGCTTCTTTATAACTTTACGAACATGCATTTGCTGATTGAGAGAAATAGGCAAGAAAGAAAGAACGAAAGAAAAAAAGCTTTATAATTATGACTCACTATAGGCGGCTTAATTGACTGACCCTCTATTTGAATAAGTATAATGTCTAGGTTTTTGTTATAGTTGTTAATATGATCTTGAAAGTTACTTCTTATACCTGCTTCACACGTTTTCTTAATACTTTTGTTTTTGTTGTTTGTTTTTAATTGTTTTTGTGTTTAGCTTTAAATGATTGCGAACTATATAAAAAACCTTTAGAGTACATTTTTCTAACTGGCTCCAGCCAATTCCAATCAACAACAACATCACATCCCAAAGACCCAAAATATGAAAAAAGCAAATACGTTGCATGAGTCATCCCTAAGAAAATCTTTTTTTTTTTTTTGAAGCATGAGCCTATGTAGAAGGACAGAAAACTTATTTCTAAAATACACCTTCAGTGCACTTGGCAAAAAAGTGTTGTTAAAATAAGTCGCCACGATTATTAGGATTATGTTTGCTTAATCTTACGTCTTTCTATACCTTAAACTAATTGTCCTTTCCACAAGGGGGCTAATGTTTTAGGATAATACCATCTTGTTATATGTCTGTATGGCAGTCAATTCTACTCGATTTTTTTTTTGTGTCGTTTACATGAAATCTCTTTCTGTAGCTCTACTTTTAGGTTAGTGATAATTACCACGCTTACAAATTTCCAAAGACTTTTTACGTCCGGGCACCTTAAACGGCAGATGATACACAAAAGGAATTTCAAGAATGAGGACACCTTGTTTTTTGTGTCATGTTGTACCCAATATTTTTCCAGTTCCAGTTTCAAGCTTCTCCAATGTTAATGTTAATATTATAAATTTTTTCTCTCGGTGTTTGCATTTATAACTACTTCTACTTACTAGGTGTCTTGTTTTAGCTAAAGAAAACTGAAATTAACAATAACAGGTAGTTTAAAAATGCAAACATGGTAGAGTAATAAAAAATCTTGGCCTTTTTTGCTCCTTCTTATTTGTTGTCTTATTAAAAAAAAATAAAACACACACACACACATAGACCCTGAAAATCTTGAAAAAACATTTTAATGGCAAAAACTGATCACTGATCGCTGATCTTTAAAATAAAATCAACAGAAATAACAACAAATATACATGCAAACAAACAACCATTTATATTTAATGTATGATGTTGACTTGACGTGGTGTTGTTGTCGTTGTTTTTGGCTTGATTTGCTGGTCTGTTTAAGTTTTGCAAAAGTTTTCTTTTTTTTTTTAATTTAATTTCAAAGATGAGTCATTGTCTTATAAGTTCTCTACAAAAACCATGTTCATTACAAAAGAACACTGAAGAAGAAAAAACAATAATCGAAGACCTTTTGATGGGACATGAGTTGCATATATAAAATAAAAAAAAAAATTAAAACTAAAAGTTAATGTTAAGTTTGAAAAGAAACGAAAAGAAATTGAAAAAAAGATAAGGCCAGATAGATATTGATTAAAACGCCGGAAAATAAGACAAGCAAATTAACGATATTAATAAAATAGGGTCATATAAGATCAACTGGATATTGTAATGTTTTGTTTTTTTTTTTTAATTTAATAATGTTTTTTATCCTGATTTTAAGGGTAACCCTCTTCTAAAATATCATCGTTTCTTCATATGCAAATTTTTAAAAAAATATAATAAATTTTCTTTGTATAAATCTTTTGAAAAATTGCCCTTTAGTCTCTTTTAATTTTCTTGACTACATGTAATTTTCTTCATTTTTTGGTGATAAATTGTAAATTATATTTACCCTTTAAGCCAGAATTAATTTTGTATAAGTAAATAAATTCGATTTAGAGATCGGCAGAGTTATAGCAGAATATTTCTGAAACGTTTAAGTTGAAGTGCAGTCTTTTTTAATTACCTAAAAGAAAGTATTTTCCCTTCCATAGCATAAAAATGAACAAAAACACTGTATATACAGGCATACCTCGTTTAACGCTCAGGTTGCGTTCCTGAAGATTGAGCGTTAACCGAAATAGCGTTAAAAAAGGCACTATTTGCATTAAAATATGGGATTCCGTTTTTTTTTCCTGCCTTGAAGTAAAAAATGACAAATAAGATGGGTATTTTATTTAAAAATATATCTTTTATTTAATGTGTAGTACTTCATTTTAAAATTAGTAATTAAATTATAATTCAAATCAACAATATTGCAATAAAAACACAAATAAAATGATAAGTAATATATAAAATAAGTAAATATATTATTAAATTTTTTAGTAATTAATTTTAAGAAAAATTTTTTAAAAAACTTTATTTTTTATTATATTTTCGATATTTCGCCACACCGTTGGTTGGCATCATCAGGAAAAACAACCAACCAACGGTGTGGCGAAATATCGAAAATATAATAAAAAATAAAGTTTTTTAAAAATTTTTTTATTAAATAAGACCTAGTGCTTAAAATTAATTACTAAAAAATATTAAAAAATATTATTAAATTTTATATTTAATTATTTTTTGTTAAATAAATGTCTAAGGTTGTTTGCTTTGAGTGTTTCCTTTTTTCATTTAATAAATCCGTGTAGGGTGATAAAGTGTTCGTTATTTTCCGTTTTATCGCGCAGGACCTTTCAAAATTCGGATCATTTTCACTTAAATTTTCTAATGCTTGTTGGATTATTCCTAGATTGTGTTCTAAACATTCTTTTTGTTAGAATATATTCGGGCGGTTGTTCCGATTCTGGCGCAGATTCCGCACTTTCTGCCGGTATTTGCGATAAACTAGCGATTAGATCCTCATTGTAGATACCATGATCATCACTATCTATTAGTTCTTGTACGTTTCCCTCATCAACTTCTTCAAACCCAATTTCATTTGCTATTGTAGTTATTTCGGTAATAACTTGTGGTAGTTCATTAATTATTTCAGCTCCAGCAGCTGTTCTAATTAGCAAGATGTGCCTACAACCTTTAAGACAAGTTTGTTGTATTTCATTCCATTATGAACCGATATTTTTGATGGCATTCATGATATTAAATTTCTTCCAAAATTCCTTGATTGAACACTGATTGCCGTCAACTGCTTCAACTAGTTGTTTAAAAGTTTTTCGAATATAATAGGCCTTAAAAGTAGCAATTACTCCTTGATCCATCGGTTGCAAAATAGATGTAGTATTTATTTCAACTGGTAAACACGTTTCAAGTTCAGCTAAATTTTATGGGTGTCCTGGAGCATTATGAAGAAATAGCAATGCCTTTTTTTCTAATTCATTGTTTTCGCAATATAATTTAACAGCAGGGCAGAAATGTTCTTGATACCATTTCTTAAATAATATTGCAGTCATCCATGCTTTTCTGTTTGTCATCCAAATCACTGGCATTGCTTGTTTAGAAACTCCCTTCATAGCTCTAGGATTTTCAGAATGGTAAATTAGCAACGGTTTCATCCTGAAATCTCCACTTGAATTTCCACCAAGTAATAACGTTAAATGATCTTTTGCAGCTTTGAAACCAGGTGCGAACTTTTCTTCTCTAGAGCTGAATGTTTTTGATGGCATCTTCTTCCAAAAAAGCCCAGTTTCATCAAAATTAAAAATAAGCTGTGGAGGATAATTTTTTTCTTTTATAATATCATCCAAGATTGTTTTGAAAGCCTCTGCAGATTCTTTATCGGCACTAGCTGATTCTCCGGCGAGTCTGATGCTGTGCAAATTTGTATGAAGCTTAAATTTATCAAACCAGCCTCGACTTGCAACAAAACTCTCAGTTGTAGAGTTTTCTCCAATTATTTTTACAAGAATTGCCTTTTCCATTACGATGCACTGGGTGAGCGGCATATTTCTCTGTGTTTGATCATCAATCCAGAATGTCAATAATTTCTCCATTTCTTCTAGTTGTGTGCTTCTTGTACGAGTCAGTTTTTTGGCAGATAATGATGTTGTTGTAGAAAAAGATTTGTTAATGTTATTAGAATTTTTAAGGATAGTTCTTGTGGTTGATCCAGCCAACCCAAGGCTGGAGAAAACTTCAGACTGCCGTCCACCGTTTTCAATACGCCTTATAACATTCATTTTCAACTCCAACGACAGGCTTTTTCTAGATTGTTTAGCACCCATTCTTTTCTCAGCCATCGTTTTTCATTTCATTTTTTCAGTTTATTCATTTAATCAAAATTACTAAGTCTGTACCGGACTATATCACTATTTCCAATGACTAATTAAATATGAGACAAAATTTCACAAATTATTTATCCTTATAGGGGAATTCCCAGAATTAGGGAATTTTTTTAGCCTACTTTTATTTAAAAAAAAACGTATGGAAAAAAATTCAAATTATGTATATTTTCTGCTGCTTTTTATGACGACTATGTTTCGAAAATTGACAAAAAATTTTAAAAAATAACGAAAAAAAAATTGTTTTTTGAAGAGCGTTATAACGAAACAGCGCTAAACGAGGTAGCGTTAAGCGAGGTATGACTGTACTGGGTTTCGGAGCGCTAAGGTGTTGGTAAGCGGCATTTTTTACTTGTGGCTATTGTGCATTCAGTTTCCTAAAACACTCGCTTGGTTAAAATAAGTTTAAGATTTAAAAAATTCTATAAAAAACGAACGGACTGAACACATTAGTTCTACAAAACTAAGCTGAGACATAGATATGTTGGAATTCTAATGAATTTAAAATAACGACTCTAGAGTTATTATAAGGACAAAATTACAAGGACCATCGTAAGTAGACTCTCTGCTATTTACAGCCTACGAATTTTTTCCAGGACTCCTTTTATGTTTTATGCCCAAAAGATAAGCGAAATTTATTTGCAATCATAAAAATTGTTGAGATTATTTACGGAGACCAAACAAGATTATAGCTTACAGAAAAATATAAAAACAAATATTTCTCATTAATGTCCTTTTAACCTTCTGGTTGTGTTACTAATAGAGAATTAAATTTCTTTTAATTTGGTTGCACCAATAGTGTACTGGTATGGCCTAGTTTTCTGAAAAGCTGAAAATCATTGCCCATTTATTTCTAATTTACAATATTTGAAAGAATAAAATGAAAAAGACGTTAAGTTTAAAATATTATTTAAAAACAAAAAAAAAACTAGTTTTTAAATACATTTTATAGATTTTTTAATTTAAATTTATAATGACTTGGTATTAAATAAATTTACGATATATTTGAATGTGTGAGTTAAAGTGTGTTTTATGCCAGACTGCAGTATAAATGACTGTATGAATATTAAAAACAGTATAATAAACACCTGCATGATTTTTAAATCAAATCACAATATAATAAAGCAGTAACAACAATAACAAGCAATACTGCTACTACTGTTATTGCTGCAGCTACGAACGACACCAACAAAATTATTAACGTAAGGCAGCACCAAGTAGAATAAGTAAACCAACAAAACAACCTGAAAGCCAAATACATTGATAACCCCTGTTAAAATAAAAACAACAAAAACAATAAGGACAAAAATTATGCTCATACATGAATAAACATAAAATAAAATACAGATGGACAGACAGACAGACAGACAGACAGACAGACAGACAGACAGACAGACAAGTGTATTGAAAAATTGGAGCCAAAACAAAAACTGAAATAAATAAAAAATTGATTATAATTCATAAAATTAAAAACGGTCAAAGAGAAAAGTAAAAAAGTAAAAACTAAAGTGTTTCATCAGCACTTTGGAAAGAACTTCTTCTGCCTGTCTGCATTACAATTTTTAGGCAACAAAACAAAAACAAACAATTCGGTATTGATCTACAACAGCCCCTAATAATCAACAACAAGCAACAATTTTGTTTTCTTTCTTTCGTTTTGAAAACGTCATTTTGTTTAATTCTTTTTATTTTTGGGATACAATTTGGCTTTTATTTCTAAGAAATTTAAAACTTTTGCTACATAGATTCCTTGAGACCGTGGTAATAAAGAAAAGGGAATCATTTAAATGGTTGCCATTATAAATCTTTCCGATGACGATGATAAAATATAACCCTCCTTCTGTTAAAACGCATACAAACACAAGAAACAAATGTGTCAGGTAACGAAAGAACGATAGGTTTTAGTGCAAAAAGGTTGGGTTCTAAACAAACCTAATGGATTTTCTATTTTTGTTTCTAAGAAGAAGAACAAGAAATGTTTTGTAATAAAAAAACAAAAAAAAAAAAAAAAATGTTGAAGCATTAATCTGATCATTTTTAAATTATTATTAGTTATATTTGTTATAGAGCAAAGTCCAAATTCTGTAGACAGTTCGTAATTTACAGCGAAATTTTATTTACTAAAATCGAGGACTAAAGTTTATCCACAGTAAAATAGTTTGCTGTTGTGATCTTCTTCAAATTTATCGAACTCAGTTAAAAAATTAGTCTTCTAAACAAGACTGAGAACAAACGCCATTGTTCATTAATCTAAAACAAATCAGTCCATTTTTAACAAATGATTTAGCCTTTGTTTTAGCTGAAACCATTCTAGACAATAAATAATTCTCTTGTCTTTACACGATATTTTTAGAAAAGAAAAAATAATTTTCAATACTTCATAATTTACTGAAAACTTAAACCGCAGTTTTATCAGTTGCTGCTCTTTAATCATTTAATACAAATCAATAAGACTAACGTTAATAAGCAATTTATAAGCCAATCATAAGTTTTAAATAGAAACATATTTTTTAATATTTTAAAATAAAATTTGGAAAAGTGACAAAGTTTGAAAAACTAACTTTCGGCATTAAACAAAGTTAAATATAAATCAATTTTGTAGCGTTCACTAATAATGATTTCTTAAAGCTTCTCTTTTTTCTCGGCTTTAAAAAACTTCCTAACAATAAGCGTGTCTGGTAATAGAATCATTAAAAAGACAACAAAATGAATTGTTCAGCAACTGCTGCCAACGGCCAATTACATTTGATGACATGACCTACTTTTCTATGCAAATTCTGATGAAATTATAATTTTGACTTATTTATAAGATAACATGCTGGTTTTTATTTGATTATCAAAACTTAAATAACCAAACGTACATTTTTCTCTTAAGAAAAATTATCAAACAAAAAAAAAAAAAGAAAAAGAAAAAACTCTGCATGCCAAGGTTGTCAACTTGTGGTAAATGTTATGAAAACAAAACATAAACTGGCTGGTTATTGGTCGGCTGACCAACAATTAAACATAAATTTATTTTTGAAAGTATATAGATGGCGCTCTATGGTGCAATGTTTACAAGCTGTTTATAGAAAAACAACAGCAAGCAGCAGCAGCAGCATCAGCAGCAACGAGAAACAATTCAAGCAAATAACGAAAACGAGCCCCCACGATATACCAATTAAAAAATGAATTAATAGTCATTCATATCGTTGTTGTACTTGTGCTCAAATGTTGTGAAAACATACATTTAAATGCTCCAAAAATGTTTATGCAAAAACACTTTATTTTTTGATACAAAAAAATTGACTAATCGCACACATATTTTTTGGTTTTGGCTGCTGTTGGTAGACAACGTGTTGCAATAGTTTTAGCTGCCAGCATTCACAGATACTACACTCTTAAGCTCATTTAACATGTATTTAAGAAAATACACAAAATTTAAAATAATACAAGCAATTTGTGGACAATTTTCTCTCAAGGCAAAAATAGAATTTCGCACAACAAAATGTTAGTTATTGAATTAAAAGGATATTGAAAACTTTAGTACCCCAGCTAGAGTAGTTTCTATCCATTATCTAAGTTAAAAAAATGCGACACTAGTGTAGTTTCTTTCAGTAGCTTCTTTTTGGTAAAGGGAAAAGTAGAACAAAATTAGTACTGAATAATAAGCACCGCTTCTGAAGCCTAATTATCGGCGAAGTTTATTTTATATAATAAACTTATAATACGGCAAGAAATGTTGATAATTGAAATACTTTTTAGATTTACTCTTGAGCATCATTCTTAAATTACGAGAGTTTTAAGCCATATTTTTAAATCCCTTGGCAAACCCCCCTGGGGGCACATTGATATGTTTTGACGGAATCTAACCGTCATTACATGTGTCAACGGGGGTAAAACAGGAGCCAATTGAACAATTCCACTTTATTTCCACGGGCATCAGTAAAGTCCCAGAATTCAGCTTTGTGTCTTCTTAGCCTTTTAGCTGTTCTCTGACTGATTATTGAGGTTGGCCCTTCGGGAGTATTGCGGTTTCGAAGGCCTCGTTTGAGTTGTGGGGGTCGGATCATTCGCAATGAACACAATGAATGGTACAGCGAACATGAATGCCGTCGTGTTCTTAAATTTTATTAAGCTTCATGCGTTCTGGACCAGGAGTTGGATAGTCTCCAACTCTTCAGCAAGGAGTGAGTGGCTGCGGCCTGCTCCAAACTCTTGAAGTTGCAACTGGGACTGACTGAAGGATATACGTATCTGAAGGCTTTCTAGGGCGAGGATGACGCTACATTTCATCCACAGTGGTATGATGCATCGTCAGGTTATGGCTTACATAGCTGGATACTGACGTAAATCTTATCACTTATCCCTTGGCAAAATTAGACAAATTTAGTGGTGAACTCTAAGTCAAAAGTAATATTTTGATTGGTACCATTGTACATGTTGCCAATTTGCTTTTTAGTCGTAAATTTTTGTATATTCATATTTTGCAATGATTTTTCTCTGAGTGTTTACCGAACAAGAAAAATCTGAATGAGTTACTTGCAGCAATAATTAACAGTTCATTATTTTAACGAACAAATTTTTGCCAAAAAAAAATCATACATTTTGATTTTTATTAAAAATCAGACTCACAAATACGTTGATCTCGTACAGCTAAAGTGGTTAAACAAATTAATTAAATTTATACAATTTAATTTTTATTTATATGTCTTGGGAGTTTGTTTTTTTTAACTGTAATTTTCATTAGACTTAAAGACGTCTCTTGTTCTCAAACGCTTTGGCGTAAAACCCTTGCTAATCTTTGATGATTTAAATATTATGCAGCTGTTAAACTCAGCTTATATTTATTTAAATACTTTTTAAATCATTTGTTTGGTGTTTTTATTTAAACCATTAAATTAATTGCAAAAACTCAGCAGGTAAATAAAAAATTTGTTAAAAATATATTGTTTGGCTTTCAGTTTAATAAATATTTTTTCGTTAATTTTTTTGTATTACTTTTTCTTTTATATAGTTTTTCATTTAAAAGTGTGGATGTGTTTTTTATTTGTTTTTTTAGAAAACAAATTTAATTTTCCAAATGCAATTGCACTTGATTTTTCACAGCCTAGAAAATTTTTTTTTATTATATTTTCGCATAAAATTTTTACAAATCCATCATCATATTTAAAGCCATAAATGCTTTAATGCCTCCGAATTGCAGTTGCTTGCTTTAGCTTTATTAGTTTTTAGCTGTTCAAACAGAGTAACTTATTCTGTTAAAATAATATTTATAAATACTTCCCTAAATAGAAAAATATGTGCATATTCCATGTGTGTGTGTGTATGTGTGTAAGAGAATATGTCAATGAATTAATAAACACAGTGTTTCGATTGAATTAGAGAAAAACGCTTAAATTTAATATAACTTCAGTTTTTTAAATGGCTGATCAGTAACAACCAATTTCTTTCTGAACTTTAAATAAGAAAAATATAAAAATAAGGTAATTTTTATATTTTTCTTCTTTGGTTATGAAGCTGAAAGGGGAAATTAAGGACTCAAAAGTAGAGACGTACTTTTTTTAATCAGCTTCTGGGATGAAGTGGAAAAAGTAAAACCGAGAATTTATAACAACACATACTTCGGATTTCAGTTGGTTGGAACGCGGCCAGTGGCTGGTAAAAATCTTTTTAATTTTTCATCCCAAATCAACGCTTAAAATAAACAAGTTTAAATTGACTAAAAGAATTTCAAAAAGCATGGGAAAACTAGGATCATTTAGTAAGTCCACGACACAACCGATTCACAAAAACCTTAATTTAAAAATCTTAATTTTAAATAAATAAAAATTTTATTTTTAAATTATCGTATTTCAGAAATAAATTAGATAGCAATTTAAAAATAAGCGTTATCCACCTATCTAGTAAAATTTGTTTTAAAAATTATAAATTCATAAAATTAACAAACAAAAAAATTAAATTGAAAATTTCTTACCAAATAAGATTTCATTATTAACATTAAATTAAATTAACACTTCCGCTACAATATTTATTGACAAACATTTTTTTCATAATAATTGTATCTCTTGCATTGACAGTGGAAGGTATTTAATTTTAACTACAAGTTGTCCGCCGGGAAGGTATACTATTTTCTTTTGCCGCCATTTTGGTAAACATTAGTCTTAATAGTTCGACTGCCAAAGTCGTGAAGTTGACACGTGGCAAATTTATTATGAACACTACTCGTTAAACCCACATGTTTTAATCGTTAAAACATTTTATCGAAATCAATCATCGATTACTATGACGATGAGAAAGTTATGTGTAATTTTTGGGCGAAACAACGTGCCAACAAAACGCACTATTTATCGTGTAGTCAATGATTTCGAAGAAAGAGGGTCTGTAGGTGATAGTCCCACAACGAACCGTAAGATCGACTGAAAACATACTGCTGTTCAAAACAATCCATCAACCTCAGGAGCTTAGTCTTCAAAGAACAACTTTTGCACAAGGATGTGCATTTGTATCCATATAAGATTCAGTTGACACTAGAGCTTGTTCCACCAGACCATTTTCGCCACCGTACATATGCCAATAGGATGTCACAGCTCGCCCATGACAACCCTGATTTTCATGAAAAAATCATAATGATGGGGCAAATTTTCATTTGAATGGATATGTGAATAAACAGAGTAGTCTGTTCTGGTGAATGGGAAACCCTCAAATTATTCGAAAGTCACCTTTGCATCCATTAAAAATAACAATCTCGTGTGCAATTTGGTCGGGCGGAATCATTCACGCATACATAATTGCCGACATTAAATGAAACATTTATCAATATAACATCCGTTCTCTTTCATTTCATCAAAAATTATAAACAAACAAAGTAGTATACCTTCCCGGCGGATAACCTGTATAACTTTGGAAAATTATTTTATTAGTCATATAATTAAACAACAACAAATACTGTTACAGTAATTGAAGCACATAAAAAATAATACGAGCGTGACGATGAAGCGAGTTAATAAGATTTTAAAGTCGACCATTATTATTTTTTTTTAAATTTCCGTAGCACAACAAACAAAAAACGTTTGACTTAAACAATTTAGTAAAATCATTGCTCGTTACACTGTGCCTTTTTTCACTTTAGCGTTTAAAGAAAAATGACATCCTAAAATTTCGATGTGCAATTTTTTGCTAATATTTTTTTTTCAACTCGTTTATTTCATGTTATTGCAATTGTAAGTTTAAATGCATGATACAACAAAAACAAAAAAAAAAAAGAAAAACAAACGGAATGAATTTGGAAATTGTATATTTTTTTATATTAGAAAGTCTCCCTCTTCCACGAATAGAATGTGTGTTGACAGCATTTCTGTTGCACTTTAAAGCCATTTACAGTTGTTTTTTTTTTATTTGTGTGTTCTTTTTCGCATTAACTATAATTCGCTTTTGTAGTTGCAAGTAATTGTTGTTGCAAGTTAAGGCCCTAATAGTTAAACAAATGTTGAGGGATTTTCACGTATGGCTTTTTAATTTTGTATACAAAATGTGAATGCAATATTTTTTTAGGGCTGTGGCGAGCGAACATTAAAAAAAAATATGTTTTTGTTTTAAGCGGTTTTTTCTGCCTGCTGGCTCTGAGCCAATAGGCCCCCTGGGTATTATGTATTCGTAAAGTATAGAATACAGTCAGTAATTGTTGATTGTCAGTGTTGAATAATTTTTTTTTCTAGAGTTTAGAGAATGTGTTGGTTTGTTTTTGTTGGTTATTTAATTTTGAAAAATTATTATGATTGTATGTCGTTCGAGCTAAATTAAATAAATTTGAAATAAAATCTGTTGTAACATTAATGGCTTTATTATCAGAATTTATCACGATATAAATAAAACGTTAAGCTGCAAATGTTTTCTTATATTAATTAAAAACCTTTCGGAGTAAAAAGTGTTTTGCAAAATTCTTAAGAATTTTACAATTTATAAGTCTGTTACTGGTGCATTTTAATGTAGGAAAAAGGAAACGCTATGAAACAAGCCGAAACTTAAAGTTAACATTAATAACACCAATAAAATTTTAAACTTTGATAGTCGAACGTTATAAAAATGGTTTTGCAAAAATATTCGTACAAAAAATTATCCTTGTTTTCACTGAAAGAGTAACGGAGTGATAATTTTATAGAATTAAACGCAAACAAAAGAAAAAACAGATAGTGGATTTTTTTGTTATAAATATCATGAATGATTAAAATAAGACAAAATCCAATCAATCTAAGGACGAAGTCAAACAGTTTAGTCAAACAGTTTAAAAATCCTGCAACATCTGATACCTTCGAACAGTATAATTTTTGTGAGGATTCCAGAATTTGTGTGCTTGACCCATATAAAATTTGACGTAAGAATTAATGCTTTAAGGTAAGACACAAATTTTTATGCACTGATTTGAATGACTACTGTCCTTATAATATTGATCGTACGTTTATATGTTTGATTAAAAGCAAAATATTTTTTGAGCAAAAAAAAAAAGACAAATAAAAACAACAAAACAAAAACAAAAGAAGTTTGATTTTTTGTAATGTAAGACTGTCGGCAAAAGTTTCCTTGAGAAAAAATACCTTGCAGCACACAAATATCGATGAATTAACAAACAATCAAACAAAAGATCATAAAAGGTGATAAAGCATGTTTAATCTTAGTTTTTTATTATTATTAGTATTTGCTCCCACTGTAGTTTTATCTGTTGCACACAAGAAAAAGAGAATTTATTAAACACACAAGCTTTAAATGTTTATGAGTTTAGTTCATTAAAAAACCACTGGCTATGCAGAAAGGCAATTCCTCTTTCAGTCAGTCAGTACAAGTCAATAACGATAAGACTTCATTTATAAATACTCAAACACTTTATTCTATCTTTGAGTCAATCCTTGGCACTGACTTTCGTAGTTTTCTGTACGTGTCTGTATGGGTATTGTATTGATTTTCTACGCAATCAAAATCGTCATTAAAAATATTAAAAAAATATTGAGAAGCCGAGATTTTATAGTTTTGCTGTATTTTTATATCTTGTCATTATGCGGTTGCAAATTTGATTGCTTACGATGTTAACTTAGGTTCGTTTTAAACAAATAATTAAAGCTGCTTAACGAATTGAATATAACTCAGTAACATCGTTAAACAAATAGTTAAGTAATTTAAATAAATTTTATTATAAACATAATAGTATTTTCTTTGTAAAGTTCTAATGCTATCTGAATGAATGAAAATATTTTGTATTCAGCTTATTTTACATAACACAGTCCATTAGAAACTTTGCTTTAAAATAATGGATCACCGTTTAAAAATAAAAAAACTAAATAAATTGTGCAAATACTAAATAAGAAATAGAATAAAAGAAACTTTCATGTTAATAATGTGTAACGAAACCTACTGTTTAAATAAAGAAAGGCTTTGCAATAAAAAAGACTTTTTGTTTTCTAATAGAAAATTGTTATTTTTCATATGGGCTTAACTTTGTTTTAAACTGTGTTTAACTTTAGGGATGACAGTAACAGTCAAATATTAGGCAAAGGAAAAACAGATTTTCTTCCATAATAAACTTCGTTTATTATTCTATTATAAACCGCTATTTAAAATTTATCTATTTATAGAACTATATTTTAGAATCAGAAACTAAAAATTTTATTTTTTTCATGTTGTATTTTTGAAACGCAAAATTTTCTACACAAATTATTTTTTTTTTATAATTACTGATTGGCATAAAATAGTTTACATTCCGCTGACATCTATCTTTTATTTATGTATTAACACTTAATAACAAAAAAAAAAAAAGCGAACACAGGCCTAACTAAAAATTTATAATTCATAACTAAAAATACTTGCAATAAAACTTGCAAATAAACGCAGTTCTAAAGATATAGAAATTACGTTTAATACCCTACTAACAAATAGTTAAAACATGTACTTTCTTGAGGGCATTCTTTTTTTCTTTTTCCTCACAAAAGTTAGGTTATCTCTTTTTCGAAATGACACTTCTAAAAAATATTATTTTACGTCTGAAAAGGATATTTTAAAAAGGTGGGCATTTAAAACATATTTTGCCAAAATAGTTCATATAAAAAGTTCAAGAGTTGCATTTTCAATAGAAGATACTCTTTAATAAGGCCGCTATAATAAAATAATTATTTAATAGATACAATTAAAAAAATGTTTTTCAGCAACTGTGCATTATTAAAATATCCGTTTTAAGAAGATTTTAGGCAAAAGAACTTACTTTTCAAAAATGCATTTGCAAAAATATGTGGAAAAATCACCATTTATAATTCGTAGTATTAAACGAATGATAATTTAATTACTAAATCTCCAATATATTTTATTACGCCAACTAACACCAGCAAAATCTTGTGCTAATTTATAACAACAAACCAATTATTTATAGTGTTCTATGGTTAAAATAATACTTAAGTATACTCTAACTACCGTTAAATAATAAAATCTATTTTAATCTTACAATGTCCATCTAAAACTTTAACAAGACAGAAGCAAAGAAAAAATAAAATACAATAAAAAAAGACAGTAAAAGAAACAGTAGGCCAGTCCATTGCAAAAGAAACCTATAATTTAGCAAAACAAAATATTTCAGTTTTACCAATAGATAAATACTCCTTTACTTACAAACTGCCAATAACCACATACGGAGCACAGATGTTGTCTTTCATACGAGCAGATATTAATAAACAGTTTCCTGGTTAATTCTTTCAAGAATTGCAAATTAGCAAAATAAAAAAAAGCAAAGCTAAAAAATCGAATTGGCAACAAAGAGAATTAATGTATAAAGGATTTCTAAGGAAATCTTGTAAAACAAGCGTCAGCTAACTTCAAAAAAAAATGTGAGACGGATAATTTTTACTCACATTTTAATTGCATGAGTAACTAACTAAGAAGCGTTTGTTAACAAGCTTGCGTTTGATATATTTTTTTGTTTTGTTTTGTTTTTATTTTTTTTTTCTTTAATTATACCTGCAGGTTCTAAACCATTAAATTTTATTTAGTCAAACAGTCAGCCAGCATAGTGATTATTTGTAGTCAAACCAGACAAAAGAATTTAACATTATCGAATAAAGTCATATAATTTTAACACTTTTTCAGGCCATATTTAGTTGTTGCGAATTTAAGCCATTAATTTTAATATGATTAAGTTTTTTCGTTTTTGCATTTGTTTTTGTTGCTGTTGCAATTTGCATTAAAATGTGAGATTATGACGAATATTGTGATTATTTTTATTTTCTTTGGAAATTATTAACAATATCACATTTTAATAATGTGGAAGCAAACATACAATCTCCTCATCATGCCAGTTGATATTCCAATGAAATGTTTTATTGTTGCAAGCCAAAGTAGTGGCAAAGTGTATGTGTGTGTGTGTGTGCGCGTAAGTTGTAGGATGGCAATTAATTGCTATCTTTTGAATTTTAACAGCGACAACAATGAAAACCAGAAAAAAAATTTGCTGTAATCCGTTACGCATCAAATGATTCTACATTAATGAGCTTTTTAGTGTTTTAACAATGTTTTAAATAAATTTAAAGAAAAAATATTGCATTAAAAAAATCGTGTATTATTTGTATAATTCTGTATCCATACTAAGGCTAATGCGCCGCCGTATTCTTTTTGTTGCTGTCTGTATGCTTATTGAGGTGCAAAGAATCCTTCTTCCCAAACGAATGCCTTGTCACAAGACTAATATGAGCAATTTGGGCGTAACCATCGAACGTTGATTAGCACTATCCTCTGTTTATGAGACTGTTAACTTTTGTCTATTTTGCATTGAAGCTTTTAAATAAAAACGGTTTTATGTTTCCTTATAATAAAATATTTTAATCTCCTAAAATATTTATTTAAAGACTGCATCTATGTTTAGCTATCATATGCTGTCTAAGTTATCTATGTTGCAACTATTTTTATCCCATGCTGAACTATGTATAAAATATGGTAAAGCGCGCGGAAGCCTGAGAAGTGCAGTTTAAAAAACCAATACATATGCACGCTTTTACGTCAAAAAAATTAATCCTGTTCCCTAAAGTTTCAATCACGAATAAATTCTCCAAAAAATAATCTTTCCATTTTTTTTTGTTATAAAAAGAAGTAGCACTTCAGGCAACAATGCCTATTTAGTCAAATACCGTGCTACATTCTTTAGGAAAGGGATAGAGAAGAGATGAGACAGGTGGTGAAAGTAGAAGGATAATTATGGAAATTAACTGACGCATAAGACAGCACAGTGACTATGCCTTCATCACTGAGCAAACCCCACCGACAGTCAGTTTTTAGTTTTGTAGTATAAGAAACCACGATATTTGTTGGGAATAGAACTTACAATCCCCAGTCTTATAAGCTAGTACACTACCTACTAGCCTATAGGGGCACCTATTATTTAGAATTTCCGTTTCCTTGAATCTATTTTTTTTTTTGGAAAGTTTTTCACATTTTCCTTCGATTTGCTTACTTGGTTCTACTGGGAATACTAAGCTTCGATTAGAATTTTTCTAAAATAAAATTATTTATTCATTTTTATATTTATGATTTTAGGTCAATTATTAAAATATAGAGCGATATTATTATTGTCTATGATTTTTGAGAATTTCTACACAACATATGGCAAAATATTGGATAGAACTCAAGGAATGGAAACAGGTTATATTTGTTGCAAATAATATATTTACATATTTATAAAACATAACAAATATTTTTTTAATTAACAAATATTTAACACAAAAATAAATTTTAATCGAATTGAATCATTTCAAAACCTATGCGGTAAGCCCATGTTTCAGAGGTATCTTAAACCCAATGACCATAACTTCGAATATTCTTGGTTTAACCTTATTGTTACAATGAATTCGCAGTCACACCACTCACAGAATATATATTATCCAAAATAAAGACCTAAGTTTATAAAAATTTCGTTATCGTTCGTCAAAACAATAATTCTGATTTCAACTTATTCAAAAATCAATTCTGAAAAATATTATAGCGAAAATATAATTAAGTTACATTTTACATTAATACACTCTTTCAAACATCTAAAATAAAGTTTAAGTTAAAGTGCTATTAACTTAATTTTTTTAGTTATATTTTTATTTTTTAACAAAGAGCACAAAATGTTTATAATTTTATTTCCTTTTTACTCACGCTTCAAATTGGTGACTAATAAAAAAATAAGCTTAATAGTCAACAAAGTACTTAAAATATTAACATAAAGAAAAGACAAATAAGAAACGCTATGACAGAAAGTAGTGGAATGACATGAATATATACCGAAACAAAATATTTTTTCTGCAGAAATATTTAAGAAATATTTGTATATGTGTAAATATGTAAATATTTTTAAAATGTTTCAAAATATTTACGAAATTTTTAAAATTGACATTTTTAGTGACGAAAGTTTCGTGTGTATTTCATAACCTAAGACACTTGGTTTTTTAGTAAGCATGATTTTTAAAGAAATAGAAAATAACAAATTATAGAACTCATAAAAATATTTTTGTGACCACATGCGAGCTTGAATAATGCTGAACACAAAATAATAACAGCCACTACCACTAAATCACAAAACAAATAAATAAATTGTGATGTATTGTGAAAAAAATTACTTAATTTTAAATTTGAATAAAAACTCGTCGACATATATATTTTTGTTTAATTGTATTATTAGTTGTTTCATAAAATAATTAATATGGCATTACATAAATTTTTTTTTTTAACAAAATTACCAAGTGTGGCAAGAAAATCTTTATTTTATTTTTTGTGACCAAGAAGAATTACCTCCTCTTAGAATGTGACACAGTTATCAAAACAATTTATTTAGATTATTTTTATTATTTTTATTTTTATTTTTTTTAATTTGAATTATAGTGCATTCAATAATGCTGAGTTGGCGTTACTATAAAAACGCCAAATAATTATACACTAAAGCGTTTCATTTTTGTTTCTTACAAAAAAATCTTTGTATATGAAAGAACTGAAATCGTAGATTTTAGAATATCTTCAGACTTTTACATCAAAAATACTTCTGTTTTTAACTTGGAACGCAATTAACGACGCTTTGGTACAAATAATTGAAAATAAATAAAAATAAAAATCATTTAAATTGAAGTCATTCTCGGCAACATGCAGTCCACAGCCAAAGCGAATATTTACTTTACACTACTGTTTAACGGGGTTAATTTTTCTTGATTAATATTTCATTTGGTCTAAGCAACATTTAACTGTCTTACAATTTTTGATAATGATTTCTAATTGTCATAAAAACGTTGCATTAAATAATTATTTTCCATATTAATAAATTTGGGTTAACTTCTAAATTAGTTTGTAAAACATACGACAGATGAGGAAAAGTAATGGCAGAAGTTATATAAATTTATGTAAACAAACCGCTAATTTGATATCAGTGTGCAGTATAACGTTAAAAATGTTCTCATTATTAAGCATAAATATTGCGTAAAATTAAAAATTTTAAACAATATTTCTCGTATTTGTTTGTTACTGATATCTCGTTTATTTGTTCAAAGCACGAGCAAAATATGTGTGTCAAAATGTTTATTTATGAATAAAATTTTTTTTCGTTTGACGTTTATTTTATTCAATATAAACATTGAAATATATATATATATATATAAATTGAAAAAAACACTACTCTTCTTGATTTCTCAAGAGTCAACATACATACGTATATACTGAATTAAATTAAGCAAAAAACAAAAAAAAAACATACAAATTGTATTTAACTTATCAACCATTTAAACATTAATTATTATTCTATGTTTTTTTTTATTTTTGTAATTTTAAAATAAATAATGTGTCATATTTTATGTGTGGCTCGACACTTTTCTTTGATTTAAATCAATTTACGAAAAGAAAAAAAAAATATTTAGAACACATTGTGATATTTTAATGATATTTTATGGAATAAATACTGTAAAATATTATTTTATTCTTCTTATTGTTTATTGTTTTTTGTAGTATTTAAGAATAAACCTGCAAGTTTTATTAAATAATAAAGGAAGAAATTGTATATTAAACAAACGAAAATATAAGGGAAAATTTTTATGAATTTCTTGCTAGACCTAAACATAACACACTTATAAAATAACAAAGGAAACCCAGTTGTATATTGGGATTGACAATCATGCGAGAAATAAGTTAAGAATAAAATTTTATTATTTGAATAATTTTTAAGCTTTTGAAGGGCGTCACCGGTATAATTTTATTCATTTTTGTAAAGGTAAAATCGAATTTCTTTTATATTTTAAAAATATTTTAAAGTTTGGTTGAAGTAATTGTATGATAAAAATTATTTTAAATGAAATAAATACATTAATATTCCAGTCCATGCAAAACTCTTTCACAGAACAATTCATGTTATTATATTTGTCTATTGCGAAACAGATAGAACTTGATAATAAATAAAATGGGTAAAATAATAGAACTATTAATTTCTTCTTTAATATCTTAACATTTGAATAATGTTAATCCGACTTAAGTTGCAGTTTTTTTTGGGCGTAACAGTTTACAAAAGCTGCATTACATTCTGCTAGTGTGTAATTTTTTTAATTAACTAAATATTTTGTTAATAAATTTTCTTTCCTAATAATTTTAAAAATTAAAAAAAAAACATAAACTTAAGTAGAAGAAAACTTATTTTGATTTACAACACTAAATATAGTTGATAAAATTCAAAAACTTGTAACGGTGAAAGTCGTACCTCGTTTTCACCTACACGAGATCTGCACATACTTTTCTTAATTTTAAAATGAATTAATATTATTTTTACTTATTGTTATCATTTTTATTATTTGTATTATTACACAGTGTTCAATTCATTCTTTAATTTAAGATTTATAAATTATATTATATTAGGATTACTATATTACATTATAAGATTTAAATTAACGGTCGGGAACGTCTGAGCGCCACCTCTGAATCAGAAACCAGAGGATCACTTTGGACAGGAATTTAATATTCCGCAAAAACTTCTTGCTCGCAGACAGCCCACCTGCCGGTAAGAGATCTGTTGGAGGAATTTAATATTCCGCAATAATCTCTTATCGAGAGTACGGCTACAGGTGGTGGAAGTTTATCTTCTACCGGGGATTGGCGTGATCGTGCGACTAATACTGTTGTGGAGTTTAATACTCCCGCAGTATCATTTCACCCATCCAAGAATTCCCCGCGATCGCTGCTGCGAAGATAGTGTTTAGCTGCCGCCTCTACCGCAGCCATCCGTACCGCTGCCGCCTCTACCGCAGCCATCTGCACCGCAGCCATCCGTGCCGCTGCCGCCTATACCGCAGCCAGTTGTACCGCAGCCATCTGTGCCGCTGCCGCCTCTACCGCAGCCATCTGCACCAGTACCAAACTAGGTCCTGCCGCCAGTGCCGCTGCCGCCAGTGCCGCTGCCGCCAGTGCCGCTGCCGTCTGTATGACTGCTGGTGTTCCTACCGCTGCCCATCGCCTCAGCGAGTTTACTCCTCATTCTTCGGCTACGATTCCCGACCGTCCACTATCAACCATCTACCTTGTAAGAGTTGAATAAATGAACTTGGTGATAAGTGTTATAAAGTTTATAAAACATTGAGTGTCATTCCTTTTTACGGTAATAAATAATTAAAATTTGCTGTCGCTATCCCAGCAACCAGCGTAAACGTGTCGTTACAAACTGAAAATATTAAAATACGTATTTACATCTTGTACAAAGAGCCACCAGTCGTATAGATGTCTGTGATTTTTCATATTATTTACAAAATTGTGCTTCTTGAAAAGTTTAAATTTAGATCTTTCTGGGCGGCAGAGACATGTCTTATTAAATTCTTAATATCTTTTCAAATTTCAAATTTTTTTCTACATGAATGTTTAATATTGCAATGAATACCTACATAAATTTTAATTAAAAAATTTCTCGTATTGCATTATGTAGCTAAAATGAAATCACTAAGGTCTTGTAAGTACCCTACACATAAACATTTAACACATTAATTACATCGTATAGCTCCAGATTGCTATTAATGACGACTTTAGCAAAATTCGTTATATGGAATGCTCAATCCTCACCAGTGTAAACTAAGGAACTAGTGCCCCATCTACACTGCTGCTTCATGTACTCAAAGAGAAACTTTGTGCAAACACGTAGGATTGTCGTATGGATTTCGCTAAAGATTATATTTAAGTTTTGCTTCGAAATAAATATTAAACTTTTAAAATATAGACATACAAGAATATAGTTCATATAGTTCTCCCCACTTCTATCTTGACGTAGATGAGCCACCGCATATAAGGGTATTTATTTAAATTCTTATTCTATATACATATTTTAAAACAAAAATAATCATTAAAAGTTCTAAACAAATAAATGTAAAATCATTAATTTCATTTCATTACTGAAACGAACACATGAACTTCTATTACAAAGTTGACTTAAATTACACGTCATGGTTAATCAGTTGCCAACATCTATACGACTGAACTGAAATAACAACTACAAAAAAAAAAAAATTTTAAAAACTACAAGTAGAAAAAATTACAATTTTACAACTGCAGCAACCAATAATATAGAGTGACTGACGATAATAAAAATTAATCATGTGCACACTTAATTTGACACTTGATCGTAAAAAACAATATCCAATAGAAGGAAAAACTCTACAGCGAACTGACAGACTAGCAAATGTAATGCAGTGCACAAAAAAAAAGTTGAAAATAAAACCCAACAAGGCAGTAATAAGCAACAACTAAAACAAAAATATTGGTTTGAATAAAATAAAAAATAAAAAACAAACAGATATCCACAAAAGAAACGACAACAACAACAACAACAACTAATCACCAAATAGCTGAAAGGCACTAAACTAATCATCATAACAGCCACCTGCTTTACGCAATTATTACTTGTACAACAACTGCTTGCCGTAGCTGTAGCTGTAGCTGTTGTTAAAGTTTTCAAATTGTATACTCAGCCAGTCATCCAGCCAGTCATCCAGTCAGTCATTCAGTCAGCCAGCCAGCCTAGTTTTTTTCGTATCTGTCCATAGTCCATTAAAAAAATTGTTAAAATATCTTTTTTAAAGACACTTTTAATCAGAAGCAAACAAAAAATCTTGAAAAAAGATCACAAACTTTAAAAACATGACACATACAGACAAAGAAACACATACTCAGAACGTTTACTTTTGTTTTTATTTGTTTATTGTTAATGGTTTTGCTTAATGTACTTGTTGTTGTATTTGTTAGTAAGCCTCACTTAAGTAATAAATTATTAAAATATATATTTTTTATGCTCAACCAAACAAATCATTTATGATTTGATTTTTCTTCCCTTCTTATGTGTTGCGTTTTTTTATTTACGTAACAGCAGTAGCTGAAAATGATTACCCAAAAAAAAATGTATAATCCAAAAATAAATAAAACATAAGATAATTTTTATCTCCTTGTATGCAACATTTAGAAAAGGTAGAAAATTAAACACTAGACTTCAAAAATCAAATAAATAAGAAATATTGAAAGCCTAAGAAAATAAGAAATAAAATTATCCAAATACCATGCAAAACGTTAGTTGATCTGAAAGTAAGAATAGATAAGACTTTATTAAACATGCGCAGACCAAAATGAAAACTTAGCGGCTGATAGGTCAATTGCAACAAAAATTATCAATCTTGTTTATCTGTTGTGACTAAAAGTTATATTTTTCAAAAATGTATTTTATCGCTGGATTAACACAGAAATAGGAGCCAGCCATGGCTTTGTCTCTATCCCAAATACATTTAGCAAAGTCGACCAACTGTCGATATTTCATATAAGACTTAATGTTCCGATATCTACGAAGAATAAAATCAAATCAAATTTTGAAATGTCCCAACTGTTTTTAAAAGTTATCAGTCAAACAGTGTGTTATTTAATACCCACCAGCAGTGCTTTCAACAAAAACGTTATAAATTTAAAATCAATTTTTATTGATTTCTTTTCCGAACACACCCAAAATTTATTTATTCATACAAAATTAGCTTAAGGTTGATTATCTAAATTTAGAGATTTATGTACATTTTTAAATTGATTTTTTGTTTTTTGTTTTATTTCTAACAAAACTTTATGATTTAATTGGTAAAGATTGGTCATTACAAAAAACAAAAAAAAATAAAAAATAAAAAAACAAAAATACATGACTAATTTATTTAAAATTTTAACCCAAATAGAGTAATTATTATTCAAACTTGCCTTCCATTATCCCACATGTTATTAAATTAAACCTGTCAAAAACTTTTCTAGAATCAGCAAACTGGAATAAAGAAACATAAAATTGTTCTGTGTGAAAGAGAACCGTTTGAAAAAGGAAGAATTTTCATTAGGCCAGTAATGTCATCAGTTTCTAAGGTTTTTAAATGTGATAAAGTGTAATTGCATTTAATTAAAAAAAAAAAATAATAATTTATTTATCTTTCGTATACAAACAAGCCTTCAATATGTTTTTTATTTATGGCAACACTGAAGAATGTTGTTTTATTTACTTCTACTGCGATTGTACTTGACGTTTGCAGCCTAAAAGTAAAAAAGAATCGCAACAAAATTTTTTAATTGTGGTCCGAATTTAATTCTACTCCTGCTTCTATAAAACCAATTAAATTTTTTATTGTCAATATATAAATTAAGGACGGTCCTCCAAAATGAATTATTTTGTGCTAAAATCCAAAACTATTTAAAAATTAAACAAGATTAAAAACTCCTAAAAAAATTATTGCATAAAAAATAACAGTCTAGGCTTGAGTCATCATTAAAAGTTTTATTTATATTTAAGCCATTAACAAAGATCAGAAATTAATTTATTGTTAAAACATAAAGAATATTGTTACCAAATTTGGTAGATTAATTAATTTTTTCTTTTCAAATACCATTAAATGGGATTGTGAGTACAACTACAATAATCCACAGCCATTAAACGGTTCATTGTAAATGAATACTCATTATAAAATCCATTAAATATTTAAGTGATGTTAATATGACACCTTCTTTTTAACCATACAGACTATGGCAGACAGGCAGCTTAGTCAACTTGGTGGACTGTAAACCTGGCCGCAAATAATTGCAGAGAGACAGCGACAATGATGGCAAGAGAAGTACAAGTTTTGTGCATTAATATCATCAACTATTTGTTTAACTGTAACGTATTATTTGATTAATGAAAACGATTGGCAAATGAATCATTTTTTTTTTAAATTTAGAAGTTTCATTAAATTATAAACGGTACCAGTAAATAAGAAAAAAAATTTTTACTTAAATTAAAACCTCAAAAAATGATAAAGTTGGTAAAAATTAAAAAAAATGGTTTCCTTTAACAAAAAAAAAAAAAAACATGAGTAAAAATTAGGTCATGTGAGATAAATGTGTTACTGACACGTTTCAACGATTTATGAAACAAAGGCACTTTTTACGCAAAATAATATTTCAACTTTTTTACTCCGAAACAACAGATATAAAACGGTATTTCATTTTACATATGACAACATGTCAATTTAATTAAACGTTAATACTCGTTAACTGAAAATGGGAGGTCCTGTTTCATTTAATATTCATTTCAAAATAAACAAAGCAACAAATCATCAATACGATGATCATCAGCAAAATTAAAATAATAACGATCACAGAGAAAACAAAGTATTCGAAGGAAGGAAAATTTAGTCATTTAATTTTATAAAACAAAAATGATTAAAAAAATAATAATTTGCTATGAAGGGCATTTATTTCATGAGGTTTAGGAATAGATTAGATAGAACAGCAATATCTTACAAGCGTAAGAATATGAAATAAAAACTTAAAGAAATCCACATATAACACACAACTTAAATGTATAGTGGCACTTTGCAATTTATACAGAGTTTATCCCACAGTTGAGACTTTGACATTACGAACATTCTAAGATATTTTTTTTATTTTGTTAAAAAAAAGATCTTCTAAAAGGAAATTTTCCAAAAGGTAATTTTTACAAAAGATCTCTCCTTTTTGTAACGGGTGTTCAAATTTTATACCATATAAATTTTGTACCCTTTAAAGTTTGCAGAAAATATATTTTATAAAAATTACCTTTGTTTTTTTTTAAATCCTGGTTTTTACTATAAAAAAAATATTTTTGTAAAAATAGTTTTTAAAAAAGGTTTTTTTATTAAAATCAATTTTACACATGTAATTTTTAAATTTTATTTATGGTTACTTTTTAATGAGGATAATGAATGTACAAATAAGTAAGAATAATGAAATAACAGTTTTTTCTAAAGGTAGCTTATTTTAAAGGCTTTCACTGTTTTGTGAAAATAAGATTTGGCAAAAAAAAACTTATTTCAAAACATGTAGTTTTAATGGAATTGAAGTTTTACAAAAGGTACTTTTTGATTTTTTATAAAACCATTTCTACAAAATTATGTTTAAGCAGTTATTTATTAAAGAGGACGCTTTGCTTGGAAAACAACAAAAAGGGTACTTTTTAACTTACATTTGCTTACAAAATTTACGATTTTTTAATTTATAGACAAAAAAGTTTTTAAAATATTAAAAAACTCCTTTTTTATAATTTAAAAAATAGAAACAAATTTTATTTTCAGCCGTCTATTAAAAACTACTTGAATGACTCTGATTACATAAAAAGACTTGGTTCTCTTGTTTTCTTTACATTTACTTTATCAAGACGCCCAAAAGTCTGTCGCAAAATAAACTTTTTTCAGTCCCTATAGTTTTGCACAGACAGAAATATCACATTTTTTGAAACGACTGCGCAAAAAAAAGTGATCATTTTCTGCAAATGTTTTTCATTTAAGTTGTTGTTTTTCCTTCAACAGAAAAATTATGATGATGAAGAACATTTTTAGTCATTAATAAAAATAGACTGCAAACAATATAATGAAGGGGGGAAAAAAACTTAAAACATTAAACAATTCCACAAAGGTTTAAAAATAAATATAAATTGTCTTATTGCCATGAATATATTTTTGTATCTACCAAATCGGCACATTTAACTTGTTCTCGTGCATATGAGTCGAGCACATTGAGCGTATATTTATACAGACATTGACAATTTAACAATTTATAACTGCTAAAACAACAATTAATGTTGTTGTTTTATTAATATCTCTTTGTGTTCATCTAGAATCTAAAATAGAATTGAAATGCAATTTTAAGTTGAAAAATAATGCGGAGTTTAACGAATTATATGGATAGTACAGAATAATACAAAATCACGCAAATCAAAATTTTAACAAAAATTTATATATTCAAGTGCTGAAGACTTTAAATATTTTTTTTCTTATAAATCATGCCTTTCACATAACAGCTGAAGATAGGTATTTATTGAAAGGATTCCAATTATTAAAGTTTCCGAAAAAGCGTAGAATTATTTTTATATTTCCTTAACAAAATAAAATTCTTATGGAAAATCGTATCTTCTCTGAATGAATTTGAAATATGAAAGAAATGTAAAAAACACGTTTTAATTTTATTGTTGCAAATTCTTTAATTTAATTAATAATACTACCTGCCAATTGCGTATCAGAGATAGCAATAATGATAAAAAAAAACCTTTGCATAAATGAATTAAACAATCTTTAGTTGTTGATCTCAAAGATCTTGAAAATAAAGTAGCAAATTTATAAAAGCAACAATTTAAAAAAATTAACTAATAAATTGTATTTTTGTCTGACAATTTATGCACAATTCAACTACTCGTATAAAAGTATCAAACTACTGGTAGATGTTAATGCAATAATAATAAAGTCACTTACGATTTTTTTATATTTTATTCGCAGTGTTTTGATTTTTGATAAATAAACTGTTTTGTATTTTAACAAATTTGAATTTTGCCTTTAAGTAATGTGGCTTCAGAAGCGCTTTATAAAACGCTCATTAACATACATAGATTAGATATAAATTACAATTTTGTAATGCAAATGAGAAAAAAATTCTTTGCATAAATTTTGTTATAGTCGCTCGCTATAATATATTAAGATATTTGTAGAGAAAAACAAAGACAGAAGCAAAACTCATGATGAGGACAGATAACTGCAATCTGGCAGCAACATATTATGATTAAGTTGTGTGGTTGTAGTTAAATCATATTTTAGTACATAATAATATTATTGCTTATGCAACAAACCGTTTTATTTTCATAAAAAAAATAATTTCTAAATGTAACCATAATTATATCTTAAATATAAACATATTATCATGCAACAATCATAATATGTTTAAAAAATATTATTTAACTTAATTCAATATGAATCTACTTTCGATATTTTAAATTTTTTTACATCTTTATTTATATAATAGTTATAATTTTTTGACCTTTTTTTATTATTTTTTAGTAATTAATTTTAAGCACAAGGTCTTATTTAATAAAAAATTTTTTATTAAATAAGACCTTGTGCTTAAAATTAATTACTAAAAAACATCTTTATTTATGTATTATGATTTTATTATTATTTTAATAGTTTTTTAAACGATCTTTTTTCTTTAGTAAATATCTTTTTTCTTTTTTCCTGAAGAAGCTTTCCAAAGGAAAGCGAAATATTGAAAAGAAAAAAATATATAAAAAAGATCTAAAAAAAAGAAAAAAGATATTTATTATTATTTTAATTTTTAATTTAATTTAGTACCGTGTTAACCTAATGTTACAAAAAAGCCCTAAAGGCTGGAGCACATAGAATCCGTCATACGTTGTATTTTTCAACTGACAAGTAAGTTGAAATACACTTTTCTTATCAGCGTTGTCATAATTAATACGTCTCCGTCAACGTAAAGTGCGAAAGTTGGCCAACTTTTAACTTTTGACGTACGTTGAGTACTTTGACATTTTTCATTCGCTTATTCTTCTTGTTTTTATTTTTTTTTTGGCTCTATCGTAGTAAAATATTTTTAAAATAAATTATAAATAATAATAATAATAATAAATAATAGAATAAATACTATAAATTACCATTTATAGAAAGTCTAAGATGTCGTCTAACTCCATTTCAAATGTGCACTTTAATAAAACTTTGCTGCAAAAAAATATAAAATAAGAAAAACAAAAAACAGCTGATTTCTTATCCGTCAACAAAGTACTCATTGTGCCAACCTAATCCGTCGTTACTTTGACTTCAGTTGAATACGTCAAAGTATAACGCATGACAGATTCTATGTGCCCCGACCTTAAGCCATAGAAAAGTATACGAGCATACGTACCTAAAATAGCATTTTTATTTTGAATCTACTTTAGATTAAGCAAATTACATATAAAGGGTGTTTTTTTAAGCCCGATAGAACTTGAAATTGTAAAAAATAACAAAAAACACGTGACATTAACATTTGAAAATGATTTTGGGCATATGGGCACCGCGTCTGTTCTTGACGAAGCGCATTTGGACGTCCAATTTTGGGCCACTTCTTCGAGCACTGCTGGGCGTATGTCACGAATAACACGAACAATGCTGTCCTCCAAGGCGTAAATTGTTGCTGGTTTATCAGCATAAACCAGTGACTTCACGTAGCCCCACAGGAAATAGTCGAGTGGTGTCAAATCGCACGACCTTGGAGGCCAATTGACAGGTCCATTTCTCGAAATCAACTTATCGCCAAATTTTGATTTCAATAAGTCGATGGTTGCTATCGCTGTATGGCACATAGCGCCATCCTGTTGAAACCACATCTCGTGCGGATCAATGTCATCCATATTCTGAAACAAAAAATCATTGATCATGGTGCGGTAACGATCTCCATTGACCGTAACGCGAGCTTGAAGAAATAAGGTCCGATGATGCCACCAGCGTGAAAACCGCACCAAACGGTGCATTTTTCTGGATGTAATGGAGTCTGTAGGGTCTGTTGTGGATTGGTCTCACTCCATATGCGGCAATTTTGCTTATTAACAAACCCGTTAAGCCAAAAATGCGCCTCATCGCTAAACACAATTTTGCGATAAAACAACGGGTCAGTTGCCAACTGCTCTAGAGCCCAATCGGCGAAAGAACGACGCATATAATGGTCTCGTGGCTTCAATTCCTGCACCAGCTGGATCTTATACGGGTGTAGGCCGAGATCTTTGCGCAAAATTTTCCACGTAGTGGACGGACAGAGCCCCAATTCCTGCGACCGACGACGAATTGATAAATTTGGATCTTCTTCCACACTTTCGTTTACAGCGGCGATATTCTCTTCAGTACGCACATTCCTTCGACGTGTTGGTGTTATTGCATCCTCTAGAGAGTATGTGGTACGAAATCTATCGACAGTTCGACGAATGGCTTGTTCAGATGCACGATTATGTACACCATAAAAATGACGAAGTCGTCTATAAGTTGCGCGAATCGACGACTGATTTTCAAAGTAAATTTGGATAATTTCGTATTGTTGTTCAAGCGAGAGTCTATTCATGATGATTTGTCAGAGTATACTGAAACAAATAAAAAAAAATGTTTCATCAAAATTTCATTTTTTGTGTTACTTTTTACAATTTAAAGTTCTATATAATAGTTATAATTTTTTGACCTTTTTTTAATATTTTTTAGTAATTAATTTTAAGCACAAGGTCTTATTTAATAAAAAATTTTTTAAAAAACTTTATTTTTTATTATTTATTTTTATTATTTTATTATTTATTATTTTTTATTAAATAAGACTTTGTGCTTAAAACTAATTACTAAAAAATATTTAAAGTTCTATCTAGCTTAAAAAAACACCTTTTATTTATAATAATATAGAACTATTTTCCAAAAATTATAAAAGTTTTATACTTTAATAATAAAATTTTAACAAAGACTCATTTACCGTAACTCAACTATTTACTTAACTGGCAATTTGTTCACCACAGCTGGATAGTGATATAGCGAATATTTTAAATAATAAACATAACACATATTACATATTAATAATAAACTGATAATTTCAAATTTCAAATGTTAACGTTTTTTGGTTATTTTAATAGACATTAATGCAACATTTTTATTTATTTACCACAGACGGTCTTTAGTTGAATATAATGCACCCTAAATACAAAAAGGTCACAACTCAAAATTTTTCAAAACTGACTTTTTGCCATTATTTAATTCAGAGTACACATCGCTAACTACTGCAAAAATTTTTTTCACATCACGATCTTCTTTAACTGGAAAACTATAGTCAAATCTATTTTTGTGTTAAGTATGTTGCTTCTGCACGATGAACTAAACAGTTTTTTGTCTTTCCTAAAAATTTTAGTATATATTTTGAGTTGTGATCCTTTTGTATTTAAGTAAGTGATTGACCACTATCATTCAAAATACTTAAGAAGAGCGTCGAAAGTGTTCGCAATAATGAGAGTAAATATAATGATTATTATTAAATAAAACAAAAAATAGCTTTATTTGAACAAAATGATTAAACAAAATAAAAAATAAATAAATACAAATTATTAAATGTTAATTAATTTTAATTTCTTAGCTCCACTGTAATCAGTTGGTGTAACATGAACTTGAAAATATTGATGTGGATTGCACAGCTCAATTCTTTTCTTTTATTGATCGTTCTATTATGACTATTTTAAATTCGAAATAATTTCTTGTGTATTTAGGAAACAATTGATTTTGTATTTTGTTTTTTGTTTTGTTTTGTTGTTTTTTTTTTTTTGTATTATATTAAAAAGAACGCTATTCTTATCGGCTTTGATTTGAAAAAAATACAATTTCCATATTTTTATTTACAATTCCCATCATTATAAATTAAATTACCTGCTTTGCTTGTCAATCGGTTTTGGCATTTCTGAAAAGATAAAAGAAGACAAAAAGCGATAAAAAAGATGGTCAGTTAAACAAAAACAAAAGTGCAATAGTTTCTTTTTTTAATAAAATACAGTTACACCAATAACTATTTAAACGAGGCAAATATATCAAAGATTCTAGAAAATAGTCCGACTTTTTCGAAGTGCTTTTAATTTAAGTTTCCTTAAAGCTACAACAAAACGGGCCTTTTACAAGCAGTTCTTAAAAATAACAAATTTCAAAAAATGTATTTTGTAAAATTTACATTTTGATAAAAACAACCAAAACTAAGTTACATGTTAGCCGTTGAGTTAGTACAAAGTTTAATACTTTTGTTTTTTTGTTCACTTAGTAAATAACACAACAACTATACCACAATTTTCATTCTCTCATGTGCTGCTTTGAATAATAATCATGCCAAAACAATAACAACAATAATTGTTATTTATTTTTAAATAAAAAATAAAAATTTAAACAATCAACTACGACAATTCGTTCTTTGTGTGTCCCACAAGCCAGGCCTCAACTTTAAAGTGCTTAAAGGTAAACAAATATTGTATGTACCCGTATCTGGCGTATGAAAGTGTGCCTGATTGTGCCTGCCCTGAGTAAAATCATTATATTTATGAAGACAAAAACGTCAAGCGGCCTGCATCGGACAGTCAAAGTTTAAATACTAAATACTACGCAAATGTTTCAATACCAGTTACTGCGAATGGATTGATTTGTAAGTCTTCATTGACTTATTGTTAACCAAAGCCCATTGTAAAAGCACAATATTTACTGTTAGAAAACGTTCCTTCTTCAATTTCGATTGCTGCATACGAGTACACAGCAACATGACATTTCAGGCATATTAAATGACATTTATAAACGAAAATGGAGATAAATAATGGTAAATTAAAAGAAATAAAGAATATATTTAAAAATTAAACACCTAAAGTTAATTTTTATTTATTATTTTCTGATTTTTTGTTCGTACTTTGATTAAATTCGTATACAATTTTTCTCGCTTTTATGCCCAAATGTGTTTGTTTATTTGAATTATTGTTATGGATCTTAAGACTGGCTTTAAAGTAGTAAATATTAATGTTGAGTTTTATTTTATAGGTGCGGCTTTTATAGTGCAATTAAAATAAATAATTAAATATTTTTAATATAACTTGTAAATAATAACTGCAACTTTTTTTTTATTAACATTAACAATAATTAAAATCTTCCATGGATTTATCTTCGGATCATTCTCCAACCGTTATAACTATTTGCAACTCGCTTAGAAGACATTTGTTTTTTCCTGGTTTAAAACTGGCTGAGTTTTAAAAAATATCTCAGCAGCCATTGTTCGAAAAATATTTTGCTAGAAACACAGGAGAACGTGGAATATAGCCTTGCAACTTTTAGTGAAAATATTAAACAAGCAGCTCAGCTTGCAACAATGTCTCGTAGCGGAAAAACGAAGAGCTAGAAGAGATTGGCAACAACACATATCTCCCCTACAGAGGCAGAGACTTAGAGAATGCACAAAGCGGCTTAGAGTCTTACTAGCACTTGAGAAAACTGCATCTTTTGAGAAATATCTAGAGGGCCTCGATGCTACACCAAACTCCAATTATTCTTTATGGCGTGCCACAAAAAACCTTAAAAGACCCGTTGAGTACAAGCCACCTCTACGTAATATCAGTGGAGATTGGGCAAGAAGTGACGCTGAAAAAGGCAACTTATTTGCCAATTACTTGAAACATGTATTCACCCCACACATATGTACTGATGATGTTAATTTGCCGAGCGTAGTTGGATTACCCCCTCGAGCCGTGAATTTTAGGTTGCGTGAGGTACCAAAGTTAATTTCTGAAGTAAATCCGAAAAAAGCTCCTGGTATGGACGGCATAAGTAACAAAATGTTGAAGGAGCTTCCCAGTATTGCAGTCAGAATCATGCTATTCATTTTTAATGCCATTTTACGGCTTGAATACTATCCTATGATTCCAAAACCGGGTAAGGACCTGACCAAAACCGAGTCATATAGCCCCATAAGTCTATTACCAACTATTTCAAAGGTCTTCGAAAAGTTGCTTATGGATAAATTGTCTCCAATGCTAAGGGATAGTGGGTGTATCCCAGACCATCAATTTGGTTTTAGAAGTAGACATGGCACAATTGAGCAAACCCATAGATTGGTTCAGGTGATAAGAAGGACTTTTGAAGAGAAGAAGTATTGTTCCGCTATTTTTATTGATGTTTCTCAGGCTTTTGACAAAGTTTGGCATGAAGGTCTATTTCTGAAACTGACCGCTCACTTGCCTTGTAATATAAGCAACCTATTAAAAAGCTACATAATTGGACGGAAATTTTCTGTTGTTGAAGAAGGCTTTGTTAGTGTATCCAAACCAATTTCCTCAAGCGTACCACAAGGTAGCAATCTTGGACCAGTTTTATACTTGATATATACCTCCCATATGCCTGTAAGTGAAACTGTCCACACTTCTACGTTTGCTGATAATACAGCGTGTCTAAGTTCGCATGAAAACTCCCATCAAGCATCCATAAATCTTCAGCAACATATAACTCAGTTAGAGTTGTGGTTAAAATTATGGAGAATTAAAGTGAACGTTCAAAAGTACATTCATGTGACCTTCACCCTGCGAAGAGAAAATTGTTCACCCGTTCGAATCAATAATCACATTGTTCCTCACCATAGTTTTGTGAGATATCTTGGTATACATCTTGACCATCGCCTTATTTGGAAACATCATATTGAGTCAAAGCTAACACAAATGAAACTTAAGCTAACACAATTACATTGGCTCATTGGCAGGAACTCAAAACTTATCCTAGATTATAAGCTTCTAATTTACAAGACTATTTTAAAACCAATATGGTCTTATGGAATCCAACTTTGGGGCACTGCCTCAGCTTCAAATGTGGATAGAATCCAACGTATGCAAAATAAAATTTTACGGTTGATAATTTCCGCTCCATTGTACATCAGAAATTCAAACATACATTGTGATCAAATACGCAGGCAAATACTTAATGAAGCTTGAAGACCATCCTTACCCCCTTGCTCGCAATATCTTGAATTATAGTGGACATAGCCGATTAAAAAAAAGGGATACCGCAGCTTTAATCCTCAATGCTACAGATGACACATCTTAGAAATATTTGTTTTGTTTTTTTGTAATGTCAATTTTTTTTACCCAAAAGGTTAGTTCTGACATGGTCCGGACTAATGTAACTTTTTTTTAGAATTTAAGATTTTAAAACTTATTGTTAGTTCAGTTTCTGGAAGATACAATAAATAATTATTAAAAAAAAAAAAACAATAATTAATTTTGCTTTTTCTGGTTTCCACGTCTATTCGTCAAAAAATCAAAATTTTATTGAAATTTGCTAATTTGATATCCATCATCTATTAATATAATCGGATTTAAGTTATTTTACAAATAACACAAACTCTTGTTGAAAAAACAGCCCAAAGCAATGAATTATTGTGAATTGAAATTTTGAAATGCAACAAAAAAGTGTAATCAATTTTAATAACTTTTATGATAACTAACGAATTCAATACTACTCTATTGTTCTAGAGTAAAAGTTGCTCTTGTTGTTGTTGTTTTAAGGTGCATTAAGAAATTAAAGAAAACAAAAATGAAAACAAAAAATTAATTTTAAAAAATTAAAAAAAATAATTTATTACAGCAGATACAGACATACATACATACAAACATAAGTATTAGATTACACATTTGTGTGGGTACGTACTGTCAGATTTTATTAAGCATCCAACGATCTCTATGTACTCATATATGTATATAAATATATATATACCTACACATATACAGGCTTGTACATCGGAAAATTAAAATATGATAGGACTGAAGTGAACAACATCTTCAACGTAAACAAAACCTCATTTAAGGTCTTAAGCGATCGAAGACAGGCGGGTTTTTTCAATTTTTGAACTAAAATCAAAATAAAAGAACAACTACAACAACATCAACTTGAAAACCCAAACTGTTCTTTTGTGCTACAAAACAACAACTCTAACAAAAAAGTAAAACAAGAAACAAAAAAAAAAACGTAAAAAAAATCAAGTAGGAAGCGAGTGAGCAACAGAAAGAGAGTGAGAAAAGAAGAGATTATCAAGATGCTGTTTTAGTAGTTTGTTTTTTACTGGCTTTGTTGTATATAACAAAATTTTACACTAAAAATATTAACACACACACACATACACACTGGCAATCAGAACACACAGCCAAGTTTTCATGCATTTATGCCATGATCATGGCGAGACAAACTGGCGACGCCTGTGAATTTTTTATCGTTGTTGTTTTTGTTGTTGTTGTTTTTACTGTTTGGTTGTTTTACTATAAAACACAAAATCTGTATAATGGAGTTGCTAAAGTAACTTTTTAAATTTTTACTACATACAGACATAATATACTCGTATATGTTAAACTTTTGTTATTGTTGTTGTTGTTTCCTTTATTATTATGAGCATGAACAATTTAAAGAAAGGCACACAAGATATAAGAAATGATTTTTATTAGTTTAAGGAAAAAGTACCGTGAACTCTGTAATGATTTTTAACAACCCGATAGTGGAAATGCTACTTAAATTGAAAATGTACGCTTAACAATAAATCTGAAATTAACTGATTTAAATGGTACTTAAAAGTATGTCATAAAAGCCTAACAACGATTTAAATTACATCCTGAAAGTAAGTTTTAAAATTTAAAAACGGTGGCTTACAAAAAACTTGTTTAAAAGGTACATTTTTTCAAGGTACTTTTTGACAGAAAAACTTTCTCAAAATGTAAACATTACAGAAACACTTTTCTAAAAGATACTTTTTTGAGGCACTTAATTTTCCAAAGAAACTTTTGGCAGGCACTATTTTAAGGTACTCTACAAAATGTGTTTTTAATGCGATATCTTATGAGGTAAATGCAAACTTTTAACCGGTTATAATTTGCATGCGTTGAATTGCGGAGCATATTTCTAAAAAACGTATTTTAAAAATAAATGTATTTAAAACTTTGATTTTTCAGTTTTATGCAAACTTTTTTAACATTTAGCTGAAACGTTTTATAAAATTTTAAAAACGGTAAAAGAAGGTAAATGCTAAAGGCACTCTCGTAAAACGTTGTACAAAGTTTTTACGAGTGCTCTTTTAAGAAAGTAAATTCTTTTAAACACAGCTTTCAAAATATTCTCGCAAGGCGTACTTTTTATAAACAACTTCAGGTCAGATTTTTAAGATACATATGTATTTTGTTTAGAAAGTTTTAATTTAAAATGAATTTGGTTTCTTTTATAAAGAAAGAGTTTTAGTACCAGGCAAGATGCACTCCTTATACACGGTGTAATGTAAGTAACTTGAAAATAAGAATAGTCAACTAAGCATATGAGTATGTAGTTATTATACACAGCAAGAGCTCTTATGGAAAATGCTCAGCTACATATTTTTGGTACTTATTTTTTATTTTATGGGTTTCGTAACATGTGAAAAGAAATTAACCATTAAGAAACCGTTTCTACACATATAAAATTGCAAATAAAAACACAAGAAGTATTACAAAAGGTCTGGATTGTTGCGCATGCGTTTAAGATAGTACGCAGCACACGAGTATAACACATGTTGTTATTGGTTTCTTTGTTCTGCTTCAACACTCAAGGGCTCTACCAAATATCTTTGACTTTTTTTTTATTTTTAATTTTTATATTTTCGGATGCTGCAATAAAGCCTTTTAGGGATCGATTATTGCAACCATTGAATTTACTTTTTTTTAAGGTTACACCAAATTTTATCTGCAGCTTGAGTGCTGTTGCTGCTTTTGTTGTAAAATACTAGCACTCATGCTCGTAAAAATAATGTGGAACAAAGTATAGAGAGACCTTTCTGCAATTGATCTTGTCTTAAACAATACGATTTTGTATTTACGTGCTGAAAAATTCTTTATTTATGAGTAATGCACTTGTTTAAATAGCATTTTAAAATTATGTGGTCTGTTTCGTGTAGCCTTTCTTTTGGCATAACTTTGTATTTAATAAAGAGTTTGTTATTTTTACTGACTCACCTTAAATGAATGTGTTAAAGTAGGTAGCAACTTTGAAAGGTTTATTTTGTATTTTTTTTTTTTTTTTGTTTGATAAATAAAATTTGGTTACTGTTTATGTTTATATTTTAAAAAGCTGCTTATAACTCTATGTATTTATTGATTGTATAGAATTTAGCTTTTTGTCACATACATAAATTTTTTATGAATCATAAATATTTTATTAGAGTAAAAATCTATAAGGGCTTGTGGCGCACTGTAACATTAAATACTGTGAACATTGGTAACTATGCTGAACTAAGCAAAATTAAAAAATTTTTAGTATAAAAATGTTTTACAGTTTTGTAAAAACTGTAAATCGTAGATTTAGCTACCGGCATTGCATTTAAACGAGGGCTAACACTTAGCAAAAGGACCACAAAGTATTAAAATAATGAATATATAATGGTTATTGGAAATAACTTTTTTTTTTTTTTTTAACTCTCAAAATTATTTATTGTATCTTCTATACAAAGAACTAACAATAAGTTTTAAAATCTTAAATTCTAAAAAAAAGTTACATTAGTCCCGACCATGTCAGAACTAACCTTTTGGGTAAAAAAAAAATTGACATTAAAAAAAAAACAAACAAAACAAATGTTTCTAAGATGTGTCATCTGTAGCATTGAGGATTAAAGCTGCGGTATCTCTCTTTTTTAATCGTCTATGTCCACTATAATCCAAGATATTGCGAGCAAGGGGATTAGGATGGTCTTCGAGCTTCATCAAGTATTTGCCTGCGTATTTGATGATTTCTGTAGTCACCAGCGGTATGTCTAAGTCACAATGTATGTTTGAATTTCTGATGTACCATGGGGCGGAAGTTATCAACCGTAAAATTTTATTTTGCATACGTTGGATTCTATCCACGTTTGTAGCTGAGGCAGTGCCCCAAAGTTGGATTCCATAAGACCGTATTGGTTTCAGAATACTCTTGTAAATTAGAAGTTTGCAATCTAGGCCAAGTCTCGAGTTCCTGCCAATGAGCCAGTGTAATTGTGTTAGTTTAAGTTTCGTTTGTGTTAGCTTTGAGTCAATATGATGTTTCCATTTAAGGCGACGGTCAAGATGTATACCAAGATATCTCACATAAGTATGGTGAGGAACAATGTGATTATTGTTTCGAACGGGTGAACAATTATCTCTTCGCAGGGTGAAAGTCACATGAATGCACTTTTGAACGTTCACTTTAATTCTCCATAATTTTAACCACAACTCCAACTGAGTTATATGTTGCTGAAGATTTATTGAGGCTTGATAGGAGTTTTCGTGCGAACTTAGACACGCTGTATCATCAGCAAACGTAGGAAATAGAAGTCACTACAGACAGGGACCATAAATATTTTCTCATTGATTCGGAATAGTAGCTTTAGCATAATGCGCATCTCTGCGTCGATTTTTTTCGGAATCCAAAAAGTCAAGGCTATATAGGTGATAAGCATGGGAATTAAATTTACCTTTGGCCTACTAAAACACAACCATATGATACTCACTACAGTGTATTTAATTAAACAACCATACTATGATGGCACCTACTGAATCCGTTACAAGCATCTGCTCAGCAGGAAACGTTTCGTCGAATAAACGTAGTTTTCAACATAACCCTAAATTCTATGATGAATCGAGTATAGCAGACCAATATGGGAATAACATGGAGACTGTTCAATACACTTGCTGATTTCGACTGGTAATCCGTCTCGCTGGATTAACTTTTTAATGTGGGAGGACACTTCTGACATTTTCGCGAATTACTACTCCTAACTAGATCACTTTAATTTGAATGCTTGGTTTTGTAGCAAATGCCGGCAATATTTCATTTTTATGGTAGATACAATAGCCTTTGTTGGGGTGTGAGCCTCTAATAATTTGTTATATGATAAACTTTGAGACCATCAAAAATTAAAGTTGTAAGTCGCATCGCGTTTTTTTGTAAATTAATGTAAAAAATGTTGTAACTTTTCAGTTATTCAGTTTGATATTCAGTCAGCAGCGTACAGAATAGTATATTATGCTACATCTAATACTACTCACAGTTGGTTGCAGTTGGGTCCATGCTGACTGCTTCTAACATAGTGACATTTGCAGGTGTGCAACCACACTTTCTGTAACAACTCATTTAAATAAATTATTAAACAATTTGTATTAACGAAAAAATTCAAATTAAAAAACATGTTAATATTAATGTCTTGGTTTTATTATTTGTTTTCTATTCAATTAACATTTGGAAAACATAATGTAATGCATTCTATTGAAAAATTATTCAAAATAAACAATAATTTTAACCAAACAAATGAACATTTTAAGAGTTTTTTTTTGTTTGTTTATAAAGCAACAACAAGTGAAGCAATAAAAGGAATCACATTAAGATTGGTAAAATAAATAACGGGTTAAGCCATAGAGATGGAAATATTAATTAATTTGAAATATTTTTAGACAATCATGATAACTTCGATGTCGGTTAAAGAATTTTGGTTTCAGTTAACAATCAGATAACAAACTTTGGTTCTGTCTTGAATAGAATGCCAATATTAGCCAATTCATCGGGATGTGATATAAAGGACTTCTACTACCGTCAACTTTTTTAGCATGCAGTACATCTCTTTTGGAAAACCCTTTATAAAATACACAAAATAGAAACCATAAAATATACAAAATAAAGAAAAGATAATTAAAAACTTAGAACGTAAAGTTTCTTTCTTGCGTTTCTAAAGAATTCTGGAATAGTGTGTTTACACTGTATGATATTCATATAAAAGCATTTGTCTTAAATTTTACATAAATAATTCTGTTTTATAAATCAAATGAGTTTAATTATTCAGTTTTCTTCCAATTATTTTAATAAAAAAATTTTATAAAAAATTTTAAGAACTTCAAGAAAGTGTTAAAGTAAATCAATGCTTTTGATATGACGAAAGACAATATTCACTCAATTTAAGGTAATAACGCACTAGCTGAAATGTAAAAATATGTTACTAATGCCATAGAAGAATGTAGCGGTCCAACAGCAATTTTTAAGCAATTTTTTTTATTCTCTTTAGTATGTAAATTGAACTGCTATTTAACAAATATTTTCTTCTAGGAATTTAGAATTGAATAACCACCTTGAGCCTTACAAGGCCGTGTATTCCATTCCATTAGTCATAAATATAAATTGTTAAGAAAATTGTTAAACTTATTGACACAACGGTGAGAAAAAAAATTGCCGCCCTCAAATTAATATATCTAAGTGCATTTAATTTTTTTTAGGCAACTGTAAATTGTGTAGCTTTTGCTTTTTAACTTTTAATATGATTTTATTACAATATAAACATAAACAAAAAAACAAAAATATGAACGTACAACAACAATTTTAAAAAACAAAACATAAAATAAATGGGCCAAACCAAGCTGGGGGTCATTTCAAAGTACAATTAAAGTTTCTAAGACAAAATTTAAAAGTGGCAGATCAAATACAAGTATATACGGAAACACACATGCACACTTATTACAACAGACTGCTTACTGCATTCTACAAAATAGTCATAAAATTTCGAAAACTTTTTTGTTGAAAGTCTTTTTTACAATTTTATTTTAAGGTTTTGTTTCGTTTCAGCATTTTGATTGACAGTTGCGCTGTTGGAATGAATTTATCTAGTTTGTCTGTGGAGTAGTCTCTCTTTTGAAATGAAGAAAATAAAATTAAATTAAAGTTTCTATTGACATTCATTATTATTTTTATTATTGTACGAGTATGCACACATATTCATTCTGTAACATTACTAAAGAAAGAGTAGGCCTGAAATCTGAAAATTGTCTTCTCTGCGATTTGGTTTTTGTTTTTCTACAATTTTATTATTTTGTATGTTTAGGGAAAAAATTGAGGTCGTTCTTTATCTAAATGTAATAATAAAAAATATATATTATTTCATGGCATGGCAGCAGTAGTTGCCAGCAATATGTGGATGGATGCATATCATAAAAATTCAGAATTTGAGCTCTGGCACTTATAGTGTCTTTATGTCAAGTTTGTAATACGCTGCATTATTGCCTGTTCTTGTCTTTGCATTAATTTAATAGTTGCAATGGTGAAGTGTATAAAGATTTCACACATTTGCTGATGCAATGTTAAGCTATTCTTAATGCTAACCGACACGTTTCAGTATCTAGATATGTACTTAAAGAAAAACGTTTGATAAATTAGGTCAGGAGTAAATAAACAAGAGAAAAATTTTTAAAAGGAACTCTTGAAAAAAAGTGAAATTACATCTAGAGTTTTAAAATGGCGATTTAACAAATACAATTCTTTTTGTATAGATTGTAGAAAAATTTAATTAGAGTAAAATAGAATAGTTTAGACTTTAGCATTTTGAATAGTTTCGATTTCTAAAGAGAAAAAACAAAAACATGTCCACACAGAAACGTTGCAGTTCGTATTTGTAAAAAAAAAACGCTTCTAAACTACTTTAGTACCAATAATTTCTTTAGGAATAAAATAGAAACAACATATAAAGTGCCTTATTTTTTTAAAGGCATTTTATTTAATAACTTTTCAATTCTTCTTCTTTTTTTTTTTTTGTTTTGAACATTTCATTGTTCGAGATTTTATTCCATTCAAATTCAAGATCGATATCTAGAAAAAAAAAACATGTTGATTGTTAATAACAACCAACCAACTGTTTTACAAAATTTTGCGTTTAACAGAGAAGATAAAAAGATTGAGACAGGGATTATAATCTGGCAGTAATTATAAGCAGGTATAAAAATCATCAATCAATAAAATCAAGAAAAACATAAAAATTCATTATGAAAACTGGACCTTTTTGCATTAAGTAAATGAAAAAAAAACCAAAAAAAAACAAAAATAAAAATAAAATCATTTCAAGTGTCATTTTAAATTGGCATGAAAAAATGATGAACAACAAATTGATAAGTATCAGATAACAGCAAGTTTTTGTTTTTTATTTTTTTTTTTTTAATTTTCAGTAATCTCTTCCCTTTTGTTCATGATGAAATATTTTACAATCGTTTGTTTAGTTGGGCTAAGATGTGATAAAGTATTTGTTAAATTAGTCAGAAACTGCATTTTGTTTTCATATAAGAACAATATTTGTCATACATATGAAATAAATATTAAGATGATCAGAGTTTTTATTTTAAAGGGCAAAAAAAATGTTATATTGACCTACATTTGCTTTTTGTTTAATTTGAAAACAAAAGTATGACAAATATCAATTAAAAATGAAATAAATTCAGTTTCATTGGCAAATAATGTTTTCGGGCTAAAATGATGATAGTAACGTCCGGAGACCAGAAAATAACTTTGATTAATTAACAACATTAATTAAGTGACCTCAATAAAAACGAAAGTCCTCTCAGCATTCAGAACATTTTGCACAAAATATCATACGATATAACTGTTAATTTATAACACATTTTAATTTACAACAACCAAATTATGGCTTAAAAACACAAAAGCTTTAAGTCCGAACAACAAAAACTCCCATAAATCAATTATCTTTCCTTGGCCAAAAAATAAAATAAAAACAAAAACAATAAAATAAAGACAGAACTTGAAAGCAAAACAAAATATACAGAAAATGTTGTGATAATCCTTTAAAATATGTGGGTCATATTGACACATATTTAACAAACGGAAATTGCCAATGATCATATTACCCCTGGACTAAAACCAACAACAAAATCAGCTAAAAGTCAGAACATAAAATTGAAATATTTAAGACTGACCAAAGAAGTCCTTAACACGACCACATGTTGCTTAAGTTGTCATGGCGCGTAAAATGGGTGGGTTCCTTGTGAAAACAAGAACTATCTAAAATGACCTGGCTTGAACAAGACAAAAACAGAGAACAAAAAATATAAATATTCAAAAATATGTAGGTTTCTTGTACGTATTCTGTCAGTTATTTGTTGCTGTTTTGCTGATTTAAACCAAACAAAGACTTGCTGAATAAACATTTTTAAAGCCAGGTGTGATTACAAAGGTCAATTTTGTTATGTTCTTTTCTTGGTTTTAAGTACTAATTAATGAAAAGGTTTTTAATTCGGTAATCTTATGGTATTTTTTTACAATTTTTTATAAAGATAACATTTTGGCTGGCTTTGTCAATAAAAGAGTAATTTATTGCTGACATCAGTAAATTTCAAATGAATTTTTTTAAACAGTTTGTAAAATAGATAATAAAGTTACTGTCTGCGATAACTTTTAAATTTACTTGAATAAAAACTAGATTTTTGTATTTTAGATTTAGTATTTTTTATTTTATTAATAACTATTTATTTTGCTATTTGTTTGATTTTGCAAAATTAATGGCAATAAACCTAGATTTTTACGCTGGAAATTTATCTCAAACTTGGAGCAAAAGCCATGCTTTGTTGCCTACTGCGATTCAAAAAAAATCAATTCTTCTCTAGGAATACCCATTTCAATTTTAATATTATTTTTTACACTCGAAATTATTATCACCGAACACAGACTCTTTTTAAATTTGAGATATCCTGGAGATTATGTTGTCATGCCTTGAACGATTTAATACAGAAGGCCATATCAATGGAAATAACGTCATTATGGGGCCGCTCTTTAAAATATTCACTTTATTTAATTATTTGTGTTTTAGTGGCCAGAATAGTACTGGTTTTAAAGAAACTGCAAGTGCCTGCTCATTTTATGTAATAGACCTTTGAAAGAGACTCTGCAGCACGCTAAAAAAAAAAAAAATTCAAATGCAGTGCAATTTATAAAGCGTGTATTTTTCGTAAATTTACAAAAAGTACTTTACGTAATAAAAGTGTGTTTTTAATAATAAAATTACCGTTTTGTAATAAAATTATTAATTGTAAAATTGCTATTTTTTATTAAAAATTATATTAAATATTATTGAAAAAAGAAAAATAAAGTAATTAAATCAAAAATTAACCAACAAATATATTCTAGAAAAACAAAAAGTACTTTTTAGGAACTTTTAGGTACGTTTTTTGCTAAGTAAATTTTATTAAAATTGTTTTTGGAAATACTTATATATGATTTAATTCAGTAGACCGTGTCCGATGATCATACCCATTCCGTGTACTATAGCAAAGGAAGTAATGTTAATTTTATTTGGGTACGGTTTTCCGTCGACCCACGTCAAATTTGGTTTGTGAACAAACCGGTTTCGGCTGTTTGCCATCTTCAGTGTTCTTTTTGTACGAAAATAAAATTACCCAAATAAAATTAATTATAACCCCGTCGGAAAAGCCAAGCACATATCGAAGTAATGTTAGTTGAGCTTGAACCATCGGTGAATAAAATTTTCCATCCGAGATTTGATAGATCATCTGCAGTGTTATAGAAAATTTGCCTATAGAACTACAATGATTAAAAATTATAAATATATTGTATTTTCTCTATACTTTCTGCAACATACATACGTAAAAATTAATTTGTTTTGTGAACAATAGAAAAAGGGAGTGTGAAAATTCTAACCTTTTACAAATTTTATATGAACAAAATCAGCTTAAATTATCAGAATAATAGTGAAAGCAAAAATTGCGTTATAGTTTTCGTGTTGTTGTTGTTGTTATTATTATTGTTATTATTTTTTAAACGTGGGAATCAATTAAAGAAATTTTCATTTTGAAATTGTAGATCCTTTTCCCCATTTTAATTAACTATTCAGGCATCACCTGCAACTATTATAAAAGAATAATTGTTAGCTTGTGTGTGTTAGTGTGCGATCGTTAAATTTACGTTTAACGATCATGAACACGTAATTACAGGTTTTTGTAACACTTGCATAAACGTTACTTCAATCTATAATTGTTTTTTATTATCTACTTTCCTCTATGTTATCAACAAGTATAAAAATTTGAATGCGTTTACGCAGCTTTATTCCCCCATAATATTTAAGGCGACTTAAAGAAGAAAAACTGATTTAAAACTCATGAATACTAGTGTTGATCAAAGCACAAAACATTTGACAGCTGTTCTGCAGAATTAGTTGTTGTTGTTGTTGTTTTTCCACTTTCGTACCATTGACGCCGTCATTATTGTTGGAAAGTGATTGAGTGTATAAGAAGAAGGGGTTTCTATTCCTTAAATAGGTACGTGAGTATTTCTAATTTGATTTTGTTTTAGGATTTATATTCTTCATGGTATTTTTATGTTTTGCTTTTATTTTACTTTATATTTTTGTTCCATAAATGCATGTTCAATTTACTTACTTCTATACAGACAATATGTCATCGTTAGGTTTTGTATTGTGCAGTTTTATTTTATTTTTTTTGTTGTAATTGTCAGTCAATAGTTAAGTTTGTTGTTGTTGTAGAGTTTTTCATCGAAAACAAAAGAGTGGATTATTATTTAAAAGTGCGAGTGTCTACTTGTATATTTGCGTGCGTGGGAACTTTAAAAAGATTATTATGTTAAAATGCATATCGACGTTAACAAAGCACTGCAGCAATCAGTTGCCAATTCCAAGGCTTTGCATTGTTGTTGAGATTTTGCTTTGTTTCTTATGAAAGTGTATTAATGTTATGGTAAGATAAATATTAACTTAAAAATTCACCACAATAAAATCGGTTGAAATTACAACACAATAAAATTAGAATCGTAATACTACGTTAGTTTAGCTGTCGGTGCTAGAGATAAAAAACTAAGATACTTCTTTCATTATCATCTTGAAAAGTCTATGGTATTTTAACTACATTAGTTCCGTCTCGGACCTTTAAAGGGGTTCAACTTTCAGAATCTCCTGAAACCGTTTTTCAGGAGAAAAACGTGATAGAAATTTCAAGGATTTAGCAGTTGTTAATGTTCTAGTCACGCTTACAACAATAAGAGTATAGGAATAACTTAATACTCCTTCAGATAGTTTTACAGGATTGATGAGTTTTTGATATCAACTTTTTGTTGTGCCACTTTCGAAATAAGTTTAGTTCGAAGTTCTTTAAATGATTCTTTCATTAACTTTAGGTTGAAAAAGATTATCTCTTTTAGAGGCCTTTTAAACAAATTTATAAATTTCCATTACTTTTAATAGTTTGCTCTACCTAAAGATATTTGGTTTAATTTAGTAGTAAAATAGAATATTAAAAATATACGAAAACGTTTGTAAAAAAATGTTTACATGGCCGTAATGTTCGTTATTAACAACTTGTGCTACAAAGTTATTCTCACACTCTCCCTAAAATTTTCTTTAAGTCGGGGGAGTGCCATAAATGAAATTTTCTTTTTATAAACCTCACCTTAAGTCTAATCTTTAAGATTCGGCAATGAAGCGTTATAGTTGGCCAGGTCAATAGAAAACAAAATAAAAAACAACTTCACCTTTAAGATTGAAAACCTCAATTGCTGCCGTAGAGCGTAGTAATGACCAAACACACATTTGATTGTGATCAATTTTAAATTAAACAATTTAATTTTTGCACTTACATGCTTGGCCAGGCATGGCGAAAAACAAGAGGGGAAAATCTGAATTTTAATTTCATACGATGTAAGAACCCATGTTTTACTTCAATTTAATTTATTTATTTAATAGTGGACAAACTGAATAAACTTGTTAAAAATCTTGGAAATAAGTTTTCCTTTTATATATTTCTCACGCAAAATTTGTCGATTACAGACGCTGTATTCATTCAGCCAGCGCAATTGTAAATGAAACTACCAGAATTAAACTTTATTTTTAACAGAGACTTTAAACGCTTCATTGGGTTGCAATATTCTGTATGGTTAAGGTCTGCTGATTTTTCATTATTGTATTTAATACTCGCATAATGATCATGATTCAGAAGATTCTTAAAGAAGGAATTAATTTGTAAACTTTTTTTTTAAACAACAAATTGTATCAGATGCCACACTCGGTGGGAATTATGTCAATCATTTATAATAATTTCTTACGGATGAATTTTTTTTTGTTGCTTGCAACTGCGAAGATTTGCAAGCTCGATTCCAGCCAAACACGTGTTTAGCTTAATAAAGGGTAAGAGCTTTGGAATCACTTTTTAAATCGCAGAGAAAATTCTATGCGATCACAATTTGAAGTTTTGATTATTGGTTAAGAAGGTAAAAAATCAAACTATCATTTAAATTTCGAGTTCTGTTTATCTAAACTTTCATAACGCGCAGCTATTGTGTAGCTTTTTGTATAATCTGAAAAGCATTCATTAGTTCTGATAAATTAATGGGCAATTGTTATTTACAACTCTGTTATTAAATACTAAGAAAAGGTTTTAAAACAAAGATTTTTAATAATTTTAAACAATATTTTTGAATTTTATGCTCTTTGTAGTATTTATAACAACAGTAACTTACTAAGTCATTAAAAAAACAACAACAACAAAATAACTATATATATATTTTTTCGTTGAAGTGAAATCGTTATATTTTAAATGATTTTGACTATAAAAAAAAATACAAAAACTAAAATGATTCAAATGCAGTGCAGCTATTGGTCGGCCGAGAGGTTTGTCTTAAATTATGATTGTGCTTCAAATGTAAAACTATAAAATGTTTAAATAAGACATTGTAGACTTTAAAGTCTGCAAATTTTAAACTACCGAATCTATAATTGGAAGCGGCCAAGTGGAACTAATTTTTCTTCTACTCAACTTTTTTCTTTTTGAGTCTGCAGTTTTCATACATCATACATGTGCCAGCTTATTTCAGAGATTTATGGTAAATTTATTATTGTTGTGTTGTTGTTTTAAGCATTTGATTTTTTGTTATAAAGGCTTAAGTGAATTGACTTTTGTTCATTATATTAACACATTTGTTTCATGCACATCTACTGACAACGTTTAAAAAAAGCATTAATGAGTATAAAGAAGACTACATAACGAAGTTTCTTTTAGCTACAATAGATGTAATAAAAACTACTATATATTTATTTACAATAAAGTTACAAGAACAAAATACAACAAATGTTTAAACTGTAGATTCTTTAAGAAAAAACATTGTAATGTCACCATCACACTAATAAAAGTGAATTTTTAAGGTTAGCAGAGTTAGCTGAGTTGGCTTAGTTTTTATCACCCTGATTTTTACTTCAGGTTAGAAAAATACTTATGACACTTATGATACAATATGACAGCTAAAACTCAGTTTTCTCTCCTAGATTTTGAAGCGCCCTACGATTGGCTTTCTATGACAAATAAATTCACTTGCTCTATCATTGTAGTGCGACTTGCAGATGCATTAAAATTAATGCCTATAACAGCAGCAGCAATGACAATAAAAGCAGCAATAAATGCAGCAATGACTACAACAACAAAAACTAACTATTTTTTTTTCTCCTGTTTTCATTTACCATTGGGCATTTTTTCTGAATTTTTGTGTTTATTTTGTTTTGTAAAAAAAAACAAAATTAACCAGTCAGTCGATCACTCTGTTAGTAAGTCAAACTAAGTAAATATTATTTGATTTTGGGGCGGGGAGGTATGAGCAGAAGTGAAAAGACTTGTGAAATTTAATTTAATTTGCTTTAATGTATTTTTCTGCCATATTTAAAATTTAAATAAACCTGGTCAAATGATCATGATGATGGTATTGATCATAATGACGATTAGTATTTACGCAAGTAATTGACATAAAAGTTCTAAAATTTTTGTTTATTGATAAGCTGGTGCTAAGATAATTTAGTTATTAGGATTGTATATCAGTGCTCGACCATATTACGATTGGCTAATGCATTCTTTACTTGAATGTTTTAGCAGAAAAAACAATGTTTCAAAATGTGCATATGAAGGAGAATGTTAAGTACTTAATACTTTTGTGTTTAAGTGATAAAATAAATCTTTTAATTTTTTATTTTTTTTCATAAATATCAAATTATTTGACCTTGAGTAAATTTATGGGACACTTGAAATTATTCTGACAAAACAAATTTCAAGTACTTTTTTCCTTACACAAATATATATATATATATATATACATACAATATATTATTTAAATGTACAATTCAACAGCTTCACAAATGACGCCCTTAACTGTTAAACGATTAGGCGAAAAAAATATACAAACTCTGTTTAAAACATTTGTGTAACACGTGCTTTCCAAGAATAAAAATGCAACTGTAGAGGAATAACCAAGATTAATTGGGCTAGAGAAATTTTCTACTTTATTTTCTATTGTATAAGGGCCTTAAGGGGGGACGTCCCGTAGCTTGGACAGTGCACAAATTAAAGAACAAAAATATTTTTATAATTTTTCGTATTTTTAAATATCGTGTATAGTAATCAGGTTGCGAAAATAAATCGAATCTTAACGCTTGTTGTCCTTTTTTTGTGTTTTAAAGTAATTAAAAGAAAAATTTAAAACCATAAGAAGAAGAGCGCCATTTTGCATTGAATTGTTTTTGCTCGTGAGCACAAACTGTACATTAAAATAAACATACGCTGACAGAAGAGAAAAAACCATTTGCTAAGTGATTTGCTTACGATTATAAATAGATAATAGCATACCGGACAACCCAATAGTACGTCGATTTCCTGTTATTCATAAAGTGTATGTTTTGGCTTCCCTCATCAATACAGGATTGAAAATTTTAAGGTTAATGGCTTTGTTTAAACGTTTTCAAAACGTTTTACTCTGCTTTAAACACCCCGGCATTTTCATATGTTTACTGTAGTGTTTAACAGGTAAATAATTGATATACTGTGTACTTCCTCATTATGACAAGAAAACTAATTTAATTTTGGATTATTTGCTAGAGCTGAAAATCGCTGTTATCTTCTTGCCCATTTTAGGACTGTTAAACCCCAAAATGAATTATAGTGAGTTTATTTATTTGAAATTGAGAATTATTTTTCACTTTGAATATACACTATTTTTAGATTTATTTCTTAGTTCTAAACCACACTGCTATACCCAGCGATTTATAACAAACTTAATCGGACGACGTAGAATTAAATATTTCAATTCTGTTTTATTGTGGAAGGATCCACTTTCTGCAGATTTTAAATGTGTGAATTTTAAATCACTTTCTACTTAATAAAAGATGTGTTTTAACATTTGATGCATAACATGATAGTAATGATTAATATTTTGCATAGCTCTCTTATAAAATATGTTTCTAAAAAATTCTGTATTTGTCTTTATCTTATTGTTATGAAATAGCGTTATAATTAAAACCATATTACAGAACACATCTATTCTAAATGCAGTCTTCTCGTTTGGAAAATAACGTAGCTCGATGAAATGGAAACTTAAAAGGTATTCACTCTCTTGCTTAACAAACAACTTCATAATTGCATGTGCCTTACGTGCTCTTAAAGTGTGTCTAAGGGAAGGTAATAATAACATATTTCCACCATTTAAGAGAAACACTAGAGAATGAAAGCCCCTTAAGTGTTGATGTGCAGATCATCATCAATTGTATAATTATCTAGAGCAGCCAGCTCAAACAGACAGTCCCTTTATTTCTTTGTTGTACACAAACAAAACGAACAACTGAAGCAAAGAAGGTACAATTATCTGAAGGGCACAAAACCTTTTTAATTCCAGTTTTTTCTCACCTCTATAATTTGTAAGGATATTTTAAGGCTAAAATAGACATCTTGTAAGGCAGCCATTAACTTATACTCGTATTTTGTTCCTCAAACATATTCGTTTCATATCTTTCATTTACAAACAAAATATCAGTATTATATTTTTGTTATTTTTTTAAGGGCATCTTTAAGATTTCATAGATGCTTTATTACATACGATTTCGTATAAAAAGGAATGTTGCTGCAAGTACGCGTAAGTATCTGCTAAATAAGGGTTCATGTAATGACATGTTACACCTGTCATTCTGTTTTAGATTTTCTTTAAATTTTATTATTTATTTGGAATTGAATCTAGTAAAAGAGATGAAAAACTATACACTTGTTTATCGATCGTTTGTTTGATTACTAATTCTTTTTTGTTGTTGTTGTTTTTTTTTTGTTTATTTCATAGCAGAAATAATGTAATGGATTTTGAGTATCTTTTAGGAAAGTTTTTTGGATGAGGGTGATTCTTTTTTGTAGAGACAAGTTCTCGAAATATGATATTTTATAAATGATCAGGTGCTATTGCTGTTTGTTTGGTTTCAAAAGGGATGGGTTATTAAAAGTTAAATATTTATTTGGTAGAGTGAAAGGGTTCCTTTTTGGACCTATAAGTAAATATTAAAGGTTAAATAATGGCCTGAGTGACCCAAAGATATTTACATAGACAAATATTGAATAAAGAGTTCAGAATCAATAATAAACATAAGAGAAAAGAACTCGCATTGTAAAAACTAGTTTTGAGTTTTTAATCATTTCAGTTTTAGTACCCATTTAGTTTTCTGGTTTATTGTAAGCATACGAAGTATTCTTTACTATATGGGTATGATGTTAGGTCAACCCGCGTCAAGTTTGGTTTGTGAACATACCGGTTTCGGCTATATGCCATCTTCAGCATTTTTTTTTCTCAATACTCCATACTCTGATGCGGGTTGACGTAAAATCATACTCAAATAAATCAAACCCCGTCGGACAATATACGCACATATTCTTTACTATGTTTACTCTTTGATTTCTAATTAAGGTAGAACCTATGACGATTCCAAAGACTATAAAATTTAGACCAAAATTATAATTTTATTCCTATTATTATAGCAGGTGCGAAAGATTACCGCCTTATAATATTCACGTATCTGCCTAAAGCAGTTTAGAAAATTAGATTTAGATTAAATGAAAAGAGTATGCTTTCGGAGACACCCTTTTGCTGTAATCTTTATTTTATTACACATATTTTGGAGACTAGAAAAATATGTTTTCTGACACATTCAAGTGCCGGGCTATTACAGCTTTAGAAGCAGGTGCCTGTGAGAGGAGAACAGATTTTCGTGAATGATTACATATTTAAGAAAAAGTACCATTAAAGAAGCGACACATAATCACAAAAACATAGAGAGGGGTTAGTTAGTAAAAAATCCTTTTTAAAGTATTCATTTTAAAAAAGTAAGATCTTAAAAGTAATACTTTCGAAGATACTTATATATTGAACATTTTTAAATAAATATCTGTTATTCTTTTTAACGGTCGTTTTTAATTAATTTAACAATATATATTTTTTCAATATTTCGCTTTACTATTGAAAGCTTTTTCAGGAAAATTAAATTTAATAACAACAATTATTAACAAATTGAAAACATTTTTTTGAAAACATTTGACAAAAAACAAATTAAATAAGTTTCTTCATACATACAAACATACAAAAATTAAAATTTCAAATATTTAAACATACAAAAATAAGGAAACAGTAATTAAATAACAAATTCTCTCTTATACAATAAATATAACAAATTATGTGTCTTTTGAATTAAGTACCTATAGCTCTGCGCTAAATTGTCTATTTCTATTTTAAAATTTATTCTCCTTACATTTGGTACATTAACAATTTCGAACATTTCTAACATATAACGTCTCTTATGGTTTTTTCTATATCTAATATTGATGCTTCCTCAAACTTTCGATAATGATTATATTTCTTACATGTGAAGATAAGGATGTTTTCTGTGTTAAAATATTCCTATATTTTTGATCACATCTATGACCAGCTACTATATAAACTTTGTCACAGTTAACCTGGTCATTTCCTCCACATGGTATTCTGTATACTACATCAGATATTTCCATTTTTCCTATTTTATTCTTCATATTGCTAAATAATCTATTTAATGTGTTATATGTTTTGTGTGCAATTTTATATCTATCAGTGTCATATATTTTAGACTTTCTTAATCTTTCTGATATTCTAGGAACATAAGCTAATGATTTATAAATTCTTGGTTCTGTCATAGTATTTCCTAAATTATGCCTATGATTACCATATTGTCTAATTAATCGGTTAGTTAATTCTACTGGAAAATCACTGTCATGAAGTATATCTCTTATTGTGTCCTTATTCTTCAAATAAAATTCTCTATCACTTATAGTCATTATTCTGTCTATCATATTTTTCGCCGTGTTAATTATCATTTTTCCCGGATGTTTGGAATAAAAATTAATAATTCTTCCAGAAGATGTTGGTTTCTTATACAAATCAAACACTAACTTATTTCCCTATCTTATTATCAATATATCTAAATATGGAAGTTTAAATTCTAACTCTCTTTCAATCGTAAATTTAATATCCGGATGAAAACTATTCGATTCTGGCAAAATATCATCCACTGCATCTTCTGAAGTTATACAAAATAAATCATCCACATATTTTGTGATTATCTTCGGTTTAATATGCTTTTTACTAATACATGAATTTAGTAATTCCTCCATCACAATATCAGCTATAATTGGAGATACTGCAGAGCCCATAGGGAGGCCCTCCTTCTGTTGATATATCCTATTATCAAATTGAAAATACCTGTTGTCTTCAATGCAAAACTTAAGAATACGTAAAAATAATTCTTTTGTTTGGGTACGGTTTTCCGTCGACCCTCGTCAAATTTGGTTTGTGAACAAACCGGTTTCGGCTGTTTGCCATCTTCAGTGTTCCTTTCGTACTAGTTGCGTTCTATTGTCAGTTGTGTTTATATAGTTCGTGTCTCCCTCCATGTTATTGCGTTCGTCCCTTTCTGTCTTTTTTTGCCTGCATCTCTCTCTCCTTTTTTGTTTGTCTCTTTTTACCTAATTTGTCGCTCCCCTTCCTATTCGTCTTCTTTCCTAACTAAATTCCCCCACGATCATGCCCGTTGTCCGTTTCTGTTCATGCGTGAACCTATTGGGTTTTTTCCCCCCTCCCCCTCTATGTTACATAATAATCTGTAATTGTACGTTTATGATGCCCCCCATCGCCCCGGTCTTGCGCACCTGCGCAACGTCCCTGTGCTGGTGTAATGTTTGTCCCCCTGTAAAAATGTCCCAACGGTCCAAATACTGTGTCCGAAGCAGCGTCCATTTGTTCATTTATCACCCGTCCGTCGAAGGTTTTCTGTCCGTATATCCCCATGTCCCCCAATACATTTAGTCCCCTTCCCCTGTGCCGTGTGTGAAGCAGCCTAACCGTTGTCCCAATATGTCCCGGTGCACATCCGCCGTTAAATATATGGTTCGCGAAGTTTGATTCAGGAGTCGATTTTGGTTCCCGTAGTTCCCCGCCATAATCCCCAATGCGTTCCCTTGGCTTTATCTTTAAATTCCAATGAATTTCTAGTATTATATATTAATTGTCCTGTTATTACCTTAAGAATATTCGTTATATATTTGCACCGTCCGTAGGCCGGGGAATAAATGCAAGAGCAAATAGGCCTTAAGGGAAAATTCTGTTTATGGATCTTAGGTACTCCATATAGCTTTGGAGAATTTGATACATTAGTATTTGAAAATACCTCTTGTCTTCAATGCAAAACTAAAGAATACGTAAAAAGAACATTTACAGAAATACTTTTTATGAATGTGATACCTAAATTACCATTTCACAGAAATTATTGCAAAATACCTGCAACAGAAATTTATATTTTGACTATTATCTCTTACAAAAATTATTTTCAAGAACAGGCAATTAAACAGTTTCTGAAAATGTTTTCTAAATTACTACATAAAATAACACATGATGAAGTGCTTAAAAAACAAAATATTTTGAATATATTTTCAAAATATATTGAATTTTATTTTTTATATTATATTATTTTATTTATTATATTATTTTTAGTTTTATGGAAGTTTTGAATAGTTTATTCAATATAATTTAAGCATTTCATCGCTGATCTATAGGATTAATATTATTTTACGTACAATAAAACATTCAAGAAAATATAATTGAACCTAAGAATCGTCTGTCTATTTTTTTTTGTTTTTAGTAAAATAAAATAAATACGACAAAAGTATGAACAGAAATTTAAAAGTCATGGTAGAATTGTTAATATGTGTACTTTCCAGGTTGCCCTTCTGTGATTGTTGTGATAGTTTATGGCACAGATGTTTGATTTTTTATAGAAAAAGCAAAAAAAAAAAGGAACAAACGTTATTGTTGTACTTTAAAACGATTATTTGTCCCGCACAATAAACAAAACCAACAACAATAGCAATAACAATAACAAGCCTTAACTGTTTTGTACGGTGCCCTACCAGTTAATATTTAGTCGTACCTTCAACTTCGTTTCGAAGTTGAAGTTTTTTTATTTTTATTCCCTATTGCTGTCACACATCTTCATGACATCTTCAATGATGATGCCTCGTTTTCAGTTAACCACGACTTAAAATACCTATTTAATCCTAGAAAAAGAACTCAATGCACTCTTATACACCAACACATATCACTATGCTCGTACAAAAGAGTGTAAAAAGAGACACAACATCTAGAGGATGGTTTAGAATTTTTAAACTCCTGTTTTATAGGAACACGAATAAATAAATAAAAACAGCAAAAAAGCGTAAAAATAAAGGAAAGTGAGCTAAACGCGCTAGAGCTGCGAACGAAACTCAATACAAAATTGTTTCCAGAGCAAGATCTGTTCTTCTTTTTTATTTATTTGTTTTTTTTTTTATTATGTTTGCAATAGGAGCCAGTTGTAAGTATGCCTGCCTATACGATGACAGTGGTTTAATGCAACAATTTGACTGCAACTGCTTAAGACCGAAAACCCAAACCAAGGCAAGACCAAGCAATGAAGTTTAACAATAGAATGATTACAATGAACTTCTAGTAGTGATTTTTTTAACTTAATTTTTTCTTTTTCTTCTTCTTCGTCTTCTTCCTTCAGTCTTACTATTTTGCTAAAAACAACATCTATGACTACAACTGCAATAACAAAAAGTACGAGCAGAGTCAATGAACTTATCCTTCACGACTTTAAGAAAATAAAAGCAAAGAAGAAAAAACCTAATTATGACGATTGACTATTACTTCATGATGATGTTAATTGAACAAAAAACTAGGCAAATAAAGTAAAAGAAACAAGAAATTTAGTTTTTGTGGTTTGAAGTTATAAAAAAAAAATAAATAAATAAACAAATAAAACTTTACACAGAAATACACTGAAAATTGTACAATCACATGATCGGAATCAACTATCAACTATTTTACACAAAAATAGTCTTGTTGGCCAATTTATGTATTTTTTATCTCTAGCAGAACAGTGAATTTCATTTTGATTTTAAATTTTTTTGAAAAACTTGGACAAATTTTTAATTGTCTGTTATTGTGTTAAAATATTAAAATTAAACATTTCTAGTTGACTTAATCCTAAATATCCTCATAATTCTGATTGGAATATGGAAAGGGCCTAATATTACCTTTCATACAATCGACTCCTTAATTGAAAGCGAACGACCGTTAGCTTTAAAACCCTTCTTAGTCTGGTTTTTCAATTTCTTTCAGTGCATCTTCAAAGATTTTTTTTATTTTCGTTAAACATTAACAGGATGGTCGATCATTATGAAGTTTAAGTATTTTTTTTACTTCTACACGATCGTGATGTTTGCAACTGCATTCAAGACTGTAAACCATGCAAACACAACAATAAATGAAGAAGAGCCCTTTGAGGAACATTAAAACAAAATTTAAGATCGAGTGAGAGCTAGTGTGTATATATATATATGAGCGCATCTATAGGTATTAAATAAAAAGTTGAAGAACCTTTTATATTGATTTTTTTAAATTATTTTTTTTTAGCAGTGTCAATCTTTTGCTAGGGCAATCCTGGAGATGAAGGGGTTGCATTTAATGTATTATTTTTATGCATTACGATCATCATCATCATCATCATCATCATTATTATTGTCGTCATCATTTGCCATTAAAGCAAAAGCCCTGTTGATGTCAGTGTGATCTTTTTAGTACGATTTGAACTCTTAATGTTTAAGTGCATTTGCTGCTGCATCGAGAAGTTGCGCTTCTTTATGTTGCATGCATAAAATATAAAATTTTAATGCTTGATGTAGTAGAAACAAACAATCAACAAACAAAATCCATGAGTTGTTTGTTTGTTATTTGCTTAAGAACATGTACATACATAAAATATCAACTACAATAAGAACACAATATCAGTCAGGAAAACTGCATCTTCATGAGGGCAATTAGTTGACAACTTAAGTCACTGAGGATAACAACAACAACAGCAACATCAAATAAAATTAAAGAAAGAAAATAATAAAAATAAAAAAAAGACAAAAAACGACTATCAAATTACATCATTGTTTTTTATGCTGATTTTTTTCTTTCTTTCTTTAATTCGTTTAGTTGTATGTCTCTTCGAACGTTGCTTTCTTCAGCTTTTTGCTTAGACTATAAAATATAAATAATATTTTTTTTTCGCTTTTCCAGTATTATTGATTTAATGATTATGCATTAAAAACTTTAATAGTTGGGAAAGAAACGATTAGCTTTATTTACACTTAATTCCTAATTTATCTGTAAGTAATGGAAATATTTATGAGTAATAATAATTTTAAAATTTATTCGAAATATTAAGTGCCAAGAAACTGAAAAGCCTGAGCTTGTGACGGTTTAACAAAAAGTCTACTTTTTTGTCAATAAATTGGTAGAGATTTGTTATGCGACAACAGTCGGTTGTAATTTTTTTTTTTGACACTGGGAAAATTTAATCAAACGTATAGCTTTGTGTAATCATATTTTATAACTAAATTTTATGCAACAAGTACATCACAAACTTAGTGCAAATATTAAAAACATACAAAATATATTTAACTATACTACACTCGACCCATAGAACATACAAATACTTTTAGAAGCCCTTGGTACGAGGATACAATACAAAATATGGTACCATATACTCTGCAGTACCAAACTGTATAATAAATTTGAGAAATTGTTATTTATTTATTTGCATTTGTATAATCCATTAACTATTGTTTTATTGCCAAAAAAAAGTTCGTTCGATAGTACTACTACTACTACTTACTCGGTGTTCAAGTAGATGAGAATTATTACCAAGGTTCCAAAAAAATCTATAGAATTCGAGAAAAAGTCATTGCTGTAAGTCCACCCTAGATGCGATCACACAATTTAGCCTTCTATATCACAAATAAAAATAGCAACATATTTTGCGAAATCACCGCTTTCGATTTCTATCAGCTTTAACTTTATAAAACATTCAACAACATTGGGTGCTTATGGAAATTATCAAATTACAAACATTACAGTTAAATTCTGTCATAACGTTTGTGTTGTTTTTTACTTAAAAATTAGGAAATATCTTCATATAATCTCAGTGTCATCAAAAGCAAAGTTTAATGAATAAAAAATAATCAATCGGTCGTAATTAATTACTTTAAAAATGTAATAGCAAGGACTAGCAGCGTTGCCACATTCTTTAAAAAAATGAAGCGTTAAATCAACATAAATATTCTTGATGGTTTTTTCCAAATATCATTTTAAAATAGCAGGATATAGTCAGATCAAAAATACAGGAATAATACTAGTTCACAGAAAACAGTATTATCTTCACACTGTTCTAAAGTTAACCACTATCCTAACTTTGATTATTGATCAATTTTGAATTTAGAAAATAACTATAAACGTCGGTCTATGTGAGAAATATTACAAATAATTAAAGTGCCATCAACGAAAGAATAAATTTTTTAACAGATACGAAAAATGTTGCACAGAGTTATGGACATTTAGTGCACAAAATTCTGTGTCTGTTTTATCATTAAGATTTATGTTTTGTGAATGTATATATATATATATATATATATATATATATATATATAATACTATATAATACTATATATATATATATATAGTAGTAGTTTCTATTGTTTTTGTGTGTTTGGTTTTAGAGGAAAAAAATTCTTAATCACTTTGAATTTGTATATACTTTTCTTTTCCTGAAGATGCCACCCAATGGTGTGGAAAAATATTGACCATAAAAATAAAATTGATTTAATTTGTGTGTAAAGACCTTGTGCTTAAAAGAATCACTTATAAAATATCTATTTATCTTTAAACTTTTATGTTAAACTTCAACTTGAAATATAAAAGAAAAAAGAATTAAAGGACTTAAAAACGAAACTACAACAAAAACAAATATGTAAAATAATAAAAACTATAATATTTTAAAAATACAATATAACAAATAACAATAACAGTGTTGTCTGCTGCAACTTAACAACAATAGCAGCAGCAACAATACAATGCTCCAAGACATATAAGACCAGAGATGGATATGCTCTTTAACAGGCTTCTTAAGTTGCTTTCTTTTTTCAAATTGAGTTAAATTATATAATAAAATTTTTTTAATGTAACAAAAATGAAGTAAGAAATTTAATCAACTTTTAATTCTTTTATACTCTAACCCAGTGATGGGCGAACTTTTTGGTTGCCGGGCCAATAAATTAAAAAAATATCTTGCGGCGGGCCATTAAATTAAAAAAAAACATTAAAAAATTATGGGGTTGCTGTTCAATTAAAAGTTCGATTTAAGCTATATATTTATTAGTTATATTACGTAATATTTTCAAACAACATAAACATTTTATAAGATACGGTTTATTATGATTTTAAGATTTTCCAGATGTATGGGAAGCTTGGATCTGTTTCTGACTTGACATAATTTCCTCAAAATCTGGTCCCAGCTGGGAGGAAATTAAATAGTCTTTAGATATAGAATCCAGGGAAAGGAAAAGGTGCACAATAGAAAGTCTACGCATTCAACAAAACATTGACAATACTATGAATCTAAAAGACGACACAGACAACATAAACACAAACTACAGTGTTGCAATGGCCAACAATTAAACGTTCATAATAAATTTAAGTTGTGTTTGTTTTATTTAAATTTAATTGTTTTGTTTTTGTTAATTGTCAAAAAATATTTAAATGTGATTAATGGTATATTGTGAGTAATTTATTTTGGTGTATTAAAATTGTAATAAATTAAGATTTAATTTTTAAATAGACGAAGCCCTTGAGGAAGTCAACAAAAAATTGACGAAACGTTGGGCAAAAGTGAGATAAAAAACTGTTTTTTTATTGGCACAAATATATTAGGCCTGATTAGCTAAAGCTTATGAAATCAACAACACAAATAGACTCTCGTCTGACAATCGGTTTCTTATTGAATTTTTTCTGCATTTTATTACTGAAAAGGCCTGTTCACATAAATATGAGGAAGCAAACACTGCCATAATTTTCTGCGCATGATTAATTAGCTATGGAAATTCATCTTTTAGTAAGGATTTATAGAAATTAAGCTTATCTGTATTTAAAAATAGCTGTTTTAAATTATTATTACATTGCAATTCTATAATTTCCAATTGTAGATCAGATGGAACATTCTCAAGATTAACATTAAAAGGCATTGAAAAAATATCTAAACATGGTTGGATTTTTTTAAAGTCAGCAAATCTGGCCTCAAATTCTGAATACAGTTTTAATAAAGATTGTGAAAAGACTTTGAACTTCTCTTCACTTACAGGCCTCAAAGAATTAATTCTTCGAAAATGAGTCAAATAATTTTTTCCCAAACATTTAGAAAATATCAACAATTGAGTTTTAAAAGACCTTAAACTGCCCTAAGTTTCATCCATAAATTGATTTCTTCCCTGTAACTTCTTGTTCAGTTTATTATAGTGCTCGAGTAAATCCGTGAAAAAAGCAAACTCGATGCACCAATTCTTATCTTCCAATATTTCCCACTCATCCCAAATTTCAGTTTTGATTTTTAGAAAAACTTTAATTTCTTCAAGAAGACTCCAAAATCTCGAGAAGGCATGCCCACAACTCAGCCATATTTGATCTTTGTGTAATAAAGTACATCTGAAAATTCTGCATCAACTTCCGATAAAAAGTCTTAAAATTATCGAAGTCTTGGCTCGAATGGTATTAATTAGTTTTAAAATAATATTAAGTACGTGGTTAATATGCAAGGCAGCCTTGCAAAGAACATCTTGGTGGATTATACAATGTAAAAAAATTGTTTCGCTTTCAGGATTCTGACTTTTATAAACACCTGCAAACCCCGTATTTTTTCCCACAATGTTAGGTGCTCCATCAGTTGTTAAATTAATTAATTTGGAAATTGGGGCTTTAAGAGATTCCATCCCCTCACTAAATTCATCACAAATTATTTTTCCTGTCGTCTTTTCTTTCAATCATCTCAAACAAGCAAGTTCTTCGGTTATTACAAAGTTTTCATCGACTCCTCTGATAAAAATTAGAAGTTGGGCTGTATCACTCCTGTCAACACTCTCGTCTATAGTGACTGAAAAATACTTAAACTTTTTAAGACGTCCATCGAGTTGATTGGTTAAATTAGAAGAAATCGCTTCAATTCTTTTTGTAACCGTTTTACGTGTCAGCCCTATAGATTCGAAATCTTTTACCTTTTCTGGGCATAATACTTTTCCAATGCTAATTAACACATCCTTAATAAATTCTCCTTCAGAAAAAAGTTTGTTACTTTTTGCTATTTTATAGGCAACAATGTGACAAGCTAACGTGGAGAATAGCTGGACAATTCTTTGATTTATAAAAAACATTTGCTGACTAGATATTTTTCTTTTCAATTCCTCTGAATGAACTTTCTTCTCTTCATCATCAATATTTTATAGTACTTCGACCCAAGATGTTTTGAATTAAAGTGCCTAGCGAGATTATAATCCTTAAGTACAGCTACCGGTTCTTGGCAGATAAGACAAATAGGCTTTTGGTTACATTCCATAAAGAAGTGCTTCCATGTCCACTCTTCTTGAATCAATTTTTCTCTTTCTATTTTCGATTGACATTTATGGGGGTAAAAAACTTAGACTATTTTACTATTTCACTTATATTTACAATACACTTTATTATTTTAATTACACAAATAAAACTGTACGTTGGCAACTTTATAATTTTACTTCACAATTTATTCTTTACGTCACGAGATTTACAGTTTTAGTGATTGCTGATTAATCCATCTTTGGCCCTTTTATATTTGTTGCGCATGTTGTCTTGAATATTCAAGAATCTTCTAGATCTCACATATAACAGTTGTTGTTATGTTATACGTTCAGTTTTCTATATTAGTTGTTGGTGTTTTATGATGTTTATATTTCTTCTTGGAATATTGCATCAGAAAGTTGCTGTTCTCTTGTGTGTAGAGAACAGTTTGGACACAATACAATAGGTCTATATTAGTGGTTTTTGTTTCATGCTTTTTAAGTTTCTTCTTGGAATATTGTATAAGAAAGTTGTTGTTTTCTTGTGTGTACAATATTTCCCAGAAAACTACGCAGTTTGTACACAATATAATATGAAAACATCGCATTTTTTTGCTAAAATTGTCAATTTATATCTTTTTTAAAACATAAGGTAAATTTATTTATTGGGCATAACTTTTTAATAGGTGATTAATTTTTTTTTTAAAAACGCTCGGCGGGCCGGATTAAAACCTCACGCGGGCCGTAGTTCGCCCGCCCATCACTGCTCTAACCTAAACTAGCTAATAAACTCCGTTAGAGTTATCTAATGGATAACAGAAATTAATTTTTTAGTTTGAGATATTATGAGCTGGCAGTAATATCAAAAAACACAAATTAACCATCTCTGACTATACCTAACACACTATTTCATTTGCATTGTACCTCGTAATCGTAAATAAACATAAAGCAGCCTCACAATCATAATTTTAAACAAGTAGCGTAAAGATTCGTTACATATGCATACAGCTACTGGTTTTTATTTGAAATTTGTTATTCTTTTTACAACAATAACAATAACTATAAAAGAAACTATAAAAGAAGAAAAAAAATAAAAGAAAACTTAACAAACGAAAACATAAAAAATCTTTGCAAATGAAACGTTTTAAACGTTTATTTTTAAATAAATTTTCGTTTTTTTTTTATTAAACGAAAATCAAGTTCTTCAGTTTGTTAAAAATTTAACTGTTTAGAAATAAAATATATCTTTGCTTTGGGATATTCTTGCTTCTCGAATCTACTGCCTTTTTAAATCAACAGTGTTGTAAACTCTTAAAATTACTTGCAAGTTGTAACTCTTCAGAAGAATTTTCTCTTAATTTACAGGATGGGTTCTATTACTTTTCTTGATCACTTCTTGTACTCTTTCTATTTGTATTGTGCCTGCGGTCGCGTTTTGGTAGTAGTTGTGTTTGATTTATTTGTAGTTGTACGAGTATTTACCGCCAAATCACAAACTGGTTTAATTTATTTAACAAGTTGTATTTCTTGAGTTTTACAATCTGTGCTATTGTTATTGTTATTGTTGCTGTTGCTATTCTTATCGTTTCTTACTTTTTTACGTTTTTGTTTTGTTCGTCATATTCGGTTTGGGGTACAGTATCCCGCCAAAAAAAAATTATCATATAGAGCTCAAATTGTTTAAATTTAAAAGTTTATGTGACCAACTGTGCGTGTGTGTGTGTGTGTGTGCGCGCTCAAACGGGTATGACACCCAACCAGGATTGTGAAGAAATTAGAGAACAAGGAGTTGGTTGGGAATAATAAAATGGCAAAAGAGTTTTAATTAAAAGGTTTAGTTTAAACTTCCTTATACGCTTCTCTAAGCTACATTCTGTACTTGAGTTTAAGAAGCAAAATCTTATTCAAAAATAGGTGTGAATGAATTCCATTAGTAAATTATGGTTTTAAATTTAAATTTAGTCGACAGGTTTAATAAATACTTTCTTAATAGTTAATAGTTTTAAGGCAGAAAAAAAATTTAAAATAAAATATTTAAAAAAAATTTGTATATAATAGTTATAATTTTTAGACCTTTTTTAATATTTTTTAGTAATTAATTTTAAGCACTAGGTCTTGTTTGATAAAAAATTTTTTAAAAAACATTATTTTTTATTATAATTATATTATATTATAATAAAAATAATTATTATTTTTGTTTTTCCTGATGATGCCAACCAACGGTGTGGCGAAATATCGAAAATATACTAAAAAATTAAGTTTTTTAAAAAATTTTTTATCAAATAAGACCTAGTGCTTAAAATTAATTACTAAAAAATAAAAAAAATTTGTTAAAAATAAATGTTTCTTTTTTTTTTTAATAGAAATTAAAGCATTATTGTATTTAACGAGATCAATGAAACTTCTTAAATATATTATGTCAATAAACTTAATCAAATAGACAATTTATAAGCTAATTATTACAACATAAAAAAGTAATATTGTAATATTTTGATAGTTTATCAACAAGTTATAAATGCGACTCAATATACAAACAAACACAACGTGTAATTTAATATGGAATTTTATTAAAAAGTTCAATAGCCTAGACACAAAACAAGTTGTTATATGTGCTAACGACTAATTTGAAATAGTTCGAAAATCAAATCACGAAAAAACTAATTTACATTTAAATTCTCTTTCATGTAAATAGATTTAACAAACAGTGGGCGCACTATGAGTTACAGATAATTTTTTATTTAATTTGCAGCCGTCATAGCTAATAACTTAATTAACTTAATTTGTAACGAATATTGATTTCAGCAAATAAGTAGTAGAGAAGATTATAATAAAAAAAAAAAATAAATAAATAAAAAAAATAAATACCAAAATAATAATAATAATAATAATAATAATAATATTTGAGTGCATCTTTGTTGTTATTAAATGGCCAAGAGGCCAAATACAACACTCAAAAGCCAAAGGGGTCAACTAAATAAACAGCCAGTCACAGTTTACTCAAACATACCAAGCAAGCTATCGAAAAAGGCCTCTAAAGATATACATACACATACATATATAGACAATTAATTGTAGACATGCAACAATTCTCCAAGATAAGTGATAAAATATCACAACTAGGGAGCATAAAATATAAAATATAAAATTAAAAATACAAATGAAACCAATTCCAAACATTTTTAAACATGTTAAAAAGTTTTTATCGAGGAAAAGGGGACATTTGAAAAAAAAAAAACAAAAACAAAACAAAAAACGTGTATTGAAACTAAAAGGCGTATTTTATAAGAAACGAAACAAAATAAAACAAAAAATCACATTCGAATGTCATGAAAGAAACCCCCTAAAATAAAATTTAAAACAAATATTATATTAAATGCCAAAAACCAAAACCAAATAAAAACAAACTCAAATACTTGACGATCGTAAACTGCAGATGGGTATGAACGGAAAAAAAGTCATAATAACAAAGAAACACACACTTGTACGACAGAAGACAGAAAAGTGAGTAGAAAAAAAATGTATTTTTACATAAACTCCTTTCCATTTAGGACAATGAAAATGATCCTGAAGAAAATTATTAATAAAATATTAATAATTATATTTTAATTTAAAAAAAAAATGTTCCTAATTATATAAAAAACATGAGTATAGCCGTCTTTATATTCTACTGTGCCAAATTAAAACACTTAATTTAAAAACACTTTTAAAACTATCTTCGTACAAATGAACCAACAACCAATACTTAACTTCTGTTTGAAAAACGAACACAGGTGTTCAACTTAAAGATCAGCTTAATAAAACAAAGTCGTAGAACAAAAACAACAAGACAAAATAAGAGCAATAATATTATGATCATCATTATCTTGATTTGCTGTATGCTCATTCGTGTATGCTAAGAGTTTGTATGTAGACATGTTTGTTTGTATGGATATTTATGTTTTTACAAAAAAAATATTTAAAAATCCTCATAAAAGCACTAAAATGAAGTACGAAAAGATTCATAAATAAAATTTTCAGAAAACGTAAAACGAGTATGATTGACATTTTGATCTAAGCATAATTTCAATGCCCTACACTAAGAGCTGCTGATGTATCCCTCAGTATCAGGTGAAAATTTATATTTTTGAATTTTTATATGCAATTTTGCTATTTATGAGAGAATATAGACTTCATTTTCAATAGTCGAGCAACAATTGGGGCGCTGCTAAAATATTTAACCAATTTAATTTTGTTTTTTTTTTAAGACATAATGTTTTCCAACACTAGTCTTTTTTTCACGAATTGCTAGAAAGAAAAAGGCTTTTATATCTGACACCTCTCTCTAGCCGCTGAAATAAGTGAAAGTAGATGAATTTCCTTATATTTGAACAGCAGCAAGCAGACACTTTAAAGTTTTAAACAAAAATTAAAAAAAAAACATTATATTTAAAATTAAAGAGTGAAGCAATACCAGATTAGTCTAATTTAGAGGGACTTAAGTCTGTGTCTTTTTATTTTTAAATGTTTAAACGTTAATATTGTGCCTGAAATGCATACAGTTTCTATACTTAACTAAAGCTTGGTCTTCTTCTTAGGTTTTCGCCTTTAAACTAATTTAATTTGCAAAATGTAGAGCATTTTTAATGTGGCATTGAAAGTAAATAAACAGTTTCATAGATATTATTTCTATCCAGCCTTAATGTATCGGTAGAAGCCATAAAGAACTAATAAGAAGAAAACTGCTGGTTATAAATAATAGTCATATGTGTTTTATGATACTTGACGCTGTTGCAGCCTGCGTTAATTGCTTGGGATATTAAACTAAATATTTAGACTAATGTCTCACAAACAAAGTAAAAAAAAGCCAAGACTTTAAATTACCAAACAGAGCTAACAATATCACTATTAGGAAAACATAACTTCGAATTATGAAGCTCATAATAATGGTGATGGTCGTGATGTGTTTCTGTCTTGTTTGAAAATATTTTCTTCTTTCTAAAACTCTTCTCACTATCACTTATAATTGTTATAATGTTTTTGATGGAGTCAAAGACGAGTATGCATCAGCACTTACTAAAGCAATCAGCCAGGCAAAGTCAGCCTATCATTTCTTCAGTTCATTAGAGTGAAACTGTTAAACTGTACTCAGCATCATCATCATCATCATCTTGCTCATCGTCTAGTTTTTGGTTGCTTTTTAAAATTAACAAACAATAAACATTTTGTTTTTATTTAAATTTTTGTAATTTTTATAGTTTGTTGTCTACTACTTTTGAAAATGTCATGACGTTAAATGCTTAATTGGAAATTTATGGCAACGTTAAAAGTAAAATGGACGGAAAAACGTACTGTAAGTTACGTTGATTTGTGTAAATATCCCATTAAAATCTTTCGAAGCCATAGCTGCATTAAAACGTATTTCTTCTAAAACTTTTAATAGTCCAATTAAAAATTACATTTCGCAACGATAGAGAATTAGCTAATGAAGGAACTGAAATTTTTAAATTGCAAAGCAAGCATTTCAAATATTTTTTTTATATTTATTCTAATTATTATTCTTTTAAGGAGCTTCAAATGCTGAGTCAAACAAAACCAAGAATTTGGGGAAATCTGTTTATTAAAACCGTGTGTGACAATAATTTGTATAGACTTTCCTTAAATAAATAAATAAATATTTTTACTTAAATCTGATTAAATATTCGGTCCCAGATTTTAATTAAATTAGTCACGTTTTAGATTTGTGTACCTTCTAATATTTGTCCTGCAATTGCATAAAATTATTTAAATGGAACACAAAAGATTTTTTGCTAACTACATTAAACTGCGTTTTTTTTTCTTTTAAAAATTTCTTTTACTAAATTTGTAGCCTTAAAATTAATGTTCAATATGTTCCATTTCTTGCATGATCTTTCTGGTTGTTTTTTTTTGTTTCACCCACCAGTCTTGTGATCTGTGTTATTATTTTTCCATTAAAATTGACATCATACTATTCAAAAATTATTTTTATTAAAAGCCCATCCTATCATAATTCCCATCCTATATTTAGCGTTATTCACATAAAATTAAATAAAACTTTTGCATCTCCAAGGTTGCTGCTGCTTTGACTTTTTGAAGTCAATTAAACAATTGTTCAAAAATAATTATCTGTTATAAAATACAAAAATACAAAAAAAAACAAGAATAATCGAAACTAAGCAAAAAAAGAAACTGTCATGATAAAATAATTATTGACAGAATAGAAGACTGTTTTTAAAAGTCGTGCTTGATTTTCTTGTAATGACACGCCCTCTGGCAACACTCGGACAATTGTGAATTTTATTTTTATAAAAATAGCAACAACATATATAAAAATTAAGTACGAAACAGTACTGTAATAACAATAACAATTTTGCATATGAAACGGCACACCGAGAGCCATACGAAATAACAATCGAACATGATTAATGGCACTTAAGGCTCTGTCAAACATGAATAACAACAAAGTGACCACCACCACTTATACTGGAGGTGGTGCTTGGCTTAAGGCCTGACCAAAATAAACAATTCCCGCCTAAGAAAAGAACAATTTCCAGAAATAAACCTTAAAAAGAGACACTTAACATTGTAACAATCCATGGCTTTTCTTAAAGTTTATAAAAAAATTTAGACAAAAAATGTTAAACAAAAATTAAGTTAAATCTAAAATCAATTGTCATATCACGTGCGATGAAAAATTGTTATTCAACAATGGGAACAATAGTTATTACAGTAACTACAATGATTGCAACAACAAAAACAACAGCAACAAGGAATCACTTTTTAATAAATTTTCAAACATTATAAACTCATTTACTGCCTTTTGTGTGCTGAATTATACAATATTATCGGACAAGCTATAGTAAGGGGCAAAGGTTTTCGTACACTTAAATATTTGAGAAAATCATGCAAAGTGTTATATCTACTCCCCGATAAGTGTACACTACAGAAATATAACTTCAATACAAATGGAGGTAAGAAATTCAAAAAAAGCAAACGAAGTAATTTTTAAAATTAATAAGACAAAATCTAAATATAACTAAAGTTATTTAAACTTTTCTAAAAAAGAGTTCGAAATTTGCTACTAATTTACAATTTTAAATTAAGGCTTTTAACAGAGTCAAGAAAAAATTCTAAAGGTAGTTGGCTACAATTGCTAAAGTAAATATAAACCTGAAAGTATTGTATTAAATAAGTATTTAAATACGCACTTAAATCAAATTAAGAATCCCTTACCCAGATCCTTCTACGGAGGAATCGTAACTGAATTTCTCAATTTTTGTAAGGACTTACAATCAAAGTTATGGGTGATTCGGGCATCTTAAAGTAAATTTGTAGTCGCGGGCTTAACTAAGTACAATTTCGGAAATGTGGAGTTTTTAAAAATAACTTTAAAAATATCTTGAATTGAAACGAGAATTCAAACTAAAAACGCAACATAAACAATTTTGAACATTTTGAAAATATGTTGAATAACTTTTAAATGATTTGATTAATAAAAGAAGGAAACATTTCAAATTTTATCATATGAAGTAAAAAAATTTTTGAAAATTTTTAATTCTAATTTCTTTCTATAGAATCATTAGCGTGTATACAAACGGCATTGTATCAGTGTTAACTGCAGTATTTATTTAAACATGTGAAGTTATATGTGCAAGCATTAATTTCTTTAAAATCCAAATAAAATACAATGTTTGAAAATATATTCCAGCAACGAATCTTGAAAACTTGACCAATTACACGAGAAAAACAAAAAAAGACAAATGCTAACGTAAAATCAGACGGACGGAAGAGCAGAAAGACAATTGTATAATAAAAAGCATGAGTACAAGTACCATTGGAGTGATCATGATGACTGTTTGACCAAATGGTGAACATGCATGTTTGTAGGTATTATAGTGCACAATTTAGTTAAGAGCAGTGGGCATTTGGACGGACAATCAAAAAACCTATATAGATATATGTATAAAACATAACAATTACAAAAACAAAAAAAGTTAAGCAAAGCTTGAGCGCGTGCCTACACTTAAGGAGCGAGCTCTTAATGTTCAAGAAACATAAAAAAGGTAAAACAGTACAATAAGTTTTGTAATCGTAGTTGCATTGAAAACATTCAAAACCCATTTGTCTTGGCAATAAATGCACACAAGTAGTAAAATAAAACATTCAAAAGCGACATTGACAATGAGTAAAGCAGCAAGCATTGGCTACAACAAAGACAACAATTTAACAACAAAATGGTGCATAAAGCACAAAAAAGTTAAAAAAAAGCAAAGCTTTATCTAGTCTATAATAGGGATTGTAAATAAAAACTATAAGTATGAAATTGAAAAGAAAATCAACGAGGCTTTAAAATACAGTAGCTACCGAATGCGTAACATTAACAAGCAGCAGCAACAACAACAAAAACAACAGCAACAATAACATTAATATCAACAGCATTAGCATCCGTAGCACAGGCAGCATCTGCCACAAACACCATTCAACCAACATAATCAGCAGCCTCATCGTAGTCATCATCTCATCATAATCTCCAGCTGCATCGTAATTTTAAAAGAACAAAACAGAAAAAACATCAGCAACAAGTTGAAAAAAAAAATCAGACAAGACAAAATTAAACTTAAGATCTGCGGAGTGGGTTTTAAAGCATACAAGTACCTTGCGTTCATCCATCTACCATCTATCTATCTATCTATCTATGCTGTATAAGCTGCCTGCCTGCCTGCCTGCCATCAACCGTCCGCTGGTATCAACCAATAAAAGGAGGCGGATACTTGAACCTTAAAAAATCGCTGTAAAACTGCCAGTTGTATGTTTAACAAACTGGTTTGAACCTGCTTTTCAGAAAATAAGCTTTATGTTGTTTTTTTTTCATTTTTTTTCATTATTTTTAACTAAACAGATACGCATCCCAAGTGTTTAAACACAGAACAAAAAATAAAAAAAAATATATATGAAACTACAAACTAAACAACAAAAAATTACTTTTTAAATTTCAAAATCTTAAAGCAGCGATTCTTAATCACTAATAACTTTATAAAATATATACTCTCGTTTAGTTTGAACATTTTGGGAAACTCTGCTTGATTGAAAATTATTAAAACTTTAACAAAATCTAGTCATACCACTTTTTATTACGTCTTAAGCTTTAAAATCGAGTTTCCTCATTTTGCTGTATGTTACAACAAGCGTTCAGAAAAACGAGAAAAAAATGTTGCATGTTGCCTGGCTTAAGAATCAGCCACCAATTCGCCCTCTGCACACTTCTTCTCCTCATGATCCGTATTGTTGTTGTCTATTTGAAACAGTTTTTGTTTTTTAATATTTTTATTTTATATTTTATTGACAGCTCCAGTCAAAGTGTTCGTATTGTTTCATTTGTCGTAGCTGTTTAGTCTGTAGTTTGGTCAGAATGCAATACAAGAACAAAAAATTTAAAAAACAGCGGGTGTTGTTGGATTTTGCGCACGCGTATACAGTAGCAACTGCAGCATGATTGTTGCTGTTGCTTGAGTTGCCGGATTGAACTTTTAAAACAGAAATTATAACTTGAGCTTCTGTTGACTTAAGATTTAATAGTGTTAACTTTTACTCCTCTTTGCCTTGTCTGTACTTAAGTTTATTTTTCACTTTTTCTTTCTCCGACTCATTATTCATGGCTTTAGATAAGTTTTCAAATCAAACATGCTTGATTAAATATTATTTGTATTGGGCCGGTTTTAACAGTTTTTGGCGAATTTCTTAGAATATCTGATTAAAACTGATTGTCCAGTTTAGCTTTTTTAACTCTTTAGTAAATAAAATAGGTAGAGTGACAAAAGTAACACAACAGTGGCACATTTATGGTCTTTGTGGAGAGTAACTATTTAGACCTGTGCAACTGGGGGAAAAAGGGAGCCCAGTCCCCTGATGTCAGCAGGGAAACAACTGGAAGCTCCACGTTATTTCCACGGGAATCAGTAAGCCCCAGAGTTCCGTTATTTGTCTCTTTAGACATTTAACTGTTCTCTGGCTAAATATTGAGGTTGGCCCCTATATCGTGGTGGTTGTGGTTTCGCGGCCCCATAACAGACAGGTCAGTTTTTATATGGTGGCCGGGTTCATTTCACCTTTAATAACACCTACCAGTGAGCATGCTAGACATGTGTTCTGGACAGGAGTTGGATAGTCTCCAACTCTTCAGCAAGGAGTGATGATTTGCAGCCCTGCTCTGGAATCATTAAAGTTGCAACTAGACCTGTTGCTGGAATTAATCTTCGGCTTCCTAGGACAAGCATGACGTCCCTATTTGTGCATAGTGGTTCGACCACCATCTGATTAAGGCTCCATAGCCAGGCGCAGATGTAAATCAAATCACGTAGTAACTAAGACTTCGTTTTAGAATATTAACAGATTATAATTTTCGAAGGTATCCATACAAAAAGTAGGCTAAGGTAAACCTATTTATGCAATGTTTGTCGGTCTTTGAGAGAACACTTCAAGTTTTCACTGAAGGTGTTGTTTAATGGCGGGTGTAATAATAAAGAATAAAATAAAAATTATTTTTAAAATTTTATAAGAACTTATTATATATAATAGTTATAGTTTTTTGACCTTTTTAATATTTTTTAGTAGTTAATTATAAAGCACTAGGTCACTATTTAATAAAAAATGTTAAAAACTTTTATTTTTTATTATTTTGTTATTATTTTTTTTAATAAAAAATAAAAGTTTTTAAAATTTGTTATTAACTACTAAAAAATAAGAATTTATTTTTTAAATTCTGTTTAAATACAATGAGAGTTGCAGAGAGCATGTATTTGGCCTTTAGTCTGACAACGGAGTAGTGTGATAGTTGTCTTGTTTACTGCTTAATATCTAATGAGTTTATTCCCTCAACTTCGAAGAAAGGAGATCATTAAGCATCCTTGCTTTGAGGGGCTATATTTCCTTTAGATTATGTAGTAAAGATATTTGGTTATAACTGTCAATGCTTCGTAAAAAGTAAAAATGAGAGAAATATTTTTTGTTATTCAATTTATTTAAATTTTCATATTTTAAACTTAACAAAAATTATACGCAGCACAGTGTCATAGAAACAATATATTTTAGAAATAAATCAGGATATCTAAATGGAAGAAAAAGAGCAATTTAAAAAACTAAGAAAATTTTGATAAATTCGAAACCTTAAATTTTCAAATGAGAATAGTTCATTAACGATAGATGCTAGCTGTACAGTTTATACTTGGGCTTAAATGCCTGGTTAAGATTGATGAAGGAATTATGATAAGCGGTAAAATAATTTACATGCCCTTGCAATATTTTTAATCTCTATTGCAGGTGTGGAGAGCTGAAGCTCTTAGCTGGCTATTAAAGTCAGTCTTAATCCAACTAGCTACTAAGAAATTCCTGATTTTTTTCAAAACGAATATCTTGTTTCTACCCCATTATATATGTATGACTCCTTTGTAGCACATTTGCTTTTAAAAAAAAAAAATTAAAACTTTATTTTTGTAACAAATTTTAACTTTTTAATCTTATTAACAACGATATATTTAGGTTAATCAACGAACGAACCAAATGAACTACAGCTAAAATTTTCATGGTTCTAGATTGCTCCAGATTATTTTAAGTGCGAATTCCACAATATTTTAATTTTTTCAAGTATATAAGTGAATCTGGCTAGCTGATGTGACATTAGTTGGTGTAGCTACACAATTTTCCTGTTTTTTTCATAAAATTAAATAATTTTTTTTCGATTTCTATACGTATTTTAAGTTTAATTAGCTCTAACTGCTATTTCTCACGTTCAATGTAATAAAACTTTAACTGTTCAATAGAAAAAAAATATACTTACAATCTTTCTCTATGCTAACTCAAGAGAAATGGCTTTAAGGACGATTTTCAGCTTTGAGAAAATCGATCACCACCAACCATAGCTGACTAAAAACATTTCATCAAATGATTGGGGACCACATTTAAGAAGAAAAAGTGATGCACTCAATTTTCTGGAATATAAAAATAGCATCGATGTCTGGTATTATACGATATTTCATTTTGTGATTTTATTCACATCAGCTCACTCCAGCCTAAAAATGATATTAGTCCCGGATTTTAAGCAACAAAGCACGCATTTAGAGCCTTTGACATGACAATAATGAGCTGAAAAAGCACTTTGCCATTCGAGGTCTTGAAAGTGGATCAAACGAATAGTTAGCGAAGGCGATGAGATGTAATGGGTGTAAAAATAGTTTTAGCGTGATTTTTAATTTTTCAAAATAGAAACTAGATTTAGAATAGCATATTGATAATAATGTTAAGAATATTAAAGTAGGGAAAAGACATAAAGTGAATCGGAAATAACAATACCCTGAAAACTAAATGTCATGCCTTTTTTAACTTCTCTTTAACCAAATCACCAGCACGAGGGAGGTAATGTGTGCTTGTAAATTCAACAATAAGAATCCAAAACGATTGCCTGTTGCAAGCGTAAAGTAGCACAAGATTACCAAAAACCCCACAGCAAACTTGCTACAGCAGCAGCTAAAAAATCAAACTCTCATTGGCAAAAGGAAGCTAAACAAATGATAAATACTACGCAACATCATGATCAAGCAAACAACAGCAAAACATAAAACCATGAAACATGCAACAACGACACAAGTCAAACTTAACGAAGAGTTGAAAAACCGGGAAAACTGGAAAATAGTACAAAGCGCAAAATATCGATACTACTTATGGTAAAAACAGCAAACAAAACAAATAAACTGTACAGAAGGAACGTGCAGCCAATAACGTCTGATGCCGCGAATGGAGGCACATGTTTGTGCCTCAACTAAAACACGCAGCACAAGTAAATGGCAAGTGTGGTTTTTAAAAAGGCGTAGCTCTTAAGTAATGCCAATAAAAGAGTAGTGAAAACTAATAAATAATGAACAGTTGCAACATAAATTTGAGCTTAAATCATAGCATGCAACATAAATAATAACAACAACAATAATAGTGACAGTTGTAATATTGTTTTAAAAATCATATTTATTTATTTAAATACGCTCTTATCCATAATTAGTTAAGCTGCAGCAAATTTGCGCGCCAATTTACAGCCACATGAAAATATTGGCAATAAAAAAAGCACACTTCTGCACAGTGGGGGATTTGAATTTAAATTCTAATTTGAAGATAAAATTTTTATGTTATTAACACAATACTAAAAGAGTTAAAGTAAAATTAAAGTTTTTAAGTGAGTTTTTTTTTCGAAAATATTGAAAAGGAATTTGTTTAAGCCACAATCTGTCATATGTGTGCTAAACGTGTATGTCAGCACCTGCTATAAAACTTAGAATACTTTTCGTATGTTTACTGAGTGTCGTTTCGGTTGAAACATATTTTCATATTTCTATTCATATTTTAGTATTTTTTACTTGAATTGAAATATAAATATTTTTAAGTTTAAAATTTTTATATATTCTCTTGTGAAAAAAGCGGAAATTGAAGATCGAAATCTGTTTTAAATACTTAATTTTACTCCTTAATTAGATTTTTTTTTAAACATCACAAAAACTTAAATTTATTTTCAAATTAAGTTGAGTTTTTTTGTGATAACAAACTACACACTTAAGTCAGTTTAAATTTACTCTTTTTATGTTTAAGCCTCCCACTGTGCGTTAAGTAGTGCGATCAGCAAATACATACTCGTAAACGCAACTGACCAAACTAATAAAAGTCCAAACAAATGGACGATAAAAGTATTAAGTATTATTTGTTAGAAAGAAGATGCAAGTGAAGTATAAAAATTAATTTCAAAGTATCGGCCAGCACACTTTTAAGATACTCTCCTACTCTATTAAAAAATTTAAAACCACTAAACTCAATTCTCAATTAATACTCATGCATAAGAAATTATAATTTGTAGTTAACGATATTGGTTAATATCTACAAGGATAATCCGGCAACGCATACATACATATTACCAAACATCCGTTTATCCATGATTGAATTTTTATTTTTATACATTAAGGTTACGATTGCGTTAGTTTGGGAATAATGTTATGCAATTCGGTCAAAATGATGTAGAAAAATATGCATCGTACAGGAATACAGAACCAACAAGAATGGCGCTGGAACGCTACAAAGAACGACTGCAATGGTCACCTCGTGGTTAGCCAACGATGACAACAACGCTATCATACACTTCAAAAATATATGGTGAGCTATCGACATTTTTGTAAATGCGAAAATAAGGATCTTCAACACATGCAATAAGTTGATTAGGGTTTATGGTTCTGAAAACTGGCTCGTTAAGATTGAAATAAAAATTAAGTTGCAATTATTTATTAACCTTGAGCTGTGAAGCAAAGCAGATTTGGTTGTCAAAAATAATAGCGACTGACGAACTTTCGGCTAACAGGTCAAACTAAAAGTAATGTTAAAATAAAAGGCATGATGAGGTAGCGCATGCTTCTGTTATTATCTGTTACCCTCAAGAACCCGGCGAAGAAGCAGAATCGCTATTCCGCCAGTAAATAACGGCCATACAAAAATAAACTGGCATGGCAAAAACGCTAACTAGTATTCTTGTAATGGTTTTGGTAGTCTTGGCTGCCAATCTTCCAACATCAATTTTATTTATATGCTTTATAGGTTTTCGCACATACAGACAGTACATATCATAGAGTTTTTCTTAGCCACTGTTATTCTACAAACAAAGCAGAGGCACAAAAGTTAAATGAGAGTCTTTGCTAATGGCCATGTTCTATAAATATGTGTAACATTGTACTTATTGCAAAGATAAAAGAAGTCGAATAACTTAAATGGTGAAGGGTATTAAATAATATTCAACCAGGCCGTCCATTTGTTGTTTTTGGCTCAATAAATAATGTGGTGCTTGTCGTTTAAACTCCAATGAAGCAGAAGCTTAAAGTACAATAGTAAAAGCACCAGCAACAAGAAGAAAACATAATACTATACAACAAATGCAGAACTGGTTTGACCACATCATTGTATGCTCTATACAACGAAGTACTATTCCGTAGTATCTTTTGAACATAATAACTTTAGTATTTTGATATTGTTGTTTTATCACTGTCCTCTTAGAATCATATTTTTTTTTTTTTGAGTTGAAATATACTTGCAATATGTTAAGGAATAAGCATATGAACAATAACAACAATAACAACAAAAGCAACAAAACAGTACACCAACAACAAACTTAAAAAATTATATAAATATAAACCTAAAATCAAGTTGTAACATGTTCAAAATGTAAACACAGCTGCAGCTGATTGCGTTTTTTTCTTCAACTTGATTTTTTATTTTATTTATTTATTTATTTTTTTTTTTGTTGTTTAGCATACGATTACACACTCGATCATTTTTAAGTGTGATTGTAGTTGTAATTTGAAATATAACTTCTATAACGATAAACACAGAAAATAAACCTCAACAGCAACGTCATTTTAACTTGGCACTTTACTTGACTCGTTTAACGTTCACCGTTCGATCGTCCAACCGTTTGAACGTCCAACTAACCCACCTTTTTATAAAGTTTGTTCTAATCCAACCATTCGTTGAAAAGATACGAAACATAAACAAATTGCTGCTGAACTCAACTCAATATACGATTAAGCCACAACAGTACTACTTTTCTTATACAAAAACACGAAAAGCGAGTACCGTGTGAGAGTTAATGGATATCGTTGTGTATGTGATCAACGTATTTTTGTGTGTGCGCCTGACATCATGCATCCATCCATCCATCCATCCATCCATCCATCTATTCAAATGTAACCTAAACTTATCGAAATGAAAAACGGGTCATTGCCTTTATGGTTCGACAAGTACTATTTACTCGTTGCCTTAGTTATTGCAGTTGCAGTTGCATGAGCATGAGCATAAAAAATGTATATACACTCTTACACAATTACAAATGCCTAACTACACACCCATACTGTCGTAGTTGGCAGCAATAATAGTAGAGTTGTAAGGTTGTTTTTTTTTTTGTTTTTTTTTTTATACAAAACTTTTCGTTTACGGACTTCGATTGCATACATAAGCAGTTTAAGGTTTAATACACTTAGACCTAAATTAACCCAGTAAGATTAGTTTGATGCACACCCATACAATTATCTTACACTTTACTGTGTGCATACTTTTTAAATGATTCCACAAATCAGACTTACTTAAGAATAACAAAAGAGGAGAAGACAAATATAAAATTTTATAACTTTTGATTGTTTTCCTTTTTGTCAGTAAAGAATTTAACACTTTTTTAATGCACCAACGCGTGGAGTTCGCGGCAACAATGGAAAAACTTATGTTATATGGTGCCTTCCTTTGATGCAAAATATCCACGCCTATATCTTATGCTTATTATTACATCGGCTATTCTTAACCTAAAGATAAAAAGATAAAAGTATCTTTTTTAATCCCAAGAAGAATGATTTCAGTTAAGCTGTATTATTAAATTAAAACTGCTTTCAGCGTAAGCCGTGAATTTGGTGTGGTAAAGTGCAGACTTGTTTTGTTATATAGATCGGTATAGTAAATGTGGTATTCCTGCTTCATTCCATATTTTGCGCAATAAAAATTTGTATTTTTTTAAATGCACCGACTAGAAAAATACTCTACACAAAATTAATTAAATATTTTAATTAGCATATTTCACCTCTTCTAAAGGTCCTTTCAGTTGTTTGATAAACACGAAATCTAATGATTTCGAAGGTATTAATAAAATAGCCTAGGTGTTTGGTTACATGAAGAAAGCAATATACATATACATACATACAACGATTTCAATATATGTGTTCAAAAAATATTATTCCTAACTTTCAAAAAACTAACTGTCAAAGAAACCAAATTCTAAAACAAGGACCTTTAAAACAAGCAAAATTTTCTTTTAGAAATATATATTTTATTTTTTTCTTAATTGCCTTTTTAAAAAGACGCATTATAAAAATAACCTGTGCCGTGTCAAAAAGTACCTTTAAAAAAGTACTGTTTAATAATTTGTATACATTGGCCATCTTTCGATATTAATTAGGAAAACACCCCGTTCTCGGTTACTTTTAATCAAAGCTTATTATTTTAAGTTATATTTAAACAGGGTAGTTCATAAATTAATGCACAAATTATGCCATTAATTTTGAATGGAGGAGAGTACTAAAATGATACAGATTTAAGCAAATAATAAGTTAACAAATGAAACTGAAAAGATAAAGACAAGAAAGGGGAGTGGAGTCAGTCATTTATGCACTAGTAGTATGGATATTTATAGCAAAAGTAATATCTGTAAAAAAAAGGAAAAAAGAGAGCTGCTATTTTTTAGTCTAACATTTTGGTTCTTAAGATTTTTATTTTGTTGGTTTGATATGCAAGTGGCCTTCTTTATCCCACAATACACTGATAACGAATGCTTGTTTGCCTATATGCTTAATAAGTATAAATGTGATGATCAATTTGGTTACTTGGCTGGTTGGACGCATGGATATTTAACTGCATGGATGTACAAGTATAGATTAAGCTGGTTGAAGATGTTCATTTGGTTGAATACATGGATGGATGAGTACATAACTATGCTTGATTAAATGCTTGCTTTTTATTTATTATTATTATTGTTGTTGTTGTTGTTCCACAAGTATTGAAAGTATTATAAGTCTGCTGTTTCGTCTTTATGCTCATTTTAAGATTGATGATTGCTTTGGGAGTTTTTAATGTACGAGTAGTGGCTGCTTCCGCCAGTATTGTTGTTATAATGGTTTTATTCTTTTTTTTTGTTGTTGTTGTTGTAATACGTATTATATAGATTCAGTCACATTTAATTGATTGACATTTTCTTTATTTCTAAAGGCGATAAGAGAAAAACAAAAGTGTATTTTTCGTAAAATATTCAAATAAAATAAAATAAAACACACAGACGCAAACATACAGGCATGCAACCTCTTACGAACGCTAACATTTAAATGTGTGATGATCAATTCAACTCTTTGTAAAGTTTTAATAAGAAAGAACAACAATATTAGATAATTATGTTATAACTGTGTTAGTCTATTATAATTAATCATGAGTATTGGAAGAATTGCATAAATTTATTTGTACATAAATTGTATGTGATTGAAAAGCCCGAATGGAAAGAAGATATTGCATGTTAAAATGTTAAAATGAATTAGAGCTGGCAAGCTGTTGAAAAGCTTGTACTTATTTTATTAGACAACAAAATTGTTACTTTTGTCTTTAAGGATTTTTGAAGGTGCATTTTTGAAAGGTATATTTTTTAATAATCATATAATAAATTATACCTTATAACCAGAAGGTAGTTGTTAAAAGCTACATTATTTTAAAATATGAAAGTAGTTTAATTTTTGTTTAACGTTAAGAAGTTTTATTTTTTTAACAATATTTAAAGACGCCCTTTCTTTAGCTACTAAAATCCTTAATTTATGGTAGACGTTCAAGTTTCAACTTATCTGCTTATAAATATTTTAAATTACTTTCTATTGAATTAATGGACTCTTTGAAGAGTTCAATTTTAGAAAGTTTACATTCTAATCAACGAAATATAAAAACCAATTTTTTTTTAGTAAAATCTTTTAAAAAAGTACAATTTACTTGACTGCAACAACTGTGTTGTCAGTTGACATTGAATTTAAAATGACACATTTGAAATATCGAAATCATTTTCAAAACAAATCGCTGATCCCTATTAAGCAAACACAAACACCACAAAAAGTGTAAACATGCAACTGTAAAACCCCTCAAAAATATCTGAATGTAATCCACCAACCATCCACAAAAAAAAAAAATTAAAAAAAAACCTGTCAAATACAATTTTTAAACTAATGTCGCATGCCACACTTGAGTTATGAAGTGTGTAGAAAAAAGTTCTAAATATAATAGCGGTAACAAATTGTACGAGTGCAGTTTATGAATATGTAAACTCTAATACAGCATACTCGTATTAACAATTAAATACAACCAACAACAACCACAATAACAAAGTAGTGACAAAAAAATCTCTAGATTTTGATTGACAGAAAAGAGCAGAATTTAAACTGACACTTTTACAATATAAAAACTATCTTTTGTATGTACTCAAACTAGTACGTACATGCAACACATGCCGGCCTTAGTTGGTTGTCGTATAGTTAGTGGTGTGGTTAGTGTATTTTTATTCCGAGGGCTTAAATTGTAGCGAAGAGGGTTTAATTTTTTATTGTTTTACAGCAACTTTAATAAAGAAAAAAAGATCCAGCATCTAATGCTGTGGAGCATGCTATAAAAAACAACAAAACACTGCAGCAATTTTTACGTTTATAGGTTTATCTTCTTTCATGCACTAAGAGAAATCCGAGCTTATTTTTAAATAAACCTAGAAGAGGCTTTTATGCGAAAATAAAAAATGTCGGGAAATATTAAGAAAATTGGAAACTTATTTGAAAATTTGTGAGGGTAAAGCTTTTTTATGTTTTTATTTTAGAAAAAAAATTTGCAAACATTTTTTTTTTCAGTATGATTTCCTTAAATGATTTTCTAACATAAATAACGTACATTTAAAAATTCTATTCTCAGCTCGAATTGAATATTTCATATTCATATGTAAAGGAAAATAGGATTTGAAAACAAAAATATTTTTCCCCCCATTCATTATGAACACACATAAAAAAGTAATTCTGCTTAGTTTTTATTATGGGGGATCTTGTAACAAAAATAACAACAAATGTAAATAAAGACTAGCGAAAAAAAAAATATTAAAGTATGATGACAACATATGGTCCTGGTCTTGATTTCTTTTGCTTTTTTACAAAACCAAAAACAAAAAGACACAAACATTTTGTAATTTAACCTTTAAAAATAGATCGATTTTTAAGAATTGGGGGGAAAGAATGCACGTGCTAGTGTCATGGGAATTCCCCTTCCAAATATGAAATACGCAGGAGAAAACATTTTTAAAGGCAAAAATATATTACAACGTGTGCCTGCCTGCCTGCCTGCCAGCCAGATCCGATTGGGTTGTTAAATAGATAAAAATAAATGAAAATGTGGGAAAATATTGGGGAAAAATGACTGCGTTACTTAGTTGAGGAAAAAATTAGATCTCCTGCTGAGTTTTTTCTTATTTCCAAATAAACTAAAAAATTAAAATCAGAATTGTTGATTGTAATATTTTTTTCTGTCTTAAAATGCAAGTGTAAATTTTTATGCAAAAAAAAACTATTTATTAATTGCGCAAAATATTGGAACTGTAAAGTAAATATTTCCTTTACAACAAATTTTTGACGTTTTCAGAGTTTTTCGATTTTTTTTGGAAGTGAACTCGTTCACTGTTAATGGTCAAACTTTTAGCACATATTTTTAACAAAACGTAAATTAAAGTAATTGGACCAGAATGGTTACTGCTGCTTTGCTAAAATGGCATTAAAAATATTTGCTAGTGAAGTTACGTCTCCTTTTAAAGAAAACAGATGTTTTAATGAAAAAAATTGATTCTAAAGTTAATTTTGGCATATAACTGCAGCAATATGCCGCAATGTGGTACTTAACATAAGACAGCAATCGATTAAGGCCTTGTACCTTTTAAGAAGAAGTTAAATCTTTTTTCGCTTAAACTAGGGCCAGCTCTCTGCCAAAAGCAGATGTTGTCAAAGCCAACATTAAAATGATATTGGTGGATGTATTATTTCACAAGCTTATAAAATTTAGATGCTTTATGGGCCAATATTTTCTAAAACTAAATTGTGCTTTCTATGAGGCTGACTGAACAATATACGAGTTAAATTATAAGTAAAAAATAAGACCGATAAAATTCAAACATTTTTTATTTATCGTAAAGTCGTTATTAAAATTGGTAATTGCTTTTAATTAATAATGAACTCGTTCATCCTTCTTCTTCAAGGTTAAAAATATTATTTAAAAAACTTGACTTTTTTTTTATTTTAATTAAAAATTTTCTACATTACAAAAGTTTAATGCGCCACAATCAACGTATTATTAATAACGACAGCAACATCAGTTTCATGGTGCTATTAAGCGTATTTTACAACAATTAATTGCTTTAATTAACTTTATTTGATTTCTTGCGGCCGTAGCCTTTTTTTCTTAATTTTATGCAGTAATAATCTTTTGGATTAAAAATCAATTAAAATTGGCATCTTGAAAGAGTTTAATGATTGCAAAAAAAAAAAAAAAAATAATAAATTAAACAGTAATCAAAAAAGTAATAATCTGAAGAACAGTGGGTTGGAAGGGTGAAAGAAAGAAAAAGAATGCTGACAATGTAATTTGCCTTAAAAATTGCTGCGCACAAATTATTTAATAAAACATAAATTTTAAGCAGCATTTTACTTGCCAAAAAGATTGGATTTATCTCAGGGCAAATAACGCCTTTCAGTATTTGTACACTGAATAAACCTGTGATCGAAGATACACATTTATTTTTCCAATGTTTGAAAAAGATATCAATAATATGCCAAGAGAGTCAGGTGTTTGCTGAGTATCATCATCGGATTTGAACTCATCATTTATTTATATAAAAGTCATTCCTTCATTCCTTGGTTTAGCTGGAGTTTTCATTTTCCTGGAATCATGCCAAAGAGTTTATGCAGTTTTACTGCTTACGTTCACATTTATTTCGCTATTTGGTTTAAGTAACAGAAAATAATTACGTATCTAAAAAATTTTTCATTCTAATAGAATCCTCATAATTTAGTCTCAAATTGTTTTTAAAAATTTTATTAAATGCATTTCTAAAACATTTTTTAACCACTGTTCGCTAAGCCAAACTAATCATTTCTTAAACAAACAGAAACGTTTAATTTGTATCTAAAAACAGCTGCTGCTTTTTCAGGATCAGGCTTTTGCTTTTATTTAGTAATGTTGCTGTAAGAAAAACCAATAATGTCTTTAAATAACTTGTACATGCAACAAGAATTGCAACAATTAATAGTAATTTTATTAAAAATTAGATAATATGTCTGGAAGTCAGAAAGAACAAAAAAAAAAAATTAAAAAGAAGACACAAAGATGCATTATAAAATAGAAGAGAAAAAAATAAACTGCAAGTTGCATCTTGAGGTTTAAAACAAACGAGTTGTAGAAACATGTCAAAACATAACACAGACACAAAGCTGGATTGAATAATACAGACGATGACTTTTATTTTGCGGTCTTTGGCGCATGCGCTCCAACGATCCATAAAGATTAAATATATAAAATACCATGTGGCTTTTCTTGTCTTCAGTTCTTGTTTTATTTGCTTTGTTTTTGTTCTCTCCACATTGCGGTTGATTTATTTTTAAAAATATCTAGCGTTTAAAAGCAGATAAAGACAACAGCTAGGAAAAAGAAATGAAAATAACAAAAACGCGGTACAGTTTTCCCGCGAAAAATCTTAAGTATGACTTTCATTATTCAGGAGAAGAGGTCTGTCTATCAAGAACAAGAGAATTTCCTCTTGTAGTTCTTCAAGTTTTAGGTGGCTTTTTGCTTACATAATTTTATGTGAAAGCACGCTATGGCATCGAAAAATATATATTTATTTAGTTATTAGTAACACTGATTTATTTCACGGCAAAATTATTGGTTTTGAAAGAAGTTAAGATTTTAAATTTATTTATTATTAATCATACGACAGATTAGACGCTGGTTGTGAAACAGGACTATAAAATTGTTCTATAAAATGGTGTTTGGGTCCACGTCATTAAAAACTAGGTGTTCTTTATAGTAGTAGTCATCAAACAATAAACTGTTGTGTAAAATTAATTTTAGTATATATGAATCAGATAGATACGCCATACGGCACAAGAAGACAAAAGACAAAAAACGTTCCCGTTATTTAAACATTTTCGCATTTAAACTTTAACATTATTTTCATTCAGATCGCATCCATTTGTGGTTGATTTTTCAGTGAATCATACTACGAATTACAGGGAAATTTATATTTTTTTAGCAGAACAGTCCTTCAAGAGGTCTTTCCTATCATTTTCAGTGTAGAAAAATTCAAATCGAATGTCCACAAACACTACTCCCCATAACCTAATTTCCTAGTTCTGGCACAATCCATTGCATATGCATATGATAGGGCCATCCTTTGAGTGCTGGTCCGAGAAAAAAAGAAGTTTTTAAGATGCTGGAATATTTTGTTGTTGGCTTAGGCGGGACTCACTACTCACTAAAGCGTAGATTAGACATTCTACACATAACATGTGGTGACAGAATTATTACGCATAAATTATTTAAGAACATCGAAGTCATTACTAGAATTTAACTAGAGGAGAAAATTTTTAAATAGATCAAAAACTATATATAATTAAAATTCATTTAAAAGAAAGTTTCAAGAATTAAATATCTAGGTTATTTTGGTGTTACTTAAAGAAACCGAATTGCTGGAAGAAGCACGTCCTAAATTTTCAAAAAACAGGAAAAGTAAAACAGTTTAAAAAAAATAACAATTAATAATTAAAATAACAATTTAGAAGTTGTGACTATCACAGCACTCTGAGTGTGCAAACCTTGAAAGTATAAATGTGGAAAGTGGAAAACAAAGAATACATTTCCACTAAAAAACATAATACTACGAGATGTACAAAATACTCAAAATTTATTCAACAACGTGTATGCAGCTGTTAATGAAAATATGCTGAAATGCGTAAAATATTTATAACATTCTTTAACACAATGCATTAGCCACGTTATATGCAGACAAAAAGGTATACAAATTGAAAAGTATACAAAATAAAGTATATTAATCTCTTATGTAAAATTCGGTGGTTTTCAAATGGCCGATGTAAAATGGAATATTCCGTTTTAAAAATCGAGAAGCTGGTAAAATATTTTTTTATTTCAATAGGCGATTTGAGCAGATGTAATAATTCTTTTAAGAATATAAAAAGGAAAGTATATAAAAAGAAAGTATTTTTTATAAAAAAAAATAAAAGCGATAATGGAACTATTAACTGATTGATGAGTGCTTTCTTTAAATATCTAAAATCTTTTTTAACTATTTTTTGCTGCAGTTTTATTTGAGCGGTGCATGTAGGCAACACTAACAGTTACTCAGCGAAATAATACTTTACTATACAGCGCTCAACTTAAATTAATATAATAACATTTCTGAGTACCAAACTACAGGCTTTTGAATTATTAATAACTTTTGTAATAATAAAATAAAATAATAATAAAATTCAATTGGTTTAATCTCTCTACTAGGGACATTAATACGGGAACCTTGTTTCGGAGTTATTAGTAATAAGACTTTTAAATCTTTTGTAGCTCACACCTAGTTTCGTCTCACTCGACTGTCACATTATTTCACTTGCACCCATTTCCTTTAGTTGCTATCTTGCAAATTTCATCACAAAAGTGTTTCATAAAAAAATATCAGAATCAAAAAAGTTGCAGTAAAAACCAGGCTCGTTGCTCTGCTAGCATATATATATATATGTGTGTGTGTGTGTGTTTGTGTGTACTTGTGCAAATATATTTATTGGAATAATATATATGTGTATGTAAGTGCATAAGCATGTTAGAAATAGAGAGAGAAGTTCTTCTTCAATTTATGCACTATTTTCTTGCATTTTGTTTTATTTCTAGAAAAGAGATTCTAAAAATATACATTTTAATGGTTTAACTGACAGATGTTACAAAAAAGACAAGATGATATTTAAAAAGTGAACCGAACGTAAGGAAGGGGCCTTTCCTTTTCCAGCAATACAATTTTTTATAAGTTTTAAGTCTTTAACAATTCTAAATAAAGTATGAAAAAAATTTTTTTAATTTATCGAAATTTTAATTTAAAACTTCATAAAACTTGACACCTGTTGGTAAGTTTTGTGTTTTTTCATGCTCATTCTTGCTTTTATATCTCTTGGTTGAAATTTATTACGTAAATTTATTTATTTTGTTTATTTTAATCATTTTAAAACAACAAAATAAATTACTTGAGTTCTCTGAAAATTACAAAAAGCGAGTTAAATTTTCTTTATTTTTTGTTGGTAAAAAAAACATAAACACCTACGTCACGTTTAAAGTAGCAGCAGTTAAAATATACTTAACATACGTTTTTTTTTTATTTTGTTGATAGATTTGCCAATTTTGATAACAAAAACGTTAAGTTCAAATAAAAAACTGCTTTTGGTGCTTTGAACGACAACAAAGCAACGTTTGTACGTTAAACTACAACAGGTTGTTTAACCAAATAACCAAGAATATTCATGCGAAGGTGGTATGTTTACCACACATGCACATATACAGATATATATTTTTTGATTCAGGCACATATAATTTAAACTCTATTTAAGATTTTAAGGCGTTAGATAAATAAACCATTAGAAAGATTTTTTGCATGTGGTCCAAATCTTACAAAGCCCAGCTAGAGATATGTAGTGGTTGTATGTGGTCTTTACAATTAATAGCTTAAACCTGTTACAATTAAATTAATTATCCTGTTGCTTAAAGTTTTTTGCTCGCGCTCGTACCGCAATCTTAAGCAATTAAATGTAAATTTTAAAAATTTAAATTAATAAGTATAAACAAAAAATATAAACAAACAAGCCAGCTATATCTTACTATTGTCCTGATATAAAAAAAGCAAAGAAAACATAAACGTTAGAATTATTTTTAATTTATTTTGAGAATTAAAAAAAAAAAACACTACAAATAAATTTTTATAATTTTCATATTGTTCGCTAAAGTAAAAAACAAAATAAAATAACGTAACGTCAAAACAAATTATCTACTTGCGCCGAGTGGGCTTGGATTTATGTATACTAATTTTGTGGAACGTGTAAATACAAAAAAGTAAAATAAATAAATACGAGTAGATGTAAAATAAATAAAATTAATACGTGCTAATTTTTGACAGTTAATGTTTGAGCCGCTGAAATTTAAAATCTACTGACAGAGTCAGAAAACTTTATTCATAAAATTCGATACGTGTTATTTTATTTATTTTTTTTTTTTTATTATTAATTTAATTCGTAAGTAGAGCTAAGTTCGGATTAAAAATTGCGGGGTACCAAAATCATTTTGCAGGTATAAGCTTGTCATATGCTTCCATAATTATGATTTAAATGATCAGCTACGGCGTTGGCCTGAATTGATACTTAGATTTTTTATGCACCCAGATTTCACTTAACAATAACAAATAAAATAAAACAATGACCACGAAAATAATAAACGGTTCGAAGGAAAGAAACTAAATCGATTATTATCTCGACACGAGATATAAAACGTTTGAAAAACGTCAAACAACATGAATTGTACGGCAAAGAATTTTTTTATTTTTTGTGCTAAAAATTAACTCAATTATTTGTTGCACTCCAACTTGCAATTAAGTAATGACGTTAAAGGATAACAGAAAAAAAATTGAATTAAAAAAAATATAAATTAATTGTATACTTTGTATTGTATAAAAAATTGATACGTTAATAAAGTATACAAACGTTTTATCGCCTACTATTTGCATATAAAATATGCAGAAAGATATCCGTATTTTTCAAATATCTGTTAAAATGGGTCTGATATAAGTTTCAAAAACATTTAGTTTCTAGGAGGAATTACTTTAAAATTAATTTAAATTTTTGTAGCTAAAAAATAAGCATTTTTAATTCTAAATTTTATTTTTAAAATAGCAATTTGCCTTCACCGTTGCGCACAGTATCATCTGGAAATAATAAATATTTATTTTAAAGAGGAATAATAAGTTTATGGTTTGGAAAAATAAAAGACTGCTAAAGCTTTAAATTGTAAATTAAAATATTAAAAAATTCAAGATACCTTCGACATAAAAAACATATATGTTCATATGCATATTTAAATAATGCATTAAACCAATTTTTAGTTGTAAGATTTGGTTACTGCCCTTTCATGAAAATTACTCCTTTTTTGTTATTTTTCACGTTTAACTTTGCTGTAATTATTGCCATAACAAATAACTTTATTTATTGTTCTAGATTCAGAGGATTTTTAAGTACGAATACGAGGAGAAGTCAATTTAGTGTAGACCTTTAGGATTGTGACTATAAAATCATTCTAGAGAAATAATGCCCTTTAGTGATTTTGATGTAGAAAATACACAATTAAAGCAAAAATTGTAGTCACGTTCAAAATAAAATCCTTAAAAATTTTTTATTTAAAAATACATTCGTAAAAAGCCAGGTGCCGAAGTAAATTTATCTTATAAATAAAAATATAATTTGAACAATTTTTGACTCTTTAATTTAAGTCAAGGATGCAGACTTACAGCAGCAGCTATACCTGATGAAAAAAATACTTCAATTATTAAATCAAATAATTAAACTAACGATTTATTATCATGACTCCATTGGAAATTTAAAAGCAATCGTTTCAATCTCTGTAATTTTTAATTTCAAATTTTTTTTAAGACACTGGAATTATTGGCACACAATAAGGCTTAATTTTTTTTTGTTTATTTTCATTTTGACACATTTACTGGTCTTAGAGTTGAAAAATCACTTTGGGTTTTGGTCTACTCTGTGACAGTTACAATTTGTTCATATTAAACGTGTATAAGTTTTTAATAAAATTTATAAATTATTTATATTTTTTTTTCTACTTTAGTTGTTTGCGTTTGAATAAATTAAAGTATTTATTTTTTATGTACGAGTAGTTAGTTGGGTTAATAGCAGCCATTATTTTCATATAAATCATATTATAAATGTTCAGTAGTTAAGAGTACAAATTCAATTCTACGCAATTCCATTCTATTCAATGCAATTCATTTTGATTGATAGAAGCTGTTATAATTTATTGCATTTGCAAAAGCACACAATAGCTCACACACACACAGAATAACTTTTATAGAAGAGTTTAATATTTATTTAGTATAATTTTCTAATCAATATTCCAAACGCATATTGTGTTTGTTTACATACACAAGTATAAAGAAATATGACTAAAGTGAGTTTTCGTACTGTTCATCAAAACTTTTACTTAGAATTTTTTTTATTTAGTCGGTTAAAAGTTGCAAATAAAACGATTTAAAAGTTAATGCTACGCTGTCACTAAACTGTTCATTAAATTGTTCGCTTTTGTTTTATATGAACAATTAATTTTACAAATTTTGAAAAAAAAATGTTTAAAAAAATTCGTCTTAAATCCTGTTAGAATAAAAGCTGCTTAGTTCAAAACTATAACACTGATGTTTATGTTTTAAACTTTGTTAGACTTAAATGCCCGTAATAAACAGGCGGGACTGTATTTTGCTTTTCCCTAGAAATATTTATAAGGAATATCATGGCGAAAAGTAATATTACGTTTGCCGTTTGTCTTTCAAATTGAGAAATACTTTGTTCGAGGTTTTAAAAAGCCTTCATTTCGATTAAAATAGTTTTCATAAGATATAAGTTGCATCTCCATACCTAACGATCTGATGTATTTCTGTATGAGAGAAATTACCACGCTAAATGGACACAAAAGTTTTTTTCTGGGGGACCTACATAGACACAGAGGAAAATCCGGTATATTAAAACCGAAATTGATACCATCCGTTGTCAAGAGTGAGCCAGGAACGTTTGTACTCAATTGGACAACGGTGGTGTTAAAATTTAAGAACAAAGAAGATTCTTATTTTGACAACAACTGTTCTCATTTTGACAACGCATCGTTCTTATTTTGAAAACGAGGTGTTCTTATTTTGGCAACAAATATTCTCAATTCTTAAAAATAGCCCACTATTATTAAAATAAGAAATTATACATTAAAAGTTTCACAATTATTTATGGCATATACATGAAATGGACAACCTATGATATCAATAATTGGTGTTATATAAAGATTTTTATTTAATGAATCAACTTCATATGACTAAAAATAATGGTCAAAGTTTCTTATAATAATGAAATAACATACTTTTTTTTTTTTTAAAGTAAAGTAGCACTTCAGGCAACAATGCCTATTTAGTCAAGCACCGTGCTACGTTCTTTAAGAAAGGGATAGAGAAGAGATGAAACAGGTGATGAAAGCAGAAGTATAGTCGGAAATTAACTACCGTATAAAGACAGCACAGCGATCAGTGACTATGCCTTCATCGCTGTGCAGCTCCACCGACAGTCAATTTTTTATTTTTGTAGTGAAAAAACCAAGGTCTTCGTTGGGAATCGAACCCACAACCCCCATATTTACAAGCTAGTACACTACCTACTAGCCTACAGGGGCACCTATATAAATAATAACATATTAAATAAAGTAAATCATTTTTATTCAAAAATACTTTGTTCTTGTATAATTCAACCCACTTCAAATTTGAAGCTAAACAAAAGTTTTCTTTATACTCGTTATAAAATAATCCCTTAAAAATAATCTCATTACTTATTTGGCAACTCTTAATTTATGTTATATAATGTACAAATATTGTCGAAATATTCTTCTTCAGTTAAATTTGTAATTGAAGACGAATTTATAATTAGTACACATTCTAAAAAATCTTTATGTTTCAACAGAAAGCTTGAAGGTTTAAGTCCTGCCTTTAAGGCTAACAATAAACAAGGATTTAATCTTGATGTGGTATTTTGGAAATATGATTTTGCTTCTTTATATTTTGCTTCCAATCGCATAATCCAAAGGTATCAATTAATTAATTCCTAAACTAGCGATATCTTCATCTTCATAACTGGTTTTTAAAAGTAAATCAGCTATTTGCAACAAAGATGTGAACATTGTCCAATGGATGTAATAAACATTAGACAAATATCCTGCCATTACGAGTAGAAAGTGAAAAGAACAACCAATTTCGTTTGCAGTTCCGCACTTATTGACAATAGAAAACTTAATGACAAAACTAAAAGCAAAGCAACGTAAAATTTTTATTTGCTAACAGGGCGTTCTTGACTTGACAACGACTGGTATTACCCACGTCTTTTGTTCTTGATTTGACAACGTTTTGTTACAAATTTGTGAACGCATGGTTTCAAAAAAATATGAACGTTTCGTGGTCAAATTGATACCATTCGTTGTCAATTTTAGAACGACATTTTTCGTTCTGTGTAGTCAAATTAATTAAATTAAAAACCGTGTTTTTCTTGTACGTTTCAAAATGACAAGTGTAAAAGTGTCGCAAAAACTTGAAACTTTGTAAGAAATGTCACAAGAAAATATTTACAAGACTGCACCATATTAAATTTATAATAATCTTTTAATATTTAAAATAATAATAATAATAATAATAATAATATTTTAATAATAGTGAAATTGCGATATGGATGTGCTCTCCCCCATTGCAATGCATTTCAAATAAAAGGTGTTTTTTTAAGCTAGATAGAACTTTAAATTGTAAAAAGTAACACAAAAAATGAAATTTTGATGAAACATTTTTTTTTTATTTGTTTCAGTGTACTCTGACAAATCATCATGAATAGACTCTCGCTTGAACAACGCTACGAAATTATCCAAATTTACTTTGAAAATCAGTAGTCGATTCGCGCAACTTATAGACGACTTCGTCATTTTTATGGCGTACATAATCGTGCATCTGAACAAGCCATTCGTCGAACTGTCGATAGGTTTCGTACCACATACTCTCTAGAGGATGCAATAATACCAACACGTCGAAGGAATGTGCGTACTGAAGAGAATATCGCCGCTGTAAACGAAAGTGTGGAAGAAGATCCAAATTTATCAATTCGTCGTCGGTCGCAGGAATTGGGGCTCTGTCCGTCCACTACGTGGAAAATTTTGCGCAAAGATCTCGGCCTACACCCGTATAAGATCCAGCTGGTGCAGGAATTGAAGCCACGAGACCATTATATGCGTCGTTCTTAAGCCGATAGGGCTCTAGAGCAGTGGGCAACTGACCCGTTGTTTTATCGCAAAATTGTGTTCAGCGATGAGGCGCATTTTTGGCTTAACGGGTTTGTTAATAAGCAAAATTGCCGCATATGGAGTGAGACCAATCCACAACAGACCCTACAGACTCCATTACATCCAGAAAAATGCACCGTTTGGTGCGATTTTCACGCTGGTGGCATCATCGGACCTTATTTCTTCAAAAATGAGGCCGGAGCTCGCGTTACGGTCAATGGAGATCGTTACCGCACCATGATCAATGATTTTTTGTTTGAAAATATGGATGACATTGATCCGGACGAGATGTGGTTTCAACAGGATGGCGCTACGTGCCATACAGCAAACGCAACCATCGACTTATTGAAATCAAAATTTGGCGATAAGTTGATTTCGAGAAAGGGACCTGTCAATTGGCCTCCAAGGTCGTGAGATTTAACACCACTGATAAACCAGCAACAATTGACGCCTTGGAGGACAGCATTGTTCGAGTTATTCGTGACATACGCCCAGCAGTGCTCGAAAAAGTGGGCCAAAATGGGACGTCCAGAATGCGCTTCGTTCAAGAACAGCCGCGGTGCCCATATGCCCGAAATCATTTTCAAATGTTAATGTCACGTATTGATCCTTGGATAAAAAAAAATTTTGATTACAATTTTATTTTTTTGTGTTATTTTTTACAATTTCAAGTTCTATCGGACTTAAAAAAACACCCTTTAGTTTTATTTTTATTTTTATTTGAATAAATGTTTTATGAGAATATCATAAGATGTTTATTTTTGTAGTAAAAATTTTTGTAATAAATATTTTGTGAGAATATCTTGAAATATTCATTTAAGGGAATCAAGCACGAAATAAAATTACTCATATTGAAAATGAATCCGAATAATTATAAATTACTTTTAAAAAAATATATTTTTTAAAAATTGAAGCAACGTAGTAGGCCAAACAAAATTTTAAAAGTAAAAAGAAAACAATACTAATACACATAAAGCTTATGTTTATCATCAACCTAAAGAGACGATGGAGCATCAGGCGTAAATTTCAAAAACTTATTATGATTATAATACATGTACATGCGTACTCACGGTAAAATTTTAACGATCTCTCCTTTTAAATATATTGTCGAAAAAGCAATTAAATTTTATGAATTTGTCTCAAACACAAGAAAGCAATAAAAAAGCAAGTGAAATCTCCATTAAACAATTTTGTAAATGGTTGCAAAAATAAATATAATAGAAAATTTCTAATATTTATTTATCCACTTTCACTAAATAGTTCTTTCTCTTTATTTGGCTTTATGACTGCAAATACGAATTAAAGAAAACATCCTCTATGATTGATTATTATGAACATGACAAATCATAAAACAAAGAAAATTATATGGCATACTTTCAGGCGAACAAAAATAAATTAAAGAGACAATGCATGAAAATCCTTATTTTCTTTATTATCATTTTACATTTATTTCTAAACTAATTAATTATGATACTTATTATATTGTTACGATTTGTTCTTTCGGAATATTGCTACCTCATGAAAATTAAGTAACAAAGAAAATTCAATTACTCGAATACTAAATTTCCTCTATTTTACGATGAAATCATTGTAGATTAAATGCATTTCCTGTTTAAGAGCCTGGTTGGTATGTGTATTGGTAAATGTTTGACAGCCACGACTTCCTTACAAAAGAGACAGGTCATTTACGAATAGTTTTATGGCAAAAATTTTATTTACTAAAATGTTTATTTATACGATTTCATTTATACATAATTCATAAGTTTAACACGAATGGATAAATTACACTGGCTAACAAGCATTATAAGACCATTTGGGTGGAATAATTTATACAAATCATATTTAGACTTGCCAAAACAACAACTGTGCGTTTTAGCTTCACGAGATTTATTTTATTCCTTGAAACCTTAAACATAATTGATTTAGTTGTTAAGGAGCAGCAAATATTGTCAGAGAAAAAAACACATACCGACAAAGTTAACAAAATCAGCTTGATAGACGATTTCTATAGTTGAGATATTTCAAACATGATGGGTGGGTAATTAAAATTCTAATAATGATTAAGTGGTTAAGTATCATGTGTTTGTAGTTTTGTTTCCCAATGATTCCCCTTTGGTTATCCATCATTTAATTTTTTTTTTTTTGGTATTGAAATACGAAGATTCTTATCAAAAGATTTATTTTAATATCGTTCATTTTTTGTTTTTAGCAAATAATAAAGCGTGAAAATTTACGCGTTGTTAACTATTCATAAAAGGATCAAAGGAGTTGCATTGGCCTTTTTACTCCTTTTATTGTTTGCGGATGGCTGTAGAGGAGTGTGAGTTTTTGTATGAAATTTAAATGCTTTCAAAGTGTTAATTTGGAAGTTGTTGAATACTTAAAAGGCCTATAAAATAAGCCATATTGTAAACTTTGCCATATGAGTTAAAGTCATCAAAGAGTTAAAAAATAAAGCATATGAAAATAAAAAATAAAAAATAAAAAAAAAAACATTTTAAAAAGGGAAAATAATTAAATTCATGCAACTTTCATTGTTGATTCTCTAATAAAACATAAAAAGTGCGCATCAAAGATTGTAAAAGCGACTCAAGCAATTAAAATGCTTTATATTTCTTGCAATAAAACGAAATTCCCCTTGACTTAAAAAACACATTATAAAAGTTTATACTTTTGAAAACATAAAATCATTGAGAATTCACAATTTTATTAAACATTTTTATATTTTTAGTGTTCAAATAGACAACATAAATTTGTCTCTACCTCAAATTAAAAATACAAATTTCTTAAATAAAACTTAATTTTGTTTGGTTTTCAGTTCAATGCATTTGTAGAAAACTATTAAATCATAACACTTTCATGTTGTAATTATTATCTCCCCTTTAACTTGGAATTTAAAATCTTTTTCTTCTTATGCCATCAAACGTTATTTTATTATTAACGATTTCTTATGGAAAAATTTCCAATACTGACTGGACTACATTTTTATTTATGATGTTGACAACCAAATTGTTTTTATATTGATTTAATGCATTAGGGGTTTGGAAGTTACCCAAATGTTATCTTAATGTTAAGCTATAAGTTTATATTATTTTTTTCTTTTGCCTTAATATATTAATAATTAAAATTAAGTAAATTAATGTTTATGCCATTAAAGTGTCTATAGTTAATTAAATAATTGTCGAGTGAAATATGTATGAAGTTAGTTTTATGTTTAAGTGTTACATCGCGAACAGTCAGTACAGTAGTAATCTGTGATGCCGTGGCTGGTGTGTTGACCAGGTCTGCAATAACAAAGACTGTACTGAACTGTATTGAACTATGCGACACTGTATTTCCCTGTACTATACTCCTGATGTGATCTATATTTAAGTGGACTCTTCTACACCGCAATATGTTTCTTTGTTCATTCCATACTGTACGAAATTGTTATGTTTTGGAATGTATAGTACTTTATTTTACTTTTTCGCTTGTTGTACAATGTACTGATGTATAATGTACTGTGTTATATGTTTCCTTCACGTCTTCTGATTTATGGTCATAAATAAAAATATTTTTTTTTTTTACATTGTGCTGTTTCTATATTCTATTCTACTATAGAGCAATGAAGTTAACTCTTCTTAAGTGTGATGTCATGTACTGCAACCTACTGTTGGTTGGAGTACTGTGCTGTTGCTTTACACCTTTTCTAAACAGCAATTTACGCAGTCATTTTCATGTAGTTATTTGCGCTAATATTTATATTTGACTTAGATTTTTATTTTTATCATTTAACATCATTTAACAAAGATTGATGATGCACTCACTGCATGATCGATTTAGCGATTAGTCATCATTAACTTGTGCTACAGAACAATCCGTTAGTTTATTCTTTTGTATTTTTCAAACACTATTCTTAAATGTCAAAAATAAAAAATTATTATAAAATTGTTAACCTAATTTTGTTTTATTATGATAATTTTTATTTAAATAAAGGAAATAGCACGAACACAAAGAGATTAAAAACAAATAAAAACAAAACTATTAACAAAACTGACAATTAGCTTTAGGAATTATTAACTGTCATTTGCTGGAAGACAACTAAGAACTTCAAACACCTAAAAAGGCCACATCGATCACCTCTGTCTAAGGTAATAAATGTTTTATTTGTGTTTACAATTGGATGGAAATGTATCGATGCCTCTATTCCTACATTCATACATGTATGAATTCATGTATATTTGTACAAATAAAATGTTGACTTTATAGCTGTATAAATTATCAATTTTCTAAGGCTCATCCAGAATAAAGACACCAAGATGAATACGATGTAGAACTAGAAGAGAAAAATCAACACATCACAATTAATGGACATGGGCGTGTGAAATTTATTACACACCTTACTTTGATAATTATGTAGATGATTGCGATGATCTGTTTGATGATCTTAGTATTTAATTGTCCCATGTTATTTCTTTTCTCTTATAAAAGTCTTTAAAATCTAAAAAAGAAATAAAATGGAAAACTGTTGTATGCATTGCATTTTCAATGAGTTAGAGTTAATAAAATCTTTTTATGAAGAAAGCTGTACAAATAAAAAATAAATACAGCATAACGTTTGTATATAATTTAATGTCCCTATTTCTTTTAAAAGACTGGAACAAAGGTCATTAACTCATATGGAGAAAAATATTCCGTCAATGATTTTTTCCAAATAGAAATGCAATTCTTAAAAATCATTTAAAATTTTTGTTATTTTAAGAATATATTTAACGTCAATCTTAATATACATTTTTAAAGTAATAATTCAATTCTTTTATTAATTTTTGAAAATTATTCACAAAAATTTGTATGGAAAAATTACGGCTCCTGGTGGAGAGAAATTTTAATACAAAATTTATAACGAAATTTCTATACAAAAATTTCATAAATTATGTTTCTGCAGAAAGTATTCACCAATTATAATTTTTCTATTAAAAAATTGCATGTCATGGATTATGACTTTTTAAAAAAAAAAAAAATTTTCATTCATACACATTTTGTTAAATTTTTTCAATAAAGCAAAAATTCATTTGTTCAAAGGTGTTAAACCGTTCTATACCCTCCAATAAATTTTCAAACACATTATTTTAAAATTTTGTTTCAAAACGTCATTTTCAAAACATGCTGCCAAGAGTTGTTGAGTAGAAAATATACGCATCACAAAGAGTTTAAGTACAAAAATGTTAATTAAGTCAAATTTACCGTGCAACGAAAGTAAGAAAAATTTTTAGCACTTAATGATGATGATCAATAAGAAAACTTTTAATTGGAAAAATAAATAAAAAAAAAATTGTATAATATTTTACGTTAGCGAATTCTATTGCAATTAAAGGTTTTAGGTTCTTGAATAAATATCTTTTTTCTTTTTTGAGATCTTTTTTTTATATATTTTTTCTTTTCAATGTTAATTAATGTTTTGAAACATTTTTTCAATTTGTTAATAATTTTTTTGTTTTCAAAAATATAAAAAAATTTTTTTCCTGAAGAAGCTTTCCAAAAGGAAAGCGAAATATTGAAAAGATATAATATATAAAAAAAGATCTTAAAAAAGAAAAAAGATATTTATTCAAGATAAAAAAGATCGTTTAAAAAACTTTAAAAGGTTTTAGGTTCTTTTATTCAACTCAAATTTTAAGAGTAAATTCAAATCAACCGTGGGAATTTTAAAGAAAGCTTTATACTTTGTGACATTATTTTACTTTCAAGAACTAATTGCATTCTAAAAATGAAAGCTGACTGAAAAACTTCATAATTTAATATGTACACCAACTAACATCACCCATGAGGATACCCTTAGATATAAAATTTAATTTTCCCGCTATAACGATTTAAGACATAGGGCCGCACACACATGCTGCATGGTGACACCCTTTAATTTTTTAAAGGCATTAAGCTGTATTACCTTTACAAAAAAATCACAATTTTTAAAATAGATGCAGAAGTGATTAAGTTGAATTACTACGCCCAATAATATTATTTAACTTTTTCCCACTGTTTTACAGCAAAATCATTTTCCTTAATCATTTTATACATTTTGGCATCCTTTTAAGCATGCATGCATGCTTTTAATATATTTGTTTAATTCAACGGAAATTAAAATGAAATTATTTTAACGAAAAAGGAGAAAAGACGTCGAAAAGAGTGAAAAAAAATAATTATAAAAACAGTCTGAACTACCTGCAGCTTGAAACGTGACAAAAAATCACAGACGTCAAAATAATTGACCATTGGGAAATGAACCCATAAAAACTGGAAAAAAAAATTAAACAAAACTGTTATCAAGGATAATCAGCAGCAGAGCGAGAGTATTACTCATTTGAAAATCATGTCAAAATGGGAGAAAAAAATGTAATGTCACACAGCTAAATAGCTTAAAGGGTGGCAATTATAAAAGAAAATATGTGGAAAAAGTTTCCTTTTTGTAAAAATGAGAAAAAGAATGTTAAGTACCTTTACAAAACCTGAAAAGTTTTCAAAAAAAAAAAAAAAATACTTAAAGCTTTGATGAAATACAGCCAAAAACTGTTTGTGTTTCTTTTCTTTTTTGTCCACTAACGGTGGGTTTTTATTTTGACATTTATTAACCAGGTTCTCTACTCTCACCAAGCAAAAGAAAAGCTTGTTTTAGGGAGTTGTTTTCCAAACAAAAGTTGGAATTTTTGTTGCCATTGTTCTTCTTGTTGTTGTTGTTATAAAAGAAGCTCATTATTTATATGGCGTGTAAAAATTCACGCCACGTTAAAACAAAAACAAGGACATTTTAGCATTTATTTCATGGATGGTATTTAAAAAAAATAAACTGAAATGTTGATGGGGGTTTTGGAAATGCATATAAAAAATCCTGCTTATATTTGGTTGATGGATAATACAAATAAAACAAAAACACAAATATTAATATAAAGCAAAAAAAAAACAACGCTAAATACTCATTAATATTTTTATTAAAGTCCTTTTTGTTAGTTGTTTTGTATTTTTTTCTATCCTGTAGGTTTTTGTTTTTGGTGTCGCAAAATTTTTAATGTTGATTAAAAATCAGCCAGGACAATGAACAATAAACAAGTAAGTGTCTGGCTCAAAACAATAAAAAGAATTAGCGAACTAAAATTGGCTGTGCGAAATCTTGTGTACACTTCGTCATATTCAGAAATTAAATAAACTGAATTTTGTAGAATATTTTTAACTAATCTTTAAATTATAGAACTGGTTTGTCGTTCTGTTGTAATCGTACATATATTTATCTAAGCATGGGAGATATTGGAAACAAATATACTTTGCATGGAATACCCGCTAAAACCATACATGTCAGCCCAGCAAGTGTGAAGCTTATCTTGAGTATCCTAGACTTAAAGGCATTTTCTGTGTTGTCAGAACAAAATATTAAGACGAAGTGGCAAAGGGTGGTATAAAAAAGCACATGGCGTCTTATATAAACCGAACCTACAGTTTTTTTTTTTAAACAGGTTGGAATTAAATAATAATTTCATTTTACTTATTATAGTTATTGGTTACTAAAATTGCTATTTTAAGTGTACAACAAACATTTAAAAAGGTTGCATATTATTCTTGTGTAAATATTTCGGTTAATTAAAACGTGCTTTATTATGTTAGACACCATTCTTGGATTACGCATAGTCAATACTTTTGGGTCACCTATTACACTCCGTTATGACAAAACGATTGTGCAATATGTTCATTATTTTGAAACATTTCTAACATTCCATTTTAAATATTAAAATCTTTTTAAAATATTAAAAAAAATCTCTAAACTGTAAAACTATTAATGTGATTGAATTTTTTTAGTTTAAAAAATATTCGAAAGAACAAGAATTTATAACTTTAGTGAAAAAAATATTTAAAGAAACCTTTTTTTCGTGGATAAACTTGATGAATTAGTTGGAAATTATTGTAAATTTTATAACCAATTTAATACAATTGATAATAATCTAAACAAATTTAAGCTTTTTTTTAGATGCTTCACTATTTTCTCTTATTGTTTGTTTTGTAGGTCTTCAAATAAATCAACTGGTCATCTTTATGATTCAGAGTAAACAATCAAGCAGTGGGACTGTCAAAACAAGAAGCTACAAGAACTTATAAAAATATAAATTTTTTAAGGTTTTCATTTTTTACTAAAAACATAAATGCATACCAACACGTACAACATATTTTGGTTTGTTAATTGACTACAATAAGAAAAATTACACAATTAAAAGATAAAATGAACAAGACATTTAGTTTTTTTTTGCTTTTTCTTTTTAAGAAATAATTTATAGTCATCTTAAAGATTGTATTTTGTAAATTTTTTATTATGCTTATAAACCAAACAATAACAAAAAAGCTAATAAATTTAGAATTTATAAAAGAAAAATAAAAAACAAAAAAAAAACAAAAAACCAAAGATTTGTAAAGCACCTTTTCTTTCTGTGAGTCTTCATTATTTAAGGCAAAATGTATTAAAAGAAAAGAAACGAAATGTTATAAATTCCCCCTTTTTGGGGGTATAATTTAAAAACGAATTGTAGATCAAGTGTTTAAGATATTTTATTTATTTTTATTTTTATGAAAAATTTATATGATTATTTTTTCGGTTAAAAAGCCATTAAAAATGTTTCTTTATTTTTTATTAAATTTTTTTTTTTTTGAAATATGAAGCAACCGAAAAATGTTGTCTTTCCATTAAAATGACACTATTATTTCCTAAGAACAAAATGAGTTATAATGCTTTGAAGAACAGTTTGTTAATAGTAATTGTCCTAAATTTTATATGATCTTTTTGGATAAAGATTATTAGAGAGCAAGCAGACTAAAGTGCAGACCCATTAATTTTATTTTACTGAAGTTTTAAGTTTATGTTTCATAGAAGTAAATATAATTTTATTATTTTATTACTGCATCATCATATGCTCCTAATTAATGAAAACTTAATGATTGTAATTATTTAAACAACTTCTACACGTAGAAGCAAATTAGGGTTCCATTCACAAGCCGCCCATACATTAAGCTGAAACTACATTTCAATCCAACAAAAGAAACGTTTTTAATCATTCTTAATTTTTGAAAAAAGTAATATATCTAAAAGGAAAAATATGCTTTTTAAAATAGGTATTTTTTTATTTTTTTTTTTATTCCCCAGTTTTCGTATAATCGAACAAAACGTAATTCCACAATTATTATTTTGTTATCATGTCTTATGAAATTTAAAATGCATAAACAAAATATATATCCTTTGTCTAGGTACCAAAGAAATATTAACTTTTAGCTTTTATTTTACTTATATGTTTATGTGTATGTGTGAGTGTGCAATTTTTTCAATTTATTTGTTTTCATAACAAATTTTCCGCACGGTAAATTTTTATTAGCGTATTTATGTCTGAAATGCTATTTTAGTTGCATGAAAACATTTACTGTGTTTTTTATGTTTTCAATTTTATATTTTTTATTTATGCCAGTTGTTTAAATAATGCAGGCGATGTGAACAGAAACTTATAATATATTAAAATATATTATTGTCTTGTATATCTGCCAGGATAATCATATCCTTGCGACGCTGCTTATTTTAAGTTGTGTTTACTTTCTGTTCAAGCTAAATACAGTAGAAAGACATGCATCAATAACTTTTTGGCAAAAGGAAAAATGCAAAATTTAAAATAAATACTTAAGGCCATTATGATTTAACATAAATGATGTATAAGGAAAAAGAATAGTTCATAGAAAAGACTCATAATGTCACTTACGTTTCGATGCGATAACATATTGTTTGTTTATGGAAGAGAAAATTCTCTTTTAAATTAAATTAAAATAAAATTACAAACAGTGAATGCCTAAATTTTTGACAATATTTCTGCTATGTGAACATTTAAAATTAGTATTACATCTTAAAACATTTTATGGATCTAAGAGCGTCTTGTATTAAAAGTAGTCAATATTTCGTTACCCAATTTTATATAGATGTGTAGTGTTTGTAAACTTTACTACCGAACTGTTGGAACGAGCAAGTGCCGTTGGAAAAATATTTGGAAATTTATTTAAATAATTTTTTTTAACATTAACATTTCTTAGGAACGTATTTTTATTTTGTTATTTATTCTGCTTGTTTTATTATATTATTTTATAATAATAGAAAAACAAATTTGAATTTCCTTTACATAAATCTTAAACATTTTGAATACTAAATGAATGGTCTTTAAACATAAAATCACATTCTAGCAAATGCTCTTTGTAGATGTAAGAATTTATGCAATTCAAAATAAATTACATTATAATTTAATTCGTTTAATCGAAAAGGCTTTTCGAAACGAAAACCACCACTGATTCCATACGTATAGAGGGTAGAGTGTACGATATTTGGTAGTAGGAGTTGTAATTTATCATTTGCTTTGGGCTTTTACGAAAATACAAGGTTTTTATGATTAAGAATATCCTTTTAACGTACACATGCATACATTCATACACAAATATAGTGAAAGATGAAGGAGGTGTTAATTGGATTCGGTTTCTATAAATTGGTCAAAAGTACACATGAATGTATGAAAGAGATTTACAAATAAGTGTCTTTTGTATGATGACCATCACATATTATGCATTTTCAATTGCATTTCATTTTTCTTAAACAAAGATGGAAACGGAAAGAAGTGCTATCTTGCATTTGAGAAAATCTCAATTTCAAATTAGTCAATTTTTGACCAGTGAAGTGTCAAAGCAATTTTCGTTTTGTTAATATGAGTATCAAAAGGAAATGTGCTATTTGAGAAATGATATTTGCAAAATAATTAAAACACTTGTTATTGAAAGCATGAGATGCGGTTGCTCTCAGTTCAAAGTATAGCTTAGGTTTTTTTTAATAAAACAATAATTTCCTCAAGGCTATACATTTAAATATTTGTATAATAAATAATAAAATATAATAAAAAGAAAAATAATTTCCTGAAGAAGCTTTCCACAGGAAAGCGAAATATCGAAAAAAAATATATATTGTTAATTAAAAAAGACCGTTGAAAAGAATAACAGAATATTTATTTAAAATATAAAAAGGTCGATTAAAAAAATAAAAAAATTATTAAATAATAATTTAGGAAAAAATTAAAAAAAAAACAATCAAAAAGAAGAAAATAATTCAAGAAAAATGTGTACATTTAACAATAGTAAATTTGGATAAAAACATTTGTGAGCAAGATTCAAAGCAAAATTCAAAATCGATGACGTGCTACAAGAAATTCAAGAAAAATAATTCCATTGCAGCAATAATCAACAAATACAAGGCTACCATGGACAAAATTGTAAGAACGAAAGCGTCAATTACATTTGTGATAAGATGTAGGAAAGCTGCCAATAAACCAAAATTCATTAGACACTCAACAAATAATTTCGTGGACATTTTTAATAATAAAGAAATTCCAAGTTATCAACACACTATTGAGAGGTACACAAAAGATTTACACAAAAGAATGCCAAATTTAGCAATTAGGAAACAACATGGAATACTAAAAATTTTAAATAGGAACATAGAGATGTTAGTATAAAATATTGGAGGACATTTAACATTAGATGAGATAACAAAATTATTAGAATATATAGATAGACTAACTCATATTTTTGAAAAAAAGATTAAGGAAATAGTAGGAAATTTAAGAATCTTTCTGATATTCAAAGAAAGGATTTAGGAATTAAGGTTAATGAAGATTGGTTTGTTAACAAGACTGACATAGATACTCCAGGGAAAATTGTTATAATTTTTTGTTTTTGTAAAATATAAAAAAAAATAATTTCCTGAAGAAGCTTTCCACAGGAAAGCGAAATATCGAAAAAATATATATTGTTAATTAAAAAAGACCGTTGAAAAGAATAACAGATATTTATTTATTTTAAAATATTTATATTTAAAGAAATTTAGCACAATTAACATAGATTAAATATAAGAAAATACAATAAAATAAAGTAATTAGTTCTTTTTGAGTTTTGCGAAATCTCCAAGACTGGCCAACAATAAAATTTTTTTATTTAATCAGAAGATAGATGATATACCACATCTATTACTTTTTCTAAACTTCCAACGATAGCAAACAATTAATCTCTGTAATCATCTATATGTGAGCTAAGTTCTTGGAAAAATTTATCCAACACATGTTGATGAGCCGAGATGCTTACACTGACTGCTCGTAAAACAGAAAACCACGAGACACAAGTTCAACCCCCATCAGAAACAGTAATAAGAAAAAGAAAAATAGTTGATGTTTAGCAGCCACGGTGAGCAAGTAGCTTTAAAGGCGAATAAATAAAAAACAGGAGTTTGAACATCCCTGAATTTCGATGTGATGAATAAGACGCCTATATTATTTGTAGAGCTATAATATATTGCCGTCTGAAAGGCTAAATGTGCACATTTGTTAAACAAGCAATAATTTGCATCGAAACGATGGAGTAACACAGTTTCAAATCGTGGATGGCTTTATAAAAGTACACTTTTACTAAGAAAGTGATTGTGGGAACGAATCTAGCTGAATTAGAGAATAAAATACTTTAGATATTCTAATATCGACAATATAATTGTATTCTTAAAAATATTGTGAAGTAAATTGGGTTTTTATTTTCATTGCAGAAAAAATAAACCTTTTATAATTTAATATTTTAAGAAATAACGCACTATAAGTAACTATACATGCTTTGTCAAATCAGCTCAAAATCGATTTACTATGAACCTTAAATATCCAACAAGATTTTTAATCTTTAATGCTAGAGTTAATGTCGACGTCGTTGACGGCGTCTTAACGCTGAAATTGTGATGTTCGGCGTAAAATTTCATTTTGCTGTTAATGTAAACGCAATCGACGACGTTAACACAGCTGTTCATTTGGAAAAGCTATTAATTGAAATATTCTTAATAAATTAACTTCATTAAGTTGAATGACCAAGTAAATGCAACTTATTGCCCAACTAATTATGTGGACTACGAGGACAATTGTGGTAATATTATACCTGGTAGATGGCGAGCTGATATTGGAAACGATTGTAGCATAGCTAGTTCTCGACCAATATCTTTTGGCTCGAATAACGTAACGCGACAAGCTTTTAATTTAAGAGACACACTCAAAGCATATTTTATGAATGAAGCTGCAATTGCACTTCAAAGAAAAGTTAAATAAAAATCTATTTTGTAATTCATTTATTTTTATTTTTAGAAAACTTAAATATTGGCTTTATAAAATTTATTTGGCAACTGTATGTTAATGCCAATTGTTGATTTGCAAGATGGCAATATAGAATATTTAATTAATATTTATATTTTCTATACTGCCATCATTCAAATCAACAATTTGGCATTTACATAGGTATTCTATAAATTTTGTTATATGTCCCTATTGGCGGTGCGCAAGCCGCCTAGCAGAGCATCCACTCTTTTGAGGAAATTCGAGTTACAATCGACTCCTGCGCCTTTTGCTCTATAAATGTTTTAAGGGCAGTCATTGTACCCGTTAAATGTTCCTCAATACTTATAGAGTGGTCTTTTCTTTTTTTAGGGGCAGAGGATGCATTTGAGTTTGATGTGCTTGGGTGGTCATCAAGCACATCAAACATCTCCGTTGATGTGGAGATTTCCCCGAACTCGAAAACATCGCTTTCGTGAAATACAGCCTGCACTTCTTCACCCACAATTTCCCTATAAATTCCAGTAGTCCTGAAATATGAAATAAAAATATTTATAAATATAATAAAATTGAACATATGTATTAAACTTACTCCTTGGGTTTAACAAAGTCAGACAAAAAATTCATGTGATTGTACAAGTACCACTCGGGCTTTGAAACAAAAGCGCTGCCAGAAGGCTTTTTCTCTTTGGCCTTTTTCTCCCGCACATACCTATCCCTCAGGCTTTTCCACCTAGTGGTGCATTCATGATCTTAAAAAAAATAAACAAATTAAACATAAATAATTGAAATATGTAGCTTATTAATGTTTTTACCTGATATCGCCAAACCTGTCCCTATTTTTTCCAAATCTCCCCTTTAAGAGCTTTATTCTTATAGCTCTTGGAGAATTTGTTATAAAGCACTTCATTTTTACGAACAGCATCTATAAGCTGCTCATCCAATGTTCGATTTGAGCTCATTTTAATTAAAAAATTTAAAAATGACCAATCGTTACACACAAAAACACTAAAAAATTATATTTGCTTTGTTTTGTTTTGTTTTGACGAAATCATATGTTTTTGTCTGAGCAACGCCGCAACGACGCCGAAAAAGTTGAAACAGATTGAACTTTTTCGGCGTAAAATTTCTTACGGCGTTGAGACTAACTGCTCTCATACAATTTCATACGATTCAACTTTTTTTTGACATTTGACGCCGTCGACGACGTCGACATTACCTCTAGCATAATATTTAAGACAAAATAAAGCAAATAAAGCAAAATATGAAAATTATGGCTGGTATTACAAAAACAAAAAGAGAAATTGCTTTCTCACACTATATTTAATTATTTATTGACTTAAGTCAAATGACAAGTGATGATTAATGAGTGTTGATACTTATTAAGTGTGGACTTTAAATAACGATTTATGATTTTGAGTTCTATTTATTACACTTACAGAAATTATAAGGAGGATATGATAAAACCATTTAGTTTTATAAATATTTCCAAAAACTTTTCTTAATAGCAACATTATTTTTTCAATGTTTAAAGAAGGTAATAAATAAATTATTGGTATCAAGGCACACTTTAGATAAATTATATGCACAATCATGTTTAACATAATATTCTAAATACTAATCTTAATGATGACGATGAACCAATAAATCAAATATGCAATAATAGAAAGGACATTTATGAGAGGAACACAACTTCTTATATGTTTTGTCCAAGAATAATCTGTGTAGATTTAACATTTTCAGTTTAAAATTGCAACATTTTCTTATTACATATCGAAGGCTTTGTACCCATTATTCTGTTACTCAATGAAGGGTATATGTGTTGAGTTTATATGTGTATGTAGAAGGTGTCATTGGTGCAATATAAGTAAATAAATTGTTGCCAATGTTGCATGCATGATAAACTTAATTATATTCTGCTTAATTACAACGTTCTCCCAGTAAAAGTTTTACTTAATTTGACTGCTGCTGATGTTGGTATGAATGTGGAGTTATAACGATAACCAAAGTTTTACTTAATGCCATTTAATAAATTGCTTTGAATATGTTTTTTGTTGTTGAGTTAAAGGAATAAATAAATCAAATAGAATTCAAATATTTACTAAAAAGATTTATGTATTTATTTTCTAGCGGAGTTAAAAGTAGAAAAATTTTGCAATGGAAAGAGAGAGAGAGAGAGTATAAAAGTGAGAAAGAAATCTTATACAATAATAAAATAAATTTTATCTTTTTTTCGAATCACATATTGCTTACCTCAAGACCATTTCTACTGCATTCTTTCAGGAGCAGCGTATGTTGTGCCAAAAAAAAAATATTTATAGTATTCCAAAGCTGCTATATGCCTTAGTCAGCTCTCTTCCAATGCGTAAAGAATAAAGATTTCAAAATCTAAAACATCAAGTCCAAGAACAGTTAATTTCTTTACTTCTCTCTCACAAAACGCATCATCATGTAGCTTCTCAAATTAACTACAATTTAGTTAAAATCGAGGGCACGTCGAAACTAAATGGCAAAAAACAACCAAAGTACATATTAAATTATATATAAAATTTGCTCTGTTAGCTAATATCAACATACCAGCCAATTGTATACTATTTTATAAAAAGAGATTTTACTCAAGAGGAGTAAGGGCCAATTTGCAATTTTATGAAATTAATATCAAGTCCTTTTAGTGCTGTTATCTTGACAGTTCGGGTTCTAAGTATTTTACTTACGACATTTTTGTTGCTAAAATCGAATAAAACAGAAAAAACTTTTTTTTAATAAAACCACTCTTATAAATTTAATATGTTTTCTTAATTAGGTTGCTTTTACCTTTCATTATCTACAAAACGACCACGTTTAATGTCATGCAACATTTAAATTAAAATACTTACGTTTCAAACGTGTCTGTTGTGTGCGTTTTGTGTCCGAAATATTTCATACTCAAATTAAAAAGTTTGCTTTATTTTTAATGTTGCTAATAAAATGTGAAAATATATTGCAATGTTTATTTGAATTGTTGTCTGTCCTTGTAAGGGGGTTTTCTAAACGTTATATTTTCTTCTTGCTGTTGTTTTTAGTCGCAATATTAGAATTTTCCTTTGAATGTGATGGACATTAAAAAAGATTAAAGTTTGGCTTATCAAACCAGTAAATGACACAGCACGACATGTGATGGGAATATTACGAGGAATTTTTTTTTTTCAAATGTAGTTGCCTTTTTGGCAGTAACCACAACATTCTTGTATGAAAAGTTACAGGAGCATGCCAAATTAGCTGAAATATGAGAAAATACTTTTTCAATTTTTTTATTATTTATCTATAAGCTCACTTTAATGTGACCAAAAAAATTGTCACATTTAAATTTGTAAATTTAAGTCGTTATTTTAATCTATATATATAAAAGTTGTACATTATCCAGTCGTATTTCAAAATTCGCTTGAGTTACCTGGAATGGCGCCTCACCGCCTTCAAGAGAAAGTTGGTGTACCAATTATTTTGCTTAGAAATATCTGCCAGTTACGACTTTGCAATGGGACACGTTTAGTAGTCAAAAAAGTCATGAAAATGTAATTAAAGCAAAAATTTTAAAAGGAAAATATAAGGGCGAGGATGTGCTGATATCACACATTCCTGTGATTCCTCCAGATTTGCCGTTTGACATATGTGTTTCTTTGATCCCTCTTTTTCGCACGGTCAATTATATGTATCATGTTCACGTGTTAACTGCTTTGTTTGTCTATGCGGCGAACCAAAATCAATCGAAGAATGTCGTATATGTAAAAGCATGGCAATAGAATAAGACGTATTATATAAGCACACAAAAATATTGAATTGTGAAAAAGATAAAATTATAAAAAAAAACATAAAAACGAAAAAAAAAAAATGTGAACAGAACGCTGTAGAATAAGAACAAACCATACACGACTTGCAAAGAAAAAGTTGTGAAACCCTGTATTTTAAACTTACAGTATCGTCTAGAAAATGTCATTAAATTGCTCATGGAAATGCATTAAAAAATCTATGTAACTTTTTATTGCTAAACAACTAGAAAATTAAAAAAAAAAACTAAAATGTGTATAAAAACCTTAAAAAAGGAAAACAAAACACCGTTCATTTTGCATCCGTATTCATCTCAAAGTCCCTAGAAGCTACATTAAAATAACAACAATGACAGAATAGAAAAATAAGCAATAAAAGATTATAAAGTTTAAGTGGTCAACAAAATGGTTTGGCACAATTTCACATTTGATAATGATACGTTTAGAAAAGAATACATTGCAAGGAAGAAGACAAAGAAGCAGTAGTTCACTTTTTGCCTTGGGCACACATTAATACACCAACCAGCGTTGTCGAATCTGCAGATTCATTCCCATTTTGCGTTTACATTTTTATTTTTGCACCACTGATAAATGAGGAAATTTATACATTTGAAGTCTAAAAACATTGCGTTTTTCGGCACTGACTTTCCTTTTTTAATTTTGTAAATAAAAAACGTATACAATGAGAAACTGCGCTTTTGGGCCTTCGTATAACTAGTTAAACACAAAACAGACAATACAGAAAAAAATATTTTTTTTAATGGTAAAATTTTTAATAAGAAATGGTAAGTCGAACTGTATTATTGTTTTATTCTATTCATTTTACATAACAAATAAATGTCCAGAAAAATCGGAAAAGAAAACTGAAAGAGTACAACAAATCGTGGGAGGAGCATGCAATGCTTACATCGTGGATAAAGAGAAATGCCAACAATTTGGCTTACTGATAAGTTTGTTGCTCTAAGTCCGTAGCTGGAGTAACCGGTTTAAAATTTAATGCTTTAACATCGTAGCAGAAGCTCTAGTAATTAAGAGAAGACTTAACATTAACCGCTGCAGACAAGTATAATGCCAAAGTAATGGTTTTGAACTGCATTTGTCGACGTTTTGTGCGAAACGTAATGTTCCATTTTCGGTAACGATTATTTATTCCTTTTGCTGCAATAAAGTATTAAGGATTTTGCGCTCCTTAAAAAAAATATATGTGCTACAATGAAGTCAATATCTATAATGAAAAATAATATTGAATATGCTCACTAAGAAGAGCTCTGTTGTGTTTTCTTTAGTCGTTTAGTTTGAACATAAAGAAAAAATTTATATTTTGTCGACTTAAAAAATTCGCCATTGTACCGCCAGGTGACTTATCAAGAAATCGTAAATGTTTTCAACAATTATTGTATAACATAAACTATGAATAAATATTTAATAGATTTCGCTGCGAATGGCGAAAACAAAATGGAGTGAGAGTAACCATTCCGCTGCTTCGCAGAGTTAAATTTAAATGTAGTTTGGCTCTTTCTGCAATGCAGGTTGCAATTTTTTACCGGAGTAAACTTATATTCAGAGCTACAAGTATTGCTGAACTATAATCCAAGAAAAATATAACATGCTTTCCAACAGCGTTGGATATCGCTCGAATTTGGAGCAAATCAACTTCTAAGCAGACTGGACTTCTTAAAATAATTTTTTTACACGAAAAAAAAAATTGATTCGGCACAAGAATAATAAATTATTTATATTTTCTAAAGTTTTAATTATATCATACTGTTCTTGAAATTAATATTAAATGATATAAACTAACTTACTAAATAGAGTAGTAAATCATTTATAGGGTTTTACAAAATTTGAAAAAATTGATCGTTACAACTTCACATTTCTTCAAAATTTAAATGATATTTATTTAGGCGCAGAAGCTTCCTTTATAGTACTTGTACCACAACTGACGTATATAATATATATATTATGCATACATATACATATTATGCGCTATTTTAACTTTAAAAACAGGCTTTATGTACCTAATTTGCAGTTTTTATACAGAAAAATTGGGATAAATAATCTTTTTTTAAGGCTTTACTGACTCTTAAATAAATCGGAAAATTTAATCTGGCAAAAAAAAGGAAACTTTCAATTGGTTATACTGTTAACCCATTTAAAGCCAAACAAAAACGGCAAAGAATATTTTAGAAATTTATTTATTAAGATTTTAATAAGAGTACAAAAAAGCAAATAAATGTAAAAAAATCACAAAAAAAATACTTTTCAAGATTTTAGAGGGGTGTACCCAAATTGGCACAGTGACCACTTATGTGTGAAATTTTGTAAAGCATTGTTTTTCAATGCAAAGTGTTTTTTTGCATTTTTTGCAACCCCAACGGCTTCTGTTGTGACAGATGACACAACGTACACGCTTTAATCGCTTTTCAGGGACGTGGTCGGCGCCATCTAGTCGTTAACCTTCAATATTTGATGACGAAGGGTGAGCAACGTGTCGGTGGGAAGACTTTTTTATATAAAATCTAGCTATATTCCGACGAAACAATAACTGATCCATGGCATCTTCTTGTGAATATACATGCAAACGCCATGCATTCGATATGGCCATATCAATCATATAAGTGAATTAAACCCACCACCATTTTTTGCCATTGATGTCAATTCTGTACAGCGATATTGATTGGTCCATTTCATCTACTCCGCCCATGAATCTGTTGTAGTTTTGGAATAAATGTGGAATTTGCATATCTGTTTTCTTTTTTTTTATTGAACACCATCTTTTAACATTTCCTGCCGGCTCATAGGAATCATAATTTGTAGCCATGGTACAAATACTATTGTCCTTCCAGCGTACTAATAACAACTCATTATTTTTGTCAAACCTGTAATCGAATTCCGCTCTTGCTCTTTTCATCATCTCCTTTGCAGATGGAAGTGGACATTTTTTAGTGCGATTTTCTCGGATGGTTCCTGTAGCTCGATAACCTAAAGTGCGTAAATTAGTTAGTAGACCACAGCTTGTAAAAAAGTTATCAAAAAAGACTTTGTGGTTGGCAGGATTGATGGTCAACTTTTCAAGCAGCATTTTAACAACCTGTGTACCCAATGGCTCCATAGCAGAGTTAGTTGATTTACCACAGTATATATCAAAAGAGTAGCAATATCCAGAAGAACTTGCTGCGACCCAATTTTTATATCCAAATCGCACCGGCTTGCCTCGAATAAATTGTTTTGCTGAATGTCGCCCGTAATACTTCACCATTGATTCATCGATACGTTCGTGGCAAACACCCCATTGGTTAAAATTTTTGATGAGAACATGTGAAAGTTTTCGTACTTTGAACATTTTATCGGTAGTATTTGGAGCGTTGTTATTGTCAACAAGATGGAGATTTCGTTTTATTTCTTTAAATCTATTTCTCGACATGGCTTTTGACACTACGTCTACTCCAATATCTTCATCTGCTGACCAATACATTTCTTTCCTTGGCAGTTTATGATAACCAGATATAATCAATATCCCAAAGAAAATCTTTAGCTCAGAAACAGTGACACTACAATTGTGCTGGTTATTCTGACTTGCGTACAATTGGAAAAAGTCGACAATCATTTGAAAAACTTCTTCGCCGAAAAATTTCTCAAAGATTTCGGCAGGTGTTAAGCCTTGTACTGTTTCCTTCACTTGACTTTCAATTAGAAGTCGATCGTCAGATTCTGCATAAAACTTTGAGTAAGTTGGAGTACACTTTCGCCAAGACGGAACATTCAATGCTGACCTAATGAATGAAACTTTACGTGTCGTATTGTTTATAATTCGGGCCCTTTTGGTAGACAACTGTTCATCATCACTACTATTTTCAGAATCCGAAGCCGCACAGGGATTACGGACAAATATCTCTACTTCTCCTGGAACGTCATTGGGAAGAATTAGTGTAGATGCATTGTTATCAAAGTCTTCTTCTTCATCAGTAACAATACTGGGTTCTGGTGGAATTATGGCTAAATCATATTCAAAATCATCCCCGCTGTCTTCTAGAATTTCATTTACAGCTTCCTCTAATCCACGAAAGTGATTCTTCTTACTAAATCGTTGGCGACTCATCTTAGATATTTTTTAAACTTTGAACAACTTAAATGTTACAGATCAACTGAAAGTTCAACCTGTTCTACAACTCATGAAAACTATATATTTTCCAATTCAAGTAGATTTTTAACTAATGAATGAGAGTTTAGCACAGAAGTTAAAATTTCTTTCAATTCTGTGGGTACTGAATAACAATTGTTCACTTTACACTAATTTTTTGGTTATGCTACGCACATTAATAAGAATGTTGTTTAAACAATATTGCAAAGTTTCCAGTTTCCAAACAACATGGTAATAAATATATGCTTACTTTTTATAGGAAGTACCACGCCCTCTTGCATTTCAATAAAAATATAATCCATATTGGAAGGTTGTAACAAAATGTAAAAATGTAAGAAGGGCATGTAGAAAAATTAAGGAAGCTGAATATCTATAGGAAATATTTATTTATTTTGATATTTTTGCATTTGGTTTTTGCCAAATTCTCATTTTGTGGATAAATTTTGTGTACTTGAAAACTTGTTCTTGATAAAATACGTGAAGTCACTTTAAAATCTTCCACAAGATTGACAACCAGTTTTATAAATTTAAAAACTGATTTAATTCTGCATTCATCATTTAATATAGAAATCAGCAGCGTCTACTGTATAATCGAGTAATCAGTTGTGATGCTAATCATGCCAGTTTTATGATCAGTAGCAACATATCTTAAGGTATTTTATGACTTCAACACTTTCGAATTTCTCAGGTTATACAAAAAAAAAAATCACGCAACAAGTAACATTTCAGTCATATTGTTTTCCCACCATTTTTTATATAAACAAAATATCAAAATCTTTTCTTTGGTTTAATCTTATGCAAATTAGTTTAAAAAATACGCAGTTCACTGGGTAATATAACAAAAAAAAAAAAACAAAACAATAATATATAAACCATTAAAATCACTCAACTCTATCGAAATCAATTCGTTTACAATAAAATTACATTTTTACTTTCTGAAATTTACATGCCAACCATTAAGTGTTTAAAAAATCCTAACTTGTGTAAATTATCTCTTCCACTTCCTTTATCTTGTAAATGCCAAATGTAACTTTATGTAACATTTTTATTTAATACAATTTACATAAATTTTTCCTCCTTTTCTTGCCAGCATTCAGAGATCATAAAAATCTTGTTCAACCAAATGCGTATGAAAAGGGTTGAGTGATCCAAAGTATGCGACTTTTTGCTATTGTAAAATTCTGTCAAGAAACATGGGATTAAGTTGTCATTTGTCGGCAACTGATGAGGCTGATTTTTTTATTTTTGTCTGCCTTGAGCTGTTTGTTTTTGGTAAAAAAAAGGATTTTGAAAACTTGATTTTGTTTTTTATTTTTTTTTTTTTTTTTGGTGAAATTTATATGGGAATTAAATGATTTTCTTTGTTTTTCGTTAAAATTTTATTTAGGGGGTAGAAGTAAAGTTTTCAAATAAGATAAATAATATTCTACTACAAGGCCTGTAATCGTTCACACATCAATTATTGCAAGATAAACAGTGTTAAATAATTAGAGGAGTTAATTTTAATGTATATAGCGATGTTATTCTAATTACCATTCAATGCTAATCCCATGAACTAACCGACTGAAGCTTATCTAAAAAACCAATACATTCAATGTCAGTATGAAATATTTAAGGTTCTTTTAAGTCGTTATGTAGGATCAGTATCAGCGGGCAGGCTGCATGCATTCAAGGCAGTGGCGTACCTAGAACTTTTGCCGCCCGGCGCGATCTCCAGTTTGCCGCCCTTTATATTATAAGTCAATCAAATAGTGGTTTTTATAAATTAATACACATAAATAAATTATTAAGTTATTTAATCAATATTAATTAATACACAGAGTAAATTTTTTTAGATATATTTGTATGCACTCGTAAACACATTTATATAATATCTACTCTTCTAGCTTTCATACTAGAAAAATCGTGTATAATGATTAAAAAATTTATATTATTTATAGTTTCTTATTCTATTGACAATATTGCAAGATTTTGTAGTCTTGATTGACTCATTGTAGAATGCAGATAATTTTTTATCAACTTCAGTTTTGAGAAGCTTCTTTCGCAACTAGCGACACTGATTGAAATTGTTAAAAAAATTCTTAACAAAATTACAGTGTTGGGAACAGAATTTTCCAATCTATACTGCTGAATAAATTTTAGCAGATCAAGAGGGCGCTTCTCTCCGTTTTTCCAATGTTTTGCCTTTTCTTTTAGTGTAGGTACAGCCATAAAAACCTGGATCCTTTTTCATTCAATTTGGAACTGTTCTTTATCAATGTCAATCAAGTAATTTATTTGACATTTAAATTCTTCATTTAGTAGGTTACACGGTATTATACACGAATATTTCCTTACAAGGCCATGCAACTGATCGCAGCGTTCTTTTATTTCTTTTATAATTCTGTCCATAAATGAAAACATTTCTCTTCGTACTTCTTCTTCTAAGGATATTCCCACTTCTTGCGAATTTTCCCCACTCATATTTTTTCTCCTTCTAACTCGACGCTCAGTTCGATATCTCCAACTCTTCACAAATTATTTTGACTGCTATAACAGCGTTTTGTACTAGCGTATCTCTTTGTTCCATGACATGTGTTTGCAAAGACTTTAGTTTTCTATGGCATTGGTGGACATTCAACCCTTTTATTTGCAGGTATTTTTGAGCGTAATTAATTTCCAAAAGGACGGGTTCACATAAATGAAAGTAACATAGAAAAGAAAAAGATTGGATACTACTTTCTTCTTCAGATGTCAATTTTTCCAAAGCGCTTAAAATGTAAAAAGAAATGTTTCTTTACTATAGTTACCGCGGCAGCTCTAGCGCTCCAACGAGTTTCTACACTGCGTTTAACACCTTGACCGGTGACAGAAATTAAAACATTTCATCTATGAGTGAAAGAAGAAAACAACTGAAACAACTGTTCGATAGTTCCAGAAAATGTGGTGGAATTGATAGCTGTAGAAGCTGCGTGTAAACATGCCAGGGTTAAAGAATGATTTGTACATGCTACAATTTCTGCATTTGTCCTCTGTAATTTTTTATATCTAAACCGTCATTTTCTAATTTCGTTAAAATCTTATCTGTGATTTCACCAGCAGTTTTTCCTTTAGTTTCTACAAAGTATATAAACGATTCTACAACTTTAACTTCGCTACCATCAATATCTATATATTTGACTGGTTTGATCTTTGTGTGAAATGTCAGCAGTGCTGTCAAATATAATACAAAAGTATTTAGCCTGCTTTATTTGATCCATAATTGTTTTTCTGACTGCGCCTCCCAATAGCTCTATGAATTCGTTCTGAAAATTCAGCGACAAATAAGAGATACCATATTTATTACCCATCTTAGTTTTTACTACGTGTTCTCGTAATACTGGATCGTATTTAGGCAATAAGTCAACAAGCTCAAGAAAATTTCCTCTATTTTCCATTAAATCGATGTTTTCCTGATGAACACTTTCACGATGTCCTCGAAACGCCAAATTTTGTTTTACTAAGAATCTAATTATATCAAGTATTCTTGTTAGAATTTCCTTCCATTTATTTATTTCTTTATCAATATTCTGTTGTTGTAGTTTGTCAATAGTTGCGCCACGTCCAAGTCTTATTTCTAATTCCTTCCATTTGGAATATGGTCGAATATGCAGTGGACTCACCTCATGTTGACTAATTTTGGGATTAAGTTTCCACCATTTGTTAAAACCATTTTCCGTATTAAAACCTGCTTGAGAAAGATTATCAAACAGTTTGCAGCAGAAACAATAAATACTTTTCCTTAATTAATTTCCTTAATTTACCATCCACGATCTTAAGAGCTTTTCGCCATTAGGCAAAATTTGAAAAAACCAGTCCTGACCAATCACCATCTCCTGTGTCAGCAACAAAATTCGTGACGCTCCTATTTTGGTACAGTCTCAAGGTTACCAAAAAGACAGTCAAGAAAGAATTTTGCACAAAGGAGACAAATGATTGCCTGATAATATTTTTTACAGTTAACGAATTTATTCCAGTCGTTAACTTATACACCGAGGATGATATTCGAAATCATATAGTTAATCATAATTTATATAAATCAAACATTAAACTTATAATAATCATAATAATCATTTATTATCAAGAAAGAAAACAAATATGAAATGAATAAGTTGCTTTTTACAACTATAAGTAAATAACAAAAATGCCGCCCCAAGGTAAGTGGCGCCCGGTGCGGACCGCACCCACCGCCCCCGTCTAAGTACGCCACTGATTTAAGGTATTTTATATTTCAACCATAAAACATACGTTACGCCTTAAAGGGCCACCCATCAATAGCCAAAATCCAACAAGTAACTGAGACCGATAATTTAAAAAATGAGACATAACTTTCACTTTTATATATGTTTCGACAAAGAAACATAATGTGGTTACAAAAAATTCCTTGTAAAAAATGAAACTTCTGTTTACAATGTAAATTTTTCCAATTTTGTTTGTTGGAGAAAAACTCAAACATAAATTTAAGCACCAATTTTAGTCATTATTTATTTTTTTTTTGTTGTAAAATATAAACACAAATATTTATTATATTTTTTTTTTAGAAAAAAAAAATTTTAAAGCGTATTAACAATTTACACTTGTCAACAATTGTTATGGCTGCAAGATCAAATTATAAATTTTGGTCTCCTGGGTTTAAGGCATGTATGACTATAATTACAAAAAATAATTATTTCTACATATTAATATAGAAAAAAAAACCAGAAAGCAAAAGAAAATGCTTAAATCTTGAAAGGGAGGGAATAGTCTTACCAAGTGTTAAAATAGAAAAATTAAGAAATAAAAAACAGTTACCCAGCCAACATTCTCCAAGACAAGTGTTCTGTTAAAGGCCCTGGGAATATTGATGTGTAAGCAAATATTGAATGGAGTAAAAGGCACTTTAAAATCTAATACACGCCACATGAGTCTTCAATTTGAACACATTAAATATAACGCAGATACACTCATTAACAGATGTTGAACATTTAAAAAATTTTGTGATTGCTAAGCAGTAGCAGCATCAACAACTTGTAAGTCTTGGATGGAGATGTGTTAAAATAACAATTTTATTCCATAAATGTCATGGCAATGGAATATGAATATGTATGTTATTCTTGTTTCTTTTTTTTTTTGTCTTTTAATTTTCCTTCACTTCAAGATATTAAAAATAATTTAAATGTATTTACAAAAAAAAAAAAAAAAACACACGCAATATAAAAACAAAACATTATTTAATAATAAAAATGTTTATTTGTTTAGATAAATAGCGCACGTGTTAAAAAAAAAAATTATGAAAAACATAAGCAACTGAATCAAGTAGGTTTTTCTTGACATAAAAAGCTTTTGCATTTGATTATATATCCATATCTCTGCATAGCCGCAATATCAGATATAAAAGACTACGACTTTACTGTGGAGCATCATTGAAATGAAGTGGCACATTTTTTATTATTATTTTGTTTTTTTTTTGTTTTTTGTTACAAAGTCATTATAGTTTTAATGTGTCTCTGTAGCATCAACAAATTAAGTTTTCGTAGAAAATAATTAAATCTACAGTATTTCGAAATAAATAATTAAAATACTTTTTAGTTTTCATTTAATTTAATAACTTCTTATCGGTTTTTTGAATCAGGGAGATAAACCACTTAAGTATCCCTCACCACGTGCTTACTCGTGCTGTAGTAGAGAAAGTTGTTTTAGCCACTTTAAGAAAAAACTTCATTATTTGTTGAAAGTAGCAAATTTAATATAAAAAAAATAAGACGTGTTCGTTTCAAGTGGTATGAGGTGGCTTAAGATTTTTGTAAGATTTTTTAAAAATCCTAAAATGGCCTAGACCGAAGGTTCTAGGATCCTTATCGCATTATTCTCTTTGCACAAAGCTCTTTTTTAATTTCAAACTCCAACATTAAATCATCTAACAATTTAAAGTTTTAATTTATAGCTCTCGAACATTCCTGCTCTTGGTTGTTCAATTTGCACCACATCTGTCGACACCTTCCTACTCGTTATTAACCACTATCAACACCTTTTCTGACACACTCGGCTGGTAAATATTTAAATAAATATTCCGGTTGCCATAAACAATTTTATGCTCAATTAAATTTTCTTACCATTTTACTAACATTACGTCCACATCTTATTGTTCTTTTTGCGTTATAACACACACACACACACACGAAAACTTTTGACTATTTTTTAATTATATTAACACGTTGAAGCAAACTTTTCTAGCCTCAAAATTCATTAAATTAATACTTTAAAAAAGTCAATAAGTTTATTTAAACAAAATGCATAGTTTGTTTCAGCGTTTTGCAACTTATGAAAAACTTGAACTTAAACTGACAACAACCCACCCTTTGTGTTGTTTGAAGAAAATTTGCATAATTTTCTGCAACTTTTTTACATGTCATTGAATGTTAAAGTGACTTTAAATTTTAAAATTATAATAAACACCTTTTTTTGTCTAGGATATCTAGTATAAATTATATGAAAAATAATATAAAGATAGAAAAACACGGATATGACATGTTCTTATTAAAATTGTCGTTGTAACGGTTGCAAATTTTTCTAGTTTTTAGCAAAACGACATTTGGCTGCGGAATTTTAAATGGTTTGTAGTTAATTTTTATAACCGAATAATAGAAAAATACTACAATTAATGCAAAACAAAAGACGAAAATAAAACAAAACAGATGTGAAGTTTCTACGATACGGGTGATGACTAATTTGCTATTGAGGTGGTTACAAATAGTTTTCATGAGTAATTTAAATAAATTAAAACTGTTAAATGTGACTTTTATTTCAAGTCATTCGGTTAATTGTTTAAAATCAATTATTAGAACTATTAATTCTTTAACTAAGAAAGAAACGGTACGATTTAACTGTTTTCAAAATGACTACTTATTGCTTAGAAGTAAAAATCAGAAAAAACTAAATAAGTATGTATTTTGAAAATAGCTATTAGAATCCTGACTGCAAAAAAAATTTTCCGCATGCGATAAAATCACCGCCACAATGATTAGGGAATTACTATATTCTGCTGTACGAACTGTGTTGTTTATATTTAATTGTATTCTACGAGTTGTCGGAAATAGTAATGATACCCAAACCAGGCAAACACACCACTCAAGTAACGTCGTATCGCCCAATAAGTTTACTACCTATTCATTCAAAGTTATTTGAAAGAATGTTTCTCGCCAGATTATTGCAGGAAGTGGAAGCTAGAACCATTATTCCATACCTTCAATTCGGTTTAAGAAAACAGCATAACACCACAGCACAAGTTCATAGACTAACAAACTTGATTCGAGAGGCTTTCGAGAAAAAAAAGTAATGCAGTGCCCTCTACAGTGACATCTCTCAAGCGTTCGACAAGGTCTGGCATGATGGCTTGATTTATAAAGTTACAAGTTCTTTACCTGCTAAGGTTCACAAGCTGCTCAAAAGTTATTTAGAAAATAGATCTTTTGTAATAAGATCGAAGGATGTTGTCTCTTCCCGGAGAAGTATTTCTGGCGAAGTGCCGCAGAAGACCATACTAGGACACTTCCTGTATATATTGTTTACCGCAGACATGCCAACGAGCTTGCTGACTCAGATGATACAGTATTTTTATGCATTCATGAAAATCCTGTAAGCACATCAACATGGCGCCAATTGCAAATCGTGGAGATGGAAAATTGGTTAAAAAAAATGGAGGATTCGAGTTAATGCTATTAAATGTGTTCATATTACTTCTACTTTAAAGAAAGAAATTTGTCCACCTTTAACTATAAACGGTGCAAAACTTCCTGAACAAAACCATATTAAATACCTCGGTATTCACCTCGACCGACGTCTTACATGGAGTCATCATATCGCTGCAAAACTAACTCAGCTTAAATTAAAAGCAGTCCCACTACACTGGCTTATTATGTCATCTTCATCTTTAGGTCTAAACCTTAAGGTGCTCCTGTACAAGGCACTCATGAAACCAATATGGACAATATGGCATCCAGATATGGAGAACACCGAAGCCATCTAGCGTTGAAAACTTATAAAGAAGGCAGTCAAAACTCTTAAGGTTAATACCGCGCCAAAATAAAAACATCCATAGCGACCACAAAGTTCCCACTCTCTGAGAGGAAATACAGAATGCAACATTTTCTTTCACGGTAAACCTGACAACTCATCCCAATCTCTTGGCAAGAAAATTGCTCCTATTTGAGAGTCATAACCGTCTCCAAAGGATGATCTAATGGTTTAGACATCATGTTTTTCTCGAACACAGTGTTGACATTTACAGTGGCAAAATTTAGTTTAAGATTTTAATACTTATTGTTATTTTCATATTTTAGATGACAGACTCAATAAAATTTAAATAATAAAACTTTAAAAAAAAATAAATAAAATTATTTAATATCTAATTTAATTATTCGGAATCATTTTCAATATAAGCAATTTTATTTTTCGTGCTTGATTCCTTTACATAAATATTTCGTGATATTCTCACGAAATATTTATTACAAAAATTTTTTATTAAAAAATAAACATTTTATAATATTCTCATAAAACATTTATTCCAATAAACAAAAAAAAATATTTGAAATGTATTACTGCGGGGGAGAGCACATCCATATTGCAATTTCACTATTGCTCAAGTAGATCATCAGTGAATTTTACCCCAATATTGTATAGAAAAACCTAAGAGTCTTATATCCAAAGCCAAACTGATTCTATGAGAATTTTTCATAAAATCAACATAGCATAGACAGCAAGACTCAAAAACACTTCTATACGAACACAGCAAAACATTTCAAAACAACAAAAAACATTAATATTGCCATTTCCCGTCGTAACTGGCCGGTTTGTATTCGATGGCGAGCGCTTTCGATGCGTATGCATCATTTTCAAGCCACGGTTTTGTTTGTACTGGTGAGTAGTGTTGGCGTTCAGGTAGTTCTGTCATTAGGTTCGTATATATTCAGGTAAGCAGAATACCGGCCACCTGTCATTTGTATGCCAAGTGAACCTAACGATACCTCCGTCTTTTATTATTATGTAGGTACGTGTGTCCGTCTGAGGGTGTTTTTCGTTTGCCCGTTGGCATAAGTAGTTTCAATGGTGTGAAAATTGTGTCTGAGGTCGTGTTTACCTGTTCGTTTATAATGTCGTTGTTGAATGTTTTTGTCTTGTAGATTTCCATATTTTCAAACAATGTCTAGTCTTCGTCCTTTTTTGCTAGGATGTAATAATGTCATACATTCATCTATTTCCCTTGGTGTGTGTCCGTGTGTGTCAAGGTGTGATGCAAAGTTTGAATCTTCTCTTTTCCGTTTGTATGAGCGTATGTGTTCTGTAAACCCTGTTTTTAGTGTTCGTCCAGTTTGCCCTATATAGGTTCGTTTGCAGGTACAGGTAAGTCTGTATACTCCGCTGGAATTAAATTTGTCAGTTGTTTCTGTCGTTGTTCTGAGATAGTGTCTGAGGGTGTTTCCACTTTTTAATGCTGTGAGTATTCCTTCTTTGTGAAAAAGGTTAGTTAGTCTGTATATTTCTGGTCCTGTGTAAGTAAAGGTGTGCCGTCGTGTTGTATCGGCTGTCTCCTTGTCTTCTCTATTTCTGTTCTTAGTGTTGTATTGTCTAAGTAGTTTATCGATGGTAGTGGTTTTGTAGCCGTTATTCATAACTATGGCGTAGATTGTGTCGAGTTCCCTCCTGTACTTATCTGGAGTAAGTGGTATTATCCCAAGCCTGTGTATCATATGTCTAAACGCTGCTAGTTTGTATTGGATAAGGTAGTTTGAGTTGTTGTGGATGGTAGTGTCCGTTGTTGTTGGTTTTCTATAGATGTCGAATGTTAAATAGTCAGTTCCTCGCGTTATAGTGATGTCAAGATAATGTAAATTTCTGTCTTGTTCTTTTTCCATTGTGTATGTAATCTTATCCTGAATTGTGTTTAAGCTTTCTAGAATTTGTTCGCCGTTGTCTTGCTCGAGGATGCATATAATGTCATCTACGTATCTATAGTAATGGATTATTTTGTGTTTTTCCATGAGTGTTTTTACGTGTAATGATTCGAGATGTTGCATGAAAATTTCCATGAAGATTGCGGAAGTTGGGTTTCCCATACCGAGTCCGTGAGGTAATTTGTAAAAGTTGTTATTGAATCTAAAGTAGTTCTGTTTTATTATCGTTTTTGCAATATCTATAATATCAGCGATGTATTGGCTTTCATACAAATTGTCTAGTGTGTTGCGTAGAATATCTAAGGTTTCATGTGTTGGTATTGAAGTACATAGATCCTTGATATTAAAAGGAAACGAGTCGCGAGTTTTCGGTTATTTTGATGTCCTTAAGTTTATCAATGAGGTCTTGTGTATTACGTATAGTATATGTGTTCTGTAAACTTATCCTTTCCTTAAGTACGCTGGTGAGGTGTTTAGCTAGGTGGTATGCCGGTGCAGGTCTGTAGTTTATAATGGGTCTCATTGGTATGTTTTCCTTGTGTATTTTTTCAGCAGCATTTCCATAACCTTTAAAAAATTGCTGTCAGCCAAAAATATAATAAGAGCTGCTATCAATTAAGAAAACAAAAAATAAAAAATAACAATAACAGCAGTTCACCCAAAACAAATTTTGCTTTTGCTTTTTTAAATAAATTTCATTAATATCTGTTATGTGGCAAAAATATGACGGTAATATAGAGTTTTACTCATGAAAAGCTTCTAAATCGGTAAATTATTTTACGTTCAGTTTTTTCTCTATTTTTTTTCATTTCATGTTGGAAATGATATATTTGCCAGAATACTAGACTATATCTCTACGAATTTTTTTATAAATTTATGTAGTATTTGTTCCGGCATGTAGATTGACATGCTAATTTGCATTTTCAATCGATCTTCGGCAGTTTTACTACACGCGCTTTTGCTGCAAGAGCAAATTTACAAAAAACTTATTTCTCTATCGTCCGAATTCTTCAGATAGAAATGGCTTAATGGACTCTCAATGTTAAAAATAAAATTTTAGACTCCAAACGAATTTACCTGCTTTAAGAATTATTTTTCTAGTTACATATTCATGTTTCTTTTCCTAGTACATTGACATTTTGTACTTTACTTCTGAAGTATTTTTTAAACAGTTGTAATGTTGCTTCTTGTTCCTGTGACTTCCTGTTCTTGTCTTTTAATGTTGATATATAAGGCAGGAGTGCCAAGTTCTTAGAATATACTTACAATTTCTGGATTTCAGCAATTATTTTAGATGCGCTAATTCTACTCTAAAGTTATTTAGTAAATAGGAAATCACACTTCTTCATCTTCACATGATTTTAGCAACATGAAAAATATGGTTTATTCTGATCTTTTTTTGTACTCCATACAAATTTTCACGAAAACGAAACGGTAGTGCGTGATTTGATTTACATCTGCACCGACTATATAGTCATAATCAGATGGTGGTCAAACCACTTGGTTGATTGGACATCGCCCACGCCTTAGAAGGCTATCGAATACGTATATCCTCCGGTCACTTCTAGTAGCTATTTCGAAAGCCCGAAGTAGGCCGCAGCCTTCACTCCTTGCTAAAGAGTTGGAGACTTTCCAACTCCTGGGCCAGAACGCATGAAGCTCTTTTTTATTAAGAACACGACAGCATTCATACTCACTGAACCTGAACCATTCATTGTGTTAATTTGAATGATCCGAACCACAAACTCTCACGAGGGTCCGAAACCACAACTACCACGAAACTCCCACATAGAGGCCAACCTCAATAACTAATCAGAGAACAGCTAATTGTCTCAAGAGACAAATAGTGAACTCTGGGGCAACTGATTCCCGTGGAAATATGTAAACTGTCCAGGTGACTCCTACTAGCCTTTGAGGGGCCTGGGCTCCCTTTTACCCCGCAAGACACCAGTCTAAATGAAATAGTAGATTCAAAAAAGACTATCATGTGCCCCCGGGAATAACGAAACGGTAGTAGAAGAGATGCTTGCAGGCAAAACGCCCGATCATTTATAGTCTTCTTTTTGTTAGTCCACGGTAGCGTTTGTAGAAGTTTTGCATTCTGCTGCATTATATGTTGCACCGCATAGCCAAGCTATAGTTAATGCGATCGGTAAGTGCACAAAATATTAATTCAGCGAAATCTAGCATTTATTGTTTTGTCACAAATTCACATCTAAAAGATTCAAATACTTTAAGGCAATAATTTAAATTTATTTTTAGTCTTTCAATTCCGCAGTGATGAATTGAAAACCTAAAAAGTTTCATTAAAAACCAACCATGTAGAAAAAAACTCAATAAAGCCACAAAACCCCATCACATATGAAGAGAAGTGATGATGCTGACAACATCAGGCCGAACAAACACATAAATAATTTCGTTTGTTTGTTTTTTAACTTTTCATTTTGAAAAATTAAAAAATTGCAGCGAAACATAAAAAATGACATGCCAACTTAAATTACAAAAACAAAAAATACAACAAAAAAAAACTAAAAACTGCACAAATTTTAGTAAGAGATTTAAACAAAACAAATATGATGGTCAGTCATCATGACAATGTAACAGTGAAATTAAGGACAATAGAAACCTTCGGGGGGTTATTTCGTTTGAAAATGCATCCATCAACGGTTCGTCTGTTTATGCTAGAGAAGTTAAAAAATGAATCACAAAATGCATTTCTATGGTAAAATTGAATGTGCAAATTTTTTACAAATTAAACAAAGAGTCGAAGTTTGACCACAGTTGTTACTATTATTATTATTGTTATTATTGCAACAAGCTGCACAACAACAATTCATTATTGTTGATATTGTTATTGATATTTTTGACATTAAGTACAGTTCGCAGTTACATATTTATTTTGTGATAAAAAAATAAAAACACAACCAAGAAAAACAAGTAATGCTGTATAATAATTGCAATTCAGGCGAAAAATCATTAATATCTTGGGCTTTTTATACTCTACCTACATGAGGTGAACTGGTGTATTAGGCTAGAGATTGAATTTGGTACCCAAGTAAATAACTTATGTGCCGTAAAATCTCTTGTAGATCTAGAATAACTTTTTATTTGGATGACTAACAAAATGGGGTGCGTGAACAGAGTAAAAAGAAAAAATGTTTGCTATCACATATTAAGTAATCGGTTTGCTTTAATTGGCAAAGGTGTGTGCAAGTTTGGGAAAAAATTCAAAAATCATGAGTTCAACTCTTGTCGAAGGAGTTGTTGAATATATTCTGGGTGCATCTATGCGATTAGCCACAGCAGATACATTAATTAGACCATCTGCATTTTTAAATAGGAGATGACATGAGTGAGCATTCTGAAATTAAAGAACTTCAGTTCTATGTTGAAGCCCCAGTAGATGAATTAGCAAAAACCTCTTACAGTATTTTTAAACCTATTTTGGTGCTGCTTATCTCTTTTTACCAACTATTCTGTTCTATTATTCTACAATGAGACAATGCAATACTTAATATAACAAAACCGTATGAAATGCTATTTATTGTTGGCTTTTTTAATGAGTTTTCCCGAGTATCAGGCGGCTTACGGATGTTCTCTTTTAAAAACCCAAACTTCGGTCCCTTCAAGAATCGTAGATTTCTTAAAGAAAATTTTGATATTTTAACAAAGATACAATTAAAGATTGTCGACTGACATATGAAAGATATCCAATGTACTTCATATTAAAAATTCGTTGCAAATCGGACTTATTTTCGTAATACGTTTTCCTAGTTTTTTTTTTTGTTTTTTTTTTTTTTTATTAAATTGAACTCTATGGTTACCATGGCTGGTTTTTATTTGATTTGAAGCCGACAAGTAGTCAGTAGTAGTTTTATACATTCATTTCGAAATGCAAATAATTTGTTGTATATTTTTTAGGGTTTCATTGTTGTTTTAATGCTGTTTTTTATTGCTGCATGTGCATTCACAAATATTCTAGTCAAATGAACCCCTCATCTGGATTAAATACATAAATATATGAAAAAAGTATATCTTACCCGTATTTAACTATAAATATCAAGTGCATTATTTAATATTGATTTGGGTTCATTGTTTACTTAATATTTAAACAATGGTCAAACATGATTAGTTTTTTCTTTCTTTACGTTTTGTTGTTGTTGTTGTTTTATAAGAATATTTGTTGCATTTAGGCAAATACTTGAAACATTTGTTGTGTTGTCCCCTCTTCAAAATTGCATTAAACCCATATTATCATGGCTATTGGGAACATCTAACAAAATAATACCACTTCATTGTGAAATCATGTAGAAAGTACTTTTCCTTTTTCTCTTGTGTTCTTCAAAATATAAAAGCATTTTTATTGTAAAACTCATGCGGATTTTTTATGCTGTAACAAACCACTTGTGTTTGCTGTTTAATTCTTGAATGTTTTTGTTTTGTTTTTTTTTTTCAATTTCAAAATATGGACTCGTGTTTTTTGTTTTTTATTTGTGAAGATTTCCTTGCATTTTATTTTTTCTACACGACCACTTTTGATGGACATCTCATTGACCACCACTTGATGAAGTGTTGAGCCATATAAGAATGTTGTTCTTTTTATTCGTTACTTCATTCAATCGTGCTTTCTGGTATTGATGGAGTTATAAACGTGATGTATTAAAGCTATAAATTTATATTACTTCATATCAATTTTTCTGCAACACGTCTCAACTATAAAATTTTGTACAACGACTACACAATTTAAGGAAATGTTAATTGAAATTAAATATAAAATTGTGAATCAGCAGGCAAATCAATATGTGTTAATGAGTCTAGTATTGCAAGAACTAATGTAGGAGTCAAAGTGTCAACGAAGTGCAAAGAAAGTCAATGAAGTTTTCGATGTGGATCTGTTGTTGGTTAAAAGTGCCCAATTTGGGTTTTAAGAAACTATATTTATATCCCTTGCCACAAACAAACAGGCTGCTACTGAGGAATATGTTAAAATTGCTAAAAGAAAATTCGCCAATAAATTCTTTCTATTTCGACAAAAGGCCTTTTTTAAATAAAAATGTCTAATTTGATATAAAATGACGACATAACCCAGTAAAAATCAAAAAGACTCAATACTTAAGTTTGAAAAAGACCGAATGCAATGATATTGTAGTTAACAAAATGATTGGGGTATTTAAATAAACAACATTTTAATTCTTTTCACCATAATTTAAAGGATTATTGAATTCTTTAAGGTTTTAAATGCAAAACAATTTTCGAAAAACTCAATAAAATTGCTGTTATCATCGACACAATTTTCAAACGATAAACTCACTCACAGGATTCTTTAAAATCTTTTAAAACAGGATTTATTTCTCGAAATGATATTTATGCATGCTGCAATGATGTTATAAATTTTTCATTGAATTACTTGTCTATTGTATTCAGGCAGCCAAGGATGTATAAGAAAAGCCGGAAAAATCCGTATTAAATGACAATATGTAAATTGGCACTTTAAGCAGACACTTCAAAAAAAGTAATGAAATAATAAAAAAAACCAGAAAGAAAATAAAAGCTTAAAATCCAATACACACTTTTTCACTTCATCTTTTTTGTTTTTGTTTTTGTTTTTTTTTCGACTTCGTTTAGCCAACACAATTCAAAAGAAGATTTTCAAAAATTTAATTCCTTTACAATATCTACAAATTACTTCTACATGTAACATGCGAAGCATTCGCCATATAGTCACACACACATATGGCTTTAACATATATAGGATAAAAAGGACATAGCCAATATTGCACGTGTTCAATGAACAACGTAACACAACAAAAAAAGAGAAAAACAGGCTGTGAATTAAACTCAATATACAAAGCATTATAATCACTTTACCCACATCAAAACCAACAATAAAATATAAAAAATCCAAGTGAAATGATATTTTTTGCACGAACATTCGCGCTAAACCACTACAAGTACTGGTATCTCACATGAAGGCAAGAAATCAGGCAGGCAAGTAAAAGTGTAAGTAAAAAAAAACAAGCAGAAAATGAAAACACTTGTCCTGTGATTTTGGTTGGGTGAATGTTATTTTACTACTTCTACTTGATATCATAACAACTAAACCCCAATCCAATATACAACAACAACAGCAACTACTGGCAGCATAAATAATATCAAATAGTGTGTACCATTACGAATGAGTGGTGTTTTTTACAAATCTTACATATACAAATGTATTCACAAGTAGGAAATCGAAGGACCTACTACGTACTGACATACTACAATGCTCAAACAAGGTACAGTTCTTTACACACGCAAATATAAAAGGATAAATATTTATTCGTGATTCGATGAAATTTTATTAAGAAATTATTGCTGCATGAACGTTCATTCATTGTTCAGAGTGTTCACCAAATATGCTCGACGTACCATGACAGATGGTCAGCTTGAAGTCACACTCATCAATAAAATGAAACGAAAAACTTCAACGTCATCATTATCATAAACATCACATCATAGACAATATAATAACGAAATCGTCGTTTGCCGTCATACATTGTACACAACAAAGACATGACATTTAGGTATCATTTTCTTCAAATTAAAGTTTACGCTGAGCATTGTGGAACCAAAGGGAACAAAAGTGTGTTAAAAATTTCGTGAGCTTTTTCAATAATCCCTTTAATAAAGAGTCCTTTTTATATGTTTGACCATCTGTACCATATATTATAATTTCCTACCTTTTTGCAAAAAAAAAAATTAATTACTTGATTCCTAAGCGAGTGGTACTCAAAATATAGAAGTGGTTTTTATTATAGAGAAAAAGGGAGTTTTGAGCAAAGAGGATTTTTAATAAAAATATATTTTATAATTTTATTAAAAGAAGTTTCCTCCTAAAACTATATTTATATTATATAAAACTCTGTTTGACGTATAATAATTAAAATAACACGTTCGACTCTGAGAAAGTGTACCTTTGCAAAAAATTAATTTCAATAAAAAAATTAATTCAATATTTAAAAAAAAATCAATTTGATAGAAATACAAAATGGAGAAAATTATGTACTGCAAATAAAAACATTTTAATTAGGAAAATTACTTTTAACTTTCAAATTTATTCACTAATTTTTATGACTAAAATCAAAATGAACAGATTTGCGCTAAAATGTTGTTTCTAAGTCTTTTAATTTTTCTTTGGCACGACATTTATTTTCTAGCTGTCCCACTGTACAAAAATATGAAAAATTTATAAACAATAGACTGTACACATTCATTCCTTTTGGCTTTACACTACCTCGCCCTCTGACTAAATGTAATGGTCTCTGGCCTATGTGCGGTTATTTTTCGCTTCTTTAATTTATTTCTTTTTTTGTTTTGTTGCATTTACCGCTACCACCATATATGTACACTTCATAACTCGGTCGTACTTGTTATTATCATCACCAACGTCTTTCACATTTGCATTGTTATAGACTGAAATAAGGGTGCGTTTTTTTTCCCACAATTCTTAAACTCTCTGACCATTTTCCTGTGGAGAAATATCGTATAGACAAGAGGTAAGATGACGCGTACTTCATCACTACTTTATTTTTTCACTTAACTCAATGTTTGGATATTTTCTCTCTTTCACTTTGTGTTTCTCTTTAATATGTCATGCAAACAGTGCGACTAACAAACTGACAGTGACTAACAGTGAGACCGCCACTCAGTTATTAAGTTCAGTTTCATTTAGTTTGACTTTCCTGCCTTTTTGCCTCGAAACAACGAAAAGGGTACAGTTTGTACTTTGATACTGTTGTTAATGTAAACCTATGCCGCTTTTATTTTAACACAAACTTACATGGGTAGAACTTTACCAATACTATTACCATTAGTTACACGGATAAGCACACATACATCTGCTTATCTCTTGTTCCTGTATCTTATTTACTTGTCGTAATCATTATGGTTTGTGTGAATGTATGAATGAAGGTATTTGTATTCGAATTGGGGGCTTTTGCCTACTTCTGTATTGAAGCTTCTTAATGGGTTTAAGTTAAAATTCAATGGACTTGTGTATGAAGGCAGTTAAGAAAGTTATTAGACATATTTTATAGATATTTGAAATATAAATTGCTTTAATCTACCAGTGGATAATTTTAAATATTAAAATATGTGATTAACAATTGTAGTAAAAGGTGCCCCTGTAGGCTAGTAGGTAGTGTACTAGCATGTCAGTATGGGGGTTATGGGTTTGATTCCCAACGAAGACCTTGATTTTTTTTCACTACAAAAATAAAAATTTACTGTCGGTGGGACGGTTCACCTTTCACCACCTTTTTCATCTCTTCTGTATCCGTTTCCTTAAGAATGTAGCACGGTACTTGACTAAATAGGCATTATTGTCTGAGTGCTTTTAAAAAAAAAAATGCGAGGTCAAAACAGACGGAAGGCTGAACATGTTAACATAAGTTTCGAATAAAAAGCCCTTTAGGGGGCGCTTTAAATTGATTTTTTAACCTAAAATAGTTATGCTCCCTCTATGTAATTCACTTGCCTGTTGGTGTTGAAAACATAAACCCTGAATCAGTAGTTATAACCGACCCAGCAACATACACTTTGCGTTCTTTTCAAGAATTTGCCTGTTGCACTTATAAAAAACATTAATTTGATTTTTTTTACTATTTGGCTGCAGTAATAAAAATCTTAAATTTTAGATTAGGGGCCATTGAAATTTCGGCTTCAAGAGACATGTCTAGATTACATATGTTGTATGAGACACACTTTTGTTTTATAAGCATAGAATAAATTCTTTTTAATAAATCCACTTTTTGCTCTTCAAGCCAGTTAATAAAATCAGTTGCCAGCCAAAATTTAAATGAATTAAAGCCATGTTTCTTAGCAATGATAATGGGCATTAGAAGTTTTATTACTTTTTGTTTGGCCATGAATATTTACTTCAAATTGTTTCCGTTCGCTGAATAAAAATTTCTCTGCCAAAATGACTTCTTCTACTGCCTTCGTTTTGTTTTGTATATGAAGGTATATGTGCTCGTTTAAAATTCGCATTTAAATAACAACTGCAAATCATCCAATTTCAAATTGTCATCATACAATCCAAAGAATGGTGGTGGTAGTAAATAATAGAGTTTTTCACTTTTACAGTAACCGGAATTTTCTTTTACTTTTTTAAGTGGGGCATTATGGTTGGGGTATGATGGCCTTGTTACTGAGCGTACATTTTAGTGGTTGATATCCACAAGCAATTTGGAATTTACACTCGTAAAGTGATTTTACACAAAAATATTTTATATTCATATGTGAATTAGCAGGCAAAAAATATATAGAATTTTCCATGATTATTGATGTGCAAAATGTGACTAATAGGAAATATTGTATGTCTAGATATTTTGTTGTAAATTGGTGAAAACGACATGTGTAATAATGTCATTAAGGAAAAGTACTGTGCAATAATTTAGGAAAATAAACAAATGATTGGAATTATTCACAGGTACAAAAAAAAAGAAAAAACAAACTGCATAATTTGCAAAAGAAATTTAATTTAGAAAATATAAGAACCTTATAGAAAGTGTAATTGAAGAAATGGAAGACATAATTCCTAATAAAAAGAAATGAAATTTAAAGTTTTATTTTATTTACACCTGTTTTAAAACTGATTATATCAAAATCATAGTTATAGCTTGCGAACTTATATTCAATTCCGATTCACAGTTTAACTAATGATTCTTGTAAATATTTAAACGTGAAGCAAATGTAAATTATAATTTTCCAAGCATTGACGCCTGACTGTCAAATTAGTAATTATTGGGATTTGGGGAGTTAGCTAATGGCGAAGAAGATACTTCGAAAAAATACCTTGGTTTTACAATAGTCGTTTATAAGCTAAGGGCTGAATATTTGGCTATTAGAGACGATCTAAGTAGTGGATGTATGTGACATTATGACAAATAATTGGCATTGTGAGTAATTTCTTAAAATGTACTCCTGCTTATCACTAATTATGGCTGATCATTTAATGAATTTTCCAGATTTTACAGCAATATTTCAAAACTATTAGGGCGACAAGAATGCTCAACGGATTGTAAGCTGCAAAAAGGGTTTTTTTAAGACTTTATAAGTATTTGCCTTTTTCTTTCTGATCTACATATTTAGCTTTAACTTAGCCGGACTGCAAATTTGATGGAGTGCGCGAAGATTTGACTATTTTTCTGAAATTAAGAGCTGGGACAATTCGTTGGAGTAGCAAATTTCCCTTATTTTACCCATTGCCCCTGTAGGCTAGTAGGTAGTCTACTAGCTTGTAAGTATGGGGGTTGTGGGTTCGATTCCCAACCAAGACTTTGGTTTTTTTCACTACAAAAATAAAAATTGACTGTCGGTGGGGCTGCTCAGCGATGAAGGCATAGTCACTGGTCGCTGTGCTGTCTTTATACGCCAGTTAATTTCCGACTATCCTTCTACTTTCACCACCTGTTTCATCTATTCTCTATCCCTTTCCTAAAAGAATGTAGCACGGTAGTTGACTAAATAGGCATTGTTGCCTAAAGTGCTACTTCTCTTAGAAAAAAACAAAAAAAATACAATTTAGATTAACATAAATTTTCAATGACATTTTTTATCTCTCGATTTTCAAATCTTTTAAAAAATCAATTTCATTTTATCAATAAATTAAACAGTTTTCAGGAATTTCTATACCTTCAGTCATCATCATAAAATTCAATTTTATACACACGAAAACTCTTTACAACAAAAGTTCAACAAACCTAAAGGAATTTCCTTCTGTCGTTGCAAATATTGCAATAGCTGCTGGCTGACTGTCATGTTGTGATGTTGCAATGAAATTTTCATCTTGGTTTTGTAACATAAATAAACTATAAAATAACAAATCGAGTCAATTTAGCGGAAATCAAATATCAAAATCGACAAACTTATGTGACAAACCAAGTAACGTAAAATGTTAAACACATATGTATGTGTGCATTGAAACACAACCAGGACCTTCTGCATACAAACATAAACTTATAGCAGAAGAACAAGGTGTAAGGTTTACAGAAACAAAAGTTGACTATTTTAAAGAAGAAAAATATTAAAAAATCCTGTGGTGATATTATGTTTAGTGGTGTAGTTTTCTTTCTTATGACTTACAATAACAACAAAACCTCAGTTTTCTTTGTTGAATTTAAATGAAAAAAAAACATTCAAGTGTTTAGCTTTGGAGCAGTGGTCGTCAAAAAAGACAACGGATTATATACCTCAGTTATTGTTGATGCTGATCATAATTATTTTTTTTTTTAAATAACAGTTTAAAATATAAAACAATGATGATTAAGAAGTTATTAAATAAATAAAAATTAAGTGCATGGTAGAGGTGAGAAAAACAAAAAGGCAGTAAAAAATGTAAAAAAATTAGCCTGCTAATATTTTTAAATAAATCGAAGATGTAAATCGACAAGAAATCGTTATATCGCAATTTTTGCTTGCATCGTTATCCATGCAGTATTAATGGCTTCCACTGCTCTAGAGTAAATCTATCCTATAGAGCTGCAATTGTATAAATACCTTGATAAATAATACCCAGTTTAAAGTAACAAAAGACTTTCTTTTCGATATGGTTGCAAGAAAAGACTTACATTTAACGAATGAATGCAAGAATGGCTGAATGGTAGAATGCTTGAATGGTTGATAGTGATATTTGTCATCAACATAAAAAGATATAATCAATTCTGATGTTATGTTCCCTTTTCTTTGTTAGTTTTATTATTTTTTTGTGTTTCTAATATGTTTACATTTCTCTATTTCTTTTATGTGAATGCATAAAGTCAACAAATCTTTTGTTACCTAGGAAATTTTCTCGGTTTACCCTTTTATGTTTAAAAGGAATCGCTGGCAAGGAGCACGATTAATATTCTGTAATAGGAGGAAATCAATTTAAAACTGGTTTGAAGACAAAGCAAAAACACAAACACTCGTCTACCTTACAAAATGTACAATTTTGTGGTTTTTTGTAAATAAAAAAAAAAAAAGTAAAACTGCTGTAAAATTTTTCATGGTTTAATGGAATGAAATCAACGAAATAAATTTGCTTGTGTTTAGAAATGATTTATCACTGCTACACTTAAGTATTAACTGTTTATCATACATATAAACCAGATTTCCTTAGGGTTACTTAAACTAAAATTAATTTAGATAAAAATATAAACGTTTCAATTACTCATTCGTTATCGCAAAGCAAATTATTAACTACTTTGTTATTGCATAGGTGGTAATTGTGCTAAACTTCAGGTATATTTTAATTCCTAAGTTTAATTTTTATTTAGTTTTTATTATTCCAGTATAGAAGTTTGCGAGTATGTTAGATATTTGAAAGTAGTCATAATTAAGTTTTCTTTAGAGCTTAAACAATTGAAGTGAAAGGTAAAATTTGATTCATCAAAAAAGGAATAAAGTTAATCTGTATGTAAAATAACAATTAATTTGTTTTCACAACCTCTTGAAACTAAATAAGTCGTAGACTTTTGGAGTATCTAAACTCAGTAATCGATATCTTTATTGGACTGTGAGAAACTGCAGAATTTCAAAATTTTTCAAATGCAAAACTAAATTGATAGAGACTGTCATCTATTCCTTTATATAAAATCCAAATATGTAATAATTGAACGAGTGAAAGTAATATCTGGTCCAACTATTTTAAAATCCACAAAAAAGAGTTATTAAATATTTTAATTTTACCCTTATTATTATGATTTTATATTTTTTCTAGCCCCTGTAGGCTAGTAGGTAGTGTACTAGCTTGTCAGTATGGGGCTGGTGGATTCGATTCCCAACGAAAGACCTTGTTTTTTTTCACTACAAACATAAAAATTGACTGTGAGTGGGGCTGCTCAGCGATGAAGGCATAGTCACTGGTCGCTGTGCCGTCTTTATACGGCAGTTGATTTCCGACTATCCTTCTACTTTCACCACCTGTTTCATCTCTTCCCTATCCCTTTCCTAAAGAATGTAGCACGGTACTTGACTAAATAGGCGTTGTTGCCTGAAGTGCTACTTTTCTTTAAAAACAAAAAAAAAACAACAAAAAAATTATAATAACAGTAGCAAACTAAGCGTCTAGTAACATATTCTCAGATAACTAAAATTTTCTTGCTTTTGAATTTAAACGTCCTTACTACGCACACATGTGTGGCATAAATACTAAAGTGACTTTCTTGCAAATTCACAGATTCTTTGAGAAATGAGTTTAAAAATTTAATCGTTTATTAATAGAAACATAATAAAATGCAGTAATGGCTCCGTACGCCTACAAGACATCGGCCATCTCGCACTTAAAGAAGAGTAACAATTCCCAAAATTTTTTGCTCCGTAATATGGCATATTTGCTTTGAAAATGAATAAAATAAAAAGGATTTAAATATAAAAACTCCGATCTTCCTTCACCTAGAACTGTTACAAAAAAAGTCAGTACTTAAGTTCAAAATTTTAGAGCAAGTCTACATTGTAATAATTAACAGCTAAACAATAGACTAAACATTTTATGACTACACCCTTGAACTATAAACAACAAAACAAAACCTGAGCCAGCAATATGGCGACAAAACAGCAATGACAACGACAACACTTGAGACGGCAACTTATGCTCCTTATTTATCTTTTTGTGCAGCCGAACAATTTAAAATTAAGCTTAAAAGTGTCTTATTACCCATCTGCCTTAACCATACCAAATAAAGGAGTAAGAAAAATGTTAAGTAGTCCGCCCATTACCCGTGACATTAGCAGTCCTAGTGTCACTCCACTACAATCATTACTAGAACAAAATTACTGTTGCTGCTAAAATAACAATGACAACAATAAACATCGAATTTCTACTTCAATTAGCAACGTAAATACATTTTGCTGTTAAGTAAATCTTAGGCAAATAGTTCGACATTCATAAAATATGCAAACAACAACAGCAACAATAAGAACAATAAGTACGCTTGAAATTTTGCATAACGAAATATGAGACCGCAATTAATTTAACGTTAAATAAACAAAATGACAACGAAAACAACCGAAATAGAAAAAAAAACAACACTTCATACACAAACACAAACAAATACTTTCACAATAAAGATAAAAGCTGATGGCGGCACTATATTCTTCTGCGACGCATTCCCTTTTTTTTAAGCAGGGTGTCTGTGTCAAAAATAAGAGTTTGGGCATTTGATTTGGCAGAATGTTCAGCTAATTGCTTAAAAATATATTATTTCTGTTTTCGAAAATGCTTGTAAATAGATTTTAGATTTTAAAATAAACTGTGCTTAATTGAATCATTTGATTTGAGCTTTTTAGAGGGAGGGGTTTTCCAAAAATATTGAAATTTATTCAAATTTGTTTATGCTGTAGTGCTGTATCGAAGTGAGAGTATTTAATTTACAATGGTTAAAGTCTAAACCAAACAAAAAATGCTGGTGACATTTGAGAAGCTTTGCCAATTTGTAATTGTACCACAACAGCACAGCCAGTTAGCAAGTAGCAACTTGTAACAAACCCATTGAGCTTAAAGTATTGTTTCACTTTACTTTTGCCGGAAATAACAAACATTTGTAAAGTGATTATTAAAAGTTTTGACAGCTGTCATAAGCAATATTTTTTTCACCGCACTATAAATCCCTTTAAAGTTGCATGGTGAAAAAAACAACGGATTGGTTTATAATTTCAAATATGTTTTTGGGAGAATGTAAAAAAATATAATTCACAAAATTATAACGACATATTTGATTGTAAACGTAATCAAAAATACAGACTTTAAAAATTGTTAATATTTTTTATGTAATGAAAGTTGTAAGGTTTTCAAAAAATTGAATTTCAATAATTAAAAGGATTAACACAAAAGTTCTTTTGCATAAAAATGACAATATTTTAGAAAGTAGATCTTGTAAAGAAGTAGAACTTGTATATAAACTTAAAAAATCAAATAGGACACGATTTATGGAGAACGCAAATCAAGTAGACTTCCGCAAGCCTAATATCATGCAAAATTATACTTTCTATGTATTGTGTATTATAAAACATAGATATTATATACGATGCGGAACGAAATGAGTTGCTACGCTCACTACTACAAGGAGAAGTGTTTCAAAACTAATTGCAAACTAATTTATGTAGTCGAAACTATGAATTTGTTAAAAAGAAATTTGGCACAAATTAAGCATAGATCACAAGTCAGATGCGTAACAAGCATAATGTTTCATTTCAATTTTAGAATATCGATTCCCTAATGATCCTGCAAACAAGTCATAAAAAACACCAGATGAAAAATCGTACTTTTGAAATTCTTTTAGAAGCCCACTACGCAAGCAGTGTGTAAATGTGCCTGCATAGTTAAAAAAACTGTGCACTTAGATTTTTAATCTTCTATATGTGAATACATTATTATCATATTTATTTTTCTCATTTCTCTAAAAAAAAATAAAACTACTCTGCTTTCGCAAGCATCCGTATCAAAAATTTGTCTATTGCCAAAGTAATTTTAAAATTTATGCAGTTTTTTGTATTTTGACAAGCGGAATGATTTATTAACCGTAAGTAATTTGTAAATATAAACTGAATAATAAAATCTTATTAAAATAAATGGACTAAAAGGCAGAATATAAAAAAGCAACGCAAACGTAAAGAAGAGAGAAAAATTTTAATCATAAAAAAGTCCTTAAAAAAGATAAACCCTTTAGGAAAAAATAATGATAAAATACCCACTTTTGACAAAGCAAGCAATCCGCTTTTAACTGACAAGTGGTCAGATGTGTTGATAGAGTTAAAGTTACAACAAAAATAAATAACATTTTGGTACTGGCGTTATTGCAACAACCGCAACAAATTTTTATAAGTTTTGTATTTTTTTTTTGTTTGTTTCTTTTTTGTCTTTAATTTATGTTATAAAAATGTTAATGTTGTAAAATTTAGTTATAAAAATGTCTTTAGGAAAGAAAAGAAATGAAAAACGACTTAAGGGTCGATGGTTTGATTTTTCAAAAGAATTAAAAAGCTTAAACAAATACTTGTATGTATGAAGAACCCTTTTTCTTTAACCAATGATTGTGACCATTGGCTACCTTTTGACTTGTTTTTTCTAATATCCAATAACAATTTTACTCGAAATGTTCCCTTAAGGACTGTTCATTTGTATAAATAATTTGTATTTTATTTTATTTTATTTTTATTTTTTTTTTCTCATCTTGTCAGTTGCAATAAGTTTTATACACGAACACAATTTTTTAGGTTGAAATTTGATGAATTTTGTGAGTAATTTATTTTGTGGTTTTAATAGCGAGTGGTGTGAAAAATTATTGTTTACCAACCATCATACAAATGGATGTGAACTTAACCTCTGCAATTCAAGAACAAACACTTAAATACGAAAAAATACAAATTTATTCGTTAAAATGTTAATGTGGTTCATCTTGGAGCCGATTATTTTTTTCATATCATTTAGTCGACTTTTATTTAGAAAAGAAAACAAATCTCATGCAGGTATTTATAATAAAAATTTGATGCGATTCTTAATTTTAGGTTTGAGCTCAGTGTTGCGTTAAAATTTATTTTTTCTATTAGCCAACGTAAAAGAAATTGTTTAACAGTGTCTTCATATCTTCAAAAGATATTTTAAAACATAAAAATATACTGTAAGTTGTGAGTTAAGCCAAAATGTGAATACCGCTAGTGTTTGCAATTACTGCACCATGATCGACTGTAATCTGTATTTTGCTTTTGGTGGTAAAAGCCCGCAAATTTTGGCTCCTGAATTTGGTTAATTTTTACACCTTTTAAATTAAAAAATACAAATCTGATAAACAATTATTGTTTTTGTTCGTGAAAGATTTATCCCCCAGCTTGTTGGTTTAGCAGCATTCGTGTGAAATTCATTTCAATGGCTAATGATTTCTTTCTTCCGTAAAATATTGTGGTTAAAGTGCTTTTGTTATTAACTTCAGCAGATAAAGTTTTATAATAAATAAAAATATAATGTAAATAAAAAGAAAAAGCTGCAAAACTCTCCAAATTGTATTTTAAAAATTGCCTAAATAACCATAGTTATTTGATGATAAAGCTAACAGCAGAAACTTTTATTTTGTGATAAAATTATCGCTGTACATTTTTGGAAGTGCAATTGCAACCGGTAACGTTCCAAGACTCACCATCCAAAATTGTTCTTATGTATATCTACCAAAATTTGAACCAACCGCAAACACGAAACCGCTTCCGCAAATAGTAGTTCTTAAAATGTTTCTGATAATTGAGAAGCAAAAATGTTATGCTAGAAGGACAGTACGTAAAACAAATATTTGTCGTTTTGAAGCCAGTTTTATGCATGCATTTTACAATCGAGCTGATAGTATCATTACCCTCTCATTAATTAGAGATATCATAGCCTTTTTTTTTGTTTTTTTTTTTCATAAATTATTTATTGTATCTTCATATATATGAATTATCAACAATTTTTTAAATCTTAAATCTAAATGTATAGTCATTAGGCCCGACCAGTGTCAGATATAATTCTAGTGACAGCAATAAAATAATATCTTAACAAATTCTCACAATATAAAATATATATAAAATATAAGCAATTCCATTACGTGCTTGATTCCTTTTAAATAAATATTTCATGATATTCTCATAAAATATTTATTAAAAAAAAATGTTGATTTTATGAAAAATTCTCATAAAATCAAATTGGCTTTGGATATAAGACTCTTAGGTTTGTCTATACAAAATTTGGGTAAAATTCACTGATGAGCTACTTGAGCAATATGGATGTGCTCTCCCCCATTACAATACATTTCAAATATTTTTATTTTTATTTGAATAAATGTTTTATGAGAATATCATGAAATATTTATTTAAAAGGAATCAAGCACGAAATGAAATTGCCTATATTAAAAATGATTCCGAATAATTGTAAATTATTTATAAAAAAAAAAAAATAAAAACTATTTTCAAGAGATTCCATTTCCATCAGGAGGGTTATTGACCAATGCCCCTGTGTCTATCTTTTTTTTATCGGATATGACCTCTAAAATTTAAAATGTTCCGCGCAAGGGGATTCGGATGGCACTCGAGCTTAGTTAAATATTTGCCTGTGCATTGAGCAATTTCAGCAGTCGCGAGTGGAATATCCAAATCACGATGTATAATTAAATTTCGCATGTACCATGGAGCTAATGTAATTAATCGTAGTATTTTGTTCTGTCGGCGTTGAATTTTTTCCACATTTGAAGCTGAAGCAGTGCCCCATAGTTGAATTCCATAGCACCATATTGGTTTCAGAATCGACTTATACAATAGAAGTTTATAGTCCACACTAAGAGTTGAGTTCCTGCCAATTAGCCAGTATATTTGAGATAACTTGATTTTCATTTGGATTTGTGTCGATGTGGTGTTTCCATGTAAGACTACGATCAAGGACTATGCCAAGATACTTAGCATGCAAGTGGTGAGGAATAATCTGGCCGTTCATATGAATAGGGGAGCAATTTTCCCTTTTTAAACTAAAAGCTAAGTGGCCACACTTTTGCTCGTTTATTTTTATTCTCCATTAATTCAATCACAATTCCAGATGCGTAATATGTTCCTGAAGAGCCTGAGATGCCATACGGGGGTCTTCGTGAGAACTAAGGCAGGCCGTATTATCGGCAAACGTTGAAGTATGGATGCTACTGCTCACAGGCATATCACAAGTATAAAGCAGATAAAAAACTGGACCCAGTATACTCCCCTGCGGCCCACTGGAAGCTATCGAGAGATATCATAGGGATTATAATATTAAACGCTGTTCTTAGGGCTAGATATTTAAGTTAACTTTCGATTTAAGTTTTCGCCATTACTCGCACTTTTAATGATCATTTTCTTCATCATAGTACGACGAAACCCATCTTAGGATACTTTGCCTTATGGGCTTGCTAAAACGAATTTAATATAATTTAAACAGCGTTTTTTTTAAAAATCAATTTGAACAAATCGTTGTTCATAACCAGTTGCAAAAATTATTTTTTTAATTTGCTGCCTCTATCTTTTAACTAAAAAGGGGTAAAATTATGTCAGCGCCACTTTTTTATACATACAAGCTTTGGGAGTAAAAAGCCAGCTTTAAGTTATTTAGTTTAATTTTAAAGGTTCTGTTCACTTTGCAATACACCGTTGATTAAACTAGACATTATTAAAAATATTGTTAAAAAGTATTAAGGCCAGCTGGCCTAGAGTGACTCAAATTATATATTAATTTTCCCCCAAACCCTCTTTTGTAACCCGACATATATTTGCTGCCTTATCAATAACATTTCTTTACAAGGCATAAATAATTTTACAATTTGTTCTAGATAAATAAAATTAAACGGGTTTCCTAACCCTTTTGTTCCTTTAGCAAATATTTGATTGACCATATAGTTGGCAAACTAAAAAAACTCCTTTGGGACTAGAATGCAAACTGGCCAGTAAGAGATGCATTAACCCCACGACTAAGAAAAACTATGAAGCGATACACAAAAATGACATGTAAAAGATACAAGATTAAGAAAATAAGTGATTGATTACCTTATGATTCCCCCAAGGAACCAGAAAAGACAATAAACTATAAGAAAAGGGTTCTATTTACACAATTTGTTATAGCAAAAAAGCATAAAGAATACGAAAACTTCATTATAAATGAAGTTTGCCGTAACTGGTGAGAAAAGCAAAACTAAAGTCAAGCAAATTAAACAGGATTAAATACACTCATTTGCTGCATTTTAGAGTTTAATTCCTTGAGGCAGCTTGTATAAATGATTACAAACATAAAATTTCTTTTCTGTAATAATCTTCTGTAAACACTCTCCAATGACTAAGCAAAAATTGTATTTAAATTGTTTTAAATTTGGAAAATGATTTGTAAGAAATTACAAAACAACTAAAATAAAAAAAAAGAAGAAAACAGAAAACAGTAGCTCGGACGGTAATTTGAGGGTAAAAGAAAATAAATTATTTATAATTGAGGTTTAAAGGCAAAACGACAATACCACTAAATGTATTTGTTTTTCTCTTTTGATTTGTCGTTAATGCATTTCTTAAATTTATCATTTAGGAAAAAGTATTATGAAAAATAATTTGAAATTAGAGAGTATAAAAAACGTCATCCATTTTTATGTGTTAAATTGTAGAGTTTTGTAATCAAGAATAAAATATATAAAAACAAATACAAATTAGAAGCATCATTAGAACCTTTTTTTCCTTCGACACACTTGAGTAAATTACTTAAATCACGTTAAATTTCGGACAGACTAATAATCAGACAGAGACGCTAAAAAAACTAATTATAACAAATTAACTTTAGGAAAAAGTGCAGAAAGAAAGAAAGAATGAAAGAAAGACAAAACAAGTCAACAAGATTTCCTTTTCTTAGTTAAGACTTAATGTGTTTTTTGTTTTTGTTGTATTTGTTATAACAACGTAAATTAACATGCATTTACAACAAAACAAATCAGTAGAGAGTGGAATATAGAAAATCATCAGATCTTAATTTAATACTTTAACCGCAAATGCAACTGCAACCAGAATATGCCAACACAGGCTGAATATCGCCAAGTCATGACGCCGTTTTGAGTTGTTTTATTTTTATATTGAATACCCTACTGTAAATTAAAATAGTGTGAATTTATTATTCAGTATGTCTAAGGCTTATGAAATGATAGCATACAGTATGGGAAATGAATCTCGGGTAGAAATACAATTTCAAAACTTGCTTTTAAACAAACAATCTTTAAGGCTCGGTTAGCCGAACGTTTGTACGTGTAAAACGTACCGTACTGTAACGTACGGACGTTAGTGTAGTTATAGAAACGTTAAAAACGTGTCAAACGTCAATAAAAAAAATATAAATAGAATATTGTACAACGATATTGTGATAAATTACATTTTCAGACATTCATTCGCCTGCACCAGCAAAATCAGTTTTTCGTTATCCATTTCCCAAAAAAGTTGTAATAATTTTTTAATTTTGTAAACACAGCCCAATCACCTGTTCATAAAAGAGATGGTTTTTACAAATTTTCGCGTAATTTATGATTATACACAAAACGTACCAAACTCATACTAAGTACTTTTTGAAACAAAAAATTTTATATTTTCAAAAATTCGTGTAAAAATTGAAGTTTGAAATAAACATACGTATGTATGTCCATACATATAGTATGCGAATATAAATTTATACGTATTTCGCAATGTATACATAACGAAGCTTTTGACGTGCAAATTTGCAATATTTTTAAAAATATGTACTATATTAGTGCCAAAATAACAAATTTGTATGTTTAAACTGACATGCTAAATAATTAGCTGTCACATCTAATTGGATATATAATTCAATTTGAGATTTTATTTGCATTCATTGGCATATGATTGTTTTTTAAAAAGTCATTACTATCAAAACATTACGTTTTTAGACTTTGAAAATTCGAAAATTCTTTATACATTATTAATAAAAATACCGGAAAGAGAATTTCGGACAGAATACAACTCAACAAAATAATAGTCCCATCACTGCTATACAAATGTCACGTAAAAACGTTAGCAAATTATATTTTATACAGTTTCAGCCGTTCCGTCAACGTGAAATTTCATTTGCATAAGCATTTGCATTGTTTTCATATGCTATAAACAAACGTTTCTTACATTACATTAGGTAACGTGAACGTTCGGCTAACCGGGCCTTTAGACATGCACAAACCTAACGGAGAGACTATAAGAAAACTATGTTTACTCTTTTTCTTGGCAATTTCTTTCCTTATTAAATAAAGATATAAAACAACTTAAGCTGATATTAACATTGAAAACTGAATAATGGCGTGGTTTCAAAATGAAAGAATAATTAAAATAGACTTATTTTTAAGACCTTAAAACCTTTTAGTTGAATAAACATTTAAATGAATTATTTTTGTTCATTAGGACATAGGTTTAAATATAATACTAAAATTTGGACAGAGTGTGATTTGTTTTACATCCGCGCCTGACTATATAGTCTTAATCAGATGGTGGACAAACCACTTTGTATAATTTGGAACGTTATACAAACGTCCTAGATAGCCGAAGACATAATTCTAAGCAACAGATACCACCTAGTTGCAACTTGAATAATTCCAGGGCAGGTCTGCAAACTATCACACCTTGCTAGAGAGTCGGAGACTATCTAACTCCTTGTCCAGAACACATGTCAAGCATGCTCACTGGACTGGATCATTCACTTAGCGTGTCATTATCAGCGAAATGATCCTGGCCACCATAAATTTCATAGTTCCCTTATGGGGCCGCAAAACCACAACCACCACAATGCTCCCATATAGGGGCCAACACCAATGATCAGCCAGAGAACTATTATAAGTCTAAAGAGACAAATAATGAACTCTGCGAGCTCACTGATCCCCGTGGAAATAAAGTGGAGTTTCCAGTTGACCACCTGCCTGTCTTCAGGGGACTGGGCTCCCTTTATACCCCAGTTGCACTGTGTCTAGATAGTGGAATAATCTATAAAGACCATATTTATGTGGCCCTGGGGGGACTAAAATTTGGACATCAGTGGAATGAAATAGACTTCTCTATTTTCTATTCTTCTGTACAACAGCCTTTTATATGCAGATATAGTTCGAGTCGAATTTTCGCTAAAATAAGTACGGTATTTTAAAGCCATTATTGGCCAGCTTGTGCTTTATTTTATTTTTTTCTTATCCATATTATTTTTATTTTACCAACTTTGCAGCAGTGGTCTTAGCTAAATGTAACATAATTATATTGTTGTTGTTATTGTTTCTTTTTCTTGGGTGCATAATGAAGAGTAAATGAAAACCAAATCAAGTGTAGTTTTTTATTGTGTTTGTTTTTTAAAGATTTACAACATTTAAATGATGTTGTTGAAGTTCTTTTGTTTTTCATCAATTTCGTTGCATCTTTTATTTAAAAAATAAATTTAGTTGAAATGGCGCGACGTCAGCGTGTATCGTTGTCTTTTTTATGTTTTCAGCTCGACATGAAAATTAAGGAAACTTTACAGCAATTACAAATTTTACATAAAAAGGTCTAGTCTACAGCAAAAAAAAAAAAAAATAAGACCGGCTTGATGTCTCTGTAACAAAAAAAAATATTTAAACTTGCATTAAAACTGCAGTACAATACAGTCAACCATATTATTGAAGGGTCACTCTTTTTATAACACACTTTCATATTTACTTGTTACCTGATCTTCATTTTTAATAAAACGTTTTGCTGCGATTTATTAGAATGAACTAGAAATAAGCTTTGCTTAGTTCTTATATATTAATTTTCTTTATGTTTTACTTTATTACAAGTGTTAGTTTATGTAAAAAATATTTGAAATTTTATTTAAGCAACCTATGAAATGTTAAACTACTTTTTTATAGTTTTTATTTAATTTTCTTAAAAATAATTGGTAGTTTTACGTAATTTCTGCTGGAAAGTCTTTATGTGCATTAAAAGAGGCGTTAAAAAATAATTTTCTACTTTGTCGGCAAAATAAGTCATAATTAAATAAATAACTACTGCTGCAAGAAGTTAAATTTAATGATTTATGTCTAAAACATGCCCCTAATGATGATGAAAGTAACAGGAAAATGTTAATAGAGCAATTATTTAATCTATTAATGAATAATACGCGTTCTAAGCGATCCACAATACGATTCTTTTAGACAATAGATTCACTTAATAAAAAATGTTAAGAGGCAAGTTTTTTATGCAATTAAGTTAAACATGATAGACATAATATACGTCATGGTCGTTAGTGAAGGATACAAACAATTGTTATCTGGAAAAATCGTATCGCTCGTGTGATATTTAAAAATAATTTAGTAAATTCGACAGGACGGTTGTGGCATTCTGTTTGTTTATTTGACAAGTCACAATAAATTGAAAAGGCTGCGAAAGAAATATTGGCATAATTCATTCAAAAAGGAAAAAATTCCATTAAACTACCGGAATTCATAACACGTTACATTCGAAAAATAGCATGTTTTTGAAGCGCATATTAAGCCTATGTAGCTTTTTTTCCCCTTGGTTTCTCAGCCAGTCTCAGTAAACAAGTATTCGAAATTAAATAAATAAATCTGAGTTCGTCTTCAAGTGGCAAAAGGATCCTACAGATAAAACTGAGGGCACGGCTCCGTACTATTCAATTTATTTTTATCGCCAGGATAACATGTAGAAAAAATTCTTTAAAACAGAGAAACAGTTTGATGACAGTTAAATGAAATGATTTTTACACATTTTCAATGATACTATTAGCGATTATAATCTATGTAAATTTCACTTGTCTTCTGCACGTCCAAATCAGAGATTAGAGACACCCTATTGTTTTTTTGTTGTATTTTGAACAATTGTTTTCTATTTTAGTATTTTCAATTATTGTTGCTAAAACAGGTAAAATAGTATGCATTGTGTCTAAATTACAAGTATCTGCGCTACAAAAGAAATCGTCAAAGTCTCAGCTGTATGGGTGCCCCCTAAAATTCATATAAAATTTTTTTATTGCCATTGGTAATTAGTCAATAACGTCAATACACTTGTAACGATTAAGTATAGCAAAACAATTTCTGAAGTTGATTAAAAAAAATTTCAAGATTTTAGATTTAGAATCACAAACTTAAAAAATACGCACGAATTGATAGCTGCCTTTAAGAAGATGTTAAATAATTTAGTTATGGGTTTTTCTTGTCATTATTAGGTTTTAATATTTTTTGCTTTATACACTTTTAGTCATAAGACCTATAAGAACAGACTTGGATAAAATTCTAAAGAAGTAGAAATTTTGAAGTTAACAAACATAAAGTATCGTTTACATTGTTCTCCTTGAGCTCATCACAAAGCTAAAACATTCCATTTCTCCTTCTATTTAGTTTTTATTATTTCTTCACTCTGAAAATAGTTTTATTACTTAAAAGAAAAACTAAACCAAATCATTATTTCTTACTAAAACGATGGTGAACAATTTTTAGTACTTTTCTGGAATGCCAGGCAGTATTATTTATTTATTTAATAGATTTTGTTTTAAGTGCCGTAAATAAAAATTAATTCATTGCAAAGACACTCCCATATAATTATTTTCTTAATGATAAGCCAATGAAAATCCACTTAAAATAATAAATTGCTTACACTTTTTACCTTTAAACTGTAGACGTAAATAAATTTTCTTAATTTTCTTTGGTGAAATTTTTTGGGGGAAAAATATTTTAAATGACAAAAAGAGAACTTGGTTAATAAACAAATTTACACATTAAATTACAATTTTCCACACCCGAAATTAAAAAAAAAAAACGGAAAAGGATATAAAAAAACCACAAATAAAAATACACTTAGGAAAATTTATTACCATTTTTTTTTTGGTTTATTTGTTTCAGTTCAGTCTATAAAAATCTACATACAACAACTTTCTTGCAGGATACCTAATAATAAAGCAACACATGAGGGCAACAGAGTGGTAGATTAATGAACGATAAGAATAAATAAAAATTGAAATACAAACTGTTAAATACAGATAATAAAAGGCTCTGGTTAGCAAGGAAATAATCAAACTCAAAACCAAATTTATTTATATCTTCCTGTTTACATTAGAAAAAATATTGAGAATTAAAAAAACGTATTCTAGAGGATGCAAGAGGTGAAGGTGTCATTGAAAAAATGTAATAATTAAAATTATAATTCTTTTTATTAGACATTTATTGCCTAAAACAACCAAACAGAAACAGCAACAATTTAATTATAAACAGTTACTCAGTTAGCCAGAGATAGTGATATAAACCTGTGGGATACTTCAAGTGTAAAGGTATTTATTTGTTGCATGATGGAAAATACAAAAATTATAAAACAAAGTGTGCACATTTGTGGTGTTTTTATTTTTTTTTAATTTATTATTTTAAACAAAACATTAAGATCAATCGCTAGATTATGATCTAAAAAATTTATTCGTTCAAGCACCTGGTGTAAATTCAATGGTTTTACGTTTTATTGTGTTTTTTTTTTTTTGGATTTCTTGAGGAAGGGTGGAAATGGAAACTAAGAAAAATAAATTTGATAAATAATTTACAAGGATTTTGGAATACTTTAAATTTGTAAATAAATTATTTAGAAATTGTGTCTTCAATTCAGCTATGCAGGCAATGAAAGAAAGTCAATAAATTACAATATATTTTCCATTATGAGAACTTTTCAAAACCTGTTAATCTTATGCCAGAAAGTGAAATATAATTAACAAATCTATGGTGCATTCTAACTATTGATTTGCAGATGAAAAAACGCTGCATGCCAGTTTTTTTAGCTTTAAAGAAATTGAACTTTTTAACAAAGAGAAAAATTCGGAAATAATAATAAAAAAAATTAAATATAATAGTTATAATTTTTTGACCTTTTTTAATATTTTTTAGTAATTAATTTTAAGCACTACGTCATTATTAAATAAAAAATTTTTATAAACTTTATTTTTTATTATTTTTTCGATATTTCGCCACACCGTTGGTTGGCATCATCAGGAAAAACAAAAATAATGAAAAATTCCTGATAATGCCAACCAACGGTGTGGCGAAATATCGAAAAAATAATAAAAAATAAAGTTTTTTAAAAATTTTTTATTAAATAATGACCTAGTGCTTAAAATTAATTACTAAAAAAAAATTTATTTATTTCAATTTAATAACAATTTGAATAATTCGTTTTCGGAATCTGATTAGCTGCCGCGATAATACTGGTTAACTTAAAGGCGATATAAACTATTTAAAATAAATCTCTATCAGATCGTAAAAAGATTAACTTAAAAAGTTATCACAAACTTAAGTTTGAAAGACAATATTGTTATTATTGAAAATGGCCTTAGAATCCTAAGCCTAATATTTGCAGTCAAAAGGCATAGAAGTTGTAATCACTTGCATTGGTTAAATATAAAATTAAATCCGATAATGAATTTGAACTTGATTTGGTGAAGGGGATTTCAAAGGTTGGAAAAATTTTGGCAATCGCAACAACACCTAGAGTATCATAAGCAGTCGCCTTGTTATCGTTATTGTCATTAGTGGAACTAATTTTTTCGAAACTGTTTATCCGCTCGCAAAGTTTGTGAATAAAATTGTTAAGCATTTCTTTAGAAAATTATTTTTATACTTTAGATGTAGAGCAGGATAACTATTTAATATTTATTTATTAATTTTAAAAGACAAATGTTTCGGAGCTTATTTCCATTGATTTAATGAATAAAATTAGATTTTTAAAATCTATAAATATAAAAACTCAATTATTAAATTTAAAAAGCCCATATGAAGTCTTACAGCCTTATGCATAAAAAGTTAAAGTAGGTTTAACTGCCGTTGTTAAGCACAATTTCCTAAAGTTGTATTCAAAAAACGTTTTTACATTAACACATCTTTGTTAACTTTAAAGTAGGAAAAACCTATGTTAAACCTACAATAAATTGACAGTTCAATTTTATTATTGAAAGTTCAAAAACAAAACAAATTGTGTTTACAATAAACTGAGCCGTTTATTTTAAAAGTGGCATAAGTTACTTTGTTATTGTCATCTTTCCTATTTTAAATTAGTTTATATAACATTTTAATTTTTAGCCATTTCAACTAGTCTGTATTTAATTTTCTTTCTGAAACGGATTTTTCTAATAATTGTGTTGAAATAAAATCTTTTTTCTCCATGTTGTGCACTGTGAAGGATTTTTTCGACAGGGGGCTATTACTACTATTACTATTTTGTCCTTTACATAAGTCACTATGTGCAATAATATGCTTTTGAGTTGTGACATTCTTAGATATTTTATACAACACGAAGCAATCTCCTGAGAATAAAAAAATAACAAAATAATGCTAATTATGTGTACTATAGAGTAGATATCACTATAATATAATTTAGAACACTGCACTATTCTTTCGTACTAATAAAAATAAGTGCAATAATCACAACAATACTTATACACACACTTATTACATGTTTCCATTTCTTTCACACTAAGCTCGGTAATTAATTTCCTGAATACAGCGACTAACGCCACTTTCAAAATAAACATTTTTGTTATACCGTTTATTATCAATACTCCTCTCAAACAAATCTCAATACTTCTTAACGTTAATTCTTAAATTTATTAAAAATGAAAAAAAACTGTTCAGTTGTGACTTATGCCACTTTCAATGTAAACGGCTCAATTGACCGTTTTACTTTGTTATTCCAAAAATTTTAAAAAATGCTTATTAAAAACAAATTGTAGTATACAAATAATAATAAAAACTAAAACATAATTTGCTATTCAATATAAAGCATTTTTAGATCATTATTTTATATTTTACAAAAATTTAATTATAATTAATTATTTCAAAGAAGAGTTTTATTGATGTACATATAATCAAAACAAAGCTCGTTATCCGAATAATTATTTTTTTAATATGAACAAATTCTTTGTAAGTTCTTCGTAAGCCTTGCAAATTGATCTTTTTTGGGTGCTTTTCTTTTTATTAAAAAGATTAATAAAAAACCAAAAACGAAAAATATGTTGATTTTGCTGAAAACAATAAAAACATTTTTTATGGATCTAAATACCCGGATAAATATATTCATTTTTATACATCGTTAACTGCAACGTGACAACGGAAAATAGTGGCATTGCCAGAATCAAAATACTGATTTTACTAAAGCATACATTAGCTAAAGTACTGTTTATGAATACCATTTTTTAGCAAACGTCTGTTAGCCTTAAAGCGTTTGTTAACTAACGTGTACTTTAAAGCTCAAGTAAGAGTTTTTTATGCATACAGCCGCTAATATATAAGAAAATTAATATATGAAGTATAAAGGCATAAAAATATTTTAGAATATTTTTAATTATTGTTGTTGTTGTTATTAACTTTTTAGCATAGAAATGATTTACTATAAATTGATACAAAACTAAGAATTCCGTGAAGCGTTTCATAAATTTCTGGAATAGTTTTTGGTTGTGATTTAAATTTTATTGTATTAAAAAGACGGTTGCTGTCGCTGTCATTTTGTATAACATTAGTGACTGGAATCTGTAAAAGACGTTTTGCCACATTACTAACCACTTCTGAAAAAGCAGGGAATCTATACTTAAACAGCCGAAGATTTTATCACAAAAACTAATTTTTCATAAAAAGATTTTCTCATAAAAATAGCTTTTGAAGAAGTTTTTGATTAAAGAAAGCAATGAATAATTTGATAATTAATCATCAACTAAAAATTTCTAATGAAAATTCTTGACCACTTTTCATGACAGAAAAAAATTTATAAGAAAAATACAAACTTAAAAGTGAAAAGATTAATGATTTTTAATAAATCACTTAATCATTCCAGACACTTTTTGATAAAAAATAAGCACACAGCATCACAAGATTTCAAAAGATTTTTGTCATCTTTCGAAGCAAAATGACTTTTTGTAGAGTATTTGATTCTATTTTTTAGGGAAGCAACTGGTCAGTATTCAAGTTTTTTTTGTTTTGTTTTTGTAAATATTTTTTACCTTAATAAAAGGGTGTTAAATAATAATAAATCTTTGGCAAAATGTGTGATAATAAGTCATGTTTCAATTAATAAACATTTTGTTTAAATAAAGTTCATAACTTTTATATAAAAAAGGAGTTATATTTTGCAAAACAAGGAATAGAGTAACCAGTAACCAGTTTGTTGTTGAGAAATTTCTACAAAAACTTTTTAATCCTTGTAAGTTTCAAGTATTTCAAAACTTGTTTTATTTAAGTATAATTCCTTGAAAATAAATATTGTGTCATCAATTATCTTCAAGTTAGATGACATAAGCACACAGACAGCATTTGAGTAACATTTTTCAATAATTTGCGTGAGATTTTTATTTCACAAAAATTATATTCTTTTCTAAAATTCATGACGTTTTAACTATGAAAAAGATTTAAATACTTTTAATATTCATAATTATGTTCTGTGACATTGTTGTAGTTTTAAAATAAATGGATTTTAATGTTATTTTATTTCTTTAATTGCTTTTTATTTTTGATTCTTGAAGAGGATTATTGAGATTTAAAAGAGTCATCCATGATGAACTTTTAAAATCAAGTTTATTTTTATGTTGAAATAAATTTGTTGCAGATGTTTAGTTTATTGCCAAGATAAACAACAACTTGACCTTAAACTTTAAAATCATTTTAATGATTTTAAATTACTTAACGGTTGTTTGTTTTGTCGCTTGTCATATGTTAACACTTGTAATTTAAATTATGAATTCTTAATGCATAACAAACAAATGAAGTAAATATTTTGTTTTTAGCAACAAAACAGATTTAAAAGCTTCAGTCAATGGCAATATTGTGTTATTGTCTAGAATAGTAATTTTTAGTATACAAGTATGTTCAGATGTCTGTCAAAAGTCTTTTAAGCTCTATAATATAAACTGTTTTCAATATGTTTTGCCCTACAGTACTGCACATAATGGGATATTACATAGGTAACATTGCAAAATATATTGAGTCAAGAGATTCTTAATTATTATCAGTTGCTGCTTTAACTCTATCTTTTTCGTGCATAGAATCAATGCCGGGCTACAGTTACTTCAAGATTCATGCACATTTGTGGAACTATATACCTAAACTGCATGTGGTAATGCACGAAAATTGCGCTATCTGAATGGTAAGACAACACTTTACATCCTTCTATCGATCAATTCAAAGTCAGAGCCCAACGAAAACAAACTAACAAGTAAACGTCCATTTTAAGATTACATTCGCCTCTTAATTAAGGAAATTTAACCACATTTGCCTTAAAAGTATGAAACTCAACAGAAGAGTACATACTTGAGGAGGGTCAGGGCCAGTTTTAATATAGAAAATTTCCTTGGCAATTTTTTTCATTGGCAAATTTTAAATACAGCCGTCTAAACCTATTTTTCTTGATGATTTTCGACTTCAAGCCTGGATGCAGAGTATTTTATAAGTCAATAAAAATACCTTTATTTATCTCACAGCTTCTCACTTACGTTTTTCACTTGCAAATTACTGCTTTAAAAAATGATCTCGTTAATATTTTGAAATTGACAAATTCCTATATTTTTCCATTTATTATTGAGCTAAAGCAAAAATTTCAATTTTAGTCTTTGTTCCAAGTAAGTAAGTAAGTATAAGAAAACAAAATGCACAAAAAAAAACAGAATAAAGTAAATAGAAAAATTCTATGACACTCCTCTTTTTCTATTGTTGCTTGCTGGTTTTGGCACAATGTTAAAAAGTTTTTAACAACTTTTTATTGTATGTCAATCAGTTTCATATGAGTGCAGCAAAAAACAAAACATTATTTAAGACAGATCCATTGTCTTTGAATATGAAAATATTATTTATTGAAAAAAAAAAAAAATCATGTACCAACATATGCATACAAACACACACATACTTCTATACTTATGCATGTAAATAAATTTGATTTGAGTATTTTTTCTTTACCTTTAAAGGCATGCCTTTGATAAGCACTCCCCCTCTCTATTTTAAAATTTATTGGCAACAAATAAGAGCTTGTGATAAATTTAACACTTATTCCTATTATATGTAAAATGGATTTTTTGCAAAATCTTAAAAAAGCCATGTGTTTTCTATTTGTTTTATTTTCATTAAAAATTAGTTTTATCAGAGAAATTGAAATATGGGGTTACAAAAGGAACCCCCTACAGTGTGTCTTCTAATACTTATGCATTTAGCATCATGCACATTTTTAATCGGTGCATATGTAACAGGGAAGTTGTAGAATATTTTTAATTAGCATCTTAATGCTGCCATTAATTATGTCAGTGCCGATTTGTTTATCTTGAAATGATGCCAAGAATTTGTTTATGAAGCTGATATTTTTATTTTATTTTAGATAACTTAAAACTATCAGCGAACAAAGTTGTGTCAGTTAGGGCGACTGATATTTAACAAGTTCATTTGCGCATAACAAGAAAGAGTTTTTGCCTCTGTACAATTTAATTAATAACAAAAAACGTTTTATTCTAAAATCAATACAGTTGTATTTGCATATAAACGAGAAAAATTTTACATTTCAGTAATGCTTGCCAAAACCCCATACATAAAAAATGCCAATGGCCACCTCAATAGGCATAGTAATTGCTTAGCTCTATGTTCAGTTTTATTATTGTTGCTGTTGTTTTATTTTCAGTCTTAACTTGTTGCTTTTAATTCACACTCATAGTAAAAGTAATATCGATAGGTACGTGCCAATAACACGATCTAGTAAAGTTAATAAAATGCTAACGAGAACTCTTTACTCATTCTGACGTCATTATTTAATTTATTTAACTTTACTGACGTCATTCACATCAAGAGATACAACATTACGTGATACACACTCGCTTTAATTTTGCAAAATTGTTCCTCTATTGGAATGTAGGTAATTTTTAACGCTCTCATCATTGATATTTGCTAAAACATTTATGCTAAATAAGTAGAATTTACATTTTTAATGCAATTGCACTAGCAAATTATAACTAGTGCAGTATTTGTTTGATTATATCACTTTAAGTTTTAAACTATTTGATTATTATCTTAATTTTAACGCATTAAACTAAAGACATACTTTTATTAACACTGTGGAATGTATCAATCACCAAGAGAAAACTGTTGATTAAAACAACTAATTATTTATTGTGTAACACGTTATTGATATGAAAAATTTTGAAGTTATTTAGAGTGGCCAGATGGCTTCAGTAAGTAAGGAAATTTTTAAAGATATCGTAACTATTTAGTAATGAGTGTTTATTGAAAGTTTGCCTTTCGAAGCTTCGATGTTTGCAAATCTTTTAAACAACTTCTTTTTTACAGCAATTATTGGTATAAAAGTAGATTCAAAGTTAATATACATTTTACCACAACAAAAAAATTTTACAAAAATTTTATATGATATTCACACACATAATAATAAACTATTTAGCAAATAAGGCAATAATTTTCTCAAAAGCCTTGCTGCAGCATTCTTTTGATTGGCTCATATTCTCATGTGTGTGTGGACTTGTACAAGAAAACGGTTAGATTAAAAATTTATACCTTTGCGTATGAAATAATCTTGATGATTTAACTCCCATTTCATTGAGGGCATATCACTGCGATACCTAAGATCATATAAAATCTTAATTTCCAGCCGATAGCAGTAAAGTCCAGAAAGCAAACGAACTTACCGTAAAATTAGTTACAAGAATTTTAGAAAGTGTGCAGAGACCAGAGTTCAGAATTTTTCAATTATGAACATTCAAAAATCAACATTCATGATATTTTTCATAAATGAGAAATCTAACATTTTATATTTATTTTTCAAACTCATAAACGAACAACAAAAAACGTTCTGGTTATTTTCATACATGAATGCGAACAACAAGAATTATTAGTCTTATTCATATGTGATGAATGATAAATTAGCTTCTTCTCATTAATGTTATTTTTCATAAATATGTACATGTTCATTTATGAACATTGAAATTTTATAAAATTTCTCATAAATGAACGAGAAAAAATGTTCTACCTACGATCGCAGTTTACCGTAAAATGATGTAAAAACACATGGGTACATATTAACTCAAAATACAATATTGCAATATATTCTAAAAGAAATAATTGCGCATTATCAAATATGTGCGTTTATGTACGTGAATGCTTAACGCACATATTTTTACGACCTTTTCATTTATGAAAAATTCTCAAAATTGTAAATATTCAAAAATGAGCACTTGCGTGTTTATCATTTTTTCACTTATGAATAGAAAGAAAAAAAATAAATCGTCGCATTCACGGATGAGAAAACACAAAATAATTTGTAGTCTCTCACACATGTATGAGAAAAAGCGGCTAAAAAATGACATGTACATATTCATACATGTATGAACAGTGAGTGAATACTTTGCTACTCTGGCAGAGACATACAAAAATAAATTGGTATTAAAAAACTATAGTTCCTAAATTTAATCTCAATTCAATTCAATTTAATTTATTTAAGTAATATAATATTTACAATGTAATATACAACTTATAAAGAGTTCCGACAGCTTAGCCTTTTCTACTTAGAAACAGTATTTACAGTTAATTGGTACTTCTAATTTAATAATAATATTATACACATAAGGAAAAATTTACAAAAACCTATTTGATAAAAAAAAAAAAAATTTTTTGGAACGTTAGATAAAACTTAACTCTAATTGTTAACGGTCAGTTCGTTAATATGATGATGTTTAGATTCTTCGCACCCGGTAGTGTAGTTTAAAGTTAGTTGCAGTAATCTTTCATGAACCATATCAATATTATGAATGGAGTGCAGACGACATGTTGAAAAATACCATGGCAGATTGTATATCATTTTTAAAAGCTTGTTTACATGACATTTAGCTACATTGCTCCAAACTGGGGCAGCATAATATATTATAGCCATGAAAATAGCTTTAAATATTAATATTTTATTTTCTCGTCTTAAAATGGATTTTCTATTAACAAACGGATACATAAGTCTCGTGACATTAACAACATATGAAATGTGTTCGCTGAAGTTAACTTTTTTATCGAATATAACGCCGAGGTATTTCACTTGGTTCGACCAGTTAATTTCAGTATTGTTAATGCATATATTTCTCTGAGGAATGTAAGGATGTTTCCGCCTTCTTGTAAAAAACATTGCCTGAGTTTTTTTGTGGATTCATGAGTATTCTCCATTTCATAAAATATTTTTCTGTATTAATGAGTGCGTCTTCGAGATTATCTATTATATCATCAGCACGTATTCCATGACATATAATAGCAGTATCATCAGCGAATATTGACGATGTACAATTGGTCAGTACCGGAAAATCCGATGTAAATACATTGTATAAAATGGGTGATAGACATGAGCCTTGAGGACAGCCAGCTGCGATTTGAATTTTGGAAGATGTGGTGTTACCTATATGTACTTTATAGGAGCGGTTTTAATAAGAAACTTTTAATTATTTTTACAATTTCGGGTGGGAAACCGAGGTTTATCATTTTAAAGATGAGGGCATCGTGCCACACAGAATCAAAAGCAGATTTTACATCAAGTAAAATCATTCCCGTGGATTTTCGGGCTCTAAAATTCTTAATTATTCTTTTCTTAATTCTGATTAGGGGATGAGATGTGCTATGTCCAGTTCTAAACCCGAATTGCTGCGAAGGAAATATATGGTGCTCATCACAGAAACATAAAATTTTTCTTTTGATAATTTTTTCCAGAATTTTGCTTATGGATGACAACAAACTAATGGGTCTATACGAAGACGGGCGGAACGGATCTTTACCAGGCTTGCATATTGGTATTACCTTTGCTCCTTTCCAGCATTCAGGGAAGTAACATAATTTAAGGCATTGATTCACAATGTTTGTGAGACTTTGTATTCCTTTTTTGGGCAGAGCTTTTAATAATTTGTTGCTCAGTCCATCGATGCCAGGTGACTTCTTTGTTTTTAAGTTTCTTACAATTTCGGAAATATTGTCATATGACATATAGTAATCAGCCATTATAGCGATATTATCGTGATTGAATGAATATATGGAGTTCATAACAGTAGAAATAGTCGAGGCGTCACTGAAGCTAGCTGTGAGCTCATGGTTTCTTTTAAATGAGTTAGCTAACAGTTCACATTTTTGCTCGGCAGTTGTGTAGCGATTATCACCATGTTTTAAAATAGGCATGTTATTATACTTCTTCCTAAGTACTTTTGAAATATTCCAAAAGGGAGAAGAGCCTTTTTCAAGTGATGTTAAAACATTATTCCAGCTTTTATTTCTCTCGCAAATTATTTCGTCTTTTATAATTTTATTCAATCTGTTTACCTCGTATTTATCGAAATCACATCTATAAAGAATCCAACGGCGTCTATAGAAATTTCGGTTCATAATAAGGTGTTTGACATAAAGAGGCAGTGTTTTATTCTTGTACGTAATTAGCTTTTTTGGTATACTAATTTCCATGCTATTTCTTATTCGTTCTGCAAGTACATCTATCATTTTTGTTTACATCATTCTCGTTTGTGCACTCATTATACGTTTCGGAGACATTACGATTTATAAATTGTTGGAATTTGGACCAATTGGCTTTGCTGAAGTCGTAGACAAAGCTTGAAGCTTCTTAATATGAACTGCCTAATGTAACTTTAATCTATATTTATTTAACACAACGGAATAATGAGAAAAGAATTTACTACTAAAAAAAAAGAATATACGTAATTGAAGAGCACCGAGACAATAAATTCTTTTGCCATTTAGGATTTATTTTGAAACACAAATAAAAAGTATTCAGATACTTATTGAGAGTCCTTAAATAATAAAATAAAATTCAATAAATGACGACAGTGCTGTAAAGGTTACTTTGCTACAACTAAATAAAAAAAATACAAAACTATTTATTATCAAAAACACAAAAAACAAAAATAAAATGTAAAGCTTAACAAGTCATTAGTTGTCAAATGACCACTACATTAGTTGGCTGTTTGCTATATTTAAAATTCTGTGAGCAATTGGTTAGACTGGAAGAAAATCACAATGTCATGCTTTCTTTCTTTGGCTTCATAAAATATTTGATATTTCTGATGATTTGATGTTGATTTTATTTGATTCATGATTCGCCATAATGTTTATTTTGTTACTTAATACTAGAATTATATTGTTCTTCACTAGTATCTTTAGTCTCCTTCAACTGCTCATTCCTTTCGTTTTGTTTATAGAACAAAATAAAAGGATATTGCATTAATTTATCGATGCTAGACAATTGATAAGAGTTTTTATTAAAATGTCATTAGTAATAAAAAAATGTAGGTGCAGGTAATTTCCTTCACCATCGTACTTATGACGTGACTTGCAATAAAGAATGAATATTAAATAATATTTTTAAGTGACATCTAAAATATAAAGGATATTGAACTCTGTGCTTAAAAGGCAAATAAGAATAAAAATTTAACATATAAGCATTTCTTAAAAAATATTATGATTTTATAACAGCTGAAGTTCTTATTCTTATATCTACTTGCATAAAAATAATTCCAAATAATTAGATATTGACGGCTGTATGCATAAAAAACGCTTACTTGAGCTTTAAAGTGCACGTCAGTTAACAAACACTTTAAGGCTAACAGACGTTTGTTAAAAAATGGTATTCATAAACAGTACTTTAGCTAATGTATGCTTTAGTAAAATCAGTATTTTGATTCTGGCAATGCCACTATTTTCAGTTGTCACGTTGTAGTTAACGATGTATAAAAATGAATATTGTTATCCGGGTATTTAGATCCATTAAAAATGTATTTATTGTTTTCAGCAAAATCAACACATTTTTTTTTTGTTTTTTTATCAATCAAAAAGCAAAGAACCCAAAAAAGGCCAATTTGCAAGGCTTACGAAGAACTTCCAAAGAATTTGTTCATATTAAAAACACAATTATTCGGATAACGAGCTTTGTTTTGATTATATGTACATCAATAAAACTTTTGTTTAAAATATTTAATTATAATTATATTTTTGTAAAATATAAAATAATGATGTAAAAATGTTTTATATTGAATGTCATGTTATATTTTAGTTTTTATTATTATTTGTATACTACAATTTGTTTTTAATAAACATTTTTAAAAATTTTTGGAACAACAAAGTAAAAGTGTCAATTGAGCCGTTTACATTAAAAGTGGCATAAGTCACAATAGGTGCCCCTGTAGGCTAGTAGGTAGTGTACTAGCTTGTCAGTATGGGGGTTGTGGGTTCGATTCCCAACGAAGACCTTAGTTTTTTCACTACAAAAATAAAAATTGACTGTAGCTTGGGCTGCTCAGCGATGAAGGCATAGTCACTGGTCGCTGTGCTGTCTTATATACGGCAGTTAATTTTCGTAACTATCCTTCTACTTTCACCACCTGTTTCATCTCTTCTCTATCCCTTTCCCAAAGAATGTAGCACGGTACTTGACTAAATAGGCATTGTTGCCTGAAGTGCTACTTCTCTTTAAAAAAAAAAAAAAAAAAAAAAAAAACAACAGTTTTTTTCATTTTTAATAAATTTGAAATTAGTAAGTTGAGAAGTATTGAGATTTGCTTGAGTATTGATAATTAACGGTATAAAAAAAATGTTTATTTTGAAATCGGCGTAAGTTGCTGTACTCAGGAAATTAATTACGGAGCTTCGTGTGAAAGAAATGGAAACATGTAATAAGTGATTATGAAGTATTGTTGTGATTATTGGACTTATTTTTATTAGTACGAAAGAATAGTGCAGTTTACTGAACTATATTATAGTGATATCTAATATACTACACATAATTAGCATTATTTTAATTTTTTATTCTCCGGAGGTTGCTTCGTGTTGTATAAAATATCTAAGAATGTCACAACTCAAAAGCATATTATTGCACATAGTGACTTATGTAAAGAAAATAATAGTAATAGTAGTAATAGCCCCCTGTCGAAAAAAATCCTTCACAGTACATAACGTGAAGAAAAAAGTTTTTATTACAACACAATCATTAGAAAAATCCGTTTCAGAAAGAAAATTAATACAGACTAGTTGAAATGGCTAAAAATTAAAATGTTTAATAAACTAATTTAAAATAAAACGATGACTATAACAAAGTAACTTATGCCACTTTTAAAATAAACGGCTCAGTTTAATGTAAACACAATTTGTTTTGCTTTTGAACTTTCAATAATAAAATTGAACTGTCAATTTATTGTATGTTTAACGTAGGTTTTTCCTACTTTAAAGTTAACAAAGGTATGTTAAGGTAAAAACGTTTTTTGAATATAATTTTAGGAAATTGTGCTTAACAACGGCAGTTAAACCAGCTTTAAGTTTTTATGCATACGGCTGTTACAATTTTATCACTCTTAAGTAATAGACAGTTCTCAGTTTTTAAAAACCAAAACTAAAGAAGATAGAGAAAATACACAAAAAGCATGACATAATTTGCTTTATTTGAAAGTTCACATCATTAATGCCAACCCAAAACCAAGATCATAAATATTGGCAACAACATTCTTAATGCCCATTAAGCATAAAAATGATCACTTAATAGAATTTTTAACCAGCATCAAGAAAAATTATACAAACTTAACCCTTTTATGTGCAAAATAGACTTCAACTAAATAAATCTTTTTGTACCAAAAAAAAAAAAAAATAAAAACATCAAATTAAATTAAAGACTATTCAACAGTTTGGTAATTTAAAACATTAGTAACAACCCTTTATCCTTTATATTCACAATGGTACAAGAAAAGGAAGAGCAATAAATAAAACCATCCTCACAAGAAAATCAAAGGGGTACCTAGAGTCCGCTTAACAAACACAGACAAAGCAACAAAAAAAAAAAAAAAAGAAAAGTATTAACACATCTAAACTGGGATAATAAACATAATAATGAGACAATGACAGAATGTGACAATTGTGTTGAAAGGAATAACAGAGAAGAGCCACACTAATTTATAAACAAACTAAATACAAAAAAGCGAACAGATAAAACGACCATTTGATAACATGACCAGTGCAAGACCATTTAAACAACCCTAATGGGACTCATATTTGAAATTTATGTAATCAACATACATTTAAACACAATTAGTAATCTTACAAGAGTAGTTTATTTAACTAAATACAATTTTCCTAAGAAATAAAAAACAATTTGTTGCTTTTTTATGCAAATCAAAAAAGACCGACCGAATATTTTCGTATTTAGCGGGAAAAAGAAGTTAGAAAAGAAAGAATTCATAAGATACGTACATTACGAGCTGTATATGATTGATGCTTAATATGTTCCTACTTCCAGCATCCTGTTGCATAAAAAACATGAATTTAAAACAGGATTCGTTACTCCTGTTTGGGATGTGTTAACAAAAATTTGAATATTTATGACCATCGGTCATATGAAGCGGAAATTATTACATTTCTTTTGTTTAATAATTTCTTCACCGCATTAAATTTTTATTATTCTTTCTTTACGATATTTATAATTTAGGTTAAAATAACCGGTTTTCACAACATCCTTGGAAACACAAGTTTTTTTTAAATTTTAAATGTAGCGGAAAATCTATAAAAAATGTATTAGATTTTTTGAAGACATTTAATTTTTAAGCAGAAAAACTTAAAAAAAATCCTAAAAATCTATATACAGTGAACTCGTGGAAACGTGCACACCCAGTAACATGAACATCCAAAAATATGAACATTTTTTTTCTTACATTGACTACTCTAAAACGTGAAAAAAGGCTGAAGGCTCTAAGACGTGAACTTTTTATCAAACGTTAAAATTCAATTTTGTAAGCTTATTTAAACATTTTGGGATTCCCCGCAGAAGAATCACGTAGTTTGTTTGTTGTAAATAACTTCTGTTGCAGGATAAGTAGTTTTGGTATTACCGCGGCAGTTATATTGGAAACATCTCTCTATGCTTACTATGCATATACTTAAATAATATATATATATATACTTAAAAATTAATTCTGTGAGATCACTGTTTATAAAAATGAAATGGTTCACGTATGTGATGAGTTGGCGTGAGAACGGCTGGAGCGATTTGGCTGATTTTTGTATGAAAAAAAAATTATAAAATTTCTTCGGTTGTTGTTGTAAACGCATATAAATTATTCACGTCTCGACATGTTCGGTCGAACTGGTTTGATATGAAGCTTATGGTTGTTTGTATGCCAATGGGTTTGCATACGTGCAAGCACACGCATACGCTAAAAAGACCCGTGGATCAAATTAAAAAAAAAACACACAACAAAAAGAAAACAAAATAAAAGACCAAATAAAGAGGGGCAACATCATCAACTTCGGCGAAACCAAACATTGTTCTAACATGTCAACAGTCAAAAATGTATTTTTATGTTTGAAGATTTTTTTTAATTCATCACTATACATTGCTGGCAGATTTTTTAGAGATAATACCGTCAGAATTTTGGGGAAAAAATCTTACTTCAATTAAAATTCACAATAAAATCACATGTACATATGTATGTATGTATGTAAATAGATTGCATGTTTTTCAATAAACTTTAAAATCTTTGGTGAATTTGTTTTCAATTTAGTAAAATATGCATTTTAAGTTTAATTTTTAAAATTTTTGTCCTTAAAGTGTATAAATTTATACCAAAAAAATATAATTACATATATATAGAAAATTGAGTTGTATATGTACATATACATACATACGTTTTAATAAACACCAGCTTTGCTTATGTTACAGAATTTGCCAGGAGAGCCCAACGAACATGATACGTTTTCAATAACTAGAATTTATTTCGAAGTAATTTTTCTTCGCATTAGAAAATTTAAAGAGCAACTCGAAGAACTAAAGTTTTTAACACATTTTTAAGAAAAAGTATCAATTTTTTTTATACATGTTTTTATTTTCAGTTTTCGTGTGGAAAAATAATTTTTTTAGAATTATTCCTGAATGAATTGAGCGAGTCTACGGCGATTTAAGTTAACCCTTTTAAGGCATATCTTTACGCTTTTAGATACACCCAATTGTTGAGAACGTCGAAGAATTGACAAATTTGAACCTGCTTCAACACTGTAGCTCACGGCTGCAATTCTTTCAGTTGAACGAGCCGGTCGACCACGTGTTGGTATTCCCACATTTTGTATTGCGTCTGTTGACCCAAATTTAACGACCAAATGTTTAATAGCTATCTTAGATGGACGACTATGTGGTCCGACAATAACACCAATTTTACGAAATCTAACTTTAACAGAACCACTATTTTCATATTGGATTTTAATTATTTTAATGCTGTGAAATCATATTAGTGAAAACATAATTAAATCGTTTTCACTTCTCATTTTTTTACTTAGCCTACGTTTAAACTTTATAAAATTCCTAAACAGCGCTCAGTGATTTAATTTAGACACGTTGGATAATACTAAAAGCGAAAATTTTAATATATATTCTACATACATATGTACGTATGTATGTATGCATATTATCCGTGCTTTGAAATTTTTCGTGCGATTTGATTCACATAATTTTAATATTTATAGTTTTTATAAGAGAAAAAAACCTTGATATATTGGATAGTAAGGGTTTAAAAATGTTAAGTCACCGACAATTCACTTTGAAGTTAAAAAATAATTTTCCACTCGATGAAATTTTAACAATACATACATATGTATATCGCTTATATACTGAAAAATTCAATATCAAAGTTCTTATGTTCTAAAATTTTATTGCTAAAGTAAAAAATAAAAGCTAAACTTCGAACGATTTTGTCAGCAGTCAACATTTCTTAAAATTTGAGTGATTATCTACTTCTAGGTTTATTATCTATTCTTATATATTGTTAGATATTGGCAAAGGAAAAAACCGACTGAATCTACAACAGGCCAGATTTCCTTTCCAATGGGCTCTTGCCAATTCACAACGTCTAAAGACGACCTAATTGCAAAACTGTTCACATACATTGCTCAAAATAATAGCGATTAATTTTGGTTAAGTGAAAGAGCCATCTTGGCTGCAAAAGCAAATACGTGGATTAAATAAATTCAAAAATTCAAAGCTTAATGAATGGCGAACGGTATTCGTATAAATCAATTGATTTCATTACCGATCCCGAAAATATTGTTAACTACACCGTAGAGTTTGTGAATTCATTAAACTTACCGGAAATGCCACCGCATAACTTCCAGCTTAAAGTTGGAGCGGTAATAGTCATGTTACGTAACCTGAATCAGCCAATACTATGCGATGCTACTAGATTGGTTATTAAAACGCTGATGGCAAAAACTTAGTTGCTTACTCCAAGGATACCTATCATACCAAGTAATTTACCATTTAATTTTAAACGTATCCAATTTTCCGTTCGCCTTGCATTCGCAATGATGATTAATATATCCCAAGGAGAATCACTAAAAGTGTGTGGGCTAAACCTAGAATCCTAATGTTTTTCCCACGAGCAATTGTATGTTGCATGCTCAAGAGTTGGGACACCGTCAGCACTGTTTATTTTCTCTCCCAACAGAAAAACAAAAAATATTGTTTACTCTCAGGCTTTTAAATGAACTATATGCTTACCTTTTTTGTTTGTTTATTTTTTAATGAATTACCTTAAGAACTATTAAAACAATAAATTGAACAAAATTTGTGTCGTTTCTTTTTTGTACTGAAAATTTTTTTCTAACTCCATATGAAATATTAATCATTAGCAAATAGTTTCCGAACGAAGTCGGGTGGTACAGCTAGTATTAAATAAATATTTAAATAACTGTTGAGGTAAAAATGCTTATAGAAATTGTATGCCAGACACTTTTGTTTCAGGAAAACTATATATTTAAAAAGATTGTTTTTAAAAGTTTTTCTAAATAAAAATCTTTTAAGCAACTTTCCTTTGGAAAAACTGGCCTTTAATAACTTTTTCACTTACTGTCCTTAAACAATTTTTTGCACAAAAACTATCCTTCAGAAAGACTGTCCGAAATGAACGTTTTTCTTTGTCAAAACTGTCTGTATCCTTTGGTTTGGAAAAAAATTATCCTTTAGAAAAGTTTTATTTTGAAATTTTTTTCCAAAACAAAGCAGAAATTTGCTTAGTAAAAATGCCTGTTACAAATATTTAATTTCGAAAATTTCTCCAACTGTTGATATTTATTAAGAAAAACTCCATAAGAAAGTTGTTCTATAGAAAGACTGCCCAACAAAAAATGTTACTTTGGAAAACTGCTTAGAGACTTTTCTAAAGAAAGCATATGTTTTGTTAAAAAGATGAGTATCCCTTTAACAAAACATATAAATAATTTCTTTAGAAAAAAAAAACGACATATTAGTCTCATTTCCTTTAGAAAGAACCGGTACATCAGCCAAGTAGATATTGCAGATGCTAGAAAGTTTCCGGCCTAGAATTTTTCCAAGAAACGTAGCCTTTAACGGTTTAGTATATTTATATTTCCGAAGAACAGTTCATATTTAAAGACAACTATTTAATTTAATGTTTACTATAGAAAAGGCAATTCTGGTTATAATTTTCATAAAAATTCGAAATAATTTCTATTGATTTTCGATTTTTTAAGAAACTTCAGCATACCTGTTTATTTTATTAATTCCATAAATTGAAATACCACTTAATGGCTTTAAGCTTGATTGAAATCCAAAAATTTATGAAAATATTTTTGGGTTTCAATCAAAAGGCAGAAATATAAAAATCATTAATAAAATTCCTAATATGAAGGCGTAACGAATAACGTCACGTTTCATGATTAGTTATGTAAGAAGTTGTTGGTATTAAAAGTCGTAAATATTAAAATATTATATAAATGTAACAAATACAAAGGTTGTGATAAGATATACACTTATAACGAAAGCTAGAAAATGACAACAAAAGGATTAATTTTACATGAATGATTTTAAGAAGAGAAAAATAAATTAATTTTTTTAATCCAAAAGCAGTCAGTCAAATGATGGTTGTTGTCTCGTCAAACCAAATGTAACAAGGATGACAAATTTTATTAATTATCTTTTTAGTAAAAGGAAGTAGCTAAGAAAATGAAGGATATTTTGGTAATGTAATTTTGTGTTTTTTTTTCAAACCGTAAGAGATATATTTCTATTATTATTGATTATTTGATAATTTTTGTAGTTTTTTTAAACGACCTTTTTTTGTCTTTAATATATATCTCTTATTCTTTTTTTAGGTCTTTTTAAATTAAATTAACAATTTATATTTTTTTCTTTTCGATATTTCGCTTTCCTATAGAAAGCTTCTTCAGGAAAAATTTTTTTTTCTTGTTTTTTTTTCCTGAAGAAGCTCTCCATAGGAAATCGAAATATCGAAATAAAAAAATATATAAATTGTTAATTTAATTTAAAAAGACCTAAAAAAAGAATAAGAGATATTTATTATTGATTATTATTATTTATGTTTTGTAAAACCATTAAATTTAGTTAATTTTAATTTTTTTCTTTAGAAAATTGTCATTCGAAATCTGATAAACAATTAGTTTCCAGCAATGTATTTTAAAATAAAAGTTTTATAATTTAAAATTTTATAATTAGCACCACATTTTCCCCCAAATACTTTTACTATTTTTGTAAACACATGTGACAGCCGTATCATTGCTGCACATTTTTTCTGGATCTACTATAATGTAAGAATTTGTTAAGGGGTACTTTATACACATGACAGTGTCACCCACTAAAGCATAGAAAAAAAAATAGTGTCTTATGTCATGCCCTAAAAGCAACGATTTAATTTTCTGTAACCCCAACTTCAACAAATAATAAAAATGTCATACTAATTATTGTGATTTTTCAAACACAATAAAAATTTGAATAGATTTTTAAAGATCTTTAAAATTTTTCTTAACACGTGTCTGAGTCAAATAATTCCTTTTAGTTTGTCAGTGTGAAGATAAGCAAGTTTTGAAAACCCTTCTTGTAGGTTAAAATTTAGCCGTCCAATGCTGTTGTATCTTTTCCATAACTGTCTGTCTATTTTATTCTGTGCTGAGTTGACACTTAATTATCTAATATTTTGTTTGTCTTTTTCTCATATGCTGCTCCTAAAACCAAATTTGATCTTGCTCATGGTGTATAGTTTTGTTGCTGGAGTTTAGAGATTTACAAGATTTAAATTCTAAAATGTCAAGTGCTGTTCATTTGACTAAATTGTTCCCTTTTTCGTTTTACAAAATTGACACGTGATTTTTGATTTGATTTTAGGTTTCTTTTTCTTTGTTAGAAAGATAAATGACTATTTAACACAAGATAAATTTTGTTAAGTGAACATTTTGTAATTATTCATAAAATTAATTAATTTTGTAAAGTAAAAAGAAAGATTTAGTGAAATGGAAATTTACATAAAAACAAAGAAGATGCTTTTAATTAAACAATGATTAGGGAAATAATTTAAATTGATAAAATAGAAATTGTAGGAACGAAGCTTTGTTCATTCAATATAGAAAAAATGTGAAAATAAACAGATTCGCAAATGTACTTGCCCCGAAATAAGAATGAGTTTTTAATTTATTTATTAGCTATGAAATTATAAAGAATGGAATCTTTAAATACAGGAAGTAGGCAATAGAAGGATCAATGAAGCTATTGCTGTCTAACCCTCCCATGGGAGCCATTTTAATGCAGAGGTTTAGCAAGTGATACATTTATCCCTTAATTTTTACTCTAACACAACATTATCAATCAAATTTAAACTTAATTCAATAAAATCTTCCATTAAGAAAATGAAGCGATTAAATTGAAAATCTTTTTTAAATCAAGTTTATAACTATTTCATTTTTTTTTCTATATTGCACATTAAATGTCACTGCTGAACTCAGTCGAACAAGAGAAGGTTAAGGTGTTACTAAAAATGAAGCAAAAAAAAAACAACAAAAAATAAAATAAAAATCATAAAACTTTTGCTAATCCCCTATTGAGAACATGGTGAGCAATGAAGCCATAAACTGAGACTTTCAATACTTGTTAAGGAATTCTTTAGAAATTTCACAGGTGATGCAAGCAAATAATAAAATTCTATTCTAAGTATTTAATACTATTAAAATATTTATTATACTTAGATTAACTAGAAGAGTTTCTATGCTCACAGAGCTAACGTAATACATACTCGTTTATATAAATAACTATATTTAAACCAAATATATATGGGTTTCTTTTAAATCATTTTAATGATGGTGGTTATAAAAATTCATAAAAACTCAAAAGAAAATTAACTTGACGTTAATAAAATTTTATATTTCATATTACTATGAAATGTTTATATATTATGTTAAGTATAAATAAAAAATGTGTTGTTAGTTAATTGGTAGTAAAATTTTAAAAGTTGAAATAAAAACCAAGCTCCTATATAACGCAAGGAATTTCCTAGTACACTTTTTTCAATTGCTTATTAGTTTTTTCCGTAAACGGAGAAAAGGAATTCTTTATGCGAACCGAATTTACAATCAATCGGTTGTGGGTTGCAACAAGTATTTGCATATGATACTCGCAACTATTTGAAAAAATAATTTGATAGTCGCTGTAAAATGTTATTGTGAATTAAATAAAAGAAGGAGATATTTTAATATTGACATTTAGCACCAATAAAATTACAGTTACTAGAACGTTTATATTCCAGTAAATACATAAATTGTGCTGAGTTGGTGCCGTTGCATTGTCCAATCGAAAGAACGGGTTTTAGTAAAGACGATTTTTAGACAGAAATACCATTAGCAAGGTATTTCTATAAAAACAATTTCAATTTTGTGTTTTATTAATAATAAAAACTAGTGAAATCTCGAACGTTTCAACCGATTTTTGTTTCCAATTTTTTATTGACGTTCTTTTTTGAAAAGTTTCTGTAGTATTATACATCTTAATGCTTCAACATAAATCTTTGCCAATTTTATCTTTTATTACAAAATTACACATAATGGCTAATAATTTAAAAAAAAGTTTATCTATTGACATAAAAAATAAATGACTTTTTATCTAGTTTATCATAAATATAATTTTGAAGAAAATAAACAAACTAATAATTCGAAGTATTTCCGAAATGACATCAGAATTTGAAATAAATGTTTGGCAATTTATTAAAAAATAATAAGTGAAGTAAAACACATTCATATGCCTAAATTCCCTTCTTTGTGTATTAAGGAGTATCAAAAAAAAGTAACAGTTGGGGTGTGTTCTTCATATACCACGAATATTTGTTACCCTTTTTAATATATTAAGCAATGCTGTTGTCATTACAAATCCAAGGCACTTAATGTTATACAATAAGACAAGAAGATCAAGTGAAATCATATGCAATGTAAAGTTTTAGCATGAATTCAAAAGTCCCACATGTAGTCTATTTAATGCTATTTAAAGTTGCTCGCTCGTTTACTAAAGCTTGCAGTCACATTTTCTTCTAGAAAGAATCGGTACATCAGGAAAGTAGATATTGTAGATGCTAGAGAGTTTCCAGCCTGGATTTTTTCAAGAAACGTAGCTTTTAGCGGTTTCGTTTGTATATTTTTGAAGTTCGTATTTGAACAGTTCATATTTAAGGACAACTATTTAGTTTAATATTTACATTAAATTAAAACGATTTATTTTTTTTCTCTCAATATTTCGCTTTCCTGTGGAAAGCTTCTTCATATATATATATAAATATATATATAAATTTTATATTATATAAATTTTAAATTTATATTTTAAAATATAAAAAATAATTTCCTGAAGAAGCTTTCCACAGGAAAGCGAAATATTGAGAGAAAAAAAAATAAATCGTTATAATTTAAAGGACCGTGTAAAAAGATTAAAATTTAATAGAAATTAAAAAAAGTTCGAATAAAACTGAAAATAATAGTTTAATATTTACTATAGAAAAGGCAATTCTGGTTATAATTTTCATAAAAATTGCAAATAATTTCTATTGATTATCGATTTTTTAAGAAACTTCAGCATACCTTTTTATTATATTAATTCTTGTATTCAAAAGTCTTTAGCCTTCACACCAGAGAAACAGGAGGAGCACGCTTCATATACTCTTCAAGGTATGATGTTCTCAAATAGAAAGTGCTGCAGGACCTGTCACGATAACGATGAAAGAAGATCAATTCCGTGCAATCTTTACAACGTTTGGCTCTACAGTGACCTATGCTTAAGCTACCAGAGTTTCCTTTATAGAAATTTCGGTGTTTTAACTCTTCCATAAATAAAAATCTCTATTTTCCGTGGCTTGGCTTTACTAAGTAAGAAGGCGAACAGAATTATAAAAATCTGAATAATTACTGTTACAGCCAAAGAAGCTATTTTCACCATGTTTTATTTAATCAAAAAAAACCAAACACTTTACTTCTGATACGTTGCTATTTTACTTTTTCTCCCGTAAATGTTCTTCTTCACTTCAATTCTTCTATAGTTACTTTTGACTACAAAATAAATGCACGTTTTTAAAATTCTTTCCAAACAGAGTAGAGTGCCTCAGTAAAATAATTCATAAAAAATTATACCCTAGAGAACAAAAAACGCATACAATGTACCCTTAGTCAAGCAAATATATACAACTATCACATCTTAGATAAAACACAATATTAGCACAATATTTTATACAAAAGAGAAAAAAAAAACACCTCAATGGCGATAACAAAATATTCTATTTATTTGTGTTTACAGGACCTTTTTTATGTTCTCACAAAATTTTCTTATTATTTAAAAATATATCAAACAAAAAAAAAAGTTCTCAAGAAAATGTAAATTTTTCATTGGCACAGCTAAAAGTCATAGGTAATTCACACCTCATTATACGTTAATAGGAAAATGGAAAAGCTTTTTTTATTTGTGTTCAATGCTGCACAGTTTTTGTCTAATTAATTTCTTTATTATGCGGGCTGCAGAATGATTTCATCTTTTTAATATTTTCTAAACACTCAACCCTTTTATTCTGTGGTAATAGATCAAAACAAATAAATATTTTCATTTTGTATATTTAACCCCTTGAGAATGATTAAATAGGTTTAAGGAAGAATTCATCACCACTGAGCATAATTGATGATTCTTAATAATAATGAAAACAATTTTGATTTACGTGTTGATTTTTTACGCTTTTGGAAACTTTATGACTTAAGACCCGCATATTGCTTTCTCCAAACCAGCTCCTTGCGTGTGGTAAATTTTTAGAATTAAACAGTTTGCTGAATCTTTGTTTAAATTATGAATATCCGGTTTAACTTTTGCTTTCTTATACTTCTCTGTATTTTATTGCTTTAAAGGCAGGTGGTGATTTTTCCACAGTTGTTTTATTTTTGGCTCCCCCGCTTAACTAAACAAATGATTTCCATTTTATATATTTTACAACGGTCATTGTCGTTCATTGTTAAAGTCAAATAAAAATGACCTTTTCAGTTTTGAGTCCTTTTTAAATAGCTATTTATATAGTTTAAAATTTACGATCCTTTGCGAATCCGTTTAGTAAAGCTGTGTTAAATAAGCATCAAGAACAAAATTCTAAACGGACTCTTGCAAATCAAAATTGACAAAAACTATCATAAGTTTTTATTACAAGTATCAGATATAAAAATAAAAATCTCTTTTAAATGTTTAAATCCCCGCTCATATGCTCATATGAAAAAAGGATAAAGATGATAATGAGGACATTAAAGTAAGGGTTGTCCTGGATTTAAAACACATATGAAAGCGGTTTTTTTGCACAACAACAAAGGACAAGAGAACTCTAATCAACAACTACCGTTTGTGAAGTATGTACTTTAAAACTGATAAAGTGATAAAAGTTGTCTGATTATGATTTTGTTTTTAATTTACGATAATGAATGAACACGATGAAAGTCTTCTCACTAAAGTACATTCAAGGTAGTTGCGTTTGATTTAATAAATGTTTACAGGAGACAATGCATTGAACTATATAGTTTAAAATTGGGGTGTAAATTTGTTACGCTAAAGCCATTTAAATATATTTTGTAGTTCAGGCCGCATCTACCACATGGGTCATGTTTATTTTTGCGCAAAGTGTTGAGTATCTAATATCCCATTTAGCCTTTTATTTTTAGCTTTCTCATAGAGTCCTTTATGATTTGTCGCTTGATATAATTGAATTTTTGTATTAATAAGTGTGCGTAACGAATGATGTTTTAAAATATGAGCACTTCTAAAATCAAATACTCAACTATTATGTCGATAATTAATTTACGCTCAATTGAGTTTTAAGTTATTAATAGAAATAAGTAGAATTTTGGAAATAAGTAGAATTTAGGCTAACTAGAATTAATATTAGTTAAGATAAAAATATTCCAAAATATTTCTTTAGAACCTGTGCCACATTCAGTCATGATTCAACATCAAATGGAATAATACTTTATCCAATTCTTACTATTTTTAATTGTTTATTTTAAATAAATATCTTTTTTCTTTTCTAAGATCTTTTTTATATATTTTTTTTTCTTCACAAAAAAAATATAAAAAATTTTTTCCTGAAGAAGCTTTCCAAAGGAAAGCAAAATATTGTGAAGAAAAAAAAATATATAAAAAAGATCTTAGAAAAGAAAAAAGATATTTATTAAAGATAAATAAAAAAGATCGGTTAAAAAACAATAAAAATTTTTAATTGTTGAATTTTATCTTAATTTTTTTTAAGCCCCACTAATCTTCAAACATAATACTGTCACAGAACCTGCTCTCCACGTTCAGGTACAACCTGCTCTCCATTTGCACCGCAGTTAGTGACCAGTCTATATCCTGTTTTTTCTTTATTATATTTGTGTGCTATTTCTCTGACAATTTTGCTATCTCCTCTTCGGAAGCTTTTAGAATGAAATCATCGTGTGAAATACATTGATTTTTTGGGAAAGACGAGGAAACGTCATGCTGGGAAATAAAAATTGGATATTTTAGGTAACATGAAAGAAAACTGTTAAGTCACTAAGAAACATCGCACCACAATAGGAAAAATTAAGTGGATCATATTCCCTTAATTGTGTTAAGTTACAGTTTAGGAATTATTTCTTCTAAATTAAATTTTTAAAGTTTTCGATTGAAACTAAAAAAATATTTAATGTTTTTACAATCATTGCAATTAAATAAGTTTTCACTATTTTAATGAAACGTTCATATATTTAAATTTTTTTAGAAGAATTGTTGAATATTTTGAGAAATTTATGATTTAGAGATCTTCAATTTTGATCGCATAATCAATTTTACCGAATTTTTGTAGGCGTTTTGCCATAATTTCGAATTTGTTGCGACATCTCTCTACACATGTTGACGATTTTTTTGTGACGTCATACCCTTTAAGGGACCTGTGTTGGATTCTCCGGCTCCTGAAAGTATGATTGAATTACACTGTCACAGCATTACGCTAGCAAGTAGTCAATATGAATTAGAAAAGTCTTGTTTAACTCTAATTTTAACTAAAATTTATAAGATTTATAGCGTTTATCAGTATTCTCTACAAGTGAGTTGTTCATTTTGTATTTTTGAAATTAATAAGCTGTTAGAAGCTTATCACGTTTTACTACAAGTTGCGGTAAATAATGCCAGCAATTATATTTCAAACAAAAATTTCAATATTTATATGTTGAGAATTTTAAGAAAAAGAAAAAAATTCCGTAACATTTAAAAATGGGGAGGATTTTTCTCTAACGTTTGTGTAGAATATGATGCGAAAGACAAAGCAAACACGTTACATTTAGATGATTTTATTCTTTTTAGCCAGAAGCTCATTAATTTTCATAACAAAAATATGTCACAGCATCATTTTTCTCGATTTTGATTTTTGTTTTTAATTTTTTTCTCTGTTTTTTTTTTTGTTCTTTAACCAAAAATATCATTAACACTGTCTACTATGAATTTATTTAACTGCATCAAACATATTCAATGGATGGATGATGCTGTGTTGACGGATGGTTGGGTTGGTTGTTTGATTGCTTTCTGCCTTAACTTCTTTTTATCTATTTTGTTTTTTTTTTTTGGCCGTAGAAAAGGTAAAACAAAAACAAAAACAAAAAAGATAGTCGAAGACTGAAACTTAAATGTCATTTCAATGAATTTATAATTGGAAATTACGTATGTATGATGTGTGTTTGAGGAGTTTTTTTTTTTGTGTTATTTATTTTTGGTTATGGTAAATTGCCTTTTTGACACAACAACACAAACTTCACAACAAATTTGCATAATTTTTTTCATTGTTTTATTACGACAAACGCAATATTTTGTTTGTTAATTTTTCTTACACACGAATACATGTCTATTTAATAAAAAGAAATTATATTTTTATTTTTTTACACACACAAACATTTTGCATATTGAACAACAAATTCTCTGCGCTTCGTTTTTGTGTTGTGTTGTGTTGTTGGCTGGTTGCTTTAATCATTTTAATTAATGATTTTATGTAAAGTTATTTTTTCTGTATTTGATTTTCACAGAGCTTTAGATCAATTTGCATACCTTTGCAAACCCTTCTTCCCGACTTTTTAACAAGTTTTAGGGATTTTGTGACTTTTTTGTCTATAAAACATCATTAATCAGGCGAGTTAATTTGTTTATTTTTATTTTATAGATCCTTGATTTGGTTTTTATGCGTTTTTTGTTTATTTGAATCATTAACCCTTTTGTTCTTTTATTTGATTTGTTCATTTCGGTATAAATATTTGTTTCACTGTTTTTTTATTTAGTTTTTCTTTGTTTAATTTGAATATCCTGGGAATTTTAGCAAACCGTTTATTATTTTATTTGTATTTTTTCCTGATTTTGTTAAGTCTTATTAATGATTGTTTTGGGTGTCAGTTACGGTTTTTTGATTTTTCCTAAAATGATCTTTGATTTCAATTTAATTAAAAATCTTTTTACATTTCATTTTGCACTTACATCTAGTAACCGTTTTTGTTGTTTAACAACATCGTTAATTACGGTTTAAAATTCAAATGTTTTTGGTTCTTTTAGTAAAGTCAAGCATTGTCTTGATCTCGACGGGTTAAGAGGAAAAATGAAAATGAAGTGAATACATTTAACTAATGATAAAAGAGATTATTGACGACGTTAAACTGCCAACTGCTTGTAAGATGATAAAAAAAACAATCTAAAAGGAGTAAAATCTGGGGAAAGGAGCTATTATCATGTAACGTCTCTTGAGTTCTATAAGTTCTTTAAGTAATCGAATTTAAAAGACTTTATGTCGGGGAAATATATGCTGTCTTTTAAAAATGAGCTTTTTTCAAATAGTAATTTGCCTTTTTTCTCATTCCTTTCAGTATTAACTGCCTGTCCCACAACGTTGCCAAAATTTGTTCGTTCGCACAAATTCCAAAAATGTAAATAGGCGAACGAACGAATTTTTGTAACATCGTAGGCCGAGCAATTCTTATTATGAATTTTATCAGAAGTTAAATTCAAAGTCTTACGGCTGTATGCATAAAAAACGCTTACTTGAGCTTTAAAGTGCACGTTAGTTAACAAACACTTTAAGGCTAACAGACGTTTGTTAAAAAATGGTATTCATAAACAGTACTTTAGCTAATGTATGCTTTAGTAAAATTAGTGTTTTGATTCTGGCAATGTCACTATTTTCAGTTGTCACTTTGTAGTTAACGATGTATAGAAATTAATATTATTTATCCGGGTAGTTAGATCCAACAAAAATGTTTTTATTTTTTTCATTTTTTTTAGCAACATCAACATGTTTTTGTTTTTTTTTTTTTATTAATCTTTTTAATAAAAAGCAAAGCACCCAAAAAAGGTTAATTTGCAAGGCTTACGAAGAACTTACAAAGAATTTGTTCATATTAAAAAAATAATTATTCGGATAACGAGCTTTGTTTTGATTATATGTACATCAATAAAACTTTTGTTTAAAATAATTAATTATAATTATATTTTTGTAAAATATAAAATAAAGATGTAAAAATGTTTTATATTGAATGGCATGTTATGTTTTAGTTTTTATATTTATATGTATACTACAATTTGTTTAAATAAATATTTTTTAACATTTTTGGAATAACAAATTATAATTGTCAATTGAGCCGTTTACATTAAAAGTGGCATAAGTCACAACTGAACAGTTTTTTTTTTTCATTTTTAATAAAATTGAAATTAAGAAGTATTGAGATTTGCTTGAGAGGAGTATTGATAATTAACGGTGCAACAAAAATGCTTATTTTGAAAGTGGCGTTAGTCGCTGTACTTAGGAAATTAATTACGGAGCTTAGTGTGAAAGAAATGGAAACACGTAATAAGTGTGTGTGAAGTATTGTTGCAATTATTGGACTTATTTTTATTAGTTCGAAAGAATAGTTCAGTTTACTGAACCATATTATAGTGATATCTAATATAGTACACATAATTAGCATTATTTTATTATTTTTTTATTCTCAGGAGGTTGCTTCGTGTTGTATAAAATATCAAAGAATGTCACAACTCAAAAGCATATTATTACACGTAGTGACTTATGTAAAAAAAATAGTAATAGTAGTAATAGCCCCCTGTCGAAAAAATTCTTCACAGTACACAACATGGAGAAAAAAGATTTTATTTCAACACAATCATTAGAACAATCCGTTTCAGAAAGAAAACTAAATACAGACTAGTTGAAATGGCTAAAAATTAAAATGTTTTATAAACTAATTTAAAATAAAATGATGACTGTAACAAAGTAACTTATGCCACTTTTAAAATAAACGGCTCAGTTTATTGTAAACACAATTTGTTTGGTTTTTGAACTTTCAATAATAAAATTGAACTGTCAATTTATTGTAGGTTTAACGTAGGTTTTTCCTACTTTAAAGTTAACAAAGGTATGTTAAGGTAAAAGTGTTTTATGAATACAACTTTAGGAAATTGTGCTTAACAACGGCAGTTAAACCTACTTTAAGTTTTTATGCATACAGCCGTTATACTTTAGTAGTACATTCTTAAAAGAGTTTTTTTTTTTTTAATATATATAATTCATTTTAGATTAATTTGGTAAAAGCTGGTTGTATTACATTTACATTAATTTCCTCCCAAATTTTTTATCTTTACTTTTAGTATGCTTTTTTAACTTCATGCTGTATACGCTCCAGTATTCTGGCTTTCCATATGCCAACTCGCGTCTCTGTCCCGTCCCTTAAAATCCCAGCCGCCCAAAGCAGTTGCCCGAAAGTTGCATAGTTTAGTTTCGATTCTGTGTGTTTTGCGCGCAAATCTGCCTTCGCGCCAAGCTACCTGTCGGTGTACGCTCCAGTATTCTGGCTTCCCATATGCCAACTCGCGTCTCTGTCCCGTCCCGTCAAGCAACTATTTTCTTGAATGGTACATTTTTAAAAGTACGCACTTGCAGTTTTCTTTCTTACCAAAATATTTTTAAAATTATGTTTTTTAAATGTGTAATAATAGTTTTAGAAAACTGTTTTTTTTAAATCAATAAGTCACCTTTTTTAAATACTATAATTTAAATATTGATTTTATTTAGGAAAGCCATTAAAAATAAATAAATAAATTTTTGAAGTTTTTAAGAGTATTTTTTAAAAATAAAAATAATTCTTAAATATTAATTGGTTCTGCTTTTGAAATAAACGCTCTTGTACTTACATGGTAACACATGTCAGTAAACGAATAAATCGAAAAGAAATGATTTATTTACGGTTTCGGAAGCTGCATCTACTTCTTAATGCTTGAATGCCTTGTTAGCACCCAATTTAGCCATGTTCGCAACAGCAATAGCATAGCAATAAAGGGTTAATATTACTGTAAGCTGTTATTCACATATGAATTTTTTTTTTTAAAGAAACCCTTCAGTGGCCATCAATTTATGGTGATTTCAGTTAGTTTAAAGTTTTGAAAAATAATTTTTGATAAAAGCAAAAAACAAAAACAATAATCATCTTTGAAAATATCCATGAAAAGAAACAACCACTCAAAAAGGCTTTTATTGGTTTCTTTAATTGTATTGGCAATATTTGTTAATTTGTAAATATTTTTTTTTTTAGGTTTTATATTTGTACTTTTAGGAAATAAAATTATAATTGTTGTTAAATTTTATTTGTTTTGAAATCACCCTTTTTCTTGCTTTTATACTTTTCATTTTCATTCAACAAAAAGAAAAAATAATTTGAAAGTCTGGGAATTTTGGATGAATGCATTTTATTGCATTTTTATTGCTGCATATTCCCTTATGGTTTTTATTGGAAAACACAAAACAAAAATTGCTTAAATCTTTTGTAGTTTCTTTTTATATATTTTGACTTTATTTTGATTTGTTTTGAAATGTCAATGATTGATTTCAATTGTTTCGTAACATGCAAAAAGGTTTTTATGGCAGCTACTAGTTTTGGCAGCACAGTTCGTTAAATTCAATCACTGCAAAAAAAGTTTTTGTTTGAAAGAATTCTGAGATTACGAGTTTCACTTTTTATGGGTTTGTTATTTTTACGATTCAGGTTAGTACTGCTCTCCCTTTTTTTATTTATTTATTTATTGCGCAAAAAGTCTTTTTGTATTTTAGTGTTAAATGACAGCTGTAGGAGAGTGTTTTTGTGCGAATTTAAAACAAATCATTATCTTAAATAAAAAAGAAATAAAAACCTCTCTCAAAAGATTTGAAATTAAAAATATAAGAAAAGCATTTTTGAAGGTTTCGTTTTATTCGATTGTTGTTTAAACTAAATTGTGTTGCTTGCCACAAAATATTTTCTTTTTTTTAGGTTTTTTCCTCTATTTTATTTGTATTTATTTGTTCAATACCCCTGGCAATCATCAATCTCTGTCGCTATTTGTTATCTACCCAAAAGAAAAAAATATAAATATAATCGTAATATTCTATAACTTGTTTTGTGTTGTATTCTACGCTCAAAAAAACTGAATAAAGTGAAAACAGTCTGAAAATTCAAAAAAAAAAATGCATGCATTTAAATTAGACATTTAAGTCAGTGTGGTACCACCCACCCACCATAAACTTGTTACAGTTGCTGTCAAATTCTAACACAGCACGCTATTCTTTGGAAATTCATAGTTATAACGGCAATAACAGCAGCAACAACATCATGCATAATTTGTTAGATTTTTTTTTTGTTCAGCCAATATTTTTCAGTATTTTTCTCTAATAAAATTTGCTACCGTTTTGGTGAGTAAAGTCATGTCTCTACTGTTACAGTCAATATGGAAATTAAATAATATTCGTAGTTGAAAATAGAAAAAAATAATACTCCACTCCAGGCTTAGTGTAACGAACTAATTTTACAAAAATTATAAATTATTGTAAGAATTTGGCAGCGTTCTCTATTTGTATCAATTACTAATATCTGAGTAGCTGTGATTCATGACTATATTTCAGATCATGCTGGGAAAAAAGACAAATATGGTGGGGCAGAAATTGTTACATTTCCAAAAACTTTAAAGGTGAAATTAAAGCGAACAAATATATTTAATGTATTTAAGAATACAAATCATTTCTTATACAGAAATAATTTTGTGTTTTATGTCGTTTTATTTTTGTTGTATTTTTCCTTTTCATATTTTAGTATTTTAATTTTAATAAGGTGTTGTGTATATTAATTATCTTAAAACGTATTTATTTCTTAGCTATTTCGTACTGCAAAATTTAATTCCAGATATTTGCCGAGGGCTTGAACTCCTTTTAACTTTTCATACTTCTATTTCTATATTATTGTGTTTTAACTTCCTTTCGGATTAGAATATTAATTTTCAATATATTTCATCTCAAAAAAAAAGGAACTTAAAATCATTGTGTAAATTATTAAATAGAAAGCAATGGCAAAGAGTGTAATCTTCGTTCAACACAGGCAGTTGTTAAAATTTTTACATAATGCAAGAATGTTTCTAGTGTAATAAGTTACGTTATATTAACAGTTCTAGATTACAAACAACACGAAAATTTAAAGTACTTTCGTCAGCTTGCGGTTATGCTCTTGATACACAAGTATTCTGAATAAAAATTACTGAAACAACTCAACTATATTTAAATAAACGTTCTAAGATGGTCTTCCAGCTTCCATAAAATCTTAATTAACAAATTATTTAACTTGAGTTATCGAAATTTATTTAAAAGAAAGTTTCGTGTAGGAGAAATGGTACGGCACTTGATTATAAGGAAACATTGTATTTAGCAGTACTATATGCTTCAGATACCGATCTATTGTCGATATCGTCAAACACATCACTTAATTACAGTGATTGTCTACCTCCAGCCATACACAATTTTTTATTTTGTTATATTTTTTTAATAAAACATTTTTAATAAAACATTATTTTTAGTTAAAATTGCTTGTATGTGCTTTAGAAATTTTGTTTTATAGAAAAGCTATTAGTGATTGTATTTTTAATAGACAAACTATGACAATAAAATTTTCTGCATAAAAATTACGACATATTACGACGCACAGTGCTTTGTCTCATAAGCAAAATTAAAATACAATAAAGTGCATAGAATATTTAAGTAATATACATTTTTGTAAAGCTAACAAAGTACCTTAAATAGATTCGTAAGTAGAATTTATGATCTCTTTTTCTAGAGGGCGCTAAAGTCAGAAAATGTTTGAGGTAAGACTGTTGAACAGAAAAACGATTTTTACTGTGTTACAAACAAAATTGTCAAAATTTCATTTTTTATTGTGTTCCTTTGAAACTTAACAGTTTTGTTTATTACTATAGGTAGAAAGAAACAAAAATTATTTTTGGTTAATATTTTTTATGGAAAAGTTGTTCATGCCATCGAAAACTTTTGCGATTTTTATTTGGAATTACTAAAATGCAAAAGTTTGATGGAGTAAACAAATTTTTTTTTAAGAATAGGTAATTTTTGATTTGCGATTTTAGTACATTTTAAAGAGCTTAAATAGAATATGTAAAGAAGTTTTAGATTTTTCACCCGGAAATGTAAAAGTGATACAATTTTTTTTCAATTAAATTTTTGTATTTTGATCACAAATGTAGCTAAAATTTAGTTTTTGAGAAAAAGGATATATGGGAGATGGTCATGTCCTTGTATAGACTGAAGCGAAATTTCCCAGAGAGCTCAAAAATATAGTTTTATAAGTTGTTATAAGTTTTTAGTGCATTTTGATCACTAATGTAGTTACAATTTAGTTTTTGAGAAAAATTATATATGTGAGGTAGGCATGTCCTTGCACCGAATGAAACAAAATTAACCACTGAGCTAAAAGACATATTTTAACTTTCGATTTATTCTATTCACAATTATAGCTAAAATTAAATTTTTAAATTTAAGGATGTATGGGAGGTAGTCATGTCCTTGCACCGATTTTTCCGAAACTTCGAATTTTTTTTAATTGACATATTTTGAACCAGCACACCAAATTTCATTATTCTACGATAACTTCTCTAATTTTGCCGATTCACTATATGGGTACAAAGCACTGTGCGACGGTTGCTGATTATATTTTTGTATGGAAAAAATTTTGACTGTGTTAATTTTTTTATGGAAAATCAATGATTGATAATAAATTTTTTTTTAATTCTATAAAAAAATATGACAGAGGAAATTTTTTTTTGAAAAATAGTACTAATAAATTATTTTTATAGAAAAATTATGACTGGAGAATTTTTTTTTTTTTTTGTAGAAAAATTATTACTGATGATTTTTTTTTTAAAAAAACCTTGACTAATGAAAATTTGCAATAGAAAAATTATGACAGGCATTTTTTTATTATTAAAGTGTTTTTAAACTATAATTCTCACATCAATTGAAAAAAGTAATAATAACCAACATCATTTATAATTAAATGGTTAAACTCAAGCAGCGGTCATTTTGAGTAAATCGGCCGGCCAATTGAAATTTGTTAACTGATGAAATTGGTGAATTTATCAAAGAAAATAAATCAGTGTAGTGAGCAAAGTCTCCCTCATTTGTATGAATTTATTCGCATAAATGAATGGTCTCAAAGTTGGAAATAATCTTTTTTGTTGTTGCAATTTTTTGTAGCACAAGCATCACTTAAGTACCGGTCATGCATTTCTTTTATTCTAAACAAAAGCTGGACATGCGTTTATGCTAATTGTCATAATCAATGACGTAATGCTACACATTCATGCTAATTGCCATAATTGACAAGATACTTCTATTAAAAACGAACTATAGCAATTTTGATATAAATTCATACATCATTCCAGGCACTAATGAAAGTTAATGCAAAAGTGAAAATTGATTTTATGCTAAATTTCTAAGAGAATCATATCACACAATTTATTCCATCCCATCATTTATGGGGAGTATGCTGCTCAAAAACAACTTTATTATAATTAAGCTGTAAAAATCAAGCATGACGAATATGAGTATTAACTATTGACACACAGAGAGATATTCAAACAATCAAAAAGACTTTGCTACAAATATTAGCCAAAGACTAATCCAGATACTCAAAATGAAAAATTATCCTGAAAGAATTCTGATTGCATGCCTGTGTTTAGAGTGTGTTAGTTTGATATAGTAACCATGTGACATTTTGATTTTATTGATTGTTTGTTTGATTATTTGTTTGGTTTTGTTGTGTACTCAAGTAGGTACTAACAATCTTTTATTGTTATTGTTAGTATTAGGCTAAATGCTAAGAGTCACGTGCTAGATTATGGGTAGGTATGACAATTAATCTTGCATTAGGACATGTTTATGGCTGCAATTTTAAGTATTTAGTACAACATGATGAACATCTCTCTAATTATTTCTAGCTACAGTTGGGTATGGGAGAGTAGAGGATCTTTTTGGTAACCGGTAATTTGTTACACATTTTCTGTTTGCAAATTGTTCACACACCAATTTTACTGGTTGACAGTTTATACCGTTGAAAATCAAAAAATTAATATTAAAAAGGGTATTTTGTTGTTGGATGCTCTAAGAATGACTGTGAGTGTGTATCTGTGTGTGCGTGTGTGTGTGTGCTGAAAAATGAAAAAGCGAGCAAAACTAAATTAAAAACGTGCCCTTTGAAACTAAAGTTGTTTGCTAGTAGAAGAAAAATGATTAAGTTATCATTCGACTCTTTCTTTATGTTTTAAGAGTTTTGAATTTTTTTGTAACAAAAAAGAGTTGAAAATATTGTTTTAAAATCATTTTTAAATGTTTTCAATTCTTTTGTTATTTTTCTTTTCAGAAGACCCTTTAAAAATGGATAATTTGTTAAGTTCTTTTAAAATCCGTGCACGTGATCTTGTTGAGTTTGTTTTAAAAACATTTCTTAAGGCCACTTCATTTTTTGTGAAAACACACGTGCATACGCTTGTTTTTTTTTAACAGCACAATATGTCCGGCTTTAAGTTTGTCAGCAGGATACTAAAAACTACATGTTATTTAAAAATCCGACAAATAAATGAAGTTATATTATTTAAATATGCTGATGCCACAAAAAATAAATTATTAGAATTATCACAATTCACAGTGAAAATTAATTTAAAACAAAAAACGAATGGAAACAATTAAATTTCAAAATTATTTAAAATTAACCAACATTTGAGCAATTTTAATTCATGGATTAGTACTTTTTATAAAAAAATATTTATATATTTTAATAAATTCGTCGACTTTAGGTAATTCTGTTTTTGAAAAATATTGTACACTACTTTGTTTTAAACTAACCATTTAAATAATTATCTATTTATTCGTTCATATTTTAAAAGTAGTCAGTTTATTTGTGCATATGGTAAGTTTCATAACAAATCGATTTGCTTGTAAAATATTCAGTTACTTTTTTACTAGAGTAGTACTTCTTAATTCTTAAAAAAACTCAATGACTCCTATTTTAGATGCATCACTATTCATTTTATTATTAAAGTGAACCAATACATTGCGTATTTCGGTGAATTAAAAGTAAAATCTGGTATTTTTTGTGAACTATTCGATTACTTTATTTTTTTTTTTTTAAATATAAAATTACTTTATAACCAAGACCACTTGAAGATTTGTTTAAACGAAATTCTCAATTAGGTTTGCCTTCGTTAATATTATTTTCGAATAAAACATATAATTTAAATATTAGTAGTAAATAAACAAAATAAGTGGTGTTTTGTAGATTAAAAGTTGTATTCATAAAACACTTTTACCTTAAAATACCTTTGTTAACTTTAAAGTAGGAAAAACCTACGTTAAGCCTACAATAAATTGACAGTTCAATTTTATTATTGAAAGTTCAAAAACCAAACAAATTGTGTTTACAATAAACTGAGCCGTTTATTTTTAAAGTGGCATAAGTTACTTTGTTATAGTCATCATTTTATTTTAAATTAGCTTATAAAACATTTTAATTTTTAGCCATTTCAACTAGTCTGTATTTAGTTTTCTTTCTGAAACGGATTTTTCTAATGATTGTGTTGAAATAAAATCTTTTTTCTCCATGTTATGTACTGTGAAGGATTTTTTCGACAGGGGGCTATTACTACTATTACTATTTTGTCCTTTACATAAGTCACTATGTGCAGTAATATGCTTTTGAGTTGTGACATTCTTAGATATTTTATACAACACGAAGCAACCTCCTGAGAATAAAAAAATAAAATAATAGTAATTATGTGTAGTATATTATATATCAGTATAATATTGTTCGGTAAACTGCACTATTCTTTCGTACTAATAAAAATAAGTCCAATTATCACAACAATACTTCACACACACTTATTACATGTTTCCATTTCTTTCACACTAAGCTCCGTAATTAATTTCCTAAGTACAGCGACTAACGCCACTTTCAAAATAAGCATTTTTGTTGCACCGTTAATTATCAACACTCCTCTCAAGCAAATCTCAATACCTCTTAATTTCAAATTTATTAAAAATTAAAAAAAACTGTTCAGTTGTGACGTATGCCACTTTTAATGTAAACGGCTCAATTGATAATTATACTTTGTTATTCCAAAAATGTTAAAAAATATTTATTTAAACAAATTGTGGTATACAAATAATAATAAAAACTAAAACATAACATGCCATTCAATATAAAACATTTTTACATCTTTATTTTATATTTTACAAAAATATAATTATAATTAATTATAATTAAGAAATATGTTTTTTCTTTTTTAAGATCTTTTTTTTTTTTTTTTTTTTTTTTTTTTTTATATATATATTTTTCTCTTTTCAATATTTCGTTTTCCTTTGGAAAGCTTCTTCAGGAAAAAAAAATATATAAAAATTTTTTCCTGAAGAAGCTTTCCAAGCGAAATATTGAAAAGAGAAAAATATATATAAAAAAAAAGATCTTAAAAAAGAAAAAACATATTTATTAAAGATAAAAAAAAGATCGTTTAAAAACTATAAAAATATAATTAATTATTTTAAACAAAAGTTTTATTGATATACATATAATCAAAACAAAGCTCGTTATCCGAATAATTATTTTTTTAATATGAACAAATTCTTTGTAAGTTCTTCGTAGGCCTTGCAAATTAACCTTTTTTGGTTGCTTTGCTTTTTTTTAAAAAGATTAATACAAAAAAAAACAAAAATATGTTGATTTTGCTGAAAAAAATGAAAAACAATAAAAACATTTTTTATAGATCTGACTACCCGGATAAATAATATTTATTTTTATACAACGTTAACTACAACGTGATAACTGAAAACAGTGGCATTGCCAGAATCAAAATACTAATTTTACTAAAGCATACATTAGCTAAAGTACTGTTTATGAATACCATTTTTTAACAAACGTCTGTTAGCCTTAAAGTGTTTGTTAACTAACGTGCACTTTAAAGCTCAAATAAGCGTTTTTTTATGCATACAGCCGTAAGAGTTTTATACAATTTTTATGAAATTAGTCGTTGGCCTTTTCTTAACTAAAATTATCTTTCAAAATATTAAGGTCACTATTAGTAATTGTATTATATCACACAAGCGTTTTTATTTACTATTATTTTTTTAGTAACAAAAATACAAAAATAGTTAAATAATTATATGTCGTATTTGTACTATAGCTTCTTGTAGAATTTTCAGTTTGATACTCTGCTCAATGAGATCGGCTATTTTCTACTATAACGTGATAGTAAATAATAGGTTATTAATTTTTAAGCTTTTAATTATAATTTGCACATTATTTTTAAATCGAATAACTAAATTTTCAATTTTGGCGGAAAATTAAAAAAAATTGTTACTTACTTAATCTTATTTATTTCTTTACTCTCCTTAAATAATCTTGTAATAGTGAGCCATCTGCTGCTCACTTATTAACATCTTCACTTAAGCAAAATTAGTTAATGGCTTTCGCTAGAGTAAAGTATGTTTGAAGTATGTAATTAAGCTTCATCTTTATTGATTTTACCCAGATATTTATATGGTTGAGTGGTATAATTATCAACTTCCGTGTTTAGCTTTTAACGCTACTGACCTCAATTCCAAAACAAATCCAAATACGCCCAGACCTCCTTTGAAATTCATTACGACTGAAACATGACATTAGACAACCAAAGGAAAACCGAATTAAAAAACAAGAAAAAAAAGAAAATAATAATAATCAAGAAAAACAATTTGAAATTCCATATGGCAAAAAAGTAAAAGTGAAACGCAATATAGCAAAATGAAAACCAACAACTACAGACAACAATTAGTGGAAATCAAATATCAAAGTGGAAACATGTAAATGGCATTTCTTTGTTTTCGTTAAGGCAACAACCACTCATTGAAAAACTAATACAATCAACAAATAATAGTTATAGTTCAAATAGTCAAGGGTATGAGGATAAAAATTCCACAAATTGTACTGGATTATTTCTAACGTGATTAACTAATACAAATTTCTTTAGTCAGAGGAGTTTTGCCATAATTAAATTCCTGATTAGCTTATAGCTATTGACATATATGTCTTTTATTACTAAATATTAGCAATCGAAAATATCTAGATGAATTTATTATTTTCTCACGTTTTTCCTGAAGAAATATATTGTAGTGTATATCCTTTTTGTTGGCAACAAATTACTTGATCCTCAATAACAATAAATATGAAAAAAGTTTTGCCAAAAATATTGTTATTGGAAACATTAAAAGAATCAAAATAAAAATTAATCAATTGAAATTACTTAAAGCATCTACAGAAGCGTTTACTTTTTAAAACCCCTTTTCCTTCCACTCAAACAATTTAAAATCTTGAGATTTTTTAAATAAGCATTTTCCACTACATTGCTTGCAAACAATAATAAAAAAAATTGTAAAACTCCAAAAAAAAAAAACATTAACAAAACACTTAAAAATTGAAAACATACGCATTTACAACAAACGTACGAAGTTACAATTGTGACAATAAAAATCAATGAAATTTGTAATTTATAGCTTATTGACAAATAAAAAACACATATTCGTACTCGTACATACGTTACGCATTCAAATACGAGTACTTAATGGTGGTACCAAATTGTTTTTCAAAAACAAAAACCCATTCAAAGGGTTACTATAAAAAAATAGTTAAAATCCAAATCATATCTCTCACACACACGCAGCGTTAAAAGTCATAAAAAACAATTTTGTATGCCACTACAAAGCAGAGCAAGACCAAAATTTGACATAAGTGATGTTGTTGCAACATCTACAACAATAAGAACAGTACGTGTGTACTTTATGCTTTCAAAAAGGCAGACGTGCCCAAGGAATAACATCCTGAAGTACGTGCATGTGGTAGGTTACTCTCATCCTCTAATTATTTTATAAACAACCATTCAAAAGAATTGTTAAAAAGGCAAATCAGGCTGCATTACATTTTTTTAAAAATGTTGGTCATATTTATTTAATATGATGAATAATTAATTTCAAAACTATTTATTATGAATTATGCAAAAATGTTGTGTGATTTTAAGGATTCTAAAATCTAACAAATTTATTTACTTTGAATTTTAGATAAGCAACAAAATAAAATGATGTTCGTTGATAACATTCTAATTTAAAACTGACCGACAGCAATTCGGGTTATAGTTTTAAAGTCCTAAATGCTCTGACGATGGTTTTTAGGGAAATAAAAATTTAAAAATGGCCTGAATAGGCCACCTCCCATATAAAACATTTTAATTGGTGTTTGTCTGCAAAAGATGAGAACTGCTATTTCTTAAAAATTAATTAATCCTAACTAAATATACAAATTTAAATTAAAAAGAACAGGCTACAGGCTATTGGATAATTAGAGACCATTCTTAGCTAAAGTATTTAAACTATGTAAAAAATAGTCTTACATGTTTAATCTTCAAAATTATGTCTTTGATTTCAAGAATATTTTTCTTTTGATTAAATGAAAATCTATAAATTTGTATCAACTTTACCGGTGGCGGAAAATCCTTCAAACCCTTCAAACCCTTCAAATCTTCACTTAGATTTGCAAGGGTTCAGGCAAAGTCCGTTTGCGCAAGCCCAGTGATACATTTTTTTACACTCATTATTTAAATGCAAAAGACCATTGGCAACATTTTCAACTGGGGTACCTAGCGTAAGTTGCACATCATCGGCGTATAGGTGGATGTTGCATTTTGAAAGCACCTTTGGCAAATCATTCACATATATTGAAAATAATAGTGGACCCAGAATAGAATCCTGTGGCACGCCTCTGATAAAAGACAATTTGTTCGACCATACTTTATTTACAAAAACCGACTGTGTGCGATTCGATATATATGAATTAATTAGCTTGGCCGATGTGTCTGAGAATCTGGAAAAAAATTTTAATTTTCTTAGTAATATGTTATGATTCACGGTGTTAAATGCTTTAGAGTGGTCTAAAAGCACTAAAAAACATATGTTTCCACATTCCACTTCCTGTCGTATGTTCTCTATTACTTCAGCAAGAGCAGTAATACAGCTATGGTTCTGACAAAAACCCGATTGCATACTGGAAAGTAAATTATTGCCGTTAATGTAAGACAACAACTGTCGGTATAAAATGTTCTCAAAAGCTTTTGATAAAAAACAAAGAATGGCAATTGGTCTGTATTCGCCATTTGCCTTCGGCAGAGGTAAAAATTTCGCATGTTTCCATATCGACGGCAACTTCGATGACATGATAATATTATTAAAAATATAAGTAACGTTAGGAAGAATCAGAGGCAAAAGCACTTTCACAAATTTCGGGTGTATGTTATCAGGCCCAATAGCATTTGATTTTATTAAAAAACACATTGAGTAATACAGGAAAACCGAAAGTGATCACCAACAACTCCATCACCCAAAAAACTTTCACGCAATTAGAAGAATAAAAAACCCAACAATAGATTAAATTTAATCAAAAAATTTTTCTTTAAAAAATTATGAATAATTCGAACATAAAACTTATTAAATATCCAGAATAATCGAGGCTTAACAAAATATCGAAGTACATGGTAAAATTTCAGAAAAAAAATTAAAGTTTCGCTTATAGAAAGTAGAAAAACTATATGAAATATCCAAATAATTAAAATTTTGTTTTTTTTTATCGTTTCAAAAAGAGGAAAATTCTATAGAAGCAAGTATGAACACAATAACTTGATTAAAAATTTAGGAGAATTCCGATAAGAAATTAAAAGAGAAGTGAAATTAAGCAGAAAATTGAAAATCGAGAAAAAAATTTAAAAGGCTTTTCTACTTTTATTCTAAGTATTCTACACAAAAACAAAAAAACAAAAAAAAAAACGAATTGAAAAAATTCATAGTTACGTCAAGTGGTGATGTTAACACCCACCAAAAACATTTCTTTATTGAATCTTCATTCAATCACTTTATATTCATTTCTTTTTTTCTGTTTTTAACAAACAATTGATAAATTTGAATTTAATAAAGAAAAATGTTTATAAGAAAATTAATGATATTTGTCTACAAAAAAATATTAAAACACATAAAATTAGTAGACGATTTGTGAAGATATCAATTCGTTGGTTTAAAACACAAAATAAAAAATCAACTTTCGAAGAAAAATGAAATAGTAACGCCTTAACGTTGAAGAAATATCAAAAAAAAAAGAAACCATCAATGCCCCTTCACCTTCATCATAGTGATACAAAGCTTGTGATTAATTGACTTTTTTTTGTGATGTCTTTGGAGGAAAACAATGCAACTGAAATTGCACTAAACGAACCAAATTGTTTACAATTGCGTATTTTGTTAGTATCAAAAGAAAAGTTGTAGATGTTGGCCCCTTCATGAACAAAAAAAAAAAAAAAAACACCAGCAGAAGAACAGCCAAAGACCAAGAAACAAAACATTATAAATGGAAGACAAAATTGCTCAAAGTCTTTTCGGGAAACGAAAACCTTAGTTATGTACTCCATGGCGACATGCAATAGAGTCAATTATTACTCTAATGTTTTTTACGTAAACAGATACACTTACACACGCACAAACATACATGTGCACTTAAACAAAAGGTATGATGATGCAGTGTTGTCAATGTCCTGCTGCGCTATTATTTGTCTTTTTTTTTATCCGTTTATGGTTTTTCTTCTTTTTACAAACGTTAGATGTGTCTTTGGTACATATTTTTTTTTTGCTGGGCTCAAACGAAATGCTTCAATGATTAGTCGAACATTGTTGTAGTTTTTGTAGTTGTTTAATGATGACTGGACATTTAAAATGTTGCTCAATGGCTGGCTGGCTGCCTTGGTGATTCCATTCTTTTTGGTTGAAGTATAAATTGCTTTACGGCGTTTGGGTCATTAACGAAATTGAAAATAGACAGTGTTCTGTTTGTTGTGTTGCTGTGTGTTTTGTTTGGGCTCTTCATCTTCATTTTTCTAATAATGTTACTTCTCAACTTTTTGGCTGGAGTTTATCAAAATGTATGTTGCCACGCAGTATTGTGCTTGATCTTCTTAGGTAGTTGTAGACAATGTTGTTGCTACGTGTGGCCATTAAATCAGTGCCACTTATTAGTAGTTGCAAGATAATTTATCCAACTGTGCATCATCTGGTTAGTTTTTTTTTTTTCTCAAACATTGTTGTTATCAAAGTGTGTGAGACTCATTAGTTACCCACCGAGTTAAGGAGTGTTATTTTCAACTAAACTTTTTATGTTTTTGTTTCAAATTAATCAATTTAAAAACTGTTTTTTTTTCTTTATGTAAAACCTCAATATTTTAAGCATTTTTGCAGCTCTGCAGCCAATTTCAATTTTTACAAAAAAAAGTGTCCTTGTCTAAATGAACATTGTACAGATATCCGTTCCTTTTCACACCACATTTTCCTCTTAAACAAAAAGCTGTAAAATGAAAAATGTAAAAAAACGTGTTTGTAATTTCCGTCTCTTTTCGCCTCGAAGTAGAAGGAGTGAATTTCACTAATTAATTTTCTAATATTGTAAATTTAAAAATAAACGTCGTCACAATGTCATTTAGAGTCCCTGATAGACAAAAGCCATTTTACCGCCTTTGACTATTGTAATCATTCAAACGCCTGCTGACCATTTATTAAAATCAGTGTGCAATTTTGTTTGGCGGTGAGAAGATTGGTGATTTGTTTTTGGTTGTGTTTTACATACTTTAGGGCAGGCAATGTCATTTATCAGTTATGCTCTTTGGAATTATTTTTTTTTTGTTTTTTGGTTTTTCAATCCAAGTTGCTTACACGAACTATCTCATTAAGCTTTACAATGGATGCCCTTGCATCAAAATTTACTGACTGCTCGACTTACTTAACACATGAGTGAATTATTGGAATTCGAAATACTCGTAATTATATGTAAGGAAACTCGTATTTAAATGATCTTTTGAAAGAAATTTAAAGAAACTAATGAACAAGACTGAAGTGGGCTGCTTTTAATTCGTTATTTATCAAAAAAATTTGCGAAGCTAGTTATGTACTAAGGATTTTAAGTTTTCAGAGTATTTTTTTTTTTTATTTTTTTCCAAAAAAGAAGTGCAAACGTTGTAACATAAATCACACGGTTCATCTAAATATTGACAGCGTGGCATATTCTTTATTATAATTCTTTTTTATAAGAAGAGAGAGTCAAATTTCCAAAATTCTTACACATTTATAGAAGACAATCCTTTTAAATTTCCAGCACCCTTCTGCATTGTTTCTAATTTTAGTCTACACAATTTTAAACGACAGACGAAAACGAAACAAAAGACTTTAACAACAGATAAACATCAAAGACCAATATGTCATCACAATTAAACTTTTACCAATTCTATAAAGTCATGCTTCAAACAGTGAAATCACATCGACCAAGTAAACACGAACTTAAAATAAAACCCTCAAACGAAAATTATGAAAACCAAAACTTTAAAGAGAATAAATGAATGAATTGAATGAGTGAATGAATATAAATTTAAAGGGTTAAAATTTTAAAAGGTTACGGTTAAATACCATTTGTTTAACCACAATCATATAATGTTAAGTTATCATAACTTTTGGTTGCCAGGCAAAATCTAAAGACAAAAGGCACAAAACAGGACGACAGATAAACTTAACACCCCACTAACAGATTTCAGCGTAATCATTGCAGTGGTAAAACAACAACAACATCCACTGCCAAAGAAAAAAAAAACATAAAGCTCTCAAGTCTAAATGGTTTTGTTTAGTAAGTAGAATGAAAAATATAAGAACTAATAAAGCAAACATCTGTGACAAATGATCTATTTGCAGAGATAACACCAACAAAAATTTTCACCGTTTATCCTCTATGGCTTCGATGGCATTTTCAAAACTTCTTGTTCCGAACACAATATTGCCTGGTTGCCTAATAAAATTTAATGAAAATAATTATGCAAACATTTCATACTCAAACTAATTGCATACAAGCGCTAATTTGTTTGTTATCTTCATTACAAAATCGAAAATAGAAACACACAAAATTTTGGTTAGATTTAATTGTGAATGTTGTTTTACCTGCCACTGCACCCTTAAAATAACAATTACACGTTCATAACCAAAAAAAAAAATAAAAAAATGAAAAGAGTGTTAGATTTATTGGTCAAGATAAAAGAGTTTGTAAGAGAAAAATTACAGTCTCTAAATATGTCGCAACTTGCAGTCTTTGTAGAAAAACAACTGAAAAACTAAATGGTCATTTTGTGGTTATTTTTTAAGGTTAGGAATTTATTTTTTAAATGCCGGCAATTATATTATTTAACAAAAAAGGCTTTCAAATAATCTTTATACAAAATGTTTCTTTTTTGTCAAATGTCATTAAGTGTTTGTAATTGTCCACCAAAAATTAGCGCAACATATGCGAGGACATTAATTAAATTTTATGGTAACAGTTGTTGGTCGTATCCGTGCAATCAAATTAGCGATAAGAAATTTGTAATTTAATTTTTTTCATTTCTAAAGGTTTGCAATGAAAAATATTAGGTGGGGTGTTACCACAATTTCACCACACTTGTTTTTAAAGCAAATTTGTTGAAAATGATTTTTAATTCTATTATGAAATTATCATTGTTGTAAAACAAATTCAGTTTGGAAAAATCTTAATCAAATTTGATTTATTAATCTTTGTAAATTATGTGAAGTGATGGAAAGCCACTGCTAGATTTTCAAATTACTTGCTTTGGTTTTAGAATATTATTTGGTGTAATGAAAGCAAGATAAAAAATAATTGAAATTTTATTTAGCATGAAAAAAAATTCCTTAAAAATTGTCTCGTAAGGAAGACATTGCGTCACGAGACGAAAATACTTTACCTAACTAGGGGGACGAATCATATTCACTCGTTTGGCTCTTTCTTAAGCTCTAAAACCAATCTAAATGATACTTTGCAATTCCTCAAGAAACCTTTGCTTTTTCTCTTACTACACACCACAAATCCTACTAGACAAGAACAATTTCAAATTTCTGGGAAATACAACGACCATCAATTTTGAACATTTAAGCATTTGTTGATGTCACTCCCAGTAAACCTCATTCGATTTCAGTCACCAAAGACTTAAAGAATTTTCGATCACTAGTGTAAAAGTTCAGCGATTTAAATGTTGTATTAAAGTTTTTAGTAAGAAGTTCTACCACAAATTCTACCACTGCAAGCATATAAATTTCCACCTCAAAAAATAACTAAAATGAAGTGCGCTAAATATGAGAAATAATGGCTTTTGTCCGAAGATTCTGCCAAAAGAGTAAAAAAAAGACAACAACAACACAGTATATAATAAAATGATTAAGAGCGAAAAGAGCACATATCAACTCCAAAAGTTTACGCTTAGTTTTCCCAATTCTTACTAAACTATTTTATTCTCTAGGCTTGGAACGCAGTTGCTTCCTTTAAAAAGAAAAAAAAAATAGTTCCAAAACAACTTAAAAAGTTATTGCATTCTTGAACGTTATTCAGTTCTCGCTCACTGAATCTCACCTCATTGCTGTCGAGATTTGTAGCAATCAATGAATATTTCAAGGGAATTTAAGTGTACCGTTTAATTTTAAAGACAACTGCAGCTGTCTTATTTAAGTTGAAATGAAGAGGTGGGAGTTCGAAAAGTATAAAATATGGAACTAATGAAAGCATTCATTTTAAGAAAATAGAGATCCAAAAGGCAGCAACTTAGTTTCGTTTGATTAGAAGTCGAAATTGGTCGTAGGACGTATTCTCACTTGTTGCTAGGGAGACTTTTGACATATGAAAAGCGGATACAATATCGAATACGAATAACTTTCATGTGAAGGATACGAAACTAGTGATGAGGAAATAACGTCTACACTTTTATTAAAAAATAGGAAGACTTATTTACTAACACTGCAGGATACATTTCAAAGACGGCGGGTATGAAATAAGAGACAAAACTTTTAAAGCGTTTAATCTTTTCTCTTAATGTTTTTGTCTATACATTAGCAAATGTTATTTTTCTTACTTTAGAGAACAGGTAAAATATTAATTTTATTCTAAATAGCAGAAGATGACTTTTTCTGCCGACACTCTTATTAAGTAAACCCAAAGTGCTTTTCATTGTTTAGGATACAATAAAACTTATTAAACTTATTATTTTGTAAACTGTATTGAAGCCTGTTTTGTTTTAAATTATTTTTTTAATGTTTATAAATTTAAAAATTATCTACTAGAATTGTTTTGTTTTAAACTCGTCCTTACTAAATGTAATGTAAGTGCTCCTCTATCAAAACGGATTAGTTATAAAATTTGGCATTGTGCTCAGGAAATAAAAGTCAAATCTAATTAGAGTTCATTTAATAAATTGATCCGTTTTCCAAATTAAAAAATTAGTTTAATTAAAAAATTATGTTTTTAAGTTTTTCATACAAGTGATTATTTTATTTAAAATATTTCCTTTTTAATTGTTCTACATTTATTGTATTTGTATCAAAAAAGTTCGGTGTTAAATATAATTAATACAGAGTTTCGAAGTAAGTAATTTTTGTATCATAATAATTTTAGAAAAACATTTATTTGTTATTAAAAATTTACTTTATTTTATATGCTGCCTTATATTTTAGTTTGTACACTATTAATAATTTCCATTTATTTGCTTACGGTAGTGGCTGGTTTTATTTATTTTTCTATTAAAAATTATTTGCTGCATTTATTTTATTTTATTTTAGTTTTTTGGTTCAGTGTCATTGAAATTGTACGTTACGTTGTTAGAGTTGTATTTGTAGTATTTATTTAAAATATTATTTGAATTTATTTTATATATGTATTTTATATTTTTTTTTTTAATTGTGAATAGTATACTTTACGATTATTTTTCTTACAGTCATTTGTAATAGAAACTTTAGACACAATTTAGCCAAACAGAGGATAATCCTTCAAATAATTACTTAAGATTCTTCATATCAGAATAGCTTTAATATGTAATAAATATTATTAAAAAAAATTTTTTTAATAAAAAAACTTAACATTTAGCAGTTTTTTGAAAATATTTTTTGAAACCCTTGTATGGAAATTATTACCATATAAATCAGAATTTTGTAAAAAAATAAAAAAAAAACTATTTAAAAATGTTCATATTTTTACTGAATTTTTCGCTTCAATTTAGGAAAGAAAAAATATCAAAATTCCTTCCAGGTTGGATAGATATTCGTATTAAGTTTTTTTTAAATAAAATAATGTAAAGTAAATAGAAACTACTTTAATTATTAAAGTCATTAAATTTTAGACTTTGAAATAAACATGTAAAAGCCTCTTCTTGAATATTAAAATGCGAAAATTACAATTCATTTTTTTAAATTGCCTGAATAAATAAATAAAATAAATTCACTCTCAAAGCTGTATATATTCTTCTTAGAGTTGGTACTTTTTAATGAATGAAAATTTAATTATTTATAATTTTGAAGGTGGTGGATATTTTTTCCGCTTCAATCTTCCACAGCAGTTTTTGGATCCTTTGTATGAGCGTAATTTGCAAAATGTTTATAATGCAAAAACAAAACAATTTCTTATTGACAAAGTGAAGATTGAAATAAAAAATATGTTTAATACTTTAATTGAGCGAACAAAAAATTTTAAAATATGAATTGCAAAGTTAATAACAAATCAATTTTTGAGTAATAGAATAATTATCCATTTGAAAATTTAATCTCAAACTAAAATTTAAAAATAAATTCTCACCAATTTTTTAAACCAATAAAAAACTTTAGCCAATTAGATATTTGTTTATATTTCTTTTGAAAATATATTTTATTTAAATAAAAATCTTAATTAAAATTTTAGATTAAAATTATTTAAGTGGGTTAAGAATAATTTCCTTAAATATTTTTTTTCTTCCTTCGAAGCGAAACCTTCTTTCACATTATTTTCTTTTTAACTAGGCATTTGATGTTGTTTCTTTGTTGTAAAATTTCTATGCATAAAAAATAAAATACTAAAAATTTTCCAAAAAAGTATAAATAAGAAAATAAATTTTATTTGAAACTTTTATTTATCACTTTTCACATTTTAAATAAAAATCTTGTTGATGTGCTTATAAAATTTGAAAAAGTTTTAAAAAATAAAACTTTTTTTTATTTTATATTTAGTCTCTTATTCTATTTTACTTTTTTGGAATCACAATTTGCTTTGATTGAGCCGCTAAAAGCTACAAATTACAAAAATGAATATAAATTATACTTTTTCCGTCTAGCCCTTTTAACGAAACAATTCTTTACTGGCTTTTCGGGAAGTACGAGTATAAGAAATAAAACAAAACAAAATAATAATAATGAATCGTTGTTTAAGAAAATTGGTTTTAGAAATTTAAATGTTTCAGATTTAATTTTTTCGTTTTGAACATTTCCTTTGCATATGGTCTTCAGTTGTAGCTGCCTCGACCGTCGGTGTTTGCTGATTGTTTGATGTGGTGGATGTAGCCGCTGGGTTTGGTGAGGTTTCTGTTGTGGCTGTAGCTGTACCCATTTCTGTATTAAAATTTACCGATATTTGTATAACCGTCGGCTGCAATTGGGATGATTCATGATAAAATCTCAAGGCATGACAGAAGACTTGTGTCAAAAAATCCCAACAGCCCAGAGGTTCTTGAGTTGCATTATTGAAAGTAGGCACTGATATATTAATGGTGGTTCCGTAACCTCTATTAACGGTGGTATTAACAGGAGCAGTTTCGCTTGTTGTGCTGCTATGCTGCAGTCTAGAAGAATGCTGAGAGTTGTTGGAAGATCTAGAACTAGAATTGTTAGATCCTCTGGAGGGATGTTGGCCGGCTAATAGTTTGGCTTGATCTGGTATAAAATAAGCTATAGCCATTTTTTCACTCTTAAATGTCTATTTGTTAAATTTAAAATATTTATTTTTTATTAAGTGTCTTTTTCACACTTGAATTTTTTTTTTTGTTTTTTGGCGCCAAAAATTTATATTAAGCACATAAAAAAATTACGCCAAATATTGCCTTGTAATTTATATTAACTTTTCGCTTTAAATATCCTTCACTACAAGGTTATAAGTTGTCTCGTGCTTGGTTCGTAATAGACTGACTATTCATATCCTTGTAGCATACAATTTTATAACATTTCCTGCTTCAATTGCATTTCATGACTTACAATACACACACGCAACGCACTCTTATTTTTACTAGGAAGCAACAGTCCTCGTCCACAAACTATATCCATAAAGTTCACCCAAACAAAAGTAAAGAAATATTATTTTACCCTCCCGCTTAACCAACAAAAAACCAAAAAAGAAAATAAAAAGTCCACAACCACCACAATTGAACACACACGTAACCATTGTTACGTATAAGCATTAAGCACTCTCAAAATTACCAACTAGAATTGCATTAGCACCTCAACAAGACTGATTCAATTTGAGAATAATTTCTCTCATTTTGTTCTCGCAGAATTTTAAGCTCTGTGTGAATGAATTTTAACGGTATAAAAATTACCCTTAAGAACTTCGAATTTTCGTATTCGTTTCAGGGGTGATAAGAGACTGTTAAAGTAAGTTGACATATAAATTCATACGAGGGTATTTGTGTTGTGAGATTTGAGTTGTAAGGAGAAGTTTTTATTTTCGAAAATTGTTTGAGAGATTCTTGGATTCCGTATGTAAAAATTATTGAATTCAAAACCTTCTCCTTCCTCATTTCTTTAGCAAAATAAATACAACAGAGGAAATTTTCAATGAATGTATCGTTCCAATTAAAAATTATTATAATCCGATTTTTTAAAACAAAAATTCGAAAAAAGCTTAAAAAAATATTAGAAAATATTGTGACTTCTGGAGTAACAAAAAAAGAAAATGTGACAATTTTTTTGATACAAAAGTTAAGGAACCCGAAAGTAACCGAAAGTATAGTGTAATGCTTTTTGCATTACATCAGATAAAGATTTTTTAAGTAAGATTCAATTATTAGAAAAAATTACACTATATTATTAGATTTCTCAGTGATTTTAACATCACTCCCTTGGGCCGCCTTCCTCTCGCTTTAGCTTTTCGGATATATAAAAAAACCACTGACTCCTTCAGGCGCGCTCGCAAAAGTTGATGACATAGACTTTTGAAACCGAACTGCTAGCACTTTTTCTTAAGTGAAGTAGCACTTCAGGCAACAATGCCTATTTAGTCAAGTACTGTGGTATATTCTTTAGGAAAGGGATAGATAAGAGATGAAACAGGTGGTGAAAGTAGAAGGATAGTCGGAAATTAACTGCCGTATAATAAAGACATAACAGCGACCAGTGACTATGCCTTCATCGCTGAGCAGCCCCACCGACAGTAAATTTTTATTTTTGTAGTGAAAAAAACCAAGTTCTTCGTTGAGAATCGAACCCACAACGCTCAGGCTGACAAGCTAATACACTGCCTACTAGCCTAAAGCGGCACCTGTAGTACTGTGGTTATTAAGGTATACGGGGAGTAATGTTCAGCTAGTGGCAAGATCATCATTATCAATTGCAAGTCGCCTAGTACGGGCGTAATTCAATTTCACAGTGCCAGTTATATCAGCTAGAACTGTAACCAAACCATACCCCCCGTGGACACTTATATATATGGTCTTTGGAAAAAGAAACAACTTAGTCCTGTGCAACTGGGGGAAAAAGGGAGCCCAGTCCCCTGAAGTCAGCAGGGGTACAACTGGAAACACCACTTTATTTTCACGGGAATCAGTGACCCGCAGAGTTCCGTTATTTGTCTCTTTAAACACTTTACTGTTCTCTGGCTGATTATTGAGGTTGACCCTTTATGGGAGTATCGTGGTGGTTGTGGTTTCACGGACCCATATCAGTTTATGCTTCTATGGTGGCCAGGATCATTTCGCCTTTAATGACACGCCAGGTGAATGATCCAGTCCAGTAAGCATGCTAGACATGTGTTCTTGACAGGAGTTGGAAAGTCTCCAACTCTTCAGCAAGGAGTGATGATTTGCAGCCCTGCTCTGGAATCATTGAAGTTGCAACACGAAAGTTCTGTTGCATAGAATTATAGCTTCGGCTTCCTAGTAGGAGCATGACGTTCCAAATTATGCAGTGGTTTGATCCACCATCTGATTAAGGCTTCATGACCAGGCGCGGATGTAAATCTAATCACACATTGTAACCAAATCAGAATTCCTATGAAAATTCCCTATTGGGTAAATGGGCTTATCCATTAGTGAGATTTATCTAGACTAAAGCTTTTCGAATTTACTAGAGGTAATGAAAACAGTAAAAAAGGACTTTTGATAACGTCGAAAGTCTACAGAATGCTTTATAGAAATTCATGATGTCAATAGAATAGTGCAATTGAAATGGTAAAAAATGAGGTTAATGCTGCCACGGTGCTGAAATTGTTACTTATGTTATTCAAAGAAAGTTGCAGACTTGTATATTTGCCATTTAATAAGTCTAGCATTCAGATTTCAGATTTCAAAGGTTAATTTATTTTCCAAAACTTTTACAAAAAAAATATTAAAAATTAACAAAAATATTACAAAATTTTACAAATTATTCTTTACATAAAAAAATTATTTTTCAAAGACTTCCTTATTCTTAATACAATTCACACATTTTTGTGGTCATCTCTTGCAAAAAACTTATTAAAAATTATGAATTAATTTCCCAAAAAAAAGGAATATAAAAAAGGAACAAGAAATAACAAAAAACAAGAACAATGTAAAAAACAAGATATAACAAAAAAAAAAAAAAATAATAATAACAAATTCAAAGTAAACAAAACAAGAATAAATTCACAATTGAGAAAATTATACTAAAATTAACTATTGGGCGGTATTATACACCGTGTTCTGAATGCTTAAAGAACGCAGCCTTCTATGATAAAATAAGAGGTCTGCATCCTCGTAAAGAATTCCAGCCTCTTTTAAAGTTAACAAGTCCATCGGGCAGAGATACCGGGACATCCGAACAGTCTCCAAATCACGCGACGCAGAAAAGTACCCCGCAACCAGGGGGTTTCCTAAAGAACGTGCGCCTTTCAGGAACTTCACAGCCATTTCCATCATATAGACTTCCACCCGCGCAAAATCAATTGCATTGTAGATTGATCTACATTATGGCCTGAGGAACTCGCCACTTAGTCCTCTATAAGGTCTTAGTTCAAGACAAGCAACCAAAACCCGTCTCTCCCATCTCCTAAGTCTCTCCATCTGGTGAGAAGAAATCCCAAACCAAGCCGGAAAGGCGTAGGAGATGAGAGGGCGAATAATTTGGCGATACACAAGAAGACGCACCCTCTTATTAAGATCCCCTCTACGTTTAAGGGCTCCCTGGTACGCTGAGTAAATTCTCTTGCTTCGCTGCAAAATATCGTCAATGTGCCGATAACTTTCAAAGTTTTCATGAAGGGTGACTCCCAGGTATTTAATCCTGTCCGAAGTCGCAATCTGTTCTCGTCCGAGAGTCAAACAAGGTCTGTACGATCTACAATTTGGGCACACATATTTCCGCCTTCCCTTAAACATTACGGCCACGGTCTTCGCAATGTTTAAAGTTAGACCCCATTTTGTAAAATAGTCCGTCAGTATCGTTAAATAGTAATTCAGTCGGTCATTAGTGGCTCTTGCTCTAGCACCTGAAGAGGCAATGAGGATATCATCGGCATACACAGTTAAAAGATTCTCCCGTGGCGGTTGTGGTTAATGCTGCCACGGTGCTGAAATTGTTACTTATGTTATTCAAAGAAAGTTGCAGACGTGTATATTTGCCATTTAATAAGTCTAGCATTGGAGGGCTGACAATAAATGTAATAGAAAATTATAACGGCAATATTGTGGATGTCCATGGTATATAAAATTGAATCATTTAAATTGTGCAAAGCCACGAACAAGCAAACTAACACTATTTTTTCTGTAGTAGTGGTAAATAGCAGTATGCTATGGCAAACATCTTTCGTAAAAAAAATTTTTAATTTGAAAAGTATTTGAGAATTCTGCATTATTTAAGTAAAAATATACATTTCCCATAGTAAAAAATTATGACTTCATTCAATATGTTTAATTTCTAATATTTAAATTATAATAGTTGTTATTTATTTTACTTCATTTAATCAAAATCACTTAATCAAAATCAATAAATCAAATTCACTTTAATTTTAATTTACAAATTTCATTTTTGGCTGCCAAAACGTGATTAATTAATCTCATCGCCGCTCTGCCTTTTATATCCCCAAAAACTTGCGGTTTTCTTCCTTTGGAAAAAAACTCGCCAGTTTTCCAATTCGGCACCAGTGTCGCCATCGTGGAACATTTTGTCCATAAACATGGACATAATATAATATAAGATGCTATTCCACATTTATTAAACATCATATTCCGACTTTGGTGAAAATGAAAAGGACTTATAATTTCATTGTAAGTTTCTTAGTAACGTATCCATTTCTAACGCTGATTGAATCTGATGTTATATAGTTAAGTAATTTACACACATAAACATATTTACTTCTTTCTTAGGAAGTATAAATGCAAGTAGAGCGGTAAAAGTTCATTATTGTTAAACAAAATTAATTTTTGGTCAAAATTGTGCATACATTTCTTGTTGCCTTTGATTTTTAAACAATTTAAAACATTAGCAATTTTATAAAATTATTATGACATTCATTTAATATGATTTAAAATAAAACTTTGTTGGTTAAATACACTCTGACAGCTTGGCAACAAAAAAAAAAACAAATCCTTAAACTTGACACATTTTCCCAACTTTTGAAAAACGCAACAGTAAATTAAGTCAAAATGGATAAGTGTTGTTTTGAGAAATAGCCAATAGTAAAGCATACAACTCCCACAATAGTTTACTGTATTACAATCTAACACATGCTGAAATCAAACAAAGTGACCTTGTCGTTAAGCAATATTATTTTATTAGCTGACCTTGATATTTAGTTTTATCGTATTGTAGCTAAAATTCTTTATAATGTTAGAAAAAAATAGAGGGGATATTAGGAACCCTAGATTTTAACACAAAGTGAATTTGCGAGCTGTAACACATTTTCTTAGCTTTCAATTGTTGCCAAGCAGAAAACAGTAAAATAATTTTCATTGTCAAGGTTTCAAAACTGGAAAATCATACCAGCTAAACTGGGTTATAGAAATAGTTTAACATAATTTAATATAATAATAAAAAATAAGAGAAAAAACTAGAAGGGATTTAAATGGATTTCCAGTTGTACAACTTGTACAGTTGTGTGGATTCTTAGCTAAATCCTTTGGTAGCAGTGGCAGTTACATGCATTGTTACAAATGTTTTTATTTTTTAAAGCGGAAACACCAGCTAGCAACACAAGAAGTGGCATTTGCAGTCCTTGATAATGAAAATTACTTTAGAGAGTAAGATTTTATATACTCGTGTAAAGGAGTGTTCTAAATGTAATGATTGTCAGGGAAATTATCAAGGTTAATGTATTATTTTATTTGAAATAAGTAATAAATGCTATAAAGAAAGAAACTTCTGGAAATTGAGGAAGGAAAAACAATGACATTTTAAAAATTAATTACTATTTGTAGTATTCGCTTAATAATGTTTTCTAAGAAAATAAAAAATTAAATTCAAATGGATAATCACTAACTAACTAAGAATATCAATTTAAATATAATAATTTAAAAATGCTTGACTGGTTTCTTGATTTATAAAAACCATTTATTTTCTTTAATAAATTATGACACTAAAATATAACAGCACAAATTTTTGGGTTTGTTGCTTGTCTTTTTTGTGCAGAACCCTTAGATAATATGTTACATACTTATGTGTGTATGTGTTATCATGTGTGTTGTCTCGATATTTGGCAAAACTCATACGCTCCCATACCAAATCACTTGCTACTTCAATGACTTCCGTTTTGAAAGGGGTAAGCAAGCGTTCGAGCATTTAAAAATTTCATAAAAATAAACATAAAATTAATTTTTGACAGCTTAACATTAACAATTAATTTTATTTTAAATTAAAACTAAAAAGCGGCAAGCAAGTGTTCAACACATAATTTGTAATACAAGAAAGTGTTGCAAGTTCAAAACGTAACACACACTCGTATGCACTCATATGTTTAATTTATTTAATGCTGTTGACATTTTCTCCATAACAATTTGTTTGGAAATTTTCTTTTTTTGTTTAATTTTTTTGCAGGGATAATGGAGATAAATGATGGTTTAAAATAATTTTTAAATAAAATCACAAGACTTAAGTTTTAATAGCAAGGTATAGTGTGTAAAGGAAGCTCTGTTTTTGTCAGTGAAAATCAAGTATCCCTGCTTGAGTAGCTGCCAGAGGAGCTCTAAACAGTTTTTGAATCTAATAACATTTGACATTCAATCATCTCAATATTTTCACTTTTATAATCTAGTTAGTGAGTATTTTTTATTTCTTTAAGAAGTGTAGTAATTCAACACCCGTGTGACATCTTCAGTATAAGAAGACGTCTCATTTTTCCAGGCCAGATTTCATTACGAATGCAGTTTTCAATACTGAACTGATGAAGTTTTCTAAATTTATTTCTTGTTTTTTTTTCAATATCTATAACAAGATGAAAATTCCATCATAAAAACCATTTATATTCTTTACATTATTCATTCAAGCGGCTACCATAGCTGACTTTGCACATAACTTAACTCTTTAATTGAGTTAAAGTACAACCCTAAAGCGACCATTTAAATTACCCTGATGGCTAATTACCGACTTTTGTTTGAAGAGCTCTGCGGTATGATATGTGTGTCATGACACTGAAACCAAAAACTTTCAAAGCTCAAATGCTCTATTTCAAGAAATAATAAATTCTTGGAAATGATAGTACGATTTTCAACAGCATTTTGTAAACAAAATGGGTCTTTCTGGTCTTTACTTAACTGTTACTCCATGGGACGTCCTGTAAAATATCCAACGAGATGAGAAGAAGAAAATTTGTTTGATTATATATGTGTCCTTTAAAAAGAAGACTTTTATAAAAATTAATTATTAAATTTATTATAAATATGTATTAATCTTTTTAACGGGCTTTTTAATTAAATTTAACAGTATATATTTTTCAATATTTCGCTTTTCAAAATTATTAAATCCTTCCAGAAGATTTTCAAGGGAAAACGAAATATTGAAATAAATATAAATTTAAATTTAATTTTTAATTTAAAAAAGTTAAATTTAATTAAAAATATTAATACATATTTATTTAAAAATAAAAGGTCGAATAAAAATAATAATTAAATTTATTATCGTAAAACCCATAATAGTGTTATATTGACTATGGAATACTTTTCATAACATTCTAATTCCTTAACACCTATCATTAAAATATCTGAAACTGCTATTCCTACAGTTTCCAGTTCTTTTACCTTTTAAATCTTTGCGAAGGTAAAATAACTTTTCGGATTTACTTTTTATTCACTTGCGTTTGCCTCGCTTTCTTAAAGGGACCAATTTGCAATCATTTGTCAACCAAAGAAAAAAATTTCTTTTAAATATTATATCATGTGCCCGGTAAAACAGCATCAGTGCAAGTGTCATAAAAAGTACTTTTTATCTTCATATCATGAATTTCTAACCATAAAGTAGAGTAGTCAAATCTATTCATGGACATTCATAAAACCATTAACACCTACAATGAAGACGCATAAATATTGAGGGGAATATATTAAGTGAATATAAATCATTTTGTTTTTTTTTTTTATTATTGCATCCTGCAGCAGACAAGTATTTTCAATGGTGTTGGATTTTAAGTTTATCGGTATCAACTGGGTAATAAAGTTAAAAAAATATTCAGTATAAATATCGAAAAGTGAAGTAAGTTATTTAAAAATGAATTCAAAGATAATACTGTTGAGTATAAATTGTCATGCGTTCAGAAATTATGATTTATCAAATTAAAAAAGAATTAATGAAATTATTAAAGGATTGAGAGTAAGCAGCTTAAGTAAAACGATAATAACTTTATTTGATTTAGGAAAAAAAATTTTGTCTTGTCACATTGTTTTTCCTTAAACATTAGCACTATTCAGAATTTTCTTGCTTGAGTTGCAGTCTTCTTTAAAACCTCTTCTGATTGTTTAACGTCAATGCTTTTTCAAAAATTTTGTTCAAATTTCATCCAGTTTATGACAAAAATATTAAAATTTATTCCACACAATTAAATATTCATGATCAGCTCTTGTCATAAATTTCTTTTGCAACAAAAATTCATCAAAATTTATTTTCAAAATTCCCCATCGTCACCTTTCATCATATTGCACAAGTTGATATTTGCTTCCCCCTCATCTTTTCTCGTGTTTATTGAAAACTTTTAAATTTTTCATCATTTTCAGTCGTAAAAAGAACGAGGGAAAAAACCGAAACAGTAAAAAAAGAAAATGCAACAACTACTTATTTTCTTTAAAATTCCATGTAATTTAACTAGTTTAGAGAGACTTTTACTACTTAATACCTTTAAAATAAGACATTAAATAGTTGTTACGTTTCTCGATTATAATACTAGTGTTGTTGTTATTATTGTTTACGTTCTGTGCTGCTTCTGTGCAAAAGTGCATTAAGTTTATAAACTTAACATTTGCCAAAGCCAACCACTAACTTTATTAAATATTCCACAAAATGCATATTAAATGCATCCTGTAAAGCTACAGCTACAAAACCAAATAAGAAGAAAGCAGCTCATTTTAAGAAAGAAAAACTAAATAACTCTACGTAAAGAATTTAAAATATACACACTTCCTTCCACTATAAACTCCCGCACACAGGTGTTTTGAAGGATGCTACAGAAATATTGAAAGTAGTATTTGTTTAGCAGAGACAAACTTTTAAAATTTATAAGCAAATTAATTCGCTATTACAAATAACATTTCCTCTACCTAAAAGATTGAGGATCTTAAGAAGAAGCTTTAGAACCAGCTATCTGGTTTTTGCATTAAAATAGTCACAAGAAGTGGAATTGTACACTCAAAAACACATTTATAAATTATACGTGATTTGCTATTCCACAAAGAATCCAAAATATATTTCTTCAAGAAGAAGAAACTTAACGCAAGCGATTTGTTTGAGTTTCTGCGAAAAGAATATGAAAAGGTAAAGGTTTGGAAAAGAATCAGTCATAAGCAATAAAGGCAAATTTTGAAAAAATATCAATAGCAGTCGGTCATAAGGTTCATTGCCTAAAATTTTTCTTAAAACCCGGTTACTCCACAAATAATTGAAAGAAGCAAAGAAGCAAACTCTCATCCTCCTAATAAGAAAATATGATACTAAAAGAATTTTAGATCAGCATAAAATTTTATAAAGGCTGTCTGGAAAAAATTAGCTTTCAAAAGGAAAAACAATTTTAAATAAATATTTCATTGTCAGGATAAACCTGAAAAAAGCTTTATTATTCTAAACAGTGTTAAAAATATGAAAATGTTCATCTCTTCATTTCGATGAAAGATTGCATGATTGATAAAAGAATTAAAGAATTTACAGTCGTTAAGATGCCCATTAATCTTAGTTCTCATGACTGGCATTATGCCCTATTTAGCTTTTGACTTTTCAATTGTATTTATAAAATAATACAATTGGTGCCCCTGTAGGCTAGTAGGTAGTGTACTAGCTTGTAAATACGGGGGTTGTGGGTTCGATTCCCAACGACGACCTTGGTTTTTTTCACTACAAAAATAAAAATTGACTGTCGGTGGGGCTGTACAGCGATGAAGGCATAGTCACTGGTCGCTGTGCTGTCTTATATACGGCAGTTAATTTCCGACTATCCTACTACTTTCACCACCTGTTTCATCTATTCTCTATCCCTTTGCTAAAGAATTGGCATGGTACTTGACTAAATAGGCATTGTTGCCTGAAGTGCTACTTCTCTTAAAAAAAAAAAAAAAAAAAAAAAATACAGACAACAAACAAATATAGTTACCACTGAAAATGGTGGCTGTTCTGAAAGTAAAATAAAATCGGGGTTTTCTTAAACTTTACAATTTCCTACAGATACACATGTGCATATAGAAGGCAAGTGTTTTCAAGAAAACGGAGTCACAAATTGAACAAAATGCCTTGCCCCAGTCTTTTTATTTGCGAATTTGGCAAATTCTGGCTAGAATGTTTGGTTAAGAAGAAGCTTATTGAAACAAATTTTAATTACAAAATACTTCCGTTTAATTAAAAAAACTAATTTTTCACACGAAATAGTTTTAAATCTTGTAAAGTGCTTAATTATAAAGAAGAATTGATTGTTACTGATGCGTGCGAAAAATAGCTCCATATTTAAAAATTTAAAAGAGTCACTTGTGTGACCTATAACAGTCTTCGTTTCGGTCCAATAGAATTATCTCATCTGTTTTCCCGTTTTTTAGTCATGATGATTTTTCTTGTTGCTAAATTATTTTAATAAATTTCCTTTTGTTTTATTTATTATTTTTTTGTAATTTTATCTTGTTTTTTATTTGAGAGTAAATTATTTCGCTTAAGTATTCATCAGCGAAAACATATTTCATGCTTTTGGGAAATTTCATTTTAATTTTTTCCAGTCTTGTGTATCTACCGCATTTCATAACATAAAATAGTTGTAGTTTTTCATCATTTTAAAGGTTTTTTATTTCTGTGTTTTTTTTCTTTTATTCTTCGTCTTTGGTTTATTTAGCAAAGTTTTTCATGGCTTTTTGATTAGTTTAACCAAAAGAAAAGTTATGCAGTTGTACTGTGGAAAACAACAGCAACAGAAGCAGTTGATGTAGTTGTTGTTTCACCATTGGGAAGTCAATTTAAATTAAAATGCTTCTGCCAAATTGCCAAAAGAAAAAACGTTAAAGACATGAAACAAGCAACAACCTTTTGCCAGCAAATGCTGCAAGTATTGAAATTAACTGAATTTATTTCTCTAGAGTATGAAAAGTGTTCAGTCCCTTACACCTTCATGATTTCTAAAGAAATTTAAAAGAAAAAAAAACCGAAAAACTTTTGTACAAGTTAAATTACAGGTATTTAAGTATTTTATTTAAAATTCATCATCTTCATCAAGTTTCTTGTGCTTGTTGCTTTTGTTTTAATTCATTGGCTGGCTGCTTGGCTGCTTGGCTGGCTGACTGACTGGGTGCTAAAACGCTTAAAACGCTCCCACCAATTGAAATTAAAAGAAAAAGGTTTTTATTTTATATGATTGCAATTTATTATACGTAACGTCATAATTTACTTTTGCCTTGAACTCCTTCTCATTGACTGTCTTAAAGCCAGAAGCACAAACAATAACAAAAAAAAGAAAAACATTTATTTAAGCACCGTCCATCATTTTACTTACGTTTTGTTGTTCTTTTGCATTTTCAACATCAAAAAATGAATGAATGTTTAATGTTCATTTATGGTTTCGTTGCGTATCTGTGGCGAAAAGTTTAATTATAATTTCATAAATTCATTATCATCCTAAAAATGCTTGCCTTAGCGGAAATTCCCTCCGGTTAATAAATTCGTTAAAACGAGTTATGAATTTTCAAAAACATCAAATCTTTTAATAACTTTTGTTTAATTTGAAATTATCCTTCATTCACTTTTGTTCGCTGCTAAAATAATTAAAGATGGAATTATGCATTTGGTTTATGACTTGTCGTTAATTCTTTCCTAATGCTTAATGACTTGGTAAGTAATACACTTCGCTGTAAGATTTGAAATAAAAAATTACAGTCTTCAGAAAATGAATGTGAACGAAAAAGCGAAGTTGTTTTAAAAAAATGTTGGAAAACGTAAATTAATTTTAGCACAGCAATTGAGTTGGCACAACGAATGAAGTTAAGAAATTAACATTAAACGACAACTTGATAACTTATTGTAGCACCAAACCTGAGAAAGGTGGTGAAAATGGCAAAACAATTTGTGGTAGAAAAAATTATCAGATTTTTTTTAAGTGGACGAAATTTTGATGAAAACGATTTCTGGCAGATTTCGATTTCGATGACAGACGTTCTTGGGGAAAATTTTTGATAAAAAGAAAAATTTGTTTCTGTTAAAAAAATTTTAGATCAAAAATTTTCTGTTAAAAAACTTTTTGGTAAAAATTTTTTTGCAAAGAAGGGAGAACAAATTTTTAATAAAAAACTTTGGAATCTGTGTGAAGGTTTTTTGCAAGCAGTTTTACGAAAAATTGTTCAAGTCAAAATTAAATAAGAAATATATACAAATTTTATACTTTACTGGCGAGTGACCGCCATAGCATATAAGTTTGCCCACAATAGAACAGGTCATACTCGACTTACAAAAAAAAAATGGCAGAAAATTGTTAAGAAAACCTTTTTGTAATTACTTTGGCCGAAGTTATACTTATTATTAACAAGCGGGTGTGTTCGACACATTTCCCGCCTATAAAAAATCAGACCAGCACAATCTTTAAGCGGCGGTGTTGATATTGCAATCGTTGATCTTATCTAAAAGCTTAAAAACCGTCTAGAATAAATAAGACAATTATAAAATATAAAACCTATTTTACTTAAGGACTTAGATTGTGAAAAAAAATATTTTTTAATGAAAATGTTTTATTTAGAAAATATTTATTTAATTGTGTCAAAGATGAGCAGAATAAAAAAGATTTAAAGACAATGTTTGTAAAGTTTTAAAAGTTTTGTTTATTTAATAGTACAAATAACAGAAAAATAGACATATGATACACAGGCTTGGGATAATTCCACTTACTCCAGATAAGTACAGGAGGGAACTCGACACAATCTACGCCATAGCTATGAATAATGGCTACAAAACCACTACCATCGATAAACTACTTAGACAATACAACACTAAGAACAGAAATAGAGAAGACGAGGAGAGAGCCGATACAACACGACGGCACACCTTTACTTACACAGGACCAGAAATATGCAGACTAACTAACCTTTTTCACAAAGAAGGAATACTCACAGCATTAAAAAGTGGAAACACCCTCAGACACTATCTCAGAACAACGACAGAAACAACTGACAAATTTAATTCCAGCGGGGTATACAGACTTACCTGTACCTGCAAACGATAGGGCAAACTGGACGAACACTAAAAACAAGGTTTACAGCACACACGCTCATACAAACGGAAAAGAGAAGATTCAAACTTTGCATTACACCTTGACATTCACGGACACACACCAAGGGAAATAGATGAATGTATAACATTATTACATCCTAGCAAAAAAGGACGAAGACTAGACATTCTTGAAAATATGGAAATCTACAAGACAAAAACATTCAACAACGACATTATAAACGAACAGGTAAACACGACCTCAGACACAATTTTCACACCGTTAAAACTACTCATGCAAACGGGCAAACGAAAAACACCCTCAGACGGACACACGTACCTACATAATAGTAAAAGACGTAGGTATCGTTAGGTTCACTTTGCATACAAATGCCAGGTGGCCGGTATTCTGCTTACCTGAATATATACGGACCTAATAACAGAACTGAACGCCGACACTGACTCACCAGTACAAACTAAACCGCGGCTTGAAAATGATGCATTCGCATCGCAAGCGCTCGCCATCGAATACAAATCAGCCAGTTAGGACGGAAAATGGCAATATTATTAACAGAAAAATGTTTAAGGAATTTTGTCAAATAAATATTTATTTTATAAATGTCTGAAAAAGTTAAGTTAGAGAACAACTGTTTTAAATTTTTGATATCTGAATTAAATTGAAACTTATTAAGTTATTTGATGCTTTAAAAAAAATATTTTGAGAGAATAGAAAGCAGCTTTAAATTTTTCATTTAAGTAAGTGAACCCCACAATTTGCTTCTTCTGAGACAATAAGGATTATACTTTCATTTTAATTATATCCTTTTAATGTATTTTATACGCATAAACTTAAATTTAATTTCCTTAAATAAACATTAATATTAATGTTGTAAATTCCAGGGATTCTGTTAGTGTAAATGACATTTCAAACATTTTAACTTTATAAACAGAAAATTCTAATAAACATAAAATTTTACATTTATTTGCATTAACAACACAGTAACAAAAACAAAAGCTATAATAATATTTCATCAAAAAAAAAAAAACAAAAAAGAAAGAGTGTATAAAAATAAAAGTCACCTTTGAAAACGAAATAATGAATGACTGAATGAATTAATGACTGACTCACCGAGTAAATGAAAAAAGAATATTTCAATGAACAATGCGTTCGCCTGTTCGTTTGATGCAATAATAATTTGTATTTATCTTTTCACGGTGTATATGACAGACTGACTGACTGACTGCCTCACTGATGAAAATTCTTTTTGCAAAAAACAATTCTTTTTGTAAAAATTTCAATGCATTTGTATAAACATCGTAAACTCTCGTTTGAATTAAAGCATTTATCTTAATGCCATAATATTCACATTAAAACTGCAATAATATTCTTGTAAATGTGTCTGTATCTAAAACTAGAGCATAACAAGAATGCAATATTCGAGAAAAAATTTTGTTGGTTCATAAATTTGACGTCATGATCTTGAGCAAAAAAAACCAAGTAAATTAAAATACTGGATTCCTTATTGATCTTTGAAGTGCTTTTGATTGTTTGCTAATATATTTTTGCTTAATATATTTTAAACTAGAACATTCTTTAGCAACACATTCTTTTAAAGTTCTGCATTAAAATTGTCCTGTTAATGTCAAGGCAAATAAGTACCATAAACATTTTCAGTTCGCAAATGTCATTTTATGCCTCTGACTGTTATCATCTCAACAGCAAACACAATTGTAATAAATTTCAGGACTTTATGAGTATCTGTGCAATTTTATGCATTAGAAAAGCTTTTTACAACCTGCATTTGCAAACAGTTAGTTGAAACATTAATGACACCGCATAAAAAGATAAAATAGAAAACGCACTATTCGATAAAAGATTTTCTTGCAAAATTTCTTAATTTTGCGAAGTGTGTGAGGTTAACACATTCTTTCGACCTTTCGCCAAAGCGAAAATGGTATATAATTCGCTTTATTACAATGATCATATAATAATATTTTTTAACGCTTTTCGAGTTAAAATTTTTTTGATTTCTAAAAATTACAAATTTTTCTTCGCATTTTTATCGGTACAATAAAAATATTTTTAAGATCCTAAATGAAGCCAATCAAAATTCGGAACAAGGTTGTACCTCAAAACTATTAGTTTAGTTCTTGACTAGTTTACAATGAAAGGAGATAATACCCGTTACTTGTAACATGTTGAAATTTTGTTTTTAATTTGAAATGTAAATTTTCACTTCAATTTAATGTTTAAGAATTTCTTCATTACATTTTTTCGTTATTCTTTTCGACGCAGCAGGTTGCCGTTATTGTCCAAAATACTATTTTATTTCTTATTTGCATCTAGTTTTTAGTTAGTTACATTTCATTTAGGTTTTATGTGAACTTTGCAAAAGAGTGTTTTTTTTCCTATTCTTGAAAGGTTTTTTTTTTGTATAAATTTTAGTTGGTTACAAGTCAATTTCTGCTAAATGACGGCCATTTATATATTTTCTCAGCTTTTTGCATATTTTCTTCATACTTTTTGTTATTTAGTTGTTTGTTATGTTTGTCTAACAGAAACTAAAATCTGAAAAAATTTCAAGTTTTTTAGTAAATGCTCTCTGTATTGTTTACTGCAGTTGCCGTTTTTCTTTTTTAAGGATACAAAATGCAATCAATTTTCTCAGCAGGACAGGTAGTAACAACTGTAAATGTTTGTATAAAAAAAGTTTTAAACATTTTTTTGTATATAAAAAGTAGCTATTTTGTTTGATGGTTGAAATCGTATTTGACATTTTAATTTAAGAAAAACTGTTGGTAGAAAATAGATGTTTTTAGCTGAAGACAACAGAAAATGATTTTCAAGAAAATATTTTTGAGTCAGAGAGTTATTTAAGTTAAGAGTTTGAATAATTTTAGATCACAAAAAAAGTGCTAAGTAGCCTTAAAATACAATGTGTATAGAATCACAAAAATATTATTAACATCGAGAGGAGTTAATTTTTCATATTTAATTTGCAACATAACATTTCCTCTTATATAGAATGCTTTATCAAATTTGGCTAAAAATTTATTTTAAGTTATTGACATTTTAAAAAAACTTTGGAAAATATTAAAAATAACTTATTTCTCTTATGTGAGGTTTTCAAACGCATTTTTTGGTTGGGTTTTTATTTTATAATTCGGATAATTATTTTCATATTTTATAATGAATTAAAGTTTCTTCATTTATTTTCGGTATAAATATTTAAAATTTCTTGTTTTTTTGCTAAAAACTCCGAGTGAATTAGAAAATAATATCCACAAACACATTTCCAAATTTGCGATTTTTAGTTACGAAAAAGGTTAACAAAAACCAAAACAATATAATTGAAACAAATAAAGCAATTTCTGTTTAAAATTTGAGGTTATATCTTTATTTAATTTCCCTAGTAATAATGAAAAATTTTCAAAGACTATTTGTAAATATAAATAATTTTAACCCAACTTTTACTTTAAAAAACAACCGGCTCTATTCTTAAGAGTTTTTTTATTTAAAAAATAAATTTATGTTCACTTGATAGCTCTTGGCTTTAAGAATTTGACAGAGTTTTATTTTAATGAAATAACTCATTTACCAATCCAAATTCTTTTGAAAACATTAATTATTTAATTGAAATTGCAATTTCACAAAACAAATAAATCATTAAAATTTAAAATACTTTTGGTCCCCTTGATATAGAAAAATTCTAAAAGAAAACCAAATTACCCTCTAATCAAATCAAAAGGATAAACAAACCAAACTGACAGTTAGGAATCAACAATTCGTATATAATTACAAAATATATATTGAATGCAAAATAAAATACTCGTTGTTATAAAGAAAAGAAAAATTCAAAGAATTTTCCACAAAAAGTCAACCACTTCAAAATCAAGTCATGTAGAAAATGTAAAGAAATGAAAATACTGGAAAAAAGTCAATGTCTTTTTTTAAATAAGAAGTATACAAAGTTTGAAAACAAAAAATTAAACAGGACGTGATTTCTATAACAAAATCCACTTAAGTGTGTATTGGACATGACCACTAACTACTCTGATGAGGTTAATTTAACATTTGAATGGAACAAAGAAAACACAAAAAACTGAATACTAAATACTAGTGTTAGGGTTTTTAGAAAAAGGTTTCTATTACAAACTAATATTCCACATTTCATATCGTGTCACTCTCCTTGAACTGCAAGTTTAAAAAGTTCGTTTAATTCCTTAGCAAACTAAATTTTCCATTTACAGTTCAAAGTGGAGCACATAAATATCTCGACTCATTTTCATGCAAATTATTATAATTATTTGAACAAAACAGAGAAATTAGGAAATTGGGGACCCTTTTTTCTATTTAGTTGTGGGCTTATTTTATTACTTGATTTCTCTTATTGAAAACCCTATTTTAAAGGCCGCTCTAAAACGTACTGATGATTGGCAATTTATTTAGATTTTTAGATGATAATTTGTCACAAAATCAAATCAAAACACCACCCTGGCTAATTCTAATACAAAAACTAACAATTGCAGGACTATTCTATAGAAACGAATAAAAGAAGTGAGTAATTATAAAATGGAAAAGCGTGCAAAATTGTCAAATTAGTGTTATTACAGCAAAAGCAAATGCAGAACTTCTTTCTCAATACACAAACCTAAAAGTGGCTCTGACAATTGGCTGAATATTGACAACAAAATTGCCCATAATGACAGAGAAGTATAAAAAATCAAACCCTTGATTACAGATTGAAAATGAAGTTTAAAGGAATGTCACAACGATGATTGAAATTAAGCAAACGTAGAAACAAATAAACAAAGGTTGGTTGACTTGTAAAAATATGATTACTATGATTATGATTACTATTGTTTTTATTTGTGAGGTTATGGTTTTCTCAAGTCAAATAAACCAAACAAACTTCTAAATGCATTTAATTAATATGGTAAATTAATGAAATTATATGTTAAAACCTCAAAATACAGACAAATGATTGAAAGAAAATCAAATCAATACAACACAAGAGAACAGAACACAACTCAACTCAACTCAACTGAAACCAATTCAAATCTTTTTTCTTTTTTTTCTGCTTTAAAAAGGGAGTCAAATTGTAAACGAAGAAAAAAAAATTTGCTTTAAACAACCCTTAATGCAATTTAATTTTTTGCGTTTCGTGTTCTTGTGCAATAACCCATTGATTTTTATGTTAACCCAGGTCATTCAACCTTTTTTCGCTCTCCTCTTCATTTAAATATTGCATCATCTTCATTAAGAAACTTAATGCGTGCATTTTTTACTTATGGAATTTTTCCTTTTCATGAGCGAAACAAAAACGAGAGTTTTAAAAATCATTATTTTCAGATATTAAAAAAGTTGTAAATTTTATGTCTTGATTTCCTCAATTTTTTTTTACTTATTTTGCCTTGATGACATTTGTTGCAGCTTGTTTTGTTCTTTTTCAATAGTGTGTCAAATTTTTTGCACGCTCCCCTTTTAATGCAATTTTTTAATGTCTTTTTAAGTTAAACTGGGTCCTTCCTCAAAGTGTTTTTGTATGTTAGGTGTGTTAAGGAATGTTTGCTTGAAGGCCTGTGATAGAGGAAAAAAAGGGTGAATAAATCTGTACAATCTTTCTTTTTTCTTGGCTTATTCTTTAAAGCTTCTGCCAATGACAGCTGTCATTAACTGTGGTGACATCAGATAGTTTTCTTATTTTTGAGATTTTTAATTTATGAAAACATTTAAATGACATGAAGCTTTTCGTAAAAAAATACTATTCTGTTTGTTAATATTTTATAAACAATAAAAATTTTGTAGTTATACTGTTAATAGAAATTACGATAAGAAGAAAGTATCTTATTTAGTGCTTGCTGTTGCCCACGATAGCAGTGCGTGCCTTTTTCGCAACGATTTTTTCTTTTAAATTTATGAACGACGAATAACATTTTTTTTATAAAAATTATTTGATTGAAAAATTATGAATGACGAATTTGTTGTATAGAATAATGTTTTATAAAATAATTGTGACTAATGATACTTTTTAAATAATTATGATATTTTAATGCATAAATTATGACTGAAGAAATAATTTTATAGAAACTTTAAGACATGAAATTCTATATAGAAAAGAAAAATAATAATAATAAAAAATATAATAGTTATAATTTTTTTAACCTTTTTTTAATATTTTTTAGTAATTAATTTTAAGCACAAGGTCTTATTTAATAAAAAATTTTTTAAAAAACCTTATTTTTTATTATATTTTCGATATTTCGCCACACCGTTGGTTGGCAACCATTTTTTTATTAAATAAGACCTTGTGCTTAAAATTAATTACTAAAAAATAATAATAAAAAATAATAACAAAAAACTTCTTTTGAAAATATCAAATCGTTGGTATCTTTGGGAAAAATCATCTTTCTTAAAATTCTATTTTTGAGAAGAAATAAAATTTTAAGGAATTTTTAAACGTATCTTTCTTCTCTTTTACTCTTTGAAAAAAGTTAATCTTAAATAAAAGAACTACTTTTTATAACGTACTTTTTACTATTAAATAAGTAATTTTTATAAAATTAAAACTATGCTTTTAAAGGATACTTTGTGAAGTTCAATCTTTTTATGTTGCAATTTCTTTTGCCTTTTGAAAGAACTAACCCCTATTACATATTCCTTTCGAAAATCAATTTTTTCTCATAAAATTTTAATGTGTTTTTCCTTGGCTTATGAGAGTATTAGAAAATAAAATTTATATCTAGAAATTACTCATCAAACGAAATATTATATTTCTTTTTACCGAAATTAATTCAGAATCTTTTAAACGCATTGTTAGTCACGTTACAGTGCGAAAGAGCACGATTTAATAACGCAATTAAACGTTAAAAAATTACACTTTTTTTATTATTTTATGACAAGAAAAGTTGCAAAAACTAAAACTGGATTAAACTATAAAAATTAAACATATAAAGTATAAATTTTTTATATTTAATATCTTGGCATACATTTTTGATGTTTCTTGTTATGAAAAAGGTTAGAGGGCAATAAATAATGCTTTGTTACTTATTTTTTCTAATGCTTTCTAATTGTTGCAAAAGAAGATAAGAAATTTCCGGAAGACGACATATTAAAAATTAATTTTAAGAAAAATTAACAAAAAAGTCTCAATTCCTACTAATCTTTTGTATCGCCCAATCAGTCTATTATTAAAGCTAAAGTCATATAAAGTTAATTTTATTTACATTTAGCTGCTATAAATTTTGTTATTTTTTTTTTAAATTGAAAAATGATTAATGACTAAATTATGCTAAATAAACAGCAGCCATCAACAAACTATCCTTGTTAAAGGATAAGCATGCAATAAGCTTAAAAAAATTGCAACGAAAAAAAATGCTGTGTCTGTTTTGTGCTTATTTTGGCCGTCAGCAAGTATGCTTCATCACAAAATATATGATTATAAACACTGCAAAAAAATACAACAAAATTAATAAATAAAGAACAAATACACAAAAGGAATATGTTCTTTTTGTATCCTGTCTAGCGTGTATTTGCACAAAAAGGTAAAAGAATGATAAAATGTATGAAAACATTTTTTTTTGTTTAGTAGTTTTTCTGTTCTGCTGATGCAGCAGAAATTAAAAAATAAATGCTACTAAATATACAAATTCCTTGCATTAAGGAGTGGGAGTAAATTCATTTAATGATATATAGAAAGTGAAAAATATGAACATTTTTAGGGGGCCTTTAGGTAATTCTTTTCTTAGTTCCCTTTGCTTTGCACACAAGGCTACACAGAGTTATTACTAAACGTCAGGTCCTTTTTGTATCTTAGACAAACTAAAAGTTAATTAAGTGACATGAACTGAACATATGACAATTAAACAAATTAACTCTTTTGACATGATTCAAAGCAAATTAAAATTTTTGACAAACTAATGATAATTAAGGTTTGAAAACAATTATTTTTTATGTTTTTTCTACACAGCACCTGTGCTTGACGTAAGGTGCTGACGTAGAAGCGGAAAAATCAAATGACCAACAAATTTCTAAAGGACACAACACCTGGTTTCCTGAAATAGAAAAACACCATAATTATTGACAGTTTTGGTTACAACATTATTAGGCTTGACGTTTTATAAGAATATAAAAGGTGCTTTAATGAAAAAGGTCATTAAATTTAACGCCCTTAATGTTACATGTTAGAAAAATATAATTAATCTGTTTATTATTTAAGGCGACTAACGGTCATAAAATCAATTCAATTTAAACAGAAGGTTTATTAGTATCTTTCGACTTATAACTAATTGTTCTTTTAAATAGTAATTTTCAGCAGGTTCTGATCTGATAAGTTATGACCATGATTAAACAAAAATCTAAAAGTATATTTTTCAAAATAATTCTCTTTTTTCATATTATCACTTTAGCTGACTTTTTCGTTTGTTTTATTTTCACAATTTTTTAAATCTGATAATAAACAAATTAAGCTTCCCCGTATGCAAACATCTGTTGTATTTAAATGACTTGAAAGATCTTTATAAACATGAACCGGCAGCAACACCCCAACATTCACCCACTTTACCAACACTTAATAAATTATTGTTTTATTTGTAGGAAGCACACAGTGGGAAATAAAACTGTGCGAATGCTTAACAAAATAGAGGTATAAAGTTCTTTTACTTAAGCAGCAATATTTATTTTGTGCTTGATTCCTTTTTTAAATAAATATTTCATGATATTCTCACAAAATATTTATTTAAATAAAAATAAAAAATAAAAAATGAAATGTATTGTAATGGGGGAGAGCATATCCATATTGCAATTTCACTTTCGCTCACAAAGCTCATCAGTGAATTTTACCCCAATATTGTATAGAAAAACCTAAAAATCTTATATCCAAAGCCAAACTGATTTTATGAGAATTTTACCATAAAATCAACATAGCATAGACAGCAAGACTCAAAGACACTTTCATACAAACACTACAAAACATTTCAAAAAACAAAAAACAAAAAAACATTGTTTATTTTCAATCATTTCTACATAAGGGTTGCCATTGGAAACCATTCATATGCAATTTGAAAATTCCAGAAAATAAAAAATATTTGTAAATAGTTTTACAAAAAAGCAACGAGCACATGCAATGGAAATAAGTAAATTATAATTATTCGGAATCATATTCATTATAAGCAGCAATATTTATTTTGTGCTTGATTCCTTTTTTAAATAAATATTTCATGATATTCTCACAAAATATTTATTTAAATAAAAATAAAAAATAAAAAATGAAATGTATTGTAATGGGGGAGAGCATATCCATATTGCAATTTCACTTTCGCTCACAAAGCTCATCAGTGAATTTTACCCCAATATTGTATAGAAAAACCTAAAAGTCTTATATGAATATGATTCCGAATAATTATAATTTACTTATTTCCATTGCATGTGCTCGTTGCTTTTTTGTAAAACTATTTACAAATATTTTTTATTTTCTGGAATTTTCAAATTGCATATGAATGGTTTCCAATGGCAACCCTTATGTAGAAATGATTGAAAATAAACAATGTTTTTTTGTTTTTTTTGTTTTTTGTTTTTTGAAATGTTTTGTAGTGTTTGTATGAAAGTGTCTTTGAGTCTTGCTGTCTATGCTATGTTGATTTTATGGTAAAATTCTCATAAAATCAGTTTGGCTTTGGATATAAGACTTTTAGGTTTTTCTATACAATATTGGGGTAAAATTCACTGATGAGCTTTGTGAGCGAAAGTGAAATTGCAATATGGATATGCTCTCCCCCATTACAATACATTTCATTTTTTATTTTTTATTTTTATTTAAATAAATATTTTGTGAGAATATCATGAAATATTTATTTAAAAAAGGAATCAAGCACAAAATAAATATTGCTGCTTATAATGAATATGATTCCGAATAATTATAATTTACTTTGTTCTTTTACTTATAAATATAAATATTTATATTGTCTATATTTTATAATAAACTTCTGTTTAAACGCAATTTTTTAACGATACCTTTTTTGAAATGTAACTTTTCTCGTGGATTTGTTTTTTTTTTACATAAAATTTTTAATAGTGCTTAATTCCTGCAATAACATACTCATCTTTCTGGCCATAAATGAATTAATTTTTTTGGGGTCAGCAATCTATCAAAAAAGGGATTTTCATTTTATTCAATCATGAATCTGGTTAATTTTCGCTCACATTATTTTGAAACTTTTTTACACCAAGACTAACATTTTAACGGCGAAAGTCGTACCTCGTTTTCACCTACATAAGATCACCATCTTATCAATACTTTTCTTAATTTGCGGAAATGGATTATTATGATTATTATTCTTATTATTATAATTATTCTTATTGTTATTCCTTATTATTTTTATTATTATTCATTCATTACTTTAAGATTTATGAGTTATTATTGTTTAAATTAACGGTCGGGAACGTAAGAGCGCCACCTGTGAGTCAGAAAATCATTATCAACAACACAGTCAGCTGTCATGCAGATCAAAACTCACCGCTGATAGTTGTCATGCAGCCATGATAGATAATATATGTGTGTGTGTGAATGTATGTAGCCACGCACATGTATATAAGGCGGAACATTTTATTAAACGGGATCAATTGGCAAGAAGATCGCCTGCAGATAAGAAGTCTTTTGGACAGGAGTTTACTACTCCGCAATAACTTCTTATCAGCAGAAAGCAAGTAGATCGCCTGTGGATGGGAAGTCTTTTGGACAGGAATTTAATATTCCGCAAAAACTTCTTGCCCGCAGACAGCCCGCCTTCCGGTAAGAGATCTGTTGGACAGGAATTTAATATTCCGCAATAATCTCTTATCGACAGTAAGGCTACAAGTGGTGGAAGTTTATCTTCTACCGGGGATTAGCTTGACCGTGCGACTGAGGCTGTGGAGGAATTTAATATTCCCGCAGTATCATTTCACCCGGCCAAGAATTCCCCGCGATCACTGCTGCGAGGATAGTGCTTAGTTTACCGCCGCGGCCACCTGTGCCGCCGCCATCTATACCGCTGTCGCCCCTACCGCAGCCATCTGCACAGCAGCCATTGGTGCCGCTGCCGCCTCTCCCGCAGCCATTCGTTCCGCTGCCGCCTTTACCGCAGCCAGCTGTACCTCTGCCGCCAGAACCACTACTATGTCCTGCCGCCAGTGCCGCTGCCGCCATTACCATATAACAGCGCTATCTTGACCGCCGCTGCCGTCTGTATGACTGCTGGTGTCCCTACCGCTGCCCATTGCCTCAGCGAGCTGACTCCCTGTTCTTCGGCTACAATTCCTGACCGTCCACTACAACAAGCCACCTTGTAAAGATTAGCGAATAAATAAAGTTGGCGTTAAGTTTTATAAAGTTATAAAACATTGCGTGTCATTCATTCTACGGTAATAAACTATTAAAATTTGCAACGACCCTGGCCGCCGCTGTCGCTATCCCAGCAACCAGCGGAAACGTGTCGCTACAACATGTCCATATCTGTTAATATACTGAAATGATACTTTCTCAAAAGTACTTTTTCTAAAAAATAATCGTCTGCTAACTGTTCTTTTTTAAAAATTTACTGCTTTAAAAAGTACTATTTAAAATTAAATTCATTTCTTTAGTACACATTTCTTATCAATAAGTACTTATTTGAAGAGAGTACGGTTTTAAGTTGCTATTTTTCAAAAATTATTTCAGTTAGCCAACATTGTTTTGATAACTTTTTAGAAGTACAGTTTTAAGTTAGTGCTCATTAAAGTATCATTCGAAAAGGCATATTTATAAAAAAAATTATGTAAATTTATGTAATTTAGCCTTTTTTTCTGAAAAATTTATTTAAAAGTAAATTTCTTTCTTTTTTCTGGTTACCAAGTTTTCTCTTTTACTGTCACTTTAACAAGTAAAACTCAACAAAGTACTATTGTCTGTTGTGGTTAAAAGAATATATATATATATGTATGTATTTTTTAAATATTTTATTTTTTGCTGAATCAGCAAAAGGATAGACAGACAGATCAACATCTTCTTTACAAAGTCAAATAGCAGAATAAATGTTAAAATGTTAAACAAAAAGAAAAAGGAAATATATTCAAATAAACCCTAAATTAATAAACAAAAATTTGAAGCCACAAAAAAACTACCCATAAGAGTAAAAGCAAAAGCCATCCAGTCTTAGATATGAGTGGAATAACCCGCTGTTCGGATAAAATACGCTTACTAAAAATAAAAAAGTACACGTGCAATATTTGCATTTGTTGCCAATTTAATCGTCTTAAATAATAAACAATTTTTGTGTTTTTTTTTACTGGTTGTGTACAAAACTAAATATTGTATATAAATTGCTACTATTTTTATGATTAGGATGATTATACTTTTTTGGTAAATAGACCCTTTGTTTTGGGTCTTTGTTTAGCGAAATATATTTATGTATTGCACGTAGTTCAGTTTAAGCAAACGACAAGTATATTTTCACCAACACACATGTGATGACAATTAAAAATTATTATATTCATTGCAATGGAGAATGTAACCGAACGTTTTAGTTTTGTAAATGATTGTGGACTGAGAGTGTGCCCAATGAACAAGTGCAAAATCTTTTATCATCGGATTAAAGCATTTTTTTATTATTTAAGTCCTAATATTTTCCAAAGCAAAAATTAAAGTTCACCACCCTAACAATTATTTTTTATTTTAACATTTGGACCTTTAATTTTATTAAAATTGCTTTTTTTATTGTGTTTTATATTCCTTGAATATGTACAAGTGTTTTGGTTTTTTGAAGAATTTGTGGTGTTTATTTCCATCTATTAGTAATTGACTCCTCATCAGGCTTATGAATATAAGTATTTTGAATTTATATAAGGATTTATTAGCTTTAATCATTTTATAAGCAGATCTACTACATATGTTAGTAAAAAGTAAACAGTTGGTTGAGCTCATAGACTTGTCATAAGTCTTAAATAGTTTATGGCAGCAACAGAAATATGTACATCTCGATATTTTTTATAATTTGCTTAAAATGGTTTTACTGGTTGTGATGTACAAAACTGTAAGTTGTTGAAATAATATTTTGAGCGAAAGACAAACTAGCATGATTTCTAATTACTGTGGATGTGTCCACTACACTTTCCAACTTAATGTCAAATTTTAGAAAATTTTTCCTGAATACATATTAATTTTCATTTAAATAAAAATCTCGAAATTGAAAGTGTCCAAGTTCGTGTGTTGTTATTATTAATAAAGTAATTAAATAAATTACTTGAGGTAAAAGTTTTTTTTCCGCATTGAATACTAATGACTGTAATAATAAGTATATGTGCATAACACTGGACCATCTTTTGAGTCCAAAGAAAACTTATTTATAATTGCTTCCGTTAAAACTATTAAAAAGGAATTCAAAACATAAAGAGATCATTTTTTAGTAATTAATTTTAAGCACTAGGTCTTATTTAATAAAAATTTTTTTAAAAAACTTTATTTTTTTTTCCTGATGACCAACGGTGTGGCGAAATATCGAAAATGTAATAAAAAATAAAGTTTTTTAAAAAAATTTTTATTTAATACGACCTAGTGCTTAAAATTAATTACTAAAAAATATTTAAAAAAGGTCAAAAAAAATTATAACTATTATATAAAGAGATCATAAAAAAATTTTTGACGAGAGATTTGTGTTTCTGTCCAGGACAATATCTTTTTACACGAAACTCTTAAAAGATGAAAGATATAAAAAAGAATCTGTCAAAAAATATTAATTTGTTCAGACATAATGGGCAGCTAGCACACATACATATATTTTCTTCGAGACTTATGCTCTATGACTATTTGGCTTTTCAAAAAACGCCACCAGTTAATGTTTTAAATACTTCCAAATTTAGAGAGAAATTAAAACAATATTGTAATAGTCAAAAATTCATTTACTATGTTCTCAGGTTCCGTTAAATGAACCAGATCCTTCATTCAGCAACCTAAGAAAAATAATTTGTATCTGTAATCTTTTTCAAACATGAACCGTCTCATATATTCAACCATAATGCAGAATGATTTTATGTCCAATATGAGCATATCGTCTTCGCATTAGTCACATTTTTCTTCACAGTAGTTATTGACGTTTATTTATAAATTTTATAACACTATTTGAAAGCCAGTAATTAGCGACTTGAGTTGCTTAAAATCACTGATAAATCGACCTTAATTACAGCCTTAGAAAAAAAGTGATATATACCCCCTGGTATTATTGCAAAAAGTTATTCAAACTTCAACTCATCGAAGATGTAAACAAATGGCAAGTTCTAAGTTTATTAACTGATGTCAATTAATTTCTTTCTAGTAATAGAAAAAAAAACATTTTTGTGTCCTTTGAATTGCTTGTCATAAATACAACAAAATCTAAATACATTTTATAAGTTTTGTTGATATTAAAGTGATTAAATCTATTTGTAAACAGTAACAAGGAAACGCATACACAGATTTACACATGGCTCTGCAAAAATAAATTACTGGCTCTACATGTACTCGTATGCTCCTGTTTGAAATGATTAAATATCTGACATTAAAAAGACAACATTTTCAGTCCATCTTTAGACACGCTAAAAGCAAATTAAGCATAAACAAGTATGAATAGAAGATAGACCATCAAACGAGTGCCTGGCTCGTTACAAGATAAAGTATCTGGTATAAAATATGAAAAATACAAATGTGGCAACATGTCCTCGAAAACATTGTTCGTATTATTTTAATATTTAAAAAGGCAGAAAGTGAGTGTGTCATTGGTTTAATATCAATGAACTTTTGTGTTGGGTTTTATTTGTTTGTTGTTGGTGTCCGTTGTTGGAAAACAATAAGGAACATAATTATTAATTGCAAATCATTTTTCTTAAGACTCATTAAATGTAACCGAACATTAAAGCATTGACAGCCCATAAATCCGACAAACTTCAAATCAAGAACGGTACACATACACACACATATTTCTCAAAAAGAATTTATAGTGTAACTAGTGTCTTAGAGAGTCATGCAATGACAATGAAGTAGTGGAAATAATGACAACGATGATGGCGATAATGAAAATTTGTTTGTAGACTAACAATTCAATATAAGAAATTCAAAAGATTAGATGGCAGGCACAGTGGTTACGATGGTATTAAGATTAAAATGATTATTTAAACTTAAATTGTAATGAAGTTTTTATAATTAGAATTAGTAAATGAAATGTATTTGTTTCGAGACTTTGGACGTACATAAAATCAACAGTCTTTTAAGCCATATATCGGCTATTAAAGGCTGCAAAGCAGAAAAAATTTAAAATATCAGATAGGAAGCAAACATTTTATTATGTCTGATAAACAGGGCCAAATTAGTTGTTACTTTACCACTAGGAAAGTCTGTTGAGTATGAATAGTATAAAAAAAATTTAACGCAATTACTCTGAAGTCACAAGTTTAATTCCCACACGCTCCATGAATTTTGTAAACTAAACGTGGTGACAGAAGTTATTTAAAACGCGAAGAAATGGAAAAGCAGCAGTGTAAACCTCTCGGAAAACGAATAATTGAGTGTATCCATATAAAATAAGTTAATGAAGGTATGCTACAGTTCTACAACGGATGCTAAGCAACCAGGCGGTAAAAGGCCAATGTTAAGTTAGCAAGACATCGTGGTCTTAAATAGCAAATGCAATAAAAAAGTAAACGAGTTAACTATCTGCCCCAAAACTTTTCGTGATGGTATTTGATTTCAAAAAACTACTTCATTTAAGAAGGGACAGCCGTTATAATATATTTGAAAATCTCATTCTAATAACTCTCTCCAATCCCTCGAAGCTACTGTACGGCAATTTGTTTACGTATTATTTGATTTGAAATAAATTTGGTTACATTTTATACATATTTTTTTCATTAGATTGTGATTGTCAAAATATACTGAAGACTCGTCTATCCACAATTTTAATCACTATCATCATCCATCGTCATCCAACTCCACTTAGTTGGGACACGTGCTGCTGCAATGACAAGAAATTAATAAGCACACTTCATCCTTCGTTTTGGTTCTTTGTAATTTTTATTCAAGCATTCAAGTGTGATTTTTCTTAATATTGAACAAATATTTTGTTGTTTTTCCTCTGGTCACACCCTCACGCTTGTTGTTTACAACACCTTGTAATGTTAATGATGATTTTTCCTTTACATATAAATAGACAACTGTACTTTATGCATTTCCACAACCTTAAAATAAATCTCAAACAATTGAAAAGGAAACCATTCCATACTTTGATTAATGTTGAAGATTTTGTTGTAAATGGCAGACCATTCAAATTTCATTCCTTCAAACGTTTTTTTTTTGTAATCATGTGATTTCGGTTGTATTTGGGTGTAAAATGTTAGAGTATCTGTATTTATAGAAGTATTAGTAATGTAAATTCTACTAATGTCAAACGCTCCCATGAAATTTATTTAATCGCATTTTAAGGTGCAATCAAGCTGAACTGTCGTTATTTTCATCATCATCGCCGTCGCTGTCTTAATAAAATTCACCTAAACCCTAGTTTTCATTAATACTTTTCTGTTTTCTTTAAATCAGTGGTATTGGTTTTATTATTGTGGTTGTCAGTTAGATAGTCAGTCACACAGTCTGTGTACAATTACACACTTATTTTTCCGTGTATTTAATCTGTGAGTGTGTGTGTGTGTGTTATTGCCGAAAAGGGGTAACTTTTTGTGGCGGATTAGTATTGTTGAGTTGTTTGTTGGAAAGATGGAATGTGTCTGTCAAGTATGAAAGTTAAATTGTGGTTTTATCTAAAATTTAATTAAATGCTAATTTTGAGCGCATGGCTTAAAATATTGCAAGACACGACAGAAGACAAAAAAAGCTGCTAAAAACAGATTAAATTTTCAACGAAATATCGATGGGATTAGAAAGTGATGTGAAGGAGCTAAATGAAATAATGATTGTGTCAACTTGAGAAAAGGGGCTTTAAAAGCATATACGTGGGTGGAAAAATTACCAAATCCTACAAGAAGAATTTTAGTTTTACAAAAAGGGTTCCATGTATACTTAAAGAATTTAAAAAAAGTAACAGCAAATTGTTCTTCGAATGTATTGCAACTCATATCAATAATTTATAGAATAAAGGAGTTGAACACGGTTAACATGGCTGGTGCTCGTTTCGTGGTCATATACTTGTAATTTTTAGGGTAAAGGAAAAGCTAAGTAAACCAATTTTACCTGTCGCAATTTAACATATATCAAATATTATTTTGCTTTCACTATAACTGATTTATATATGAATTTTATATCTTTGATCGAAAAACCTGTTCATAACATAATTTTCAAGCTTGACAGAAACTTCCGCTTAAATAACCGGTTCTACAGTCCACACAGTGTAGGATAATAATGAAGAATTCTATATTGCCAAACATTTTTAATATTTAACACCATTTATGCATTCATGTTTCAAAACCAAACATTCAAATTTTTGGTAGCTTGAAAATATATTTTTTTCATTTTTAAACTTCAGACCCTTAAAAAATATCTTCCTTGTACATATTTAAGCCAGTTAATCAAGCTGTCACTTTGACACCTGATTACATATTTTTGTTTATTTTCTACTCTTTTTTTTATAAACTACTTTAGGAGAAATTGGTCATGGCTGCTTAAGTGCCTAAATACCTCACACCCAAATAAAATAAAATAAAATAAAAAATATTCAAATAAGTTTAGTTTAAAATTAAAGATATTCATCACAATACCTTTTAATGTGTTAACAATGCAAAAGTGTTCATACATATAAAAGCATATTCAGGCAATAAAAATTATGCAAAACTACATATAAAATAATGGCACCCCTTAAAACATGCTCTACATTTGTATATCGTACAAACTTACACCGAAATGAAATTGAAATACCAACACTATCGTAAATTATGATCAAAATGTCTTAAATGACAGGAAATAAAAATCGTTCATTAGTGTTAAACGTCTTTAAAATACAGAATTAAGCAAGAAATTTTCTTTCGAGACACAGAAAAATAAATAATAAAAACAAATGTAAAAGTGCTGCACGTATGTATATGTGTGAATAAGAGTGATAACAACTCTGTAGACATTTAGGCCGCGTTAGTTTGACTAATTGTTAAACATTAACTTGTAGCATGCAGTCGGTTGGCCATTCAGAAAAAAAACACAGCAGTCTGTACAAATGCAAGGTGCATAAATAAATATTTGGTTTTTACATTGAATGCTTTTTCGAAGAGATAGAGATCGCCTGAATATTCGTATTACAGGACAGGTACATTTGGCTTAAGCGAAAAACTGGCTCATACGAATGGGAATTTTGTTTTGTTTGATTAAAATAAATGTTGTGCTAATGGCATGTCATGTCATGTGTAGTTTTTTATATTTCGTTTTTTCTTTTTCTATTTTAAGTATTTGTGTTGAATTCGGTTAATTTATTTCCTAACCGCTTTTGGTAACAACAAACAAAGTGTAGGAGACAGATCATAGATTTATGATAGTGACCATTAACAATAGCGGCGCTAATGTAAGTCATATTCTGTGTGTTGATTTTCCCTTTTCTTTCCAACACGAAGGCGTTTCACTATGCTAAAGTGAATAATTGCTGTAAATTAGTTATATAAAAAATTATTTGTGATAGAAAAAACAAAAATAAATAACAAAAGGATTCTTTTAAGTACAAAAAATATGATGTTTCATTTTTACATTTGTTTATTTATTTATTAATTTTTTTTTGTTATATAGAGAATTATAGCGGAAATTTCATATAAAGGAAATCCTTCCTTTTATTTCTTTATTCAATTGATTTTTATCTAAATTCGTTAACCATATACTAAAATGTTTGGTTTATATTCGTGACTTTTATTATATTTAAATACACAATTTAATAATGGGAATTTGTTGCTCTTTACTGACTACATGAGCAGGTATTTTTAGGACTCCAATTTGATTTTTGTGGGAGAAAGTGTTAATGGACTTTATGTTTTACATGTTAGATATTTTAAGAAGATTAACTAAAACTCGTTAGTTATTGGGAAAGTAATCGTTTTTCACATAGATTCCGAGTTTTATAGATTATAAGTGAAAAAAATAATATTTTAGAAACTATTTAAATAACTTTTAACACCCAACAGAAAGCTTTCAAATGCTTTTTCAGTGCATGCAACTCTTTAAGGATTATGAACATTGCTGTGATATGAGACTTATTTTCATATATGTCATGAATATTTATATTTATTTTTTCCTAGTTTGTTGAACTTCCCGTATTCTCCTCAAACAAATTTTTTCAATCTGGTTCGATAGTCTGTTTTACTAGGCAGCAAAATTATATTTAAAACACGCTTGGGCTGCTTTTTCGTCTTAGGCGTCACTATTATTTTGATTTTTGTTTTTTGCTGACTTAAGAAGCAAAAGTAACTACAATAAAATCTACCATCTGTCAGTCAATTTATAACTTGTTGTATGCATGCTACTTCGAGTGATTCTAGAACCGTTGTACAGAGATCGTTAGAAATTTCTATACCAATATTTGCTATTACACTAATAACACTTGTAGCTTATGGTGATTGAATTACGTAAAGTTGAAATACGAATAAGCAAAATATTGACATTGTTCTACTTTCATAATTAATTTTTATTTATTGCTTCTGCTTGGCTTCTTCAGAAATATATTATTAGAAAATTACAGTATCCTATTCATATTTACCTTAGTTTTATTTTTTTCATTATTGAATAAAACTCAAGTATTAATGATAAATTTTGCAATACAAGAAGAGAGAACTTAGCTTACCAAAAGGTTTACCAATTTCAATTTCTCTGTCGAAATCTGAGATTAAAATTTTATTAAAATGACCCTTCTCCCTTCGCTAAGCACATCTCAACAATCACCTTTAATTTGATGTATTAAAAAAACTGTTAAACAAAAACTTTGATTGTTTTCCATACAAAAGACACATGTGCCTAAACGAATTTCTATTGCCACTGGTCACCCAATGGTCAATACACTCGCTCATTAATTTACTAGTGATGGCAAACAAATAATGGACTTTGCCACAGAACTATAGAAAAATTTGGGAAAAAAAATAGCAGAAAAATTTTAATTTATTGCAATTATAGATTGTAAAGCATGAAAAACTATTTAATGCATTTAGTAGTGGACACATCCTTTACGACAAAAGACACGTGACTGCTCTCCACAAATAATAAAAATGAAAACAATATAAAATTCTTTCTTCCACGATTGGCAAAACTATGCTTTCATTTTGAGAGGAAAAAAAGAAAACAGAAATTATATGTGACAAAGACAATTTCTGGCGTTTGTCATTTCCTTTAGTTTGGCGGTCAACAAAATAGATTTATACGTTTTATTTGTCAGGCGTATGAAAAAACAAAAATGGGGAAAAAATTAAGTGATAATACGGTTTTAAGCAAATGTTGACCAGCGTCATACCCAAGGCTTATTTGATAAAAATTTACTTTGTATTTTATTCTGTAAAAGCTTGCGGTAAATGTATCCTGCTCACATATTCCCACACACATACGCACACACACACTAAAACATTGTAACAATTTTAAATGGCGATAAAATCTACTGTCAGTGATGAATGGGCTTATGAATAAACATGGAAAATATAGTAGAGGACGGCATAACAATGGCCAGAGCAGGGAGGTTTTTACTGTTACTTCCTGAACAAGTCTGTTAACACGTTCTGCTGTAATTTTTTTTTTTTTTTTTTTGTTTTGTTTCAATTTAGGGCCACTAACAAGAAAAATACTTAAATATTTTTTTACAAGATCCTAAAGAGATTCTTGTAATTTAAGATTTTCTTTTTTGAAAAGTTATTGTTTTTAATCACCTTTACTATTTGCACATTCTGATCGTCTGATCGTTGGAATGAATTTAAATTTTAGCATACTCGTTCCCTTTTTTATATTTTTACTTTTGTGAAAAACATGTCATTTATTTGACGATTTTTATTTTTGTACATGTATATTGAATCTTCCAATCACTTGCAGTAACGACAGTAATAACAACAATCAGAAGAGACATGCCATTCCATCTATATATTGCTGTTCAGCTGTTAATGAAAAGTGTTCACAGTGGCAGCAAAATACGAAAACAAAAAATACAACTTTTTTTTGTACATTGTAGTACAAATTTAATTTAGTTAATTGAAACAATTTGTATTGTATTCATTTGATACAATTGCTGCCACATGCATGATATATAATACACTTATACAGGACTGTATATGTATTGAAATTCAGGCTTGAAAATATGGGCACAGTGATGAATTTGAACTAAATGAAAGAAAATATTAGGTAAAAGCGAAACATTATTTTTGTTAAACTTTTCTCCATGAAATGAAATATTAAAAGAAATCATGTCAGAAATTTTCGTATTATGTCTAAAAAACTTATTAACAAAAATTAAAACAAGCAAGAGATTGAGGTTACCTTTATAGTGATAAAATTGGTTCGCATTTGCCTGACTTTGTTAAGATAAGTTGTTAAGATAAGTGATTCTTTAAAAATATTCGTTAACCAGTTTATCATAATTTAAGCTATTAATAATAAAATACTGCTGTTTACGCGGTAAATACAATGTCTATTAAGCTGCAATTGATTTATTTGCCTGGGTTCATAACCCAAACGCTTAAATATTTTTCTATCCTGGTATTTATCTGAAGCGCTTAATCATTTAAATATTAAATATTAGTTCTATTTGGGTACGGTTTTCCGTCGACCCTCGTCAAATTTGGTTTGTGAACAAACCGGTTTCGGTTTGAATTGATTATAACCCAGTCGGAAAAGCCAAGCACATATTAAATATTAGCTTTCCTACATAATACTAAAGCGGCTGCAATCTGGTTCTAAAAATAAACGTGAAAGCGTAGTCTATTAGGAATAGTCTTTTGTCTGTCACTTTTTTTCACAATACATCGCCAGTTTTCTCTCCGATTCAAAGCAAGATAAAAAAATTTAATGAGTACAGCTTTCTTTACTGTTATTTCGGTTATTCCTTATAACCTGTGCCGACCAAAAGTCGGCAGGCTTGTTTTTGGATTACATAGCAATTAGATCACAAGCAATTAAACTCTATATATATTTTTCACATTTATTAATTTTTTTACTGTGTTTTTATTATTATCAAATGAATTCTATTATATACATACTTGTCATATTTTCAAATTATATTTATTATTTATTTAATGAAATATTTTAAATCATAATGTATTGATTTTCAAGACAAATAATAGCCGTTAAAAAGCGCCATCTATTAACACGAGGATACATCCGTGAGAAGAACATACCATTAAACACAACCCTAAACAGTAGCAATCAGCTGTAGTTTAGTGGTATGGGTGTGTATGTGTGCCTGGCAGAAACATATAAAAGCGAGATAATTACGTATTTGAGGAGAGGTGGCCACGGGCAAGCAACCGGGCAAGACTTCTTTCAAGTGAGTTAGAATTTTATTCAACTTAATTAAAATAGTCTTGCGAGTGGGTTCAGCTCAGTTAATCAGAGTCAGAATTTTATTCGACTTTGAATTAATTGAGTATAGCTCAGTTCTACGGCCAAACAAGTGCTGTCGCTATTTCACCCGGCCAGAATTTTATTCGCCCAGGTGACGGAGCCCAGAGCCAGGCCACGCTTTGTTCAGCAAGGCCAGAATTTTTTTCGCCCTAGCTGAACAAGACGGATAAGATAGTCAAAAGGCTAACACCAATTTCGACGTGGAGAGGTTGTCTCAGCATCTTATTCATGACAACCGCGACAGGTCAAAAAGGTGGACAGGCAAACTGTTCTGCTCAGACTAGACCAGAATTTTATTCGCTCCAGTGTGAGAAGCAGTAGGCTAGCCGGCGGAGAGAGGAGACGACAACTCTTGAGGGCCACGAGGCGGTTGAACGTCGTTGGCGTGCTCAGTGCTGTAGTATAATTTTAACCTAGTTTAAGAAGTGGATTATAATAATAAAAAAATTTTATTAGTAAAACAAAAGTGGCTCTTGTGTTATCAGTGAAGCAACATTTTGTTTTTTTGTAACGAAACCTGGACGCCGTGAGCTTTACCCCAGCATAATGCGAGAACATGTCGTTAAAAACCTTTGAAGTGTTTCTATATATATAAAAAATATTTTCCCTTAAAGGGATATGGTACATAATTTTATGTTTATTTTGTAAATCATTTAAATTTCTACAAGCATATTGGCGCTTATACCAATCGCTCTTAAGCATGCCTTGTATTAAATTATTTCCATCCTAACTTTTACAATTATTGATTAAATAATAAAAACAAAACCCATTTAATCGAAAGTTTCTTACTTTTACACAAACACAACTACAAACCACTGTCCATTTTAATGCAGTCAGTCTCTTGATTAAAAATGAACTTCCTGAAAAAAGGAAAATTTCCATTATCTACGAAAACAAAACTTGATATAAATTTTAATAGTAAAATTAAAAATGAACGTGATTTCATTTAAAACAACAAGAGAGAATTTTACAAACATGACTTTATAATTGAAATGTTTTAACAATTTATGGTTAAAAAACAACCTCAAACAATTTTAAATCATTTAAAGAAATACTTTAATGAAAATCCTTTTCAACAACAATCCAACACAAACCAAATAAATCACTTGTCGGCAGGAGCGGACGAAAGTAAGTAAAGAAATATTCAATTGTGTTTTAAAATTTTTATTACTTTTTTCTTAAATTAAATAGTCCCTAATATGTCTCTTTACGAATAATAATGTTTCTCAATTTACTGCCTAAGAATTTGTTTTTGTGTTAAAATCAACATTATTTAGTAACTCATGCATACGTAATCACTTAAATGTTTTAGCCCCCAGACTGATAAAGGACATTGTATTGTAAATGAATATTTGTATTTTTGTATTTCAATATAAAATAGGCAGAACTTTGTTAAAATATTTGTGTTATTTAAAATTTCACACTAACAAATTGCATCATTACATTTTACGTAAATATGTAGCAGTAACATTTTTAAGACATTTAAAATGCATCATACGAGATACAAGTACGAGTACGAGTAAGTAAAACAGGATATTAAGAAATTATTTAATGATATACAGCGTGTGACGGTAGAAATAGATGAGATTTACCAACAACAGTTATGTTTAAATAATTGTTTTTTGTTGTTAGCACCCTGTGTTGTGCCCATTAAATCCTCTTTTGCTTTTGGCCATATAATCACATATAGCATCTAGTCTATACATTGTGATAATTCTTACATATTCTCTTTAAGTATGCATTTTATATGCAAATACAATGTTTCAGTTATATGCACTTGCATTTTGTAGCTTACAACCTCAGGTAATTTTAAAAGTTTACTTACACTTGATAGTCAAACCCTAAACGCCTACTGACAACAACCCTCCTGTTTGTATAAATTTCACCACAAAATAGTGTAAATTTACAAAACATTTTGGAAAACAATAAATGCCAACACTATTGAATGAAAATGTCACTCAAAAAACTGTTGCATCTTTAATACGCACTCATGCCAGTTGCACATAGAATGTGTAAGATTACACACTTTCTAACTCATACCAAATGTAACACCTTTTCGAATAATACATGTGTGTTTTGTGAACAATACATTTCAAGAAATTCTGTAAAATTGAGAATGAGACAAGGTTTGTATTGTTTCGAGTACAATCTTTTGAATTTCCAGAGAAGAAAATATAATGAGTAAAATGTGCAAGTGTCACAAATGATTTAGAAGACAATAGACAGAACAAAAATGTACAAATATTTATTTATTTATTTATTTACTTAAAAACACCATAATTAAGTTTAAAGAACAGATAGTATGTCTTTAAGTGATAATGAGGAATTTTTTATCTGCTAAAGACAGAAATAAATGAAGAAGTTTTTAAATAAGAAAAAAGTTTTATTGTATATCTAGCGGAAATTGAAAACATTATTTTGCTTTAACTGGGATCTCATTTCAATAATAGACTCACTGCCATTAAACTCACATGAGAAATTAATTACAATAGATGTGAAAGTTTCTGTCGAGCATGTCACTCTACTTTTTAGTTAAAACGCAATACAGATCTCAACATAAACAAGTCTCCTGGGCCTGATGGGATACTAGCACTGGTCTTGAAGCAGTGCTCGTCGACGCTAGCGTGTCCATTAGCAGCCCTTTTCAGCACATTGTACCATGTCGAAGAATTACCGAAGTGCTGGAAAGTTGCTAATGTAACACCGATCCCCAAGAAGGGGGAGGCTAACAAGCCTAAAAATTACCGCCCAATCGCAATTTGTTCTGCACTTTCTAAAGTATTTGAAAGTATGATTAATTTCCATCTAGTGAGATACCTGGAGTCCAACAGCTTGCTTAGTGACCGACAGTATGGTTTTCGTAGGGGGCGCTCTACGGGTGACTTGTAAGCATTCTTGTCGGAACAATGGTGTAACTCCATACATCATTTTGGAGAAAGCAAGGTGGTGGCTCTAGATATTTCCAAAGCATTTGATAGAGTGTGGCATGATGCACTTGATGTTTTCTCAGAAATCGCACTATACGAGTTGTTATAGATGGGATTTCATCAGACGAGTTCATGATGAATTCAGGGGTACCGCAACTCTCCGTTCTTTCTCCAACCCTATTCCTTATCTTTCTAAATGACCTTCTTTGTCGAACTTTCAACCCTATATATTCTTATGCAGATGACAGCGCCATTTGTCACTCATATTCATTTGATTATAGACCAGGCCATTTGGAGGTTACTTCCAAAAGGCAAAACATGAATGATACGCTTAATCACGATCTTGCGACAATCTTGGAATGGGGTCGTGTGAATAGAGTAGAATTTAATGCTCGCAGGATACAATGTTGCATGCTTACGCATAGATCTTCGTTTGGTAGTGGTGCTAAATCGGTTACTATGAGTGATATAGGTATTACGGAATCGGAAGCTCTTGATGTTCTTGGTGTGAAAATTCAGTGTGATGTTGGATGGAATAAACACATTTTTCAGGTTTCTAAAGAAGCTTTTAAGTGCCTCGGTTTTCTAAAGCGGTGTAGAAGATACTTCACCCCATCCAATCTCCGTACTATCTTTACCACCTACATCCGTCCGAAAATGGAATACAACTCTCATGTATGGGCCGGCGCTTCAAAGTCTATTTTGGGGTTACTCGACCGCGTACAGGAGAGGGCCAAGAGGCTCATTTCGGACAGTAGGGTATCCAACTCTATTGATTCTCTAGAACATCGACGCAATGTGGGGTGCATTTCAGTGTTCTATCGTTACTACAATGGTAAGTGCTCTAATGAAATTAGGGAACTTGTTCCTGATACTCGCACGTTTTCACGTTTAACTCGATTTTCGATGAGAGCACATCCTTTTGTGGTTGATTGGCCAGTGAATCGCACTACGCATTACAGGGAAAATTCGTTTTTCAGCAGAACAGTCCGTATGTAGAATAAGATCCCTCCGGAGGTCTTTCCTGTCACTTTCAATCTGAGAAAGTTCAAATCGAATGTCCACAGACACTACTCTCTCTTTCCTCTTTCCAGTAACTTAATTTCCTAGTTCTGGCACAATGCATTGCATAGGTAGGGGTCATCTCCTGAGTTGCTGGTCCTATAAAAAAAATATATATATTCGAAAGATACTGAACAGTTGGAAAAGAATGGCAAACACACTGAACCCTGTACTTTAAAATATACTAGAGGAATATACAAAGTAAATTTCTAAAATCTAGGAGTTTTATGTCTGAAAATCTACCTAGAAAACTTACAAGCATAAATCTTAAAGGATCTATTGCATGTAGCCCCATTTGTCAAAGATGAAGTAGCAAGTTTAAAAATAGTTTTTGCTTTTAATTTGTTAAAGAGATATTAATGAATCCATTTTAAGAAAATTTCTGGTGTTTATTAAATCAGTAATATATTGCTATTGAAGGTAATGGCAATGAAAATCTCTTAATTATTAATACTCTCTTGCGCACGGGGTACAAATATTTCATTAGTTATCATCCTACCAACTTCAAGAAATAATCATGCAAACTAAATGAATAACCCGTTTATCGAATGTGTCACAGTCGCTTATGAAAAAATTAATAAACAACCTTCACGCTTTTCTGGCCAATACATTATGAGTCATCAATTGAGGTCGCCCTAGGTAATTGATGCCAGAGGTAGTAGCAGAACTTTTCTGTACTTGAAAATTTTATCAGACAAATATTTTCGCCATATTTAGATGACTGTATATGGTTTGAAAAGGCGGCTGAAAAAAGGGCCAAATAAACACACAAAGGACTAAAAAAAAAACAAGCATGTTTTGCATATGCTGAGACTCAATAACCAGAATTAATAACCAGATAATACCGTTCGAAAATCAAATCATAAACTGACTCATCGGCTAAGACTGGAAAATTCTCGATATTGTGATGCTGAACCCAGCTCTGTGTTATGTGTTGTTAGTTCCGCACTTTTAGTTGAAATTTAAAGCAACTTCGCCAAATGAGCACATGTAAAAAAAAATATTTTACGATTGATATTTATATCGTATCTTACTTACTATATACTATATATATATTAATCATAAAATATTTTTAATAAGTAACTAATTTTGGGTTTTATGTGTGACTTATTTCAAAATAAACCTCTGATAATAAAACAGAAGCTTTGGTGGAAACTAAGTCAAAGGGTTGGCCGCTAATATCATTCAGCTGTTTTATTATGTTTTTGGAATGATGTGGTCGTTCTTTCTTTGTTCAGGAACAGTTGGATCAACCAGCTAGAATTAACATCTCTTTGACACAAGTAAACATAATTGGTTTGTATAAAATTATAACAACTGCTTCCTAAGATAATAAGATTTCATCAGAGACTGATTGATGTTACACTCATAGAAAAAACAGCAGGAAATCAACAATTTCAATCTTAAATCAACAAAAAACAGCCGTGAAAATGAGCTAAGGTTGGAAATTATATATTTAACAACGTCCAACATAAAACAACGTTAATCCGAAATCAAGGTATATTCAACGCTAATTTAATAATGCTCGGAGCTAAATTAAAAAAATGGCATCAAACCAAAAACGAGCGACATTGAATCAAATATTTTCTACGTCTATTTAAAACAGAAACATTTCCAAATCAAATACGTGCATATTTAAATTAACAGTGCGCAGCTTCGCTTTAACATGGTAGCGTTTTTGAATTAAAAACGTCCACCGTCGATTTAAGGTTGATATTTTCCCATTACAGTGGGACAGAGGTTTATATTTTGATAATATACTTACCAACATTTTTACCATTCATAAATCAAAAATTTATTTTATGATTTGTTTTTTTTTATTAAAAATTATAAATATAGTGAATATATAATAAATGTAATAATATAATAAAAATAAAAATTAATTACAGTTATAAAAAGTTACAAAAAAGTTTTTGGTCGCATATAAGTCTTTGTTATCTATTACATATGAATGAAAAGGGAATCCATTAAAATATTTAATATTTAAAATATAAATTTAATCCAATTCTTTTATTAATTCATAACATTCAAAATGAGTATCAGACTGACTTAAAGGTAATGGATAACATAAAACATATATTTCATTTATTATTTGTACCGACTTTAAAAAAATTGTTTACCTCTGCAGTCACCACACTGGGAAAAATCTTACATATGTCATCAACAATGTCAAGAATCTCATTTGGCTTAACCGATTTTTCACTACATACCATTTCTTCTATTATAATATTTATAATGTCGTCACGTCTGTTATCTGTTAGAATTATGTTCTCTTTATAAAAATCTAAACAGGATTGGCCTTTAGATCTTTGCTTTAATGTATCTAGTAAATCCTTGAAAAAAAAACAATAAAAATGCAGACATAAATATAAAAAATTATGTGTGTATGTTAATTATTTTTACAATACAAACCTTATTTAAAACTCGTCTTGTTGAAGATCCTAATGTGATGCCACATTAGAAAAATCTCTATTAATCCATTCCTGGACTTTCGTCGGACTAGAAAGAGTTTCGTTGTCCATTCCAAACTGAAAAAAAATAAATGCATGCTAAATATATGCATATAATTTTCAAAAGAGTTAAAATTTTATTCACTTCTTTTTTACGCCACATAAATAACTTCTCCCTAACTTCCATTTGCAGGCCAAAGTGCGGAATCGCTTCGACGAGGTCTTCTTTACTCACATATTGTAATCATCGATATGTTAGGTTACATGCTGAACTTTGTAAGCTTTTGTACCATGTGCGGCGTCAAAAGTTTAAGTTTAAATTTATATCCTTAACTTACAATACTGGCAATAATTAAAATTTCACTTTAAGTAACTTGAATTTTTCCATTTTGTATTTTTAAATTAAAGGAATAAATATTAAACTCATACACTTTATTTGTCTATTTTTATTTTCTGTCTGCCACTGACAAATGAATGTTTTGATAAATAAGTTGTATAATAACGTATTACAACGTTGATTGTAAAATTTTCGAACTCATTTCAAAAATGTCTAACATGAATTCAACAATGCATTGTTGTTTTAAGAATTCAGCGACGTTAATTTTATAATACTTCGTATTAAAAATGATTTAAACAACGCACGTCATTAAAATAAAGTTGCCAATATCATGAATCCATCATTTTATTAATAAATTCAAAGACGCACGCATTAAATGTAGGAGTATCCATTTTTAAATTAAAGTTTCTTCTTAATTGAAAATATGTTGGTTTATTTTTGAATCAAAGTTGACTTTGCAAAAATACCATGTCTGAGAATTTCATGTTGTTTTTTTCTTAATTCAATGTTGGACGTTTTAGAATTAAAAAAACACTTTTTTGTTTTTTAGACAAATATCAATTTTATGATTGTACTATTTCGATTTCATGTGGTTTTTTTTTATTTCAAGATTGTTCTATTTCAGTTTAAAGTTGAAATGCTCAACGTTGAAAAATTCTCGTTTCAACTACGATATGGTTCGATTTTAAAATGCGATTTTTCTCTTAGTGTATAAACATTGAAGTTGTTTAGTAAAATAAAGTTGGTAAGAAAGTAAAAAATCCTCAAGTTAATATTAAAAAATATACAGGACTTTACATTAAAGTGAAAGCTATCAAATTTTTTAATATTAAAGGAAAAATCAAACTTAATAGTTTGCGATAGAAAACATTGACGTTAAAACTTGTCATTAATCTTGGTATTAGTTACGCAATCTATATAATATTTATTGGCCTTATCAATCGGTCACTATAATTTTCTTGGCAAGGAAACTGTTTCATTTTTACTTTTTTGTAAAAATAACTACGTAAATTTTCATAGAAATAATGCTTAATGAAGGAAAATAATAAAAATAAAATTTTATTGTATTTCCTGTACTGCAGTTTCCTACTAAATTATTGGAAGTTTTTATTTTCGTACGTCTTAACAAATTTTTGGTTAACTTTGATAGAAAAAATCAAAATTTTTACGTCCATTTTAAGATGATACAAATAGAAATAGAAAATACCCGCCTCTTGATTTTAGATGTAATCAAATATGAGCAAGAAAAAAATCGTTTCATTTGTTCCAAATACTAAATGAATTGTGAATAGAACTGTACTAAAACTAATTCCCTGTACAGGAAATAACAACAATTGGGCGCGGAAATGACACTAAAAATAATATAAAATCAAATAAAATTTAACTGCTTTCTTTTTTTTTTTTTTTGCTTAACTTGTTTGTGTTGTCTGCAGTTTGATTAAAATCTGAACTTGTCTTGATGCTTCTTAATTTGAGTCTAGTCCAACGAACTAAATTTTCGGTTGTCCATGTTTGGCTGTCAAAAGTTTTTGTCTTCTTTTAGCAATAGAGCTTAATGATGTAATTTTGACGTTTGTCACTCACTTTATGTGAAAATGTTTGACCGGATATGATGTGAAATTGTAATGATTATTATACCAATTGCTTTAAATTGCAAATACAATGTTTGTACTTTTCTTTCCTTTTCTTTACGAACAACAATTTTCTTAAGGTTTTTTGTTATTGTTGGGGTGCAAATGAAACTCTAGGGAGGTTTTAAAAACATAGAACGTCAAATACGTCTCAAGTCAAATGATGTGGGTGTAGGTCTTCAAACAAAAGTAGTTGCCATAGTTGGCATGAGGGCATGTTTATCTAAATGTTAAAATGTTAAGAGGACTGTCAAAAAATTTTAAAGAAGTAACAGAAGGTCAGGGAAAAAAACAATCGTTTAATAAAGCTTCCCAGAAGAGTATTTAGGATATTCTTTCTGAAACTTCTATTTTAAACCAGAATATTTTATACTTAGATTATCTAACTTAACTTAAAAATACGATTAGTATACATTAATTAATTTTAAATTTAATTTTTAAATTTTCTTTTCTGCTTCCAATTACATTGATATCGCTGGAATGACTGTCCATCCATAACAAGCTATTATTTCTGGAACTATAAGAACACAAAAGTTGGATTTTTAGAGTAGTTCTGTTTATAACAAATACTCAAACGGTGATATGGTCTCATCTTTTGAATTACTGCAGGCAGACATCGCAGAATAAATAATAATAAGCTTTTTATGGAACAAAATTATGCCAATAAATATGATGTCGCCTAGTGAAACACAACTAGAAGCGAGAAGCGAAATATGCATGAGGAGATATTCAAATTCCAATTTGTTTTTATCTATTTTTATTTTGTTGTTTAAGAGGTTGTATCATCATATCTTTCACCTTGTTGGGATATACTCATGCAAAAATGTTTGGAATTTTATGCTAACCACCAGTTGTCTACAGAATAAATAATAATACGCAGAATAAATAATAGTATGCTCCTTCTATGTATAACAAGTATAAAAGGAGTTCATATAGAAGACCTGATTTTGCGTTAAAAATCTTCGACAATGTATAAAAAAATTAATTAAAATATTTGAAGAATAGAGAGTCCTTTGTGTGTCGGAAAAAAATAAATCGTTAAAGAATTTAGTAATGTTGCCATTAAAAATTGTTTTTGAAAATGTTTAAGCTTATTATAAAATATAAATATAATTAAAAGCTTCCCATGAACTCATTGAATTTTCCTTAAAAAGTTTTGTTACACAAAATCGTAAAATGATTAATTTATTCCACTATTTTCTATGACAATAAATTTTTAGCTATGATTTAATAATGTTAATCAAGCGTAACCAAGTCTTTCACGGCAAAAATCTAAAATCGATGAAATGTGGTTACAGGACAAAGAAATTTTGGATTAATATTGATTTGTAGCTGACTATTAGTTTCTCAACCAATTATCATTTTACTCTTAAAGTTTTGAGATGTAGAGGAAATGTGAACATTTTTAACAAAATGGCTAATTATTTTTTGAAAACGAAAACTTATTAACATTCTCATTTTAAAGGGTTTAGAAATTAAATTTCAAAATAAATATTTGGTTTTGATTTTATTTTGACATTCAAACAACTTCGATGAACTGTTTCATAACAAATGAAAGAAATATTTAGCTGATAGCATGATAGATCACCTTTCATGATTCGAAAAGATCAAAAGCCGTAATTAATATTCAAACTATTTTATCATTAGGAATTTGTTACAAAAAACAAATCGCTTGAAAATTGAAAATCAAAAAATTGATTTAAATACAAAAACAATTAATTATTAGTTTTCTTCTCAACATTATTATTTTTCTTTTATTATTTATTTTTTTTTGTTGGGAAATGATCTTTACAAGCATGACAAATCGCAAAAATCAATTCATAATTTTAATGATGATGGAATACAAGAGTAAGAATTAATTTATGTAGATCTTCTATAACAGAAAATTAAACTTCATTATCGTTTTATCCGTTTAAAATATTGTTCCGTTTTTTTTTGTCTTCGTTAATATGCAAACGAACCCAAATCTCTTTAGGGGGTCGTTTTGGTAACAAAATTGTTTGGCTTTTCTATAAATATGATTATTTAAACACGTCATATCAGTTTGATTGAAAACTAATAGATCATCAATGACAGTTAACAGCATATACACATACACACAACGCACACTCTGTGTAGTCAAAAGATTGAAACCAGATATAAAAATAAAATTGTGGTGCTGTTTGATATAATTATACTTCTTTAGAGGCTAAATATCTACCATTTAGTAATGTGCTCGCAGCGGGTAAACGAGAGACACAAAGTCTAACGAAATGTTTTGGAAATATTTTATCTGTGAAAAGGTTCTTTTGAAAGCCAAGTCTTACAATACAACAAAAAAAGAACACATGCGTTATTATAAGGAAAAAGCTCATCTTGGCGTCATTAGCTGTCAAGAATATTTAAAAAAAAATATTTTCTTAATAATTTTGATACTGGTAACGCCCTTTGTGTTAAAGTTGCTATTAGAATAAATAACATTTCAGCACTAGACAAAAAAAAACTTAACCCTTAAACAATCAGTGACTATTTTCTTTTAGATCCAACTCACAAAAATATTTGAACTCGCAGAGCTACTTATCACTTAAATTTTTTCAATTCATATTCTATACATCGAAAACTTTCACGATGTAGCCGTTAATATCAACTGCTCACCATCTGAAAAATTAAAAACTAAAATAATTATTTTTTTTTTATTTTTTAAAAATTCATATTGACAGTTCTGTTTTGGACCCATTTTAATATTTTTAAGGTTAAAAAATCTCTGTAATTGTTACACTTGCGTGCTTAACCATCAAATTTCACAAAAACGTGAGGTACGTGACTTCTCGTTAAAGTTTAATTCTTTTCTTCTTTCAGATACAAACAATTCATGAACCCTTTTCGTGAAGCTCTTCTTTTTTGTTTAATACTCCTTTCATTTTTTGCATGTGTCTTAAACATTCCACCCCAAATTGAAAGAAAAGGAACCAATAAGGTACCAATTTTGGTTTGATTTGTAGACGTTTTATTGCTTTTATTGATGGGCTTTTATTAAAATTATCATCGTTATCGTAATCGCTTACTGCTCGTATCACTTACGAGTGTAAGTACAATATTTCCCAAGGATGTGATGGATTATACCTGTGTCATTTTTTGTTTTTTTTTTTTTTGTTTCTTACCGATAAAAAGGTGATTTTCATGGTCTTTCTTTCTTTTCTTTTTTTGATTTCTTTTGTTACCTTTAGGTCATGTTTATTCTGTTTGTTAGTGTCATTTAGTATGAAGGAAAATTGTGCCTCAGGGAACATTTCTGCTGCCATTCAAACAAGCACACACATTCCAACACATGGCATTGAAACATTTATTTGCTATGTTTTCTATAAGTTTATTGTTTTATACGGGTTGTTAAATTTTATTATGGATAAAAAGGGGTTTCTTGTTTTCTGGGTGTGCCACATGTCTTGGGAAAATTCATTTTCGTAAGTTTTCTTTACGACATGATGCAGCAAAAAGTTATTGATATAATTTGGGAATTTAAATTCATAAAATAGCCATCGAACAAAAGTTGAATTCAAAGTGGTACGCGTTAAAACAACTTAAAAAATTATCTCTCGCAATAGTGAAATTAATAACTGAGAATTTTAATTATTATTTTTATTGGAAATATTTTATTTTCAATATATTTTTTAAAATCGATCTGTTGACTAAAACTACAGTTTTTACTCAAAATCTTCCTTGATAAAATACCATTGAAAACAAGACAGATCATTGGAAAAGTTTTGAGGAACAATATGAGAGTTCTCAATTCAATAAAAATGCAGTAAGCAAAAGTACCTTGAAACGCAATCACAATTAACGTAAATGACTGATGAAATTTTTTTATAGAAACGGTATGTGTGATTTTCTATAGAACAATTATAACGTGAAATATTTTATGGTATAGTTGTGACTAAAAATTTTCCGTAGAAAAATTGTGACAAAAAAGTTTTTATACAAGAATTTTGACATAATTTTTTTTTTAGAAAAATTTTAACTCAGGAAATTTTTTATAGAAAATTAATAACCAATAAAAATTTACTATAGAAAAATTATGACAAAAATTTTTAATAAAAATATTGTACCTAATGAAATATTATTTTTATGCAATAATAATAAATGGAATAATTAGTGCTAGCAATTTTTACTTTACTACATTTTTTAATATTATTGTTCTTATTGTATTTAATATTAAATTTCTTTCAAGCTTGACGCGACTACTAATCTACTTTTTTTATTATTTTATCTTTCAGAGTTACATTTTTAATAAAACTATTTTAAACTTCACACTTCACATTGATAGCTTCTCTAATATATTGAAGCATTTAATATCCCGCCTACATCATGTTAAATTGTTTTCTCTCCAAAAATAAATGCTTTTCAATAAATATAAGAAAACCTCTAAGACACCCTCTTTTCGCACCAATTTATTGTTAACATAAACAAAATTAAGTGGCAATCAAGTTAATTAGAAAGTAGAGCCATTAAAAAATGTTTTAAACCCAAAACAAAATCATAAATTTATTCTCATTTAAATCCTCTTACAAACTAAAAAACAATCGTTAAATTTTATGATTTTACTCTTTTTTCGCGTATTCTGTTAAGACTGCAAGAGACACCCTCTACAAAAGTTAGTTTTGTCTATTCCCCAGTCATTTTCTTCACATACAAAACTTCAACCAACTTTATGGCCGGGTCCTCCAATGACTGCTAATCTCAGGCTCGTGACATAACTTTAGCCACGTTGGAGAGCTGCGCAGCGAAATATTCGTTATAAAGGCCAAGCGAAGGAAATTTCGAGACTTTTCCTTTTAAAGCTTACACACAGCAGAAATATGAGTGTTGAATGAAGTTTGAAAAGTTTTTCAGTTGTTTTGTTTTGATGAGGTTTTGCATATTAAAAGCTTTTTATGAAACAAAATTATGCCAATAAATATGATGTCGTCTAGTGAAACACAACTAGAAGCGAGAAGCGAAATATGCATGTGGAGTTATTCAAATTCTAAATTGTGACATTTATCTGTTTTTATTTTGTTGTTTAAGAGGTTGTATCATCATATCTTTCACCTTGTTGGGATATAGTCAGGCAAAAATGTTTGGTATTTTATGCTAACCACCAGTTGTCTACAAAATATTGAATGTATGAATGACTGTTTTAAGAAACATTACATTTTAGGAAAATATTCATAAGTCTTGTCGTAACATGTCTTTTCTTATTTAATGTGGTGTTGCATTCTTTTTATTATTTTGACAGAAAATTGAAATTAGTTTAACCTCTTGAGGGCATATTTATTTTTTAATCTTGTTTGCGGAAACTGAACTTCAGTTAACCTCTTTCAAGTAGCTTTTGTTTTTAAATAAACATCTCGCGAACTCTGAAAGAAAAAAAAATCATTTGGTGGAAAAATACAGAAGTTGGAAAAAAATCGTTTTTGTAAAGTAGACTACAACTGCCGTGGTTCCCTATGTTTCTCAGTTATGTTTGGTTGCCAACTTCCCATTTCATGACTTACTTAAGATACTACTCACGATCCTAAACATGATTTTCTAAATAAACTCCATGTAATGGCTCTTAGGTTCCCTGCATTCCCTCAGTTTAGTTTCAGCGAACAATGAAAACTCCCACCTGCATGTGCACTTTTCTGAGAGATACTTCCAGATACAATTCATTTTTACAGTTTTTCTTCCCGGTCAGCCACCGGGCATGTTCAAATTGTCATGCCACTAGTGCTGTAAACACATTCGAAGATTTAAATCATGTTAGTTTTCATGCTGATATTTTTTGTAATTCCTGACATAATTTTGCAGAATTTGGCAGTAGAAAGTCCATAAGCGTACAACTTTACATCACGCAACTTTAATTTAATAACTGTAGGTCTTTTGGTATAACACCTATGCTAGTGATAGTAGATATATGTTCTTAATGGAATTCTATGGCAAAGTACATAATCGTATTTGTTAACATGCTCGCCATTAAAGTAGGTTTAGGCCGCTTTTACGTACCTTATAACTAAACATCCTGACGAAATTAAATAATTGGCTGATGTTTTTATTTACTTAAATATATGAGGTAAGTGATAGTGACTGCAATAAGATGGAGTTCATTTAATATTTTTATGTTCAACATTTTTCTGTAGGTTTACTTTTTAATTGATTAATAACGAAATATTTATATTTTTATTTAACGATTTATTTCATGATTCCCAAAGAATGTTAATAAAACGTTAGAAAATTTTGCGAAATCAGAAACATCTTAGAGGGTTAATACTCATATGATGACCCAAAGTTTATTTATTTATCTAAGATTTCTGAAAGCGGCTGCTTTATTTAAGAATGTAAACAACAACAACAAGTAATGAAAACATTTCTAGTTTAAATAAACAACGAAAAGTTTTGCATAATAATAAATATTAAACAAGTGTTTGAATATATTTCGTTTACATACGACATAAATATGAACACTCAGCCAAGCAAAGCCGCAAACACCATAATTTTTTGTCCAAAAATAAAGAAAAAGGAAAAATATTTCCTTTTTATGCATCTTGATCTTAAGTCAAAAAACCTCATGAACATAAAATAAAATGAAACTGTTTATCAACAGACATTCCTGTACTAAGTTGAATATACTGGAAGTTTAATGCAGAAAGTTTCTACTCATCAAATAGTCTTGCTTTCAAGTTCCTTTTAATTCCATCACTTGCAGCCAAGTCGTTGGCTGGTTGAAATGTAAATAATATAAAAGGATAAAAAAAATTTTTTCTTCTAACATCTAAGATAGTATTTCAAAAAAGGGCTTTATTTAATTTATTTTGATATTGTTATTAAAATAAGCAAACTTGTTTATGCTGCAAGCATTAAGCAACGATTTCTCTCAATTTCAAAAAAAAAAGATAAAAAGCGACATGCTTACACAGTCATGTTTGACAACTAATTACCAAACTAAATTTTACACTTAAAATTATTTTCTTTTTCACAGTTCTTTTTATGTATTTGCGGTGTAAAGTGATATAAAGTTCACAATAGACTGAAATTTTCTAAAATTTTAACTCGAAAAAAAAAATAAAACTAAACTAAAGCAAAACTTCCATTTCCTTGAAGGTTTACCGTTGCCATACTTTATAACACGTATTTCCTGTAGCTAAAAGGAATTACCGTTAGCATTTAGAGTTGTACCGTTAACCCTTTTTATTATCTATATCCTTCCGTTTGTGATTATTTTAGACAAATTTTAAATAACAAAAACATTTAGTCAATATTATGAAATACGAGCTGGAAAGGAGAAAGATTTAGATGACAGTTACGCCGGGTGTAAGTTAAATAAAAGCGATTTAAAGGTATTGATTGTTGAATTGGTTTATTAATTAGAACTCTTTTTTAGTTTTGTTGGAATTTTTAAACGTTACAGACTTTTTGGCGCTTTAAAATATTCCCATATTTTTTTTGTACGTTTAATTTCTTCTGCTGCTGCTGCTGCTGGTTGACATGTCTCAATATTAGTCACAGTTGTGCATTTTTGTTATAACATAATACGTGTAATAAAAAAATTAAAATAAGGAGTGTCTTGTTATCACACAGTTATTTATTTATTCATTCTTTTATTCATTTCTATCATATCACTTCAATTTATTTCACTTTAGTTTTATGACTGTGTTTAAGGCATAAAATTATTTTTTTTGTACTCGTTAACATTTCTTTCGGAAATTTATTTTAATTTTATTTTAAGGACTCTAAAAATCATTTTATAGTCTAAACACACGATGACATGCATAAACTGTAGTTTGCATATTTTATGGTTTCTTAATGCAACATTAAAAAGTCTGGAGGCAAGGAAACGACCATAAAATTTTTACTTGAAAGGTTGGGTGTTTCGTAAAACAAAAGACAGCAAATAGAAACAGATAAAATACTTGTTATAATGTGTAGAAGAAAAAAAATATATAATAGAAATAAACTTTATTGAAATGCAAAACTTAATTAGAAAAGTGATGCCTCAATGTCTGCTGGAAAGAACAAAAACACTGAGAAAATATAACGAAGCCTTTTAATAATTTTCGTTTGGCACTGAAGTCAACCAATAGTATTTAATTAACATTTAATATTTAACATTGCCGATCAAAACTTCTGCGTGATGCTTTGTTAGGGAATTTTTATTGTAGTGTCGAGAATAACTCTAATTTATTTTTTTATTTGTTATTTGAAACTGACCGCACACTTGCCTTGTAATATAAGCAACCTATTAAAAAGCTACATAAGTGGACGAAAATTTTATGTTGTTGAAGGAGACTTCGTTAGTGTATCCAAACCAATTTCCTCTGGCGTACCACAAGGTAGCATTCTTGGACCAGTTTTATACTTGATATATACCTGCTATATGCCTGTAAGTGGATCTGTCCACACTTCTACGTTTGCTGATGATACAGCGTGTCTAAGTTCGCATGAAAACTCCCATCAAGCATCCATAAACCTTCAGCAACATATAACTCAGTTAGAGTTGTGGTTAAAATTATGGAGAATTAAAGTGAACGTTCAAAAGTGCATTCATGTGACCTTCACCCTGCGAAGAGATAATTGTTCACCCGTTCGAATCAATAATCACATTGTTCCTCACCATAGTTATGTGAGATATCTTGGTATACCTCTTGACCGTCGCCTTACATGGAAACATCATATTGACTCAAAGCTAACACAAATGAAACTTAAGCTAACACAACTACATTGGCTCATTGGCAGGAACTCAAAACTCAGCCTAGATTGTAAGCTTCTAATTTACAAGACTATTTTAAAACCGATGTGGTCTTACGGAATCCAACTTTGGGGCACTGCCTCAGCTTCAAACGTGGATAGAATCCAACGTATGCAGAATAAAATTTTACGGTTGATAACTTCCGCCCCATGATACATCAGAAATTCAAACATACATTGTGATTTAGACATACCGCTGGTGACTACAGAAATCATCAAATACGCAGGCAAATACTTGATGAAGCTTGAAGACCATCCTAACCCCCTTGCTGGCAATATCTTGGATTATAGTAGACATAGCCGATTAAAAAAGAGGGATTTCGCAGCTTTAATCCTCAATGCTACAGACGATACATCTTAAAAATATTTGCTTTGTTTTTTTTTTATGACAATTTTCTTTTTTACCCAAAAGGATAGGCCTGCCATGGTCAGGACTAATGTAACTTTTTTTAGAATTTAAGATTTTAATACTTATTGTTAGTTCTTTTCGTGAAGATACAATAAATAATTATTGAGAGTTAAGAAAAAAAATTTGTTATTTAGCAGTTTTTATAGTTTTATACTGTTCGGTCCAAAATATGATGAATTTGTCCATTGGGATATAGTTTGACTAGCTCAAGAAAAAATATTTCTGGAATACAAATGCTACCTTAACCAGACATTTGCTGTTGTTTCGTGTGCTTAAACTTCTGAGTTATTTGAATTTTTTAACATTTTAATTTACATAATAACCGTTTCAAATTACTTTCGTAGATGTACCATACAACCATAGTGCCTTTTATCTGGCTGCGCTGAACTTATAATTAATTAATATTAATCCCCTGCTGAGCAGCCTCCTTACAGTTAAAAATTTCATCGAAAAGCCATAAATTAAAAATCAGAAGATAAAGTTAAGTAAAATAAAGCAGAATTTATTTTTTAGACTTAAATTATTTGTAAGTTTTACCTGTTATGAAGAATACACTTTAGGCTGATATTACATAGTTGTAATCGAAAGAAATAGCAAAATTTTAACTCAAAGCACATCAATAAATTGTCTTCGTTACTTTCAACTATTACAATTATTTTTTCTCAGTGTAGCATTTTAAATATTAATTTTTTCAATAACAATTTCTGTTAATTTGTTTGTGTTTCTCAAATATATATATTTTTTTTTTTGAAAAATAATCTTGACAAGTCATAAATTAAACATTAGTTAAGCAACAAACAGTTGTGAAAAAAATGTTATTTAATAAAATAGAAAACAAAAATACAAATTTTTAAAATTAGGTGAGAGCTTGTTGTGTCATTCAAAAGTACAAGTATTACAAAGAAATTTTCTAAAAAGCAGGTGTTAAAATTTTTATGACTTTTGTTTATGAACTGAAACACTCGATAAAACAATTATGTTTTCTGCTTGTGAAATACATAATTAATTATAGTTATTAAGGGGTAAATAACTAATGTAATAAACTGAGTAATGCTCAGTCGATATGCTAGCTGTCAATATAAATATTATTATTTTTAAATTGTAGGTTTCTGTTATACGTAAATATAATAAATAAATAAATTGATTAGTTTGTTAAAACCCCTTAAAACCTCTTTCTTTCGTTACATGCAGTAATATTTATTTCGCTTACAATTAAATCTAAAATACTCGTATTTCTTTAACTCCACAGGATTTTGAAAATACGAAAATATTACTTTAACCCTTGAAGTGTTATGCTGTGATTTTTTGTGGTAACCACCTTTTTAATTTTAATAATGACTTTTGGTTACAAAACAATTTATTTTATTTTCCTGTTAATGAATAATGATGTTATTTAATGCTGTGACATTTAATGTAAAAAAAAAGGAAATAAAACTATTAATAGTTTTTAGTTGATATAATGATGAATGATCTTAAGAAACAAAAGCCACTTAGGTTGCTAATAATACTTCGATTTATTCTATGGTCTAATTAAATATTTAAGGGTCTCTTGAAGGTTTGTTTTAGAACTTCTTGGTTGGATTGTTTTCAACTTTTATTTTAATTGAAAAAAAAGAAAATAAGAAAATCTATTAAATAGCTAAAATACTTACCGCATTTTTGACAGGAATAAAATAAAATAAAAAGTAAACTGAATTAATGAATTATTTAATATCCATGAAAATTAAATAATTTCCACTCGGTTAGAAAATTCTCTATTTTAGATTAAAGAAATTGTTATTACTTAAGTGAAGAATACATTTTTTCTCTCTGCAGAATGTTGCTATACCAGCAAAAAATGTATTAATATTGACATGAATTAATATTGACAACCATAACAGTGAAGTATTAAATCATCTGACGTATATTGCAATTTCTTTTTAAAAAAAATGTATGGTTTACTGTGACTTTTGTAATACACTGCAAAGTTTAAGTGAAAAAAATAAAATGGAAATGAAAAAAATTTTAGCCAATGGTGCAAACATTATTGTAGATAAAATAAAACTCAATGTCAGTTATTATTGGGTCTTAAAGAAAATATTTTATATACCTAATTTTTGTTTGCCATTAAAATTTTTCTAATTATTTAATATTCTGGTGATGCTTTACAAAGTCTTTTATTAATTAAAAAAAAAATAAGGCAATTAAAATTCTTTTAATCAGTTAAAAATAAAATTATTTCTTAGATTTTTGCCAGGAACCCTGGAATAAAGAAAACCCAGAGGAAAGAGCATATTTAACTATTATTGAAACTAGACTACAACACAACATTAATTATTATAAACGGTAATTTTTATGAACGGTAAATAAAATGAAAATTCTTAATATAAAAAGATAAGATATAAAAACATAACAAAATATTCCATAAGTTTTGAAAAAATATATCAACTTCATATTATTAAAAATCTACAAAATTGAAAAGGACCCTTAAACACAACACACGATTTTGATTATACTTAAGAGATTTTCCTAAAATAACAATTTAAATTAAAATTGTTTCCTATAAATTCGTCTCAAATTACATGCCTGCTGTTGATTCCTTTCAACAGGGCATCGTTGTAAAATTTTGTAAACAGAAATATATTAATTTAATCCTTACCTACTTATTGAGTATAAAATTATTTAAAAAATTGAATTGTTTAGTTGTAAATCTGGTATAAAAAATGAATTTTTAATGCCTACAACAAGTACATGTGTCCATATGTAGAATTTTAATAGAAAGATTCAATGCGATTATTTTATTTTTGTGCCCGAGATTGACAGCAACTTGTGCGGAAACTAAGACACGTTTTCTCTCTTCTTTTTTTTCGATCATTTTTTTTTTTCTTCCTACAATTTGATTTAAAACCATTAATGTCGTGTTCTGGTAGTTTGAAATTAAAAAAAGTTGTTTATTTTTGTATTATCAAAAAGAAATGTAAAGTGGCGCCATATACCAGCTTTTGTTGAATATTTGACAGCTAATTGACGTATTACTTGTGCATTTTAAAGAAATAAAGATAAACCTATTATTTCAATTTTAATTTAAAATAAATATAAATTTAAAATAAAAAAATACAACCGTGCGAGTTAAAGTTTTCTTAGTGACCACTGTTGTTTGCCGACTGAATCATGTGCTGAAGAAGAAAAACATTTTTACAAAAGAATATTAATTTATTTTTGCGACGAAAAATTATAATATTTTTTTAATTTTTAAAAATCAAAATTAATATTGCAGACAAAGAAAAACATTTTTTGTATTTTAATAATTTTTCGGAAATTTGTGTCACTTTGGCACTTACTTTGAAATATTAAATGCCACTTTCATATATAATTTAACTGATTAGAGATTATTGTATTGAACTCGTTGAAAGAAAATAAAACATTAATTAATAAAAAACTATAATGAATATTTATATATGTCAAAACAATAGCTAAATAAACAATTTTATTTTTTTTAATCATTTTTGATTTAATCTACGTTAATATGTGTTAGATTGTTTTAAAAAATATTTGATGATATTCTCATAAAATATTTATTATTCATATGAGCAAGCATTAACAAATTTGAATATCAGGAAAGCCCCAGGACTTGATGAAACCAGTAACAAGATGTTATTTGAATTACCCAGTACAGCCCGGAAAATTATTCTTTTTATTTTTAATGCCATATTACGCCTTGAGTACTTTCCGAAAGAGTGGAAGAAATCCTTGATAACGATGATTCCTAAGCCGGGTAAAGACCATACAAAGATAGAATCATACAGACCTATTAGCCTTTTATCAAATACATCAAAGCTGTTTGAGAGAATACTAATGACTAAGCTAAACCCGATTCTGAGTGCAAAGGAATGTATTCCGAACCATCAATTCGGCTTCAGAAGACAACATAGTACGATTCAACAAATGCACAGATTAGTAAATGTTATCAAAAGGACCTTCGAAGAATGAAAATATTGTTCTGCTTTATTTATTGACATTTTCCAAGCGTTTGATAAGGTATGGCATGAGGGCCTCATATATAAAATAAAACTGAACTTACCTGAAAACTTATATGGATTATTAAGAAACTATCTAGCTGATCGAAGGTTTGTGCTGAAAGAAGGAGATTTTATAAGCTCACCTCAGCTTATTCAGGCAGGAGTACCTCAGGGTAGCATTTTGGGTCCTATTTTATACTTGATGTACACATCAGATATGCCAACTAGCAACCGAGTGCACACATCGACATTTGCTGATGACACAGCTTTTTTAAGTACTCATGAAACTGCACAAGCAGCATCACGTCATCTACAGGATCACATACTCAACATGGATAACTGGCTGAAAAAGTGGAGAATAAAGGTGAATGAGCAAAAATGTACTCATATAACCTTCACACTGCGTAGGGACTCATGCCCCGCTATTAGCATGAATAACCAGATGATACCTCAACTTTCAGATGTCAAATACCTTGGTATACATCTTGATCGTCGCCTTACATGGAAAAAACACATAGCGTTCAAACTGACACAAATGAAGTTAAAGGCGGTCCAATTGAACTGGCTTATTGGCAGGAACTCAACCCTCAGCTTAGACTGTAAGCTTCTACTGTACAAGTCTATCCTCAAACCAATTTGGTCCTACGGAGTACAATTATGGGGTACTGCCTCAGCAAGCAATGTTGAGAAAATTCAGAGGCGCCAAAATAAGATTCTTCGCTTGATCACAGTTGCTCCCTGGTATGTAAAAAACGCAAACATCCACAAAGATCTAAATATGCCATCAGTCCGGGCGGAAATAGCGAAACACGCAGTAACTTATTTGAGGAAACTGGAAACTCATCCAAATCCTTTTGCGCGTAAAATACTTAATGAACCTGGTTACATACGTCTAAAGAGAAGGGATATTGCCGTACTAGGCCGATCATATGAGAGATAGCAAAAACATGAGAAATATTAATTTTGTCTAGCACTGGCCGGACTAAAAAAAAATTTTTTTAGATTTAAGATATGAGTAATTATTGTTAGTTCTTTTTGAAGATTCAATAAATAATATGAATAACAAAAAAAAAAAAAAAAAAATATGAGCAGTAGTGAAAAGGTCACATGGAAATGCTCTCCCCCGCAGCAATATATTTGAACACGAGATAATATTTGTTATATTAAAAATAAAAAAAAAACGATTGGTTTAACAAAAACGTCGGTCTTTTATGTACTAAGTTCTTACTTTGTTATAAATAAAATATGAAAATTGATCTATATTTTCAATTATGGAATGTGATAACAAGAAACATACTAAGGATACTACGTAGAAAATTATTAAAGTTCAGATCATCAATTGATTTCACAACACGCATTTAAAGGAATTATTTCATTTGTAGTGTAATAACTTGATAAGTTACAGAAGAAGAAATCCAAAACAATTACTTTGTAGCCATTCCTAAACATACTTCCAAATAGAGCTAAAACATTTAACCTTCAGAATTTTTTCAATTCTACAAGAGTTTCTAAGCATGACTATGAGCATTTCATGACAAAAATTTATAGACAAAAGCCCTCAAACCTTTAATAATTGTATCTTTAAATATTTTTTATACATACAACTAAATTTATTTTGTAATTAAAATTAATCTTGAAAATATATATAAAATTTTAAATACTAATTTCACAGAAAACTATATTTTATATTGAACATAAAGCAATAATAAGCATAATAACACATAAAAATCAATTTAACTGAAACGACAAAAAAAAAATATATATATTCTTTTGTTGTTGCTTTGGTTTGTAAATTAGTCATATATATTTTTTCATAACAAAAAACACATTATTAAAACAAATAAACTTTTTCATGCAATGGAAAATAAGGAAAAAAAAAAAACTTGTTAATAGTTTTGATACAACAACTTTTGGCTTTAAATTATGAAAAGTGAAAAATTACATGTTTTTTCCATAGATAAATGTGCATGCATTCGTCTAAGGACAATGATTATACACATTATTAGGTCTAAAACTAAATAAAGCAAACACAAGGAACTTAAAACACACATGCAAGGATAATAAATTATTATATGAAGCCCGCATAAAAGCATCAGGTGGAAATCGTTTGAATAGTTAAATAAAAGAAAAGTAGAAAGCTATTTTGTAGTGAATCCTCCTCCTCCTCCTCCTTTTTCTTCTTGATAAAATAGGATAAAGAGACACATGTCTCTTTAGTTAGATACTAACGTACATAACTTTTACAAGCAATTAGTAATAGAAATTGAAAATAAATGTTCTGTGGAATGGTAATCGAAAAGATATTGTTAAATAAATATTTAGAAAACATAAATAAAAGAAGAAATGTAATTGTTAAATATTAGATAAGGGAAAAATGACATACTAGCGATTGCGTTCTAAGTTCTATTAAAAATGCCATGTGTATTCGAAATTAAGAATTCGTGTAATAAAATATCTGCCAGATTACTATCCGATTCGTGAGTCTTTTGATATTGTGCTATCTGAATTACATTTTTAGTTACAATGTTTTTGGTGTAACAGTGTGGCGCCTAAACACTAATGCCCATATGCATAAATAATAAAATATATTTTAACATTTTTTCATACATAATTTGTTCTAAAATACATTTAAAATACGTTTTATTTATGATGCTTATATGCATAAGCTTTTAACAATTTTCCTTGGAAAGCCAAAGTTATCATAGACTTTTTATAAAATAAACTATGCAGTTGTGTAGTATATTCAGTTATGACATTTAAGAAAAAGCTAAATGGATTCGTAATGTAGGATGGTCACTAACAGAAAAAAAAATTTCAACTTCAAAGCATTGTCATGAGTAATAATATAGTGCTAATTGAGATTTATTTTATTGATTTCTACGTACTATTCACGTTACATGTTTACACTATCTGCAGATTTTCGTTTAATATTCAAAGAAATTCAAAATTTTCAACTTTTTAAGGATATACATTTTTCTCTGCCCCAATACCAAAACACTAACATTAATAGAAATAAGACTTTAAGGCAACCTATTCTGCACTTTCATTATTAAATTGTCATCTGTTTGCTCCATAAAAATATATTTCTAACAACTTTAGGTGGCACCACCATCCGCCAGACACAAAAAACTGTCAGCAATATGAAGAACAAATAAATATTAGTCGTTGTCGCAGTAAGTAGTTGACATTTTGTTAAGTCGTAAAAACTACTGCTGATTTTCAACTGAGTTTAGGGAGAATCTTATAAAATAAAATCTATAAAATGTTAGAAAATTAGGAATGTGCAGACTTCAGCCTGCCTAGGTGGAAGAAATGCTCGTATATGTACGAGTGCATGTTTGTGTGGTTAAGTTATGGGGTTCACATTTTAAATTATTCGTGCAGAACTAATCATGGTTATTTGCTAAAGTATGTACAAAATGTACTAAAATTGCGCAATTAAAATAAACACATGCATAGATGCATAAGTAAGTATTTATTTTAGTTTACCTATAGAATATATACATGCATAAATACACACACACACACGCACACTCATTTTCCAATATGTAAAAATTTCATGTTGTGTCTTGCGTTTGAATTGTATTTGAATTTACAATCATTACAGAGTTTTAAGCAGAGCCTGCAAACAATGAAAACTTTAAGAGATTTCGGTTTGACAATAGAAAATGAATTTAATAACACAGGAGTCGTTCTCTTAAAGTAATTAAAAAACGTCTACACCATAACAAAATTTTAAAATCATATAAAATAGCACACATGAATTATTCGAGATTCAACTAAATATCCATAAATTTTAAAAAGAAAATTCTGGTTAATAATTGAAAATTAAACAAAAAATATAAAATTTATTTCGAGCCATGACTCTTTTAACAATAAAGTTTTCATGCTATCTTCTAGAAATATTTCTTGCTTGAAATTAAAATATGATAATATGCATTATATATGAATAATATCCATAAGGCCATTTTGCTGTGGTTCATATAGCTAATCAATGGTTTTGAATGGGCATTTCGAGATTCTTACATCTTACATAAATTATATGAGAAATATACCGAAATAATAAAGTTAACAGATACCAAAACAAAACAAAAATGTTCTTCCTAATAAAAAATTTTGAAAAGAATAATTCTTAAAACTTAGTTTTAACAAAAATTTCATAAAAATGAAATTTGTGGAAGTGGAATTTTATTTTTAAATTAGTCATTGAATTCACAGAATTATTTCGTACCCAATTATTTATTAATTATTATTTGCACCAGTATTAGTAATATCTTATGTTTGTTATTACTTAATAGTAAAAAATTAATTGTCCGTCTATTAATGTCTATTAATATATGCGTGCCCTATGTTTAAATTAATTAATTTAAATTAATTAGGTGCCTAGCTTGTCAGTCTGGGGGTTGTGGGTTCGATTCCCAACGAAGACCTTGGTTTTTTCCACTACACAAAAAAGAAATTGATGTCGATGGGGCTGCTTAATGATAAAGGCATGGTCACTGGTCGCTGTGGCGTCTTTTACGGCAGTTAATTTCCGACTATCACCACCTGTTTCATCTCTTCTCTATCCCTTTCCTAAAGAATGTAGCACGGTACTTCTATTTAAAAAAAAAACAAAAAATTAAAAATTTCATATCTTTAAGAAAACACTCTTTAATTGTTTATACTTTCTTTCTATTATAGCGATCATAATCCTGCATAGTTCGCATACTTAAAAAAACAAGATCACTTATGCTAACTTATAACGTCGTTTTGTTACCTATTGTTGACGCAGGGGCATTATTATGACTTCTGTCAAAATTTAAAGTGTCTAGCTATAACGGTTGTATATATAAAAAGCTACGTTGAAGAAAGGCTAACTCACAGTGTAGTGATAACAATACTATAAAGATAAAGATCATGAAGAATTCCGAATTTCAACCGTATCGAAAACCATGTACACTAGTCATAGCCTTATGTTTATCTAGCCTTTGCCTATGTTCAACTATATAACTTTTCTTCGTTTCCTTTAATTTTCAAATTTTAAATTTGACGCCTGCAACATAAATTCATTCCTTCACCTCTCTGTTTAAATGTTAACAAAGACATCATTGTATAATATTAAATTTTATGCGTGTAAATTTAAATTGAAATATTGATGATTTTGTTAATGACATATTCTACATTTCTACGAGAGCACGAACACGATGGTGAAATTTTCCTTTGTTTTTTTTTTGTCATTCCTTTTTCCTTGGGTATGTTTTATGACTGCAACAGCCGCTTATATAAAATTGCCATTTGAAATTATAGGAGTCACATGTATCTCAATATCGTATAATTTTGCTTGGCTAAATTAATATACGAGTTGAAGATACGAGTATACAAACAACATCATACACGGTTATAAAACAATCATTTTGAAAGCTGTTAATATAAGTTGTAATATGTTTGTTAAGACTGAGTGTATATTTGATTGAAAAGTGGCCAAGTGTGGGTTGTAAATATTTAAGAGAATATCTTTTGTCATTTGCACAAGTCTATATTTGTTTAATTTAATTGTTATTAAATTAATTCATAAATTTATAATTAATTTTCTTATAGAAAACTATCTAAAATATCTATGGTTGTGATTTTACGTTGGCGCTAAAGAAAATAAAAGACTTGTAGATCATATCGTAAGATTTAATAAATATAATTTTGCAATAAGCTAAAAAATAATTAATTTAAGTTCAAAATACTTGAGACGCATTCAGGGAGTCTTTATTTTGTTATTTTCCCACTCAGGAGAAGGAAGAGACAAGCATTTTTGGCAGAATGTGAATTTGAAATCATCCTTCATCTTTTTGTATTTAAGACTACAAACTCTTGCTAAACTTCAAAATAACCATACTCATATTTCTACAACATACACATTTGAAGGTCTTTGTTAGTTCAAAATTCTCTCAGTGTATTTATTATGAAGATAAAATTTAATTTTTATGTTCCAACCATTTACAAATATTTATTTTTATAATCTAATAATTTACCTTTTTCACATTATTAATGCAATTGAAAGTAACATTGTATTTGATGTAAAGATAACTATTTTTTGGCCATTTCATAAATTTAACGCAATTTAATTGTATGACTGTCTGCTAGTAATTATTTCAAGTAAACATGCAAAGTTTAATAAACTCCAAGGGCTCTAGCAAACAGCTTTGAACGTCAGAACTGTACCACAATTATTATAAAATACAATTAAAAAAGCATCCCTAAAATTATGGAAAATATTTGTGTTATAAAAACTAATGACAATTGAAAATGACACTGACACCGAAGGAATGACATTGGTGTTGGTACTGTTTATGCACTTGGCCCGTTGATGCAACACGCAATGTTGAAAAGCCAATGATGTCACACACATGCGGGCTTATAAGCATTTACGTCTGACAATGAATCCACTTCATGGTTTAACAAAGTTATGAACTTTAAAACAAACAAACACCTTCATCCACCCTCAATTTGACAGAGAGCAAAAACTGTGAAAAGAAAAAAAATAATTATAGAAAATTTACTTTAAGTATATCCCTGTAAAAACTAAAATTTTTAACTTGTGAACATATGTCATCCCTCAAACGGACGACTCCTTACGTTTGTTTTTGTTGTTCATGTTGTTATTGTCGTGTTTGTTGCTTTCAATAACCATAGTTTTAATTCAATAATGTTTTGAGTCTATATTTAGTTAATCATATATAAATAATACCTGTATCTGTATCTTCATCTTCTTATAAACGCGTATCTGTGTATCCACCCCTCATTTGATTGGAAAATCCTCTTTATTTGTTCTATTATTAGTGGGCTTAACAACATATGTGATGGTTTGTGTTTTTCTGCTTTTTAGAACAAAAGACTTTTCCCTAATATTTTATAATTATATCAAAATATTTCTGTAACTTTTATACTTTTAAATCGTTTGTATATTACAAAACTGCCCTCTATTTTTTGTTAAAGTTTTTTTTTTGTGTAATAATTTTTTTTTTAATTTTTAAAACTTTAACTTTCTATTGCGTATTCTTTGCTCCTGTCTATTGCAATTTTCTGCTGTTCTTAACAATTTTGCTTATGAAATAATGTTTTTTGTCTTTTCTGTTAATTCAATTTCAGGATTTCGCTCACATGTATATGTTAGGACGCTTTCCTTTTCTTTCGTTTCATTGTTCCATATGCATTCACATGCAGATGTTTCTTACAATATATTTATGATTTATTAAACTTTGATATAACCTGACATGGAAGCTATGGTTACTAAAGTTTTTTGTGATGGTCTGCTGAAAGAAAAATGGAAATAAATTAAAAACTAAAAAAAAGTTTGCTCAATTAAATAATAGTGTTACTAAAAGTGAAAGATAAAACGTTGTTTGTATTAAAAATATCTGAGTTATTTATGCTAAATATGTGCTAAAATATGTGTTTATACTTTACGCACCATTATCTTTATGAAGGACTAATTAAATTTAATATACTATCATGAGCTATCATGATAAGCTTATATGCTTTTTGAAAAATTTTTTGATTATTTTGAATTTGTTAATCAAAAAATTTTTTCAATTTGTTTGTTCATTATTTTTGTTTTTCCTGATGATGCCAACCAACGATGTGGCGAAATATCGAAAAAATAATAAAAAATAAAGTTTTTTAAAAAATTTTTTTATTAAATAAAGACCTAGTGCTTAAAATTAATTACTAAAAAATATTAAAAAAGGTCAAAAAATTATAATTATTATATAATCATCAAAATCACAAAAATCACAATAAAATATTAATGCAAAATCGAAAAAAAAATCCTGTTCCTAAACAGGCGAATTAAAACGTTCACTAGAACGTTGAGGTGTTTCATTTGATGGGTTTGAAGGGTTTAAACTACTTATTAAAAATTATCTCCAGCTTTTTTCGAGCACAGCATACATAAGGACGTGATGCCTCAAATAAATTTTTCCCTTAAAAATTTTTCCAGAAAAAAACTAATAGACCTTTTCCCATAGATGCGGTCGTATATTTTTAAGAGAAAACTTTAATATATACCAAGTATAAATCAATATATATGATTATATCAGCAAGTATAAAAATTATATCGTATCCAAAGAGATAAAATACAACCAGTTTTTTTTTAAGGCTTTTGGAATTTAAGACAGGGTGTATAGAGATAAAATGTAAGCGTGTCCTTATAGAAATAGAAATTTGATACTCGTATTATTTTATGTATGGAACCTTAAGAGAAAATCATTTTAGAGATCAAGTAAATGCTGCATTACATTCCTCTACCGTCTAATTTTTCTATTATCCTTAAAAATGAACTCAAGAAGCTTTAAATAATTTTAATTTCTATACCTTTTCTGTTTTAAAAAATACGAGAACCTAAGATGAATTCAGATTATTCATTTGTTGCAATACTAAAATATACGAGTAATAATTTTAAAAATTTTAACTTAAATTACATGCAAGGCAACGCGCATGTTTTCTTTATAGCAATTAGCATAACACTTCTAAAGGAGCTACTGCGTTGTAAAGAAATCTGAAAACATACATTCGTTGCTAAACCGGTGATTCGCAGAAAGAGAAGGAAAAAAACGTATTGATTGTGGATGAGCTTTTTCTATCCAAATTAGCGAGCGTAGCTTTGGCTGTGTGGCAAGTAGCGCCGTGTCCCTTTGAAACCAAGTTTTGCCAATATCCTCCTCTTCAATCTTTGTGAACAAAAATTTGTTCAACACCTTGCTCATTTTTGAAGAAAAATGGCCCAAATATGCCTCTGGACCAATAACCGCACCAAACAGTGACTCAGTAGATTATCTGTCCAAACTATGCTATTTTTGTTAAAAGAAGGATTTTTTCAATAAAGCGTATCTTCCAATATTCCTGAATCAACAGAATTAACAAAATGTTTATCAAAAACTTCGGCAACAAAAAGTACCCATATGATTACAAGGGGGTGAAGGTTCATCAAAAATCTAATGCTTATCAAATATAAGCCAAGTTATTTGGGACTCCCTTTACACTTCCCATTAAGTGGTTATGGAACTCAATAAAACCTTAGGGAAATCGAGTTTGTTGTTTATTTAAAATAGAACTCCATCCAATATCGGCCAGTGGACAGAATAAATTAAATAAAAAAAAAAAAAATAAAAAAAAAAAACGGAGGTCTTTCCTGTCACTTTCAATCTGAGAAAGTTCAAATCGAATGTCCACAGACACTACTCCCTCTTTCCCCCTTCCCGTAACCTAATTTCCTAGTTCTGGCCCAGTGCATTGCATACGTAGGGGTCATCCCCTGAGTGCTGGTCCTACTTAAAAAAAAAAAAAAAAACAAATTGATTTCGTGTAACAACTAAATAAATGACTCGTTTTAACATTCGATCATTTTTCAAATATTCATTCATTTATTCCTTCATTTCCTCAACACCCTCTTGACCAAACCCATTTTTTTTGGCTTTTATTTTGCAAAAACATAAATAACAAAAAATGACAACATCATCAACTCTAGACAATTGAACGTGTTCAAATGGCGCGAAAAAAATGAATATTAAATAATACATCCACATTTTGTTAAACAAATAATACAGGAGAAAAAAATTGTCACACTGTTGGAAGTTGGAAATGATATTGTAAATTTACTTCGCTTTCTACAAGTTTCATGTTACAACTAAAGAGTAAATAGTATTAAAAATGTAAACTAAATGAAAAATTTGCATTTCATGTAGACACGCCCAATATGGCTTAACAGAAACAGAAACAGCAGCAACAAGACAGAATTTTTATTTTATTTTTAAAAAACATTTTTTTCTTTTGCAAATGCGTGATTTAAAACATGATGTGCAAAAATGTAAACGAAAAGAAATCCTTTGCACAAAAAATGTGCAGGAAAATATTTTAATAATTTTAATGGTTGGCAGTCACTCTTGTTTTACGTTTTTGCATATAAAAAATTGTTAAATGAAACGTTGACGTTTGAAGATTAAATGTATTTAAACGAGCAGCGATGATTCTTCTAGTATTTATTTTTTATGCAAAGAGTTAATTTGATTGCAAAACAACACTAGAAAACGCTGGCTGGATGGTTGGCTGGTTGGCTGGTTGACTGGTAAGAGTTTTGATTTAATATACAATTTGGGTTTTTCGGTTTTAATTTTTATCTTAACCATTATGCATAAATTCCATTCATTCATTTATTTTGAAAGGTAATCAATCATTTTATCAAAAAATATGTTTAAGATTTGCTTGTTGTTATCGCATATTTGAATTTGACAAGAGTTTTAATGAGCAAAATTTACAGTTGGAAGATGTAAGCACTTTGTTGGCTTATTTTTTAAGGGCGGGTAATTTTGAATAGTAGAAGAGTGTCGAAGGTTTAAAATACAGAGTTGACATTTTTAAGTTATAAATTTTATTTTGTTCTGACTACAAAAGTTTTAAATAAACAATGTTTTATTTTTTTTAAATGTACTTTAATTATCGCTGTAAAAAAGTTTTAATGAATTGAATTCAATTCAAAAATAACAAGTTTTTCTCCATTCAAGAGCATTAAAAGAGTTTTAGCATAAAGCGAGTATTTGATATTCAGAATAATGTGGAAATGTGGAAATGTGGAAACAAAATACTCGTAAAGGCGGTAAAATGGTACTTTTTTATGTTGTCACATAAAAAAAAAAGCTGCATCTTGACCGACTCTCTGCCAGCTGAATTGAAGTCAGTCGTTCAGTGTTTAAAAACCATAAGTTATTATCTGTTTTTGTTCTCCCTTTTTATTATTAAATACTTTATGATTTCATAAAAATTTTAGTCTTTTAATTTTAATTTTACTTTTATCATTTTCTTCTCGAAACAACAATGTAGAGCCATAAATTTTTTTGATTGATTTTAATGGAGAAATGGTTCAATGAGCTTTTTAAGCGTATGATGGCTTGTGCGTTCACGTGACTCTTAAATTTAACTTTCCCTAATAAAATAAAAAGAATATTACCGAAAAACACTAATAGAAAAAAACAACTTTGTGATTTGTTTGAAGTACTTTTTTCTTGAAGTAGTTTATTTTTTTTTCCTGATTTGTTTAAATTAAGCAATTTTCATTAAATGAGTACTTTTAGAGTTTAGCTCCTTTTATACTTGTTATTATTTTTTTTGTTGTTGTTTATTTTTATATACTGAATTTTATTACCAAATCGTTATAAAATCAATTGATTGTATTTTATATTTAGTTTAGGAAAATCATTTAAGTAAAAATAAAAGCAAATAAAATCGTTTCCAATTAACTATAATGACATCTGATGATCTTTCGCAGTTTCTAGACATGATATGATATCAAATTTATTTATAAGGGTTTATTTATTCGAATTTTAGAGCTTATTTTGTTACTGTTGTTATTATTTATAATGAAATTTCTTGTAATAAAATTTATGTGAAAAATTTATTATAAAAATGAGTTGACTGATTTTATTAATTGAATATTTTTTACTTAGGGTTGCCAGATTAATTATTTTTGGAAATTTATTATATTTAAAAAAAAAAAATTTGACAAAATTTTAAAGATCATTAAAATTTCTAGCAAATCAAGCAAAATCAAGGCCATCTGGCAACTTAATTTGAATTTACTGGCAAGACAAATATTTGTTGTCCTCTAACTAAAATATACAATAAAGAATATTGATACGGAGCAACTTTTATATACAATTATAAGGTCTAAAATTCTGATATTCATTGACTATTGTTGAAATAAATTACTTTACTTTAAAAATGCTATTAAGTCTTTGTGCTTCAATTAAAGACCGGCTTTAGTAATTTTCTCTCATATTTGGTAAAAATTCAAGTTTTTGCAAATAACTATTGCTAAAATATCTTTTAATTTGAATTCTCATGTTGATTATTTTATAAAAGAAAACTCCCTCAAACTAAAAGATATAATAGTTTCTGTATATTTCTCTATATATAATGGCATCTTGAGCAATAAAACTTGGACAAAGGTATTTGAAATTGTTATGGCAAATAATTTTATATCTTCTTTAGTTTAGTTTTGTTTCATTTCATTTTATTATTGTCTTGGGAAATAAAGTGAAAAGAATAAAGAAAGATATTTTAAAAGAAATAAAATTGTATCTTGTGTCTTTAAACAGAATAAATTGCATATAATTGCTATTGTTTTTAAATTCTACATATTTTTCTTTTGTTTTGTCCAACTCGGACCATAAAAATGTGATGCCAGTCTGCTAGATGGCAAAATAGTCTATGTGAGAAAATACAAAACGAAGATGAGGTGTCTTAAATGTAACAGAAAAGATTTATGGTCAAATGTTTTATTTGCAAAAAAAAGAAAAAAAAAAAAGAAAAGCAGTTCTCTAAGAAAAAGCTTAACCAGTGAATATATGTCCTTTTGTATTCATTTCATTTTAAGTTTTCCATTTATATTGCATTGATAAAAAATTCCTTGTGTTGTGGTTAAACCAACAAAATTTATACATTTCAACAAGGATTTAGTTGTGGCATTAAAAGACATACAATTATGCAATTGCTTTTCGTATGCGAGAAGAAATTCTTTGTATTTTTTTCTTTTTTGCGATTAATATGGCATAATTAGATTTCTTTTGTAAACAAACTGCAATGGCAAGGGGTCAAACTTGTAAATAAATCTCCTGCTTTCTTTTTCCTATGTCCAGGCAACGAAACAATTTTCTTGCACCATAATTCATGGAGTCTGTTCATAATGCCAGCAAAAAAAATTTACAATTCATATAAGTTTGTTTATAAATAGGGATCTATGCAAGTGAAAGAATTTGTTTTATTGTTGCTTAATATCTACAAAAGTCTTTTGTTTTCATTTTTGTGTTTGTATGTTGTGTTGTATTGAATTGTTCCCTTGAGACTTAAACTAAGACGTTGTGCATTTTGGTAGCTATTGATTACTACTCATGAGTACAAATATTTATGGCATTTTTGGCTTAAAAAGTCCCTGACAATTCTGACAGCAGATTTTTCGTTTTGATTTATTAGCATTTTGTGTAAATTGCAATGGTCAAGGGAATCTCTTGGTTTATTTTCTATATAGATTTTTAATTTCTATTACTTAATTAACTCATTTCGTTTAGATAAACGAGAACAGCAAATGCAGCTACTAAAGTTTTAGCTAAAGTGTCCTTGTCAATTTGCTTTTTTGTTCCCAATAATAAATCTGCTTGTGAGACTCTCCCTCTTTTTATCAAAAGCTTTTCAATTTCAATTCTCAACTTGTAAATAAAATTAAAATGTTTTAAACTTTTTTCTCTTCTTTTCCAATTTCAACCAGTTTCTGGATAACACGCCCTTGGCATTTAGTTTACATACAAACAACAACTACAACAGCAGATTGCTGGAAACATGATAACTGCATGATACTCTCGTGTCTAGTACTTAAAGTCCAAGTGCAAGGATAAACAAACAGCCACCCATAACAACTACTTTGTTTTCAAGGACAATCAGTAAAGAGGGTACTTTTTTTGTATTTGAAACTTATTTACCAAGCGGAAGTAATTCAAGCAAAGATTGCATTTATTAAATAGCAAAAGAAACTAGAAGAAGAAAAAAGTTATATCTGTAGCTAATGCATTTTTTATGTGTAACTTATGCGTTAAGGGAAAATGCTACAAAAAAATCAATTCAAATAAATAAAAAAGATTATGAAGACTTATTTGCACAAACGGAAAGATTCAACTGTAGAGAGTGTAAAAGTTTTCAAAGTCAAGGTAATGCCAACACATGTACTCAATTTGGATATAAACGTCTGCTAGTTATAACCCAGTATACATTTTAATTTATTTACATCTTTTTTTTTCTTTACCCTATTTAGGTATCTATCTTTGCAAAATATTCTAAGCTGTTACTTGGCTGCAGAGGCAATTATAATTAGAACAATTAATCCTTAAAAAAACTTTCGTTGTAAAATATACGAAAATTCCCTAATTAAACTATATACTATAAGTACAAGAATGTTCGCTGGGTAACGTCAAGGTTAAATATTTTTACCCAATTTTTCCTTTTGCGTGAAAAGGGGAAAACTATACACGAGTACAAACTAGACAAAAATAAATTGATTTGAATACTATCACTACAGGCACTTTCTTCCATGTTTCTAATCTAAAAAGTAAAAATATGATTTTAACCAAGGTCAAGAGGAAAAGGTAGTTTTTTGCATTTAAAGCTTTTTCCCTTCAACCTTGTCAAAAAAAAAAATAATAATAATGGATCATGGCTAAAGAATATTTATATCACACTATTTAATAAATTGTTTCCTTGTTTTCTGTTCCTTTGTTTTGCAAGAATTGCATAAAATTTTATGTGCTTTTCGCGTTTCTGTAATGTTTTTATAATTGGCTGATACCAAAGGAAACGACATTACTCTTTTCACTAGCTTTTTTGTGATTTTGGCAGTGAAATATTTTGTCTGCCAATACAAAATAAATAAATTTTTGAATTGTTACAAGTGTCGACTATTTCGTTTGTTTTTTTATTAAAAATTTATTTTTATTTATTGCTGTTAAAATACAATTTTATGACAAAAGTTAGCGTGCAGACGGTAAATTTATATTGAATTAATATGAAAAGGAAAAAGTCTAGAAATACAGCTAAATAAATATGTAGTGACAAATTTTGTTAAACTTTATTAACCTTTTGTTAGAAAATTAATGACATATTAAGTTGCTTTGCGGGAAGTGTTATGAAAGTATTGTAAGAGCTTAACATACTTTTTCAAAAGACCACGAAGGTACAAAACCTAATAAATGAATAAAGGAATGTGAGAAAAATTAGAAATTTTGTGACTGCATAAAGTGAAAAAATTCAGCAAAAATATGCTCAATTGTGCTATACTCAGAAAACTGAATAAACAAATTTAAACATAATTGTTATTTTATTTTTGAAAATGGTTTCAGTGATTGTTTTATTTAATTGAAATTATAATTGTACTAAAATTATTATTGTATCTGAAAATAAAATTAATTAAATGATTCGACTAAGTGAAGAGTAATTTATTTTCCGTTCAACTAATTAATAAATTAATTCAATTAATGTTTAATTAAGCTAACCAATGACTTAACTATTAAATTTAGTATGTTTTAAAGCAGCTGCCAACAGTGTTTTTAATTTAAAAATTGTTTTGTTTCAGTCTAAATGAAGTATAAATATTGACTTCAGACTTTATATTTTACAAAATTATGATGAAAATATTCTCAAGATTCTTTTGTTCAGATGGTGTCTGAACACTTTATTCAAGTAAATGCATCTGTCATAATTCCGCAATGACGCAAATGCCATGCTCCTTATACAAAAAGCACATTCTGAAGCATGTAAAATGTTGTCGGAAATGAAAGAGTTTGTTTGTTTCGATCGATAGAAGGGCTTGAATTTTTATGCAATTTTTCTAATTGATTTTGCAGGGTCAAAATTGTGAAGTATAAATTTTACTTATGTTATAACTTTTGCAGTCAATAAAACTGCCTCCACTTAAATTACGAATTAAAAAAAATAAGATTTAAGAAGATTTCGCCAGAAGTACCAAAAATATAAATTTCTTTTTATATGACAGTATAGTTAAAAATTCGTTTAATAGCAAATTTACTTAAAAATTATACTTTTATTTTTATTCGACCTTTTTTTAAATTTTATTAAATATGAAATAATCTTTTAACGGTCTTTTTAAATAATTAAAAATTATATTTAAAATAAATTTGAAGGTGTTAATAATTTTCATTTCAATTTAGATGTTTCTTTTTATAATTTTATTTATCACTTTTATTTTTATTCGACCTTTTTTAACTTAATTAAATATGCACTAATCTTTTAAACGGTCTTTTAAATATTTTAACGACTTTATTTTTTCCGATATTTCGCTTTCCTGTGGAAAAACAAAATAATTTCCTGAAGAAGCTTTCCACAGGAAAGCGAAATATTGGAAGAAATAAAATCGTTAAAATATTTAAAAGACCGTTTAAAAGATTAGTGCATATTTAATTAATTTTATTTATCTTTAATGAATTATTATAATTTTTTCAACTCAAAGTTTATTTTACCCTAAAAAAGATGCCCACTAAATTACCACTGCTAAAATAATACTTTAAGATTACAAAAACATCTAAAAATCATGTCAAAGTCCAGATAATACTGCACAAAATTTAAATTTTAATAAATACTTCTCTTATTTAAAAAAAAGTTTGTTTTTTATAAAAATGCGTTTGTGTTCAATCACTATTTATTTTATGTTTTATTTTCTCAATAGTTTTGCTACGTAAAATTTCAATAAAGACATTTTTCTTAAGAAGCTTTTCTTGCAGAATTACTCATGCATTATAACAAAATGTTAATTTCAAAAATGAAAAAACAAAAACATCTGATAAAAATATTAAACAAATTTCTTTTAGAATAAAATGGGAAAACTGCAAATAGTTGTGGCTTAAGTTGTTAAAGAAATTGAAAATTAAAATAAAAAAACATAAAAATACATGAACAGGAAGCACTCAGTGGTAAGAAATATTTTATAAAAAATTAATACATTTTAAGATAGTTTTTATTTTATTTAATAAAGCCATTAATTACTTAAGGTATTTTAAGCAACTTATAATATAACAGGAAGTATTTCATATTATATTTAATATTCTGGTTATAAGGCCTCCTCTTAAGATATATAAGGTCTATGTTTTTCTACAAAATGTTCACTTCGGCATTTTTTTTTATTTAATTTGAATTTTAAAATGGACTCTTGTTAAAAATTTAAATTGAATTATCAAAAGTTTTTAAATAGAAACGAGCAACTGAATTTTAGTTATAATTAAAAAAAAAAACTAATTAAAGAAATGTACTAGAAAATAAAGAAATCACACATGCATCCTCAAAAACTCTAAATTTGCTAACAAAACGAGTTTATATGGCCTTTGTATCTCCGTTTCTCTTCAAAGTCTATGACAATTTAATTCATCAATAATGATTCTTTCCAAAAAGGCCATCTAAATGAACTCATAAATAGTGTTAAAATAAAACTTTCTTTACATATGTTCGAACTAAAAAATAAGAAACAACGTAGATATGAATAAAGAAGTGTGCCGCATTCGACCGTACCGTATATGATACATCCTTCAGCACAGTTTTTAGTTCCAGTTGTGTAATTATTAAATTTGATTTAGTTTTTGTAAAAAATTATTCTTCTAATTAAAAAAAAACAGCAAAGTCCATTTTGGAGTAGTCCGGCCAAAGTAAGCATTTTCTATTCGGTATTTTTTGAGTCAACCTGTTAGTATTTGGGAATATGCGATTATTTATAGAAATTCGAAATAATTTAGAGCTTTTGAGTTTTATTTTCTTTTAATTTTTGGTATTTACTGAAACTGAAAATTTTTGATTTTTTAGAGAATTAAACATTGTTGCGTAATTTTAGAATTATAGTAAATATTATATTGATAAAGTTGAACAGATATTGTATGGTTAGGTATAAAAATATATAAAATCTAATTCAAATGTTAACGCTTTTATCGCTGTAAATATAAGAAGTTTCGATACAAAAAACAAAAACGCCAAATTTGAGAACATCAGACGTTTTACACTCACCAACAAGACTAAGATTTTGCTTCAACATTATTTATATCGGTTACACTATTAAGAAGCAATATTGCGTTATTAGCTTAAATTTAAATTTAATTAAAAAATTAAATTTATATTTTGTTCTACTTTCGTAAATTTTCTTAATGTACGATTATCGAAAGATCAATTGAAACTGCTATAATTTTGTTGAGTTTATTGCCCAATTTTATCAACCAAGACAACAAAACAGTCTTACAACATTTTATAGACTTCTAATGCCGTCAGCGAAATAAAAGTAGCAAAGATAAAAATTAAAAAGACGCCATTGAATGGCGGTAATAATGGCGTCTAAAATAGATGTTAAATTAACTTAAACATTTATTACAGCAACATAAACGCACACGTCAGTTGCCTTTACAACAACCTTCGCCATAAAACTGGACCTTTAAGTTGTATTGTTTAAGCAGGATTGAAGGTGGAGGGGGATGCGCCAGTGATTTTTACAACATTTTCCTTAAATGATAATAGATTGCGCAACACTGATATGTATTCGTATGTTGGGTGTTATGTTGTATTGACATACTGTCAGTTAACATTATTACAGGTCTTACAATTTTATTACTGAAATTCTTTTTATTGCCTGCCTTTTTTTGGCTGGGTATATGCAACTTTCTTACTTCCAGGTTTTTCCTTACCTTTCAGTTCATTACAATTTTACCATTTTTATTTATTTTACTTAAAGTTCTGGTTCTGGTTTTGCTTTTGTTTTTATGTGGCATCTTAACGTTTTTGTTGTGTCATAAATTCAATTTCTGCATATGAAGGGCTCATTTCAAATTGTGTCGCTTGTAGAGCAGTCCCTGTGGGAATTGAGTGTTATAATTAAAAACTTTCAAACTGACTTGGAAAGATATCAGCCGATTTAGATAAAAGTTCATCACTTTCTCAGCCCTTGAAGGATATGGAAGTAATAGTTTTCGTCTCAGAGAAACTTAAGAAAAATGTAGTGTTTTCTGCAAGTTTCCTATTGGGATTGATACAAACTGATTAATTTAATGGCATTTGCTCTCCTCATCAGCACTACCTACACGTAATGGTCTGCCATCAAATAGAAAACAGAGAATAAAAATGTATGTTTGCAAGGCAAAGAACATAAATGTTGAAAATCCTGTATGTGAAATTGTAAAGACTGTTTAATTGTATCGTTTTTGTTTTTACTTTCATTAACTGTGCGAGCTACAATAACATGCATTTAATTGTACTTAGCTTTGAGCTAAAATTTTATAGTCCTCATTGTTCTACTCATACTATTTCTACTGATGGTCATTCGTTTGACAGACAACGACAACACTTAATCCATCTCCAAATCATACAGATTTTTACATCTCCCTTCCAAAGCTTTTGGTTTTTACTATTGTGGCTTTTATCTTTTCATTTTCATTGCCATTTCTGTTTACATTTTTTATTGTTTAACTTACGGCTTAAATTCGTACGTAACTCAGAGAAACATAAAGTAAAGATTTTTAGAGATTTCTTTAGAGGCTTTTTGCAATAAGCGGTCGATAAAGAATTAAATGTCTCGTATATTTCTAACTTAGAGAAGAGCAGCAAAGGCCAAACATTAAGCGATAGATCCTTAAATAACGGATTGTCAATCATTAGTGGCAAAAGTAATAAAAATTAAAGCAAAAGCTTAAGGATGTTGTACGTTGTTGTTATTTATTATTAAAAAAGCGATTTATAAAAATATCTCAAGAGCTTAAAGAACATCACCTTCTGCGTCTTTGTAGTCCTTGAATATCAGCAACACTAAAGAGAACACCAACCACATAATACAAAATATTTACGATAAATAAAAATTTCAGTTTACGTGATTCCTGAAGATTTAATTTCGTGATACGACCATGATACGTCGAGCAAAAGACTAAAATTGTGAAGATTTAATCACTTGAAGCAAATCAACAAAAATATGAGGAAAACCACAAGTATGTGCGTGTGTGTATGTTTGGACGTTATTTGTTAATTTTTCTTTATTTTGTAAATATAATAGCAGACATCATATCCGGTGAACTTTTATTCAGAACTCTGCACAAATTTCATTTTCGTTCGTTTTCTTCATTAACAAAAATTCAATGTCAAAAAGTTGTACAAAGTTTTTAAATTATTCAAGATCAGGGTTTGTATTGAACGCTTTTGAAAGGGCGACAACGAAAAAAACATTCTAAACGTAAGTTTTTGCAAAAAGTTTTTTATAAAAAATAAAATTTAGTTTTCATTTTGATGGAATATTTTAACAAAAAATTACAAATAATATTTAAACACAGTGTTTTTTTTTTTTTTTTTTTTGTTAAGAGAAGTAGCACTTCACGCAACAATGCCTATTTAGTCAAGTACCGTGCTACATTCTTTAGGAAAGGGATAAAGAAGAGATGAAACAGGTGGTGAAAAGGGGATAGTCGGAACTTTACTGTCGTATAAGACAACGTAGCGACCAGTGACTATGCCTTCATTACTGAGCAGCCCCACAGATAGTCAATTTTTATTTTTGTAGTGATAAAAAACCAAGATGTTCATTGGGAATCGAACCCACAACCCCCTGACTGACAAGTTTTCTACTTTAAATGTTAACAAACAAAGGGATAGATAATTAAGAGTGATAGTTTTAAAAATTAGGCGTCAAAAGTTTTGAATTTTCAGCGATTGCCAAAAATTAAAAAATCACTGCATTAAAATTTATTCTCTCTAGCTTTATCTTTTTTATATATTCAATTTTTAATTCAATAGAATTTTTAGAATGAACTTCACATCTTAAAACATGTTTTTAATAATATTTAAGTAAAAAATTTATCTTGCAAAAATAAACTTTATGAAAAAAATATTTAGAAATCTTAAAAGATAATTTTAAATTTTAAATGGAAGAGTTTTTCTAAATAATAAAAAGATGTTTAAAAAATATTTTCTTTTTATCTTTTCTATTTGAAATAACAAATTTTAAATAATTTTTCCTTTATTAAGGAAAACAGTCTATTCTCTTAATTATTTTATTCACACAAATTCCTTACCCATAACTTGATTTTCTAGTTCTGGCACAGTGCACTGAATGTATAGGGGTCATCCCCTGAGTGCTGGTCCGAAGAAAAAAATTCATTTATTATAATCGATAGGAAAATAAAGATTCTTTTAAGATTTAAGATTTTTGAAAGTCTCAAATCAACTTAAAATTTTCGACCTCCAAACCCTGCCGTGCATCGCTTAAAAAAGAATTACTTTATGATTATAATTTTAAAAAATTGCTTTTTGCTAAACATTGAGAACAAGCATACAATAAAGCAACAAGATACTTGTTGTATTCAATAATTTTAAGAGCGAACAAAAAAATCACAAGTACTATTAACTTGATGCTCTTTCAAATGCGGGTTTCGAATAAAAAAAGTCTAAAATAAGAAACAAGTAAATAAATAAAATGAAACTTTGCATAATTCAAAAATATTGTAGCAGCAAATGCAAAATAAAACATCGAATATAAGCAAACTAAAGGGGAGTTAGACAACAAAAGAAAAAAAAAATCAGAAAATGTTCTTTACAACGAAAGAAAAAAAAATAATGTGATATAAAAGGACATCGATATCTTAAGGATGGCAAAGATGCCACAAATAATGATGATTTCTTGTTCTTGTTGTTGTTATTGTTGGAATTTTGTATACTCTTAGACAGTTAAGGATATTGATGTTAACACTAGATTTACAATCTTTTACACACTCAAACATTTAAGAAAAGAAAAATCCTCAAATAATCTGCCTCTTCAAAATTTAAATAGAGAATTGGAAAGAGGCAAAGAAAAGAACAGATCCTGCTGCAGTGAAAATTATTTCAAATCATTATTGTTCACTTGAATAAGTTTTTATACTTTTAACATGAACCGTCTAATGTTGGCGGCATTCAAATTTATAAATTTAATACATTGTTGGTTTCGAATGTTTATCAGAATTTTTTTGTTTGTTGTTATTAAGGTGGGGTGGTGGTTTTCAATTCACGGGGTTTATAATGGACTATGAAGAGTCCCGGTTTTTTTCACATTTTAATTTATGTCTGCAATTATTGCAACCAGATATAATTTCCGTGATAACATTTCTTTACAACGAAATAGAAAAAAAAAACCAAAATGAAAAAAGATTCTTTTAAGATGTTTGAAATAAAGAAGAAGAAAAGAAATAATTGTATGTTTACAAAAAATTTACATAATTCATTTCGTAGAAGTGAAGAAGAAGTCAAGAAAATAAAAATATTAATGAAAATGAATTTGTAACTGTCAAGTGTTATCAATAGTAAGCAATTGTTCAATGTTTTAATAGCTGGCAGAGAAACTGAATTCTGGAATAATCTTTAAAGGTGTACAGTTTTAGCAACTCTAAAAACAACTCTTTAATTAAAAATTGTGTAGCTCCAAGCCTCCTCGAAATTTAATTTAAATAAATTTTAATGTGCATTTTACAAAATGTTAAAATGAGTCTAAAAATAAAATACATTATTATGCAGTGCTCTACTTAAAGTTGTAGTCATAAGTTAGCAAATAACATGACATAATTAAAACTTAAAAGCTTTACTATTAAGTACACTCACAGTTTGCTAGGGGAAAAAATGTAATGTAGGATTTCAAATGAAAAATGAAGCAGAAGCTGGTTATAAGAAAATTTTGTAGCTCAACATAAAATTAAAAAAGTTTCTTTCAACAAATAATATTTTGTTGGCACCCAAACTGTGAAATCCCCATATTTTCATTTAAATTATTTTAAAACGTAAACGAACACTTTGCATCAGAAATGAAAATGTATGATTTCTAAGAACTACTTTTGAAGAAAATTTGAAGTTAAAGGCAGGTCGGCTATATTGCTTTCAATATAAATCGAATCAAAGCTTCAAACTCCCTGCTATTCAGTTATTAAGCCTAGCTAAGTACCGCCTGTTTTAAAACTTGTATATGTGTTTTCTTCTAAAACTAAACTAAAATTTCGCTTTTAAACCGAATAAGAACTCACAGCAAACTATAATAAAATAAATTGCAAGAAAATGCATATTTGCTGTACAAGTACGTGCTTTTATGTTAAAGTAATTGCCTTTGGTTCTAGTTTTTATAACTCTAAATAGTGTTTAATGATTCCACGTTGGTTGTCTTTTTCATTTAAGGCCGGTCTTAATTTATTTTTACATTCTGTCATACACCCCGCTATCGAGTGCAAAGCATAATAAATACCTTAACAGATAATAGAGAGGTCATCTCTATCACACAGAAAGATATTTACTACCCATTAGAGGAAATTTATGCTATCCCTGAAAATAGAAACGCATTCAGAAAGAGCACGCTCTGTTATTTCTATTTTATCTGTAGGAAAACGACTGACTCATAGGCAAAAGATGGCAAAAGTGTTCCGGAACTAAGCCTTAAATTCTTAGTTTTAAAAACAAATTTAAAATTTTGTATAAAAAGACTATCGACCAGACAGAGGCTACGCAGTTTCCAACGGAAAAAAAAAACTCATTCCGCTGTTGAGATAGTCAAGCCTCTTTTATTACGATTGTGAGCAAGCTAGTATGAGTTTTTCATTTTTTTTTTTTTTTTTTTAAAGAGAAGTAGCACTTCAGGCAGCAATGCCTATTTAGTCAAGTACCGTGCTACATTCTTTAGGAAAGGGATAGAGAATAGATGAAACAGGTGGTGAAAGTAGAAGTCGGAAATTAACTGTCGTATATAAGACAGCACAGCGACCAGTGACTATGCCTTTATCGCTGAGCAGCCCCACCGACAATCAATTTTTATTTTTGTAATGAAAAAAACCAAGGTCTTCGTTGGGAATCGAACCCACAACCCCCATATTTACAAGCAAGTACACTACCTACTAGCCTACAGGGGCAGCTAAAGTAAAACTGGGGAAAAATTATCATTAGTTTCATGGAAACAGAGATGCATTATAAATATGACACTTTTATATCTCATCGCACATAATTGCCTTTCAGAGATTTCCAGCATTGTTCTCTGGACGAACTCACTGGCGATACAATATCACTAAGTGAAGTATAGTGGTTTGTTGACTAAAGTTGCTTTGAGGTGTTTAATACTAAGTGTTTTATTCCTCAATCTTGTAAATTTTAAACTCGAGTACAGAGAAAAATGATCGACACCATTGCATTAAATTGTTTTTTCTTTAAATATTTTCAGTAACCAAGCGCAATGAATTAACTCCTCTAAGACTCTGCAACAATAAGTGCATATTTTCATATTATTTACCACAGTTATGCTGGTTAAACAAATACCCAACATAACCATACCCAAACTCAAAAACTGAGAGGGAGACCTTTCAATACTAGCAACAGCCAAGTGATGACTCATAACTTGTTGGCTTCGTTGACATAGAGCATGGTGCATTCCTGGTAAATTTTATACATACAACATACTTGTGGATATATACTCATATTTGTTCATTGGTTTGTTTAACAAACGTTGGATGAACATTGCACGTACTCTGTTTTGTATTCTTTTCATAATGAATGTATAGAAATGCAATTTGTTTTTAGGGTTTCACAGTAGGGGAAGAAAATAACTATTGTTTGCATTTTGTACAAAAAATAAGAAAAAAAATTTAAAAAAAAAATATTTTATTTATCTTTTGATATGGCAGAGATTTATAGAGAAATGCAAACAAAGCATGACTAAGAACGACACTATTCAAATAGAAGTTTTTCTTGTTCATTTTTAATGTTAGAAAAAGTATATTTTATACTAAACTTATTGATTTAATTAAATATTGATTTTTGTTCTTCTTTCAGACTTTTATTTCCAATTCCCACACCTTAAGATAATCACTTGGAGTATGTAAATATGTAACAACAACAACAACAATACCAACAACAATAATAATAATAATAATCATAAGGTTAACAATAACATGTCCCTAAGGATCTATTTAAATAAGAATTCCATTAAAATTATTTTCATAATATTACAAATGTTATTTGTTTTAAGCGATAAAAGAATTTCTGTTGTTTCTTTTTGTGTTTTTTTTTTTGTAAACTTCACAATAAACGTATTAAACAAATAAGGACTAGAGTTATAAAAACAACAAAAGTGCGAATACGAGTACGAGTAACGAGTATAATAATAATTGGCATTTGTCCAGACCATTTTAAACAAAATACAAACGTATGAAAAGATTTGTGTTTTAAATAAATTTTATGATTTTATGACTTTACAACTTTTTTGCTTGTTTTGTTTTTGGGTTTTTTAATTTTTAAATATTTTTTTACTTTGTATGGAATGCAAACAAGTCTCTTTGGGCTACTTAAGCTATAAACAAACACGTAACTTTTGAACTAGAAACAATATAAATGTTTAAATAACATAAACATTTAAGAGCAGCGGTGTACAAAAATTTGCCTCAATATCGTTTCAATTTGTCCTCTTCACCACTACAAAATTCGAAAGCATCGGAATGAAAATATACGTCCGACCTTGGGGAATTGAAGCACATGTATTAGAACTAGAATACACGCGTGAATTTGCTAATAAACAGAGAAGCTTTATACTTTAGCGATTGAAAATAAGCCACCAGATTTTCACTTGTATCCAAAACCAGCTGAACCTTTAGTGGGGAGTTGTTTTCAGTCTAATAAAGTATTAAAGGTATAGAGTGGAAGGTTTATGTATTTATCATATACTAAGATAACATCGCGTTTATCATTGAACATACGATCTTTTGACAAGAACACGCACTAGGCGCACTAGGGCACTTCAGTGGAATAACGCAGTGACTAAAATTTTAACGCAACCAAAATTAATTGACATACTTTCGGCCTTCTATGAACAGCTTGTGCTACGTGTATACATTTTTTTGTTGATAAGTATTGTAACGACACGCTTTACCTGGCTGCTGGGGTATACTCAGCGGCGTCCAGGGTCGTGTTGTGTCGTGGGGACAAAATAAAAAAAACCCGCGGTTGCTCAGGTTTACTTAGTTTTTATTTTGCCAATACTTCTCGTCTTGATAGCAGGTCGTTGTCGGCTTCGTCTACTTTACACTGGTGTGGGTGTATGAGTGCGGCAGTGTCCGTAGTCTGGGTCCGACATATACCGGTCAGTGGCGTTTCGTTTGGAGCACAGTTCGGTGAATTGGCCGTGTGACCAAGGGAAATAACCAAAAACACTGTAGGCTGGGTCAAAACCTCCGCTCAACTGTCTAATGCTCTGGTCACCCACTATGGTGACGGTAGACACAAACTCTGCTGGGTCAAAACCTCGGCTTCGTTTGTGACCGAGCCACAGATTAATATGCCGTGTGTCCAAGGGAAATAACCACAACACTGTCGATTGAGCTGGGTCAAAACCTCCGCTCAACTGTCCAATGCTCTGGTCACCCACTATGGGGACGGTAGACACAAACTCCGCTGGGTCAAAACCTCGGCTTCGTTTGTGACCGAGCCACAGTTCAGTTTAGTATGACGTGTGTCCAATGGAAATAACCAAAACACTGTAGGCTGGGCTGGGTCAAAACCTCCGCTCAACTGTCCAATGCTCTGGTCACCCACTATGGTGTTGGTAGACACAAACTCCACTGGGTCAAAACCTCGGCTTCGTTTGTGACCGAACCACAGTTCGTATTTCAGGGTATAAACTCGGCTGGGTCAAAACCTCTGCTTTGTTTATAACCTGACTGTCTTACCTAACAGTCTAAAATATGATAAAATATTACCTGTTGTCCCGCCGTTGGCTGCACACCAATTGAGTTTTTATTTATGGTGTTTGCCCTTTTATACTTATGCTGCCAATACACCGCTATACACAAACACACATACACCATAATGGCAGTCTATGTATACCATAGCCGATGGCTGTATTTACCACCAATCATCAGATGCTGTTTAAAACAGCTGTTGGCTGTATTCACCACCAACCATACTTCCAGATGGCGTTGCCAAACGAGCTGCCGTTAAATACAAAATTATAAATTAAAATTACTTAAACTAAATATAATTCATTAACTTAATATTAACTTAATTAAAAAAATAAAGACATTATTTTCCTAAAATTAGGAAGATTGATAAATTCATATAACAAAATACGAATTCAGATAAAATAGATGAAATATCATTTATGATTGCACAAATCACTAAAAAAATATATATGCTCATAAATAAAAATACACAATATAACACACTAGGAATTCAGATACAATGGAGGATATATTATTTAAATAAACGTTGGAAATTCAATACAGCAATAATATATAGGTTTGTCGTGCCAAAAATGACCCTGGGACTTTTGGCGTCACAGTATAACATGCCAAATGCCATTATGGGATATACTAAACATTCAAATTTATCAAACGGAATAAAACTACACCATATATCAAGAGGTATAAGGAAAAAATCGAATATATATTTGTGTGCGTGCTAGGTATACAATAAGAACTAATGTAAATAGTACGCGTTGGTTCGGCAGATACTTCTTTTAGGGGACAACGATGTTTTATTTCAATATGTTTAAGGCAAAAGAAAAAAAGATGTACTTAAGGGAGATATGCAGCAATTTTTTAGTTCAAAAGTCATTGAGCATACACTCAATGGCACCTTTGATGCCTTAATATTGTTATCGCTACCCCAAACCACATTAATTTACACAAGTTAAAGTTGCCAATTTGAGTCTCCAATTCTCTATTTATAATATTGTTTATGTAGTAAACCTCTCGACGCCACCATAATGCTATATTTTAATGCACAACTGTTTGGCAAACTTTGTATGTGAGACTGTTTGCAGAGTAATAATAAGTGTCACGACATTAATTTATGATAATAATCATAAGTAGCAAGTGTTTCTGCTACTTTTTTTTTTTTTTGCAGCAACAAAGTTATAAGTTGTATGTGTAGAGCAGTTAATCAAATAAATATGTTGTCTCAAAAACACACTCACACAAACACCTAATAATAAGCACATACACAAACAAAACTCATATTGTTTTCCATACAAAAGGACGACTGCCAGAGATAACAGCAACTACAACTATGTAACACTTGTTTTAAAACTATTGCAAAATAAATATCGATGGTATTTTGAAACTAAATAATGATTCTCAGTCCTCGTAAACTGTGTTACACGTCATACAATTTTTAATGATTTACTATGGCGCCTTCTTTGCTACTTTCGTTTAAATAAACTCTCAAACAACAAATTTTAATAGTTTTTCTTTGAGTTTGAGTTATGATTGCCGTGGAGGGGTGGAGAGGAGCGATTGTTGGGTTAATAATGGCGAAATCTGTTTAATGTTTTACTGTATGGAAGGTTTCTAGGATATTTATTTATCACAACGAAATGAGAATGAAAATGAAAGAAAAACAAAAACAAAAACAAAAATTAAACGCAACAACCTCAAAAACCACCAAGTCATAAAATTACTTACGCGCATTATAAAATTTGTGTGCAAAAAGCAAATTGAAGCGTAAAAATTTATTACGCTTATGATTAATCTATATGTTTTATTTATGGAACAGTTTGTTTTAGGAAGAAAGGATAAATGAGAGGGTGATTTAAGGAGAAAGCAACAAAATAGCTGCCGGCTTGTAGAACTTTAAATATCTTTAAATATTTTTCTTATTTAAAGTAGAATTTTTTTTTTATTATCACATTTATTAATTCATATTGCCGTTGTTTCACTGTTTCCTTACTTTTAATGGAAGTATAATTTCAAAAAGCTTTATTGAAAGAAATCATAAAGATATAAGCCCTTACAAAACAAAATTCAAGATATTGTTCTATTAAAGACATTAATTTAAAATAATTTCCTTTACAATGTTTCATGGTTCAAAATCTATAAGATTTATTGACCTTAAAGTTTTAAAGGTTAAATGGTTTGAAATTACAGTGAAACATGTTTGCCAAGAAATATATTTTAAGACGAAAGATATAATAAAGGAGTTGCATAATAAAAATATTTTAATTATTGTTTTGGGTGAAAATGGTGAATTCGTAGTATTAATTTCACTAAAACCATTAAAGCTGGAAATTGATTGCAGCCATTTTGATCTCCATTAATGCATTGATTCAAGGTTTTTAATTTGCTCTTTGGCTTTTGAAAGAATTAAGTGGAATTATGTTTTAAGTAGCTTGACGATTGGGGCTTCATAATGTTTCCCGCTTTTTAAGGAGTCTCCTTACTTAATTTGAATTCACCTTTGATTGAATGAAGAGTAAGGCGCGATGAAATTTTACTTAAATGAAATCAATGTAAGAAGTTTTTAACTTAAATGTGATTTCTCAAGCATTTTTCACTAATTTTGAAAGTACTATGTGTATTTAAAAAGCAGAATATCCCCTACCATTCATTGCATTTGTTTCAGTGTAAATCACACGTTGCACTCGATTGCCGCCTGATCACAATAAGTCATAATGTGAAGAATACAGACTAATTTTGGTTCGACACCTTTTATAGGACCAGTATTTTGGTACTTCGCATTGCTTGTGTGCTTATCTGTCCATCTGTTGCAGACCTATATCTCTGAAACTATAACAACGATACTTAAAATTTAAAAAAAGTTGTGTATAACAGTTACAAAAGCGTGCTACTAATAAGATGTTCAGTTAAAAGGACGAGTTAAAAAATAAAAATCTAAATAACGTGCTCATGATAATTACGTATATGACGGCATATGTTAAGCCGTTATAAAAAAAACAAGCCTCAAAGAATGTCTCCATAGCACAGCTGAATTTTACGTTTATTATTTTATATTTTGAACCATAAGAGGCAGTAGTTCTCAATGTCCCACAACAAATAATCAAATTAAAAATAACCTAAAGATGACACAGAACTCTTCGTGTCAGAGTTTATATATGATCTAGCTATTCTATTTAAAGATCTGAAACCTTTTATTGATCATACCAAAGCTTCTATTACCATTAATAACATTTCAGACTTGTTATTGTTTTGACATAACTAAAATTTTAGTTTGCCTTATGGATAACCTTTTTTATTTCATAATATTTTTGTACAATTTAAGCCACTTTTTAAAAAACAATCAATCTACGACAAAATTAATTTAAATAATTTACCGGCCCTATAAATTCATTGGCTGTAAGCATAAAAGTTGCATATAACGCATTGAGATAAAATCGTTTTCCAGAAGATCGAATATGTTTTTATGCACATTTATGAGTCTAGTTTGCCAGTGTGTCTGCCAATTGGCCTGTTACAAATATTAAGCAAAAAAAAAATTGATGTGATATACAGGTAGCAGAAAAAAAAAATGTTGAAACAGGTGTTTAAATCAAAGCATAAATCAGACAAACAATAAATGCAACAAAAGAAACATTTAAAATTTTTAGCATAAAGAAAAAAAAACAAGTTCAAGTAATGAAGAATTTGTACTCATTGAGTTTTGAAATAAATTTAAAAATTTCTAAACAAATAAAAGTGTCACATGGTTATCAAACTGTATTTAAATTACAACCCAAAAATTATTCCATTTTATCCAAAGATCTTTTGAAATCCAAAAAAGGAACATGAAAAATAGGGGGAAATTTTTTGCTAACAATAGTTCTGCAGCCTAAAAAAAAGACAATCTTTTCAAGTGCTTTCAGTGCAGTCCCTATTTTGAATAGAAAATAATGTTAAAAAAGTAAAATATGTTATTTAAGCACAATTGTTTAATTACATTGTTGCATAAAGACTTCATAGCAGGATATAAATAACAATGACACAGAAAAAAGCAATCTAAAAATTGCTTGTTCTGAAACTCATACGTGTGCGTTGCAATTGAAAATCAATTTTTATTTAATTGTTTTCTATTACGCAGTTTGTTTAAGAAAACACCTTTTGTCTCTTTTTGGGACATCTTTCTATACGTGAATTTTTGTTATTTTAATAGATTTAGCTTCTTTATTCTTTTTGAAATTATAAAAAAATTACAGGGTGCTGACTATTGTAATGATACAGTGTTTCGTAATCCAAGACAAATAATAAAGTTTTTATTCGTTAAGACATTTCAGCCAGTGTGGGAACGTTTTCTGTTTAATTCATTATAGCTTCCAATGAAAATGAGGTTATGTAAACTTCGAAGCAATAAAGTTGTGTGTGAACAACAAAAACATATTTTTTATTACGAACATTTGTTCAATGCAACTGAATAGAAGCCAATACAAAAGATTCAAGATTGTTTAGAGGAATTTTTTCTAGGCAAACTGAATGAGTCATAGCGTTTCAAGTGAAGCTAAAGACACTGATATTGGCTTAACCTACTTTTTAACACCTGTTGGTAAATAATAGATGTAATTTAAATTTGTACTAAAAACAAGGGTGAAACTTGTTTGGCTTCTTTTTGAAAGTAAATAAAAAAAAAATCTAAAAGAAAGGGTTTCAAATAATTCCAACTGCATTTGTTGTCTAAAGAATAGTTGTAAAATTATTACGAGATGTTTACGGATTAAAAATTAAAGAGTTTTTCAACAAGAAGCTTGTTTTCGAAAACAAAATAAAACAAAAAATTAAGATGATTTAAATTTTTATTGTATTACGAAGTAAAAAGTTTTACAATTAAGAATGAAAAATAATATCTGTCAAATAACCACCACGACCACGCTGGCAGATATCGAATCTTTCAGTAAAGCTTTTAATCGCTTTTTAGCAAAATGCTGGTTCTATATCCCTAATCACATCACGGATTTTAAGTTTTAAGACTGAAGTCGATTCGATTGGCGCCGTATAGACTCTGTCCTTAACATAGCCCCACAAAAATAATCCAGTGGTATTAAAATACACGATCTGGCTGGCCAGTGAACTGCTGATTGCCGTAAAATTATGCCATCGGGCTGTGCAACATGTCAGTCATATTCACGTCGTCAATAATAGGCCATTGACCGTTACCGCATGTCCAGCCTCATCTTCGAAAAGAACGGCCGAATCACGCCACCAGACCACATAGTGCACCATACGGTGACTCGTTGTGCATGCCAAAAACTTGTCCATAATCGCTCTAGGATTTTTAAAAGCCCAAATACGCAATTACGCTTGTTGACATACCCTGACAAGTGAAAATGGGCTTCGTCTGAAAAATGATTTTTTCAGAAAAACCACACGGTTGTTCCTGATTAAATTGTGCGAACCTACGGCGATCTGAATGGTCGGTCGGCTTCAATTTATACACCAGTTAAGTCTTGTAAGGCTTCAAATTCAAATCCTTACACAAAATTCGCCATGTGGTGGTTTTGGATAACCCCAATTATTGAGAACGTCGTGGAAATGATAAATTTAGATCTGCTTTGACACTGTGGCTGCGATGTTTTCAGTTGAACGACCCTGTTGAACACGCGTTGGTGTCATAATTAGAATACTCGAGCATCTTAAAGTAGCAAATAAAGTTAGAGACATTGCCAAAATGTTAGCTCTCGTCCACATGGAGATGTAGAAATTATATTGTTCTTTTAAATATGTAATCAGCTTTGCGACGTATGACAAATTAGCCTGTGTAAAAAGAAGAAAAATGTGCGACTGCTATGTAATTCTAGTTAGATATTTCTCTTTTAAAAAAAAGTTTATAAATCTTATTGTATTTTTGTTCCAAACTCCAACCAATTTTAGATTCCAACGAGCACATCTCTCAAACAAAAATCTTTTTTAATTTGCATTTCTAAACAAAATCAATTCATAATAATTTAAAGTGCATAAAACACTTAAAGGCATGAATACGCATAAATATAATCGGTTTTGAAGAACAGAAAAGAAAATATTTATATGTAAATAGAATACTTGGCATTCAAAATAGCAACAAAAGAAGATAAACTTGCACAAAAAATACAAACAAACTTTCAGTTGAAAGCAGCAAGAAAAAGTGCCCTAAATTGACTTGAAGCGGACAGCATGACTATTCCCACTTTCAAATACAGAGACGATTTAAAATTCTAAAAACAACAAACATTAAAACAACAGCAAAGGGGTTGTTGATATCGTAAAAGTGATGCAAATTGTATTTTTATGCTACTTGCATTATAAAAAACCTCACTCACACACATTTACTTTCAAGGAATAAAAATCATTAGAAAGGAGTTTTGCTTTTCTGCACTTCAGCTCTCCCAATAAATGCTTGCGACAGTCATGAGTCATGTTTATGAAAAAAAGAATTAAAACGGGAAAGCAATGGAAGAAGGTTAATAAACTTTTGGGTAACTATTAGGGGATAGCAGAAATTAATAGATAGAGAATTATAATAGAGCTTTATGCACAGAAAAATTTAAGAATAAATAAACTTAATGAAAAAATTAAGTTTCTTTCGAAACTTTTCAAAAACTTTTAATTTTCTACGTGAAAATTTGAAAAAAATTATGAAAACACTTCTTAAAATACAATAAATCTAATCTATAAATACCATAGTATACATTAAGCTTAAGTTATATAAAACTGCCTTTATGAGAAAAGTAGGTTGCTGTACATTTATTTCGAAATTCTAAAATAAATTTCCCCAGTACAACGGAGCATACATAAATTTTTTTTAGTTATCGATTGTTTAGCATAATAAATGTATTAAAAAAAACTTGGCGGTTTAACCATAGCAGAAGGGAGAACTATTTGCAAGCCGGTTCTTGAACTACGTCGCGTAAAATAAAAGCATGATTAACTATCTAAAAACAAAATATGGTTGCAAAAAAACTATATTACTGACATTGTAACAATAATATAACAACAATTATATTATAATTATTTTATGAAAATGAATATGTTATAGTATAAAATAATCATAATATAAAGTTCAATTTAACCGTTGTTTTACTTTTTATTTTTAGCATTAGCAGAGGGCGAAAACAAAATATTCTGAAAACATAATACACAATCTCACATGAACAACTGCAGATTTACATTTTTTGAATTTTAATATTATGGATAGAAAATTATATTTATTTCAGAATGTCAATATTTCAAAAACTCAATTATTCAATAGTTATAAAAATTTTTTGTGGTGAGTATTAATGTGTTTTAATGTGCTTTATAATAATAAAATAAAAAATAAAATAAGTTTAAGTAATGCACCTTAAAGGATTTATTACAGGTTTGTTATTATATCCTGTATCGTTATTATACCTTCCATTGCGGTAGTCATTCTGTATAACTTTCAATTGCATGGACAAAAAACATTTAGCGGGGCATTTTTAAATATTAGAAACAAACTTGTAGGAGAAGGACCGGATAAGCTGAAATATTTATACCGCAGAATTATTATAAAATATTTTTCGTATTAACTATTTACCGTTCTTCTGGGTGACCGTATAATTGTAATATTGCAGAGTCATAAAAGCATAAAGCTCCATGCTTTGGCATAGTTATTGGTCAAGTTAAAGTTTAGAATGTTTAGAATATTGTTTTTTTTTTTTAATTGACCAACCTAATTTGAGTATTTATCAAAAAATTACAATTACCATTAAAAACGTGTACAACAGCTCCCTTCCATTAAGTAATTTTATTTCTTATCTAAAAATGTTTTAAACGAAACCCCCTTCCTAACGATTGTAAGTATAAATGACATGAAACCTTATTTGCATAATAAACCAAATTGTTATTCTTTTATATTTATCAACCTCTGTTTTTGGAAAAACCACAAAAAACAAATAGTCTAAAAGAACATCAAAGGTAAACTCCTCTAACAATAACTGAAAATACAGTAAAAAGGCTAAAATGAAAAAAAAAATTAACAGCTAAAAAACCACACCCATCACTTGTTTAGATTCCTGAATAAAAAACTAAAACTTATTTGTAACTCAGGCAAACAAACAAACAAACAAACATGTGAAACAAATATGCACAAAAATTATAACAAAAACATAAATATTTTGATAGCTTTTCATAAGAACAACAACAAAAAGAAAAGAACTTAAATTTTTAGATGACAACACAGTTGATGGCCTGTGATGTGTTAAAATAATACAACAGTTGGTTCAGTGGCTTAAAATGGTGGTATGTTATTGTGCGAGGTGTTTTTATATTTTAGAACCAAAATAATCAGTCAATTAGAATAAACTGATGAAACCAAGAAGCCTGGGAAATTTTACAGGTGATGGCCCACAAGTTTAGGCCTCCGTTTTGTTTTTGTTTTTTAAGCAGGGTGTGGCTTTTTATTAGAAACTAGAAAAATATTAGCAAGCACTTATTTGGTTTACGTTTCCTGTTTTTCTTTTTTTGTTTTGTTAGAAAATTAATAGCAATTAAAGTAATAAAGTCTGATTTATAAAATCCTGCCACAAATAAAATTTTTCAAACAAAAACAAAACTACATTATTTAAACGCACAAATATTTTAGCAAAATAATTAAAATTACTTTTTTGTGTTGATAAATAAAAGTTCTATGGGAAATGTATTATTATAATTTTTATATTGGCTAAATTCCTGAAATAGCAAATTTACAAATGGTATATAATTAACAACTGACAATTCATATGTCAAATTAACGCATTTCAAACTGTCATTAATTCATTAAAAAGAAAAAAAAATATACAATGAAAAATAATTAGTGAAATAATAATAAACGAAAAAAAAATCCAGCCAATCACTATTATTAAAAAACATTGACAATAAAAATACATTTAATATTTTTTCTTTTTTTTTTTTAAATTAACACAAAAAATATCCGACAAATACAAGAAATAATAGCAAACATCTGATGGTACGTGGCCATGCAGTTGCGAGTTCAAAAAAAGCAGCTGATTTACTTTTCGTAATTTTTTTACAAATTCTGAAAATTCCGAAATAGTCACATTAACAAATGAAGCATTAAAGAACATTCTATGATCTGATTTAAAATAAACAAGAAAATATGAGACAAAGAGAAAGCCATACCACCACTGACTTTATTGAATACAGCTTTAAGAGCGATTGTTAAAGGAAATTTTTTATTTATTTATTTATTTTTTAAGAGTAAATAAATTTACAAATCAATAATTATAATTATAGGAACTGGCTACAAAGGCCTTCGTCCTTTGTTAAAGGAAATAATTTTAAGTATTGCAGGCGTTTTAAGTTAAAAACACTAATTATTAATTCCTTTTTTTTCGTTAAAACGGATTTTATTTCTATAATGTGAAATATGTTGTAGGAGACTTTGTTGTAATGATAACTTCTTGTAGCAGGTTAAAGTTAGGTCTGGTTCAAATATAAAAGGATGTTCTTATGGTATACAAACAAACACTTTTTACAGATCCTGCCAGAATATACCCAAAACAAAAAAAAAAAAACAATTTAAAAACATAAAATACAAAATAGTGAATTAAATAATTAAAAACAATTTAAAAATTATTTATTCATAATGGAAAGAAAGATGCTCAACAAAATTTTTTTAAAAAATTAATGTAACATGGCATACGCGACACAATCACACACGCTACAAAGTACACACACTACAATGGCATAACCACAAAAACCATATATTGTTTTCTGTGGGAAGATATCATTGCGGTGACTTAAATATTGTTATTTTAAACAATAATTTAATTAGAATAATTAAAAGCCATAATCGGCAAGGCTAGATGCAGTAGTTTTAGTACTATACTACTATAATTTTCAACTCAACTGTTTTATTAAATGCATTAAATACTATATAACTCTCAACAAAATAAAAAAAATTAAAAAGTCATTCTATTTCCGTTTACGAAACGCAAAAAAAAGCGCAAAAAATACTAAACTACCAAACCCACTTGGAAATTCAAACACACGTGCTTTTTGTTATAAAAGTCGTCTCTTATTTAACTTCTTAAACCCTCCTTCTTTAACAACTTTTTCTAGTTGGAATAAAGTTACAGTAATCAAAAGTGACAATAATATTGTCATTGACCACACAAAACCAACACTTAGTCGTTAATTACCAATACCACCGCTATTAGTTTTTTCTATTCTAAATTATAGACTTTAACAGAACAAAAAGTCAATCAAATAAAAAACTAAAAAATACAAACTCAATACAATTCAAATCGAATCAAATAGATATAAATACTTGATGAACTTAGAAAACCGTAACGTAATATTAATATCATGTAAATTAGTATGCGTTACGCGTCATTAGGTTTTTTCATATTGCAGCACAAAAACTACTATCGCAGAGCCCTTGGCAGGATATTGCAGACAATCCATACAATTAGCATTAGTGATAATGTTTGAAAAACAAAAAAGAGAAAAAATCATATTAAGGTCTAATGTATAATTACTTAATGAATATTAAAGAATTTAAATCATGAAATTATTTAAACAGATGTTCATAAAATGGAATATAACGACTTGGTCATACTTTAATGCCAGAGAACGGTAATTGATAAATCTATATCGAAAAATATAACAGCCTGCATTTATAAATATTGAAAAAGTATAAACATTTCAATTTAAAAAATATGAAAAATTTATCAAATTTTATCTCTAAGTGAAACTTTGTTTCTGAAACACTTTTAATGTTTGAAACTGAAATAGAGTGATAACAAAACTCCATTTCAAAAAGTCGAAAACGCATATAAAATAGCAGAAATAATTAAATTTTTATTACTAGTGCTTAGTTACTAGTTACTTTAGTCCATATGATCTATTACGGCTTTAAATATATTTTTTTTTGTATTGTCTTCTACACAAGTTAAAAAAAAAGAAAAGATAATATTTTAATTTTTTTTTTTTAAATTTTGCCAAAATGGTAATGGCGGACACCATAAATAGAAGAAAATATTTTCTCAAGACGAGAATAATTAATTCTGAGGATGTAAATAAGACCGATTAAAATTCCTTCCATTATTTGTTGAATGGCTTTCTCTGTTAACGTTTGACTAATGAAATTTTTTTTAAAGAAAAATAATGGCTAATAAAAGTTTCTGAAGAAAAGCTATACCTGTTGAAAATTGTTTAGAAAAAATTTATAAGTGATAAAAAAAATTTTTCCTAAGAAAAGCTTTTTATTGTAAAATTATAACTCGTGAAATTCTGTTACGAAAAATTTACGACTGATGAAAAGTTTTTGCGAAAAATTTATGATTGGTGAAAATTTTTTCTGCAGAGAATTTATGTTCGATGAACTTGTTTCTGTGGAAAATTTTTCCGATGGAAATTTTTCTATAGAAAATTAAAAGAGAATTAGCTTGTTAATGATGATATCATTCGCATCCATGTATCTCAGCGACTCAAATTGGATGAAATAAATGTGACTATTGGCTTAGAAGACCCAAAGTTAAAGACATACTTGCAATTGTCACGATTGTCTTAAGGATAATAGTTAAGAACGATACTGCATTAGGTTAAGAATGGTTATCCTTATAATCTCACGAACATAGAACATTTATTTAGGACTGAACTATGAAAGTTATGCTATTATTTGTACTTTAAATACCCGCTTGCAATTAAGTGTAAATTAAACGACAGACTGGTTTATTTAATTTTACTTTGCTTAAATAAAATTAATTTAAAATACTTATGTAGCGTTTAATTCACATCTTACCTTTTCAGATAAATTAAAGAAAAATCAGCTTGTATAAGAATTTTTCGCATCATGATATACACCTTCTCCTACATCAGTTTAATGTTCATAATTTGTTTCTTTCACTTTTTGTATTTCACGTTCGTTACGCATTCATAAATCAAAAAGCGCACACTCAAACCCAAAAATAAATTGTCAAATGTAATTAAAAATGCATAGAATTCTTAACTTACTCTTCAGGACACATACTTGAACAACAACAGCAGCGACAACAACAATTTTACGATTAATTAAAGAAAAATGCAAATTTTCCACCAAAAATATTATCAACACGTGCATATTTAAACACGATAGATTGTTGCAGCATAAAGAAAAAATAAAATATTTATAAATGACATTTATCATACATGTTGAAGTATCCAGAGATACTTAGGAGATAAAACAAAGATACTACAAGAATTATAAAAACACTGCTACAATATGTCATATGACAACGAGTGTCAAGCGGATTGTCACTTTCTTTTTTTTTTTGTAACTTATTTTGTAGAGGGTGTGAGTCTTCCTTTTTATGTTTAATTTTTTAGTTTGAACACAATTTCTGTAAATATTTTTACTTTAAAACAATGACACGTGTTGCATAATTTTAAGTAAATGTTCACGGAATCAGATTTGGCTTTTTCGAAATGTTAGAATAGTGATAATAAGTGCTTTTTAAAATAGTTCTCACAATATTTGCTTGTGTAAAGTCGTAGTGTTAATGTGTAAGTCCTTGTCATGCAACAACAAAGCGTGGTACTTTAGAGACTTAAAAAGGCAGTTGATTGGTGTTTATGTTTATTTGGTTTCGATATAAAACAACAAAATAAACCAAGAACATATTAAACAACTTAAAAAATGAATTTATTAACCCTTTATAGGCATAATAGGGACGAAAACGGCAAGCAGATCTATGAAAGGCTAGGCCAAAATCCAAAAAAAAAAATATAGAACCACCCAAAATTAATTTTTACAGAGTTGCTTATGAAAGACAATTTTCCTTTACATTTAAGAGCTCCAGAAAAACTGTCTACTTAAACTAACATTGGTAGCTTTTCCTGAAGGTCACTGTTCACTTTATCAGCGTAGAATGTAATTTGAAAAGAAGTTTTTAAACTGCTAATATTTGAGCCTATAAAGCATTAAGATAGTAATTGATGCAAGGCATTGACTATTTTTGTCAAACCTCTTTTTTTTAGGCCGTTTAAAGGTTAATTTTCAAGTCTAGTGCTGCGAGTTTAAACAATTAATTTGAATTCAATAGGATCTTCGTTGAACACGAAAGGATTCATTAGAGAAACACATTGTGTTATTTTATTTATTATTTTATTTTAATAGACACTCGCTTCATCTCAAACACACCCTGATTTTGCATGTTACTTTTGCCTGTTACAATATAATGACCATCTCATAGAAATCACCCCTTCCATTAAATAAGCAGCCCAACTCTTGCGTCTAATAAAAACCTTAAAAAATACACAAAAACAAAATCCTTTAGGAAGCAACTTAATTCATTTGATTTTTACGGTTGACCCGCATATTCTCAGCCAAAAAAAGTTAACCCCACCTAAAATTTAACACACACTCTCTCTCTCTCTCTCTCACTCTTTCTTGTCTATCAGATATAAACAATCTTAAATACAAAAAAAGACATATTGAACACGTAAAGGCAATTATCATAATGTTGTTTTTCCACATTTTTTGTTTGCATATTTGCAAGCGAGTTTTATTTTAATATTTGAAATTTGTTGAAGAAAAAGAATTTTCTCACGCCTCACAAACATAGAGAAATTAACATTTAACACCCATGAAACTATCAGACAAAACGTAACCATTTAGATTTGATTTCGTCAACAACAATCAAAATGTAACAACAACAAGATGCTAACACTGATAGAAGCTGTTTGTTGTGATTTGTTTTTAGTTTGATTTGATAACACGTGATTTAGCAGCCACTCACTACTGAAAGTTAACTGACGTATACGAGTACATTCTAGTGGTCTATGTATGTTAAGGCAGTCATTCAAGGACATGACAAATTTGTTGTTCAATTTGATTGTTGTCTATTTTTATATTGTATTTGGCAAAAAAAAAAAAAAAAATAAAAAAAACCAAACAATTAAAAATAGTGGAGGGTGGGTGTTTGGCCCTAGGACTTTCTGGTGAGTGTGGGAATATCCTTTTTTTTTGCATTGGTGAAATGTCACACTGTGTTAAACGTACAAGATTAACTGCAATTAAATGCATGTATAAATCTTGCAGATTAATCTAGTGTAACGAAGTCTGAAATTCTCTCAATGATTACAACTGTATTTGTTGTCATGATAATCGATTTTAAATTAAATGTCACTTTTAATTATACAGAGGGACAAAAAGACGATTTAGAAAGTGTTCAGTTCAGTTGGATAAAATAGTGTAGAGATTTACAATTTTTGATGCTTTTCAGTTCACGACTTCAGTAAGAGGCAAAACCTCATTCAATCTAGAGAAAAAGAAAAATTAAAAAATTTAAATAAAGCAACGGCTGTTCCTCTTTTTTCCTTAAATTTCTAAAAAAAAAAAAAACAAAAGAAAATAATGTGAACTTGAACTTAAGGAAATTGAAATCTTGTATTTACTTTCATTAGTGATGTTGCATATTTCTCTGTAAGTACGATTATCAGCTAGAATAAAATTATTAACACCATGACGAGACTTCAAAGAAGGACTGATACTAATATCATATAACAGCCTATGCTTTAAATCATTACAATGGCTCTACAGAATAATCTAGCGGGTTGGTTGTTATCTTCTTTAGAATTATTAATTTCAGATTAATAAAAAAATATTTCATTTAGTAATAAAAACATATTTATCGTATATAATTATTAGTTAAGGCAGCCTTTAACTCCACTTTTAAAAGGTGTTTTTTTAAGCTAGATAGAACTTTAAATTGTAAAAAGTAACACAAAAAATGAAATTTTGATGAAACATTTTTTTTTATTTGTTTCAGTATACTGTGACAAATCATCATGAATAGACTCTCGCTTGAACAACGCTACGAAATTATCCAAATTTACTTTGAAAATCAGTCGTCGATTCGCGCAACTTATAGACGACTTCGTCATTTTTATGGCGTACATAATCGTGCATCTGAACAAGCCATTCGTCGAACTGTCGATAGATTTCGTACCACATACTCTCTAGAGGATGCAATAATACCAACACGTCGAAGGAATGTGCGTACTGAAGAGAATATCGCCGCTGTAAACGAAAGTGTGGAAGAAGATCCAAATTTATCAATTCGTCGTCGGTCGCAGGAATTGGGGCTCTGTCCGTCCACTACGTGGAAAATTTTGCGCAAAGATCTCGGCCTACACCCGTATAAGATCCAGCTGGTGCAGGAATTGAAGCCACGAGACCATTATATGCGTCGTTCTTTCGCCGATTGGGCTCTAGAGCAGTTGGCAACTGACCCGTTGTTTTATCGCAAAATTGTGTTCAGCGATGAGGCGCATTTTTGGCTTAACGGGTTTGTTAATAAGCAAAATTGCCGCATATGGAGTGAGACCAATCCACAACAGACCCTACAGACTCCATTACATCCAGAAAAATGCACCGTTTGGTGCGGTTTTCACGCTGGTGGCATCATCGGACCTTATTTCTTAAAAAATGAGGCCGGAGCTCGCGTTACGGTCAATGGAGATCGTTACCGCACCATGATCAATGATTTTTTGTTTGAAAATATGGATGACATTGATCCGGACGAGATGTGGTTTCAACAGGATGGCGCTACGTGCCATACAGCGAACGCAACCATCGACTTATTGAAATCAAAATTTGGCGATAAGTTGATTTCGAGAAATGGACCTGTCAATTGGCCTCCAAGGTCGTGCGATTTGACACCACTCGACTATTTCCTGTAGGGCTACGTGAAGTCACTGGTTTATGCTGATAAACCAGCAACAATTGACGCCTTGGAGGACAGCATTGTTCGTGTTATTCGTGACATACGCCCAGCAGTGCTCGAAAAAGTGGCCCAAAATTGGACGTCCAGAATGCGCTTCGTCAAGAACAGCCGCGGTGCCCATATGCCCGAAATCATTTTCAAATGTTAATGTCACGTATTGATCCTTCGAATAAAAAAGAAATTTTGATTACAATTTAATTTTTTGTGTTATTTTTTACAATTTCAAGTTCTATCGGGCTTAAAAAAACACCCTTTATTTAAAATTTGGTATACTTTGGTTCAGTTACAAAGCGAGCTTAAGTGCTAGGAATTAATAAGCGGCAACTATTTCTCGCTAAAGTATTTTTTCACTTACATTGTACAAATAAATAAAGTAATTTCTTTTTCATAATCCTTTCTCAAAATTAAAATTTCCTTTTTATATGTTAAACAAATTTTAAACAAATACTTTCCATAAACAATTTGCCAAATTTCACATCTGCTTAAAAAGTATTCAATTTAACTTTAAATGACTCAGCAAATTAAAACAATTACAAAAAAAAAACTATTTATTAAAAACTTTATGAATATTCATAAATTATACAAAAAAGTAACACAACTTAATAGACCAAACCATTTATTAAATTAATAAAATAAGTTGTCAAAAATAAAAATGATCGATTGATTTCGAAGCCTACGGAATGGTAAGAAAAAACAAACTCAGTTAAAAAACTAAATAAAAGTAAGCAAAAATTATGATTATGGTTTTCCGTTTGTTGAAAGGATACTTCTGCAAAAAAAAGAAAAAAAAAGAAACACAGAATGTAATTTGAACAATGACATGACAAAATACTTTAAATTACTTTTAGTCGCAAAAAAACTGAAATTACGAAACTGACAGCGTTTTTCATACGTTATGAAAAATGATATACAATCGAGGAATAAAAAATAATATTGGTTCCACATATAAATGCAACATCATATATCATAATCATCAACAGTATTGCAAATCAACGCCAACAAAAAAATTGTGTCCTGTAAAAAAAAAATAAAAATAAATAAATAAAAACTAAAAAACACCCTCGCTCTATGCAAGTCCTGAAACTGTTACCCTTTCCCTTTGTTTTTTGTACTAAGAGTTTTTTAAATCAGACATGATATATGATTTTTTAACACTATTGTGCTGCTCTTTTCTTTTGCAATATTATTTTTATCAATAATGTCCCAGTATCAAAACGAATATCAGTAGTTTAACAAAAATTTCAATTGAACGTTAATAAATAGAGTTAAAAACATTATATTACATTCGTTTAACAAAAGGATTCGTTTCATATTGTCATTATTATTGTGTTTTTTAAACACTACACATACACATACATCTACTCAAATATTCATTTTCCTTGCCAAACAAACATTGTTGTTAACACATCATTTTTCAAAAATAAATTTTTTGTCATTGTCCTTTTTCTAAACTACAGCAGCAATATAAAATTCATTGTATTGAAGTTATTTTGTCATTTTTAGGTTTTATATTGCTGGCACTTAAACAAACATACACGACTGCGTGCATTCCCGAAAACAACAAATAAAAAAATAAACTTTAAAACTCCATGGGAGTTCTTGCCATTATTACTTTAATTATGACTTTTTATTGGTTTTGATTGTGTCAAAATCCTTTTTCTTTTTTTTTTTTTTAATTAAGTAAAAAATGTAAGTAAGTAATTATCCTTACACAATGCACTGGTCAGCAAAATGATAAATGATTAAATTTCGAAATTATTTTCTTTGTGTTGGTTGAATCAAAAAACACATTTTCAAATAAAAATCAATTATAGGGATCATTAATAATATTGAGGTTTAAATACAAAAAAAAAATTTTGAAAGGATGGGTTTTTTGACTTTATTTAATTACTAAAAGGAGATTTAAAGTAGTTACTTTCAATTTATGATATGAATGAAAACTTAAATTCATTAAATGAATAAAAAGAAAAATTAATGGACTTCGATTTTATAATGATGCCGAGAATTGGCTGTGTAAGGAAGAACTCTTGACTACCAAGGCAATTAAAGTAATTTATTCCATAACAAAGTCCTGGCATAATTAACTCTTGCGGTTATGAAACTTTAGGATCGCCACTAGATCTTGTCAGCACAAAGACCGCTTTCACACAGGCAAATTTTACTTTGACAAAGTTTTTTTAATTTTCTTTTAAACTTTCTTTGGTGTTCAAACACAAAAAGTTTTCTTTTACAAATTTTGTTTTAGTCAATGTAATCTGTAATGTAATCTGTGTATAAGTACAACTGTGTATGAGCGACGAAAGAAAAACAAAGCAACTTTGCGAGTATATCAAAGTCTGTACTCTCAATCATGCTTTCTCCCTCGCTCTCACATAAAATCAAAACTTTGCAAAGTAAAATTTGCCTGTCTGAAAGGGGTCAAAGTCATAAACCGGATTTTTTTAACAGGTTTAACAAATTTAAGCAATAGGTGAAAATTTAGAAAAATCTACAACAATTTCGTTTCGTTTTTCTAGTTAAGTTTCATTTCGTCAACGTGTTTGCTAAAACAAACACAGAGACTTAAGGCTACTCTTTCGCAGGAACTGTTTTTTTTTGTCTGCTCAAGAAGGGGTCGTTTTCTACTGTAATAATGGTAATGTTTGTAGTGTAGGTAGATAGGTAGTCTCTAGGTCTCTATTCCTTACTTCGTTACTCTTCCCAACACAGTTTTCTTTTCAATGTATTTTTTTGCAAAGTGTTCTCTGCTTATCATTTGTTCCTGCATTGACTCTTTTATTTACATACAAAATTGGTTAGTAGTTGTACTGGCCAGTGAAACTCAAATTCTTTTATTTTTATTTAATTATCCAAATTAGTCAAGGCAATTAAAAATTTACTTGAACACGTTGACTGCAAGTGAAAAATATCTTGAAAAACCTTACTAATTTGATTTGAATATAACGTGTGTTATCAAAGCAAATACATGTTATTTTGTTCAAAATAATACAAATTTTTTAGTGCCAATGCAAGTAAAATTTACTGATTACAAAGTTTTGAATATAAAAATTTTGATTTTAAAAATTTGGAACTCATGCATTTCCCAAGTTTTACTATACATTATACCAGGGTTCAGAATTTTTCATTTATGAACATTCAAAAATCAACATTCATGATATTTTTCATAAATGAGAAATCTAAAATTTTATATTTATTTTTCACACTCATAAACGAACAACAAAAAATGTTCTGGTTATTTTCATACATGAATGCGAACAAAAAGAATTATTAGTCTTATTCATATGTGATAAATGATAAATTAGCTACTTCTCATTAATGTTATTTTTCATAAATGTACATGTTCATTTATGAACGTTGAAATTTTATAAAATTTCTCATAAATGAACGAGAAAAAATTTTCTACCTACGATCGCAGTTTACCGTAAAATGTAGTAAAAACACATGGGTACATATTAACTCAAAATACAATATTGCAATATATTCTAAAAGAAATTAAAAAAAAAAACATTTTTTTCCTGCATACGCCGACAATTGCGCATTATCAAATATGTGCGTTTATGTACGTGAATGCTTAACGCACATATTTTTACGACCTTTTCATTTATGAAAAATTATCAAAATTGTAAATATTCAAAAATGAACACTTGTGTGCTTCTCATGGATAGAAAGAAAAAAAATAAATCGTCGCATTCACAAATGAGAAAACACAAAATAATTTGTAGTCTCTCACACATGTATGAGAAAAAGCGGCTAAAAAATGAAATGTACATAATCATACATGTATGAACAGTGAGTGAATACTTCGCTACTCTGCATTATACTTTCAAAGCTTTTATCATACAATTTCTGACTGTCTTTTCCGCGAAAGAATTATTAAACAGATCTTCGAATCTGATTTACATGTATTAACCCCTTAAACACACTTTCCCTAAACATAACAAAATCCACTTCAATTTGTTCTAATGAAACACCTCAAACTTCGCTCTAAATATATAACAGTTGGCATTAACATTATTATTTAATTGAAAACAATCAACAGTAATCAAATGTAATTTTATACATCAACAGAAATCTAAATACAAAAATTTGAACCCACAAATTACAGCAACACAAACAAAAAGCACAAAAAATATTCAAATAGAAAAGAAAAATATTGTTAAAAAATTGTAGAAATAACAACAAAACATTAACAAAAATACAATAAATGGAAGTAAAAAACACAAAAAGTAAAAAAAAACAACTTAAATGACAATATGAAGTAATAAATTAACAATCATAACATTACTCGTATCTAAATGATGATATTAAATATCATTATTACTAATCAACTTAATTATTCTTAGCACTATGGGTAAAAGCTTTTATTTATAAAACTGTTAGAAAAAGGATAATTTTTGTTTTAATTATTTGTTTTTTGTTTATGTTTTTTCTTCTATCGAAAAGATAACAACTAATAAAAAGTCCCTTAAAAAAGTACAGTTGTGATATTTAAGTGATTTGTTTAGTAGCAGTTGTTGATATTATTGTTATTCTTACAAATTAAGGGTGTTTTTATTTTTAATTTTTTTTTTATTTGTTTTTGTAAGCATTACTCCCCCTTGTTTTTGGTTTTTAGAGCGGGTATTTTTTACAAGAAAAATGTAAACAAACACCTGAATATTTTTGTTTTGTTGTGTTTCGTGTTTTTTTAATTTGTTGTTAATTTTTTATACAACATACAAACACACCTATACTTGTATGTGTATGATGTCCAAAAAGGATACAAATGTGCGACAGAGTTACTGAGTAAGTGAATTTGAGTTTTGTTATGAAATATGATCAGACTTCAAAGGAAACGAAATATTAACTATCATTCATTGGTAATTTAATAATTGTTACAAACATGCTTTTACTTTTTATTGTTGTTTTGTCGGTTTATTTATTGTTGTATTTAATTTCAGTGCAACAAAGTTTGAACATTTTGTTTAGATGAGTAGTTTGCGTGTTCTTAATTTTATTATAATTTTTCAAATTATTTTTTATGTATAAATTTTTTCTTTGTAACGTCTAAAACACTAAACCATTCAAATTATTGTTGATTAGGGGGACAAATAGAAAATTTATACTTTCACGGCACCATTTTAATTGGAAACATGAAATAGATAACATGGTCATTTAGTGCTCAACTTATGAAATAAACATACATGGTTCAAAAATTTTAAGCGATAATACAACAATTTAAAGTAATTTAAGGCATATGAAATTAACCTGAAGCGCCTATTGAACTATTATATTGAATCACATTTTTATTTTTATTTAAAAGAACTTTTAAATTACAATTTTTAATTTTAAGGCACATTTCGCTTATCGAAAATCATTTCAGAACCATGTCATCTGGGGTTTGGGAGGATCCGGTAGGTATCTATATATATAAAAATTAAGCCCAAAATAGGACACCTATTTAGTTGGTTGCCAGTGTTTGACGATTTCCTCAAAATTTTTACAGTACCTTTGTAATGGTCGTTCGCTGGTTTGTATCTTTTTTGTTTTATGCGTTTACGCACAATAGTGCGTCCACAGTGCGTGTTTGCAACAAGACAAATTTTTAAAAAAAATTAAATTTTTTTTCCATTGAATACTTCGACTGAATGTTTTGTATCAAATGAAATGTGTATTTTCGTTTGTACGTTCCTGTTTGTGTGTGTGTGCTTGCCCAGATTGCGACGGCAATACAAATCGAAATATGCTCAAGTTCATAGCAAGTGGATGTGCAAACAAATAGAGAATTTTTGTTTTTCACATTCTGTTACATTTTGTGTGTGTGTGTATGTGTGTGTGTGTGTAATTTTTTTTTATAAAACAACATCAGGTAATATATTTTCGCTAATAAAATTGATTAAAATTTATAAATTATTTATGTGAATATTTTTTAAATCTAATAAATGTCAAACGAATGGCAGACGTTTGATATATTTACATATCCGATGTGCTCCACAGCGCTATTCCAAATAGCTTTAGGCAAAATGATCCATCAGCCGAACGTTTTTCAAAGCAATTGTTAGATATTGGGATTGGTGCAATTCCAATCGACCCCACCACAAAAATTATTACGCCACTTTGCACAATCAAAACAAGAATTGGTCACAAACGTATTTCCCGGTATTGCACAAATTTTTAGGAACCATGATTGGTTGGAAGAAAGAGCTATCTTAGCTGCGAAAAATGCAGATGTGATAATTTTGAATGACATTGCAGGGGACATTTTTACCTACAAATCGGTTGACCAATCAAGACGATGTTGTAAATTATGCAGTCGTATTTTCAAATTCGCTTGAGTTACCTGGACTGCCGCCTCACCGCCTACAAGGGAAAGTTGTGTGTACCAATTATTTTGCTTAGAAATATCTCCCAGCCACGACTTTGCAATGGGACACGTTTAGTAGTCAAAAAGGTCATGAAAATGTGATTAAAACAAAAATTTTAAAAGGAAAATATAAGGGCGAGGACAGAGTAGAGAAGTGTTCACTCACTGTTCATACATGTATGAATATGTACATTTCATTTTTTAGCCGCTTCTTCTCATACATGTGTGAGAGACTGAAAAATATTTTGCGTTTTCTCATTTATGAATGCGACGATTTATTTTTTTCTTTCTATTCATAAGTGAAAAAATGAGAAACACACAAGTGTTCATTTTTGAATATTTACAATTTCGATAATTTTTCATAAATGAAAAGATCGTAAAAATATGTGCGTTAAGCATTCGCCTACATAAATGCACATATTTGATAATGCGCAATTGTCGGCGTATGTAGGAAAAAAAATGTTTTTTTTTTATTTCTTTTAGAATATATTGCAATATTGTATTTTGAGTTAATATGTAGTACCCATGTGTTTTTACTACATTTTACGGTAAACTGCGATCGTAGGTAGAAAATTTTTTCACGTTCATTTATGAGAAATTTTATAAAATTTCAACGTTCATAAATGAACATGTACATTTATGAAAAAGAACATTAATGAGAAGTAGCTGATTTATCATTTATCACATATGAATAAGACTAATAATTCTTGTTGTGCGCATTCATGTATGAACATAAGCAGAACATTTTTTCTTGTTCGTTTATGCGCGTGAAAAATAAATATAAAATTTTAGATTTCTCATTTATGAAAAATATCATGAATGTTGATTTTTGAATGTTCATAAATGAAAAATTCTGAACCCTGGGCGAGGATAGCTGATATCACGGATTCCTATGATTCCTCCAGATTTGCCGTTTGACATAAGTGTTGCTTTTGCAATGATCCCTGTTTTTCGCACAGTCAATTATATGTATCGTGTTCCCGTGTTATTAAACCAACTGCTTTGTTTGTCTATGCCGCGAACCAAAATCAATCGAAGAATGTCGTATATGTAAAAGCATGGCAATAGAATAAGACGTATTATAAAAGCACACAAAAATAATGAATTGTGAAAAAGGTAAAATTATTAAAAAAACCTAAAAACGAAAAAAAAAGAAAATGGGTTCTTTCTAATAATTTTCTTGAATATTTTGGCGCACAAATGACTTGCAAAGCAGTCGCGGGCACGCTAGTGATTATATAAAATTTCGAATGCCTTGTTATCAGAAAACATACCACAAACTCACATTTGTGACAAATATATAAAGGAAACAAGGTTTATGTCGCATCTTCAGCAGCATTTAAAAATATTAACAATTAGCTTTAGGAAAAAATGCTTAGAACTAAATGCTCTCTGTTCGGTAAACCTATTTTAGAACCTATTTTAGCGAAGGATTAGAACAAGTTTAAGTTAAAAAGTGAAGACATCATTTTGAAATATGTATTTTTTTATAGTGTTGAGCAAATTTTTAACATAGTACTTCTTATATTTTAATAAATTAACCATACACTAATTTCAATAAACTTATCCAAGCAAAGTTTTATTATTACAAAATTGTATTTTGCCTTTTTAAAATAAATTTTATACACTTTTAATTGCTTTTGGTGTCCTCAAAAATTCAGAACGACATATGATAGGATCATTTTATCGTGTGGTAAAAAGCTTGCGATAATTTTTATTTGGACAGCAAATTTAACAACAAGTTTAGCGAGAGTTCCTTTAAATATGTTTTAAAAGTCTAAAGATTTGATTCTTGCTTTCTAGGAAATAAGTTCTTTTTTCTCAAGTATAGTTTAACTAGTCAATTTTACCATTCACGAAATCAAAATTGTGTTATTTTCTTTCTCTGCTTATAGTTGCATATATAAAAAAGAGGACAACTTTGTAGTTGTAGATTTAATAGTCGAAAACATATAAAAAAATTTTTAACATTTTTTGTACTTAAACAATAAATGATAGTTTAAATTTCCTTTCATTTAAAATTATAAAGATTTAAACCTTGGCAATTATCATTCATAGATTTTTATAACCAAAAGCTATTATTTATTATGAAGATCCACCTTATTGTCTCCTAACCTTAAATTTTATCTTCTTCAGACTTTGAATTTTGCTAAAGAGTACAGCATAAAATTTAATGAAGTTTTCAATAGCTTTAATTACACATTTTATAAAAAAAAAATAATGAATATAAGTAATCAAATCAATTTAACAATAATTTTAATTTTAGTATGAAGCCAAATGAAACCTTGAATAAGTATAAGAACTTTCTGAAGAAAATACATTTAAAAAGTCTTCTTTTTTGTTATATAACAATATCAATACCGCCAGGTTGCTTAGTTACATGTGCGTACGTATGCTCATTTGTAATCAGTATATTTCCCTTTATCTTTCAATAATTCGTGGAGAACTCCTTGAGGTATTTTTGATTATGTTACCAGCTTTTGTAAAGACTTAAATTTATTTAAAATGCTGCTGCTGCAACTGAAACAAGCTTTAAATAAACCCGACAGTAAAATTAAGCGTCTCATGATAAAAAAAAGCGATTACAATTAACATTCGCTCTAACCCTTCTTTTTGTCAATCTTAAAAGTGATTTCCTTTCCGTTAATTACACACATACAACATTAAAAACTCAAGAATTCGCTTAAAGTTTAATGAACTTTTTATGAGTAAAACAATCTTCGTAAACAGAGTAACTCTAAACAAAACATAATAAAGGAAGAAATGGAACAAAAAAATCTTAACCCTATTTATAATGGAAATATATTTCTAATGCAAATAAATAGAAAAGCAGCATCACTTATCAATAAACAGCATAATACACCGGAAGAAAAACAAGACTATCTCCTTAAAGACAAAGCAAAAAATTTACACAAGATTTATGAAAAATAAACTCAAATTGTTTATTCATTGGGTGCTGGCATAAACAGCTAAATTAATTTTTTTATTACTAAAATTCAATTATCCACATTTTCTCTGTGTACTGGATAAGTTTTGTTTGCATTCAATAACTAGAAAAAGTGCGTTACGCATATGTTTAAGCTTTACAAAAGGCGTTATGAGTCCCATTCGAAGCACTCATACATTCAACATGCAATTATGAAAATATCCTTATTGTTTTCACCAATACATTATGCAAAACACTTACACGCATGTGGCATATTATGTGTTGTTATGTTGACTGTTTGGTCATTGAACTGGAAAACATGCCACTATTGCAAAAAAAAAAAAAAACCAAAATCAACTTACAACATTGAATGCGTAAATAAATACTTGTGTTTTTTTTTTCTTTTTGTTTTTATTTCTACTGAAAAGGAACAAGATACTCACTCGTAGAGTTTATCAATGAGAGTAAGAGTTTAAAATTCAAAGTAAAATCCCCTTCTTCTTTTGAGTTGAAAGGATGTTTGAAAAGAAATGAGCTTAAAAAAAACTAACTTAAAGAACTAGAACTTAAACGAGGGGTCTTCTCTATTTCAAATGACAGCTGTTAAAATGCATTTAAATCATTTTTATTAAACGGAGTTTTTTTTTTTTTTGTTTTTGCTAAAAGAAAAGGCAAAAGAAATAAACTTTTTTAAATAATAATACCCGCCTTAAGGTTAGTATCTAATAACTAGTAACCCCTTTTCTTCCTTTTATTGTTAGACTCATTGTTTTATGCTGCGTTCGAAGTAATTGTGTAATTTTGTATTATTTTGCAATTTTTTTCAGTTAAATTGTCTCATTAAATGTTTACGAAATTGTGGTGAAATATGTTGTTGTTCATTATCTATTGTTCTTGTGATAATATATGCGTAACATCTGCTTTTACTCAACACGCATGCACAGTAAACTGTTGCTGCAAAGGACATGTAACATATTTAAAGCTTAAAATGCAAAACTCTTAATCTTTACCTGAATTGGAGAAAAATATAATTTCCCTTTAAATTATTTTCATACATTTAGCTAGAAACATTAACTTTCTGTAAGAATGGAGTTTTTGGATTTAATTTTTTGTCCAAAAGTTGCATTTTACTGCAATAGATCGACGAATTTGCAGCTATGTTCTATAAATATTTAAAATTGGAAATATCTTTAGAAAATTTTTTCCATCCTTCTATGCCGAATCTATTTTATGACGCATATGAGTTGTAGCCAATACTGCCTTATCATACATATTCTTACTAGGATACTTTAAGTTTAGCTCCCTTTTATGAATTGGCAACAGCATTTTAAATTTTTCTCAAAATTCCTGGAACTAATTACTATATATATATATATATATATCATTTGGATATATGTAATGGTGACAGTAAGAAACCATGGCAATTCCTAAACAAAACGTTAGGAAGGAACAGCAACTAGTTGGCTGAAATTATTGACACCAACAACGATATTCTTATTTCCAATGTTGAAAAAGCTCTGGCATTTAATAATTTTTTCTACAGTCCAGTTTGTGCTATCAGAAATACTATTCATGTGGAACAAAATGACAATACAAAATTCTTCTTTCGTACCTTAGTTCATGCTTCAAATAACTTCAATTTTCATGCCATTGATAATTCAAAAATAGAATCTGCACTGAAAAGTTTGGATATGAACAAAACATCTGGTTACGACAATATTACACCTAAAATGCTATTAATCCGAAAGTCAAATATTTCTGGAATATTGACAAGAATATTTAATGGCATAATAGCAGATGCAAAATATCCAAATGTTTTAAAAAAGCATAAGATTATACCAATACCTAAGTCACCAGAAACGAAAAAAATTAAACATTTTCGTCCAATATCTGTTCTTCCAATAATTGATAAAATCTGTGAAAAGATAATTTCTGAACAGTTTACAAATTATCTTGAGGTAAATAAATTATTATTTGATCGTCAATATGGTTTCAAAAAGGGTTGCGGGTCTTCTAAAGCTATTGTTAGTGTCATTGATTACATTTGTAGCGGTCTTGATATAGGTCATAAGGGTGTCACAGGAGTCTATTATTGTTTATCAAAGGCTTTCGATTTGGTAGATCAGATACTACTAATTGAAAAATTGAAGTATTACGGGTGTTCTGGTAAATCCCTGAAAATTTTCGAAGATTACCTACGGGATGGAAGGCAAGTTGTGCAAATCGGCGAAGCTAGAAGTTCTGAAATTAGTGTGCTTTGTGGTGTCCCTTAAGGCAGTGTTCTTGGTCCATTACTATTCCAGCTTTTCATTAATGACATTAAAAATATCACATTTAATGGAAAACTTTTTATGTATGCTGACGACATCTGTCTGCTGTACAATTATAATTATGACGAAGTACTTAGAAATCAAGTCGAGTATGATGCTTCAATTTTGTCTGAATATTTGAGACTTAATAAGTTAATCTTGAATGCAAAGAAAACTAAACGAGTACATTTTAGGCCATACCTAACAGGAAATGATCAGTTAATGAGTGTTCATATTGATGGCGAGGTAATTACGGAATCCGAAAGTATTAAATATCTTGGAATGCTATTAACTCGTAATATCTCATGGGATAATCACTTTAATTACTTAAAATCAAAAGTGTCCTCTGGAATTGGTATTTTATATAAATTTAGAAATAAATTGGACACAAAAGCGAAAATGTTGATCTATCGATATATTATTCACTCGCACTTAACCTACCTTCCGGCAGTATATGCCTACAAATCGAATTCGTCTATGCGTTCATTACAATCAGCCCAAAACAGAGCGTTAAAAATAGTTTTCAATCTTCCTTTGCATTTTAATACAATGGAATTATTTCAAAGATATGCTAAGGGTATACTGCCAATAAAAGGTCTTCGAAAGCAACAGCTATTGCTATATGTGTACAAAGTCTTAAATAGAATTGGATTTAGCTCAACTGAATTTTCTTTTGCTGGTACAAATACGGGAAGAGCTACTAGACAATCGATGAACTTGAATATTGTCAGATGTCGGCTTGAAGTAACAAAGCAACGGATTCGATTTGCTGGTCCAAATGAGTACAACCACCTACCTAATCGTATAAAAACTATCTCAGTACTTTCGACCTTCAAAGTAGCAATAAAAGAATATTTATTAAATAATATCGAAATCCTTCTTGCATAATTGAGTTATATAAATGGTAAATTAATATATTTGTATTATTATTATTTTATTTATTATTATTATTAGTTTTTTAGTTATTTTATTAATTGTTATTAGTATTTAGTTGCCAGTTTCGCCTCTATAAAGCCTTATCTTGGCGCTGAGGCATAAATAATTCATGAAATAAAATAAAATACTTATGTAAAACAAAAAAAAACCTATTTTTGAAGAAGATTTCACACATTTTAGCCAATTTTTCTTTTATTAAGAATAAAAGTCTGCCCAATGAATTATTTATAGTCCCACAAGATAGTATATTTCTTCAGTAGTGCTACTTCGATAGATGTTTTTATTCTTTTTTATGTTTTATGAAAAGAAAATTTAAGCCACTCAAACTTGTTTTTATCCACCTTCTATTTTTTTTTTTATTATTTTTGGCTATTTTTTTCAAAATTTCGAAAATATTAATTAAAGTAAAATTTGACTAGCACTTTCCATGGCAGTGAGAAAGAAAAGACGAATTCTTAATTTCAACTATGGCCGTAATAACTTGTTTTTCTTATAAAAGGTGTTTTTTTAAGCTAGATAGAACTTTAAATTGTAAAAAGTAACACAAAAAATGAAATTTTGATAAAACATTTTCTTTTATTTGTTTCAGTATACTCTGACAAATCATCATGAATTGACTCTCGCTTGAACAACGCTACGAATTTATCCAAATTTACTTTGAAAATCAGTCGTCGATATACGCAACTTATAGACGACTTCGTCATTTTTATGGCGTACATAATCGTGCATCTGAACAAGCCATTCGTCGAACTGTCGATAGATTTCGTACCACATACTCTCTAGAGGATGCAATAACACCAACACGTCGAAGGAATGTGCGTACTGAAGAGAATATCGCCGCTGTAAACGAAAGTGTGGAAATAGATCCAAATTTATCAATTCGTCATCGGTCGCAGATATTGGGGCTCTGTCCGTCCACTACGTGAAAAATTTTGCGCAAAGATATCGGCCTACACCCGTATAAGATCTAGCTGGTGCAGGAATTGAAGCCACGAGACCATTATATGCGTCGTTCTTTCGCCGATTGGGCTCTAGAGCAGTTGACAACTGACCCGTTGTTTTATCGCAAAATTGTGTTCAGCGATGAGGCGCATTTTTGGCTTAATGGGTTTGTTAATAAGCAAAATTGCCGCATATGGAGTGAGACCAATCCTGTTGGACTCACTCCATTACATCCAGAAAAATGCACCGTTTGGTGCGGTTTTCACGCTGGTGGCATCATCGGACCTTATTTCTTCAAAAATGAGGCCGGAGCTCGCGTTACGGTCAATGGAGATCGTTACCGCACCATGATCAATGATTTTCTGTTTGATAATATGGATGACGTTGATCCGGACGAGATGTGGTTTTAGCAGGATGGCGCTACGTGCCATATAGCGAACGCAACCATCGACTTATTGAAATCAAAATTTGGCGATAAGTTGATTTCGAGAAATGGACCTGTCAATAGGCCTATAAGGTCGTGCGTTTTGACACCACTCGACTATTTCCTGTGGGGCTACGTGAAGTCACTGGTTTATGCTGATAAACCAGCAACAATTGACGCCTTGGAGGACAGCATTGTTCGTGTTATTCGTGACATACGCCCAGCAGTGCTCGAAAAAGTGGCCCAAAATTGGACGTCCAGAATGCGCTTCGTCAAGAACAGCCGCGGTGCCTATATGCCCGAAATCATTTTCAAATGTTAATGTCACGTATTGATCCTTCGAATAAAAAAGAAATTTTGATTACAATTTAATTTTTTGTGTTATTTTTTACAATTTCAAGTTCTATCGGGCTTAAAAAAACACCCTTTACTTTCAGTAAGAACAATTTCTTAGCTCAAGCTTATAAATGTCCCTTTAACGCATCATCCACTGCCGTCACTTTGACCTTTTGCTAAATTCAAATAAACATTTCGCACCATAACTTAGAATAATAATTTAATGTGTAATTTAATTCTTAATAAATTAACAAAACAAGCAACTTAAAATAATTAATGGATATTTACACTTATTAACAAAAAATACAATTAAAAACAATTTGGTGACATTAGGGTTTGACCCTACAATAAAAAATGCACTAAAAACCAGTAAAAGTTTCAATAATAAAAAAAAGTGACAAAAGCGATGGTGTCAAATGATACACACAATTATTGTCTGTTTTAGTCGGCTCTCAACCACTATTTTGTGAATTATTACTGTTATAAGAAATGGAAGAAAATCTTGAAAAAATCATTTCTTAATTAAAATCTTTTGACCGGAAATGAAATATTAAGTGGAAAGAGTTTTTCAAACCTGTGTTATTTTATCCTCAGGCTTTTATTTACTGCCTTGAATTTTAGTAGACATATTTGCTTGTTTGCAATTTCTCCAAGTTTTAAATTGATTTCCTTTTCATTGGAAATAACGTAAAGAAATGTTTGCTTAAATAAACTTTAAGCAAAATGGAAGTCATACCTTAAGAATATTAAAAATTATAAACGGTGAAGCAAAACGTATTTCGTCAGTTCAATAATAAAAGCTAAAGCCGACTAAGCAAAACAGAAAACAAAATTTCTAACTAAAATAGACAGATAGAAGAGGAAAAAATAAACGGCCGAAATCGGTTTGTTCACAAACCAAATTTGACGATGGTCAACGGAAAACCGTACCCAAACAAAAGAAAAAATAAAGTTGTATTAAAGAAGTGTTTAAAAAATGTTCGATTTTTAATATGGTTATAGAGGATAATAAAACCACAAAGTAGCTGTTCTGTTTAATTTAATCAAGCAAGCAGCAAGTCGAAGCAAAATCTGGAACTATTAGCAACTATACATTATTAAAGAAATAAAGCCACTAATTTAGATATTATTTGTTATCCAAGAATTTAACTTATTACACTGGTTAATCAAGCTTTTAGAAAAACTAGATATTGTGTGCGAAGATAAAAGAAACATGTTTGTGGTATGGTGACAGTAACCATGTTTTACCCTCTGTAACAATATATAATTCTGGAGAATGTGATGTCTGATTTGGACCTGGAGTTTTTTTCATAACACACCTTTAACTTTCCCTTTTATTCTTCTTCCTAAGTGACATATTTTATTTCAGTTATCGTATAAATTATAAAAAGTTGTTTCAGAAATCTTTTAATTAACAGGATTATTTCTTCCGTCAGAACTCTTTAAAAATTTACTTATTCCCACTGTTTTGTTGAATTAATGAAGCAACAGCATGAATGCTTTATGTCTACACGATTTAATCATACAGTGGCATCTTTCCTCAGATCCATTTTAATATTTTGCTATTAATGAACAAAAACAAACATCAGCTACAAAACAGGATACCATGGCATTCTCCTGGCATATCTACATATGGTGCATCCTTCTTCTATTTCAACTCTTCAGTAAATTTTAAATTTTGTATTTATGAGTTAAAATCTGTAGCAGGAAACTAGAGAAAGCAAATAAAGTGGAAATTTGATATGTAAAATTTAGCTTGAAGGTCAATAATAAATGGAAATGAAATGTTGCTAAAAAAAGAAAGCTTCTGTTTTCTCGGTTACGTTTTTAAGGGAAAAGAATCACTTAAACATATTAAAAACAAATATTAATCCTTTCTACAGCACAAATACTATTCTTTATTTATGACTGTGTTTTAATATAAAAACGAACACAAAACATGTCCTGTTTTCTTTTTTTTAATTTTTGATGTTATTTTTGTTTTATTTTTTTTTTTTTGTGTTTTTTGTAAATTTAACTGCAGCAACAGACGCGTGTTGTTATGCCGGTTTTACGATGTCAATTAAATTAAGTGCCACCGCAGGCATAACACTTTTTTAGTATTAAAATTATTATTTTCAGCATTTCATTGAGATTAATAGTTTTTGTGAAACAACATAAATAGTTTTAGAGAAGAGTGCTTTACAAATGGGATACAACAGAGATTCCAAGCATACTAAGCTTTGAAACCGATTCTTAGTTGAGTTGAAGAATGATGGCAAAATTACACTTAGTTAATATTAAAGTGGAAAATATTGCTCAAAGTAGAGTTTAGAGGGTCCCATAACACATTTTATTTCGCAAGGAGCTAATTTAAAGAACATTTTAAAAAAAAATCAGTTAAACTACAATGGCAAGAGAATCATCAAATAGACTGAACAAAGGAACAAGGAAGAGGTAACATTAATCTCTCATGGAATGCGCGGTATAAATAGCATGGTCGTGACGGAGCTTATAAATTTATAATTTTCGCAAGATGAGGCTCAGAAACGTAGATTGTTGTGTTGAGGTCCTAGAGAAGTGAATATTGATTAAAGAAATAAAGACATAGTTAAGGTCTTGTAGCAATTAAAATATTTATACATTTTACAGATTAAATGCCCTTAGGACATACACCTGCTGTTTTACAGACCGATAGCCCCAGGCAAAAGAAAAAATTGCCGGAAGGCAGTTATAAAAAAAGTAAACAAACATGCAAACAAAAAAAAGTATGGATGAGATCGGCTCACAGGAATTATTATTCTCAAAGCAGATGGTTGCTGTGTGCAAATTATAAATGCTTCCTAAGAATTTAATATTTAATGGTCACCTTGAACCAAAAACGTTTTCTGAAGCTTCTGTGGTATTTATAATCAGATATTATTAATAAACATAATATGTTAACTTTGTTATCATGTAATTATAATATGAGTGAAAACGACCCCGACTTACTATTTTTCCATCATTTTGAACTGAAGATTTTGGATAAAAAAAATTAATAAATGAAAAATATCAACTTAAATCAAAACCAAGCACAATAATTTCGAAATAAGTTTATATTTATTAAAATAATAATAATTATAAAAAAAATAATTATTATTATTAAGACAATCAATAATAATTATTTGTACACTTAAGAGTCACATTATATATATTTAAACCATAAATATAAATATGGTTGTATATGATAATTTTGTTATTATTTACAACACTATGATGTGACTACGACAATAAAATGCGAATATCTAAATTAAAACTTTAAAGAACAAAATACCCAGCTGTCCTAATTTCAAGAGCACGAAGTCAAAGATAAAAATTGAATTTATTTCAATTGTCTTTAAGTTAGACTGAGACTTTGAATGAACATTTTAAGAAACACTGATTGTACGTGTTTCCCTGGAAGCTGACTCTAAAAGGATATATACTTAAGCATTATTCAAATTTACTTTTAGCTTATTTGAGAGACTGTGTATTAGAATTTACTCATTAATAATTTACAATAAAATTTTGTGTATAGTTTTTGTGATTTAATTAAATTAAATTAGTATTCGTCTTAACATCATTAAATGTCTGATGAGCAATAAAAGATTAAAAAGGTTTTAGCATTCTTTCATCCTGCTTAAATTTATGAATTCAAGTAACGCAAACGTGTATGATTAACTTAAACTCACCCTGAAGAAAATTGATAGTAATATATTCGTAAACAAAATTTTACTATCAAAAGCAAGCCGTAGTAGACCATGATTTGTTAACAATTTGGATAATAGAAACCGCAACTAATAAAACTAATTATTTCCATGGGACGAATTAAAATAATACATTTAGAGATTGTTATTGTTGCACAAAACATATTTTAGAAGTAAATAAAATTGATTTGCTTTTAAAATAACCTCCCCACTTTAACACAAATTGCGTGATTTTAGCATTAAAATATGTAGAACGTGGCAATTTTTTAAACTTAAATTATGAAAGAAGTGCTGCATATTATTTTTTAAACAAAAACTTTTAAATGATATTTAAATTAAAAATTATTGAAAACCTAACGTTCAACCACCATCATTTCAAGCGCTTTATTATAATGTAATTTTAATCCTAAAATATTGTTAAAATACTCAACTTAAGAACTAAAACTCCCTTCGCACTTAAGTACATTTATGGCCAGAAATAAATGAAAAACAAAAATCCACGGCGATGTTATAAACATGTCAAAAAGTAGTCATTTAATACAATACAAAGCTCCCATTCAACGATAATTACTTCAAGCATACGCACCATGATGATGTGATGATGATGATGTTGTTGATGGTTAATGCAAAAACAAAACTTTTCAACATTTTTCTTCAAGAAGAAGCAACAAACCAAATTCATAACAACAATCTTATCGATACGATAGGATACTTAAATTTTCTTTTTTTTGTTTTTGTTTTTGTTTTCTTTTTGTTTGGCCATAATCATAAAAAATAATGAGCCATTGTAAGAAAAGTTTGTTTGGTCTGCGAAAAGTGAATGACGACTTTACGCAAAAGTTTTCTTGGCAAAAAGATTTAAATGTTTATTTACAATCGACTAGAATAAGTGGTAAAATGTAAGAAAAACACTTAAACATAAAAGCCATTGTTTCAGCAACTGCCAAAAGTGGTAAAAGTTGTTAAGGGTGAAAAGGATTTTTCTATTACTGTTTCACAATTTGAATGGATTTTTCACTAAATAAAATTGATAAGTGTATCAATACCAAATGAAGATAATAATGATGACGAGATGTTATAATAATGATAATGATGATTTTATTTCTACTTGTAATCGCATTAATCCATATTTTCAATGTGTTTATAAAAGTGATGTAATGATACTGAAATAAGTATATTACAATACTATGATGATATTGTATCGTGTTCTTGAAACACACTCATGCTTTGCCCATTCAATATTTAAACAATATTTTTATTTTGTCTGCTTCTTTGACTTTATCAGTTTGAGTGCTTAAATATTATTTTCTAATTAAAGTTGCCTGTCAGTATACAAACATTTTGATAATATTATGTAAACATTTGTTTAACTTTTATTACAGTAAAATCTTCACAATATACTTACATATGTATTCAATGTAGAAATTATATTAATTCTGTCATTTCTAGGATATAAGAAAATATTGCAAAATATTTTTTTTGCAACCAGATAAAAAAGGAAGAAAAAATGTCATTGCAATTTTAAATTTAAATAAAGTCTTCAGTTTATTTATAGTAATCAGAATTGAACTATCTTGCGCCTTAGGTTTGGGGAAATCCAAAGATATTCTCTTACAGCATTAGTAGTTGATTAGATACTTGAAGAAATTAAGCTTGATTTCAGCATTAATGATATAAGATATTTTTTAATTCTACGGGTATATTTTTAAGAACTGTGTCCTATTGATGTGGTGAAAGTATATATCGATAATGCAGTAATCGAAGCCGCGGATATTTCTGCAAAGAGGAGACTAGGCTAGCGGGCTTGCTGTAGTTCTAACTAATGACTTTACAGTGATTAGATTCATCAGTCAATTTTTATCAGGCATAATTTTTCTAAGAAAAAATAAAATTATGTGTTATTTTATTATAGGGAATTTTCATCAGGCATAATCAGGTATGTGCTTAAAATCGATTTCGACATAAAATCTAGTGAAAATGTGTAAAAGGTGTGATGTGGTTAATTTTTCGTTTTCATAATAACGATTTCATTTTTCATTTTGTTCCTTTAAAAAGTAATCGTTTTGTAGTGTGATAAAAATCGTTAATACCAGTTTGAATTCATTTTAAAATCACATTGTTTGTCTTGTGTGAAAAGAAAAAAATTGAAATCAAATCAAAACAAGAAAATAAAAATGTAAATATTATTCGCGAAAAAAACTTAAATTGTGCCTAATTATTTCTCACTTTTAAAAGAGTAAACATAAGAATTTACAGCAAGAGGATGCTTTTATTAAATTTATGGAGCAGCATTCAGATATCGCCAGGGGCTTCACAAAAAGCGAGAAGGGACTTGTGAAAAATCTGTGGAAAAATTTAACTAAAAGATTAATTTCCATGGGCCCTCCATTACATGACATGTCAGGTTGGAAAAAAGTAAGGTTGGTCCATTGTGCGGTTTGTTTGCTATTGTTGAATACAAGGTTCAGATTCATTCGGTACAAACAACACCAGTAATTTATTGTTGTCTTCGGATGAAGAAGTGTTTTTAACTGAAAAAAATTCTAAAGCTGGAAAAAGGAAGAGTACTGAAGTAGAAAGCGAGGTCCCGAGTACATCAAAGCGAGCTTTTCTAAAAAGTAGAGATGATAATCTGAAGGATCATTTAAAACAATACATCGGAAGTGACTTGCAAAACAGAATGAAAATATCGGAGTTTTTACAAAATTTCACTGATATTTCTCAGTTAAATACAGAAAAATTGGATATAATAGCCAGCAATATAAGACAAGTTTATAAATCTTTTGATAACATTGCAGATGAGCTTAAAAGACACCACAATGAAATGGAAAAGGCCGCAGTAGAAAAAAATATTATAAAAAGAACAGTTAGAGTTGGAAGAAATAAAAAATAAAGGGGCTCCTATATCATCAAACAAATCTCAACAAACAAACAAACAAATGAAATTTAATTGTCTGAGGATTTAAGTTAAGTAGTCGTAATACAATTTGGCCTGCTGTTAATATAACACAAATCATTTTATGTTTTTTATGAATTAATTATTTATTTATGTTATTTATGTTATTTTATTATAAATTATAAAAATGCTTCTAAACTTTCAGCAATGTTATTTCTAATTGCTATGGCGTCATTGTGAAGTGCGGTTGCAGAAGAAATCACTTCTTCCATTTCAAGACTATGATTGTCTGAATCTCCTGAAGCCTCCTCAGAAAAGTTTTCAATTTTTAAAGAATTGCATAAGTTATGCAAAGCACAATATATGTTGATAATTTTAACCACTTTAAATGGTTTATATCACAGCGTTCGGGACAAGCATCTAAAGCGACATTTAAGAACTCCAATAGTTCTTTCGACGATGTTCCGGGCTGAGGTATGACTTTTGTTGAATCGTTGTTGTGGCGCACTGCTTGGGGCACTGTAGGGTGTCATCACAAATGGTTCAAGGGTATACCGTGGATCAGCTAGTAGCCACGAACCACGTTCGCCTCTTTCATATTTTTCCAAAAGGACATTCCTAGCAGTGCTCATGTTCCATACAAATGAATCATGGCTTGAGCCTGGTCTAGTTGCATCTACGCCTTTAACATTCATTTTATAATCACAAATCTAAAATATAAATAGTATACAAAGTATTTTTATATTAATTCTTATTTAAAAAACTCACAATCATAGCATTAATACTTTAGAATCCCTTTCTATTAAAGTAAAGGTGTTCTTCATTCTTCAAACTTTTTACTGCAATATGGGTACCATCTACGCATCCTATAACTCCTGGTATTTCATATTTCTCAAAAAAAGAATTGCTTGGATTTCCTGATTCCATTTTCGTTGGATTCTAGTTGAATTTGGTCGGGACATATTTTTCTCTCTAGGCAGTTTAACATTTTTGTTAAGGACTTGGAAACTGTGGTACGGTGCATTGCAATATTGATGTCATTACCAACAGATCTTTGGAAGCCCCCTTCTGCCAAAAATCGTAGGGTACTTGCTAATTGTATAACGAGTGGTATAGAAGTATTTTTCCTAGAATTCCCCACTTTATTTAGAACCATTATAAATCCTTCCTTATTCAATCTAAAACATTGAATAAATCTGGAGGCAGGTATTAATTTTAATGTCAAAACAGGTAAAAAATAAACTTACATATCATCCGGTAAACTTAATGAATCTGACTTATCCCTGATTTGTTTTCGTTTTATATCTTTCGTTCTATTTTCTTCTTCCAACAAAATTAGAGAAGATGCAATTATAAAAGCCATCTCGAAAATTTAAATGTTTAAACTTTTGTGAAATTGAATTTTTTGTTTTTTTTTTTTTAATTTGACTTTTTGTGCATAACAAAGTCGTATGAATACAGAGTTATATTTTTTCAAAGTTATATTTTCCTAAGAGATACAAGGGAATCGAAAAGAAAATGAACAATGAAATCGATCGAAACTTAGTTCTCGATTTCAGTATTCGATTTACGTTTAAAATCGATCGAATCTTATCACATACCTGAATATTTATATAGAAAATTTTTTATCAATGATAATATTTCGATAGAAAATATTATTTTGCTATAGAAAATTTTCATGTCATAATTTTTTTTGTCGAAAATTTTCATCAATCACAATTTTTCTATAAAAAAATATCATCACTAATAATTTTCGTACAAAACAAAAATATCATGTCACAAAAATCAAATCTGGCAGAACATAACTGCGTGCATGGGCTTGACTTAGGCAAAAGGTTAAGCACAGAAGTAGCCTAAGCGACGCATGAAATGTTCAGCTTATCGAATGTATAGGGTACAGAGGTCTTTCGACTGAAGCAAATGATAAATATAACGTTGAGCTCTTTAATCACAAGCAAAATCGGCATAAATATATTAAATTTTTGGAATTTTAGAAAGTATACTTTTTTGTAGCAATGCAAACATGGTTTAATTTTTTAATTAAATTTTGAATTTAATTTCTTTAACTTGATCGCCAAATAAATAATACTCTTATAATAAGGATTTCCTTTGCTATTAATTATGTGCACATGAATAAATTCGTTAATTTAAATATAAAATGTGCTTCTCAAACACGGAAAGGAATACATTTTTTGTGCCGAACGATATACCACCCAGTAGAGCATTTTGCAGTAACCCTTGGCTATAATAAAATGACAAGTAACTATGAGCTGTCGGCTTTCAAGGTGGCAATGAAGGACTTTTCAATAATTTGTGTTGTTTTCGTTTGCAAAATTCAGCATAAAAGAGTTTAAATACTCCCGCACGCAGACATTAGCGTACAATGAGCGATTAATAAATAAATCCTGCAAAAATGAAATTTCAATTTTTTTTATTTAATACTCAACATGCTGGGTGATTGTTATGCGATTTTGCGTAATTATTAAAGCGTAAATGTAAATATGTATGACAACAACAACAAAAGAAAGACAACAAAAGAAAGTTTATTTTTGAAACAAAAAAAGAAAGAAAAAATAAATCAAAATTTACTTATTTCAATTCTAAAGAGTTTAGCAGCCAGCAAATGTCAAAGTCTGTTTGTTTGTTTTTATTATTTGTTGCTCATTCATGTTTTTGTAATTATAATGAACTTTTTTAACAACTTCTTTCAGTATTTGGCTGTTGTTGTTTTCACTTTTCAAAAGCAAATGAAGCATTAAAAGAAACCACTTCTTGAACTCAGAATGGCTACAAGGATAATGATGCCGTATATATAACATCACCGCTGTTGGTGATGAGTATAATGACGCTGGTAATGGTGATGAGAGTGCATAAATCTTGTTGTTCAATGTTGTTCAAAAAGAAGTTGTTACTTCGTTTGCTTAAAAAATTATACACTTGGATTAATGAGCAACCAGTCAGCCACCAACAAAACCGTATAATGAAAATAAACAAAAAAAAAAAGAATTTAAAAAGAATGCGAAACAAGTTGATAAATTTGTTCTGTGGCTTTTTAAGAATCATGTTTGTTTGCTAAAGTAAGAATAAAAATTTAATTCATTTCTTGTGTGTTGGTTACAATCGAATAAATTTTGAAGTGTTTTTCACTCGATGAAGATCTAAATTTTAAACTGTAATTTTCCTTCACTTCGCTATTACGTGTGGCCGCGTAAATGAAACAATTCTGCATGCACAAATATATTTATTTATTTTCGTTTTGTCTAGGATTAGAAGGATATATTATAATTTTAAACAAATATAAGCATATTAAAAAATATCGTAAAATTGGTAAGTCATTGATCTTTAACTTTAATTGTGTTCTATATGAACTGGTTAATTTTTAATTCAATTCTGAATTAATCGTTTATTTTACATTTTATATATTTATTAACTAAACTGGTTATTATTTGTTTATTACTTTTATTTTTATTCGACCTTTTTTTTAAAATTTAATTAAATATGAAATAATCTTTAAACGGTCTTTTTAAATAATTTAACGATTTTTATTTTTCTCGATATTTCGCTTTCCTGTGGAAAGCTTCTTCAGGAAATTATTTTTTATATTTAACCCAAAAAAAAATAAAAAATAAAAAATAATTTCCTGAAGAAGCTTTCCACAGGAAAGCGAAATATCGAGAAAAATAAAAATCGTTAAATTATTTAAAAAGACCGTTTAAAGATTATTTCATATTTAACTAAACTGGTTATTGTATTATAATTTAACTTAATTCATTGCTCTAAATGAACTGGCTCAATGCGTTTTAAATGAACGAGTCCATTATGAGCTAAATGAACTGGTTCGTTATAATCCAAATGATCTAGCTTATTATGTTAAAAATGAAATGGTTCATTGAAACAGTTCATTGATTTAAATTGTTTCATTTAATTGTAAACGAATTGGTTCACTGTTATTTGTATTTTATTGTATTTTAAATGGATCTGGTTTTTTTATGCTATTTTAAATGAACTAGTTCACATTTCATTGTATTCTAAATAAAATATTTCAGTATTCATTACATTCTTAATGAATCGGTTCACTATTTTCTAAACTACTGTCTTATTTTTTTTATGAATTCTAGCTGAAGAGATTAAGTTTTCATTATATTTCCTCGTTTGAATCAGTGCAGTATTCAGGGTTTTATTTTTAGTTTCATGAAATAATATAGCGTCCGCCAAATAACTTTTTTTTGTTAAATGCTATAAACAAAACTACACAGCTTCGGCTGTGTGGCACGTATCACCGAAACCAAATGTTGCCAATATCCCGCTCTTCAATTTCTGTGAACAAAAATTCGTTCAACATGGCCCCATAATAATCACCATTGACTGTAACGGCCACTCCTGAAAAATGGCCCAATTATACCTCTGGACAAAATCCGCACCAAACAGTGACTCGTTTTAGGTGCGTCGGCTTTTCAATGTAAGCGTGCGGGTTTTCTATGCCCCAAATGCTACAACTTTGCTTGTTTACATACCCGCCAAGATCAGTGAGCTCCATCTGAAAAGATGATTTTTTTTGCAAAATTGGCTTCCTCTGTAGGTCGATCGCAGGCCCACTTAGCGAAGTGTTGTTCAAGCGTAAACGCAACCATATTCGTTCAGCGGAAGGATAAAACTAATTATCTGTCAAATCAAACATGAACTAGGTGTTACCATTCACAAAATAAGCATTAGTTTTTTTTTTTTTTTTTTTTTTTTACTATTATTGTTTATTTATTGTATCTTCATTATTTTGAACTAACAATAAGTTTTCAAATCTTAAAGCTAAAAATGAAATAAATCGATTCTTGTCCAGCCAATGCTAGGCAAGATTTTAATTTTGCATGATTATTTGCAGTTTGGTGATCAGTTGTCTTGTGTTCGGCTAAGAACACATATATTTCTTCTCTTCAGTCGAGTGTAACCATGGTCATACAGGATGTTGCGGGCTAATGGGTTCGGGTGGACTGCGAGCTTTGTTAAATACGTAGAAGCGTATTTACTAATCTCTGCTTTGACAGTAGGCACTTCTAAATCTTTGTGTATGTTCGAATTTTTGATATACCAAGGAGCATCTGTTATCATACGTAGGATCTTATTCTGTCGCCTATGAATTTTGTCTACGTTTGAGGCTGAGGCAGCGCCCCATAGCTGGATACCGTAGCTCCAGATGGGCTTCAGTATTGCCTTGTACAGCAGGAGTTTACAATCCAAGCTTAATGTGGAATTTCTGCCAATAAGCCAATTGATTTGTATCGCTTTCATCTTCATTTGAATTAATTTTGCTTCTATATGGCTTTTCCAAGTTAGTCGCCTATCAAGGTGTATGCCAAGGTATTTGACGTTGGTTAGTTGTTGAATTATTTTGCCGTTTATCGTAATAGGTGCGCAAGTTTCTCTGCGTAGGGTGAACGTTATATGGCTGCATTTTTGCTTGTTAACCTTTATTCGCCATTTCTTGAGCCACCGTTCCAATTTGTACAAGTGGTCTTGTAGTATTCGAGAGGCCTCTTGAGGACTTTCATGAACACTAAGAAAGGCTGTGTCGTCTGCGAAAGTTGAAGTATGAATGCTGTCAGTCGTTGGCATGTCAGACGTGTATAGCAAATAAAGCAGCGTGCCCAGTATACTTCCCTGGGGAACGCCAGCTTGAATTGGCTGAGATGAGCTTAAAATATCTCCTTGCTTGACTTTAAACTGTCGATTAGCCAAATAACTTTCTAGCAGCATAGATATGTTTTCAGGGAAGTTTAGCCTTATCTTGTGAATCAGGCCTTTATGCCATACCTTATCAAAAGCCTGGGAGACGTCAATGAAAAGAGCTGAACAATATTTCTTTTTCTCAAAAGCCTGTTTTACTACGTTCACCAGTCTGTGCGTTTGTTCTGTAGTGCTATGTTGTCTTCTGAATCCGAATTGATGATTAGGAATGCTTCCCTTGTCGCTCAGAATAGGGAGTATTTTAGCCATCAGAAGTTTCTCAAATAATTTTGATGCGTTTGATAACAGACTTATCGGCCTGTATGACTCGACCTTTGTATGGTCTTTTACCGGCTTAGGTATCATAGTTATGAGTGAAACCATCCATACTCGAGGAAAATACTCAAGTCGTAACATAGCATTAAAAATGTAGAGCATAACTCTTAGTGTTGTTTTAGGTAGCTCTAAAAGCATCTTGTTGCTGATTTTATCAAAGCCAGGTGATTTTTTGCAATTTAGATCTCCTATTGCTTTCTTTAAGTCACGAAGATCGAATCTAAGGGGTTCCGCCGCTTCAGTAGCGACCAGTGGCAAATCGAGAATGTTAGTGGATTCATTTGGAGTGAAAACCGTTTTCAAATGGTTTACGAACAGGTTCACTTTCTCGGAGTCTTCTCTTGCCCAGTCTCCACTCGAACTTCGCAAGGGAGGCTTACGTATGATTGGTCTTTTTAAGTTTCTTGTAGCACGCCATAGTGAGTTATCCGAGTGAGAAGAAGCGTCTAGATTTTCGAGGTAATTTTTCAGAGATGCGTTTTTTTTCGATTCCAGGAGTTCTCTTAGCCTTTTTGTGCATTCCTTTAATTTGTTCTTTTGCTGTGGTGATCTGTGCTGCTGCCACTCTCTACGTGCTCGTCTTTTTTCTGATAAGAGTTGTTCAACGTCTGCCGAAGAGATTCTTCTATATCTAGGTTGATAATGGTACGTGGATGCGTTCTCTGCTGCAGTTTTAAGGGTCTCGTCAAGGTTACATATAGATTTATCTACTTCTTCTGCAGTACGTAGCGCTATATCCTCTGAGCAGTGAGTGCTAAGGTACTTTTTATACTTCAGCCAGTTTGTCCGTTTGGTAGTTGCCGTTAGTAGCCCATTCGATAGATCGATTTTGTTGGGGTTCCCTATAGTGACAATAGAGGGTGAGTGGTCCGACGATAACTCCAGTGATGATTCCACTAGGATAATATCATTTGGGATGCCTTTTGTCACGCCAAAATCAATAACATCCGGGATTTTTTGTCTATCAATGGGCCAATAGGTTGGTTGTCCGCTCGAAATAACGTTCAGGTCCATTTTAGAGATTACGTCGTACAAAACTCGTCCTTTTGGGGTAATTAAACGTGATCCCCAGTACGTATGTTTAGCATTGTAGTCACCGGCTGCTAAAAAGCGAGCGCCCAACGAGCATTAGTTGAAAAAAAAAACGTTAAATGTCGGACCCTATATAATTTATTAAGATTTTATTGATATTCTCTTATTTGCGGTTCAATAAGTCTTCTTATTTAGAAAAACCCGTTTGATTTTTGGTTTAATTTTAACATTCTAAACAACCGTGAATTATGATTCAACAAGTTTTCCACAACATTTATTCATTTTTCTTTCAATCTTTCAGAACTTTTATAACAGTTTAACCCCTTTTGTTTTACATAATTTTAGCACGGATGTTGGCTTCTTTTATTTTTTTAACAAGTGTTTTATTGAATTTTTGTGCAATATTACACCCGTCTAAAGCTTAATTAAAACAGCTTTATTAAAGATTTGAACTTAGGAAAGTAGCTTATTGTGTGCTAACGTGAGGAGAAAATTCGCGGTTGAAATGAAAACAAAATATTTAACTTCAGTTTGTTGTAGACACAAAATTCGTTACAGATTATTAATTAAATATATTTGCGTGTTAAAGTTGCAGACTGATGTTTTGAAAGTTACTGAGCCATGATGCAAAGCAAGCTGAAGGATTGTGACACCGCGGGAGCTCGCTTAAAAATTCACGAAATTGTTTTTAAGTTCTTTTTTTACATCATCATTTGGCTGATTGAATTTCCTGAATATTCTACAACAATGTTTAACATGAATGTTACACGATTAAAAGTACAGTTGAAGTGGGGTTGTGGATTACCTTTGGCCAGCAACTAGATTTTCGCGTTTAGAAATGTCAATGACAGGTTTCAAATGTTTAAACGAAGATTGAATATTTATTTTGGGGGAAGAGCGAAAGAGAACGGGGTAGATTTGCGTTTACGTTTGGCTACTCTAATAAATTAAAAAAATTTTATGCAGCTTGGAAGGGGTGAAATTTATTGAAAAATTTTACAATTGTTCCCTTAACAAATTTGTGTTTTGGCTATGAAATTTAATTTTTATAATTTCTTTACAAATTGAAATTCTTATACAGCGAATCTAGCAAAACACGTAAAATTTCTTGCGGTTTAATCCTTAGATGCTTTAACGCCTTAGTGAGCACTTTTTTATTATGTTTTTTACATCTAACAGTGGGTCACCTTAAGGATAATATTTATTTAGGACTCATTGGTGTGTTGCTTAAGACTTTGTTCTTTGATATTGCAAGTGTTGCCTAACAAAAGTGTAGAAACAATTGTTTTTCGTGCACTGGGAATATGTTCACTTTTTTTCCACACTTTGATCCTGTGTACTTTTGGATTTCTTTTGACAAAGGATTATTAATATTTTTTTTATGAAATTAGGTGAGAGAAGACAAGTGTATTTGTTTTTCTTTTTATCTATTCGTTACTTATTTTTAATAAAGCCTTTTTGCGTTGATATTTTAGTTTATTTAGCTGAGCGGATTAATAAGCTGGAAATTAAATTTTTGCCATATGAAAATATTTTCTTTCCCTTTTTGGTTTTCTCTTTGGGTTTCTGTTGTACGGTTTGTTTATCTTAGACCTTTTGATTGTTTATTCTATTTGATAAAAGACACACAACACAGCATCAATTATGTTGAAAAATAATCTAAGACGCTGTTTTTATAATTAATGGAATTAATTAGGGATATTGGCCCTTTAATGCATCAGATTATAAATGTCTGTTCAGAAAAAAAGATAACGAAAATTCTTAAGCAGAAATTTTAGTTATTATAAAAAAAATTATACAAATATTGGGAATGATTAGAACTTCAATTCAACCATTTTGTGGTTAAGATTTAATTAATGCTTGTCACCAAGTTTCTGCATCTTTCACTTTTTTACAAAGCATATTTTAATTATTTTAATTAAATCCATTATTTGCGATTTCAGCTCTCTTCTTGTTTTTCATTACATCGACCTAAAATGTAATAAACATATTTGACTCGTCCTAGCGGCAAATGTGACGAATTCCATCTAATCTACGAGTATTTGGGGAATTTCATTTAATTGATAATTTAGGTCAACTTCTTAGAAGTTTTATTTACCACCCACAATTAAACACCCATCAGACAATTTAAAAGTCAAATGTGTGTGGTAAGAAGAAAGTTAAACGACACAAAAATAAAAAGATAAACTATAACAGCTTATTTAACACATTCTAAGCAAACATAAAAGTACTAACGTACCCACCATACACACACACACATACATATGATTACTATACATGGTTAAACTGATGGTTCTGTCTACTCTTCATATACAAAGTCAATGATACAAGGAAATCGGGCAAGTAAGTAAGAACGCATATCGTTTGACAGATGAACTCATGTTGACAGTTGTTGACACTGACACATAACATTTGTAATATTGTTTTTTTTTTTTTGTTTTTGGTTTTTGCTATCCTTAGCATTTACTTGTTAATAGAAATAAAGTGTAGCTGTATCAGTGATGATATTTGTATTTGAATTTGAACCATTTGCAAAAATTGCTTTTCGTTACAGTTGAATAAACATAATTCAGACGACATAGAAAAAATTACTTACATTTACTATGGAAAAATGGTTTAAAAAAAATCCAAGAAAAATTGCGTCAATTTTTACAAAGTTAAATAAAAAGTTGCTTTCGGAGAGAAAGTTATGTTAACTGATGTGTGTGTCTGTCTCTGTTCAGATGTGTTTGAATGATAAATAGCTTGACATGATGTCAACAAGACATTTCCGACTTAATTGTGCGAGTACTAAAAATATATATATAAATATATAAAGTAAATATTTTATTAATTCAAGTTTACATAGCCACTGGTAAAACCTACCAAGTTTTTGAGACATTGTAACTGCAGAATTTTTTAAGAAAGTTTTTTCATCAGTTGTACAATCTTACATCTGGTGCGGTGATTTTACCTCTGTTGCACTTTGCTATTGACTCTGCAAAATTGCATTTTCAACTTAAATGACAAGTATCGCATTAACTTCTTAAAACTGCCTCACCAACTGTCTATTTGGCATCCCTTTGAAAGGAATTATTAATTATAATTTTAGGATACATATAAGATCTGGCGTGATATCATTCCGCAGAAGAAAATACGTCAAGATGTTGTTGTTATTCAGCCACGCAAACTTCAGATTTATTTTTTGGGTTATCGAAAATAAAAGCAACAGGCAAAAAGCCTAAAGGTGAGCTAGCAAACTGACATCTGCACTTAATTTATGTCAAGCATCTGTAATCGAATCCATTCAGATGAGCTCACACATTGGCCAGTATCATTTGATATTTTTTCTAAAAATAATCCACTAAAGCATTCCCTATATCCTTTAAGAAAGTGTAACTTAATAGTATGTGTAATACCTAGAACCACTATTTGAAGAAGAGTACGGAATATTTAGGATCAGCCTCCTTTCTAAAGAAATAAATTATTTTTAAATAAGATATTTAAGAAAAATTTGTTCATAAGTTAACTTTCATTCAAACCTCATCCATATGAAAGTCTAGAAAGGTAAACTAACGAAATAAAATCAAGAATAGAATTTCTACTCTGCACTTTTTTCAACTAAGACTTGAGATCTCCTTAAGGGTAAATTTTGTCCTGAATGTTATATGAAATTCTCTTAATAGGATTAAATAAGCAATCAAGTAAATCGCTTTTATTCAAAAGAGTTAACGGTATATTCGTAGATAATTTCATTAAGAATTATGCAAATAGACATCAATTTTTTATTTTATTCATTTTTTCCTTTCAAATTATTTCGTGCTGAAAACAAGGGTCTCATTGGGGAAATTGAGTTTGAAAACTTAAAGAATCATCTTCATCTAAAGTGATAAGTGTAACAAAAAAGATAAACTAATAGCGAGTAATTTATTAAAATTCATTGCAAAAGTAAAAATTTGCCACATTGCCATTTGGAAACTCTTCCAATAACATTTTAGTATTTTGAAGAATGATAAGGCTGCTTTGAGTTTATATGTCTTTTGTATGTGTACAATAAAAAATCGACCGTTCATTAATCAATAAATGATTTTTATTCATTGTAAAGTTACTTATTTTTTTACGAATATTTGATAAAAATTATGTCTGACTTGTTGACACACGTAAATCCCAGGGTAGTTTTAATATGATTCCTGTTTTTATATTTTATTTTTCCTACACTGCAAACATTAAATAATAATGTGATAAATTTTAGTTTGATGTTTGACCATTTTTTAAACATAAATATGGCACATGTTCAATAATAAAGATTGATGAGTTAAATTAATGGAGTATAAATAACCAATATTTTATTTAAATAAAAAAATAATAATAAGAAGAAGAACTGTGTAGATTATTCAAGTCATTTTTTTTCAACTGCGTAAAAAACAAATCCCTTAACAAGATCTGTAAAAAAAAAAGGAAAACATAAAACTTAAAAAAATGTTTATTGTTGTCTTTGTTGGACAATGGTCAGTCTGTTAGTCAGCCAGAATTTAAGTCGTAAAATACTTAAGATATTAATACAAAGTATTTTTAGCCTCTCTTTACGCTAATCACCGCGTGAGTCTGCCAAAAGAAAACTTTTTTAAATGTCCTTGTTTATGGCCAGGATTTTCTTTTATTCTTTGTCATAAAACTTTCAAAGAAAAAAGGAATTCTAGGGCGTTTTATGAAGTCTTTTACTTTGTTTACGAGTTTTAATATTTTGTTTCTTTGTTTCTTTAATTTTTTTATAGATCTTGTTCATAAATTCAGTGATTTTATAATGACAGATATGTTTCAACTTGCAACAAAAGGATTCTTATAGATATTTTTTGAGGGCCCTTAAATTCACCCTTTTTTCTCAAGAATAATCACAAAAATTTAAAGGTGATTTTTTTTTTAAATAATTTCCTTAGCACTTTATTATATTTTTAATTTTTGTATTTTTATTTAAATTCAGTTTTTTTGCAATTTTTATTTTAAATTTGTTGCCCTTTCTTTCCAACATGTGCAACTTTGTTTGTTTTTGTAGTGCGTAAAACAAAATATTTGCTTGTGCTTAAATTTAAAAATATATTATAACAAGTTATAAGTGATAGACAGTGATATTGGAGATAAAAAATAAAATAAATAAATAAATTTTAAATATTATGACGCTTAAAATACTAGTAGTTGAAACACTATGTTAGTGATATTTGCAATATAGAGTGTAATTCATCTACACTTATACAAGCAAGTTATTCAATCTTCGTCTTCGTCTTCTCGCCTTTCTTATGAGTTTGATATGAGTTAGATGATGAGTTATAGCTGAAGCGTTAAGGCAACAATGTTTTCAAAAAATTTACGTAATTTATTCCGGTTATTTTGGCAAAAAGTTTTTATTTTTATTTGCCCAGCAATTTGTTTCAGTTTCTAAGAATAAAATTCATTTAGAAAAATCATTGAAAAGAATTAAGAAAATATTATTTTTTTAATGCACCTTAATGTGCCAAAATATGCGTCGTGATTCTCTTCAAACCCCTTCAAAAGCTGTTAGTTGTTAAACAAAGAAATAATTTTCCTTTTTTGTCAAAGAAAATGATCCAACAGGAATTAATGTGTTGATCATTTAATAAAATATGATTTTTAAGCCTAATTTATGACATTATGTTATCTTTCTGTGTATGCGTGTCAGACTAAAATGATCTCCTTTGACAATTGACGAATAAAAGTGTTTGTAATAAAAATATCTTTTTTCTAACAATCTTAATGTTAGTCCTTGGAATACTATTTCTAAATGCCTTTGTTTGTGTTAAGCTTGTTATCCTTTTTTATGATACATGTTTCTTTACTTGTTGGAATTTTTCATGGTGTATAAATATTAAGATGAGTTGATATTTTATGATCTTTTTTTTTTTTTTTTGTTTTTCTTTGAAACAAAATATAGCACAATAGGCGCGACTTTGTTGTGTTTAAGTATTAGAGGGATCTAAAGGATATTGTGTCTTTAAATTATATAGTCTTGTTTTCTAAGCAACAATGTTACTAATTTATGTTGGTAGTTACTTTCCGAAAAAAAAGAAGGAAATACTTTTTGTTGTCATGATCTTGTTTTCAACCCTTGTCAAATTTGTGTTAAACAAACTATTTCGTTACTGACTGACATTGAGAAAAGAAAAAAGTATCTTTTATTGAAATTTTATTGACATCTTTTTCTTTTCTATTTCTACAAACAACACAGCTTATGATTGTCACATTTGCTATTTTATTGATCTGTGAAAAAATGTAATGAAGTTAAAAAAATACCCATTTTAAGGCCTTTTCTAAGTTAAATTCGTATCAATGAATGATTTTTGTTAAAGGTTTCCAAAAACGTGTTAAATTTAAAATTGTGTACAGAATTTTACTTTAAGGGAAATTTGATCTAAGCTTTTTTTTTGGGTATGCTTATAAATTATTGTTTGCATTAGTTCTCTAGTCCATAAATACATTTAGTTCAATCACATTTCAATAAACATTTATCATTAATAATTTTTTTCTGTTCAATATTAATCCTTGAATAAGAAAATACTTCATGTGCTAGAGCTTTGCAGTATAAACATTGTGGCACTTAAACAGACAAACACACACACACACACACCCTTGCCCACAAACCTCTAATTCACATACAGCATTTATATCCTTAAAACAAATAAATATTTTATTTTTGTTCTATTTACTTAAACAACATGAAAACATGCAACTGTTTATAAGACTTGTGATAATTTTAGTCATTTTTAGTCATAATGTTTTATATAATAACAATAAAAAGTTTGCTTTAACATTACGACCTAAATTCATACAAAATATTACAAGCCGTAATATTTAAGTAACTCCTGAAATGTCTTAAGAATTCGAATGCATGAAATGTTGTAAAAATATACAAAAATTGCCCCTTGTGACCATAAAAATATATGGAATCATATTTAGTACACCTCTACGATATTTGTTTGAGCTTACATGCTTATATGCATGTATGTACAACATACATATGTGTATTTATAACTATTATTATAACTTCATTATTGTTTAACATCATTTACTGGGCTGGCAGTTAGATACTGTAGTGTTCATCGTACAAGTGTTAAGTTGGTAGACAATAGACGTCTTTTAGCTATAAATGAAAAAGTAATAACAATAACCATAAGAATTTTTCAAATAACAATTATTGTTATTATTGATAAATCAATAAATACATATTTCTTATCATTTATGGTTTGGTTAGACTAAAACTGAATTTCAGAAATGGGAAATTTTTAAAGACTGGAAAAAAATAAATATATTATGGGTTTTTAAAGATTAATAAAAAAATTTTTGCCATTTTTTTCTGAGATGAATTCGGATGAAAATTATTTTAAATCCCACTTAATTTAGCACCACAAATACGTAAACATCTCCGTGCGACTCTTTTACAATCAGCCTTGTAAACGATATTACTTGGAGTTTATTATTATTATAAATAACCATTTTTATGTAAATTCGAAAAATTCCATCATCATAGTCTTCCTATAAAGACAGATTGCTTTTAAGCAGTCCTTGAAAAAAAATAAATAAAATAAAACTTAAAAGAATAAATAAAATAGAATTTAATGAAAAAACACTTTTTCATTAAATATTTAAGCAATCATTTTTAGTACAAAAAGTTATTGAACAAATAATTGTTTTCTACATAATTTTTAAAATTAATAAATTTCTTCAAATTAATTTCCTAATCAAAAACTCAACTACTAAAAGTGTAAAGAGCGAGAGAAAAAAGTACTTTTATTTAAAATAACCAACTAAGGAAAAACTTTTAAGAATGTACTTTTTTTTCATAAATATATGTTTTTAAAAAAATATTCAGTACTTTATTTAAAAATAAAATTTTCTGAAATTGCAACTTATTTCCTAAAAGGTGAACAAGTTTTAACCCTTAAATGCATGATTTTTTATTTTGAATTATAAAAATTTATTTTTGATAGAAATTTAACTGCAGATTACGTAAAAAATAAGTAAAAAAATTTAGGTAATAATTTTAAGTATTTATTTTGAAAAAAACTGTATGTAGACTTTTGGCAACAATATGCGTTTGTTACTAATCTAATTGTCAAAAAACTAAATAAGTATATACGTACACAGATATTTACTTTATACAAAATTAAAATTAATTACGTATGAAATTGTGCAAAGCAGTTACGGTTTTTGTTGTGGCACAAAGCAACTTTGCATTTGATACAGAAAATCTTGAAAACCCTGTGCATCCCGGAAGCTTGCATCTGTTTTTGGAACTGCACCTGTTTTCATTATGGCCTACACCATCTGTCTAAATATCTCTTGGTGGCATAGGCTTCATGGAGCCTCGGTGCTTTTTAACTTCAATTTGCTTTTCTATAGAACTGCTTGATAGTCTTCCATCAAGCATCCTCCATCCTTCCATCCTCCGCAAGGTGTGATCTGAAGTCAGCTAATGACATGTTTGGGTATTTTCTTTTATATAGTACCCATGAATTTATTATTGTCATGTCAATTATGTGATAAAACAATCGTATATACCACTTGCGACTTTTCATACTGATCTTATACCTGCCCAAAAAGCTATTCATTAGGTCAACTCCTCCCATATGGACGTTATAATCTTTTACTATTTTTGGGCAGGCTATGGATATTGGTTTCTTTTCTTTTTTGTCATATCGATTGTCAGTTTCGGCTGGTTCAGCTGGTTCAGCGCCCAAATAAATTGATTCCAATGTGGTAAGCTTATTGTTTTTCCAGCATGTCACGATTACATCCATACTTTCATAGTTAGCCATTTGTTCCTCATAGGTTCCACGGGCAACAGAGTTTTTCATATACTCTTTAATGGCCGGCAATTTGCAGTTCTTTCCGAGGCGGTTTCTTTGTATAGTACCCAATGCGTTCATTCCTTGAGTCCATAGGTAGTGTAGTAGAGGAATAGACGTATAATAATTATCAAAATACAGTATGTGGTTTATTTTGGGTGGAATTGACCGGCACAATCTCACCACCGCATTTCCAACTACGCCGATATCAGGTTCATCAGATAAGCTGTCAGATTCTTGTCTACCTGAATATATTTCAAACTTATATGCATAACCAGATACTGAGCATAACAGAAACAACTTAAAACCCCATTTATGGGCTTTGTTTGGTAAGTACTGCTTCATAAAGTGTGCAACCTTAGTGGAGCACATTTGCTCATCTAGAGATAGCCTTCGTTCGAATGGTGCCACGCTCACAAACAGTTTATTCAAATGGTCCACAAAAGGTTTTATTTTATGAAGACAGTCATGATTTGGCTTGTGCTGTAAATTATCATTGAAAAGAATTACAGATTTGATTTTCTCAAATCTATTTACCGGCGTTGTTTTTTTTATACGATCGAAGCCATATTTACCCCAATAGGATCGAGTATTTGGATAATGGTATACAGACGTAAATATGAGGATACCTAGAAATTGACGTATTTCAGTAGTACTTACAGGAGGAGAGTTGGATACATTTTTTTGCGTAATATACAAATTTGTTTGCTCAACAATGAAAGCAGGTATATCCTCATTTATGAATTCAGAAAAAAAACCTGAAATGGCGTCTCAAGTCGAGGGGAGAGTTGTGTATTTCCAGTGAAACGTACTCGATCTTCACTATATTGCATATTTCGCTTTTTCCATATAAGGTCTCTACTTCGTTTCTTCCAAGCTGCAATACCTGTAACGCGTGACAACAATTAAGGATTTACATCTGGATCAATGAAATGATTTTCATCCAACGGTCGACCGACTTCCACACCTAAGAACATCCTCAATATCTTTATCTCCTAACCTCCTAGGCATTATAAAAATCAAAGCAAATTAACTAAAAAAAATAAAAAACGAAAAGTAACCGTCGATTATTACTTATGTGCCAAACGCATAATGTAGACATTTGGCAACATTCAGTATTTCCCAAAAATTTCACATTTATCCAATCAGATTTTTAAATGTAACATTACTTATTGATAGCTTACTTGACTACAGATGAGAAATAATTTTTTCCAATTAGATAATTGTTTGATTTATATCAAACTTAAAAATATGAAATGACACTTCAAATAACGTACCGATTTCTATCACCCACAATAATAAAATGTCCCAAAATTATGAAACTAAGCATCAAACGGTTACGTTAATTTTTTTTATAATTATCATTATTGTAAGTACTTAGCAACTAGCTTTTATAATTCCATACACTCAGACTTATGAATAAAATTAAGTGTAACTGGAATGTAGACAATTGGCAACAATATGCATTTAAGGGTTCAGCAACGAGCTAATAAAAAAAATTTAAGAAGGACCTTATTTGTTCTTTTGAAGTTGAAAATGATAAATCAGAATACGTCCCTTTATAATTGATGTCTGCTTTGGTTTAGTTGCTTTTAGTTTTTCAAATAGTCTGAAAAAGCTGCGCGGCCTACGGTCAAGAAGTCTGCAAGTCTGAATAACATTTGAGTGACTCTTTTTAGGGTCAAAAATAAAATTTTCTGCTTCCAGTACATCTAAGTATCTTCCATTATATTCTTTATCCATTTTCAGTCTCTCGTATCTCAAATTATTTTGTATCACTTGTTGCAACAACTTTAGGTAGAATTTCTACGACAACACTATATATAATCGATATGAATGCAGATTTCGAATGCTTAGCAAAGAGACGTTGACAAATCAAAGTTTAAATGTGTCAAGTGTAAAATATAAGTAGAGGTCTTTCCCTAATGCTTTTTTGGTATGTTTTGTTTATATACTTTTTGGGTCACTTAAGAGTAACTCTTGAATCTCTATATCAAAAACAAAATGTTTATAATATTTATATTCTTTAGAAAATTTCACGAGCTTGTTAAATGGCCGTTCTAATAAAAGTTTATTATACAGACCCTGCATTTTTTTTTGTAGTACCTCCATTAGCTGTTTTGTATAATTAAAGAAAATGTTGCCAAATTTAGTTTCCGCACACAAATAATACTGGGATTATGATGGTAAGAATAATAAAACGAAATATTAAATTTTTCTTTGCTGTTTGTTGGGTGTTATATATTCAAACGAAGAAACAAAATCTTGTGTAAATAAAAAAAATTTTTACTTAATATCTTAAATAAGTTCTGTTTATTAGCAAACGTTTTCTTTAAATAATCAATTTTTACCATTTCTGCTTTTTTACATATTTTGTAATTTTTAAATTTTTACGCCAATTTAAGCTGATTGCTCATTATTAATACCTTAAGCCAGACATTTATTTGGTTATTTGCCGCGGCAACACTAGTTGTCAAACAAATGTTCAAACAAAAAAGAAGTTAAATTAAGTTACCTTGGGTGGTATAAATAACATAAAGAAATCTAAGACTCATTGAACCACAAAATAAAGCGTATCATAATAATATTTGCACCAATAAGCATTACGTGTTTTTTATTTGTATTTTAGCTAGAAAACAGCAAGACTAAAGAAAAATCACAATGTATTTATACTTAAATCCTGCCAGCAAACTCAAGGCATTTCCTTAAGCTTGCATTTCTTGTCAACACATAATCGTACACAGCAAAAGCACAGCAGGATATCTGGTTTTACACTTTGATATTTTAACAAACACACCTCTATTGTAGTGGCGAATGATGAGAAAGGACTTATTACTTTTAATACAAATAAACCACAAATTTATATTTTTTCGCTGATTTAAGCAAAATTTTACATTTTTTCTCTTTTCCTAAAACTGATTCTTTTACTTTTTAGTTTTCTTTTTCCTGCAATTTTTTTCCTCTTGATAATAAAGGAAAAATGTCTTTGAAGTGGATATTTATTGTTAAAAAGAAGAAAAGAAATTGGTAAAATTTTAATAAATTGTTGTGTTTAAAAGTTTACTTTTTTTTTGAAGGGAAAATAATCTTTAAGTTTATGTGTCTCGCAGATTATAATCACTTGCTGTAAGTAAATAAATTTTAACTAAAATTGTAATTTAAACAACTTTATTTAGTAGTGGATGGAAATAAATACATAAATACAAGTTTTATCTTTAAGTGGCATTATAAATTAAAAATGTTTTTGTAGTGTTTTTTTTGTTGTTTTTGGTTTTTTGGAAATATTTTAGTATTTTATTTAGCAACGAAAACAATAAATTCTATTTCTAAAACCTACTGCACTAGACACGTTTATCTTTACACAAAATTTGTGTAGCATGCCAAAATGAATTGGTTGTTCAATGATAAAACTGCACAAACACATTGCTACAACATAAACAACAAAGTTTTATTATTATTATTGTTACATCTAAATACGCCTTAAAGTCCTTTGCTTTAATCCTGCCTTACACACACACACACACACACATACACGCCACACTCTCATTTTGCAAAAATACTCGTATTCAGCCATTTGAAACAAAGTAAAGACCGAAAAGCAGCCAATAAAGAATGGTTTAAATGCATGCGAGTCAACCGCAAAACGATTCTGCTGCAAATACGCTAAAGACGTACACAAATTACTAATTTCCAAATTTATTGCAATTTATTTCGTAACAAAACCCAACAATAATAAGTTCAACCAAATGCTAAAACTAAATTAATGGATTATATAAAACAAAATAATAATAACAAAAACAAACGTAAATTCCCTCGCTATACTTCCGCTTTCTCTTGTAGTTATTTATCCTTTTTAAAGGATAAAATTATTTTTTATTATTATTTTTCCAAAAATATGTCGTCAAAAATTGTTACCTTTTTGGTGTTTCTTTTTTGTTTCTCTTAACTTAGTCATAATTGGTTTAAGTGGCCCTAAAGGATTTAATTCGGAAATGCTTTTATTGCTACTGGTGACAAATAAAATTTTCTTTCGTGTTTTAAATTTAATTGTTTAACATGTTTAAGGTGTTACAGAACAAATTTTTTTTTTTGGTTTTGGGGTCAATAAAACCTGTTAATTTTTTTAATTTAACTTAACTCTACGTTAAAGTTTTAATTCATAAAATAAAAACTGATAGCAAATGAAATTTAAATGTTGAATATGAATGACAATGATGATTATGGCTTTAAATATAGAAACATTTTTAAACTGAGCTTAAACTGCCATCGTCTTGGCTTTACTTTTTAAATTCTTGTGTAATAGATTGAGTTGTCTTTAAAAGTGAGGTTTCAGATTTTAAACTTTTAAACAACACTTCAAAAAAAAGTGTGAAAATAAAAACTTAGGCGATAGTTTGTAACAAAAAATATTTATGCGTTTTCTCTACCAGTTGGGTCCTTTTATTGTATTGTAAAATAAAAATGCTAATTATAATTGTACATATTGTTTTTGAAAATTACTAAAAAAAAGGCTGTTTGATATCATGTAACAACTTCACTGTTTAATATATTCCTTAACACTACCATATTACTTGCTACTAAGATTTGTATTTAATTGAATTGGCAACTTTTTTGCTTGCAAATCTGTATAATGAAAAAAAGCTACAGCAACAAGTAAGGATCTCATATAGCTACATATGTAGTTGTAAAACCCTATAGAGCACGTATTAAATTTATTTTCCTAACAATATGAGCATAGGAAGATTTTTTTTAAATTATGTTTTTATCGCTTATAGCTCATCCCAATTATCTGTTTGAATTTTTTTCCACATTTACATTTCTCCTATACAAGATGCTGCAGTTTTTCAGTTTCTGACAAAGGTCCAAATTGTCAAAGTAAAAGATTCCAAAGATGTATAAATATATAATTTATCTATTAAAGGTTGTTTTATAACAACGTTGCTGATTTAAAAAAATTTTTAAATTTATTATATTTAGTTTTCTGTTTTTAAATCAAATAGTTATTCTAACTTTTCATGGCTGGTTATTTAGCATTTGAAAGCTTAATTCAAATTAACTGGGTCAGTAAATAATTAAAAGTTTCCAAAACATAATTTTTTACATTGAGAGTAAATCACCACTGCCACATTTGACTGCATCTTATTTTTTTTAAATAAACCATATTTTGAATGAAATTATAACAATTATTCAATTATAAACATATTATAGTTTCAAAATATAATTTAAAACATTACTAAACTTAACTTGAGGGGTTTCTGTTTAACATTTTATTTCTTTATTACTCTTCTTAGCAGGTTTTCCTTTAGTCGTTCAGCGGAATACTACTGTGACGAAAGTAGTCCCCCCCCCCCGGGGGCACATTTTGCTGTCTTTACAGAATACTTGACTATCTTGACTTGTGCTGCTGGGGGTATAAGGGAGCCCAGTCCCCTGAAGGCAAGTAGGGAGTCAACTGGAAGCTCCACGTTATTTCCAAGGGAATCAGTAAGCCCCAGAGTTTCCGGTAATTGTCTCTTTAGACTTTTAGCTGTTCTCTGACTGATTATTGAGGTTGGCCCTTCGGAAGTATTGTGGTGACTGTGGTTTTGCGGCCCCAACCATGAACTGATTTATGGTGGCCAGGATCATCTCGCCTTTAATCACACTAATGGGTGAATGATCCGGATCGAGTGAGCATGTTAGTCATCTGTTCTGGACCAGGAGTTGGATAGTCTCCAGCAACCCTGCTTTGGAACCGCTGAAATTGCAACTAGGAAAGACCTGTTGCTAGAATTAGTCCTCGGCTTCTTAGCGTGTGCATGATGTTGCTTTTCATTCCCAGTGGTTTGACCACCATCTGATTAGGGCTTACGGCCAGGTGCAGATGTAAATCTTATCACGCAATGTGACGAAAGTAGATAATAGAAGTTTGTGTAGTAAAGAACACGGACAACAAAAGCTTGCAAGAGGTAAAGAGACATTTTCAAGTTTGCGCTCTTTAGAAGGACGCAGTCTTGGTGGATACCTTCCCATTTTAACATGTGCTTCTGGGGGTTGAGGACAACTCCAGGCACCTACGCTAGCAGTAGCAGCGTATGGGTATTCGAGGTCCGATTAGTGACTTAAAATGTACTGGATATTGGTGAGTCCCTGAGTGGCTGTGGTTTAAACGCCAACCCCGGGAAGATGTGGTTGTTTTCTATCCAGTGTACAGTTGCATTGCAACAGATTATCGCTACGATGGGGATGACAGAAGTCTTCGGTTCTTAAGCAAGGGGTGGCAACACGGCCCTTCTTGCTGCGCTTGAAAAATTGCCATCTGAGATGTGTTATGCATTTTGGGGACTTGAGAAGATGCATAGTATTTCACCCGGTGGTAGGATCACAGTACAGATTAGAGCTAGGTGCTGACGTTAATTATAATGTATCTTCACGCTTGCACCGGCAAGGAATATTGGTGGAGAAATGCGGGTATCTGTTCAAACGTGTCTAGAGTGGCAAAAGCGACAAAACTGATCTACGCCAATGCAAAGCGCGATATTCGTTAGCGAAACAGGGAATTAAGAAGGAACTTGTAGATGAAAAGATGATTTTATAATTCAAGAAACAGGGGAACAAGTGAAGAATTTTAAGACTACTTACCCCTGTAATTTAATTTATGTGCCATATTTTCGGGCAACAAATATTACACATTTTTTGAAATTCCAGTATTAGTAAAAATAACGTTTTCTTAATTCGTTTGTTGGTGCCTCTTTATTACTTAATGATTAACCACTGTCAATATTTTTCGCCTTTTCTAGGTGTCACCAAATTATCAGCTTTTTCTCATCCTTAATGAGCTCTGCATAATGTATCTTAGTTGCCTGAGATTCGTGGCGACCAAGGAAATATTTTCGGTTTTTATTATCTGGTAGTAAGGCTGTCAGCTATTTTTGGATATCTCAAGTTATCTTATTTTATTTAGTATTGGCCACTTTATTTTCCTAATGTTACCGGTATTGCAGTCACGAATTTTTCTTTTATATAACAGTATGTTAATAAAATAACTACTCAAAAAGTTATGTAGGTAACTAACTAAAAAAATCTTCTACTTCTCAATAAAAATCTTATTAAACCTCGAAGCAAATTTTCTTTATTTTAAGCCATCTTTCATTAAACTTTCCTTAACTTAAGTATCGTATCGCAGAGAGGTTATCATTTTTTTATGCTGTTAGAACTCTTTTATTCCTTTAAGATGCTATTCATAAGTGTTTTACAATGCTTTAAACCATTATTAATTGTGATAGTTTATTTAAGTTCAAATTTAGTTGATTAAATGAGAAACAAAAAAATAGTACAACGCTTCTTTAGATATTATTTGAACTCTCAAGTTTAATAATTTAAGAAAAAATCAAATCCCAACCTTAATGTCATTGTCCTTTGAGAATTAGTATGATTATTCTGTGCATTTAAAACAAATGTAAATAAAAAAGTTTTTCTTTCTGTTGGGAAAATAATATACTTTTGTCATATTTATGACAAATTTTTATTATTCATATGACCCAACCGTTGCTGAAATATAAACCAAACTTAATCACAAATAAAGCAACAACAAGCAGCTATACAATTCTAAAGTCATTTGAGTTCACATTAAAACTATAAAGGACAAGAAATATGCAAGTTCCTGTAGTGGCGTTCTTTAACAAATTTTACAATTGCATGTGAATAAAAATGAATTTCTGTAATAAGTAGTTTTTGGAAAGGAGAGGGGGCGGAGACACAACGTATAGAAGGTGTCACTTAAAGGTCCTGCATTTGGAGCAAAAAAGCTAAAGAAATAAATACTACAAAAATAAATGCAAGCGCACATTAAATATTTACAGTCAATTTTATAGCCAAAAAGGGCAATCACTTCGTTCTGGTGTATTCGTTGTAAGTCAAAAGCGGGCGAGAAGCTAGAATTTGTTTTACTTTGTTGTTATTGTTTTTGTGGAAAACTGAAAAGAATAATGTATGAAATAATTTTTGAAGAACATCTTCCTTTTTTTCTGTTTAATGTAGAAATGCAGGATATGGCACAGGTCAACGGAAGCCATAAAATTCTCGTTTGTCACGCGAATTGTTGAAAGTTTAAAAAAACAACATGTATCGCCTCGTGAGATACAATAAGTACAACATGTTTTTTTCTTCTTTCCTTTTTTTTTGAGAAAAGACACAAAACGACATGAAATATAGAACTATAGGAAGACAATTGCTTATAATGGTTTTAAAATACCCACAAATCTATAGAATATACCAATACACACACACACACACACACTGATACTGTGGTGCATAGAAATCGTTTACAGGATAAACAGTAGGAGTTGCAAAGGTTATAAACGACTTTCGTCACTTTTGCAAAAATGATAGAGCAAAAGACGAGTACAGTGGTAAAAATAGTCATTAATTTCAAGTAAGTTGGGGATTTTTGGGCGATGGCTATATGAATTTTGATAGGAATATTCTTTCATTAAGGTAAAATTACAAATCATAATTGTTATCTTAAGTTATGCACATAGCTTGCTTACATTTCAGGGTGCTATGGTTATTAATTTTTATTTATTTTTTTTTTTTTGGTGGGCAAATCAATATCGCTTAGTTGCTTTGAATGATTCTGGTTTGCTAAAACAGATAAATATCCTTATTAACATAAAAGTGACTTTCTGATAACAGGTCATAAATATCTTGCTCAAGCTTCCTAAATTAACTAAAAATAAATAGCTGTTCTGAAATAATCTTTCTTTGTAAATTAACTGACTTATAAATGGCTTCACAACTCATCTTCGCGTGACATATACAAATTTGAATAAAAAAAGGAAAATTAATATTCACGAAGCTATTCAAAACTCTTTGTTTTTTTTTTGTATCATAATATTATTTATTGAATCTTCTAAATTAATAGAACTAACAATAAGTAGATAAATCTTAAATCTAAAAGTAAAAATTATCTTTATGTCTAGCCAATGCCAGCCAAAAAGTTTTAGTTAACATGAAATAAAAAGGAAAACACTAGAAATTACTTTTACTAATAGCCCTAACGTCTCTCCTCTTCAGACGATTGTAGCCTCTATCATTTAATATATTACGTGCCAAAATATTTGGATGAAATTCCAGTCTTCTCAAATATTTGGATGCGTACTTCTGTATTTCCTCTCTTACAGAGGGCACTTTCAAATCCTTGTGAATGTTTGAGTTTTTCACATACCATGGGGCAGCAGTTGTGAGTCTGAGGATTTTGTTCTGGCTTCTTTGTATCCGTTCGACATTTGACACTGAGGCAGTGCCCCACATTTGAATTCCATAGCTCCATATTGGCTTTAGAATAGACTTGTAGATCAAAAGTTTGCAGTCCAGACTGAGAACAGAATTCCGACCAATTAGCCAGTTTAATTGAACAGTTTTAAGTCTTATTTGCATAAGTTTAGCTTCTATGTGGTGCTTCCATGTTAGACGCCTGTCAAGGTGCATACCGAGGTACTTGACGACCGAACGTTGAGGTATTGTCTGATTATTTATTGTGATAGGTGGGCATGTACTCCTGCGTAATGTAAAAGTAATATGAATGCACTTCTGTTCATTAATTTTTATTCGCCATTTTCTTAAATATTTTTCGACTTGGAACACATGACTTTGAAGACGTAGTGAAGCTTCGTGTGGGTCTACATGAACACAAAGCAGGGCAGTATCATCAGCAAATGTTGAAACGTGAACATCGTCCCGTGTAGGCATATCGGAGGTATATAATAAATACAAAATCGAACCCAAGATGCTCCCTTGAGGAACTCCGGCTCTAATTGGCTGTGGTGGGCTCAAAAACTCCTTGTGCTTTACAACAAATAAACGGCTACTCAAGTAGCTTTTCAGTAATGTGGAAATATTTTGAGGCAAATTCTGCCTTAGTTTATGAATTAAGCCCTCGTGCCAAACTTTATCGAAGGCCTGGGAAACATCAATAAAGAGAGCAGAACAGTAATGTTTATTTTCAAAGGTTTGTTTAACAGCATTAACAAGTCTATGCGTTTGCTCTATTGTGCTATGCTTTTTCCTAAATCCAAGCTGGTGATCCGGTATACACTTCTTTTCGATCAATATGGGATACATTCTATTTATTAAAAGTTTCTCGAACAGTTTAGATAAATTGGACAGCAAGCTTATTGGCCTGTAAGAATCTATTTTAGAATGATCCTTGCCCGGCTTGGGAATCATTATCACCTTCGAAATCTTCCACTTCTGAGGGTAAAAACTGAGGCGCAAAATGGCGTTATATATAAACAATAAGATTCTCACCGCTACATTTGGTAGCTCCAGAAGCATCCTATTACTAACTTTATCAATACCAGGTGATTTTTAAGGTTTTAAGTCGGTGATAACCTTTCTCAACTCTTGTACTTCCAGTCTCAAAGGCCCTAATTAAACGACTCTAGTCACTATAACAGACTTTTCACCTTTTTAATAATCCAAACCACTGTGCCTACCATACTTGCTTCACAGTTACAACTATTAATTTACGTTGCTTGCGGTTTTATAGTTTCATTCTCTATATTTTTATATACATTTTATTACGTTTTTTATCGGTGCAGCTCCTAGCTAACGCTCAGGTCTTAAAATATTGCAAAATATATTTCTACACAATTTTTTTTAGTTTTTTTTTTGGCTTTCCAACTATGGTTAAAAGGAACATTATATTTTTAGTTTATTTACTGGTTCTATACACAGACACTAAGATAATGTAGCTTCAGAGTTTATTTATACGACTGATATACGAGCAAATTATTGTAGATGATGGAGGGAATGGAAGAGACAAGAGACGCTGTCAGGTCTGGTGTAGTAGAAAAAAAAGGGTTTAATATAGCGTTTGTTGTAACACATCATGAGCATTCTAACGATGACTTTCATACTTCTGTTAGATGTTTTTGGTCGGTCAGCAGCATGACAATTAAATTGAAGCTATAAAAAGCATAAACTTAATTGCATTTTGTTGTGTTCATGGTGTGCTAATGTTCAATTTATAACAATTTTTTTCTTGTGTTGTCTTTTTAGCTTTTATTTAATTTTTTAATGTTTATATTTTAGATTTGAGAACAACTTGATGTCTTAGTTTGAAATAACAAATTAAAAAAAAATTATTTTTACAATTTTTAAAAAATATTTTTTAAAATATTCTAACAATCAACTAAAATTTCCGGTACATTTTAAAGCAAAAGCGTATAAATGTGAAAAGGTTTGAACATCTTTCTATTAGCAAATAGTCTGATTTCTCTTAGACAATTTTTATCGAATAATGAGTGTCAGGGAAGGTGCCGATTTATTTTGTATCGCTGCATGAAACTTGTACTAAGATAAATTTTGCTCTAAAGTATTAAGCTTTAAGGTATTAAGGATCCAGAAATGGCTATGACTAAAATTAAAAAAATTTTTAATAACAATAAGTGATAAAAAGTTAAATTGTGTTAAGAGAGCTTAAATTTGTTCAGAATAATCCTCTTTTTAACTTAACTTTTCAAATATAAGAATACACGTATTCTTCCGACAAAAATACCACCATATGTATAAAATGAAAATAAATGATAACAAAGAAAGCAATAGTTCACAGCACATCTTTAACAACAATTTTTGATATAAATCTAATAATTGCTATGCCTTTTTTTTAATAACACTAAATACAAATAATTGTGTCATATGCCTGCGTAATTTAAACAAAAAACCCAACTAGACAATGTCTACCCAAATACAAAAAGACACACCTAAAGTATCAGTTTACAATTACAAATGTCATGTTTAGATAAAAAAAAAATACAAAGAAATACGAAAATATTTAATACACAACCAAGGTAATAAATAATTTTAGTTAAATAAATTTCTATACCTTTTACCATAAAAGAACTGCAGGAAATACAAGCCACACATGAGTGTTGAGAATCCTGGGGTTTTGAGTTGTTGAAAAAAAAAAACCAACCAAAATAATTGCTTAACAATTGATAATAAAATATATTTGACAGTTTTCTTTTTGCTATTTCATTTAGTTTTTATTTTGCAAAAAAAAAAAATATGATTTTGTTGGCACAGGACTTTTATATCCTGGGTGACAATTGTTTAAAAAGCAATCATAACATCCCTAATTATACATTTGGATATGGTACCAAGGGTTTTTGCTTTTCTTTAAAATATCATCGATTTTTTGTGCGAAAATTGATACTATTTTATAAAAGTTAAATAAAATAATTATGACAACATTTAGGGTGGTATTGTAGCTGCTTAAAAAAAACAACTCCAAAAACAGCCTCTAACGGTGAAACGAGGAGGGGGTTACAATTTTTATATTCAACCTCAAGCAGTAGTTTGTTTGCAATGAAATAGAGATCATAACCAATTAACATTTATTTAATAAAAACGTAATTTAAGAATTTAAAACAGTTGTTAAAACTATTAAATATTTACTTTGCTTCAGGTTGGTTTGGTCTTCGTAAACAGAAAACTTCACTCATCTCAAAATAAAAGATGATGTTACTTGGCATAATATAAACTGTCTGTCATCAAGTGTGTCATTTAATAAGTTGAAAGTGGCAAAAAAAAAGCTAATAGTTTGAAAAGAATAAGTTTAAGTTGAATAGCTGTTATGTTTTATTTAAAATCTGTACACATGAATGAATGCACTTGTCATTTAGTTGACACCTAAAGTGACATTCAATAATTCTACTATATATCCACACACATCATCATCACGCTAGATTTTGTTTCTTTTTTTTTTTTTGACATGATGATAATGATGATGGGTGTGTTACAAAAATCTTAACATATGCGCTAATTTTTTTAATATTTTCTATTATATTTTTTAGTTAAAGAATTATTTTTAATTATCGGCATATTAAACACTTAAAAGCTTTTTTGATCCTTAACAATCATACTAATGGCAACACCCTCATCTCTGCGGCATTTGTTTAACATATGCAAGCAAATCTTGTGGAATTTATTAACCACCCTCTTAATTGTAATTTTCATCTAAAGAAATTTTTTTTAATTTTATTTCAAAATTGTGGTGTCACTGTAGCATTTTGAAGTCAAGTGTAAACATTTTTTTAAAGGATTTAACGCCTGAATAAATTATTTTTGTTTCTGTTTATATGAAATCGATTTACATTGTTACAATTATAATTTTCAGTTTTTAAATTTAAAAAGTCACATTAGATTTGTGGCCATTTTAAGCTTGAGTGCAGCCAATTTGAACAAGTGTTTTTGAAATAGAAAAAAAACAATTTAAAAAAAAATTGAATTAAAACCCAAAAATAATCTTTAACTTAAGGACAAAAATATTAAGGCTTAAACAAAATCTTTCAAAATCTTTTCAGCATTAGACCAGTTACAAGCCAACTCAATGTAGACAGAAGCTTATTAAAAAGCAAACAAGTAACAAGTTGGTTTTTGTTTCGTTAGATGAAGTGCTGCCAAACTGTTGAAAGATAAATTTTTGCAAAGAGAATTCTCATATAGTCGTTGATATTTATTTCACTATTTTAAAATTATTGTTTTGGGTTTCTTAATGATTTGAATAAAGAATAACTAATAAAATGCCTCAAATGAACAAAGAAATCTGTATGCACATTAAATTTTTATTAAAACATTATCTCTCATATTACTTTATGAATAAATGAAGAATAAATATATTGTTCTATATATTTGATTAAAATCGAACTCTTTGATAAAAAGGGTGTATGGCAAAAGTTTTCTTTTTATTCGTTATATTTTGCAAATATTTTTATACATTTTAAGTTTAAATTTTACCCTCTGATTTAATCCATCGCCTAGACTAGCAGAGGCCTGAAGCTAGAAGAGAAATAATTAACCTCTCGTGGTATGACGAGTAATCGATGCACACTGGTTCAACGGAAACCAGTTTTCTGCAGGTCTGCGGTCCTGTAATCGTTATTGTTAAGGTCCGGTCGCTTATAAGGACCAACCAAAGAAGTTCGATTGTCTCCGGATCTCGAGCAAGGAGTGAAGACTCGGCCCTGTTTGCTGTACTCTAAGATACATGTATGCACTTAGGAGTTTATTGGTCCGAGGCCGTTGGTGGAAGAATTGTTTTCACCTAGTGATAAAACCACCGTCACATTAGGACTTAACGGACAGACGCTGATGGTAATCTGTACTTAGAAAGTACTACAGAAGTATTAGTCAATTACTTTTCTAAATAATTCTACGAAATTAAGTGAAAAGATTTTCAGCGAACCTTAAGTAAAAATTTTTATAAAAATATATATTTAAAATATTTTAGTCTGATAATTTAATATTTCCAAAATTAAATATTTAATTCAATTTCAGTTAAAAAATTTTCATTTCAACCAATTTTCCATAAATTCAAATCATTAAGACATTTTGCATGGGTGTAAGGGTGTGTGTTTAAGCTAATTTACATGTTAAAGCACGTGTCATATGATTTTAAAATCTAATCGCAACAATTGCCAAATCCTTTTTGAATGTCATAATATAACAAATTTATAGGTTTAAAAAAAAATTCAAATCGAAATAGAAACGTATGTTTTGGAACAGCCTCTCTACCTCTTTAACAAAAAAAAGAAATGATTTATCATTTTTCTAAATTAACACAAATGCAAAATTGTAAAATGACAATTTTTAAGAAATCATTAAAGTGGGTCGCACTAAGTGTCAAAAGAAAAAAAAAAAAACACAAAAAAAACAGCGAAAAACATTAATTGCCAAAGAATAATTTTTTTTTTGTTAAACACTGCTTTTTTCCTCAGACAACTTTATTTTTTGATGAGCTGTACAAGAAACTTATTAAATAGTCCTTCATATTGTCTTCATTCCTTAAGCTCTCTTGAGACGTTTCTTCCTTTTTCATAAATATTTTAACATAAAATATGATAAAAAATTTGAATGAAAAAAATATAATTTTTTGAAAATCCTATACAACAAATGCTAATAATGCATAAACAAATTTTTAAGAAATTCTCTAAATTTCAAGGGTGATAATAATTACACCATCATTATTAAAAATATTTTTACTTCTTGCCCTGTTTGTTGTCCTTTAGCCTGTACAGTCGCAATACAAATAAAAGTAGACTCGTTGATAATTATATGAGGGTGTCTAAAGAATTTCGTCTTGAAAATGTAAGAAAATTTCATTAATTTTAATTTCAAATTGTGGCCAAAAGTATGAAAAATGTGGAGATACAGTAACAACAACAACAACAACAAAAAGAAAGTCAGACAGAAAAAAATAATTATTATTATCTGGATTGTTGCAATGTAGATAAATAATAAGACAGGAAACTGCTCAAATATTAAAATTATTTTTTACAGTTTTTTTGTTTGTTTGTTTTGTTTCACTACAAATAAAAATAATAAACAGTATAATTGAAGGCAAGTTTTTGTAAAATGATTATTAAAGTAGAATTTAAAAAGTCTAAGAACGATTATTTATTCATCCCGCTCCTTTTAGATCTCATCATTATGCATTTTTAATCACAAACTTAGAAACATAGAGTTTTTAAAGAATTGTAAAAAAGTTTGAGGATTTTGTTGTTTATGTAAAGCAATTAGAGTAAAGTAATAAAGTGATAACAAAACAGTAAGGATGCCTTTTCTATCAGATATTTGTTGATTATCTTAATTATTTTTGTAGCAGCCATAACACAACAATTTCTGCGCAAATTTTAAAATTTAAGCTTTACGGGTTTCATAGATTAAGGCTGACGGACAAAAGGAAAAGTTTTATATAGTTACCTATGACCTACGGAAATCCGTCGTACAAACAAGTTGCCAATTTGATATTATTTTTTTTTATACATTCTCTTAGTGACTTATATTCGACTTGATTTCACTGTATAATTTAATTTCTAAATTTATTCCAAAAAAAAGAATCGCTTCAAAATTTATTTTCATTTTTCAAACTAGAAAAACTCAAACGTATAAATGAGCAAATGTTTGTAAAGAATTTCTTGTATCGGAAGCAATTTAAAATGCTTTGGCGTGTATGTGCTTTCCATCTCATCAAATTATTGTTGATCGATTATGAAAATTCTTATTCATATAATTAGTTGATTGAAGAGATGATGTTTACAGCGCAACAACCTATGACTTCACAGATTTTATTTATTTATTAAAATTTATCACAAATATTCATAATTTAATTATGAACATATATTGCTTTTTATTATATTTTGCAACAGGAGCTTTAAGATATTTGAGTTTATTACTAGTATTTTTAAGATTTTGGTGTTATAATAAATACTACAAGTGTTTTACTATGTCTTTAAGTAATTGTTGAATTTTTTCCTAAATAAATATTTTATCAGCTTATCAGTTCGAAATAAATAAAATTAATTTTAATTTTTTAAAAATCATTTTTTTCCGATTAAATAATTTTTCACAAAAATATCTGTCTGGAAGTTATTTTAAGAACAAGGAAAACACTGATAACTTATAAATTAAAGGAAAGGAAATTTAAAAAAAAAATACCGATCAGTAAATTTTAAATTTAAATATATTAAAAAATTCTAAACTTTAAAATTTAGACCTCATTCGTGCTATCGTTATCGCTAAAGCTTAATTTTGACAATATGATTTTACTTATATTCCCATACACCATTCTAAATAGAAAATAATTAATTTTCATATAATATTTGCACATATGGTTTAATTTACTAGAGTACAACAACAACAACAACAAATTCAGTCTCAATATAACAATCAGAATCGTAAAATTTTATAACAAAAACCATCAAAAAGATTAAATAAGTTTAACGCATTCACATTTTTCGAGCTCAATATAAAATAATAAAAATGAAACCGACACCAACTCTAATACGAATAAATAAATGAACAGCGGTGTTGCCTGAAAGTAAACTGCATAAATGTGCGTGCAAATAAGAGAATGATGCGTTTTTATAAAACACAAGAGAGGAAGAGGGAACGTGTGTATGTTTGTGTTAAAAAGGAAATAAACATAAGATTTTATGATCTTGCTGTTAAATATGCAAAAATCCGCCGGAATTATACTCATGCTCTCCGACATATGTGTACCCATAATTACAAACACACACGCACTCACTGTTTAACATATGAGTCTAACCATGTATGCGTGCTTTAAAAGCTCACGCAAAATACTTTAGCTGTGGTAAACACAAAACGAAAAAATAAATTGTCACTATTGTAAATCTCCTGTCAAAAGAAAAAACCCATAATCATAAACTTTAACGATGCAACATGTTTAAAATGTTCGTTCACAAACTCTCCATATTTGATGAAAAGTCAACCTCCTCATGAGATGTCTTTCCTTTGCAATCGCAATTACTACTCACACACACACATGTTTAAAATTTCATTTCCAAAATGCAAAAAATTTGTAAATAAACTCTTTTCTTGGCTGCTTAAAATATTTTATTTTCAAAAATTTACTTAATCCTTTTCTGTTTTTGTTTTTTTTTTTTTTTTGATTTTTTTGTAGTATGATTTTCAAGGATTAAAGCAGTAAACACAGCTGGGGTGTTTTATTAAATTTTTATTGTTTCCATTTGAAAGTTTGTTTGTAGATCTTTAAATTTGATTATGACTTGACATATAATTGTCAGTTAGATGCCCAAAACGATTACACTTGCTTAAGTAATTGTCAATATTGAATTAAAAATATTTAACTAACGAGCAAAATGTCTTTCCACTTTCACAAGAGCGGTAATGGTGGTGGCTTGATTGCTCATTTTCATTTTCAAAAGCAGCCAAAAGAAATTCATTATCTAACCCTTTTTTGGTTTTGGTGGTATAAAATATTCGTTAAACTTGATTGACAATTTAGCGTTGTCTTATTTAGGTTTGAGTTAGAATTAATAGAATTTTTCTAATGCCAGTCATTTTGGCGGTGAGATAAAGCAAAAACGTATACAGACAATACGGTAATGTTGGTTATTTAGATTGGCTAACAAATGTTTTCTACTCTTCTACCATCTTTTAGCTTTTAGAGCCCATTACATTATCACAAATCATTGTGGCAGTTGTTAAGTCAGTCTGTCCTTTTATCTGTTAAGGTTAATTCTTCTCATAAAATAAATTAAAGTTTAATATGAACATGATAATAGTAAATTATTAAAGTTTTTGTTTGTGTAGTGAATTTTTCACATGTAATTTTAAGCATTCTTGAAGAAATGTTTGTCCAGAAAGTGACTTTTTTAAGGCAACAGATAATACTTTATAGCTTTGGGAGGACTATCCAGGCTCTTCAGCCAAGTCAATCATAATTGTCAAATAGTACTATTAAGTTTTCCTGTCCCTCCAACGATCATAGATCATGGTTGACAGCTTTTTACTAAACTAGCGTCTCAACCTTTTTCTATGCTATTGCGGTATACAAGTGACTTCAGCATGTCATCTACCATAGCTGCGCAAAAACTGATTTTGCTTTGTTATTCGAGATTCAGGTGATTTAAACATTATTTCACGGTAGTATTCACGAATAATATTTTTTTTCAGTTTCAGTCGATATTGCGTAAGGACGTAAGGAGTTCTGCGGACTTCTGCCAAAATAGCAGTCAAGGTTGTTGAGTATATCATACGCATAACTTTAAACAGACAACGAGAACATTAGCAAAAGTTTATAAATACGAAATGTATTTTAAATATTATAACCGAACTTCTTTGAGCTCTTGCATATTTTTACTATTTTACAATCACTTTATTTAGACTCCATTAAAAAAAATTTAAGCCGCTTTCTCAACAAGTATCCAATTAGGGTCATTTTACGAAAATTATTCGAAATTTTCTATTTTTAAAAAACTCACTCCTTAAAAGGTGTTTTAAGCAGGACACGCCAATTTTGGCAGTTTCTTCGAAATGTGTCTCCTTATAAAAAATAAGTTGCTGCTTTTTGCATTTTTTTAAAAAGTTCGAGTTTTTAAATCATTTTTACGCATAAGACCTGCTTTAAATTGATTGTTGCATTTTTTTCTTAGATCTGCCAAAACTGTGCTGACTATTTAAAACTTTTTGTAAAAACTTTTCAATTAAATCTCTTCTCCATAACTTATTTATTTTAACACAAATGCTTTTCTTAAGCTTTTTCTTAACTTTGACGATTTTAAATTATTTTAAAATATTCCTTTGACAAAAACAGGATAATTTATGATTATTTTTTGCAAATGCACCCATTTACTGCTGCCACAAAATGAGAAAAAAAATTCATGAATTGAAATTGTCACTTGTTAGCTGAGAAACCATAAATCATCACCGTAGAAAGGAAGAAAGAAGTTTAAAGTCAGTTGAAAACCAAAAAATAAATTTCGAAATACAATATAAATCTTTTATTTGTGAAAACACACAAACAACAAACATGAATAACATGTGTAGAAAGACGTCACATATGACTATAAGAAAGCCATGAATCATTTCGTTTGCTGTTGGCGTAGTTGTCGTTGTTTGCCGTGTACAAATAGTTAAGGATTTATGCCAGGACTAACAAACGGCCATATAACAACGCAAAAATTGAGTGCAACAAACTGTGATTAATAGCGATGTAACAAGCTGACAAATGCGTTATGTTTGTTGGTTGACAAAAACGACAAAAAAAAATAGAATTTTAAAATATTAAAATTGTAAATATGTATTTTATTTTTTCTTTTCTTTTGGATACAGGATACAGGATTAAGTTATTTTGTATTACTGTGTAAAAAAAAAACTGGAGAATCAATATACAATGTATTTAAATTGAATTCAAAATTACGGTACGTACATCAGGAATATCTAGTCACATGTGCACGCATACAAAAACCTATTAGTGGGGTCCTTATTTCAGAGACAAAAAAAAAAAATATCCTGAATTTTTATGTGAAAATTTCTAGTTTTTCAAACAACGAATTGTATAAAAAAAATAGTAATGGAACACTTTTTATGAAGGTTTTTAAAATGTTTTATGATCCAGAGATAAACTCCTTTTATCCTTTCAATAATTGAAAAATACGAATTAAATTTACTTTCTTGTATTAATCTGTTTAGATTTTTTCCGCCAGTAAAGGAAATAAATACTGTTGTTTTCTCTGTGCTTTCTGGCTATTGTTCATTCGATGTAAATGGCGAACGCTTTCAGTATAAGGACATCATTTTCAAGCCTTGATTTACTTCGTACTGGTGAGTCAGTGTTCGTATTCTGTTGTTAAGGTCGTATCTACTCATGAAGGCAGAATGCCAGCCACCTGGCACATTTGGCAAGTCTAATCTTTCAATATCTCCGCCTTTTACTATTATCCAGGTATGCGTGTCGATCTGAGAATGTTTTTCATTTGTTCCTGTGTATGAGGTCGTGTTTACCTGTTCGCTTATAATGTCGCTGCTAAAAGTTTTTCTTTTGTTGATTTCCATGTTTTCAAGAATGTCTAGTTTTCGTCCTTTGTTGCTAGGATGTAATAATGTCATAGATTCATCTGTAAATCTGTTCTGTAAATCTTACTTTCTTATAGATTATAGTGGCTAATTTAGAAATAAAAACTATGTTAGTATTGCATATGGATCTACCGCTGTTTATAATGTTATTCTAACTTTGCTAGGCTGTGACAACGGTTTCTGGTTATATCGCACGAATGTAAATCTTTCCACATTATTCGGACAACATTGAACTTAAGAGCCATCTTGAAAAAGAAAGTCTAAAGGCATTTTTACTACCAAACTTAGTGACCGAACAATCTATTTCTGAACAACGATGACATGGCTTTATAGAACTCGCCCTTAACTGTAACCCAATGACTGTTTAGCCCAATGATGCAACGAAAACCAATGAATTTCAATTACTAATACAGACCTTCTTCGCGAATTTTCATCATGCCAAAGCACGCAATGCCAAGTTGCTGCGATTTATGAAGAGTCTTATATTGATTTGAACATTTTCGACTCCTACTACAGCCAAATCTTGATCAGTACTCACTGTACAACGACAGGCAGTCGGCCAAAATTTATTTTCATTAAACGCACAACTTGGAATAGATTTTCCAATGTTGCTCAAGCGTAAAGTGATTCATTATGATATGCAGACGGAGTTAAAATACTGACTGATAGTCAATATTTCAATAATTGAATAAGAGTATTCTTATGATGTAGGGTATACATAAGAGAGATATCAACCCTTTTCTCGTAACTCACTTAACGTGAAATAACACTATTTTGTCAAAAAGAGACACAAACTTGTTGATTTATGGCATTTGTTTTCAAACCACAAGACCTCAAATAAACAGCAAATATTTTAAGAACGTAAATAAAAGAAATTAAAAGTGGTTCATATGCAAAATCCCGGCATTTTGCAAGCGCATAAGTTACCAACTCAATACGATTTAAAGGAAGGAAGTTACATATTCGTTTAAACGGAAACATATGCAAAACACACGTTACCTTTTGATTTGTTACTAAAACTTTTACTGATTTCATTTTTTGCTTGTATTCCACTCTAAATATAAATTAAATTGTTTTTTTAGCAAAATCTCAAGTTATGTAATCAATAAATTATAAGCAGATTTGAATTTAACACTTGATGACTTTATTTCCCATAAAACCCTTTTCTTTCTAAATCGATTGAGTAACATGATCTTAAAGTGCAATTATTTAACAATTTTCGTAAATTACATTACCAGCATTACAACATTTGTATTACAACAACATAAAGAATAACACGCGTACAATTTTCTAACATATCCTTTGAAATCCCTTCTTGTTTTCGTTTGTTAAAAAAAAAAAAACCAAAAACACCGGGTTTTAATAAAGTGCCATAACAGTTTCCCTAATGTGCTCAACTGTATGAAGATGAAATATGATACACAATTTAATATCCTTTTTTAAAACCGATTTTCAACCACATTTTTTAGCAAACTTAAATATAAATATTCATAAGTGCTAAATGGAAAATAAAAGTCATATTGATATTATTGATATTGAAAACTGCATTAGCAAAAACCAAAAATTATATTTTTTTCAAAAACAAAGCACATTAAATCCTTTTACCCCTTCATGTTGCAGTTATTAACTTCATGCATCATTAGTAACAGATTAAAGGAGAAAGTCAAAAATACCTAAAACTATAGAGGGTGCAATTTTTTATAGAATATTTGGGTAAAAATTTTTATTAAAAAATCCTAAAAATGTTTCAATTTTTATGCCCCATAAATTACCAAAAAATATTTATAGAAATAAATAAATTCGTGGCCTTTGTTTAACACTAGTTTGTGTTGACTTTTCTCTCAACATCCTTTTGTTATTTGGTTTTGGGTTTAATTTAATGTATTTATTTCAATTTAATATGAACTTGTTTAACTCATTAGGTCATATTGTTTGTTTTCTAACCCTTAAATTTAAGGGAAATAATGGAAAATTTAGTATATTTTTTTTTAGAAAAAGTTAACAAGTTAATTCGTTACGCCTTTTCAATACTTTCACTTCAAGTGATTCTGCAGTTGACCATTTGCCATGGGCACTTATGTGGGTCCATTTAAGAATTACAACCCTTCTTTTATTTTGTTTAATGCGAATAGTTTAGTTTATGTTGCGTGTTTTTTATGATGCTGGCTACTTTGGACAAGTAGCAAATGAACCAGAAGGAAAACTACTTTTGTTTTTCCCTAAGAAAGAACTGTCAGATTTTGGTTCCAAGAATTTATTGCACTAATAAACAAAATTAAGAGAATTCAAATTGTAAATAGTTTAAATGGAGAAAATCCCCAATGTCCTAGAGCAGGACTTATACATCAAGATTGACATTAAATTAAAAGGAAACATGATTGAAATCTTTGCTCCATATAAGCCTGGTTTTCAAAGTTGAGTTGATCGTTGATCGTCGATCAGTTGATCGTATTTTAATTAAAAACGAACCGAATGTGAGATGGAGTCGTACACGAATATAATTAATATATTTTTGTTATTGTTATTTAAAAAGCCTTTGCAGCTGCAGATTTGTCCATCAAGGTGCCCCTGTAGGCTAGTAGGTAGTGTACTAGCTTGTAAATATGGGGGTTGTGGGTTCGATTCCCAACGAAGTCCTTGGTTTTTTTCACTACAAAAATAAAAATTGATTGTCGGTGGGGCTGCTCAGCGATGAAGGCATAGTCACTGGTCGCTGTGCTGTCTTATATACGGCAGTTCATTTCCGACTATCCTTCTACTTTCACCATCTGTTTCATCTCTTCTGTATCCCTTTCCTAAAGAATGTAGCACGGTACTTGACTAAATAGGCATTGTTGCCTGAAGTGCTACTTCTCTTTACAAAAAAAACAAAAAAAAAAAAGTAACTTCTCGATGTTGTTAACCGGGAGGAACGGGTGCTGCTCTAATATTTCTAAATCTAAAATAGTGCCATAGTTTAAGTAAATATATAGAATGGCGGAAGGGATAGAAGGAAAGCTTCGTTCATAAAATATTTATATATTTCTCCACATCTAATCAGGATAGATTACGATCGTCGTCGATTATAACGTCAAACCTTCCCCCCCCCCCCCAGGGGCACATTTATGGTTTTTATAGTACATAACAGCTATCTAGATTTGTGCAACTGCCGGTATAAAGGGAGCCCAGTCCCCTGAAGACAGGCAGGGAGTCAACTGGAAGCTCCACTTTATTTCCACGGGGATCAGTGAGCCACAGAGTTCATTATTTGTCTTTTTAGACATTTAATAGTTCTCTGGCTGATCATTGAGGTTGGCCCCTATATGGTAGTAACGTGGTGGTTGTAGTTTCGCGGCCCCATAACAGTATAATGGTTATTATGGTGGCCAGAATCATCTCACTGATAATGACACGCAAAGTGAATGATCCAGTCCAGTGACCATGCTAGACATGTGTTCTGGACAGGAGTTGGAAAGTTTCCAACTCTTTAGCAAGGTGTGATGGTTTGCAGCCCTGCCCTGGAATCATTAAAGTTGCAACTAGGTGGTTCCGTTGCTTAGAATTATGTCTTCGGCTTCCTAGGATGCATGTACGACGTTCCAATTTATACAATTGTGGTTTGTCCACCATCTGATTAAGGGTATATGGCCAGGTGCGGATGTAAAACGAATCACACTATAACGTCAAATCTGGCTTCATTTTTAAATAAATCAGATACAATTTTCTGAATGTTATGATGTCTGTGGGATATCTTGTGAATTAACTTTTCTCCATATGCGGGAATTTTTTTTCCTTATTTACAACCAAAAACTCCGTTTGGGCAAAAATATCCCCAATCGGTGAATGAAATTATGTTATAAATTCAATTGGTAACGGATTTTAAATGTAACTCTGCATACTGTTTAGCTCTGTTCAAGAAACTATTCATGTATATATATGAAAGTTCGTGTGACAGTCAATGCTTTCGTAAAGTCTATTTGGCTTTAAATACAGGGTGTTTAAAAGCTAACAGCCTAACCATCAGACAATACATCAAAACACCAATTCCACGAATCAGCCATAACTTATTAGAGAGCGACATTCTCAAAGATAGTGGGATGAATTTATAACTGTAAAATTTATAAGACAGTCAGTTAGATGTGAACAAAACAATTGGTGTTGTGAAAGGAATTTAGCTACGCAAGATATTGTTGGTCTAGTTGCAAAATCGTTGCTCTAGATATCAGTCATTATCAACACTTTAGTAGTAATAAAAAATATTGCAACTGTAGTGATTGAAAAAGAAGGTCAGGTATTTATGTCCGCTTGCATAGGCATAATTGTTGTAATGGAGTCTAGTCACTAAGTCATTCAGTTGCGTACTAGTCAGCCCTATCTAGCCTACCATCCTGATGCGATCCAGCCTCCGCTAAGCAAGCTTTGTATTTCAGCAGGTCGTTTTTTCAGGCCATGTTACTTGTTCAAGAAAGTGCTCGTTATTATGCCGAGGGACAAATGCCACATAAAGTACCAATATTAACATCCTGCATAACTTTAAAAAGGCGGTCTCTATTTTATATCTTTCTCAAATATAATCCTGCGCATAAACTATTCGTATCCAGAACGTAAACAAAAGAATTCCTAAAACACAAAAAGTTGCTTTAATCAAATGATAGTCCAAATATATACTATATTTTACTAATATCTATATACTGTGTGTAAGGGAGTAGTTAAGGCGTTAGAGAGCAGTTTGAGGGGGTTAAATGAGTACTTAAGAATGTACATTAAGAGCATCTATATTTATCTCAAATGCTTAATTGGCATTCGCCTACAATTGCAGAAGTTTGATTATGGTCAATTGTACACTATAAAGAACGCAATGTAAGTCTAAGTAGACACTAAAGTTTATTTGGGTTTTGCGGATATGATGCTGAACTGAGGCTCGGATGACAGAGTTTTGAGTAGTAAATGTAAGTCTGAGCATGTTTACAAAAGTAACTATAAATAAGTCTAACTAACTAAGAAACAGAGCAAAAAACGTCATTCGTACGGCTAAAAGAAAACATTGTTCAAAAATTTTTAGTAGACTTGATTCTGTGGGCTTATGGAGGGTTTTGAGGGATTCGGGATGCATGATTGAGGACTCAATTTCATATGACGGTGATGTTGAAGTGTTGAACCACTTTTTTGCAACAGGCGATTCTGTTTCGTACAATGATAACTTTAATTTCGATTTTCGAACTTTTTCTGATAGTACATCTTCTTTTTCATTTCACTGTATTAATGAAATTGAGCTCATAACTGCATTGTCTAAAGTTAAGTCTTCTTCAGTTGGAAGTGATAATGTTTCCATAAAATTTATCAAGCTAATTTATCCATACATTTCTGAATATATTTTATTCTTAATTAATTCAATTTTAACTACCTCTACATTCCCTTCTAGCTGGAAAATTGCAAGAGTTGTACCTTTACCTAAACGACGGGTGATTCATGGCCCCGATGATTTAAGACCGATTTCGATTCTACCTTCTCTATCCAAAGTTCTTGAACATGTTATGAAGTGTCAAATTCTAGAATCTGTTGAGAGGAAAATATATGATAAGCAATACGCATTTCGTAGAGGTTTTAACACTACTTCTTTGCTTTTAACTCTGACTGATAGCATACGACAAAACGCCAACAGTGATCACTCAAGTGTCCTTATTTCTCTTGATCTGTCCAAAGCTTTCAATTCTATTAACCATTCCATCATGATCACAAAATTAAGAGATGAATTTGATTTCTCGAGATCTGCGTGTAAGCTAATATATTCCTATTTATCTGATAGGTCACAGTATGGTGTTCTAAATGGTATTCAATCAACATTATGCACTCTGTTGTCTGGAGTTCCTCAAGGTTCTGTACTTGGACCACTTCTATTCATGCTCTATGTAAACAGCTTGCCAACTGCTGTCGATTCTAGAATATGTGTATTTTTTTTATATGCGGATGATGTATTCTTACTCTTTAATAATAATTGTTCTTCTCCTGAGATATTGGCAAACAATATTGAACTAGGTCTAAATGGTATTTTTGAGTAGACCTCATGTAACTATTTGACAATTAACCCTTCTAAAACTAAGGCGATAATGTTTGGACCTTCAAACCGATTTCTCTATGAACCGATTGTTCTTTTAAGAGGAATACGCCTTCAATTCTCTGATCATTTAAAATGCTTGGGAATTATTCTTGACTCTAAACTCTCATTTACAAATCATATTGACAGTTTGTCCTGCAAAGTTTTTGGAAGCTTACGTAAAATTTATACGTCCAATTTTTATTTTCCCATTCATATAAGGAGACGATTAGCTAACGCATTATTAATGCCGCATATTTTATATGGTCTTGAATTATTTTCTGGCAGTTGCTCAATCCATTTGGGAAGAGTTAAACGCTTAGTTAATTCTGTGGTGCGCTTTATTTTTAACATTCGCCGCCGTGAGCACATTTCTCCACATGTTCGAGAATTTCTTGGTTGTTCCTTTGATCAATTCGTTATATATCGAAATTTAGTCTATTTCTACAAGATAATAAAAAATTGCAGACCGTTTTCTTTGTACAGCTCATATGTTTTCTCACATTCAACTCGTAATCCGCAACTTATTATACCGAGAATAACGTCTTCGTTTTTTGCAAGATCATTTAAGGTAAGAATATCTCGTTGGTGGAATAATTTGCCATTTTACTGACGCTTATTTTCACACTCGAATAATGTATTTCGTTTGAAACTTCTTAACTATTACTCCAATCTAAATGTTTGAGTACTTCAGGTCTTGTTACCAAGTTGGACTTTTAAATTTGTAAACTATTTATCTTTCTTTGAATATTGGCTGGGGAGCCTGTTAAATATATCGATTACTGAATTCATTTGTTTAATTATTTAATAACTTGTTTAAATATAATTCGCAAGGGTTAATATTTTAAATAGTCAGGTGTTTTTAATATATCTTATGTAATATATTTTTTGGCCTTTAAGGCTTTGTATTACATATTATGAATAAATAAATAAATAAATAAATAAATAAGTCAAATTATAGATCGATAGCCCTGGACAAATAAAAATATAATATCACAGTTATTCTATAAACCGAAACAAAAGTCCCTTCACACTTTACAGAAATTTACCGACAGTCGGAAAAATAGTGAAAAACATTTTTATGAAAGAGAGCTGTTGCCTTCCTCAATGCTGCGTCTAGTTATAATACATCACATACCCTCCGCTTTTATTGTTCCCCAAGAAAACTTTAAAATACTTGAATTTCTAATGCAGAGAAGGGGTAATAGCTTTCAAACAATAAATGTCCGCAAAAACCATTGACACGGCAGCCAACAAATATTTGAATGAGTACGAAGTGAAGAAGAGTAAGAGTAAACCTGCACACAAAAGAACTAATATATGAAAATGTACAAACATATATTATTATTTTGTTTTTCTTTTTATTGTAAAATGCAAAATGTACGCAAATATAACAACGATAAGTCATTACAAATGTAGACACGTACCAAAAGCACCCCATAAGCTCCCCACTATTTGCTCAGTTTTAACCAAATATGTTGGCAAATAATGGTCAGGCGGGAAATTAATAAAACTGTAAGCATCAATGATTTTCACATCATACCACAATTGTAGTAACGCGGAAAGTTCGAAAATTAATTAAATATAAAAAAAAGTTTTCAAAGTAAATTGCGTTGGAGAGAATTTACAAAACTGGGAAATTTAGACTTTACTGAAATGATATTTATAATTTTGTAACGATCCTCCTAAGAGCTTTTTTAAAGATTAAACAGCTTCCGATTTTGCATTTACATAACAGCACATAACACTGGCAAGTTAACTTAGCAGTTCAGTTCAGTTAATTTGAATGTTGGCTTCCATGGGCATGTTGAACATGTGTAAATAGTGTCCTTTTCGAATAGAGTTTGGGGGCCAAAGCGAATAATTTGTCTTTTGTTTATTTCAAATGTTAAAAGTGGTGGCACTAAGATTGCTTTTGCTAAACACTGTGACTATAGTGTTCCATAATGGAAATGGTCAAAAAATGGCCTTCAGAGACTATTTACCATATAGACTTGAATATCAACATAATAAATATTTCTCAGATTGCTTAAGAGCATGTGTATTTGGGTTGAAGTTGTTTGCAAGAGTGCTTGTAATATGAGTGTGTTTTGTAGAACAGAAAACAACTTCATTGTTTAAAATGAGTGGCATACAAACAATAAATAAAATTAAAATGATGCAAACAATGGTTTTTAGCTAAATTCCAGCAAGCAAAAAAAAAATCCAAGTGTTATAGACAAAAAAATTGAATTTTTTTATAACACATAAACAAGTGTTGTTTTTTATATTTGTATTTTTTAAGACTTTTGTGTTTTGCTGCAGTGGTAATAGAACACATAATGACCTTAAATGTGTAATGGCAAGTACAAAAATGTAAACCCACACTTGTGCTAAAGGCAGTAAACCAAAAAAAAAAAAAAAAAAAAAAAAAAATTTATACCAAAATTGAAAAAGAAATTGTTTGTAACAGGCCAAAACGAGTTTATTATTTTTGCACCCTTTCATGTTGTTTGTCCATTTAAATGGAGTAAGAAGGACATCAGAAAGAAAATCGCGTTTTTTATTATTTACTTGCAAAATAATTTTGTTCGACATCCGTTTCAATATAATTTTTATGTGTTTTTTCCTTTTGCTTATTTTTTTGTTTTTTATTTTGCTACACATTCTTGTAGCTGAAGCGTATCCTTTTTTAATTAAAATGTTGACAGGCTGACTGTCTGAATTTGAATAGCAAGTCACTCATTTGTAGATTTCACTTTAGAAGAAAAAAGCAACAGCAAAAAAAAAATTACTATAATTTCACGTCTGTTTTTGTTTTGCCAATAAATGTGACTACACAATTCTCGCTTTCATGTAAAAGTGATTTTATTTCCTTTAGAATCAAAAAAAAAAAATACATTCTGAATTTTTTTGGTAAATTTTTTCGGTGCAGCATTCTTTTGTTTAATTAGAGAATATTTAAGATGTTTATTAATTTTTTAAGGTTTTCATTGAAACAGACAAATAAAAGAAATTTATATAATAGAAATGAAAATTCATTTATTAAAAAATAAAACATATTCAATTTAGAAAACATTGCAAAAAAAGTTTAAGAATATATTTGAAGAAGCTTACTTTTCCAAAGTCCAAAAACCATGAAGATATATATCAGCAACTTAATTTTTTTGCTTTTATATTTATTACTATAAGATTTTGCAAGAAGTTCCAAGTATCCAAATATTTTCATTGCTTCTAAATTTTGTGTTGCAGTTGCAATAAAAATTTATGCAAATTTATTAAAAAATTTTTTTTGCAAAAATGCTTCTGATAAAACGGGGTTTAAATTAAATTTGTTATTTAATTTCTATTAAATTGTAATCTTTTCACATGGTCATTTAAATTATAACGATTTTATTTTTTTTCTCTCAATATTTCGCTTTCCTGTGGAAAGCTTCTTCAGGAAATTATTTTTTATATTTTCAAAAACAAAAATTATAACAAATTGTTATAAATTTGTATAAAATTTAATAGAAATTAAAAAAAAGGTCGAATAAAACTGAAAATAATAATCAAATAAGAATTTGTTATTTAAAAAAAAAACAATAAAGAGACTAAGAAATTATAGTTTTGGATTGTGTAGACTTCGTCTAACCAAATTAATATAATATTACTTGATTCTGAATGTTCCTCGTTATGGTAGACTAATCTATATCATATAATATAAATATTTAAAAATATAAATTATTTTCTGTTGATATTTTAACTCTAATAGCGTTCTAAGGAACATAACATTTTTAAATATTTAATTTTCTATTTCTATTATTACGAATGCTAAAGCAAGGCAACAACTACTCTAGCCTCTTGTTTTAAGAAAGCAAACATTGTTGTTGTTTCTCTAATATGATCAAACAATACATATAAAGGAACTTGTATTCCACACTCCAAATATTTGTTATCTTGTAATTAAACCACTTTACATACCAAAGGATTACTTACTCTTTCTTTGTCTGACAGGCCGCATGTCGGAACGAAACTGACAAGATCATAACGAACCTCATTTGTCTAACATTTTTCACGCATTTAATTTTTTTAATTCCCTAAATTGCAGAAATTATTTAAGTCTACAAAATATACGTTACATACTTCTCTTTTACTTCAAAACTAAGTGCCTGAAACTTGATTTTATTTTTACTCAATTATACCTGAAAAAATAAATGTTTAATAAATTAAAAAAAAAAAACAAAAACAAACAGTCAAATCATTTTGCTCATATCAGATAATTTTGTTTGACATCGTTTTAAGTTGCAATTTTTAGAAAAAGTAAAACAATTTCAATTCATTGCTAAAATTCGACACATGTTCTCCTTTTCCCACAAAAAACCTTTAAACTAATTTTTATTAACGAATTCTCTTTGGTCCTGGAAATACTAGAATATAAATATACAAATATACACAAACAAACTCACAAATCTACAATAATACCCAGTGTGTTTAATGGTTGCATTGAGTTTTCTCTATGCAACTAATCACTTTAATAGATTTTTCCAGATACAATTTTAATGCAATTACAAAATTAGAAGTTACTAAAATTTTTTCGAATTGCACAAATGTATATTGTACTGTTTTTAGTAAATTTTTAACCATCAAGGGAATAATGAGTTCGGATATCTCTTGTCAGTTGGGTTTTTTCAACGGAGTTGGGCAAGTCATTCAGCGACTACTTTTTATTATAAACTAGCTGTACGACCCGACTTCGCTCGAAAACTATTTGCTAATGATTAATATTTCATATGGAGTTAGAAAAAAATTGTTCAGTACAAAGAAGAAACGACACAAATTTTTTTCAATTTATTGTTTTAATAGTTCTTAAGGTAATTCATTAAAAAATAAACAAACAAAAAAGGTAAGCATGTAGTTCATTTTAAATCTTGAGAGTAAACAATATTTTTTGTTTTTCTGTTGGGAGAGAAAATAAACAGTGCTGACGGTGTCCCAACTCTTGAGCATGCAACACACGATTGCTTGGTTCCATTACGATAATGAAACTAACCGATTTTGAGATCGGGATCCAATCGATTTATACAAATACCGTTCGCCATTAATTTGTAATTTATTTAATCAACGTATTTGTTTTTTGCAGCCAAGATGGCTCTTTCACTTAATCAAAGTTAATCGCTATAATTTTGAGCCATATATGTGTACAGTTTTGCAATTAGTTCGCCTTTAGACGTTGTGAATTGGCAAGAGCCCATTGGAAAGGAAATCTGGACTGTTGTAGATTCACTCGGTTTTTTCCACTAACAATGTCTAACAATATCTAAGAATAAATAGATGAAGATAATCGTTCAAATTTTAAGAAATGTTGACTGCTAACAAAATCGTTCGAAGTTTAGCTTTTATTTTTTACTTTAGCATTAAAATTTTAGAACAAAAAAATTTTGATATTGGATTTTTCAGCATATAAATAATATACATATGTATGTATCGTTAAAAGTGCATAGAGTAGAAAATTATTTTTTAACTTCAAAGTGAAGTGTAATTGTCGGTGACTTAATATGTTTAAGCTCGAACCAGTTCAAACCAGTTCGAACGAACATGTCGAGTCGTCAATAACTTATTTGTATTTACACCAGCAAAAGCAAGAAGAAAATGAATAAATGAATTTTCTAAGTTTTCCGAAAAATTTTATAATTTTTCGAATCGAATATAAAAAATCAGCCAAATCGCCCCAGCCGTTCTCATGCTATTACATTACATACGTGGACCATTTCATTTTTATAAATACAGACGTATCATGCTCGATGGGCTCTCCTAACAAATTCTGTAACATAAGCAAAACTTGCTGATGTTTATTAAAACGTATGTATGTATGTATGTATATGTACATAGTATGTAAGGTAATTTTTTATATAAATAATATATTTGTATGGTATAAATTTATATACTTTTAGGAAAAAACTTTTAAAATTAAACTTAAAATGCATATTTTTCTAAATTCAAAACAAATTCACCAAAGGATTTGAACTTTTTATTTTTCCCATACAATATACACATTTCAAAGTGTTGAAAAACATGCAGTCTATTTACATACTTATCTACATGATATTTTATTGTAAATTTTAAATAAAGTAAGATTTATTCCCCAAAATTGTGACGGTATTATCTCTAAAAGATCTGGCAGCTATGTATAGTAATGAATTAAATAAAATCTTCAAACATAAAAATACATTTTTGACTGTTGGCAAGTTAGAACAATGTTTGGTTTCGCCGAAGTTGAAGATGTTGCCTCTTATTACTTGGTCTTTTATTTTGTTTTCTTTTTGTTTTGTTCTTTTTTTAATTTGATCTGCGGGTTTTTTAGCGTATGCTAAGAACATATACGTGTGTTTGCACGTATACAAACTCATTAGCATACAAACAACTTCATAGCTTCATCAAACCAGTTTGAACGAACATGTCAAGTCGTGAATAACAGAAGAAAATTAATAAATTAATTTTCTAAGTTTTCCGGAAAATTTTTTATATAAACCATCTCCTGAAAATTTCGAATCGAATAACACAAAAATCAGCCAAATCGCTCCAGCCGTTCTCACGCCAACTAATTACATACGTGGACCATTTCATTTTTATATATATAGATAGAAGATAGAAGATTATAGTTATCTAAAAGTTAATAAGTTTATATTTTTACCCATGATTATAATTATTTTGTTTCTATTTCAAACAAATATTTAGCATATCAGTTGAGACACAGTTACCAGAACTGTAGGGTTGTATTACTTTTTGAGTGCATAAAACTAATTAAAATGCCATCAACGTAAGTTTCTAAAAACAAATGTGCTCCTCTACAATTACTACAGAAAAAAATGCTTAAAATGTTTTAATACACTTATTTAAACCACACACATTCGCATTGACGTTTAGTCATTCAATCACTCTAGAGTATTCGCAGATTTATTTCCATTACATGCGAAATAGTAAATTACAAAATTTTATAGCCGCAGGCAATTTCGAATTTAAATATCAGCTATATTTTGAAGATTTTGTCAAACACTAGCGAATATTGTTTTGGCATAAATTGGATTTTCATCTGAAACTTTTTAATTTTAAGTAACTAATGTAAAGTACTTCATATAGTCACTGTTACCTAAAGTGAGTTTAGTTTTAAAATTAACTTGCCCAGTATATTTTGTTTTTTATTGTAGAATAACACAATTTGAGTTTGCCAAAACTTGTCAAGAATTACAATCTGTTTTCGCGGATTTTGAGGTTTTCAGCCATAAAATAGTGAGATGATTTTGCCACATACCCTGTTCCTTTTATTCTCCAATATGTAGTCGCCTGAATCCTATAAACCTGTCATCTAAAAATACTGCTAACAAACTGTGATTTATAGCCATTGAATAAAAAGCTTTTAAATGTAACGCAATTGTATAAATTGTTGAAACAGTAGGCGAACGAAGAGAAAGGAAGAAAAAATTTAAATTTCACGTTTAAATATCTCCCCCGTTAATTTGGGGTTTAAACTAAATTTTATCACGAGTAAAATATTTGGCGATTTGTAAGTAATACGTTGTTGTATTTTTATTTTTAATTTTTTTTTTCACAACATTTAAACAGTCGCAGTTTGTCATATAAATCTTTGTAACTACATAAATCTTTTGTATTTTAAATGGTTATTTAGCTACAAATCAAAATGAAATTGCATTGATTGTGCAATAAAAAAAATTTGATTCTTTTAGCTGAAATGGACACTATGGATGAAATGAATATTATTCGTTGCAAACATTATCCAAGAGGGTTACGCGTAATTTTATTTAAATTTATGTTTTAAATGATTTATTGAACACTTTGAAAACCATGTTGCCATTTTAGTATCAATTTCTTTCAGATATATATTTATATCGTCTATACTGATTTACCTTAAACTACTTTAAATTAATTAAATAAAGACAATGAAAACTTGATATTGGATATTGATGTATGCAAGTACGTGAGAATGCAAATGTGTCTGTGTTTCGGTAACTAAATTACAAGTTGTTGGTAAACTTGTTTAACAAACTCAAATTGAATTATGCCAAAAAGGGTAATGAACGTTTTTTTTTTCTTTTTTCTTTTAACAACTTTACATTAAAATATTGTTTCTTTTAAATATAAATAGTTAAAAAGTTTTAAAATATTTTCTTGAAAAAAGCCACATAAAAATGCTAAAAGTTTTCTTGAACAACTACTAACGTGTTGCTTTTAAATATACCACATCCGTTTCCTTTGTAGTCAACACAAAACTTTTCCATAGCAAACTTCTATGAAATAAGGTTGTTTGAAATTTCCATAATAAATGTAAAAAAAAAATTTTAAAAAATTAAATTAATGGAAATAATCTTTAAAATTGAAGGAATCTTTAAAATATACCCCAAGTGTTCAGAAATTTCTTTGTTTAGTTACTATGAAACATGACTAAGATCCTATAAAATGCTAAATATTATTATCAGAATACTTTTGAACTTTCCCGATGGCTGACAACCCCAGCTGTAAATTATGACGTGCTCTCGGAAACTTAATTTTATTTGAAATAAATACGACTTTATAGTTTAGATTTCCGTTTTTTAAAAAGTTGTTGTATTCAACTGCTTACAGCTTACAACACAAACTAATATAAATGTAAGTCTAGTTAATGTCGGAGACAATAAACCAGCGGTTTTTTTGCTACTTACTATTCATCACAAACTCTGAAAAAACAAATCCCCTAAAAACCCCATGTTAATTCTTCTTTTAAACCTCTTTAGCTTAAATTGCTTCATCAAATTGTCACAATATTTACCGATCTACAAAAAAAAAATAAAAGCATTTTTATTTTTTATCAATCGAAAATTTCTACTTTAACGATTTTATTATTCTTTAGCAAATGTGGGAATGTTAATATCCACTCATATCTATTTCTTAATATAAAACATTTCAAATACAAGTCTTATGAACCCACATATGCAAACGTGGGTGGTGCGATAAAAAAGATCATTTTCATAAACACCGTCAAAGGTGGTTAAACAAGAATTTAGGGCGTCTTCTACCGGTTTTTTGACTTACTTGATCAAAAATATTTTTTTAAAGCTTATAAATTTGGATAAATAAAAAAAATATAAAAGGAAATTCTTATTCAGTGCTGACTCGTCTTTACGTAAGTGGGTTTCAAAACTTGGACATTTGGAAGGTGGACACAAAGTTGTAAAAAAAATGTGTTTTTTGTGGCAATGATTTCTGGGAATTTTTGGAGACAAAAATCTTAAATTTAGAGATTAGCTTCAAAGAGAGTATGGAAACGCTGGCTCTTTTAAATATACAAGACAATAGTTTGGATTCACGAGCATTGAAATATTTATTGAGAAAAGATATAAATAATGAATCCATGCTACGAAGGACTAAATATATCTTCCGGCATAAGGCAATAGTATAAACAAGAGCAAGGGATCTCTATGTGATCCCATACATGTATGTACTAAAATATTTGAGATTTATATTTAGAAAATATCATTAAGATGACTGAAGCACTGACGATCAGGAAAAAGTAATAATGCGAAATATTGGCCTTAGCAAAATTACTCATTAAAACTTGACGCAGTATGCTGGCTAGTAAAACAAAACCTGTATTGGGCTCTGTAAAATTTCTAACACCATATTTTAAGTAACAAAAATTTGATGAAAAGTCTTTTCCTTCATAAACTTTCTACCGGACCCTCTTAACAATGCATCTGAAAAATATCTATTGGATTAAACTAAGTACTCTCACACTAAAAAAGTAAACAACTGACCAATTCTGTTTTACGTCTTCGGTTTAATAGTCCAAGACACTCTCCAACATACAAACAAATAAATAAAAATATATTTTTTATGTTCTATTTACTTTAGCTTAGAATATAGAATAGCAGCAGTAGTAGCATTCTCATGAATGTCTTGAATTATATTTTAACAATTCTATAACACACAGGAAATAATTCACAATTCGCTAGTTTTACGACAAGCTTCCGCACACACACACATAACTTAAATATTATTTGATTTTTTACGACTGAATAAGAATATTTATACAAGAAAAATAAAAGCACACACACAAACATTTACAACATCAATTTATTATTAAAAAAGAAACTAAAAAGAGAAATTGCTAAAAGACAAGCCCCCATAATCAAGGATGGATGTGACGACTGACCATTGTCCTCTACAAACAATAATCAATATTTTTTTATTATTTCTCTATTTTTATTATAGCAGATCAAATATAACACTTACAGGTTTCATTGTTAGTGTTTTATTTTATTTTCTTTTTATTTTATATATTATTTCATTAAGGGTGGACTGTTACTAAAATTTTATTTCCACATCCTGTTATGTATTTTCACTAGGCTTGCGTCACTTAATTTTTTATGAGAATTAGATTGAACAGCATATTCTATTTTGCTGTCTACAAGTACTTAACAATTCTTTTCCTTTCTATTTACCAATAATAAATTTAAGATGAATCAAAATTTTATTTTGAAGTAATCTAGTTTAACAGCAATAGCAACAACAATAATAATAGAAAAATTTTTATAGATTGCTGGCTGTTTCGAAGGAGTTTATTGTTGTATTTAACTTAATATATTTTTTTTATATACAAAAAGTACCCACATGGTAGGTAGCATTTTATAAGTACAGTTAAACCTCTATTAACCGGCTACATCTATTAACCGGCATGCAGATCTTTTTGATTTTTTACCTCTACTATCCGTGCTTTACCTCTATTATCCGTGCAGCATTCATATGATTTTTTATTACATATATTAATTTGAATTCGGTGATTCCCCTTTTTAATGTGTGGACACAATTGTACTACGTGCTTCTATTTTAATTCATTATGTAAGTGAAATTTGATCTGTTAGCACTTGTTTTGGGACGATGGCTCCTTTAAATAGCAAATTGCCAAAGAGAGCGAGAAAAGTTTTTTCAATTAAAGACAAAATTGCTTTGATTAACGATTACGATAAGAACATACCTGTAAGGTCACTATCTGAACAGTATGGAGTTGGTAAGCAAACTGTGCGCGATTTAGTGAAAAAGAAAGAAGAAATTTTGCTTTATGGTTCTAAAAGTGATTCAATAGATGGCTTAAAAAATAGATATACGCTCAAAAATTCTGAAAATCCGAAAGTAGATTTGGCATTAAGTGAATGGTTTCAACAAGAAAGATTTAAGAGAACACCAGTTTCAGGTAAGTTTACTTCAAAGCAGGGCGCACATATACCTTTTTCAATTGTAAATGAGAAATTTTAAGTTTTAATTGAGAAATTTAAAATTGTAAATGGGAAATTTTACATTGAAAAATCCTCATTTTCAATTAAAAATTTCTCATTTTCAACTTAAAATTCTCTATTTCAACTTTAAATTTCTCATTTACAATTTAAAATGGTGTAGTATGGAATCAGCATCAACTTTTTTAAACTTTAGGTGAGATGATTATTGAAAAAGCAAAATTTTTCCATGCTGAGTTAAACATTAATTCCGAATGTCGTTATTCATCTGGATGGCTGGAGAAACTCAAAAAGAGGAAACGAATTCGAAGGCTGAAGTCATCGGGAGAAAAAGAGTGTGCTGACTATGTTTCTGCTACAATGTTCGTGGAGGATTTAAAGGAATATATTCAGAAGGAAAAACTTACAAGCGAGCAGATTTACAACGCGGATGAAACCAGCCTATTTTGGAAATGTTTACCTCAATATTCCTTAGCCTGTGGAAGTGAACGTTCCATTGAGGGATACAAAGAGTCTAAGGAAAGAATCACAGCCTTGTTATGTGCCAATGCAGCTGGGACTCATGAGTGTAAATTAATGATTATTGGAAGAAGTGCGAAGCCAAGAGCTTAAAAAAACGCTAAGAGGCTTCCTGTAATTTACAAATCCAATAAAAGAGCTTGGGTAACCCAACAAATTTTTTTGGAGTGGTTCAATAATAATTTCGTACCAGAAGTTAGAGAACATATGAAACAAAGTGGTTTCGAAAGAAATTGTAAAATTCTTTTACTTCTGGACAACTGCCCAGCTCACCCAGATTTGGACGCAATGATGTCTGAAAACGTTGTAGTAAAATATATTCCTCCCAACTGCACATCTTTGATTCAGCCCATGGACCAAGGAGTGATTCGAAGTTTTAAATGCAATTATCGCAAGTCAATTGTGCAGAAACTCTTATGTGCAAACAGCAGACATGAATTCGTAAAATCATTAAATATAAAAATAGCAATGTAGACAGCAGCTGCTTCTTGGGATGCAGTATCCGCCAAGGTTTTGATCAATGTTTGGTCTAATTTACTAGCTTTTGAAAATGAACTAAGTGGCCGTCCTGAAATACAATCAGATATAGAAATACCGGCTGGTTGTTCCATTGATAATTTATCAGAGTGGATGGAGTGCGATACTGATGTTATGCCGTTTGCTATTTTATCAGACAATGAAATCATTGACATGGTCAATCAAGCTCAGGAGAGTGATCATAGCTCAAATTCCGAAGATGAAGAGACTGAAATTGAAACTCCAACTTTATCACAGGCAATAGAGGCCTGTAATGTTTTGTTAAAGTTCGTAGAAAATTCTCCAGCTATATCAGAAACAGATAAACTTCAGATGCATCGCATTCAAAACCATTTATTTAAGGAACAATTAAAAACAATGAAACAAACTAATATAAAAGAATATTTTAAATAAACGAATAGTTGTATGTTTTAAATTAAAATATGTGGTATATTTGAATCTATAAATATATACATAAATTGAATTCTTGAATAAAAACAATTTAAAAAAATGAAATTTTATACGTTTTAATAAAACCTCTATTAACCGTGTATTTCGATTATCCGTGCTAGTCCCGGTCCCACGCGAGCTGGTTAATCGAGGTTTAACTGTATTTAAAGAAGATAAAATTAAAAAAATAACAAGTCTTAACAAAACAGTTCTACACCATTTTCTTTCTAATAATTGAATTTGTTTTCTTATTGTCACTTTCAGTTAAGAAGCGTTAGTTTTCTAATGCAAAATATAAGAAAAATTTTATGTTCCCAAAAACTTGTAAAATTTCAATGGTCTTTCTTTAAATTTATTATTTTAATAAAACAAAATAGTTGTTTATTTAACGTTTAGGAAACTTTTTATCCATTACGCACTTGGACAAATAATTTCCTTTGATATTAAAACTGGGGCAAATAAAATATGTATGTGACTTGAAATAATTTATTTGAATTTATGAGCTCACAATTTTTTTAAGCCATACTCATTTCTTGTAATAAGTAATAATTCTAATGGTTTTTATTACCTATAATTTTACACATACTTCAATGATTTGATATATTTATTATAACATAAAAGAAGTTAATTTAATTTTACTAAATAAACTCCAGTAACAAAAATATACAAAAATGCCATAAAAAGTGCCATAAATCTTTAATCATGATAAATCTGAAAAATTCAACCCTTTCTGCCTGCAACAACGACGTAGTTTTTTGTTCCTCAGAGTTTTAATACTTTAATCATATAATTTATGTTGTGACAAAAAGAAAAGGATTGAACAAAAGTAGTTTTTTCTATTAATTCTGTCGATGTTCCTGTAACGAGTGGTAAATGGTTTAATAAGTGGTCACTTTATGTCTTTATGTTATTTTTGTATTTTTAGGCTTTAAAGGCCACATGTGTTTAAGTATCCTTTTTTGAAGTGGTCAGTATCCATTTACTAAACAAAAGTGGTACGTTTTATTGTGGACGGCATTAAATGCAGTCAAAAGAAAAAAGTTTATTATTATTATTGAATATTATTTGCAGGATTTAACGAAAATGAAATGATGTGAACAAACCCAAATCTACTTGAATTGTATATCGCAAAGCGCTTAATAGAAATTTTTTCCGTTATTCAATTTAATTCAATTTATTATCCATCAAATAACATTTACAATTACATCAAAAACAAAAAAATTACATTTAAATAGTTCAAGCTTATGTACATACTTTTATTACTTTATAATTTAGAGTAATTCACAAAATTGTATACATTGTTTACAATATAGTATTATTGGAGGCAAAATTTTAAAAAGACCTTTTTGAAGATTTTCCAAGATTTAATAAAAACAACTTAACTAAAACTTACAAGCTACCTAAACTGATGTCAAATCATTAATATAGATATGTTCGGACTCAGCGCACCTAGAATAAAAATTTGCAGTTAGCTTGTTTAACCTAGAAACAACAAGGTCTGTATCCGAAATAATATGAAGCCTGAGTGTAGAAAAGAACCAAGGCAGATTATATACAAGTTTTAATAATTTGTTCTGAGCGATTTGCAGCCTTTTTATATGACAAGTTGCACTTTTAGTCCACATAGGGGCAGCATAATACAGTACTGCCTGAAAAATAAGTTTAAAAATAAGCATTTTATTCTCAATGCTTAAAGACGAGTTTCGGTTTATGAAAAGATAGAGTGTGCGCGTCATAATATTCACTTTATTGATTAAATATTGTACATGCTCCTTAAATTTCATTTTTGGATCAAGGATTATCCCTAAATATTTAACCTTTTGTTCCCACATAACTTCCGTATTTAAAAAGCTAATATAGCCTGAGTTTTGTCTGCATTTAATGTTATTTTCCATTTGTTGAAATAGTTTGCTAGATTATCTAGATCTTTTTGTATGTTTGTAATTATATTTTCAGAGTATATGTCAGAACATAAAACTGCTGTATCATCTGCAAATACTGACATAGTACAGCTTTCAAGTTGGGGTAGGTCAGAGGTGTATAAATTATACAAAATAGGGGAAAGACAAGAGCCTTGGGGACATCCTGCCGGTATTCTAAAACTTTCAGAGCACGATGATCCGATATAAACTTTAAAAGACCGACTCGACAGGAAACTTTCAGTAATTTTAATCAATAAATCGAGTACTTCGAGTTTAATCATCTTATAGATAAGACCATCGTGCCATACAGCATCAAAAGCAGCTTTGACGTCAAGTAATACCATTGCCGTTGATTTTTAAAGTTCAAAAATTTTAGTTACCCAATTTCTAATTCGAACTAACGATTGCACTGTGTTATGTTCCTTTCGGAAGCCGAATTGGTGATTAGGAAAAATTCCCCTGGCTTCAATGAAGGATAACAATTTATCCTTTATAATTTTCTCAAAAATTTTTCCTATAGATGATAATAGGCTAATTGGTCGGTAAGAAAACGGGCTATCTGCAGGTTTATTTGGTTTTTTTATTGGAATTACTTTTGCCGTTTTAAATTCTAGAGGGAAGTAGCACTGTTTTAGACATGAACTAAAAATGATGGATAGGAATTCAATTGATTTTTTTGGTAGTTGTTTAAGGCATTTGTTATTAATTCCATCTATTCCCGGAGCCTTTCTTGCTTTCAACTTTTTTGTTACATTATTTATTTGAGAAGTAGATATTACTATATCGTTAGAGCTGTTAGAAGCAGATGCTCGAAAAGATTGAAGTGTTTCACAAACCTGCGAGTTTGTTTCAGCGTCACCTAAAATTTGCAATATTGTATGATTATCGGCAAACGTTTGAGCCATAATATTACATTTCTCTGCATTTGTAGTAAATCTAGAAACATTGTGTTTCAAAATTGGTATTAAGTTTTTTTCCAATATATTTCATATTTTACCAAACCAATTTCAAACAAATTATTATCCGACAACAGGTTTTATCAAAAAATTAGTTTGTTTCCTATTTGGGAAAAGCTAGTATCAAATGGGCATTTCACTGGTTCCTTAAACTTCGTAAGAAAAGCCAAGAAATACAGTGAGTCTTTTATACACTAGAAGGGTATATCACGTCATATATGTATCAGCAAGATACTTTTCTCAAGGATTTCTGGTAGCCTATTATAAAATTATATTAGCGTTTATTGTCTTATCCTGTCACTGGCGTTTATTCACGAATATAGCGATCTCATCCTGTGGCCGTATTCCATATTCCAGCTTAATGATATTTATATTGTCCAAGTGTCTTTTTCGATTAGTATCTGGTCCCAATGCTAGTGTTAATTTTGACATCCTTTTCAAAGTGCCTCGATTATATCCAACAGCTTTTTAGATATCAAGACATGAGACTTTTGTGCTAAAAGTGAGATTTCTTATCTTAAGAGGATGTCTCCAGAAGAAGTCTCCATAGCTACTGGAAAATTAAATCATATACTCCCTTCCTTTTAGTCATAGAAATAAGATTGTTTAAAGATTTTTGCTTAGTAATATTGCCGTTTCCCGTCGTAACTGGCCGGTTTGTATTCGATGGCGAGCGCTGTCGATGCGTATCCATCATTTTCAAGCCACGGTTTAGTTTGTACTGGTGAGTCAGTGTTGGCGTTCAGGTAGTTCTGTTATTAGGTCCGTATATATTCAGGTAAGCAGAATACCGGCCACCTGGCATTTTGTGCTAAGCGAACTTACCGATACCTCCGTCTTTTACTATTATGTAGGTACGTGTGTCCGTTTTTGTTTAATTATTATCGTATTATTATATTTCTTGATGTTTCTTTTCTTTTTCCAAAGTTAAGAATTAGAAGATCAAAGTTGATTAAGTCTTTATTTTCTTCCAGCCTCCTTATACGTTTTCGAAACTAGTTCCTTATTTCCATAAAATTAATAATTATAACAGGTTCATTAAGAAACTCGTAATATTTAAAAACACGCAAAAACTTTTTTGGATGATTTTTAGTTAAATTTTTTACATTTTTAATAATCATGTTTTAGACACTATATAGTGGCTACAATGAGCAACCTTAAATTTATTGGCACTTTTGTTATAAAATTCTAGTTTTAAATATTGAATTTAAATCTCAGCCACAAAATTCTCTTTGAATTTAAAAAATTGTAATTAGTCCTGCAGGTTTTCCTTAAATAATTATAATTTCTTACTATTTTTGTTTCTTTGATTTATTTACTTGTCGCTAACTTTAAGTCAATATATTTATCCCCTTCCAACTTATTCTTCTCATTTCAATTTCGTAAACAATCTTTATCAACAATCTTTATATTGTCTTATCCATGTTGTTTCACTCTAGATGTAGTTATTTGTTTAAGGCACAATTAGTTGGCTTTAGCTATTTGTTTTCTGATTATGAAGCGTTAAGAAAACTGTCAACATTTTCTTTAAGACACAGACACACAAACAAACATTCACACAAACTCTGTTACACTAATTCAACAAATTTATTGAAAAAGTTTTCTTTACATCCTTTCACACATCCTGTTCATTTTTATTTGTGATTTGTTGCCAGACTCTTGCCTTAACTACTACTACTTAAGTAAATAAGTCTTGTTAATGCTTGCAGAGTATGAGTGAGTATCTGTGTGTGTGTGTGTATTCCTCACTAGTATGGCTTGGCTTATCTTAGAGTTTTGTCATTTCAAATGAAAAATGCCAAGATGCTTAACTTGTAAGACATCCTGCTGTTGTTATCCTTTAAGAGATGCTTAACAAGATATTTTTAGTTCTCCTTTTTTCTTGAATGCGTTACTTTTAGTCATCGTCACGCACAAAAGGATTTTGAAAAATTTAACTGTGGAAAAAGAAAAGAATTTAAGGCATTTGTTATCCTTTTACGCCTTACGGTGTGTTAATGATTTTTTTTTTTTTACTTTCAGATTGGCATGTACCACCAACAACAAAAAATAAATAAAAAACAAGATTACATGAATGGTTTTTGGTGGCATTTGAAACTCACAATCTCTAATGAAAATCTTGGCTAATTACAACAACCTTAAACATTTTAATAAAGAGGGCTTTTCTTAGAAGGAAATTTAGCTGAAAAAGAATAGATGAAATTTATTTAATGATGTACTAAAATTTTTTTTCGTTGAATTATAGTTGAATGCCAACTGTTTTTTTTAATGAAATACAGGCTGTATGAAACATTTCATTAAATGTCTTAAACTAAATAAAGATTTTTGTTATCTAAACAGCTTTAGTTAAACACACAGCACCGTGTCAATAATGAAGCACACATGACCATTTTAATTTTCATCTAGAACCACTAATTGCGTGCCAAAATGTAATTTACAGGATAACATCACAATTGTTGTCTTAGATCTTTCAAAATAAATATCTAGAATAAAACAAATAAACTCTTAAACAAACACTTAAAGGGCACAATAACAATGATGACCATTTTAATTGAACATTTTCAGACAAGGGGTTAATTGAAGTCCAAGAAGAAAACAACTTAAAGCTGCATAAAATTTTAATCCTTTTTGGGAGTTTTTGGCAGTAAAAATAAAACAAAAACTTTTAGTTTTATTTCAAATTATAAACAAAACAAAAGCATAAAATCTTAAAATGGAGTAGGAGTGCAAAGGATTGATAATGATTTTTCGTTAAGCATAAAATGTGTTGACATTGATAAATTATTTTGCATTCAGTATGGCGTGATTTATCGCGCATCAAATGACACATTGACACGTGTCCTGTTAACTTAAACTTTGGCTATTTTTAATTAAATGCAAATAAAAATGACCAATTGCCGAAAGCATTTTAGTTTTTACGTACTCTATACTCTAACAAAATCATTATGTCGAAATAAGGGAGTATTTGAATTTAAATAAATAATTAAATCTATTTAAAATGAAAACCCATTTTAAAGAAAAAAGTGTTTTTTTTTTGTTAAACAAAAAGGCCAAGATATGTACTTCTGCCTTGTGTTTATTTCATTGAGACGGAAGTCAACCACTAAGAAGTTTTTCTTCGATTCTCTTTTTGTATTCCTTGGAACTTAATTTGTTTAATGCTACGCTGCACATTTTACGTTTAATCGAATGGAGAGATATTGTTTAAGAAAAGCAGACAGTAAATTAATTGTTGAGTAATTGAAATTTTATTTATATTAGTTTCCGTTTTTTCTTGGCACTTTGAGCAGAAAGTAAAATCAACCGTAAGAGACTTTTGTCGGATTAGACACAACGTTTATTTGTATCCTGTGGTGTAAAAGATTTGTTTACTTCTTATATTATTGTTCTTGCTTAAAAAAAGGATGACTTAGTGTAAATTAAAAGAAGTTGGTTGGTATGCAAAAGTGGTTAAAAAAATTATTAACAAGAGTCTTAACAATAATTTTCAACAAACAACAAACTAAGTGTTATGGCAAAGAAACCTTTTTTTTACCACGGAAAGATCATTAATTTTTCCCATAACTTATTATTAATCTCAAAATAATGTTCTCAGAATTTTTTTTATAACAAAAATAATTCACATAATTGATTCCTAATTGTTTTATAACAATTTATATTGTATTAAACAACCAAAAAAAATAGTTTTTCACCTTGATTTTATTAGACGGATATTTTAAAAAATGTATCTCCACTTTAGTTATAACAAAATTTTAAACTTTTTCCAACAAATTTGTTAAACTTTATTTTAATTAAAGCTATTAAAGTAATAATAATTAAAAGATCTTAACAAATATTTTTTTCAACAAATTTTTTTTTCTTTTTTTTTAAGAGAACAGTAGCACTTCAGGCAACAATGCCTATTTAGTCAAGTACCATGCTACATTCTTTTAGGAAAGGGATAGAGAAGAGATGAAACAGGTGGTGAAAGTAGAAGGATAGTCGGAAATCAACTGCCGTATAAAGACAGCACAGCGACCAGTGACTATGCCTTCACCGCTGAGCAGCTCCACCGACAGCCAATTTTTATTTTTATAGTGAAAAAAACCAAGGTCTTCGTTGGGAATTGAATCCACAACCCCCATACTGACAAGCTAGTACATTACCTACTAGCCTACAGGGGCACAATTAAAACAATTAAAAGTTCAATTTTTTTATAAAATATACTCTGCATCCATTTTATCCCCTTTCAAGACCGTTTGGTCATAAATCTGTTAATGATCAGATTTTTATTTTTTTTTATAAAATAAGATCCTCACAACAGCATACATTTTTAATTCTGAACTTAAGCAAGTTTAATTTAAATAAATTATTTGTTTGCCGAAAAAGTCAGAAACATTTTTACCACAAAAATTGCATCACCATATTTCAATTATTCTGCATCATGAAATTTTCAATAATTTTGTTTAAATTACTTAAAAATATGTTCTGTCGCATATTTTTTTAATTCTGATTAACCCAAAAATTGCGACAAATATAACGAACATTTCTCTTAAATTCTTTTTTTGCAATTTTTAATTTTAAAAAATTATTTTTCATTCTGTGATATTTTTTTGCTGACCAAAATAAAATATTTTAGTAATATTTTTACATAAAAAATATTTTTTCCCCAACAAAAATTTGAACTTTACCACAGATAATGTTGCCAAAATTCTGTAGAAGCCTGTTAAAATCACCAAGTAATTTAAATAAATTTTATTTGATTTTACTTCATAAATTCAATTTACCACGTATATTTTGAAAATTGTTTTCTTTTTAAATTTTATCTTTTTGCCACAAATTTACATAAAAATTGTTTGCCATATTTTACTTCTACTTTTTCAATTCTTTTAATTTTTAATAAAAAGATTTACCAGTGATCTTCTGTATATTTATGATGAAATCTATTTCGAATTAAAGTATTCGTAATATTGTATGCCGTACATTGTTCTCGCATAAGTCTATCAAATATAAAACCTGCTTAAAATTCTTCAATTCTGCAGCACATGTTTTTCTCTGGAATATAAAATTATTGAATGCTTTGTTAAAATCCTTAAAGAAACTCACATTTCGTTGTGGTTTTGCAAACAAACATTCAAACAAAATTCATTTACTCATTTTCAATGCACAATTGAATAGGAAACCCAAGTCTCGAGCTTAAAGGATATTCATTGTTAAACAATATTGAATAGATATTTCAAGAAAAGTTTGTATGCAAATACGAGCACTAAGAGAAACATACAACAACAACAAAAAAAAAATACAATTGCAAATATTTACAAAACGATAATGGCCATTTTGTTAGGAAGAAAACAATTTCAAATAAATGAAGGCTAAATAACAATGAAATAAACAAAGCAATTGTTAAGTGGGGGCAGGCAGCGAGAATGCATTATTTTAATGAGATTTTATTTAGGGACTCTTAAAAAAAAGAATAATAAAAATAGAAAAGGAAAAACAAAACCGACATTTTATTTAGTTAAAAGAAATTAATGATAGAAAGGTAGTTTCACTTGCAACAAAGTAAAAATGGCAAAAATAAAAAGAAATATTGTGGTGTTGAAATTTAAGCTATGAGTATCCTTTTTTTTTTTCTTCAAGCAACTTTAATGGTTTGCTTAATTTTTTTCTATTTTTTTGTTTAATAATTTATTCAAATAAGTTTAGTTTAACACAAAGCGATAAAATTTTATAGCAACCTTTTCTTTTTCTTCTCTTCTAACAGCAAAAATGTCTAATTTCTAAATATCTTGCAGCAATAAAACTGTTTTCATAAAAAGAGGATAACGAGGGAGTCCTTAAAATGAATGGTTATATAAATGATCAGTCGTGCACTTCTTAAACTAGATATCTTTTGAAAAAGTACTTATACTCTTATTATTCCTTTTAATACTGCTATTTTCTACTTGCTGTTGTTGATGTTGATGTTGTTTTTTGTGGTACAGCATGTGGTCATTAACTTGTTTAAAACATCATACAACAAAAATATCCAGTATCACATCCTTTTCCAACTTTTCACCAAATCTACAAAGTCAATGCAGAAAAGTAATATTTTGGCTCAGGGAAAAACAAAAGTATCCAAATAGTAAAAATGAGAGTGGCCAGCCACTTTAATGGTTAAGCATTGTAACTCCTTTCGGCTTTAGTGTAAGGGATGTAGAAGGATGGTCTCAACCGAGTATGATTTACATTTGACAAACGTGTGTACTTGTATTAATGCCAATATTGTTGTTACTGTATGATAATGAATGTCTGACTGACATTGTAACAGAAACAGAAACAGAACATGTTAAGAGGCAAATGACCGGCAATTATGTAGCATTGTACTCATTCTTTTGTTGCAACACATTTATGGTTATGTTGTTGACATTGTATGCTGTGATGTGTTGTGAATATGAGCATCAATATTGTTGATGACTGTTGTATGCAGATACTTATTGCCTCGTTCTTTTTTAATGCCACTTATGCTCAAATACTTGCATATTTGTGCATGCATGTGTTGGTGTGAATGTGTTCATTTTTATTTTGAGGTTTTAACATTGTTGTTTGCAAATGTTTTCAAGCCTCAAATTTATGCAACATTGTTGTTTGCTAATAATTGGTAGGAGATCTGTTATAATGTTTTTTGTTTTGTATTGTTGCTGTTGTTGACTGAATTAAATTAAAATCAATTAAAATTTCCGAATGGAGTTGTACTAAAGCAGTGCGAAAATTGTCACTGGACTCCATTAGAAAAATGCAAGTTAATAATTCGGAAAAGTGCAGAGAGCTTAACGATTAAACGATAAAATATTTTAGTAGGAATAAGAAGGTTACTCAATGGTAGCTAGATAGTAGAGTTTCAGAAAAACAGATATTAGTACTAAAGGTAAATATTTTATTAAAATGATTAAACGAAGCTCTCTTTTAGAACATTCAGCAGTAACTTTAGAATCCTTTGGCGAAAAATTTCGTCAAAAGCACACTTTAGCTATCAAAACCTATTTATCGACTTACTAGCAGTATCGTTGCAGGAGTACAAGCTCCTTACTAAGCAAAATATTTAGGATGGGAGTCCTGAAAATGCTTTGATAGGGGGATTTTCACTGAAGCAGTTGGAAGTGGAAATCCCGTTCAGAAAGAAAATGCACACAAGATCGCTGGAAAGCAATATTATGATATGAAGTATTACGCTGTGCAGTAGAGGCATTAATTAACTAAAACATTTAAACAGCACCGCCTTCAAAGACACTAAAGAAATATAGCAATCGATGGAAAGAAATCTGTTTGAAATATCTGAACGATATTAATATGAAAAATAATAGTTTCTACCGCCATAATAGATTGAAAACTTCCCAAAATGTAGAATATTTTATTTATTTCATTAAGTAAGAAACTCAAAGTCCTCTGGAAGCCATAAAATTGAAATCTATGAGTATTTAAAATAAAATTGCTTCCTGTATTTATGTTATACTCTAGATCCTGAAAGTACAGATAAACCTCTATTAACCGGGCCTCTATTAACCGGCTACATCTATTAACCGGCATGCAGATCTTTTTGATTTTTTACCTCTACTATCCGTGCTTTACCTCTATTATCCGTGCAGCATTCATATGATTTTTTATTACATATATTAATTTGAATCCGGTGATTCCCCTTTTTAATGTGTGGACACAATTGTACTACGTGCTTCTATTTTAATTCATTATGTAAGTGAAATTTGATCTGTTAGCACTTGTTTTGGGACGATGGCTCCTTTAAATAGCAAATTGCCAAAGAGAGCGAGAAAAGTTCTTTCAATTAAAGACAAAATTGCTTTGATTAACGATTACGATAAGAACATACCTGTAAGGTCACTATCTGAACAGTATGGAGTTGGTAAGCAAACTGTGCGCGATTTAGTGAAAAAGAAAGAAGAAATTTTGCTTTATGGTTCTAAAAGTGATTCAATAGATGGCTTAAAAAATAGATATACGCTCAAAAATTCTGAAAATCCGGAAGTAGATTTGGCATTAAGTGAATGGTTTCGACAAGAAAGATTTAAGGGAACACCAGTTTCAGGTAAGTTTACTTCAAAGCAGGGCGCACATATACCTTTTTCAATTGTAAATGAGAAATTTTAAGTTTTAATTGAGAAATTTAAAATTGTAAATGGGAAATTTTACATTGAAAAATCCTCATTTTCAATTAAAAATTTCTCATTTTCAACTTAAAATTCTCTATTTCAACTTTAAATTTCTCATTTACAATTTAAAATGGTGTAGTATAGAATCAGCATCAACTTTTTTAAACTTTAGGTGAGATGATTATTGAAAAAGCAAAATTTTTCCATGCTGAGTTAAACATTAATTCCGAATGTCGTTATTCATCTGGATGGCTGGAGAAACTCAAAAAGAGGAAACGAATTCGAAGGCTGAAGTCATCGGGAGAAAAAGAGTGTGCTGACTATGTTTCTGCTACAATGTTCGTGGAGGATTTAAAGGAATATATTCAGAAGGAAAAACTTACAAGCGAGCAGATTTACAACGCGTATGAAACCAGCCTATTTTGGAAATGTTTACCTCAATATTCCTTAGCCTGTGGAAGTGAACGTTCCATTGAGGGATACAAAGAGTCTAAGGAAAGAATCACAGCCTTGTTATGTGCCAATGCAGCTGGGACTCATAAGTGTAAATTAATGATTATTGGAAGAAGTGCGAAGCCAAGAGCTTTAAAAAACGTTAAGAGCCTTCCTGTAATTTACAAATCCAATAAAAGAGCTTGGGTAACCCAACAAATTTTTTTGGAGTGGTTCAATAATAATTTCGTACCAGAAGTTAGAGAACATATGAAACAAAGTGGTTTCGAAAGAAATTGTAAAATTCTTTTACTTATGGACAACTGCCCAGCTCACCCAGATTTGGACACAATGATATCTGAAAACGTTGTAGTAAAATATATTCCTCCCAACTGCACATCTTTGATTCAGCCCATGGACCAAGGAGTGATTCGAAGTTTTAAATGCAATTATCGCAAGTCAATTGTGCAGAAACTCTTATGTGCAAACAGCAGACATGAATTCGTAAAATCATTAAATATAAAAATAGCAATGTGGACAGCAGCTGCTTCTTGGGATGCAGTATCCGCCAAGGTTTTGATCAATGTTTGGTCTAATTTACTAGCTTTTGAAAATGAACTAAGTGGCCGTCCTGAAATACAATCAGATATAGAAATACCGGCTGGTTGTTCCATTGATAATTTATCAGAGTGGATGGAGTGCGATACTGATGTTATGCCGTTTGCTATTTTATCAGACAATGAAATCATTGACATGGTCAATCAAGCTCAGGAGAGTGATCATAGCCCAAATTCCGAACATGAAGAGACTGAAATTGAAACTCCAACTTTATCACAGGCAATAGAGGCCTGTAATTTTTTGTTAAAGTTCGTAGAAAATTCTCCAGCTATATCAGAAACAGATAAACTTCAGATGCATCGTATTCAAAACCATTTATTTAAGGAACAATTAAAAACAATGAAACAAACTAATATAAAAGAATATTTTAAATAAACGAATAGTTGTATGTTTTAAATTAAAATATGTGGTATATTTGAATCTATAAATATATACATAAATTGAATTCTTGAATAAAAACAATTTAAAAAAATGAAATTTTATACGTTTTAATAAAACCTCTATTAACCATGTATTTCGATTATCCGTGCTAGTCCCGGTCCAGGTTTAACTGTATATTAAACAAAATTCATGTTATTGAATCGACAGCGGCTGGAGTATGAATACAAATCACTAAACCAATAAGAGCTTATTAACCACTCAAAATTTTCCGATTATTTTTGTGGTATAAATAACAACAAATAATAACGAAATGAAGTCGAAAACTAAATGTTATATAAAGAAGTGCCATATGGCTTATCTTTTAAAATGTTATGGCCCGGCACTTAACATTTAGTTTTTTAGTCGTTAAAGCGATACGGAGTATTAAATTACAGTAAACTAAAGGGTAAATTACAGTAAAAAATCAGCAAATTAAATTAAAAAAATTCTCTTAAAAGAACATGTTTTATGTCTTATGGCATTTATATGTTTTGCACACAGGGATCATTTAAGGCAACTAGTTGTTAGACCCACGACTAGAAAGTATTTACGTAATGCTGTTACAAGTCTTAATTTAAAACAGCTTTAATTTCGTTTTTCAAGCCAAAATAAATATTCAAGGAAAAGCTCAAAAATATTTAAAAGGCGTGTACGTAATTAAGAGAAATAAATTATTAAATTTTTGGAAGAAAATTAAAACAGCAAATTCCTTACTACGGTTTTGAATTAGTACTTCGGGAGTCGGTCAATGTAAACTATGTATTTTGAATATTGAAAAAAAAAATCGAAGTGACTTGAAATAAAAAAAAAATGTATTCAAACGAAGCTTGAAGCTGCTTATAAATAATTTCAGAAAACCTGCGTAAGTGGCTGGAGTTTTAGTTTCCTTTACTTTTACACTTTATGAACATAGCATCTTTATGAACATCTAATAACGGATTTAATGATCTGGAGTTTTAGCGAATAAACTCCAATTTATGTATGCATTACCGCCTACAAATTTTCTCAATTACTTTTGTTGTACAAACGACAAACCAATAAAAATAAATTTATTTTTATACATTATTAAAACACATAGAAGCATTAAAAAGGTTGTTTGTTGGTAGTTAAAATGAAAAACTTTAACAGGCGTCTGCGGAAATATCTCATAAAAATACACGCACACATGCAAATTGCATTAACTGATGAGATTTTATTTATCTTGTATGCGTGTTTGCATATGAGTCACATTACAAAAAATTAAATATGACTGACATTCAGATTACAAATACAGCAAACAGACAATAGGTGTTGATGTGTCAAAATAAGCCATCAACAAAACGGGCAATAAAATGTCTAAATAAACAGGACTTTTTTGCACACACGCAAAAACACGCACCAACACTGAGAAAAACGCAATAAATGCAAAAATTGATCAAATGTCAACAAATGAGAGCCATAAGTGTCAATACCGGCTGTTGTGTGTGAGAACAAAAACAAAATCGCACAACAATAAAGGAAAAATATAAATAGAAAAATAATACTCAAATAATAAATATGCAAAAAAAAAAACTATATAAAATAAACTAACTTCCGTTTTTAGCATAAACTCACACATACACACAGACACAACACACTCTTATTACACATAAAACGGTTAAATTTTAATGAATGTGATATAAAAATGAAAGCAAATGTACCAGAACTACAAACACGAATACAGGGTGGCCATCAAAATAAACACACAATAGATGAATAAATGTCAGTCAGTTAGTCAGTGTCAGTCTGCCAGCAACGACAAATATGAATGTTTTAGCATTTGAATTGTTAGTTTTATATTTTTGATGAGTTTGACATGCGTTCACATTTGATTTGATGATGATTTTCGAACATTAAATAACAAAAATTTATAACCTTAAATGTCACTTTTATTTATGCAACAACAGCAACTGCTATTATGATGCTGTTGACGAAACACGGTCCTCAGCGGGATATCCTTTTTGGGTCTAAGTCGTAATAAAATATGTTTTTAATAATTTTAGCAAACGTTGTGCCAAAAAATTAATGAACCTTGGAGGCTGTTTTCAAAACCAAAAGAGCAACCAATACCATCATCACCACATTCGCCACCTTTCCCTAAATTTTGTGTGCAAAAATTGCAAAGCAGTAATAAAAACAGCAAAACAAAAATAAAAACCGAATTCTTTAAAGATTTCTTACATCCGTCAAACAATAAAATATAAACCATCATAAACCTTTATGTTGCCATACACTGCCACTACTGATTTCGTCGTCAATTAAATAAAAGCGTCGTCTAAGAAATTATTGTGTTTTTTCTTTCTTTCATGTACATATCTAAAATATAATAGAGCAACAATAAGAAATTTGATGTTTTCTGTTTTCTGTGGTTATACTCGTATGTTTGCAATAAATGAAAGATTTTCATAAAAGAAATAAAATAAAGGAACGAATTAAGAGCGCTTGATGCATTTGTCTTAAATGTTAATAAACATGTCATGAATATTTATTTTATATGTGTATATCTGTATAGTTGTGTTTTTATTGTTGTATTTTAAGCATAAAATTTATTTCTAACCTTTAATAGTTGTGTTAATTAGAATGCATTATACTTTTACAATTTTTCTTAAGATATCCATGACGACTAAACTAAATTTGTTTCGTTTTAGAAATTATTATTTTTCTCGTATATTCTTTTTGGGCAAGAAAATTAGATAGAAAACTATGAACTATTTTTATAATAATTTTATGCTTTTTGTTTTGTATAACAAAGAATTTAATTTAAAATTTATATAGTTTTTTAAACGATCTTTTTTATCTTTAATAAATATCTTTTTTCTTTTTTAAGATCTTTTTTATATATTTTTTCTTCTCGATATTTCGCTTTCCTTTGGAAAGCTTCTTCAGGAAAAAATTTTTTATATTTTTGAAAACAAAAAAAAACAAAAATTATTAACAAATTGAAAAAATGTTTCAAAACATTTGACAAAAACATATAAAATATTTTTTCATACATACATACAAAAATTTTAAATTTTTAAATATTCAAACATATAAAAACAAGGAAACGGAAATAACAAATAAATAACAAACAACAAATAACAAATTCTCTCTTATGAAATGATTATAACAAATTATGTGTCTTTTTAATTAAGTACCTATAATTCTGAGCTAAATTGTCTGTGTCTGTCTTGAAATTTATTCTCCTTACATTTGGTACATTAACAATTTCTAATATTTCCAACATATAACGTCTCTTGTAGTTTTTTTCTATATCTAATACTGATGTTTCATCAAACTTTGCATAATGATTATATTTCTTGCAATGTGAAGATAAGGATGTCTTCTGTGTTGAAATATTCCTATATTTTTGGTCACACCTATGACCAGCTAATCTTGTTTTAAGTTTGTTCTTTGTTGTCCCAATATAAACTTTGTCACAGTTCACCTGGACATTTCCTCCACATGGTATCTTGTATACTACATCAGATATTTCCATTTTCCCTATTTTATCCTTCATACTGCTAAATAATTTACTTAATGTGTTATATGTTTTGTGTGCAATTATATATCTATCACTGTCATATATTTTACACTTTCTTAATCTTTCTGATATTCCAGGAACATAAGTTAATGATTTATAATTTCTTGGCTCTGCCGTAGAATTTCCTAAATTATGCCTATAACTATATTGTCTAATTTATCTTTTAGTTAAATCTAATGGAAAATCATTGTCATTAAGTATATCTCTTATTGTATCCCTATTCTTCAAATGAAATTCTCTATCACTTATAGTCAATATTCTGTCTATCATATTTTTCGCTGTGTTTATTATCATTTTCCTTGGATGTTTTGAATAAAAATTAATGATTCTTCCAGAAGATGTTGGTTTCTTATACCAATCAAATATCAACTTATTTTTCTTCCTTATTATCAATATATCTAAATATGGAAGTCTAGATTCTAATTCTCTTTCAATGGAAACTATTCAATTCTGACAAAATATCATCCACTGCATCTTCTGAAGTTATACAAAATAAATCATCCACATATTTTGTGATTATCTTCGGTTTAATATGCATTTTACTAATACATGAATTTAGTAATTCCTCCATCACAATATCAGCTATAATTGGAGATGCTGGAGAGCCCATAGGGAGGCCCTTCTTCTGTTGATATATCCTATTATCAAATTGAAAATACCTATTGTCTTCAATGCAAAACTTAAGAATACGTAAAAATAATTCCTTCTCAATATTCGTATTTTGTTCTATTATCTGCTATTTTTCCTCTAAAATTCTCAAAGCTAAACCTACAGGAATACTTGGAAAAAGTGAAACTACATCAAATGAAAACAATCTATCATTATCTTGTATATTTATTCTCTTGGTTTTATCCTTAAATTCCAATGAATTTCTAATATTATATATTGATTGTCCTGTTATTACCTTAAGAATATTCGTTATATACTTACACAGTCCGTAGGCCGGGGAATTAATGCAAGAGCAAATAGGCCTTAAAGGAAAATTCTGTTTATGGATCTTAGGTACTCCATACAGCTTTGGAGAATTTGATACATTAGTCTTAGGTCTATTTCTCTCCATTACTGAAATGATATCTTTTGTAAAAAGTTCATCAACTAAAAAATTGTTTGTTTTTTGCAGTTTAGTAGTCGGATCCTTATTCAATATTGAGTATTTAGCAGAATCGTTAAGAATGTCATTTATTCTCGAATTATAATCTCGTCTCTGCTCATAGCAACAGTAACATTACCCTTATCAGCATTAACAATTAATATGTTCCTATTAGTACTCAAAAATTTTTTAGCGGTTCTTACTTTATCCAATATAAAAATATCCCTTGCCGAAGGTCTAATATTGCTAATGTGCCTATCAATCATCATTGTTAGTTTTATCCGTGCTACTTCCTGGTCCTCTTTTTCTTTTATAGTCTGAATCAAATCATCTCCTTCTGAAATTACCTTCATTATAGGAAAATTTTTCTTTTCAAGTGGTAATGCAAATTCTGTCTAGAGAAAGTATCCACTTAACATCCCCTGGAATATTTATTAAATTCAAAATTTAGCAAATTTTTTTTTTTCATTTTCGGAACCGCAGGATGTACTGATATAATGTGCTTATTACGAAATTAATAATCTTGCAATCGTTGTCACAAATATAGATTTAATACTTTTACACAGGTGAGATAAAAAGAAATCGCACAGCAATTCTAGGTAAGTTATCAATGCTATTCACGTATGACGTGATAAGGTTTACATCTGCACCTGGCCGTGGGCCTTAATCAGATAGTGGCCATTACCACTGTGGATAAAATGTAGCGTCATCCTCGCCCTAGAAGGCCTTCGGATACGTATATCCTACGGCCACTCCTAGTTGCAACTTCGAAAGCCCGGAGTAGACCGCAGCCTTCACTCCTTGCTGAAGAGTTGGAGACTATCCAACTCCTGGTCCAGAACGCATAAAGCTTAATATAATTAAGAACACGACGGCATTCATACTCACTGGACATGGATCATTCATGGTGTTCATTGTAAATGATCCGACCCACAAACTCAAACGAGAACCTCGAAACACACAGCCACCACGATACTACCGAAGGGCCTACCTCAATAATCAGCCAGAGCACAGCTAAATGCCTAAAGAGACAAATAGCGGAACTGTGCGGGCTCTCTGATTCCCGTGGAAATATAGTGGATTGTCCAGTTGACTCCTACTAGCCTTTTACCCCGCAAGACACCAGTCTAGATGGTTGTTGTAGGATCTTTTGCTACATAAAGACTATCATGTGTCCCCGGGGGAAGCTATTCACGTATATAAAATAATCCTTAAATTACAACAAAATCAGTTTATCACAAAATCTATAAGCGAAACAGTTCTCTATTAGAACAACACAGACGTCGCCTATAAATAGTAAACGCCATAGTGAAAGGTATGGCTCGCAATATTTAATAAAATGAAAGCAAAAAAGTTATTCTTGATAGTAAAATGAGTATTGTTTAACAGTGTTATTTACGGAGTTATAAAGAGCTAAGTAAATATAATGACATGAAAGAAAAATAAAAAAAGCATGTTTTATTATGTAATAAAAAGGATGGATCGCGAAAGTTTAGCAGCACTGTGTTTTCTTATATGTCTTTCCTTAAGTCGAAAACTCAACTTAAAAATAAAAATGTGCAAACAAATTGTGTAGCAGTACTTTAATGACAAAAGGAAATGCTTTTCGGTCAAATTTTGTCCTAGTGTTATTTATATACACAACCTGTTGCGCTTTTCAATCCTTTTTCAAACACAATTAAATTATTTAATAATCTTACATTAATTGAAAACAAAAAAAATAAATCAAAACAGAGTTTCGTGAGTTAATTAGAAAATTTTTATAAAAAAGTTCTCCGCCAAAATCTGGCTTTTTAATTCTATTATTCCTAATCACAATTAAAACCCACTTAAGTAAAAAAATTCTAAAAATCACGTATACAAAAATTGACCTCTTACCTTAAAGAACTTACTTAGAAAACGAAAAAAACAAAAACAAAAAACAAACTGTAAACAAAAATATCCTTGGCCTTAAAAAATCGAAAAAAAAAATCTGAAACCCCTTAGCAAAAACCAAACAGAACAAAAAAATTAAATACAAGATTTACTGAAGCATTTAAATAAAATCAAATTCTTATGCCAAAAGCATGCCACAAGGGATGCCACTGTTGCACATTCATGTAAACTAATTATTTGATTAGCCAAGGCATACCCTCTGAGAGATGAAAAAAAGGTAAGAAAAATTGGAAAAATTATACCGAAAATAGGAAGAATTACGCTTAAGGGATGAAAGATTTAAGCCATGCAGCATTTAGTAAAGAAAAACAAATTAAATCAAATCAAAATCAGTCAGCAACTAATGACAAGAAAATTACATTAGTTTATTAGGCAACAAAGAAGGATGAAGAAAGACTTTTTAAATTGGACTCAAAAATTTATATTTAATATATTTTATTATTTTAAGAAACAAAAAAACCAAATAAAGAGATTTTATACTCTTTTTATAAGTTACTGATCTGTTAAATTTGTCACTTCATCACCAACTCATTTATTATTATTTTAACAATCTTTAAGGATTTTGACTTTTACAAGATGTTGATCCTTTAAACTTATTGCACATCATGCCATAACAACATTAAGCTTCTTTGATTATAATGGTCACTTTAACTAATTTGAAAGGACTTATAAAAATTATTTAACAGCCATATAAAAATTATAATCTATTTTCATAATGAAACTTTACAAAAAATAAAAGTTAAAGGAGAGAAAAACCCATCGCTGACATATAAAAATTAAAAGGAATTTTCCATATTTTCCCATAAAAAAAAAAAGATACAAATATTATATGATTGATGATTATTTCATAGCTCCCCATAACAAATGAAGTAAATTCAAGCACTGGAGTCACGAAACTTGCAGTAGAAACGAAGAAAAAAAACAAATAAAACACTGAGAAAGAAAAGAAGAACACGCACGTTTTTCTTGTTGTTTTCTAGATTAAAAGCATAAAATCATGGCGCATAAAAACATTATTAATTATTGATATGTCATTAGAATCCTTGTCTATCTTCCTGCCATTTTACTCCTGCCTCAGCTAGTTGTTTCTATTTCATAAGCAAATACTTTTAAATATAAATACGTTCGAACATACAAACGTTCAACGAAGCATATTAAAAGATGTATTCGTATACAGATTAATGGATTTCGATATAATTTCTTATTATAATTGGAGTTTTTGGTAAAGAAGAATACGGAGCTTAGAGGGAAAATAACTGATTGAATTGAAGTATAAAATTTAAAACAAAAAATCTTTTAATTTAATTTTGGTAATTAAATTAGTACTTGCGGCGACACAATAGCCGCTTGAGGTTTTTAAAATTTTCTAATTGATTTTTCAAAATAGGGAGGTCCAATTTTAAATAAAACTTTTTACTCATATTGCTGCACTGCGCTCGGCATTAATTTATATAATTGAAGTCAGCATAAGGCACAACAATACAGTACAGTACAACTTACTAAATTAATCTATAGTACTGTACAGTACACTCCATTTCAATATGCAATTAAGTACGGTTGGGGACAGTATAGTAATGCATGGTACCGCACAGTTCTATACAGTTCTATCCTGTACAGTACACTCCATTTCAATATACAATTCAGTACGGTTGGGGACTGTATAGTAATGCATAATACCGCACAGTTTTATACAGTTCTATCCTGTACAGTACCCTCCATTTCAACATGCAATTTAGTATTGTTGGGGACTGTATAGTAATGCATAGTACCGCACAGTTCTATACAGTTCTATCCTGTACAGTACACTCCATTTGAGTATGCAATTCAGTACGGTTGGGAACTGTATAGTAATGCATAGTACCGCACAGTTCTATACAGTTCTATCCTGTACAGTACACTCCATTTGAGTATGCAATTCAGTACGGTTGGGAACTGTATAATAATGCATAATACCGCACAGTTCTATACAGTTCTATCCTGTACAGTATACTCCATTTCAATACGCAATTCAGTACGGTTGGGGACAGTATAGTAATGCATAATACCGCACAGTTCTATACAGTTCTATCCTGTACAGTATACTCCATTTCAATATGCAATTCAGTACGGTTGGGGACAGTATAGTAATGCATAATACCGCACAGTTCTATACAGTTCTATCCTGTACAGTATACTCCATTTCAATATGCAATTCAGTACGGTTGGCGACTGTATAGTAATGCATAGTACCGCACAGTTCTATACAGTACAATACAGTAGAGTATAAAATACTGATCTATAATACTAAGCATTTAAAAGAAATCAAAACTTTGTGCAAATTATAGTTGTATTTCTCCAATCCGCTAAATTGAATCCCAGGAGGAGGCACAGTGCGCTTGTTTAAATTTTAGTCCCGTAAAAAGGAATAAAGCATAGCAACACTGTGATGAATGGAAAAGAATGGAAGCAAGTAGGGAAAGTAGAAAGGAATTTTATCTACTTAGAGCAAACTTTTTAGCATAACGAGTAGAATAGGGTCATATGTGCGTACATTATCCGACGGGTTTGATTTAATTGGGTATGATTTTACGTCATCCCGCTTCAAATTTGGTTTGTAAACAGACTATGTGCCAAATATGACGCGGGATGACGTAAAATCATACCCAATTAGAATAGAGAGCTACTCTATTTTGAAATGAAGCAAAAAGTAAGAATAGTATTATAGAAACAAATAAAGCTAAGTTAGAGTATTTCAAGATAGCCCAGTGCAACAGCATTGCGTGTTACAGCACTAAATACACTATTACAATTAATTCATTAAAGTAAAGAAACTTCTGCACACCAATCGCTAAATTAAATGATGTAATAAATAATGTGAAAATAGAAACAATAACAATTGTTAACTTATTAAAAATATAACTCTCATACTAACATCATTATCATAGATGTGACCTATAAAAGTTTTGATTAAAAGTATATTAATTATGGGCCATCACGATTGATTGAATGAGTGGCAGTCTGACTTCGTAAATAAATGAATGTTTGTTTTTTTTTTTTGTTTTTGTATTGCTTTCCTAATCAGGATATGAATTCAGGCATGTCATTTAGAGCAGGATGTAGAAACAAACTTCAGACAATATTTGAGAGGGTGAGTATTAAGCGCTACAAACAATATGTGGTGGAAGATTTTGTTAAGAAATAAATAGATAAATAATTTTCAAAGAGGTTTAACAAAAAAAAGTTAAATTATTTTCAAAATGTTGACACAAGATTGATTCGAATATCTTCTCGTTGAAATATAATACAGTTAAAAAAAATAACAAAAATTTGAAAAAATTAATAGAATATTCTGTAAAATGTATTTATGTTTAAAAATTTCATATTTAAATAATGAAAAGATTAACAGCCGTATGCACAAAAACTTAAAGTAGGTTTAACTGCCGTTGTTAAGCACAATTTACTAAAGTTGTATTCAAAAAACGTTTTAACCTAAACATACTTTTGTTAACTTTAAAGTAGGAAAATCCTACGTTAAACCTACAATAAATTGACAGTTCAATTTTATTATTGAAAGTTCAAAAACAAAACAAATTATGTTTACAATAAACTGAGCCGTTTATTTTAAAAGTGGCATAAGTCACTTTGTTATTGTCATCTTTTTATTTTAAATTAGTTTATAAAACATTTTAATTTTTAGCCATTTCAACTAGTCTGTATTTAGTTTTCTTTCTGAAACGGCTTTTTCTAATGATTGTGTTGAAATAAAATCTTTTTTCTCCATGTTGTGTACTGTGAAGGATTTTTTCGACAGGGGGCTATTGCTACTATTACTATTTTGTCCTTTACATAAGTCACCATGCGCAATAATATGCTTTTGAGTTGTGACATTCTTAGATATTTTATACAACACAAAGCAACTTCCTGAGAATAATAAAAATAATGCTAATTATGTGCAGTATATTAGATATCACTATAATATAGTTCAGTAAACTGCACTATTCTTTCGTACTAATAAAAATAAGTCCAATAACCACAACAATACTTCATACACACTTATTACATGTTTTCATTTCTTTCACACGAAGCTCCGTAATTAATTAACTGAGTACAGCGACTTACGCCGCTTTCAAAATAAACAATTTTGTTATACCGTTAATTATCAATACTCCTCTCAAACAAATCTCAATACTTCTCAACTTATTAATTTCAAATTTATTATTACTATTTTTTATTATTAATTTCATATTACTTATGCCACTTTCAATGTAAACGGCTCAATTGACAATTATACTTTGTTAATCCAAAAATTTTTAAAAATGTTTATTAAAAACAAATTGTAGTATACAAATAATATTAAAAACTAAAATATAACACGCCATTCAATATAAAACATTTTTACATCTTTATTTTATATTTAACAAAAATATAATTATAATTAATTATTTTAAACAAAAGTTTTATTGAAATACATATAATCAAAACAAAGCTCGTTATCCGAATAATTATTTTTTAAAATGAACAAATTCTTTGGAAGTTCTTCGTAAGCCTTGCAAATTAACCTTTTTTGGGTGCTTTGCTTTTTATTAAAAAGATTGAAAAAAACCAAAAAAAAAAAATAAGTTGATTTTGCTGACCACAATAAAAACATTTTTTATGGATCTAAATATCCGGATAAATATATTCATTTTTATACATCGTTAACTACAACGTGACAACTGAAAATAGTGGCATTGCCAGAATCAAAATACTAATTTTACTAAAGCATACATTAGCTAAAGTACTGTTTATGAATACCATTTTTTAACAAACGTCTGTTAGCCTTAAAGTGTTTGTTAACTAACGTGCACTTTAAAGCTCAAGTAAGCGTTTTTTATGCATACAGCCGTAAAAAATTTAAAAATTTTACAGAAAATTCTAAACCGCAACAAACATTGTTATTTACTTATAATTTCCGGATTTTAGAAACTTTATATATATTATAATATTAGAAATATTTTCTATATATATATATACATATATATATATATATATATATATATATATATATATATATATATATATATATATATAATATTCGGAAAATATTGAAAATAATTATAATTTTATGATATCATACATTAATTTTTTTTTGTTTTTTTTATTAGTATTAAAAATAATTTTTAATTTTACAAAGAATATATATATATATATAAATTCGATTATATTTTTAAAGGCTCTATATAAATAAATTATATCGTACAAAATTCGCACATTTTTTCCTAAATACATTATAATTTCCCTCCACTTTCATATTATACGGCAATGCATTGTAAAGTTTCCATCCTTTATAATAAAGGGATTTCTGCATATGTGTTGTCGGTACGCTTTGGATTCGAAAGTCTTCACGAAGAAGAGATTAAAATTGAAAAATATAATCAATATACTACATTGTCAAATTCAGCAAGGACAGGAGGAGTTATTTTGTACATAAGAAAAGAATGGAATGTATCGGAGGTGAGAACCATCGTTAAGGATAATGCTTTTTGGATTAGTGCATACTGGGTTAAAAGACAAAAGTTATCATTTATGTTAATTGCGATATATAGATCGCCTAGTTACTCGAAGGCAGAATTTTGTAATATTATGCAGGAACTAATGGAAGAAGTATGCGAGAGAAATTGTGATGTACTAATTGCTGGTGATTTTAATATTGATTGGAAAACAGATTTTTATAGGCAGAGGATCGAAAGTATCCTAAACGATAATGGAATGGAGCAGATAGTAAATGAGGACACCCGTATTACCCAGAATTCAAAAACAATAATTGATTATATTATTACAAATAGCAAAGTAATATCAGCTAATATCAATATTAATAATAAAATATCCGACCACGAAGCAATAGACGTATTTATCGAGTGTGAGAACAATAATTCAGAAGAGGAAAGAAAACATATAGAGATCTTTAAGTATAATAAAAACAATTTTAAAACGGAATTAAGTGCAATTTTAAAGTTTAACACAATATTGAATGTTAATAAAATGGTAGATAATTTCGATAAATGTTTACAGGAAACAATATTAAAATTTACAACGACAAAAGTAATAAATGAAAAAAGTAACAATAGATGGTTTAATAATAGACTTAGAAACCTAAAATTACAAAAAGTAAGATCATACCAAAGAGCTATATTTGAGAATACAAATGAGTCATGGAGAAACTATAAAATAATTAGAAATAAATATAAAACCATGATCGAAAAAGAAAAATGCGAATATATAAGTAATAAAATTGAACATTCAAATGATCACAAAGAAATGTGGGCTGTAATAAAAGACCTTGTTTTGAGAAAACCCAGAAATGTGATAACAACTGTGATTTTTAATCAAGTAGAGTATAAGGAAAACTTTGAAATTGCTGAAAATTTTAACACTTATTTTGTCGATAGTATACAACAAATTAGAAATACAATTGAACACGTGCAATACATAAATGAAATACCTGTGATAAATTCTATTTTTAAGTTTCATGCAATATCTTTATTAGACCTAAAAACCATATTTAAAAACATGAAAAACAAACCTGACTACAAGAAAACTACAAAAAACATTATTCTCGATACATGGAACACAACTGGCCCCATTTTATTGAATATAATTAATAAATCTATGGAAACAGGAGTTTTTCCCACAAAATGGAAAGAATCAATGATAACGCCGATAGAGAAAATCAAAAACACAAGTAGATGCGAGGAGTTCCGTCCAATAAATGGGCTAAAAATATGTGAAAAAGCTATTGAGAAGGTTGTGAAAAATCAACTGGAGAAATATATCGAAAATCATTATTTGCTGTCTAAACATCAGTCAGGATTTAGAAAAAACCATTCCTGTGAAACAACAGTGAACTACTTAATAAACAGAATAAAAATAGTAAAGAAAAGTAACAAAATCCTATGTGTGTTCCTAGATTTTAAGAGAGCCTTCGAGACAATAGATCGTAATATATTAGTTCAAAAACTTCAAAAATATGGTTTACGTAATAATGAACTAAATTGGTTCAAAACATATCTAGAAGATAGAAAACAAATAACAAAAGTTAATAACATAGAATCAGGTAGAGTAATAAACAACTATGGTGTTCCACAAGGCTCAATTTTAGGAGCTCTCTTATTCATAATTTATATAAATGACATCGAACAAATACTTGATAAATGTGAAATAATACTATACGCGGATGATACATTGATATTCACGGAAGCAGAAACCGAAGAAGAATGTTACGACAACATCAGAAAAGATTTAAAAAAAATAAATAATTGGATAAATATGAATAAACTAAAACTAAATGAAGCAAAAACTAAACTGATAGAAATTAATATGGACACTAATAAAACACTCGAAATAAATAATATCACGATAGAGAAAGTAGACAATATAAAATATCTCGGTTTTGTGATAGACAAAGACTTAAAATGTAATGAACACATTGAATATATTTGTAAGAAAATCGGGAAAAAAATTGGTTTTTTCAAACGTTTAAGAAATAAAGTATCAATTTCAACATCCATAAATATATATAATACAATGATCAAACCTCATTTTGAATACGGGTCAACAATATTATACTCCAGCTGTACCGAACAACAAATTGCTAGACTACAAAAACTACAAAATAAGGCGATGCGTGCAATATTAAAATGTAATCGTTTTACTTCAATTAACTACATGCTCAACACGTTGAAATGGTTAAATATTAAGCAAAGACTACAACTAAATACTATAGTTTTCATACGGAAGCTTAAGATGGGTGAAGCACCAGAATATTTGTTAGAGCAGATGAGATATGTAGGAGATGTCCAGCCATATTATCTAAGAAATGCTATTGATTTTAGGTTGCAAAGAGCACACACCAATGCGCTGCAGAAAACTTTGTTTTACAAGGGATTGAGAATGTACAATATGATGCCGAATGAAACTAAAATTGAACCGAATGTGAAAGTATTTAGGAGCAAAGCTGTACATTATATTAAGAATATTTTGGTTCAGAGCGTTTAACATTAAAATGTATTTAAACTTATTTATATGTAAATTTTTAAAGTATTTAAAATACTACTTAATAATAATAATAAAAAAAAAAAAAAAAAAAAAAAAAAAAAAATTCCTTAATGCATACGGCTGTACATCTCTAACATATTTTATTTGGTCGCATAGGTATTCTGGGGCATCACCTAGTTTCATTTTCCTAATAAAGGTTAAGGTGTTAAATTCCAGCCGCTGTTTAATGTTCATCCATTCTAGATTCCTAAGCATTTCGTTTATATTTGTATATCGATTGCATTTAAGTATAATCCTCATTGCTCTGTTTTGGAGTTTTTGCATTCTTTCTACCTGATTTTCATTGCAGCATATATAAATTATCGGCAATCCATATTCAAAATGAGGTTTTATTATCGTGTTATAAATATTAGTCGCAGTTGTTTGAGATATTTTATTTCTTATCCTTTTAAAAAATCCTCTTTTTTTGCCAATTTTTTTGCATGTATAGTCTATGTGTTCCTTAAACTTTAAGTTTTTATCTATTATAAAACCTAGATATTTTATGTGTTCCACGTTTTCTATCACTTTATCATTTATTTTAAATATTGCTTCAGTACTCATATTTATTTCCATTATTTTTGTTTTGTTTTCGTTTAGTTTTAATTTGTTCATTTTAAACCATTTGTCAATTTTATCGATATCGTGTTTCATGTTCTCTCTGCATTCTTTATCATCATATCCTTCCGTGTAAATTAACGTGTCATCTGCATATAGCACCGTTTCACTTCTATCCACCACCTTTGGCATATCGTTAATGTAAATAATAAATAAAAGAGCTCCTAAGCAAAATGTTTTTAAGATAAAAAAAATGTCTACTTTTTCTAATCGTTTAAAAACTAACATGACAATTAAGTGAAACATGTATTGAAAGAAAGCTAAAAACTAAAAAAGGACATACGAAAGGACACGCTTTCCTTTGAAAATATAACAAATTTTCTTTTCCTTCAAGACTCTTTATTAAAAGCTCGGTTCATTCCCAAATTTTATTTATCATATTTTCTTAACTCCACTATTTCTTTTTTTTTTGTGTTAATTTGTCACTTAAATAATTTTGTTGGCATTAAAGTAATTAGTACAAAAATTTTTACAATTAACAACTACTTACAACAACTCATTGTAGCTTAACTTATGTTGATTATCAACTGCCAAAAATATATTTTTTTTATTTTTTTAGTTTTATAAACTGTTTTCTGTCTGTTGGCAATAAAAAAATCATTGAACAAACTTTTCCACTTTTAGCAAAACATTTAACCAAATAACCCGTCAATTATAGAAAATGTTGTAGTAAAAACACTAGCGAAAATTTAACGAAAACTTAACTCAACTAAAAAAAATTAAGATGAATTCTGGCTCAACATTAGATCCTAAGAGCTCTGACAATGTTAAGAACCACTTACACTTAAATTGAATTGAACTTTTTCTTTCAGAAACATAAAAATGCATTTGTCTTTTTTTTCTCATTTCTTTTTTGTTTTCGTTTTCATATTTTTCGAAAATACGAAAAACTTTTTAAGAATCTTGCAGTAATCGCAAACATAAAGTCACGTTAATATTTCAACAATGTTTAAGTTGATAAAAACTATTTGATTTCTTTTCTTTTGCTACAACTTATAAAATGAAGTTGTTTTCATAAGGAAGATGCAACAAAATATGAAGTTCACAATCTAAGAAAAATTAATTCCATGTAGCGGTACACAAATTTCTACCTCGTTCATTATTTAAGAAAAATCATTTAACTTAATTTTTAACTACGAGCGTTAATTAGTTTTGTTCAGCACATCGAAAAAAAAATCTATTTGATTTTATCGTAAAACTTTTAAGCCATAGAAAGAGTTGTTCCTGTTGTATGCTCTTGTTATTCGCTATTAGAAAATGCAATCAATGTGAATTGATTCCGGTGAAACCAGTACAAGGCAAGAGCTACAACTATCAACGGAATAGTTTAAGGATTTTATTTTTTGCAAATTGCATGCAATTTAACGGGCAAAGTTTAATTAAATATACGCGCATTATTAACGCTTCGACAATGAGTATCAAAGGAGCAGTTGCAGAGTGTCTTACAACATCGTGTTTTTCTTTTTGGCATTTAGATAATTGTTGCTTCTGTCTTAGTTTCAAGGGAAATTAAGTTAAAAATGTAAATTGTTTTGTTAGCACCTAATTTTTTTCTGTTTGCAACTAAGATATTCCTCGTCGTATCTTTTGAATGTATAAAAATCTTGACAATAACAAAAGATAATTACATTTTTGTTGATAGAACACATAAAGACAGCAGTTATGTTCAAGGAAATTAAGTTTAAAATAAGCGGGTTTTACATAAAATAAAGGAACAATTATAACAAAAACGCAAAAAAAATCCTTAAAAGTATTTGCAATTAATTTTTTTTTTTTAAAAACTTGTTTCTCTATAAAATCGAGGCAAATATATTTAAAATAATTATATATTTTCTAAAAGAAAATTAAAAAAAAAAAAACTTTGCAATAAAAAAGTTTACAAAAATATTGTGTTTTCTCCCAGGAATATTTCATTGAAACACAATGAAGCAGTGTGCTTCTAATCCTTATAACTTCTTTGGCATAGCAAACTGCAATGGCAACCAATACAATGACCGGAATACAGATGATGCAACAAAATAAGAAAAAACGTTAATGAAAAGAGATTTTATATTTTATGTTTTCAAACTCGAAAAATTTTCCATTCCACTAGCAGCACTGCAGTTTCCTAGAAAACAATTTATTTTGGAAAAGCTTAAATGTCCTTTTTTTTAACCCTAAGAAAATTATAATTTTAATTTACCTCAAATGTGACAAAACTTGCATTAATATATCATTTGGGAAATTTTTTCAAAATATATTTTACATTTACGAGATGTAGGCTTTTGTACTTTTAAAACCCTTAAAATAGGTTTTGCAATCACCTTCTTTTTATACCATTTTTAAAACTTTTAATTTCAAATGAACTGAAGGCCAATCAACCAAAATTTTTGCATATATATATTTGCCAGTTTTTAATTCTCATTTAGTCAACTAACTTCGAAACTTAATAATAAACTGAGGCGATATTATGTTTGATATTACAAACTTTTTCAATTAAAATTTGGTTTCGGGAGTTTTTATAAAAAAAAAGTGTTAAGTATTTTTAAAATTTTATTGTAGTTATAAGATTGGGTGATAGGTGATCCCAAATTATGCTAATTTTTGCGAAATTCCTCTTATTTACGGAGACACAGTTATTTTAAGCTTTTAGTTAAATTTTCATATAAAAATCGATTTTTTGTAGGTGATCCCAAATTATGCTTATTTTTGCGAAATTCCTCTTATTTACGGAGATACAGCCATTTTATGCAGCCTTATTTTTGTTTTCCTGTTTAGAAAATTTGATTTTGAAATTTTAACTCTTTTAATATTGATTAGTTTTTATTATCGTTAATAGTTATCAACAAGAAAGTTTATTGGAAACTTGCTTGTTCGGAGATGTGCTTATATGTCCTTTTCCCAGGATTCTATACATTTTTAAGTAAATTATTCGCAACATGTTTCTTAAAGGTTTTTTTATATTCGTACTTTGAATAGTAAAATATATATTTTTTACATGTTATCTCCCTGTAGGATATTCTCACATATCCTTTTCTTTTATACATTAACGGAAACATAAACATTATTGTTCAATTTAGCACAAGCTAGTAAGAAAAAACTCATAAATTTGTTAATATTAATCGTAATTTTTTTATTACATTCTTAAAGAAAGAAAAGCAAATCAAATTATGGCAAAAGGAAATCACAAACAGTAAAATAATGAAAGGAAATCAGCAACAACAACAAAATGAATGAAGTAAAAAAAAAAACTAAAGAACAAAAAATAATATCGAGAAAAGAGAAAAAACCATAAACTACTAAAAAACTAAAGGGCGTTGAAATGTTATGACAAAATGTAACTTTGATCGAAAAGGGATTTTCATTTAGCAGCTGAAATCTCTTGAGCTCGAGATGCAAGATAGCAAGAAATGAACAAATAAAGAAATGGTTAAGTATAAAATTATACATTTAAGTTGAATTCATGCACAATGCTAAGATTTATTAGACTAAAACAAAAATTTTATGGGTTTAATTTTTTTATTTGTTTTTTATTTTTCATTACAAAATATTAATAAATTGCAACCCAGAAAAGTGGTTACTTTGTTAAATCATTTTACGTTTATATTTGAATGGGTCGGGTAGTTGGCTTAAACAGCATAAAATCATAAAAATGAAAAACTAATAAAATCTATCTATCATTCAGATAAAAGTGACAACACATGCAAAACTTTTCAAACACACACACACACACACACATTGCTTTGTGCACATGAACCGTTACATTTGTTCTGTTATTCCTTAGGAAAAGAAAGGTGTGTCTTGGGCAGTAAGAATATAGTTTTAGTTTATCTTCTTTTTCTTTTTTTTTTTTGTTGTAATTTTTTAATGTGTTATTACAGTTATTGCTTTGTTTTGAGTTGTTGCAATAAAAAGCTATAAAAATAGAGGAAACAAACTTTTGCATTTTCTCGCTTAGTTTTATTACATTAATTTTTCTCATATCACTTTACCGAACTCTAACGTTCTTACAACTTCCAACTGCCAATATGCAGTAACATTTTGAAAAAAATTTTTTTTATTTCTTTTTATTTAAACCATAAAAAATTGCAATCATCAGTGTTGTGACATTTTCTTATTATCCTTTATTTTTTATTTCCACTCTTTAAAAAAAAAAGAGGAAAAGAAACAAAACGAGGAGTAGGGAAACAAAAACATTATATTGTGCAGTTATTTTGTATTCGTGTGAAATTATGATAAATAACGTTGTTGCCATCAACCAGCAGAATTGTGTGCATCATTTTGAAAGCCATGTGTTTTATGTCTTAAATGGCTGAATCGTATATAAAAGCTGCAGTTACGCAAAACTTAAAAAATAAAACTTTAAAAACAAAAAAAAAACAAAAACCAAAGACAACCTCGTAAAAGATTCCAATGCCGCATAACTGTGTAAAGCGATCATAAAAATATAAGTGCTCAGGATTTTGATGGTCGTTTTTTAATTAAATTACGTTTTTTATTAGCTAAAAAACCAAGTTGTCTTATAAAATATTCTGGCAAAACTAACGAGGAAAAATTTATTTTCCTTATACAACTGCTAGTTTATTTATTAGATAAATTTAATTCTTAATGGGTTTCTTTAGTTAACGCAAAACAAAGGTTGCATATTTTTTAAATGAGCTTTTTCTTTACCATAAACAGTTGGTGGGTAAAAAACATCTGCGCAAAGTGAAAACAAAATCAGTGATCTTTATTCTTAAAAAAATCTAAGAATATCCTCCTTAATTTTCCAAGTATTGCAATTTTACTTTATTTAAGATATTTTATCTATAAAGACAACAAAATAAAATCAAAAATTAGAAAATAATAAAATTGCCAAATTAGTTAAACTTAAGATAAAACCATAAATTACTAACACTAAGGCTCATCGTTATAACACACCCATAGCCAAATTTAAAATGTCATTGGCGAGATAATTAGTTTTTCGTTGATAAAAATCAACTTTAAGCTATTTTGCATTTAACTTGTATCACATAAGTTTGAGATTAAAAAAATAAGCAGGGAAAGCAACATTTGTTGTATAGCTTAATTCTTTCTTTTGTTTAAAGCTTAGTACTCTGTTCTAATTTGCGAAAAATGTTGAGCAGCATTTGATATTTCGCTCGAAAATTTAGACAATATGTTGCCAGCTGATTCTCTCTTTTTATCTAAATTTAATGTTGCGCATTACGGCAGACAAGATGATTCAGACCGTGTTATTCGCAATAAAATTATGACTTATTTTAATTCCGACATCTGTTACTTGGCAGCGAAAATTCACTTTTTTGGAGGAGATTCCTAATTAAAAATAGTTTACGAAATAAAAAATTTATAATTTCACTAAAGAGGCTTTAAAAATTATTCAAATTATCAAAACGCTTTAATAAAAAGATCTGTTTTTAAACAAAAAAAAATATTTTTTTATTAAATAACTTTTAATAAGGTGGATACATAAGGCAATAGATTTTATTGCAAAGAATAATACAAACATATACTATTATTTAAAGAAAAACTTTAGCTATTATAAAAAAAATCAGCCTTTTGTTTTGTGTGGCCAGTCTTTAAAAAATTTGAAAACTCTTATTTTACTATGTAAAAATTACTGTTATGCATTAATATCAAAAATAAGTAGAGCAGAGATCTCAAGGTAAAGTATAACAATAAGTTTTCTTCGTACATTTTCGCTAATCTCATTAGGCAATATTAACTACAAGGAATTAATATAATTGAGGAAAGGCGCGTTGACATTATTTTGGTTTTGTTGTTTTGCCATATCCACCAACGTTGTCATCACATCTGCCACCTTTGAGACACCTGCTCACATTTCATTTTGATATACGTTTTTCGATGAAGCTGCTGTGTTTTTCTAAAACAAAATAAAAATCTGTAAAACTATAATTGAAGTTACGTTTTGAATTAGAATAATAAAGACTTGGTGTCTACTTACATATAAATAAGTTGTTTTTTTCTCCGGTGGCGTAATAGACAGCATCACAGAATCAGATAAAATATCTTGTGTGGGCAGGCGATCTGGCGTGCTTCAAAGCTGTGAGCAACTGGTTCTACAATCAAAATTTACATCACTTACGAAAGTTACAATAAGCAACAATAAGTTAGAATAATAACACTTACGTTCTCAATTTCAACGTCTCAGTGAAGTTCTCAGAAAACTCCCAGGGACCCTGAGATTCGTCTGAAGAGAACTGCAAGGTGCATCCACTACCAGATTTTTTGATGCAGGCTTTAAGCCTGATACTCTGTTCATAATTTCGTGCGAAATGCTGTCAAAGTCCATATAAAAATAATTCGTAGGAAATAATTAAGAAATAATGTTGCTGAACTAGTACTCTGTTTTTTTTTTAAAAAGTCACGAAATGTTTCTGGCAGCATGTTTTTCTAAATGAAAAACGTTTCAGGCAACATTTTTTTTAACTACGAAACAATATGAGCAGCACTTTTTTCGCACGGAATTGTGAACAACAGCTGATCAGTTAAGTATTTGTATTTTTAGTTTTAAATTTGTTGTGCCAAAATGTACAAGTATGGAGAAAAGCGTAAATCTATTAAAAAGTGAAAAAGAAAAATTAAAATTTAGTGACGCAGAAAAGTGTATCCTTATTTCTGCAGTAAAGAAAAAGAAAAGTTATTTGGGATAAGTCCCAAATGATACATTCTAACCGCAGTGCCGCGAAATCATCGTGGATAGATATTGCTAAAGAGATTGGAAAACCTGGTAAGGATTGAAATATATGTGCATATGTATGTATATACGTACATATGTGTGATCTTTTTTGATTATCATTAGATGAAGCATGTAAGCAAAACTGGAGGAGTATTTTGAGTAGCAAACGGTATTACAATCCAAAAATGAAAAGCATCAAAAAATCTGGCAGTGGATGCGACTTGCAGTTCTCTTCAGACGAATCTCAGGATCCCTGGGAGTTTTCTGGGGACTTCACTGAGACGTCGAAATTGAGAACATAAGTGTTATTATTCTAACTTATTGTTGCTTATTGTAACTTTCGTAAGTGATGTAAATTTTGATTGTAGAACCAGTTGCTCACAGCTTTTAAGCACGCCAGATCTGCAGCCCACGCAAGATATTTTATCTGATTCTGAGGTGTTGTCTATTACGCCGCCGGAGAAAAAAACAACTTATTTATATGTAAGTAGACACCAAGTCTTTATTATTCTAATTTAAAACGTAACTTTAGAGTTTTACAGATTTTTATTTTGTTTTAGAAAAACACAGCAGTTTCATCGAAAAACGTATATCGAAATGAAATATGAGCAGGTGTCTCAAGGTGGCAGATGTGATGACAACGTTGGTGGATATGGCAAAACAACAAAACCAAAATAATGTCAACGCGCCTTTCCTCAATTATATATAATTATATTAATTCCTTGTAGTTAAAATTGCCTAATGAGATTGGCGATAATGTACGATGAAAAATTATTGTTGTGCTTTACGATGAGATCTCTGCTCAAAGACTAATTAGCAACTAACCAACTTAATTTTAATATTAATGCATAACAGTAATTTTTCAATAGTAAAGTAAGAGTTTTCAAATTTTTTAAAGACTGGCCACACAAAACAAAAGACTGAAATAAGTATATGAATTTTTTTATAATAGCCAAAGTTTTTCTTTTAATAATAGTATATGTTTATATTATTCTTTTCGATAAAATCTATTGCCTTATGTATCCACCTTATTAAAAGTTATTTAATAAAAAAATATTTTTTTTGTTTAAAAACAGATCTTTTCATTAAAGCGTTTTGATAATTTTAATTATTTTTAAAGCCTCTTTAGTGAAACTATAAATTTTTTAGTTCGTAAACTATTTTTAATTAGGAATCTCCTCCAAAAAAGCAAATTTTCGCTGCCAAGTAACAGATGTCGGATTTAAAATAAGTCATAATTTTATTGCGAACAACACGGTCTGATTCATCCTATCTGCCGTAATGCGCAACATTAATATTAGATAAAAAGAGAGAATCAGCTGGCAACATATTGTCTAGATATTCAAGCGAAATATTAAATGTTGCTCAACACTTTTCGCAATTTAAAACAGAGTACTTTGCTTTAGAGAAAAAACATTGTTTTTATTGTTATGCACAGCCACTTTTTTTTAGATTAGAAACATTATTAATTTTAATTCTTGCTTAATTTTTGTTTCGGTTGTTGCCCTCTTTGTAATAGTATTTGCGGAAGTTTAATTTAACAAGCGTTGCGATAGATATTATATATCCATTTACATTACTTATAATAGTTATAGTTTTTTGAACTTTTTAATATTTTTTAGCAGTTAGTTATAAAGCACTAGGTCAATTTAATAAAAAATTTTTAAAAAACTTTTATTTTTTATTATTTGTTCGATATTTCGCGAAACCGTTGGTTGGCATCATCAGGAAAACAAAAATAATGAACAAACAAATTGAAAAAAATTTTTGATTAACAAATTCAAAATAATCAAAAAATTTTTTCAAAAAAACAAGAAAACAAACAAAAACAATAAAAAACGACAAATTGAAAATAATTTTTTTTTTGTTTTACATACAAACAAACAAATTTTCAATATTAAAAAATTTTTAAAAAATTTGTAAATATCAAATAATTTTGAAAATACATAAAAAATTTAAAAACATAAATTTAATGACCAAACGTTACAAAAAATTTAAAGTATAAATTATTAATATTATGCAGATACAGAGTTTTGTTTTATAATTTTATGCACTAAATGTCTATAATTTTGAGCAACTTTCTCCGTATCTGCTTTAAAATTTACTCTTTTGGTTAATGGTACTTTAATTATTTGTAACATTTCTAACATATAACGACGTTTATAATTATTTTCTAAATTTAAAATTGACACATTTTCAAAATTAGGAGAGTGATTAACTTTAGAGCAATGCGAAGATAATGCTGTTTTTTGTAAACTAATATTATTCCTGTATTTCTGGGCTGACCTATGTCCTGCGATTCTAGTTTTCCTCCTTATCCTTACCTCGTCCTTATCATTACCATTACAAGAAATTTTGTACACTACATTGGACATATTTAATTTTTGAATTTTATCCTTAGTTTTACTAAACAACCTATTTTATTAATTTGTTTGTATTCTTATATGCAATTTTATATTTATTTGTATCATAAATTTTTGAATTCTCTATTCTTTCAGACAAGACTGGTATATAAGTTATCGATTTATATATTTTGGGTTCCGTTCCACTACTTATAACTCTTTTCCTCCTATTAGTAAATTGATTAATTAACCTATTAGTTAATCGTATTGGAAAATTGTTCTCAGTTAAAATATTTATAATCTTTTCTTTGTTCTTTCTATGAAATTCTTTGTCACTAATTGTTAAAATTCTCTCTATTAAATTATTGGCCGTGTTAATAATTAATAATTAATAATATCGAAAAAATAAAAAATAAAAAAAAGTTTTTTAAAAATTTTTTATTAAATTGACCTAGTGCTTTGTAACTAACTACTAAAAACATTTACATTACTTTTAATTATTGTTTATTATAAATTATAAACGGACTTGGAGATACTCTGAAACACTTTCAGCCGAAGAGTGGCGGACTACGTTTAATACAGGAAAGAAAATTAATCTCCTCAACATAAGATTGCAACAACATTTTAACTACAACTAATATTTAACTTTAACTAAATACCTAGAGTTTGTGCCAATATTTAAATAAGTTGTGTCATCTTTTCCTTTTTTTCCAAATTATGACTTGTTGTTTTTAATGCAGCTTTTATATCAATATCTTAACCGTGTAACTTTAAGCCTATTTACTAGTTGGTTATTGTGTCTGTTTTTAAACATTTAAAACTTTTACTTTAAATATTTTAATTCAAAAAATAAACTAATAGAACGGGGTTGCCACTACTTTTTTAGAAAACATTTTTTTTACCAAATCTCTTCGGATTTTGTGTTTATATTTTCAAAGAAAAGAATTTAATTTTGAAATAGTTTTTTGATAGCGATTATTTTAAATTTAATTTTACAGGAAATGAAAAGTATTTATGGGCTGATTTATTGCTGGCTCTAACTAAAGTTGCTGTTAACTAAGGCATAATGCATTAAAAGCACATTATATTAGTCAGCGCTTAAATATTTAATTCTCCATAAGGCCGTCTCTTAAATTTAAACTTTATATCTTCCTTTCATTCATTATTCCTTTCAGCATTATTTTTAGTTTTCTTAGTAAAGGGAGGTACACACTCAGTGTAAATTGCAATGACATATATGTTGCAGTTCTTAAATTTATTATATATCATTAAAGTTATCTCTTATAAAAGAATTTTTCGTTTCATGCTACTTTCGAGCATCTGTATGCAATGACTTTAAAGACTTTAGGTAGTTAATTTCCGACTATCCTTCTACTTTCACCACCTGTTTCATCTCTTCTCTATCCCTTTCCTAAAGAATGTAGCACGGTACTTGACTAAATAGGCATTGTTGCCTGAAGTGCTACTTCTCTTTATAAAAAAAAAAAAACAAAAAAATGACTATTACTTTTATTTTTATTCGACCTTTTTTTTAAATTTAATTAAATCTGAAATAATCTTTTAACGGTCTTTTAAATAAATTAACGATTTTATTTTTCTCGATATTTCGCTTTCCTGTGGAAAGCTTCTTCAGGAAATTATTTTTTATATTTAACAAAAACAAAAAATTATAACAATTTGACAAAAAAAATTTTTTTTTGAAAACATTTGACAAAACATATAAAATAATTTTCTTCATACATACAAACATACAAAAATTAAAATTTCAAATATTTAAACATACAAAAACAAAGAAACGGAAATTAAATAAAAAATTTTTCCTATTAAATAATTATAACAAATTATGTGTCTTTTTAATTAAGTACCTATAATTCTGAGCTAAATTGTCTGTGTCTGTCTTGAAATTTATTCTCCTTACATTTGGTACATTAACAATTTCTAATATTTCCAACATATAACGTCTCTTGTAGTTTTTTTCTATATCTAATACTGATGTTTCATCAAACTTTGGATAATGATTATATTTTTTACAATGTGAAGATAAGGATGTCTTCTGTGTTGAAATATTCCTATATTTTTGGTCACATCTATGACCAGCTAATCTTGTTTTAAGTTTGTTCTTTGTTGTCCCAATATAAACTTTGTCACAGTTCACCTCCACAAGGTATCCTGTATACTACATCAGATATTTCCATTTTCCCTATTTTATCGTTCATACTGCTAAATAATTTATTTAATGTGTTATGTGTTTTGTGTGCAATTATATATCTATCAGTGTCATATATTTTACACTTTCTTAATCCTTCTGATATTCCAGGAACATAAGTTAATGATTTATGATTTCTTGGCTCTGCCGTAGAATTTCCTAAATTATGCCTATAACTACCCTATTGTCTAATTAATTTGTTAGTTAATTCTACTGGAAAATCATTGTCATTAAGTATATCTCTTATTGTATCCCTTATGAAATTCTCTATCACTTTTAGTCAATATTCTGTCTATCATATTTTTCGCTGTGTTTATTATCATTTTCCTCGGATGTTTTGAATAAAAATTAATAATTCTTCCAGAAGATGTTGGTTTCTTATACCAATCAAATACTAACTTATTTTTCTTCCTTATTATCAATATATCTAAATATGGAAGTCTAGATTCTAATTCTCTTTCAATCGTAAATTTAATATCCGGATGGAAACTATTCAATTCTGAAAAAATATCATCCACTGCATCTTCTGAAGTTATACAAAATAAATCATCCACATATTTTGTGATTATCTTAGGTTTAATATGCATTCTACTAATACATGAATTTAGTAATTCCTCCATCACAATATTAGCTATAATTGGAGATGCTGGAGAGCCCATAGGGAGGCCCTCCTTCTGTTGATATATCCTATTATCAAATTGAAAATACCTATTGTCTTCAATGCAAAACTTAAGAATACGTAAAAATAATTCCTTCTCAATATTCATATTTTGTTCTATTATCTGCCATTTTTCCTCTATAATTCTCAAAGCTAAACCTACAGGAATACTTGGAAAAAGTGAAACTACATCAAATGAAAACAATCTATCATTATCTTGTATATTTATTCTCTTGGTTTTATCCTTAAATTCCAATGAATTTCTAATATTATATATTGATTGTCCTGTTATTACCTTAAGAATATTCGTTATATACTTGCACAGTCCGTAGGCCGGCGAATTAATGCAAGAGCAACTAGGCCTTAAAGGAAAATTCTGTTTATGGATCTTAGATACTCCATACAGCTTTGGAGAATTTGATACATTAGTCTTAAGTCTATTTCTCTCCATTACTGAAATGATTTCTTTTTTAAAAACTTCATCAACTAAAAAATTGTTTGTTTTTTGCAGTTTAGTAGTCGGATCCTTATTCAATATTGAGTATTTAGCAGAATCGTTAAGAATGTCATTTATTCTCGAATTATAATCGTCTCTGCTCAAAGCAACAGTAACACTATCCTTATCAGCATTAACAATTAATATGTTCCTATTAGTATTCAAAGATTTTTTAGCAGTTGTTACTTTATCCAATATAAAAATATCCCTTGCTGTAGGTCTAATGTTGCTAATGTGCCTATTAATCATCATTGTTAGTTTTGTCCACGCTACTTCCTGGTCCTCTTTTTCTTTTATAGTCTGAATCAATTCATCTCCTTCTGAAATTACCTTCATCATAGGAAAATTTTTCTTTTCAAGTGGTAATGCAAATTTCTGTCCTAGAGAAAGAATCCACTTAACATCCCCTGGAATATCTATGTCAGTCTTGTTAACAAACCAATCTTCATTAACCTTAATTCCTAATTCCTTTCTTTGAATATCAGAAAGATTCTTAAATTTCCTACTATGTGTTTCCTTAATCTTTTTTTCAGAAAGATGAGTTAGTCTATCTATATATTCTAATTTTTTAGTGACTAGTTAATACGGTTCAAGAGATAGCGGCATTTTAGAGGTTTTAATAGGGCGCGCATTCAACATTGTTGGAAGTCGTAACTAATCAAGTTTTAGAACAAATAGATTTAACTGTTAAATAAACCATTTCCCCAGTTTCAATATTAGGCCAGGAAATCCCACTAATTCACAACTTTTCCATAACGTAATTGGTCTTAAAAAACGTAACTAAATCATTCTCTTATCTTCTAAGAGGATGTAACAATATTCGGAATCTACTTTCTTCTTCAACATTATTTCTATCTGCCAATAACATGGAGATAAATTTCTAATGAATTTTCATTTTCAACAAAAATGTTGAATTTTTATAAACTGTTAACAGTGTCTTAGTACAACTGCAATCAGAGAAGATTAAACGGAATTATAGATTACAAAAATGGATTTATTCAAATTGGCAGGGTACTATAAGCACATGTTAGCTGGTATACGTTAACGTTACTAACGGAAGTGTCAAGAATGAATTAATTAACGTTGAAGAAATGATTGCGATAATTATTAGCTGATGAAAGATTATCTTCTTAAAAATGTGGTCCAGGCAACTTAAAATGGTATGAAAGATCACAGAAAAATGTATAACGCATAGCTATATAAATAAAGGGTCCACACTTTTCGGTTTAAATTAAATTTTATATTTAAATTAGTATAAGAATTTATTTGTAAATTAAATATTTTCGAAACCCGGTTTGACCATGTAGACGTAAGAGAAAGATTCATATCCCCTTAAAAATAATTTGCGTTGAAAACAGCATTCTCAAGAGACTATTTGCAAATAGTTCACTCAAATGTCCAAAATTTAGTACTATAAATAATAAAATTTTTTAGCTCTAGGGCTGTCTTTAAAATTCATTCATTCGCATCATTATGTGCCATATCATAATTATACAGATTTGCTCAATCGGTTGGTAGTTTTTCTGTATAACGATCGCACAGCTGAACTGCCTTAGAGTTTTCCCAACTCTTGGAAAAGTTTTTTTTTAAGATTTTTTGAAAAAAACTAGTATATTTTAGACTTTATCTAGTCAGTTGTATGTCAGATTACATAAGTATATACATATGTACATATGTTTGGAGGAAATTTAAAATTGGAACTTTTTTTTCACAACTGATCAAGTTTTCTAAGGGCTCGTGAATTTTTGCTAGAAATAATAAATCAAATAACCGGCCTCCAATTTTACGAACCAAAAAAAATACACATTTTTTATAAGGCTTGGGTTCGTAGTTTTAATTTTAGTTTAAAAACTACTAAAATGGTTTTCTTGTTTACTTAATTTTTAACAAGTTTTAGAAATTAAAAGAAAACACTTTATTGTTTGCACAAACGTTGTTAAGTTTTTTAACCTCAAAATTTTAAGAATAGAAAAAGCACATTTTTTTTTATAATTATATTTCATTTTTATTTATTTTAATATAAAAATGCTTAACAAAAATTGATACAATTTCTGTGGACTTAGAACTAAAGTAATGCTTAAAAACTATATTACAAAAGTTTATTTTTATAAATTTTCAGTTTTTTTTTAATAAAATTATATGTACATAAATTAATTTAAGTAAGAGCATTTTGACAAGAGAATATACAAAAATACAAAACAAAATTATGTATCACAATTGCTTTGATGAGTTTTAAAAAATAAAAATTAAATTTTTTAAATTTTTAAAAAAATGTTTGAGCAAACGAAATAAATAAAAGAAAAAAATTATGCATATATTTTTAGTTTAAAAAAAATTTTTAACAAAATAAGTTGAAAAAAGCCTGATGAATTAATTGTAAGATTTTGCAAAAATTGGAAAATATTGCCGTCGGCTTTTTGTTTTGGTTATGCTATTGTAGTAAGATTTATGTACGAGTATGTAGTGAATAGTATTATTTTATAATTTGTACTTTGACATTTTAGTTGTTGGGATTTTCATCACTGGTTCACAGAAGCGGGCCTTTTAAAAGTTGTCAGATTTATTTTTTTGTTGCCTGCAGTTTCTTGCTGATTTGGGAGCGATTGAGCAGCGTAGGCGTGGCATCTAAATATTGCCTTAGAGCATCATAGACCACCGAAACTACGTAGCGCCAGTGAGCTTCGCGTAGCGCTAAAATTTGCAGTTCCTGTTGCCGGGCCTTACGCAACAAAGTGGCTTGATCTGGTATATAGAATGCAACTGCCATTTTTATACAGCCTTTTTTGTTGTTTTAAAATTTAATTTCGTTTTTTAATTACACAATATTGTTTAAATTTAATTTTAGTTTCTTTCAAGTCTTTTTTGCAGTTTCTTCTTATGATGACTCAATTGAATTTCTTTTTCTTAAACACGTCAATTTTTTGTAGTTGGAGTTTTTTCTTTGTTGTAAATTGTATAACGATATTACTGATGTCTGTACGAACACCAACTGATTGTTTGCTTATCTTATGAAAACTGATTTGAATTCAAAAACCAGAATGGCTTTTATACCTCTTCTCTCCGTTGCTAACATTTAAATACACGTGCTATAAATGGAGATATAAAGAGAAAACTCACTTCTGTTTCATTCTCTCGCACGATATTAAAAAGATTATTGTATCACTGAGAGAATTTTGCGTACTAGATTCGAATATTAAGTAACTTTGCAGGCGTATGCTTGCTTGTGCATGTCTAGGCAGGGGTTTGTTTTTATTATTTTGTTGACATCGCTCTTTCGCATTTTTTCGGTAAAATTTTATCAATATATCGAAAAACATGAATTGTATGGCCTCTCAGTTATGCTTACACACTCGCACACACACACTGTAATGAATGTTTGCTTTTAAGTTATTGTGCTCTCGAAAGGGTGCAAAAGTTACAGGTCGTTCGGAGAGTGTTTCATAAAAAATGGCCCTTACACAATTGTGCGTTTAGGTGTGTGTGTGTGTGTGTGTGTATGTGTTCTTAGCATTATTTAGGACATTATATTTTCAGACTATTACACCTTGTTGCTATATTTTAATATTGTACAGTTAGATAATTTAATATTTTAACAAGAGAAATTTGTGTTGTATGTGTCTCTGCTTCGTATTACCAAACACTACGGTGATTGTTTGTGTAAAGAATGTGAAAAAAAAATATTATATCCTTGGCATTATTTGGCGCCAAAATGTTTTTCACTATAGAACTTTGCCTACTTTATAAGCCTAAGGGTGGTTTTGCCATATTCTTGACATTTTTTCCAAGTGCTCCACGACAGACTTACTGCAGCCTTAGAGTCCTTTATAATTTATTTTTATATATTTTTTTTATTTTTTTTTCGTCTAATGCTTCTACCGTATTAAGGCGGAGTTTTGAGATTATGTCTGTTAACAACTTTCTCCTTCTAACTGATGGATTCAGATGTTTCTTTCTCTTTTGTGTGCAAACACTTCTTCAAAACAGGGAGGAGTTAAGTTTTTATATCCAAATCGTTTTTATTTTTCTTTTTTTTGGTTTTACTTTTTCCATTCATTATAATATCTTATAACTTTATCAAGCATTAAAAACATAAAACTACATAAATTCTATTGTATTCATATTCTATGGCCATGAAGCAACTCCCTGCTTAACTGATTGTTTCTTGTTTTGTTTTTTTTTTTGTTTGTACCTGCTGCTACTGAAGTTGTTCAGCATAATGATGATTCATCATTACTGGGGTGGAGTTTTGTTTTAAAAGTTATGGGTTTGAAGTGAATTTTGGTGTATTTCTTTTTATAATATTCAATCTTTTTTACTTTTGTGTTACTGTTAGTCTTCTGATTTGTACAATTTTATCCAAGATGGCTGTTTTTTGTAACTTAAGTGTCATTCAAAGTGAAGTTTTTTTCTTTTGGTTTAAGGGCGTTTTATTACAAATGTAATATGGATATTTGTGTTGAAACTCCACTTTTAAAATTAAAAATTGTTTTTCATTGATAATCGGAAAACTTGAAAATAAATTGAACGGAAATTTCTACAAAACGTTTTAATTAGTTCAATGAAATTATAAAAAAATTTATCGATTCTTAATTTATAAATGTTGTCGATTCCCAATTAAATTATAAACAACAATGGATCGACTACAATAACCAAAAATACAACGATCTTCTTTTAATAAAGGATTTCGAAAACTGCAAGAGTGGTGTTTGATAGTTTTATTTATGTCAAGATGATAAAAAATGAGAAAGAATTCGCGATTAATTTGAAAAAAATTAAAAACAAAAACCAAATTAATTAAAACAAAAGAGTAATAAAAAAGAAGAGTTTGGCAGGTTATAAAAATTATTAATTTTTTGTTAACTAAAATAAGGGAAACATATGATTAACTTTTTAATAATTTTTTTTTTTTTTTGATTTTTATGTATTGAACACTTAACCAAAGTTGTTATTATTAAAAAGTTAATAATTTGTTTCCCTTATTTTAGTTAACAAAAAATTAATAATTTTTATAACCTGCAAAACTCTTCTTTTTTATTACTCTTTTGTTTTAATTTATTTTGTTTTTGTTGTTATTTTTCTTAAAATTAATCGTTGTTTCAATATAACAAAAATAGTTGATTTACTAAAATAAGATTTCTGTTTAAGGTGCAAAGTATTCTTAAATAAAGCGACGAGGAAAATACGTAAGTCTTTGCCAAGAAGTTTTACAGTTTAGCAAGAGGATTTGAGTCTCCGTAGTAGGATTATATCTTAGGTGTTTCCCGACTTCTTACATCTTAGACGGCTGAATCCTCTTCGAATTCTTAAATATTTTTTTAAAGCGTTCTACAGTCCTTTGAGTTTAAACTGTATATAGAGGCTATGATTTTTGCAATTTTTTAAGAATGCAAAACTTCACTAAAGCTAACTGAATTATTATCCATAAACTTGGTTACATAATAATAAATGACCTTTAAAAAATTAAAACATTTTTAAATGAGCGAAATTTTTCCTTTAAAACTTTTTTTATCCAAACATTTTAAAGAATTCAAAATTTGCTGAAATGAAGTGATGCAATTTTAATTTTTCATTAAAATTTGTGAATTTTAATTTTAAAACTATCATTAAAGCTTTAATGTATTGTAAATATTTATAACCAGTAATGGAAAACCCGAAAGCCCTCTAAAGGATAGCAGACCCTCTTACATCTCTAGTCCTATTTCATTTGGATCTAATTGGATACTAATAAAAAACTTTTGTGAAACAATGGTTTTTATCATGTTTTTTTTTTTGAAGGATTCAGTAACCACATAGAAAAAGCAGAGCCCCAGCAATATCGCGGACCATTATATAAATTTATTTAGATACTGAAAATTTGTCAAAAAGTTATTATTTTGGCCTGTATATCTGAAGGTAATAAAATTAAGATAAGGCGTATAAGGGAGGCACGATTTTATTCTCCATATTACTTAAGATACTTAACACTTAAGTTGTTGTTTTTAACTGCGATAAACATCTCTATGTCTAAAAATTTACATGAAAATGTGATTGTTATAATGGCAATATAATAAAATTGTTGTTTAAACAAATTAACGCTCGGTATAATCTCTAAAATAAAAATAAAAAATAAAATTTTAAATATTTGAATGATCAAAGTTCTATTTCCTTTTATTTTTAGTTATAAATTTATTAAATGTCTAGAAATTGGTGAATCAAAGAAATATATCCGATTTCTTGTTTTGGTTTCTAATTTTGCTTTTATCTTCAATCAATCAAATGTTTAAAAAAAGAGCTGTTGTAGTCTGAATAAATTTAAAAAAAAAATATTTTTAATAATTTCTATTAAATTTTAATTTTCTTTTTCTTTTCAAATTGTTATAATTTTTGTTTTTGAAAATATAAAAAATAATTTCCTGAAGAAGCTTTCCAAAAGAAAGCGAAATATTGAGAGAAAAAAAGAAAAATACATCGTTATAATTTAAAGGACCGAGTAAAAAGATTAAAATTTAATAGAAATTAAAAAAAAGGTCGAATAAAACTGAAAACAATTTTTAATAATTAAAAACCAGCCGGCTTTAAATCATTTTATTTGTTATTTCCTAACTAAAGATCATCTTTATTAGTATAATTATTTTTTAATTCAAACAAAAGATTTTATTTATAACCTTCAAATGTCCTTGATACAATAAACTCCTACTTTTACTTATAATTTTGTTTTTATCGTTATCAAACTTTCTCCAAGAAAACGTTCTTAATGCAGTATGATATCACATTTTACCGTTACACGCTTGATGAGTTGCAAAAAAAACCGAACAAAGAAAGCAATTTTTTAATGAGATTCAGACAAGTTATTACAACAAAAATTAATCATTTTTATTTACAAGAGTCTTTATTTAAAGCAAACTCTTTATGTAATAAGCGAAATATAAAACAATGAAATTATAATAACGCAAAAAGGCAAGCATGAGAGAATTAAAAACACTCTATAGATTGACATCAATCACTGATAGGCGACTTGTAAAATAACAGAACCAAACAATTTTTAATAAGTATAGAACTAATAGAATTTATTAAAAACACTCATCGAATTTAAATGCAGAGTAAATTTGTTTTAAATATTATGAAATTAACCGCAAACAGATTTGCGGTTTCATTATTATCTGGTTTTGTATTTATTTAGAACATAACCTGCATTAACATTTTAATATCGACAGCGATTACTTCTCAGTAATTATATTTCATAAAAGATTTTGTAATTATAAAACAATTAAATGCTTGCGGTTGCTCTGTTCTCTTTTTACGTTTCATAAACATTTCTTTTTCAAATAACTTTTATAAATAAATCTAAATAAACGCCTGCTACCTTTTTAAAAGTGATTTCATATTTCTAATTGTGAATCATTACGCACTAAATTTTTTTGTTATAACTAAACATTAGTCTGAATAAAATATAAAATTGTTTTAATTTTTAATCGGTATATAATTGTTCATTGAATACTTAAACGTTAAGAAATCTAATAAGACTAGATTTAAATTCAATTTAAATCTATTTTAATAAAAAAAAAAATACTATTCATAATAATGCTGCTAGATATGTAATTAACATTTGTTTATAAAAAGTTTTCAAAACTATTTAATAACATTATTGCTCTCTTTTCTTATTAATTTATTTTATTTTTAAAATTTTTATTTGTTTACATTGTTTACTCTATTTTTTTTTTTTTATTCGATAACAAATTCATATTTAAGAATTGTGTTCTCAAGTGAATTATTAGCTTAAAAAGAACTCACTGAAGCGCACACGACATAAACCAAACTTTTTATAACTACATATTATTCGATGATTTTAAACCACACTTTTAAATAATAACAAGTTTAAGTAATTATGTTCATTAATAGTTTTTTTATTTTGGGGTTCTTATAAAAGTTTAATTGATGTTTTATTAGTAAAAGTAATTTTTCTTTTTTATACGTTAAAATCGTTTTATGAATAAATTTTAAAAAAATGTTGTCTAGCAGTAAAGCATACTTTAAAATATTATAATTTATTTTCCGTTATCATATATTGCTATAGCAAATTATATGTGGTTCTCGTTCTCAGTGAGAGAACATTTCTCGGAAGGTGAAGAGCAATATGTTTTAAGCTATTTTAAAACTCGTACCTGGGTTAAAATTCGAAAAAAAAATATTCTATTAAAATTTGCTCGAGATGGTTCAGATCGCAAGTGATGGTGAATTATTAAAATATAATACCAAAGATCTAAATGCGAAGCAGTAAATTTTAGTGGAGACTAATATTATCCTTGTCCTCAGAGTATATGAAGGCCATAATTGCTTCTGAAAATAGAATTATTTTAATTCCGAAATTTTGACACTAAATTTTATATTAACCATAATTTAAAAATGTTTATTTTAAGTAAAATAATTCAAACACAATCACATTATACATGTATGCATATTTTGTAAATAAAAACCTTATAATTATTTATAATAAAAAGAGAGAGATTAGAAATTATGTCAGTTAGTTAAGAAAGATTGCATGCTATTGGAGGTTACCATAGATCGTGAAATATAAAAAGATTGTCAACTTTTTTTGCAGTACCGAAAATTTTAAATGCAATTAAAATCTGTACTAAATGTCTACATGTGGATTCTACACTTCAAATTTTAGTACCAAAAAAACAATAATTATATTCAACTTGTTAGACTACAAATTATACAAATAAAATAATATTGAATAATATGTTTAATAAATATCTTTTTTTCTTTTTAACGATTTTTTTTATATATTTTTGTTTTCTTTTCGATATTTCGCTTTCCTTTAGAAAGCTTCTTCAGGAACAAATTTTTATTTTTAAAAACCTAAGCAATTTTATTATCCGTGCTTGATTCCTTTAAATAAATATTTCATGATATTCTCACGAAATATTTATTACAAAAATTTTTATTAAAAAATAAACATTTTATGATATTCTCATAAAACATTTATTCCAATAAAAATAAAAAATATTTGAAATGTATTACTGCGGGGGAGAGCATATCCATATTGCAATTTCACTATTGCTCACATAGCTCATCAGTAAATTTTACCCCAATATTGTATAAAAAAACCTAAAAGTCTTATATCCAAAGCCAAACTGATTCCATGAGAATTTTTTCATAAAATCAACATAGCATAGACAGCAAGACTCAAAGACACTTCTATACAAACACAGCAAAACATTTCAAAACAACAAAAAACATTGTTTATTTTCAATTATTTCTACATAAGGGTTGCCATTGGAAACCATTCATATGTAATTTGAAAATTCAGAAAATAAAAAATATTTGTAAATAATTTTACAAAATTTCTACGAAAGCAACGGGCAACAAAAAATTATTAATATATTGAAAAAATTTTTCAACACATTTCAATATGTTAATAATTTTTTGTTTTCAAAAATAAAAATTTTTTCCTGAAGAAGCTTTCCAAAGGAAAGCGAAATATCGAAAAGAAAAAAAATATAAAAAAAAGATCGTTTAAAAGAAAAAAATATATTTATTAAAGATAAATAAAAAAAGATCGTTTAAAAAAAACTATTAAAATTGAATAATATGAATAAATTTTTATTCGAATTATTAAGAAAACAAAACTACTAATAATTTTTTAATGTTCGTTTACGCTTAAAATCGCTATTGTAAGTAAAATATTAAAAAGACAACATTACACTCGGATACTGGAAGAAATAGATAGCGGAGGAATAGGCGAGGATCTTGGTATATTTTACAGTAAATGTTGTAGAAAATAATTAAAATTTTAGTTCTACAGACCTTCACTATCTCGCCTACTTTAAATGATTGTCTATCACATGAAAATTTTGGTTAAAAAAAAATGTATTACCCTCGAACCCCTACCTAACTATTTTACTAAATTGCCCAAAATATCATCTTGTTTACACAAATTGTCCACAATTTTAATTTTACATCTAAAATTTGTGCAAATTTACTGTCATCATATTGGTGTTAATTTCAAATAAAATAATAAATTACCTTACTATTCTTCCCTCAAGACTTTAATAAAAGTTTCCAATAAAAACTACAGCTCTTCATCACTTCATGCGGGTATTCAGTTATGGATAAAAATCAGTTAAATTAAACAAATTTATAAAATGTGTGTTTAACTTTTTTATGAGAGACATGTGTCAACGCTAATAAACTTCAATATAAATGCATATAAATTGTGTGAAACATCAAAAAGAAAAAAAATTGTTTAACGTATTTGCATAAATAATTAAATTTATTCATTTTTCCTTTACACAAATAAAAAATTGAATTATTAAAAAAAATTAAATTTTGATAAATTTCATTTTATTACTTCTCTATTTCAATAAAAAAAATAAAATATTTAAAACCCCTATTTCCCATTAATAGCGGAAATTTTTATTATTTAAGCACAATTTTAAAACACTGCTAACGGCTATTAACACTTACATGATAATTATTTTGAAAAACATTTTATAAATAAAATTATAAAAAATTACTAATAATCTATTTAATGCACAACCGGCCTCTTACTTAAATACTAAATAGCATAAATCTTAACAACGTATAAGTATATACATGCTTAAGCATGCCTACTTTTAAATAATAAAAAAAAAAAACGTTTAAACAATTCTTATCTTTTCATCAACTAATAAAAATAAAATTCACAAAACAGAATAACAAAGCAAATAAATTTAAAAACATTAGGAATTGATAAATCATAAATTTTTCATCGTTGTTGTTGTCTCAAATAAAATGCCTGTGTTAGCAAAAAAGGTTCAATAAACGGAACACACACAATTGGATCTTTAAGATATTTAATCTACAATGTACACGTTTCAAACGTTTCGATATTTTTGTTTTAATCTTGACCAAATTTTTTTTTTTTATTTTATTTGTTTTTTGTTGATGTCGTTCTGTTGGCTATTGTTTATAATTATAAAAGGAACAACAAAAACAATCTTATCTTAATATCATTTTCATTAACTGTCGTTTACTTACTGACCCATCTTCTGCTGTTCGCTTTCTTGACAGACGCAGACTGTTCAAAAACAAAATTGTTGAATTTAACCCATTAGTTAAGTTCAGGTGTCTGGTTAATCTTAAGATCCTCAATAAGTTTAAATACAACATGTAATTTTTCTACCTTCGAATTGTACATTTTGTACCTTTCACCGACACCTTCAGAAATTCCTATTTTGTAAATATATTTTTTATAATGAATATATATATATATATATATATATATATATATATATATATATATATATATTTCAAGTTATAAGTGATGAAGAGAACAAAAGTTCTTCAAAAGGGCTTAGCAGTAGAGCAGGAATATTCCAAAATGTTTTACACAAACTGGTTAAAATTTGGTCATTTGCGGTAAAAAGCCATATTATTCACATGGCATAAAATTGCAATTGCAACACGTTTGCACAAAGATTAAAGATTCGGGCAATGCTCCACTTATACCACTTAATCACTTTGTACCACAAACAATACACAGACGCGACACGACGCGCTGTATACACTATCTCTTTTTCGTAAAACTTTGAGTCGCGAGTTTTGTTTTGATTATGTGTTTCTAGAGCAAAAAGAAATTAAACGTTTTTTACGTGAACAAATAAGAGTAGGTTTTTTGTAAACTTTACAAAATTTTTGAAAAATAATTAAGTATTTATTAATTTATTTATAGGCACAGTCTAAGTTATATTGTATAGTTCGTGTTTAAAGGATAAGGCTGTTAATTGTATAGTTTGTGGTTTGTGCTGTTAATAAATTATTGGCAAATAACATGTAAGTATGCAACCTGCAAAAATGTTTATTAATGACGTTAATAATGTTAACACTTTCTCTTAAATTTTAGGGGTCACCGATGCATTAAAGGATGTCCGCCTGGAGAAACGGTCCATACATTTCCAAAGGATTCTAAAAGGTAAGCTAATTATTTAAATTATGTGAATGTGTGTATGTGCCTGTGTGTGTCTTAAGAGATTAATATTCTTTGGGATGGTGACTTTGAATTATTGAATAATTATAAGAAGTGGAATAAAAAATAAAAGGGTGGTTATAAAAATGAATAATTTTTATAAAAATGAATAATTTTTATAATCCCATTGTTTAATATTCCACGTTGTGTTTGTACGTTTTGTAAAAAAATTTTAACATCCAGATAAAAAATCTTAGATCGCAGTAATGCATCTTTTTAGCTTTTCATTTTATCTTTATTTAAGCATTAAATCATGTTTCTTTTTTTAATTTTAGATCCACAGAAAGAACGTTGCCAGGTTGCAAAAAGTCGCTGTATATTTACATTTACTCTTTATTATTTTTATAAAAAAACATTAAATAAAAATATTGACTAAACTACTAAATTGAATCTTTTTAATGTAATCGTTTAATGAAGACATTTTTACTGCTGTTATGTTATACAAATGCAAACAATTTTTTTTATTACGAGCAACTTTAAATACATAATAAGCAGTATCAAAAAAAGGTCATAAAAGTAGTCTACTCCCTGCCCAAGTTCCCATATTGATAAACCTACATTCATCTCTAGTGCTAGTTTAATACGCTGATTCAAGGATAAAAAACATAATGGCGAAGAGTATTTGTTCTGTAAAAAAATAAACTTAAATGAGCAATAATTAACTACAAAAAAAATATTACCTTATTTCGAAATAATTCTCCACGTCATTTTCATCATATGATAAACGTTTTTAAACATGACGAAGGAGATCTAAATATTGACTGGCAACAATTGGCCCGCCGCCATCAGGTGTATAGTCATTGCCATACATGTTTAGACCCATAAGAATTTTTTGACGTTTTTCTACCACATCATTTGTATTATCGGGAGCTATATGCTCAATAGATTGTTTAATCCAATGAAGAGGAGCATTGGCGCCAGGACGCTGAATCGTTGGATAATCGTACGTCATTAATGAGAAGGCATAGACACGCTTATATAATTTATCCATATGATATTCATTGAACATATTTAATAATTGAGGACGATAAGGTGGTATAACCCAGAGTAGCGAAGTATTCACTCACTGTTCATACATGTATGAATATGTACATTTCATTTTTTAGCCGCTTCTTCTCATACATCTGTGAGAGACTACAAATTATTTTGTGTTTTCTCATTTGTGAATGCGACGATTTATTTTTTTTTCTTTCTATCCATAAGACCCCTTTCACACAGACAAATTTTACTTTGACAAAGTTTTTTTAATTTTCTTTTAAACTTTCTTTGGTGTTCAAACACAAAAAGTTTTCTTTTACAAATTTTGTTTTAGTCACTTGGTGTTTTATGCAATCTGTGTATAAGTACAACTGTGTATAAGCGACGAAAGAAAAACAAAGCAACTTTGCGAGTATATCAAAGTCTGTACTCTCAATCATGCTTTCTCCCTCGCTCTCACATAAAATCAAAACTTTGCAAAGTAAAATTTGTCTGTGTGAAAGGGGTCTAAGTGAAAAAATGAGAAACGCACAAGCGTTCATTTTTGAATATTTACAATTTTGATAATTTTTCATAAATGAAAAGGTCGTAAAAATATGCGCGTTAAGCATTCGCGTACATAAACGCACATATTTGATAATGCGCAATTGTCGGCGTATGCAGAAAAAAAATGTTGTTTTTTTTTTATTTCTTTTAGAGTATATTGCAATATTGTATTTTGAGTTAATATGTACCCATGTGTTTTTACTACATTTTACGGTAAACTGCGATCGTAGGTAGAAAATTGTTTCACGTTCATTTATGAGAAATTTTATAAAATTTCAACGTTCATAAATGAACATGTACATTTATGAAAAAGAACATTAATGAGAAGTAGCTAATTTATCATTTATCACATATGAATAAGACTAATAATTCTTGTTGTTAGCATTCATGTATGAAAATAACCAGAACATTTTTTGTTGAAAAATAAATATAAAATTTTAGATTTCTCATTTATGAAAAATATCATGAATGTTGATTTTTGAATGTTCATAAATGAAAAATTCTGAACCCTGGTATAACCAAAATAAGTTTCAAATTATCTTTAGCTAAGGCCTTACTTATCGAAATTGCAAGTTTTTGTAAGAATTTATTGGCAACTCGACCGGCAAGCTGAAGCCAGTATTCGAGCACAATTCCGTCCAATTTGTGATGTTTCGTAATCTCTTGTTCAGACGATAGTAAAAGAGTAAAGTCATTGTCGCTAAAGTGTTCAAATAAAAATCGGGGAAGAACTGAAATTATATTACTTTAATAGATGGCTGAATCAATATAACTCAAAAACTTACATTGACTAGATCTCTGGTCATTGCTTTCATTGGTTCTTACCTCTTTCATTCATCTGGCATCAATATCGTGGAGGCCATTTACTTTATAGTTATCAGATTGTTTTACAATCTGAAACCATATCGGCGATATGATATCAAACTTATTGCCAAATGTTTTTGCTACTTCATAACGATGAGAATTCCACTGAAAAATTTTAGCAAATAATCAATAGTTGAAAATTTTTATTTCCCAAACTACCTACTGGTGTCACAAATCCCATTACAGTTCCATTGAAGCGGCGAGTGCCAGTATTTTCATAATATGAATTACTAATGATGAGAATTTCTTTGGCCGATGGTTCCTTATTTAAAAGGTCCAAGTCAAAAACGTTCTCGTTTCTCGGACCAGTTTTGACTGTTAGTGGTTTAGGTTTTTTCTGTGATTTATCTCCAGGAGATATTGTTGATTCAACCACACTTATTAAAAGACAATCTCAAATTTTAAATATAAACGATTAGATTTCTTAAGATCAGCCAATCTAACAGCGACAAGAACAAACAAATTGTGCACTGGGCAATATTTAAGAATATTTCACCAGATAAATACAAGCTTTTTTCTAATATTTCTTTTATATTGTTTGTTAACACACAATGTATTTCCGTCACAGTGCACCATTTTTGCGTTCATAAAACACTGCATGTTTCATAATATTTTTACTTTTATATGTTTTTTTTCTATGTGCCAGTTTCTTCATGTCTGCTTAGCCTGTGTTTTGTACCTACTAAATGGCTTCTACAAAATAAGAAGTTTTATAGCATAGACAATTAGAAATGATGACGATTAGTTAAGAGAGATGGCAATGCTATTGGAGGGTTCCATAGATCGTGAAATATAAAAAGATTGTCAACTTCTTTTGCAGAACAGGAATTCCACTTAAGCAAGGTGTTGAAAGCTGATTACATCTACACTGGAACTATCTTAATGAGTTAATTGTAAAAATGTTCCCGTTACTTTTAAAAATACCAGCTAAAGTTGTGCAGAATAAATATCATTGGATCACCCATCAGACTAAATTCATCCCACATTAAAGACTTCTTACAAACATAATGCTAAATACCCAAAAAGTGTTTGATGTTTAACACGTAACATTTGAAACACTTAATGGGTTAAAGAATTGTACGCCGGTGTTGTTTTTGTTTTTTTTTTGTGCGGCTTTTACAATTTGATTTTGTTTTGTTCAACAATTATTCACATGTTTCACTTTACAACCCAACAGATCTTCTCAAACAAATACAAACTATTGTGTTAAATGAATGCAATATCTTGCACCAGGTACTATCATTGACTGATGAAGTTGATGACTCATCGGTAACGACCTGTATAATGCCTCTTCTTTTATTTTAAGAGTTTCTTTTTGGGCTTAAAATTTTTTGTTGTTATTTTTCTTTTAATTCTTTATTTAATATTAACTCGTATACATTTTTTTTGTTTTTGTTGCAAAACTGCTTTTTTCTATAAGAAGTGGGGAAATATTTGAATTTAATACTTCATTTATTTTGGTTAATAAACAAGTCTGAATATTTATAGTATGTATGGATGTATATATTTATGTGCGAATAAACACAATTTATATATATGAATGTTTGTTTCTCACTATATTTGAATCTATATTTGTATTTGTCTTCATTATTCGTTCGTTGCTCTTTACAAAGAAACTTGCGTTACGATAAAAAGTGATGGAAATTATTCAATTAGTTATTAAATGGGATTATAAACTAAATAATTACAGGAATACATGTATTTTTAATTTTAAAAATTTATTTAGAAATAATTTATTTATTGCTCATTTTCGTGTTAATTAATAAAAAGAAAGCAAGAAAAATTAGACACAGTCATTTAGACGCTGCAGAGTTTAATGCAGCATTTTCTGGCTCACCACATCCGACAGCAGCATCATTCGCATCTACCTATCTTAGGGAATGTATATTGTACACATCATCTATTTTACCAAGTGATTTAAAAAATACGGATACGAGAAATAACATAATCATAAGCAATATCAAGGTCTAATGAAATTTTTTTTTATTGATTTCAAGTACTTTTTACGGAGATTTTTTAGAAAAGTTTTTTAACACATTTTATATTCTTATTTTTTGCGAAAGACAAATTATTCAGAATATAGTTGAAGTCATTATTTTGAAATAATTTCTAAGTTCCTTTGTTTTCAAAACGCTTTCCTAGTTAAAGAGGTTGTAGTTCCACTCACGAAAAATTATATCATCATTTTACCTTTTAAACTAAATGAAAGTATTTCTCCGCAGCAACGAAAATTAGGAAATTGAACTTAAAATTTTTAAACATGTTTACAAAATAAATAAACCAGCATTTTTAAAATCAAATAAAATAAGAACTACAATAACAACAACAAACAAAACATACCAAAATGACTAAATAAATGATCTTTCGAAAATAAACCAAACATGACATTTTTGTGGTGATGATCAAATGCCCCCAAAAAGAGAACAGCAAAACAAGGGCCGTGTGTGTATTTCATTTCAATTTCATTTAATTTTTTGACAATATCACAAAATCTTCCACATAACCTTTTTGTTTTCATTTTAAGAACGATCTTTATGATGGGCATGAAGTATGTTTTTCTAAGACAACATCAGAGTACAAGACAAAATGGATTTGTGTAATATTAGATTGATGAAGCTTGTAAATAGAGTATTTTCAATAAGATGTTTCTATCACTCATTCATTATTTTCCTAATATTTTGTGTTGTAAAAGTAAAAGTTTGATTTGTTAGATTTTTATTACAATGATGCATTGCCTCTCTGTTTAACTTTCATGTCAATTTAAGCCAAACAATTTTTTGTGGTAAGTTAAAAATTTAGTGTAACTGTTTTTAAGCTTTTACCACACAGAACTCAAAATAATTCCTTGGATAGTCTTACGCTTAGTAAAATATAACACTAAATAAAATATATTCCGATACCTTTTGATCTGATAGGTTTCTTGGCATGTTTGTTTTAGTTTTTTGTTCTTCTTCAGGCACATAAATCCTTACTTATGAACATGAAGAGCTGATCTTCATTTAATTTCTACAATTTTACGAAATATTATACGAAATATTTTTTAAAATAAAATCTCACATGATCTTGAAATATCAATTTTTTGGAGATTTGCATGCCCCACACAGAAATGCATCATAAGCTAACTCAGAAGAATAAAAATGTGCTTTTAACAAATTTAAATTTAAAACATATAAGAGCAGAAGAGCATTAGCTTGATGAAAAGACATTTTACGAATACGTATCCCTATTACTAATATTCTACAATGGCTGTCCACCTATCATAGGTCTATATCTCGAACAACGTGTGTGATTAGATTTACATCCGCGCCTGGCCATGAAGCCTTAATCAGATGGTGGATCATACCACTGCATAATTTGGAACGTCATGCTCGTCCTAGGAAGCCGAAGCTATAATTCTATGCAACAGAATTTTCTAGTTGCAACTTCGATGATTCCAGAGCAGGGCTGCAAATCAGCACTCCTTGCTTAAGAGTTGGAGACTTTCCAACTCCTGTCCAGAACACATGTCTAGCATGCTCACTGGACTGCATCATTCACCTAGCGTGTCATTAACGGCGAAATGATCCTGGCCACCATATTAAACAAAAGAGCTGATATGGGGCCGCGATACCACAACCACCACGACACCCCCATATAGGGGCCAACCTCAATAATCAGCCAGAGAACAGTTAAATGTCTAAAGAGACAAATAACGGAACTCTGCGAGCTTACTGATTCCCGTGGAAATAAAGTGGATTTTCCAGTTGTACCCCTGCTGACTTCAGGGGACTGGGCTCCCTTTTTCCCCCAGTTGCAGTTCTATAAAGAACATATATATGTGCCCCCGGGGGGTTATATCTCGAACAGTACAATAAAAACAAATAAAGTTAAAACTAAAGGCTCCCCTTAGAGGCATAATTTTGCAAGGAATATTAAAAAAATTAACGGGCGCCCTTAAAGAAGGCTTTTATAGTAACACTGATAATATTTAAACTAAAAGTGATACCGTATTGCCTTAATAACAACAATAATAGAAAAGCAATTAATAATGCCTTTAGTGAACATTTAATTTTTTTTTTTGTTTTTTTAGGACCAGCACTCAGAGGATGACCCCTACCTATGCAATGCATTGTGCCAGAACTAGGAAATTAGGTTACGGGAAGGAGGAAAGAGAGAGTAGTGTCTGTGGACATTCGATTTGAACTTTCTCAGATTGTAAGTGACAGGAAAGACCTCCGGAGGGATCTTATTCCACATACGGACTGTTCTGCTAAAAAACGAATTTTCCCTGTAATGCGTAGTGCGATTCACTGGCCAATCAACCACAAAAGGATGTGCTCTCATCGAAAATCGAGTTAAACGTGAAAACGTGCGAGTATCGGGAACAAGTTCCCTAATTTCATTAAAGCACTTACCATTGTAGTAACGATAGAACAGTGAAATGCACCCCACATTGCGTCGATGCTCTAGAGAATCAATAGAGTTGGATACCCTACTGTCAGCAATGAGCCTCTTGGCTCTCTCCTGTACGCGGTCGAGTAACCCTAAAATAGACTTTGGAGCGCCGGCCCATACATGAGAGTTGTATTCCATTTTCGGACGGATGTAGGTGGTATAGATAGTACGGAGATCAGATGGGGTGAAGTATCTTCTACACCGCTTTAGAAAACCGAGGCACTTGAAAGCTTCTTTAGAAACCTGAAAAATGTGTTTAGTTCAACGAACATCACACTGAATTTTCATACCAAGAACATCAAGAGCTTCCGATTCCGTAATACCTATATCACCCATAGTAACAGATGCAGCACCACTACCAAACAAAGATCTATGCGTAAGCATGCAACATTGTGTCTAACGAGCATTGAATTCTACTCTATTCACACGACCCCATTCCAAGATTGTCGCAAGATCGTGATTAAGCGTATCATTCATGTTTTGCCTTTTGGAAGTAACATCCAAATGGCCTGGTCTATTACCAAATGAATATGAGTGACAAATGGCGCTGTCATCTGCAAAAGAATATACAGGGTTGAAAGTTCGACAAAGAAGGTCATTTAGAAAGATAAGAAATAGGGTAGAAGAAAGAACGGAGCCTTGCGGTACCCCTGAATTCATCATGAACTCGTCTGATGAAATCCCATCTATAACAACTCGTATAGTGCGATTTCTGATGTATTTCTTCTTTTAGTTTTAGACCGACTTCTGGACAAGATTTTGTTTTGTCTTCTATAACAAAAATTAAAATAAAACAAATAAATAAATTTAACGGGCCAACAGCAATAAAATTTTTTTAATTTTTTTCGCAAATAATTGTAATCATAAGCTGACCACTCCTTTGCTTCGTCTGTCGTTAGTTAGAAGTGATTTTCCTGTATCTGTCAAATACCTGACCAGATGAAGAAGGCATTTTGTCGAGTGCTTTCCTTATCCTTGTTATGTGATTTACTTTTCAAGATTTTCAAGCATAAGATTTCAAATGTCTGGATTTATTTTAGGACATCTGTCTGTTATAGAAGTCAGCTAAGGTCTCAATAGGTTATACTTTACTTTTGCGATAATTTTGGTAATCATTTTACACTTTTTTTCTGATGTAAAGTTTTTCCTTCCTATTTTTTAAATTGTGATGAAATCATCATAACATTTATAGTTTATTCTGCCTGCTTTTATATTTAATGTCTCGTAAAATTAAATAAATTTACATAAGTTTTTTTCTTGTGCTTAACACTAACTCCACTATCTGACTGGTGTAATAAAATTTATATACTTTGATTGATAAACAATATGCAAATGTCCTTAACCTTTTCTTAGGAAATGTAAAAAAAAAAACTTAACTTTAAGAATAATTTAGCACGAAACCAAGTAAACAAAAAGAACGAACTGTTTTGAATGCCTTTAAATAAGAGACAGTTTTTTGTATTATTTAACTAAGAAATTTGTTTTTTTTTAGATTTCTATTTGATCTCTAGACATTTCGAAATAGTTTTACAACATTTCAATATTTTATGCCATTTTATACAATTTTCATGTGTTTAGAATTTCTTTTATCAACTCTTACATTATGAATGTCATAAAAATGAAAATGAAATGGCTGTTAAATCAGTGTGTTAGAATTTTCTAAATTCGGAATGGGGTTAAATGCAAAGTAGCTTGAAATCTGTTGGCTGCTGTCTATTCCATTGTTGTCTCTTCTACAATTTATATCAATGTCATGAAATTGGATCATAAAAATATTTTTCCACTACGTTGGCCATAAAAATTGATAAAAAGAGACACCCTCTGCTACTGGAAAAAAAATACGAAGATAATTTAAATGAAAAATCTCAAAATTTATTACTTTTAGTTCGTTCTATAGAAACAGTTGCTGGTACTGTGGTACTGTTAGTTGCCACCAAAACTGGATTAACTATCATTTTAGCGAAATCTCTAAGTGGTGCTATAAAATCAGATATAACTCTAAACTGTATTTCAATATAATTTTATGACTCCTTTTTGGTTTCGCTTTTCTGTTAGAAGCCATGATTTGATGTCGTCTTTTCTTAGGTTCGCTCAAGTTCCCATGTAAGTAAACATATAATGGAAAAATGTGGCTATTTTCTATATTTAGGAATACGCATAGTGTATTAATCACGTTCATTACATAAAATTTTTTATTATAACTTTATTTGAGTGTTTGAATTCGCGGAAGAGTTTCTTTCATTTAGGAATAATTATATTCACCAATGAATGGGTGTTGAAATAAATAGATGTTGTATGATAAAAAAAAAATGTTGCTTAAAGTTTTTATGCTTTTATGCTTTTAATCGTAAATTTAAATAGATTTGTAAGCAAGTAGTTTAATGGTTAATGCTATAGAATAATTTAAGAAGAGTGCGTTAAGTGAAAATGCTTTGTTGGGTTTGAAATTAAATTGAAGAAGGCTTAAAAGCCAACAACAAAAATGGAAGAGAACCTATTTCCCTCTAATGTAACTAAAACAAGGAAGGTATCGGTTGTGCTGTTGTACGAGTGTCAAGGTCTTTGTTGAGTGCCCATCACGCCTTCTTTTTCAGCTGAAGTGAGAACATTATTATTATTATTAAAATGATCATAATTTACCACCTCTTGCTTCGATTTAGCCATTTTTTCAGGCATATTTCATTATTCCCTACAAAAACTAGAAAGTACCAGGCCATGTACAGTTATTTAAGTTCTTTCTAGCTTATTGTAGGGCATATGCAACCAATAAATCTTTAGAACTTAATCCTTCAATAAGAAAGTACACATACATCATTTTCATGCATGCATTTTATTATGCTTAACACATCACTAATCACATAAATTGTCTATAATATCCTTTTGCTTAAAAATCCTTTATTTTGTGTTGCAAATAATTCTTATAAATCTTATAATAAATGTTAAGCAATTAAAATGTTTGGTTTCTGTGCCGTAAATAATTTAATGTAAATTCGTCTTAACATTTTTAAATGGATAATAATTCACAAAATACTCATACAGTCACACATTCACATACATACATTTAGAGATATTAATGACATGACAATAACTATGTTAATGATTGAGAAGTGTCTGTAAAATCTAAAAAAAATATTTTTGTTTTTGTTCTTAGGCTTTTAAATAGACATACACACATGCACATATACACATACACATATAAATGTAGTTATAATCGCACAATAAATTTTCATCGTAAAAGTCCAACTCATAACTGAAAATGCAATTTCATTTCAGTTTATGATGTTCCCTCTTCAATTCGTTTATTGTATGTATTGTATGACTAATAATCGTTTACTTCAAACCTACAGTGGCTGAATGGAAAATATATGCATGAACCATTAAAATACATATAGATATACATATATAACTAAATACATCTGTTTGGGTATTCTATATATCTGCACTTACTCATTCCTTCATTAGCAGTCATTCATTCTTGTATCTATTCGTTGGCTAAATGTAATAAACAAACCCTGCGTAACAAAAAGCTTGATTATTAGTTGAAAAGCTTTGAACACCATTAAAACCAACTAATATACAGTGGGTTATAAAAATGTGTAACATAAATATATGAACAACTTTGTGATAAATAGCGTTCTCAGTACCTATAGTTGTCTATAATATGGTTTACTTTGCTTTACAGAAAAAAAATATATTAGTGGAAAGAATTTAGTAAAATCTAACTAATAAATGTACACAATTAAAAAACAATAGAAATCACAAATACAAATACTAATTAATATTATAATCATTCTAAACATGTATCTTTTAGTTATAGATATTGCTCTGACGTTTCTGAAAGCATCGTTGATAAAAATCAACTTTTTGTAAAGTACATTTAATAACCAATCTTCATATTAGGATAGTATTTCAGGCAATTTTCAGAAAGGTACTTTCTTATTGAAATATTTTATTTTTTTTTTAACTTACTAGATGCATATTTAAATGGATTTATTAAAAACCAAGACTTTCAAAAACTAATTCCTATAAAAACAATCTTTGCTCATTTGTGTTTGACAAAACAATATATTATTTATGTATCTGTTATAAAAAATGATTTACATCAATTTCCTATTATGAAAAATAAATTTTAAAAATTTAATATTTTGTAAAAAATAACTTATATAAATCGTCTTGTTATTAAAATACGTTTGCCAACATTTTTCTTTATTTAGAAGATCTGTACGGAAAACTTACTATGAGTACTATTTCAGATTTCTAAAAAATCACTTTTTTAAAAAGTGCCTATTTTAAAATTTGGCTTTATAAAAGTACCTCCTCGTTACACGTTAATCTCAGAAAACGAGTTTTTTATACTCGCACTATATACGTGATATATATGCAATAAAGTTGGCTTTCTTCTAAACTTCTTTTTACAAAACGTTACCTAGAAGAGTCGTATATTGTATTAAAATAATTCTATTGCAAAATGTACCTGGGATTTAATAAAAATATTAAAAGTTTCAATTGTCCGAACATTTTTATGACTAAGAGTAGATTTAACCACTCACACACAAATTTAGAAACTTATAGACTAGCGAAATTTATTGTTATTTAAGTTTACAGTCTAGATGGTGTCATTCATACACACAGTAATTTACTCGTAAGTATATGTTTTACAACATATGAGTGTTACATTGTGGTATGATATTGGTCGGTAACCATCCTCTATTTTTATTCTATTTAACATGACTGCCTTCATCAATTGTCTTAAATCCCATGAGGAATTTGACAATAACTCATAAATGGAATTTCGCGTCCGTCACAGCTAATGTGCGTTCATAAAAATATAAATTGCTTAGCAATTAGTGTTTAAACAGTCACTCAGTCAGCCAGTCGTTCTTATACACATTCTCCAATGATTTTTAATCCTGGTAAAGAATAAGCAGACAACAGAAATCTATTAAAAATATTTTCAAATAAAAGTTATTTTATTTTCTAGCGAATGCATTGGTCTTACCGTGACAAACGACTAAAATGAAATGCAATCATGTTAACAGTGAAAAAATTAGCTTAAAGATTTAAAGATTTTATCTTCCAGACTTACAGATGCCTTTTTAACGTTCTATAAAAATATTTGCTTAATTAAAATCTAAATAAATCTTTAATTTTATTTAAAAGTAACAGACTTTAGCTAAAAATAATTAGTGGACGTTAAGCCTAATATTTACAGCTTAAAGTTTTTACAGCCTAAAGAATATTTAGATTTTACTAAGGCTTGAAAGCATCTGCGGGTAAAGGTAATGGATAAAAATCTTATAAAAATCTTATTAAGGTTAATAACTGTCAAATATCTGTGAAGCTGTAGAGCTTCGCAATCTTATTCAATTAAAACCAAACAAAAATATATAGATACGATAACTAATCCCAGTAAATTAAAATAATTAATATGAAGTCCAAATCTCCGATTATAGGTAAAAGAATGCCGTTATGTTACCCTTAAGATTAAGTCCTGACTAGTATTGAAGCGTAAACAAGTTATTAATACAATCTACTAATGAAAAAATTAATAGACCTGTGGATTGATAGAAGCAGATTTAGCCTTTTCTTAATTTCGCGACAAAACGTCTGCAGGTTTGCTGTACTTGTGTTCCCCTTCTACAGAGTGACCTCGTTAACTAGCCCATTAAGCATTTGTTTATTAATATTTAATGGAAACAAGAGTTAAATGAATTCTACATACCGTATTAAAAAGATAGATGAAGAACTGTACTCTGGCATGACAGCATACTCACACTAAAGTCAATCGGCAGGACTCAAGGTGGTTGCTAAAATGCAGAAAATTGCTTTAGAAAGAAACGAATTTAAAATGCCCTACATAAAGTGAAAAATAAAATAAAATAAAAAATCTAAACGTTTAAATTGAATTAAAACTTTTTGGACATCCATTTTTACACCCCTAGAGGCTCATAAATTTTGAGGTGATTTTCAAACTATCTATTTTAGTTATTAACAGCAACACCAATTTTTACTTTTTCATATTCAGTTCTTATAAAAATTCTTTTTAATTAACCCCCCAAAAGCTGAAGTGTAGCGCACTTAAGCCACCACTTACTAACTCCTTATATGAACATCAAGCTTTCGCTGATGGAAACATTATTGCACTGAATAAAAACGAAAAGTCAAACAAATAAAACAAAATATTCCAGCAATCAGATACAAGTAATTAAGCATAAAATACAAACAAACGAACAACAAAAATTTAAATAAATATTGAAGTCAAATGAAAGAAAGGAAAAATATAAAAAAGAGAATTTAAGACAGTGGTACCTACAGGCAGGAACAAAAAGCGACCGGTGTTTGTAAAGGGTTATTTTTTAAATAATATTTATGGTCATTAACAATGTTGATTATTTCCCATTTATGCAGAAAAATGCTTTAATATTCAAGGCAATAATCTGAAAATTTAGACTACATTCGGAGTGTGCAATGTAAAGACACGTGACCAACTCAAAACAGTCAGTCAAATTGTTGTCATCTTTGAATTTAAGAGTCCAGTTGCAACTTATATTCAGCCCGCATAAAATCACTCATGTCTGAAGTATCAAACTTCCGCCAACGTCATAACAAACAAAAAAAAAAAATACTTTAAAATCCTTTTTCTTTTTTGTTTTCTGTTAAAAAATATTTGTAAATTCAAGGTTTGATTAAAGGTTTCTGTTAATAATATTGGTCTGACTGTGAAACCACTAAAGTTTTATTTTCATAATTATGAGGACGCTGATGGTGACACACCCACCTTTTCTGAAAGCGTGCGAATTATATTGAAACCACTTTCTGCTGCTTCCAAAAACCCAAAAGGGTTAAGTATTTGTATTACTTTCATTAGACATCTACTCGTTTTTAAATATTCTGGCCATTAAAGCTGATTGACGCCTTATTCTGCCTCGTTCTCTTCACTTTTTTTTTTGTTTCTCCTTCTTTTTTTGTAATTTTGTGTAATTGAAACTTTTTCTTTGCCATTTCATTTTCAATTCTAACAAACTGTTATTGTTGTTGCGCGAGTATTTTGTCATCATCATTATCACAAGAATCGCAGGATGTCTATACATGAAACCTTTGATGTTTTGTTGTTTTTGTTTCACTAGTTAATGCGCTTTTTTGTATAATTTCCTTTTTTCTACTAAAAATATATTTTGTATTTAAAAATCTTTTGCTTTTAACGTTATTGTTACAAAAATAGAAGAGAAAAAGTTTTATGGATTTTAATTTTGCCAACAAATTATGGCATTGTCACCTTTTTGTTTCGTTTTCCAACTTTATGCCATTTTATGGGATACCTCATTTATATGAGAAATAATGGTAAGTGTCTTATCTGCGATTGTCTCATAATAAAAATAAATAAGAATTTTAAGAGAGGAAGAGCGAACAGATAAAAAGGAAATTTTAAGTTATACACCATGTTCAATTAGCACCTAAAGTCTTTTAGCTGCTATTAAATCATAGGCAAATAGAACTAAAGAGCAACAAGATCTTATTAATACTTAGCATCGAATTAGTACAACTACGGATTATTGTCCCCTACTGCATTACAAATATCATAAACTTTAAAGGTACAATTACACGGAGAAATTCACTTAGTCAGAGCACTGGTTTTTCTCATGCTGCACCTTCACTATAGCATCCTTCATTTTAAACTATTCCACATGACTGTGCTCTCTGTTTTCTGTTTTAGAATGGATGTCAGTCGCATTTGTCAGAGTTACGTGAAGTAAGGATAATTGCACGCTCACTATAAGCTTAGTGGTGAAGGCATGGTCACCGGTCGATAACATGGGCTTTCTAGAGATGAAAGCTGCCCCGGTAGTGTACTTAGCCTACCAATCTAGGGGTGGCTGTTTTTACTACAAAAAAAGAGAAAAAAATAAGAGCTTGAAGGCTATGTAACTATCCGTTTACTTTCACCACCTGTGTCATCTCTTTTCTATGCCTTTCCTAAAGAATGTAGCACGGTTGTGACTAATTAGCCATTGTTGCCTGAAGTGCTAACTTCTCTTTAAAAAAGAATATGAATTGCTTTACCTTCGAAGAAAATGGATGGCAAGAGCTATGATAGAACGCTTACTTCTCCAAACCTTGCTATTGGATGTTATGTTTAGTTTTTAGTGTGAAAACAAATTAATTGCAGCCTATTAGTCAACGTATTTATCATCTAAGCTGCAGTACTCCTCTCCTTTATCTCCATCTTTATCTTACTTGTCCTTAGTTTTCAATTAAAGCAAATAATTGCGTGATTAATTTTATAGAAATACTACGAAATTTATCTTCAGTGTGTTCTCTCCCTAGCCCTAGGCTATGTGTTATTCGGACTGAAACTTCCGGGAAAATAAATCTCCATAACCGACTGCAATTTTTTCTACGTTTTTTCAGCCATGTGCCCTTTGCTTTTGTTAAATATCTGTGGGCTTTTCTCCGCTTTGTTCACTTAGAATCTTGATCTGGATATTTTTCGGGCGAGTCGTAGCTAATATGTCCGTGGCCTTCAATTCCCTCATCTTTTCTAGCATACTGACTGTACAAAAAGTGATATTGATCACAATTTTGGTTGTCTGGTCTAATCGCAACTCATGGCTTATCAGTGATAAAAGAAGGTATACCGACGCAGTTAGAAAAGGGCCTAAATCACTCCCAGGCATTACTATAGTATAATCCAAAGAGCAGATTTGTTTTTTTAACTCTCAATTATTTATTGTATCTTCACGAAAAGAAGTAACAATAAGTATTAAAATCTTAAATTCTAAAAAAAGTTGCATTAGTCCTGACCATGTCAGGCCTAACCTTTTGGGTAAAAAAGAAAATTGTCATAAAAAAAAAAACAAAGCAAATATTTCTAAGATGTATCGTCTGTAGCATTGAGGATTAAAGCTGCGCTATCCCTCTTTTTTAATCGGCTATGTCCACTATAATCCAAGATATTGCGAGCAAGGGGGTTAGGATGGTCTTCAAGCTTCATCAAGTATTTGCCTGCGTATTTGATGATTTCTGTAGTCACCAGCGGTATTTCTAAATCACAATGTATGTTTGAATTTCTGATGTATCATGGGGCGGAAGTTATCAACCGTAAAATTTTATTCTACATACGTTGGATTCTATCCACGTTTGAAGCTGAGGCAGTGCCCCAAAGTTGGATTCCGTAAGACCATATCGGTTTTAAAATAGTCTTGTAAATTAGAAGCTTACAATCTAGGCTGAGTTTTGAGTTCCTGCCAATGAGCCAATGTAGTTGTGTTAGCTTAAGTTTCATTTGTGTTAGCTTCGAGTCAATATGATGTTTCCATGTAAGGCGACGGTCAAGATGTATACCAAGATATCTCACATATGTATGGTGAGGAACAATGTGATTATTGATTCGAACGGGTGAACAAGTATCTCTTCGCAGGGTGAAGGTCACATGAATGCACTTTTGAACGTTCACTTTAATTCTCCATAATTTTAACCACAACTCTAACTGAGTTATATGTTGCTGAAGGTTTATGGATGCTTGATGGGAGTTTTCATGCGAACTTAGACACGCTGTATCATCCGCAAACGTGGAAGTGTGGACAGTTTCACTTACAGGCATATCTTGCTCAATCTCCACTGATATTACGTAGAGGTGGCTTGTACTCAATGGGCCTTTTAAGGTTTTCTGTAGCACGCCATAAAGAATAATTGGAGTTTGGTGTAGCATCGAGGCCCTCCAAATATTTCTCAAAAGATGCAGTTTTTTCAAATGCGAGTAAGTCTCTAAGCTGCTTTGTGCATTCTCTAAGTCTCTGCCTCTGCACGGGCGATCTGTGTTGTTGCCAATCTCTCCTAGCTCTTCCTTTTTCTGCTACGAGACGTTCAATGTCTGAAGAATAGATGTGACCTAAAGTGGTTTGCGGATGTTAAGTTGTTGCAAGCTGTGCTGCTTGTTTAATATTTTCACTAAAAGTTGCAAGGCTATACTCCACGTCCTCCCGTGTTTCTAGCAAAATATTCTCCGAACAATGGCTGCTGAGATATTTTTTAAAACTCAACCAGTTGATGCGACTGATCATATTTGTATCAGGAAAAAACAAAAGTCTTCTAATCGGGCTGCAAAAAGTTACAATGGTTGGAGAATGATCCGAAGATAAATCCATGGAAGATTCTACTGTGACTAAATTTCTTGAAATATTTTTTGTGACAGCAAAATTTATTACATCCGGAATTTTTTGTCTGTCAGTAGGCCAGTATGTAGGCTGACCACTCGAAGCAACATCTACATCATTACTGCTAATAGCGTTGTACAATGCTCGGCCCCTAGGTGTAATTAAGCGCGAACCCCAGTAATTGTGTTTCGCTTTATAATCGCCAGCTGCCAGAAAACATGGTCCAAGACCTTTAAAAAATTGTTCATACTGCTCCTCGGTTATTGAAAACCTGGGAGGAGAGTAGACAGATGATATTACTATATCATTAAAAAGATTTTCAACACAAATTGTTGTGGCTTGCAAATAGTCTTCATGCTTGCTGTCCAAAAAATGGTGTTTCAGTCTTGACTTTATTAAAATTGCTGAGCCGCCGCATGCTCTTCCTCTCGGATCCTTTGTATCATAAAATGTGAATCCATTAATTTTAAAAATACCTCTTGTAGTCAAATGCGTTTTAGAGACCAGCATGATGTCAATGTTATTTTCCGTGAGGAAGTGTTCGAGTTCGTTTTTGTGTTGGCGAATGCCATTTGCATTGCAGAAACATACTTTCAACGAATTCTTTTTTTATTTACGATTGCTTGAAGCAAAGTAGTCTGCATTTGCAGCATTTGTTGCATCATGCTAGTCATACTAGTTGTGAAGCTGTTTATTGTTTGCACAAGGTTGTCAATAGTAGCTTCAAGACGAGTAAAATTGAAGTTTGAGTTAGCGTCTGCTATGGTATTTGGTGATGGAACATTTTTTGGTGAAACAGTGTTGATTTTTACGGCGTCGGCATACGATACATGAGTATTAATTGGTCGGACCATTTGGGGATACGGAGATAAAATATGGTGTTTTTGGGCTGATGTAACTTAAGGTGCCGGGGTTGCACCCTGTCTTACGAAAGAATAAACGGGGCAACCTCTGTAGTTTGCAGTGTGATTACCGCCACAATTACTGCATTTTTTAAGGTTTGTTTCCCCTTTAGGTTTATTGCAACTAGCAATAGCATGCAATTCTCCGCATATAACGCAAACAGATGGCAGTTTGCAGTATGTTCTTATGTGCCCAAACTCTTGACAGTTGTGACACTGTACAGGCCCTGAACGTTTGCGTGGTTCTTCTACCGTGATTTTTCTATGCAGAAGATATTGCAAATTGTGAATTGGGTGCGTTTCATTTTTCTTCAGTTTTACGTCGTTGGGCTCCAATTCTACTCGGAACAGGGGTTGTGGTATTTTCTCCCTATTAATTATGTTTACGACATTTTTAATTTTGAAACCTTGATCAATGAGGGCACCTTTGATTTCGTCTGGTTCAACACTTGGATCTACACCCTTTACTACAACTTGCAAACCTTTTAAGCTGATATGTGTAAAAGCTTAATTTACTCTTTTCAAGTTCATTAACCACTTTACGGAAATTCGCGTCTTCGTTAACCTGTATTTTGGTTTCATCAATTTTGCCACGTTTTATTGGCATGACATAGAACGCTTTATCACTAATAGTCGAAATTAATTTCTTAACAAGGGCGTTTGAATTTTTTCCCCTCAAATAGATCGGTGGAGGTTTAGAGGATTTGGTCGTGTAGACAGATTTATCGTTGTTTTCTTGTAACAAAGAAAATCGATTTTGAGAAATTACTGAGGCGGCATTAACTATTTCTCGTTAACTTTCGAACTGATGCGACCTGGAACGATTTGGGACTTCGCCCACGTTTGGTAACCGTCATTCCCACTTGGATCTTAGGTTTTTCGATTGTGTCATAAAGTCTGCATGTGCTGTTCGTATGGCATAACTCTCTAGGATATACGAAAGTAAATTAAAATCAATCTTTAAGTAGTCTGTTGACATTCTCATGAATAGCCCAGGGCTCGTGTAAGTCTATGTTTAGCCCGTTTAATCATCGAATCAAAATAGCCGCTGTTGCTTTACTTTGACCAAATTTTTTAAAATGCTTTTATAAATATTTGACTTTTTAAAATTAATTTTTAAAATACATGAGTTCGAGCTCTTAACAACAGAACATTTTAGTATGAGGTTTTCGTTTTAAAGAAGAAAACTTAACAAAGTTTGTTTGATGGCTAAACACATAATCAGGTTTATGCATCTAAAAATGTAGTTCTGAATCAGTTTCAACTAACCACCTTCAACTTTGTTTCATAAACATCCCCACAACTTCTTCAATTTTTAATAGCTCTAAATAAGATGAATAAGAAAACAAAAAGCTCACTAATCAAATTCATTTTTTGTTAAAACAGTTTTTTTAACGGTCTTCTTTCTTTTTCTTTCCTCTTAAACAAATGACTTAAGCCGATTTTACACATTTTGGTGACATGCCAACAATGTGTTCAAATGGCAGATAAAGATTTTTATAACAAATTTCTGCAAATAGATCCTTAAATTGCAGTAAATTTAGAAAATTAACAAATTATTCCAAACAGCAAAGCAAACAAATAGAAACAAACAACAACGAAAAAACGACAAACAGTTGTGCGTGAAAAAGTAAGTAAATGGAACAATTTAGTACTCTTGACATTTAGTTTGACAACTGACAGATGAAGTCTGTGTTAGCCAACTGACAGAAGAACTTAATAAAAACCTAAAGTAACTACAAACAAATGTTAACAAGTTGTTTAGAAGGGCAAAAAAGTTTATAGAAATTACCGAAAATGAGATAAAATTATGTTAACTAAGTCCAAGATAAATGACATTTAATTAAAGAGGTTAAAGAGGGTGGAAGACAATAAATGATTAAACAAGAGTACAAATAGTAAAAATATCTTTTGGGTTTTTTCTTATTTATGGAACGAGTGTCTGTATAGCGTTAAAAAAGAGAAATAAAAGATAAATTAAATAAAAGCATTTAATTTTGTAAATAAGAAAAGCACAATCTGTTAGCCGCTATGTTATTATTCTAATGCGTATTTTCTGATTTTTAATATTTTAAAGACAATTGGAAAATTTTAAAATGTTTCTTCTGTCAACAAATCATATCTGGACTTTTAAAACAGACATAAAGTCACAATCATTTTTAACTTCAATGAAAAACAAAAAAGTTAGTAATAAAAGTACAAGTAGCATACAAATGTTAATCCTTTAATTTTCCCAAAAGCTTTTACAGATTTTTTGTGATGTTTTGCAGGGAGTAACTATAAACCTAAACGCTTTAGGCGTTTAATAAGAAAAAATCGCAGACTTTATTTTTTCGTGGATGTTGTTTTTATTGACTTACTTAAAATGTAAAAGGATAAGAGAATTATAAATATCTAGCTGCAAGGTATTGCACTGAACATAAAATGGAATTAAAAAACAAAATGTATATCTTTTACTAAAATTGTTTATACAGTTGTAAAATAATCATGTTTAGTAAAAAATACAAATAATATGAAAAAAGAGAACGAAAATAGCAAATAATATGATATCAAGAGTGTTAAGCTTCACTCATTCTCCCTTAGGGATTGAGAAGTCAATTTCTATACAGATTTTGTATTGAAATCCTATTCAAAAGTAAAATGTGAAATAATCATACAAGTTTCTAATGTCAAAAATTGGAACCATTCGAATTCGAACCTTGGTCAGCATTTTAGGATGAATTGGACTAAAAATGTAAAAATATATGAAGAAAGAAAGTACTGATTAGAATAGTAAAACTTGTAGAATAATTTTACCACGCAAGAATGGTGATCGAAAAATGTTCCTTAAAATTTTTTATTATTGTATAAAAATACAACTATGAAATTGTGGTTGGTATTGTTTTTAGTTAAAAGTTTAAATTTTAATCTTTTTACTCGGTCCTTTAAATTATAACTATTTATTTTTATTTTTTTCTTTCAATATTTCGCTTTCCTTTGGAAAGCTTCTTCAGGAAATTATTTTTTATATTTTCAAAAACAAAAATTATAACAATTTGAAAAGAAAAAATTTTTGAAAAACATTTGACAAAACATATAAAATTATTTTCTTCATACATACAAACATACAAAAATTAAAATTTAAAATATTTAAACATACAAAAACAAAGAAACGGAAATTAAATAAAAAATTCTTTCTTATGAAATAATTATAACAAATTATGTGTCTTTTGTATTAAGTACGCAGAATTATACTGCGCTAAATTGTCTGTGTCTGTTTTGAAATTTATTCTCCTTACATTTGGTACATTAACAATTTCTAACATTTCTAACATATAACGTCTCTTGTAGTTTTTTTCTATATCTAATACTGATGTTTCATCAAACTTTGGATAATGATTATATTTCTTACAATGTGAAGATAAGGATGTCTTCTGTGTTGAAATATTCCTATATTTTTGGTCACATCTATGACCAGCTAATCTTGTTTTAAGTTTATTCTTTGTTGTCCAAATATAAACTTTGTCACAGTTCATCTGGTCATTTCCTCCACATGGTATCCTGTATACTACATCAGATATTTCCATTTTTCCTATTTTATCCTTCATATTGCTAAATAATCTATTTAATGTGTTATATGTTTTATGTGCAATTTTATATCTATCAGTGTCATATATTTTAGACTTTCTTAATCTATCTGATATTCCAGGAACATAAGTTAATGATTTATAAATTCTTGGTTCTGCCATAGTATTTCCTAAATTATGCCTATGATTATCATATTGTCTAATTAATCGGTTAGGTAATTCTACTGGAAAATCATTGTCATGAAGTATATTTTTTATTGTGTCCTTATTCTTCAACCGAAATTCTCTATCACTTATAGTTAATATTCTGTCTATCATATTTTTCGCCGTGTTTATTATTTTAATTTTTCTCGGATGTTTGGAGTAAAAATTAATAAGTCTTCCAGAAGATGTTGGTTTCTTATACCAATCAAACACTAACTTATTTCCCTTTCTTATTATCAATATATCTAAATATGGAAGTTTAGATTCTAACTCTCTTTCAATCGTAAATTTTATATCAGGATGAAAACTATTCAGTTCTGATAAAATATCATCCACTGCATCTTCTGATGTTATACAAAATAAATCATCCACGTATTTTGTGATTATCTTAGGTTTAATATGCATTTTACTAATACATGTATTTAGTAATTCCTCCATCACAATATCAGCTATAGTTGGAGATGCTGGAGAGCCCATAGGGAGGCCCTCCTTCTGTTGATATATCCTATTATCAAATTGAAAATACCTATTGTCTTCAATGCAAAACTTAAGAATACGTAAAAATAATTCCTTCTCAATATTCGTATTTTGTTCTATTATCTGCTATTTTTCCTCTAAAATTCTCAAAGCTAAACCTACAGGAATACTTGGAAAAAGTGAAACTACATCAAATGAAAACAATCTATCATTATCTTGTATATTTATTCTCTTGGTTTTATCCTTAAATTCCAATAAATTTCTAATATTATATATTGATTGTCCTGTTATTACCTTAAGAATATTCGTTATATACTTGCAAAGTCCGTAGGCCGGGGAATTAATGCAAGAACAAATAGGCCTCAGAGGAAAATCCTGTTTATGGATCTTAGGTACTCCATATAGCTTTGGAGAATTTTATACATTCGTCCTAAGTCTATTCCTCTCCATTATTGAAATGATTTCTTTTTTAAAAAGTTCATCAACTAAAAAATTGTTTGTTTTTTGCAGTTTAGTAGTCGGATCCTTATTCAATGTTGAGTATTTTGCAGAATCGTTAAGAATGTCATTTATTCTTGAATTATAATCGTCTCTGTTCATAGCAACAGTAACATTACCATTATCAGCATTAACAATTAATATGTTCCTATTAGTACTCAAAAAATTTTAGCGGTTTTTACTTTATCTTATATAAAAATATCCCTTGCTGTAGGTCTAATATTGCTAATGTGCCTATCAATCATCATTGTTAGTTTTATCCGTGCTACTTCCTGGTCCTATTTTTCTTTTATAGTCTGAATCAAATCATCTCCTTCTGAAATTACCTTCATTATAGGAAAATTTTTCTTTTCAAGTGGTAATGCAAATTTCTGTCCTAGAGAAAGAATCCACTTAACATCCCCTGGAATATCTATGTCAGTCTTGTTAACAAACCAATCTTCATTAACCTTAATTCCTAATTCCTTTCTTTCAATATCAGAAAGATTCTTAAAACGATTAAAATTTAATAGAAATTATAAAAAAAGGTCGAATAAAACTGAAAATAATATCAAGTTAAAAGTTTAATTTATAAAATGACTTGAATAAGTAGTCAATACCATAAGAATTTTGCTTCATTTGTATTTACGTATCCATAATTGTTATGCATTTTTAAAAGTTTTTGAAAACTGTGCGAAAATTATTTATACATAATTTTAGTTTAATAGTTTCCATGCCACAGCATTAATTTTAGTTTATATTTTCGCAACCGAAATACAATCAAAATGTAATTTATATATACAGCAACACTAATTTGACTATCATTGCTGACCGACATAGCACTAATTGCTTAGAAAAATGCTTATCACATTTTCAAAGACAAGACGAAAGAAATAATCGAAACTATTGTAACTTGTGATGTCTTTAGTAAGCAGCATTACTACTAACTGTTTTACAAGTCAGTTTTCAGTACAGATATATAGCATGATCTTTGGAAATTATTTAATTACAAAACATGAATAAATTACATTTTGATACTTGCTTAACAAATATCTAAAAGGTGTTTTTTTAAGCTAGATAGAACTTAAAATTGTAAAAAGTAACACAAAAAATGAAATTTTGATGAAACATTTTTTTTTTTTGTTTCAGTATACTCTGACAAATCATCATGAATAGACTCTCGCTTGAACAACGCTACGAAATTATCCAAATTTACTTTGAAAATCAGTCGTCGATTCGCGCAACTTATAGACGACTTCGTCATTTTTATGGCGTACATAATCGTGCATCTGAACAAGCCATTCGTCGAACTGTCGATAGATTTCGTACCACATACTCTATAGAGGATGCAATAACACCAACACGTCGAAGGAATGTGCGTACTGAAGAGAATATCGCCGCTGTAAACGAAAGTGTGGAAGAAGATCCAAATTTATCAATTCGTCGTCGGTCGCAGGAATTGGGGCTCTGTCCGTCCACTACGTGGAAAATTTTGCGCAAAGATCTCGGCCTACACCCGTATAAGATCCAGCTGGTGCAGGAATTGAAGCCACGAGACCATTATATGCGTCGTTCTTTCGCCGATTGGGCTCTAGAGCAGTTGGCAACTGACCCGTTGTTTTATCGCAAAATTGTGTTCAGCGATGAGGCGCATTATTGGCTTAACGGGTTTGTTAATAAGCAAAATTGCCGCATATGGAGTGAGACCAATCCACAACAGACCCTACAGACTCCATTACATCCAGAAAAATACACCGTTTGGTGCGGTTTTCACGCTGGTGGCATCATCGGACCTTATTTCTTCAAAAATGAGGCCGGAGCTCGCGTTACGGTCAATGGAGATCGTTACCGCACCATGATCAATGATTTTTTGTTTGAAAATATGGATGACATTGATCCGGACGAGATGTGGTTTCAACAGGATGGCGCTACGTGCCATACAGCGAACGCAACCATCGACTTATTGAAATCAAAATTTGGCGTTAAGTTGATTGCGAGAAATGGACCTGTCAATTGGCCTCCAAGGTCGTGCGATTTGACACCACACGACCATTTCCTGTGGGGCTACGTGAAGTCACTGGTTTATGCTGATAAAGCAGCAACAATTGACGCCTTGGAGGACAGCATTGTTCGTGTTATTCGTGACATACGCCCAGCAGTGCTCGAAAAAGTGGCCCAAAATTGGACGTCCAGAATGCGCTTCGTCAAGAACAGCCGCGGTGCCCATATGCCCGAAATCATTTTCAAATGTTAATGTCACATATTGATTCTTCGAATAAAAAAGAAATTTTGATTACAATTTAATTTTTTGTGTTATTTTTTACAATTTCAAGTTCTATCGGGCTTAAAAAAACACCCTTTACAAGTCTAAGGTTGTTTTCATTTAATAAATCCGTGTAGGGTGATAAAGTGTTCGTTATTTTCCGTTTTATCGCGCAGAACCTTTCAAAATGCAGATCATTTTCACTAAAATTTTCTAATGCTTGTTGCATTATTCCCAGATTGTGTTCTAAACATTTTTTTGTTAGAATATATTCGGGCGGTTCTTCCTATTCTGGCGCAGACTCCGCACTTTCGATAAACTAGCGATTAGATCCTCATTGGAGATACCATGATCATCACTATCTATTAGTTCTTGTACTTTTCCCTCATTAACTAATTCAAACCCAATTTCATTTGCTATTGTAGTTATTTCGGTAATAACTTGTGGTAGTTCATTAATTATTTCAGCTCCAACAGCTGTTCTAATTAGCAAGATGTTCCAACAACCTTTAAGACAAGTTTGTTGTATTTCATTCCATGATGAACCGATATTTTTGATGGCATTCATGATATTAAATTTCTTCCAAAATTCCTTGATTGAACATTGATTGCTGTCAACTGCTTCAACTAGTTGTTTAAAAGTTTTTCGAATATTATAGGCCTTAAAAGTAGCAATTACTCCTTGATCCATCGGTTGCAAAATAGATGTAGTATTTGGAGGTGTAAAAATTATTTCAACTGGTAAACACGTTTCAAGTTCAGCTAAATTTTGTGGGTGTCCTAGAGCATTATCAAGAATCAGCAATGCCTTTTTTTCTAATCCAATCCATTGTTTTCGCAAAGCAGGGCAGAAATGTTCTTGATACCATTTCTTAAATAATATTGCAGTCATCCATGCTTTTCTGTTTGTCATCCAAATCACAGGCATTGCTTGTTTAGAAACTCCTTTCATGGCGCTAGGATTTTCAGAATGGTAAATTAGCAACGGTTTCATCCTAAAATCTCCACTTGAATTTCCACCAAGTAATAACGTAAAACGATCTTTTGCAGCTTTGAAACCAGGTGCGAATTTTTCTTCTCTAGAGCTGAATGTTTTTGATGGCATCTTCTTCCAAAAAAGCCCAGTTTCATCAAAATTAAAAATAAGCTGTGGAGGATAATTTTTTTCTTCTATAATATCATCCAAGATTGTTTTATAAAGCCTCTGCAGATTCTTTATCGGCACTAGCTGATTCTCCGGCGAGTCTGATGCCGTGTAAATTTGCACGAAATTTAAATTTATCAAACCAGCCTCGACTTGCAACAAAACTCTCGCTTGTAGAGTTTTCTCCAATTCTTTTTACAAGATCCAAATACAATATCCTTGTCTTTTCCATTATAAGCGGCATATTTCTCTGTGTTTGATCATCAATCCAGAAGGTCAATAATTTCTCCATTTCTTCTAGTTGTGTGCTTCTTGTACGAGTCACTTTTTTGGCAGATAATGAAGTTGTTGTAGAAAAAGATTTGTTAATGTTATCAGAATTTTTAAGGATAGTTCTTATGGTTGATCCAGCCAACCCAAGGCTGGAGGAAACTTCAGACTGCCGTGCACCGTTTTCAATACGCCTTATAATATTCATTTTTAACTCCAACGACACGCTTTTTCTAGATTGTTTAGCACCCATTCTTGTCTCAGCCATCTTTTATGATATGCAAATAATTTTTTTTATTTAATGAATTTTATTAATTTAATCAAAATTACTAAGTCTGTACCGGACCATATCACTATTTCCAATGACTAATTTAATATGAGACAAAATTTCACAAATTATTTATCCTTATAGGGGAATTCCCAGAATTAGGGAATTTGTTTAGCCTATTTTTATTAAAAAAAAAACGTATGGAAAAAAATTTAAATTATGTATATTTTCTGCTGCTTTTTATAACGACTATGTTTCGAAAAATGACAAACAATTTTAAAAAATAACGACAAAAAAATTGTTTTTTTAAAGAGCGTTATAACGTAACAGCGCTAAACGAGGTAGCGTTAAGCGAGGTATGTCTGTAATGCAAATTTCATTAAAATCAGTTGCACCAAATAAAATTATCCGTAATCTTCTCTTTCACGCCATACAGATCTGAATTGAACAAAAGTCTTCATGCTAGGTAAGGAACTGTCAAAAAATGTCCAGTTTAATCCATATAAAATTTGCGGTCTTTCCCCTTATTTCCCTTTGGGATCGGGACTCGAAAATATAGATAATTTAACTCTCTCGCAATTGGTCTATTTATATTTTGTTTAAATTTTGTGTGCCGTTTTTGAGGTAACTTAACCTTTAACGAGTATTTATTACAAAATGAATATTTTGGCAGAAATTGCTTATTTTCACACAAATTTCATATTTTGTCACAAATTTCATATTTTGTAACAAAATTGATGTAAAGTAAATTTTCATATGCAGATAAAATTTACATTTTACTTTGTCATTCTTAAGTAAAATTTACCTTTCTTGCAATTAATTTTCACTGAATTCCTTCTTGGTCTATATGTTAACCTAACAATTTTGCTCAATTAGCTTGGACGCATCACCAGACTAAATGATTTCTAATTTCTTGTTTTTTTTTTAACATTTTACAAATTTTTTTATAACATGTGTTGTGATGCTAAATAATCCTAAATAAATTAGTCATCATTAGCATTTTGGTTGGATTTTTAGTCTAATGATGTTTATTTTTCATAGATTATTGTTGTTTTATTTTTTGAACTTAAGCGTTAAATAAGCGCATTTAATACGATTACTACATCAGCAACAACAAAATTAAAACATCAGCAGCCAAAAAAACAAAAAAAAAAAACACGTTGAAAATTAAATGAAATTATATACCACAGTTAAAATAACAAACGAAAACATATAACAAATCGCCCACTCGTTTGTATTAATTACAGTTAAGCGCAAAATAATAGTTGTATTTCAAATTGCTTGTAAGCTTTTAAGTTAAATAAACTATTTTTATGCTCTCAGCTTAAAAATGTTTGATATTAAAATGAAAGTCAAAAGCGTAAAAGCACATTTGTGACATTTTTCCATAGAAATTCAAACAAAAAGTGAATGTAGCAGCCAACGAAATCCTTCAATGAAAATGTTCGCTTTGAACAATTTTTGCATGAATAAACTTGAAACATATTTGAATGTTTTATTTTATTTTGTTTTTTGTTTAATTTTTTTTGTTTTCTGTTTCAATGTTTAAATGACCAAAAATGTTTATAAATGTGGAAAAATGGCAAAAGCACCCATACGATATTATTCACATGCTTGTATTAGTGTATTTGTATGACATAAAAAGGATTCACTTAAACAAAAGACAAAGAAGACATTTTGAACTTTTCATTATGTTGCATTGAAACACTCACATTTGGTCATCAGACAATTTGTCTATGAATTGTTTCTGAAACGTTTTAAAAAAAAAAAATTCTCTGAACACAGATGAAAAGCTCTAATGGACTTTTTTCATAAACTTTTTATATTAAAACCAACCGATTTTTAAGAGTATGATTAAAATTTTTTTAAATGATGAGCAGTACTCTTTTATACCTTTTGCATGACTACATGACGACACATGTTAACGCCTCGTTAAGCGTTATAATTACGTTATTAAGCTGATTTTTTAATAAAAATTAAAATAAACTTTGTCACAAAGCCATGCCATGCCACATGACGAATTCAATTGAAATTTCACAAAAATATTTATGAAACTTTAATTTAGAGAAATAAATTCCTTACAGCGATTAAAAAATTTATTGTTTCTTTTAAATTAGTATTTCTATGAAACTCTTAGTTATGGCAACAAAGTATTGCCTCTGTTACCAGGATACCATTTCATCTTTACCATTCACATATGGCCAAGGGATTATGGTTCATAATTGCATAATTGGCTAAACTGTGGGATGATAACAACTTGACCAATTTATTTCTATAAAGCCGTAAAAATAATTATTTTTGTTATGCACTTTTTCCACCCCTCATGCTGCGAAGCAGATGTAAAAAAACTTCATCAAAAGTTCTGCTTTTCTGATTAATTGCAGTTATTAGTCTGAATTTGTATGACAACAAAATAAGTCACAATCCCAAATAAATTGGCATGGGCAATCAGTAGATGTAATTACAAGTAATTTTTTCATTTACAGAGAAAGGTAAAGAGCCACAATCAGGCAGGAGACAAAGAAATAATTACGGCCTTAATAAATAACAGGTGATGCACACAATACGTATATAAGAGATGTCATATCATACATTTGGGATGTTTATATTTTTATAAAGATGAGGAAAATTTAAACAAATGCAACTCTAATTCTATATGGTTTTAATGAAAGGAAGGAACAAAAACAAGTTTGACAATATTTTTTTTTTCAATGAAATTTTTGTACTTCTCTGATCATTTTTCTAATTTGTTTATACAAATGTCTTTTTTTATATTTAATATTATAAAAAAAAACAACTTTATTTAATATTATGAAAAGAAGTTTATTTTTCTAATTGCACTACACAAAATATAATTTTAGACTGAAACAATTTTTACAATTTATTTATTTACAATATATATTACAAAGTAAATTTGTAAAATATATAAATAAAAGGCGCAGGTTACTAGACCATATGCGCACGTATTAAAGTTAAACTTAGAATTTAAGACTATTAAGACTATTTATATAAATTGAAAATTAGATAAACTTAGGTGGAATATTATGTACATAGAGAAAAAAAAAAGAAAAGAAAAAAGAAAAACAAAAACAAAAATAATATAAAAACAAGAAAGAAACGGTTCCATTTGTAATAATAACAATTTCCGAGAGTCTTGCCTCTGCTGTGTTAGTTTTGAAATTTCAGGGTTAGGCTGCCGGCTTAATGAAATAGTTTCATTAGCTGTTCTTCTTATAATTCGCTTCAACTTCAGCTTCCCTGTTTATATTCGGTGATATTGAAAATTGTTTACTAAGTTCTGTAGCCTTGTTTTGAAAAAGACCCCAGTCAGCATTTTTATCCAGAAATCGGGGTGAAAATTTTTTCTTAAATAGACTTTTGTTGTTGGAGATAATGATGGGAAAATGGTCTGCCACATCTGGCAAAGGCAGGCAGTTCCAGCTTAAGCTGGGTGCAATGTCTAGACTTGACATTGAAATGTCAACCGCTATTAAAGTGTTCCTGGTGCTAAGCAAGGTTGGAGAGCCGTCGTTTAAAATTACTAAGTCCTGATCGTTCGCAAAATCTTCTAAAATCCTTCCGTTTGGTAAATTTGAGGCAGATCCCTCCTCTATAAATATTTGTAATGTGGAGCTCTGTATTACATTGAATTACAATAGTCTGAAATAGCAAGTCTCGGGCTATGCCCGATTTGGCATACGTGTAATCGTAGTTATGATGATATATTCTAAAACCCGGTAAAAGTAGTAAGTGTAAGTTTTTTTGAACGATATGGGTTTCTTGCAACGCTATGATGTTAGGTTTGTATTTATTATTAATAAAACCTTGTATGTTCCATTGGAGAATCGTTATGTGTTGGTGAACAGACATAAATTATTTTCCTGAATTGCCCTCTTGGGCCTGTTGTTGTGTCGTGTCTCGTTGTAGGAGTAATGAGAACGTTTAGCAATGGGAATTTGCTATAAAGTTGTGAAACAGGCGTGCTATTATCGTTCGAGCAGCTTTGCCCTGTTCTCGGTGGCGAATTTAGATCTAAACCATCAGTAATTTCTTCAATCATACTTTCCTCAGTCATTAAGAAATTTTCTTCCAAACTATCAGTGAACGATTTGTCGTCACTGAATATGACGTCATCAATATTGCCATCAGAATTGGTATTGTTTTTGTCTGCTGCCTTAACATGTTTTTCCTTAATAACTTTTTTGAATGAGTGCGGTTTTTCTGTTATTGTTTGTGTGTTCTTTGAAATTATTTTTGAATATGCATTTTTTATCGGGACGATAGAGCCTTCGTCGGTTGGTTGTGTGTTTGTGTTAGTATTTATGTTTGTAGTGGATATATGTTGAGATTTTGTAGTGGAATTGTTTAAATTTAAGAAAGATAATTGAATTTGATTTTCCATGGTTGTTTGCGTATTTTTTTGGTTTTCTGCATGCTTGATTGTGTCCAGCGAGTCCTTTTTTAATGTTTTATTATTATTTGTTGTTATTTGTGCGTATGTCTGTTTGTTTCTGTTTCTGACTGGTTGAAGCATGTTAAGTGATGGATTATCATTGAAAATCTTCCACGCTTCACGTGTTGTACACTTTCTGAAAATTCTCACATAATTAACGGATTTATGTTTCCAAAATGTGGGGCACTCCGGATCATATGATGTATGGTTTTCATTTCGACAATTTACGCAATATTTGCGGGTGCAGAGTTCGTGTTCTTGATTTAAACCACGTTCTTTGCACTGAATGACATTTTTGCACCATTTTTTTGTGTGCCCTAGTCTCTGGCAGTTTATACATCTCATAGGATTCGGTATGTATTCTTCAACAGGGACCCTCTCCCAGCCGAGCTTTAAGGTTTCAGGACGACAAATTAGATCGAATGTGATGATTGCTGCGCCTGTTGCAATTATCTTATCGTTCTCCTTTCTATTTATTTTCCGGACTTCGACAACTTTCTGCTCACTGAGCGATGTTAGCAATTCTTCTTGAGATATATTTATTATTTTCCTAGAGAAAATGCGACCTTGAACCGTATTAAGAGTTTTGTGGAGTAAAATTTTAACGCGAATACAATCAATTTAGCTGGATTTGAGAAACTTTACTGCGACTCTGTTATCTGGTACTTTTATAAGTAGATCATCGCTTTTCATTTCTTTAACTTCTAAGCGCTCCCGCGAGATGAAGTTAAGGCCTTTTTCTACTTGAAAGACATTGTGTGAAGCTAGCGGGCGAACTTCTAGACCTTCTTTTTCTGATGTAGCAGTAGCGACTAGGTATTGTGGAAGATTTTGTTATTTTTGGAGGTTTCTGGCAGTAGTAAAAATTCTTCTGTTCGGAGACGTTTGATTTTATTGCCTCTGGTTTTACAGGTCGAGAAATCTAGCTCCCGAAACCGGTTGCTATCCGGGGGATGAACCCCGTTCATATTGATATAAAACGGTACAATGTATTTAGATAAATTAAGAAAAAACGAACAAAAAATGAAAAAAATAACGAATTCAAACGAGAAAAAAAAATTAAAAAAAAAACTTTTGACAAATAACCAAAAGAGAGTCTGTAAAAAACGAATAAATTCTATTCAACCGTCCTAGGTGAAAAAAAAACACGTATGATTGAGGCAAATGCCAGACACAGACTGATTTTTGCATTTTAGTTTTAGTTAGTTGTACTAACTTTTACAAAATATGCTTATTAACTATGTTGATAATAAATGGGGTTTTTAACCGACTGCAAATGCATCTGCAGTTCTAATCTAGAGTTTTTAGCACTTTTTAGCAATAAGTTAAATGAAACTGTAATGAGGTTATTGTTATTAGTGTAATCAAATAAATGTTTTTTGAATTAAAATACATTAGGCAATGTTTTGCAATTTACATTTTGCATTTTTCAAACAAGAATGAAAAAAGAAACTTTTTGAACGATGCAGCAGATAACAAATCTAGAAAAATAAATAATAAATAAATAATATTTAGAAAACAATTTAAAGCTTACTTTTCGGGTCGCAAAAGGTTTTACATTTGAGTAACTATGATGGCTCAAATCTTTTTGAACGCCAAAATAATAATTAAAAGTATTAAAGTTTTTCACATCACATTTGTAGCCCAGCAACATCAATCATATATAATGATTAAAAAAAAATAAAAATAAAAATAAAATTCAATGCAATGCAAATACAACTAAACAGAAATTTTATCAACTAAAAATATCAAATAACGATTTAAAATAAAAAATAACGTACTTTCACAAACATTCTCCACATTAATTTAAAATAATGATGTGTGACCACATAACAAAAATACGTTGAAGAAAAAACAAAATTTACAAAAGACACGTAAAAAGACAAACATTCATATGTGAAATGGACAGGGGATCAGATTACATTGTTAAAATACAATAAAAAGTATAAAAAGCGAAAAGAAATGTTATAGAAACGTATGCCGCTTGGCAACGCTTTCTAAATTATTCTAAAGCCATTTAAGGAATTTTTTTTTTTTTGAGGGAATGAATGATTATCCTTGAGCAAAACTTACCAAAACGTAAACTAAACCCACACACGTGTAATATTAAGAAAAAAGTTTTTTTTTTCTTTACGGAAAAAGGAGTTTTTAAAATATAAAAAATTAGTTGTTAAAAAAATAAACCACACACATAACTTTAGAGGAGAGAGAAATACAAATGAAATAAAATACCTGTTAAGGATCTAATGATTATTATTGTTATTGAGGTTATCACAACTGGCAGCATACGCATATTCTTACAATAGTAGAAATACGCGTTTACAAAATAAGTATAGGGTGTCGGCCGGAAAGGTATACTACATTATTTGTTTATAATTTCTGATTATATAAAATAGAATGGATCTTATATTAATCAATGTTTCGTTTGATATCGGCAATTATTTATGGAATACAATATCAGATAAATGTCCGCCTCTGTTTGCCTCACAAGTGCGAGCACTTTTGAGCACATTTTTCATTATATTTTCACACATTTCACGTGGTACTTTATTAATTTCATCACGAATATTTTGTTTGAGTTGCTCAAGTGTCTCTGGTTTATTTGCAAAAACCTTGCTTTTCAGATATCCCCACAAAAATAAAACCGGAGCAATCAAAACAGGAGACCCTGGAAGCCAATCAATATCACTGTTTCGTGAAATAACTCGCAGTAAATCCATTGTACTCCTGACTGTATGATACCTAATCGTGCATGCAGTTGTGGCATTAAAAATTTTCAATCATATCACGATATCGCTCCCCATTCACAGTTACCGGTATGCCGTTTTTATTTTTAAAGAAGTAAGGTCCAATGATTCCTCCTGACCAAATTGCACACCAGACTGTCACTTTTAATGGTTGACGGTGACTGTTGAGGGTTTCCCATTCCACTGAACCGTATATTGCAGTACGTTATGGTCCATGCTTTGTTCTATCACCTACAGAACCTCTTCCTTCGAAATCATTTACCACACGATAAATAGTGCGTTTTGTTTGCACGTTGTTTCTTCCAAAAATTTCACATAACTTTTTCATCGTCACAGTAATCGATAATTGATTATGGTAAAATGTTTTAACGATTAAAACACGTTGGTTTATCGAATATTTTTCCATAATAAATTTGTCACGTATCTACTTTATGACTACCAAATATTAACTGTCAAGATATCTACCATCCTACCATCGAAATATTGGGTTCAATTCCAAACAAATCTGTTGTGCCTTCATATACAAAGACATTCTGTTTCAAGAATACAAATTACAGTTTATTAAATAAACTCTTAATGGAAACTAACTGGAATAACATATTATCTTGCACTGATATGGATCAAATGACTAAAGCATTCTACAATAAGGTGTATTCCTTTATGGATCTTTGTATTCCGAAAAAAATAACCAAGCAAAAGGTTGGACCTCCTTGGAACAATAAACAATTATCGTACACTAAAAATAGGAAGAACAGACTATATAAAAAATTCAAACAGTCTGGTGATTCTATTGATTATTTAAGGTATTCTATTAGCGGCGCTACATACTCTTCGCTTAATAAACTATCTTATAGTATTTATATGCACAAACTGAAAGTCAATTTAAAACGCAATCCAAAAGCATTTCACAGATTTGTTAATCAAAAAAGGAAAATAGATGGATTCCCTTCTACTTTAAAGTTCCAACAAACCGAATCTAGTGATGAAACTGTTATATGCAATTTATTCGCTGACTTTTTCTCGACAAATTACTCAGTTGCAGATTATGATGAATGTTTTAAGTACCCATTTAATATTGCAAAATCTCAAACGATTAATACACCATTTATCGATATTTTGACAATCTCCAAGGAATTGAAAAGGATTAAATTTTCATATAATTGTGGACCTGACAACATCTCCAGTAATATTTTAAAAAATTGTGCTGAAAGTATTTCCATCCCTTTGGAAATTTAATTCAACATGTCAATAAAATATGGTACTTTTCCTGAAATCTGGAAGGATTCTTTTTTTAAATCAGGTAACAGGTCTGATATTTCAAATTACCGTGATATTGCAAAATTAAGTACTATACCCAAATTATTTGAAAAAATTATCACTGAACATTTATGCTTTCATACGTCAAGTTTGATAACCAATAATCAACATGGATTTCGGAAGGGATGCTCTGGTATAACAAATCTTTTACACTTTTCAACAATTATACATCGTGGATTTTTAAAAAAACAACAAACTGACGTTATTTATACTGATTTCAGCAAGGCATTTGATAAAATAAATCATATCCTCCTAAAGAAAAAATTGAAATTAATAGGTTTTGTCGATTTAACTGTCAAATGGATTTACTCTTACCTAACGAATAGGACACAAATGGTCCGTTTTAATAACGCCTCCTCTAGATGCATAAAGGTTCTATCTGGAGTACCACAAGGAAGCCACCTTGGGCCGCTTCTTTTTTTTTGCTATTTATAATTGACTTGCCTGATGTCATTCGATCATCCAATATTTTGATGTATGCTGACGATGTAAAAGTTTTTCTTAGTTATTGTCAAGTAAATGACCAGCAACGCCTCCAAGGTGACCTTAACTCGTTTCACAACTGGTGTAGAATAAATCGTATGGAGCTAAATCTCAAGAAATGTAAATATATGTGCTTTGCTAGAAAGAAACCGATAACTACGTGCTACTATATCGATGACCATAATTTGGAAGAAGTTGACAAAATACTAGATCTTGGATTGCTACTTGACTCCAAACTCAATTTTATTGCACATATCAATTTGACAGCAAACAAAGCTAGAGGTGTACTTGGATTTGTAAAACGTTGGGCTAAAGAGTTTGATGATCCATACGTTACCAAAAGCCTTTATATGTCCCTTGTCAGGCCTATTCTAGAGTATGGATCCGTCATTTGGGACCCTATATATAGAAAATACTCAGATGTTCTCGAATCTGTTCAAAAACAGTTCCTGCTTTTTTGCCTCCGTGGTTTGAACTTTAACCCATTGGACCTACCTGCCTATTCAGCTAGACTTTCTCTTATTAAGCTACCAACTTTAAGGAGTCGTAGAACAGCACTTAATATTTCGTTCATTTTTGGTGTGATAATTGGCGATGTTTCTACGCATTCACTTATTAACAGGATTACTCTAAATGTACCGCAACGCCCTACACGACATTTTATACCTTTAGCAGTGGAATTCTTTCGAGCCAATTATGCTAACGCGGACCCTTTTAGGAGAATTTGTGCAGATTTTAATAAATATTATAATTTCGTAGATTACAATTTGCCAGTAAGCGTAATAAGGAATAACTTATTAGTTTACCTGAACAACTAGGTGTTTGCATTTATGTATATTTTTTTATAGAATTTGTTTTTATTGTATGTATGTTAAATTTGAGCAAATTTTTATGTTGTATGTAAAGCTAGTATTTATTATTGTTTGGGTGTTAATTTAAGATAATATATATTGTATTTTAATTAAAATGTCTGCAAGGATGTTAAATTCCGTAGACAATTAATGATAAATAAAAAAAAAAGACTAAGTAGCATGGCACCCTGTATAAGTAAAATGTGTCAAAAACGAGGTTTGTCATTGAAATATCAGGAAATTTTCAATCAAAAAGTATTTATGATGTAATTAATTAATTACATGAGGTGTTTCTCGCTGTTTTTTTCTGTTTTCCAAATTTCGATTAAAATTAGATAAACATTTTTTATCTTTAATAAATATATTTTTTTCTTTTCGATATTTCGATTTCCTTTGGAAAGCTTCTTCAGGAAAAAATTTTTATTTTTGAAAACAAAAAATTATTATTAAAAAAAAATTATTATTAAAAAAAAATTTTTATTTTTGAAAACAAAAAATTATTATACTACAATAATAATAATTTTTTGTTTTCAAAAATAAAAATTTATTCCTGAAGAAGCTTTCCAAAGGAAAGCGTAATATCGAAAAGAAAAAAATATACAGAAAAGATCGCTAAAAAGAAAAAAAGATATTTATTAAAGATAAATAAAAAAAGATCGTTTTAAAAAAAACTAAAAAAATAAACATTTTTTATTAGAAGAGAAAAAGTTATTAGATTGATTGATGTAGATTGTTTTTATAGAAAAGTAAGGATTGATGAAAAAAAATATTTGATCAAAAACATGAAATGAAAATTAAAATTTTCTGCAGACAGATTATGAACGATTCATTTGTTTTTATATAAAAATTATGACCGACGAATTTCTTAGCAAAATAACATTTTTGTAATTTTTTAGTATTTTTCAATAGCATTGTGTGCATGTTATAGGGTACTTTAAATAAAGTCTAAAGGAAACTGCAAAGAAATTTTAATTCAAAAGGCTGGATTAATGTGTGTCGAGATAAGGCAGAAATCACAATAAAAGATTTTACGTTTTTCAAATATTTTTCACTAATTTCTTTGTGTTGGGATTTATTACTACAACTTTTGATTGCGGCTATAACCATGCGCTCCAAAATAATGTTCCCATCTTGACCAGAAATAAATCTCATTTTGATGTGGTGTGAGTTTTGTATGCGTAAAATTATTAAATGAAAGCGTGCTTGGAAAAGGATTTGTTGAATTATTTTGCCGAAATTGTTAAGGAGGCCATTTTTTTTTAATATTTATTTTCAAAAGAGTGATTTGTGCAATAGATAATATTTGTAGTTTAGCTATTGCATGTATGAATGTTATGTTTTTATTTATTTTCATTTGTGTGTTCTGGTTACCATGTCAATGGGTCATATGTGTCACATATGAACATTATTTATGAACTAAATGTTTTCTATAAAGGTTTGTCATAATACAGATACAATCGTCATTTGTTGGTTTATTCATTTGGGCAAAAGTTTGACTTCAAAGCCAAATGATTTTATGGTTTTGTCACATCGAAAGAGGATTTATTTTATTTTTTATTGTATAGATTATTTGGGAAAAATGTTCAATTATAATGGTTATTTTATGTTGTTGGGATAATAAAGGATTTTAGTCTTATGTTCGATTGATTCATGTGTCAAGATTAAAATAATTGGGTGTTTGAATGCGAATCATAAAATCACAAGGTTTCTAAAGCAACTTTTAAAAATGATTTTCGTTTTTTTTTTTTTTTTTATTCAAAGGCATATAGAAAAACCTAATTGCCACTTAATTTAATGTTCGTGTTGGTGTTGGTGTAAAATTTAATTATGCAAATTATGCAAATTTTTGTTTAGAAATATCTCATTAACTTTAAAATTGGCTTTGAGGTAAACCAAGCAGCCAAAATGTTGTCATAAAAGAAATCCATCAGCATTTTGAAGAATTTAAGTTTTACTTATGTATTTAGCTGAAATTGACTTTGGCCCTTGTTTTTCGCTATTCCCTTTCACTTTACTTATGCGACTGTGTTAAATGGTTGCAATATGTCATTTTGCTAGAAACATAAATTGAAAGGAAAGAAAGATGCTCGCTCGTTTTTGTAATATTGTGCAGAATAATGGCAAGATTTTTGCATATCTATTTAAAATATCTGTTACCTAAACACAGCCAAGCACACAAGCTGTAAAAATGAATGAATGAATGAGAAAGGGAGCGAGAGGTATAATACTTAAAAATATAAACTAACAAACACATTCCATAGGGACGTTCACAGTTTTTAACCAAATAACCAAAAACACAATTTTGAAATGTTTTACAAATGTATTTTGTATTTCGTTGTCTGGATATAATTTTAAAAGTAAACTGTGAGTATCCTTTATTCTGCTCTGTTCCTTGTTTAATGGCATAACATTTGTATGAAAAATAGCCCGGATGCTAATACGTTTGACTTCCGTTTGACGGATTACTGGTGCTCAAATGATGAAAATGATGAGAAGGTTTTTACAATTTTGTTTTTGTTGTTGCTCTTGTTGTTGTTTTCATTTTATTACACAGTTACCAGTTTGAATTTTTCTGGCTAAATTAAGAAAATTTTAATATAATTTTTCTTTTACAAGGTGGGGCAAAAATATTTCCTAAACATAAATTGGTTGTCATTTCGTTACAAATATTGTTAAGAAAAAGTAATTTTTTATTTTCAGCGAAAAAACATTGATAAATTTTTTAATTGTACACTTTTGAAACAAAATGGAATTTTTTCTTTAATCGTAAAAAATTACAGTCTAACGATCGGGTAGAAACAATTAATATTTTCATGAGTGCTTTGAAAAAATCAATATCTGAATTCAGTAATTTTTTTATTAAAAATTATCATCAAAATATTTAAAAATTTTTCTTGCATTTTTTTGTAGCCACTTCTGTTTTGTCACACGATTACTTAAGCTGCAATTTTGCTTACACACAGAATCTCTTCACACTAAACTAAGCGTGGAGATAAGATAGCTGCCCTTAATACCTGCAGTAAATATTACTTTTCCGATATGTGCTTGGATTTTCCGACGGGGTTAAAATTACTTTTATTTGGGTACGGTTTTCCGTCGACCCTCGTCAAATTTGAGTACGAAAAGAACACTGAAGATGGCAAACAGCCGAAACCGGTTTGTTCACAAACCAAATTTGACAAGGATCGACGGAAAACCGTACCCAAATAAAAGTAAAAAAAATTACTTTTCCCTTGTTTAAATCACAACATTACTTTTGCGTCACTCTGCATTTATCAGTTGCCCTACAATCAACAGAATAGCCAATTACTTTATGTCCCCTATATAGTAATGCTGCTTTGCAACGCCCGTTTTTGACGTAATGCTTAAGTGAAAGAAAGTATGGGATGGATCACCTTAAATGAATAAAGTGCACATACTGATTGGTTTAGAACTGTATAAAATCAGCAACGCAAAATTTCAGGTTTAAAGTCTAAGAATATTGAAAAATAATTTACGTAGCCAAAAGTGATAGAGATCTGGAAGAATAAGTTGTATAACAGCACTAAAATTCTTGCCTACACTGTATTTCGAATAGTTGCTTCCTTAAAATTCACAACTATTAAAATTTAGAAAAGTATGGTTATGTGATCACCAAATGATTTTCCAAAAAAAGTTATTACTAAAGCGTTTACAATTTTTAGCAGAAGAGCTTCTGAAATCGACTATTAACCAAATGAACATTTTCCCATCTCACTAACACTGTCGAAAAAAATTAATGCATTAGGTGTTGATATCAATGTTAACTTCTCTGTGTACCTCAGCATTCTTTCGCTTTGACTTCTTTTTATTCTTTTTTATATGGTTATGCAAATAACTGTAATGATTTTGCATCAATAACAGCAACAGGATATAAACCACATTTTCATTTCCCCCAGAAACTACCACTCTCGTAAAACAAAAACAGCTACTATATCTCTAAAACAATCTCTCTCTCTCTCTCTCTCTTCATTTTATTTGTTGCTTTTTTTTGGCACAATTTTTTATAGTCATCGCATCGTCCTGAACATGAAAAACGACCGGAAAGAACATTTTATGGTTGCAACGTTGCCATAAAAGATAAAAAATGTGTTTAAACCAAAATAAATAACAACGGCAACAACAACAAAAATTGAAATCATGAAAATGGTGTTAATGATTGGCATGAATAGAATTTGCACTTTTCATTTTCATCTATTTTGTTTTTGTAAATTTTTATAAATTTATTTTTCTTTTTGTTTTTTTTTGCAATGCCAAGAAACTTGAGCGAACAAATTGAAAAATCTTACTTAACTTAAGTGATGACAACAGCCAAGAGCAGCAGCAATAGCAGCAGCGGCAACATTATGGACTGACTAAAAGCAGAAACCTAAGGCCATGATAGTAATTTAGATGATGGATTTTATTTAACGGCACAAATACCTGCAAAAAATAATACTTGCTACTAAATTAGAATGAATAACACAAGCGTGGCAACAAAAAAATTGCAATTTAAATTAACAAACAAAAACAAAAACGAAGTGACAGGAGAAAGAAAAATGTTTAAAATATGAAAATTACTATTTTTTTAAATGCAAACAAAAAACACACTTTTATTGTTTTCTTTATAATAAAAAAAAAAAAAATAATCAATAGATTTGCATAATTTATTGCAAATCAACAAAAGTAATAGAAAAAAGATTAGAAAAGTAAAACAAATTTAATATCAACACAAATGGTCACTTTGCCAACTCAGTGCTAAAATTTATGCAAAAACGGTTAAATATTTTGGGCTTAAAATTAAATAATGTTGCTTGTTATGTTTTTGTTAACAGGCCACAAAACACAATAAAATAAAAACATGAAATTCAAAAATAATCTTGTTAAATTTTCTCTAAAAATGTTATAGTTTTTGCAATCTGCTTATTTGTGTGGGGGAGCATTTGAAAAAGGGTTAAAATTTAATTTCACGCATATGTGCTTTTATACAATTTAGCCAATTTTCAATATAAAAAGATACTGTTTTAAAAAGGGTTATGAGTTTTGAAAATGAAAATATTCAATAGATATTGCCAAATACAGTCCAGGAAAAGCAAACAGCAGTGCCAGAAAAAAAGTATGAGAGAAATTCGCAGTTGAGGTGCTTAAGTAAACTAGGAAATTTAAGAGTATATTCACCTTCTCGTAAATGCTTCCGATAGCAGGCTTCATATACATGCACATAGCCTAAATGCAATTATTAAAGCGTGGCTTCTTGGTTGGTACAGGGACTGGACTTTGACTTTGATTACGGAATTGTCAGGAACTGTATTTGATAGAAGTTCTTTTTTTTATCTGGGGCGGCATGAGTCAAACTAGACACGAAAACTTTTATTCAGAGCAAGAGAGAAGAATAATGAGAAAAGAGGACCCTGCTCTGCTATAGCGTAAGAAACATAATGAAGTTAAAACTTAGAAAACATATTTTAACTGTCAAGCATATTAGATGCTTATCAAGTTTAGACTATATAACCTTTAACTAAATTAAAAACTCTCAAACTTATTTTCGAAAACTGATAACTGTGCAGGTAAAATAACTCAGTGATAGAGTCTGAAAATGATCTATATCTTAATCATCAAAAATATTTTATTTTTTTTGTTTTTTCAGAAAATAAAACCAGTGCAGACAACACAACATAACTGTGTTCACGACAAAAACAATACTGTTACGAAGATGCTAAGTTAAAAAGTTATAAAAAAATAATTATCACTAACAAACGTAAAGCGATTTGAGCTATAGTGTCTGTTAAAAAAAATTAAGAAGTTTCTAAAAATTCTTATGAACATAACGTAACAACAACGTGCCACATTAGAATGCCATGAACAAAGATTAACAATCAGAAAATTAAAACCACTAGGACAGAAAAAATAAGCACACCACTAATCAAACATTTTTTTTTTTTTGCCTTCATAAATTATTTATTGTATCTTCACATATATGAATTATCAACAATTATTCAAATCTTAAATCTAAATGTATAGTCATTAGGCCCGACCAGTGTCAGACATAATCCTAGTGACAGCAATAAAATAATATCTTAACAAATTCTCACAATCAAAAATAAATATAAAAAAATATAAAAACTATTTTCAAGCGATTCCATTTCCATTGGGAGGGTTATTGACCAATGCCCCTGTGTCTCTCCTTTTTAATCGGATATGACCTCTAAAATTCAAAATATTCCGCGCAAGGGGATTCGGGTGGCACTCGAGCTTAGTTAAACATTTGCCTGCGTATTGAACAATTTCAGCAGTCACGAGCGGAATATCCAAATCACGATGTATAATTAAATTTCGCATGTACCATGGAGCTAATGTAATTAATCGTAGTATTTTGTTCTGTCGGCGTTGAATTTTTTCCACATTTGAAGCTGAAGCAGTGCCCCATAGTTGAATTCCATAGCACCATATTGGTTTCAGAATCGACTTATACAATAGAAGTTTACAGTCCAGACTAAGAGTTGAGTTCCTGCCAATTAGCCAGTATATTTGAGATAACTTGATTTTCATGTGGATTAGCTTTGTGTCGATGTGGTGTTTCCATGTAAGCCTACGATCAAGGATTATGCCAAGATATTTAGCGTGCAAGTGGTGAGGAATAATTTGGCCGTTCATACGAATAGGGGAGCAATTTTCCCTTTTTAAAGTGAAAGTTAAGTGGACACACTTTTGCTCGTTTACTTTTATTCTCCATTAATTCAACCACAATTCCAGATGCGTAATATGTTCCTGAAGAACCTGAGATGCCTGTGAGAACTAAGGCAGGACGTATCATGGGCAAATGTTGAAGTATGGATGCTACTCCTCACAGGCATATCACAAGTATGAAGCAAATATAAAACTGGACCCAGTATACTCCCCTGCGGCACACCGGAAGCTATCGATGCGGGTTCACTGATGAAGTCTCCTTCGGCTACTGTACTCTCCACAATGTAACTTTCCAGAAACTTCACCATATTGATTGGGAGATATGTCATCAACTTATGTAATATTCCCTTATGCCATACTTTGTCAAATGCTTGCAAAAATCTAGAAACAGGGCAGAACAATATTTCCTTTCCTCAAATGCCTTTCTCACTACTTGAACCAATCTATAAGTTTGCTCAATGGTGCCATGCTGGCTCCCGAAACCAAATTAATTTGGTATGCACCCTCTAACACTTAAAATTGGTGACAGCTTAGTCATAAACAACTTCTCGAATTTGATGAGGTTGATAATAAGCTTATGGGCCTATATGATTCGGCCCTGGTAAGATCCTTGCCCGGCTTCGGAATCATTCTAACTTTGGCTATTTTCCAGACGCTTGAATAATACTCTAATCTTAAAATGGCATTAAATATAAATAGCAAAATTCGAATACAAATACGTGGCAACTCCATTAACATTCTGTTGCTGATACCATCTATGCCTGGGGCTTTCTTCGGATTGAGTCTACCAATTTGTCCTTGAACGTCACGCAACTTGAATTTTATGGGTGGAAGGGGTGAAGCCACTACATCTGGCAATTCAGCCTCCCCAGTAAATGCGTTCGGGGTGAAAACGGATTTCAGATGCTCAACAAATATATCACCCTTTTCAGAATCATTTCGTGCCCAGTCTCCAGTTGAAGTACGCAGAGGTGGTTTAAATTCAACAGGTCTTTTAAGGTTTTTAGCAGCTCGCCACAAAGAGTAATTAGAGGTTGGTAAAACATCGAGTCTCTCCAGACATTTTTTAAAAGATGCGGTTTTCTCATAATTTAGTAAATCTTTTAGTCGTTTTGTGCATTTCTTGAGACGAAGTTTATGTTGAGTTGATCTGTGCCCTTCTGGCTCTTCTTTTCTCCGCTACGAGATGTTCAATTTCCACAGAATATATTCTTCTAAGATCAGTTTGAGTGAAGGTAGTAGTTGCATGTTCAGCGGCTTCCTTAATTATTTCATTCATTGTGACAACGCTAGGTTCAATATCCTCAGGTGTTCGTAATATAACGTTGTCAGTGCAATGGCTAGTGAGATACATTTTGAATTTCAACCAATTTATACGACTGATCTTATTCGCGTTTGGGTGATATAAATCAGTTATCTGAGGGTTACAAATTGTAACAATAGTTGGAGACTGATCTGACGATAGATCTAATGAGTTTTCAATATTAATCAAATTCAAGGAGAAATTTTTCATGACCCCAAAGTCTATGACATCAGGAATTTTATATCTGTCAGTAGGCCAATATGTTGGCTTCCCACTTGAAATAACATCCAGAGACCCCTAGGTGTAATAAGACGGGAGCCCCAGTACGTATGTTTGGCATTATAATCGCCAGCTGCCAAAAATCTATCTCCGAGCGATTTGTAGAAATCCTCATATTGCGCCTCGGTAATTGAGAATCTGGAAGGTGAATAAATTGATGAAACAACGAAGTTCGAGCCGAAGCTTTCAACGCATATATTCGTTGCTTGCAAATATTGTTCATATACGCCGTCTAGAGAATAGTGCTTTATTCTCGATTTTATTAAAATCGCTGAGCCACCGCATGATCTACCTCTAGAATCTTTTGTATCATATAATTTATAACCATCCCCTTTAAACAAACTTCTTGTAGTCAGGTGAGTTTCAGAGACCAGCATTATATCAATACTCTTTTCCGCAAGGAAGTACCCCAGTTCATTCTTATGATGGCGAATGCAAACATCTACCTAATTTACCGAGAGCGGGCAATGAGCCAGAATTGTAAAAGAGGATGAATTCAGCAGCAAACAAAAATATGGATTTGAATTCAGCGCTTGCCCCTATGGTGGGAAAATGAAAAAACACAGCCTAAAGCTTTAAGACATCTTCAAAGTCATAAGTGCAAAACTTCCTGATAAAGTTGATGCAATTCAAAAAAGATCTAGAGCCAACAGTGCTAAAAGAGATGCCACAAACACAAAGCTTCACAATAAAATTAATACAATACAAGAAAACTCTAGAGCCAACGGGGAAATGCTTTTATGTGAGACAAACGAGAAATATTAGATCTTTGGCAAGCGAGTGATGCGAATGAAGGTAGAAAAATATGAATTTAAAACGTAATTGGAAAATCTTCATATCCGAGAACGACTACTGAGAGCCATGTCTGAGCACGCTAGCAAGACTGTAGCGCAACTGTAAATGTGTTCAATTTCAGAACAGTGACCAGCAAGAAAGCTATCGAGCTTATTCTGATTTCAAAGGATGCAGCAGCAGAGGTCTTCGAAAGCTTACCAGGTGGTTACAGAATTATTACGGGGACATTATGGACTTACGAAGTAGGGTGCAGAAGGCAAACATTTGGTGGAGCTGATTAACCAAGCGAACATTATCCATACTCGTGTCAGTTCAAGTTTGTAGCACTTGTGATGGGTATAAAGAGTCCAGATGTTAAATATGCAGTTTGCGGTATGCAGAAATCATTCATTGTGGAAAACATCTCTTACGCGCTGGCCCAGTAGACCGCAAAAGTCTTCGCAAATAACAAGGCTCTATTTAATAATAGGAGCAATGTACAATGAGCGACTACGCACGGCTACAGAGTTTAGCCACCGTCTATAGAAGAGCCAGGATAAACATAAGCGGAGATCATTTATTTGTTGTCATTGACATAATGGATACAGGCATTAGCGTTGCAGATACCGTATTGATCTGCACATGGGCCAATAATATAGAGATGTTGGACACAAGAGCAGGAGTGAGGTAAAAACGCCATTGAAAGTCAGAAGTTATCACCTCAAGTGAAAACTATTACTGTGCACAGAAAAGGTGTAAAACACAATAATGCTAATGTCCTTTCAAGACGGGCATGCAACATTTATTAAAGGAATAAAGGTAACAATATTAAGTTTGAAAATCTTTACATTGCAAATAAAGTTTCTCTTTGACAATTTAAACTGCATTTTTCTCGATTCTTGTTAATTAAATGTTGTGTGCCAGAAATTGGTCTAGCAACTAAAAGGATATCTAAATCAGCAGAATAGGGCTTAAATAAATATTGCGCTTTAAAAAGATAAGATAAGATTTTTCAACAAGTTTTCAATGACATAGGAAAAACCTGGAGAAAATTTTATAATTTAGTGCTTTTTAATTCCTCGCCATTGTTTTTGCTTTTTTGTAACTACAACTCAATCATTGAATTTTTTAACACGTCACATGTAAAAAAAAATCACCATGATAACATAAATTCAATACACAACACACACACATTCTCACTCTTCATGATGCTAACAAAAGAAACAAAGAGACAAAATAAAAATTTCCTAAAAAAATCAGTTTTCGTTTTATCCTTTTATCACATTACATAAAACATGTGATGTGTTGATGATAAAATTGAAGGAATAACGATGATTTTTTTTTCGATAGTAAAATCAGAGTGACATGCAGTATTTGTACTTCAATATAGATTGTGTTAAGTAGCCACAGGGCTTTTAATATTTTACGGTTTATTTTGCAGGTTTTCTTTTTATGTTAAAAGTACACACACACACACTCACACATACATCAAAATAAAAAATAAGGAAACATGTTTCAGGTTATTTTTTTTAAGTTCAGCAAATATGTTTAAGGCATTAAGTTGTTAATGTATTGGTAACGAAAGAGCTGTTAAATAAAATATTGAGACAGTAAATGAATTAAAAAAAAAGCTACAAATAAAAAAAATAATAATAAAAGTCAAAAGGAATTAAATATGGAAACCAATTTAAAATTTGTCGCTCCGAAAAAATTAAGACGGGCTGAAATTTTATAAACTTTTCTTAAATGAAAGGTATTTCGTATTCGTTCTTTATCCACTAAAATATTTTTCCTTCATTATACTTTTATATTCTATAAAAAAAAAAAACCTGTATGTTGTAACATAATTATTTTATTAAAATAAAAAATATAACTATATTCCCAAAAAAAGGATACATTTTTTTTTAATAAAGCCGTGCAATAAAAAATGTTTCTACTTTGATGTTTGGCCGACAGTATGCAGCGGAACAAAATGTTTTAATTATATTAAAAAACATATTTTTATGCAATTTGATAAAAACAATTTATATGTAAATTAAATAAAGGATAAGCATCATTTTGTAAATAATCGCGCCAAAGGATTTTAACAGTTAAAAAAAAAAATATTAAAAAACTTATTTTTACAGGGGGATTATATTCTGAAAAAAAAAAGTAATTTATTTAGTAACCGAATAATCTATAGCGCAATTAAAATAAATATGAAAATTTTATTAAAGATTTAAGTGAACATTCTGCAAAGCATTTTAAAATAGTAAAGAAATGCGCTTCTGAATAAAACAAAAATGTATTTTTGTATTACAGCAAAAATGCTTAGTGATACAACTTAATCTGTCCAAAACTTTTCCGCAAGGCAAATAAAGTCTTTTTTTATAATATAAAGTCTATATTTAAAACAAATTTCTTAGTATTATAATCATGTGAAAAATTTGAACACTCTTTATGCTCACTAACAGTAGTACTTTTAATGGAGACCGGTGTCTGTTCATGAGGGCATCTTATTATTATACAATTATCTCCTAGTTATAAAAAATTTAAATGGCAAACTAATTAGAAACTCAGCACCGCCTACTTAGATAAATATATCCCATTAAAGGTCTATTTGGATAGATTTATTATCTTTGAAAGAATTTTATCACACAAATATGTCTAAATGAAAACTACTAAAACGTAAGAAGGTATGAAGAGCACATGCAGATATAAATTTATTTATTAATAAATTTATTAATTATTTACAATAATGATCTTTCAAATAATTCCTCTTCAGTGTCTTTTAATACATATCACCTATTCATTTCTCAGTAAACATATTATATGGTTGTTATATGGTTACAGAGAACAAAATTTGATTGCAGTGAACGATATCGACTGCTTAAAATTATAATTTGGAGATGAAGTAAAGTTTTTGTGAATATTGTGAATAGGTGCCCCTGTAGGTTAGTAGGTAGTGTACTAGCTTGTCAGTATGGGGGTTGTGGGTTCGATTTCCATGATGATCATGGTATCTCCAATGAGGATCTAAATGCTAGTTTATCGCAAATACCGGCAGAAACTGCGGAGTCTGCGCCAGAATAGGAAGAACCGCCCGAATATATTCTAACAAAAAATGTTTAGAACACAATCTAGGAATAATCCAACAAGCATTAGAAAATTTAAGTGAAAATGATCCGCATTTTGAAAGGTCCTGCGCGATAAAACGGAAAATAACGAACAGTTTATCACCCTACACGGATTTCTTAAATGAAAACAACCTTAGACTTGTAAAGGGTGTTATTTTAAGCCCGATAGAACTTGAAATTGTAAAAAATAACACAAAAATTATATTGTAATCAAAATTTCTTTTTTATTCGAAGGATCAATACGTGACATTAACATTTGAAAATGATTTCGGGCATATGGGCACCGGGGCTGTTCTTGACGAAGCGCATTCTGGACGTCCAATTTTGGGCCACTTTTTCGAGCACTGCTGGGCGTATGTCACGAATAACACGAACAATGTTGTCCTCCAAGGCGTCAATTGTTGCTGGTTTATCAGCATAAACCAGTGACTTCACGTAGCCCCACAGGAAATAGTCGAGTGGTGTCAAATCGCACGACCTTGGAGGCCAATTGACAAGTCCATTTCTCGAAATCAACTTATCGTCAAATTTTGATTTCAATAAGTCGATGGTTGCGTTCGCTGTATGGCACGTAGCGCCATCCTGTTGAAACCACATCTCGTCCGGATCAATGTCATCCATATTATCAAACAGAAAATCATTGATCATGGTGCGGTAACGATCTCCATTGACCGTAACGCGAACTCCGGCCTCATTTTTTAAGAAATAAGGTCCGATGATGCCACCAGCGTGAAAACCCCACCAAACAGAGCATTTTTCTGGATGTAATGGAGTCTGTAGGGTCTGTTATGGATTGGTCTCACTCCATATGCGACAATTTTGCTTTTTAACAAACCCGTTAAGCCAAAAATGCGCCTCATCGCTGAACACAATTTTGCGATAAAACAACGGGTCAGTTGCCAACTGCTCTAGAGCCCAATCGGCGAAAGAACGACGCATATAATGGTCTCGTGGCTTCAATTCCTGCACCAGCTGGATCTTATACGGGTGTAGGCCGAGATCTTTGCGCAAAATTTTCCACGTAGTGGACGGACAGAGCTCCAATTCCTGCGACCGACGACGAATTGATAAATTTGGATCTTCTTCCACACTTTCGTTTACAGCGGCGATATTTTCTTCAGTACGCACATTCCTTCGACGTGTTGGTGTTATTGCATCCTCTAGAGAGTATGTGGTACGAAATCTATCGACAGTTCGACGAATGGCTTGTTCAGATGCACGATTATGTACGCCATAAATATGACGAAGTCGTCTATAAGTTGCGCGAATCGACGACTGATTTTCAAAGTAAATTTGGATAATTTCGTAGCGTTGTTCAAGCGAGAGTTTATTCATGATGATTTGTCAGAGTATACTGAAACAAATAAAAACAAATGTTTCATCAAAATTTAATTTTTTGTGTTACTTTTGACAATTTAAAGTTCTATTTAGCTTAAAAAAAACACCTTTTATTTCGTAAAAATTGGTTGAACCGTTCTGCATCATCATATGATTGTAATAGATTATAATATTTTTATAACTTAAATTAATTAGACATCATCAATCAGCCATATAATATATGTAACTTTCAGAGTATTGTTACTTGCCTTTAGGTTCAAGGAAGTTCCGCATTCTCTGTAAGTCTTAAAAGTATTTGTCAAGAACCTAATTGCGGTCTAACTATCTAAGAAGGTATAATTACAAAAGAAAATTAAAATATAACAAATCAAAAATAAATAACGTTTTCAATCAAAATGAATTAAAGAATGAATGAATGACTTTCACACCCTGAGGGATATTAGCTGCATTTTAAATACAAAAAAAAAAGCAATTGCTTTAAAAGGATAACAAATAAAAAGTAGCAACATGCGTTAGAAAGCGTGTCGAAATTAACAAAATAAAATAAAAATTGAATAGATTTTTGTTTCTATAAAAAAGAAAATAAACACTAAATATAAATCCCACTCTCCGCTCAAGTGCCCTGATAGTTGTATAAAGCTGCTTATATAACGTGTGTATGGCAGATCATAGGCACACATTACCCAGCAGACATAATTTTTTGAATGCAAATTAATGTCTTCAAAAATTATATTCAAAATATAAGATTATAATCTTTGAAGTTAATTTTAAGTATATTAATTGACAGCGATTATAAAAACGAAAAAATTACTTTCTTACTTCATATTATTTGAAAAAGAATTTCTCAAAGGTTTTTCAAATTGGGAACTCAAACTTTATATATTTTGAGTATTTAGTTGATTTTATGAGCACATATTACTTTCGATATGATTTCAATTGGTTGATATAATAAAAATTTACATGTGTAATTACCATGACCCCTTTCACACAGGCAAATTTTACTTTGACAAAGTTTTTTTAATTTTCTTTTAAACTTTCTTTGGTGTTCAAACACAAAAAGTTTTCTTTTACAAATTTTGTTTTAGTCACTTGGTGCTTTATGCAATCTGTGTATAAGTACAACTGTGTAATAGCGACGAAAGAAAAACAAAGCAACTTTGCGAGTATATCAAAGTCTGTACACTCAATCATGCTTTCACCCTCGCTCTCACATAAAATCAAAACTTTGCAAAGAAAAGTTTGCCTGTGTGAAAGGGGTCCATAACACAGAAACAAACAATAATAGAGTTCAAAATAGTTCACACAATATTTTCTTTTTCATAATATTTGTTTTTTAATAATAAATATTCTTTTAACGGTGAGTTGCTCAACATTTGCGCTTTTAAGTTGAAAATTAAGAAAGACTTTAAAGATTTAAATTTTTATTTAATTGCATAACTATTAGTCAAATGTTAAATAGAAATCTAGATAACAAATAAACAAAACCTTCACACAGCAAAAGTTTGGCCATGTGTTTGCTGGGTTTGCCACCCTGACACACTCACCGCTACTTGTATTGTTAATATTGAAAGTATTCTTTGAAAAATTTGTAACATTTTATTTGCAATTATTGTGTTTATTCATTTGTTCATTTGATTTTGTTGTTGTTGGTAATTATTTTAAGTCTTTACATCCTTTTTGCCTCAAAGGCAAACTTCGTTTTTTTTTTTTCAATTTTCTGCTGATTTTCACTTCACTTATTTTCCAAAGAGTTAATTTAAGACATTGTTTTTCACTTTTTTTTTTTTTTCTTCAGATCAGAGTAAATTCAGCATCTGAAGGAAAAATAAAAATAAAATAAACAAATAAAGCGTGTTTTGTTGTAAGCGGTTTTTGTGGCATGCTTTTGTTTAAACGCAGCCTTACACAGGATTATTGCCACACATTTATTTATTCGCATTATTCTAGCGTGTGTTCGCCAAACTTTTGCTCAAGTGTGTCTTCTCTGCGCTGTCACACCAACCAACAATCTTTGCAGTTTTCAATATTTGTTGTTTTAATTTCTTGCTCCAATGCGTTTGTTAGTTTAATTTTAAATGTTCCAAAAAAGCAGCATATTGTTGTTGCTCTTCTTCTTGATTTTTGGTTGATGCTTTGAAATAATACATTATCTTTGTTAACTTTACACTTTCCTTCAGGCGTGTTTGTCATTTTTTTCACTTAACATTTGCCAGTTCTTCTATCTAAAGAAATAGATGCGAATTGTTTTAACTGTTTATTTTACTTGCAAGTGATTATTTGTAAACATTTCACTTTCAGTTAAAGTAAATATTTTAATAATGAAACTAATTATAAGTTAAATTTGTTTAAAAGGGTTAAAGATGATAAGCAATTAAATGAACTACATGATGGCATAGCATATAAGGAAATTGAAAAAGATTTATTTCTTTGAATTGCGGTAACTAAATTAAAGTAGTGTTAAAGGTCGTTGAATTGTTTTAAGTGAGGCTAGAGTTCACTTTAACGAAAAAGTTATTTTACACCGCCAGTGTCCAATCAAACATTTTCTCAAATTTTATTATATTTTATTCGCTATTTTCCCGAATGCAGCCTTTATACAGATTTATCTTAATATTTTTTAACTTATTTTAACATATCTGCCTTTTATAAAGGGTGGGCTTATTTGAGATAAGGAATTATATTTGTCTGTGAAATGATTAAACGTCATTCTTTGTCATTTATTTAGTAAGAAGTTAGGCAATTTTAAGCATGAGACATTACACTCTGGAGCAAAGAATTTTAATTGTGTAAATTTGCTATCAAAATAGTGAAAATTTCATTTCCTTAATTTAATCTTTGAATTCGAGGAACACGGTATTATTGCTGACTGCTAATCAAAACCTGTAGGCTATTAGGTAGTGTACTAGCTTATCAGTCTGGGGGTTGTAAGTTCGATTCCCAACACAAACCTCGGCTGTATTTTTCACTACAAAAATAAAAATTGACTGCCGGTGGAGCTGCTCAGTGATGAAGGCATGATCACTGCTCGCTGTGCCATTTTATACCCTCTATCCCTTTCCTAAAGCATGTAGCATGGTACTTGACTAAATAAGCATTGTTGTCTGAAGTGCTACTTTCCTTAAAAAACAAAAAATACGCTCGTAATGTCCGAAGTGACGCAAACATAGCCGCTGTATAGCAAAGTGTTGAAAATGAGCCTAGAACATCAACTCGCCGACGTTCCCTAGAGTCAGTTTTACGTAACATTTTGCATAGATTTTTATCTTCACGCTTATTAAATTCAACTCAACTCAAAAATTAAGCCGACGGACTATTGTTTGCCTCTAGCGTGTGTGAATTATTTGCTTGAAATACTGAACGAAAACAAAGCATTTTTCAACAAAATCATCTTTAGTGATGAAGATCATCATATTCCTAATATACATTGGTATCAATATAACTAGTTTTTTTTTTTATAGGACCAGCACTCAGGTGATGACCCCTACCTATTGTGCCAGAACTAGGAAATTAGGTTAAGGGAAGGAGGAGAGAGAGAGAGTAGTGTCTGTGGACATTCGATTTGAACTTTCTGAGATTGAAAGTGACAGGAAAGACCTCCGGAGGGATCTTATTCCACATACGGACTGTTCTGCTGAAAAACGAATTTTCCCTGTAATGCGTAGTGTGATTCACTGGCCAATCAACCACAAAAGGATGCGCTCTCATCGAAAATCGAGTTAAACGTAAAAACGTGCGAGTGCCAGGAACAAGTTCCTTAATTTCATTGAAGCACTTACCATTGTAGTAACGATAGAACAGTGAAATGCACCCCACATTGCGTCGATGCTCTAGAGAATCAATAGAGTTTGATACCCTACTGTCAGCAATGAAGGATGTGTCAGATAAAACTTTGTTGCTTTGCGTGACATTTGAAACTTTAAAGCAAAAGCGTAAAACAAGTGGTGTATGTCACAATAAACTTTGACAACACTCATGAATTTTTTGTTTACGCCCACACACAAATACACAAACACAAATAATGAAAGCCAGGTGTTTGTCAAAGCGCGCAAAAAGTTGAATGTTGGTTAACTTTTCGCTTTGCGCTGCGTCAAAAGTGCTTTATGTGGCAACTTTCATACATTTACGTACATTTTAACTCAAATGTCAAAGCGAAACTCTGACGCAACGCAAAGCCAAAGTTTTATCTGACACGGCCTTGAGCCTCTTGGCCCTCTCCTGTACGCGGTCGAATAACCCCAAAATAGACTTTGAAGCGCCGGCCCATACATGAGAGTTGTTTTCCATTTTCGGACGGATATAGATGGTACAAATTGTACGGAGATCGGATGGGATGCAGTATCTTCTACACTGATTTAGAAAACCGAGGCACTTGAAAGCTTCTTTAGAAACCTGAAAAATGTGTTTAGTCCATAGAACATCATACTGAATTTTTACACCACGAACATCAAGAGCTTCCGATTCCGTAATAACTATATCACTCATAGTAACAGATGCAGCGCCACTACCAAACGAAGATCTATGCGTAAGCATGCAACATTGCGTCTTACGAGCATTGAATTCTAGTCTATTCACACGACCCCATTCCAAGATTGTCGCAAGATCGTGATTAAGCGTATCATTCATGTTTTGCCTTTTGGAACTAACCTCCAAATGGCATGGTCTATTACCAAATGAATATGAGTGACAATTGGCGCTGTCATCTGCAAAATAATATATATATAGGGTTGAAAGTTCGACAAAGAAGGTCAGGAGAAAGAACGAAGCCTTGCGGTATCCCTGAATTCATCATGAACTCGTCTGATGAAATCCCATCTATAACAACTCGTATAGTGCGATTTCTGAGAAAATTCGATATAAATCTGGAAAAATTTTCAGCGACACCAAAAGCAACAAGTTTTGACAGAAGTGCATCATGCCACACTCTATCAAATGTTTTGGAAATATCTAGAGCCACCACCTTGCTTTCTCCAAAATTATGTATGGAGTTACACCATTGTTCGGACAAGAAGGCTAGCAAGTCACCCGTAAAGCGCCCCCTACGAAAACCATACTGTCGGTCACTAAGCAAGCTGTTGGACTCCAGATATCTCACTAGATGGAAATTAATCATACTTTCAAATACTTTAAAACGTGCAGAACAAATTGCGATTGGGCGGTAATTTTTAGGCTTGTTCGCCTCCCCCTTTTTGGGGATTGGCGTTACATTAGCAACTTTCCAGCACTTCGGAAATTCTCCGACATGGTACAATGTGCTGAAAAGGGCTGCTAATGGACGCGCTAGCGTCGACGAGCACTGTTTCAAGATCATTGCTGGTATCCCATCAGGCCCAGGAGACTTGTTTATGTTGAGATCTGTAAGAACCCTTTTAACCGCTCAAGCTCGAAAAAATATACTCGCCATAGTAACTGATACTCTGTCGAGATCTGGCGGTGGTTGGCTGCTTTCCGGCAAATAAGAATTAGGTGCAAATATACCAGCCAAAAGGTTAGCTTTATCAACCGGGTCAGTGAATATTTGATCATTCTATAAAAGAGTCGGAATTGAAGAACTAGCATTATCCCGTACTCTTTTAATAAATGACCAAAAGTTCTTACTACCCCTGGAAGTAGCAAGAACCTTAGCACGAAGGCGCTCTTCGTACTTTGGCACACAAAGATCTCTCCCTTTTACGTAGCAAATCAGTATCTGCGTTTTTGTTTCTATGCCAGATATTGAATGCTCCCTCTCATGATCTGACTGCATTTTTGCACGTCTGATTAAACCAAGACCTTGATCTTTTTTTTTCTTTTTTTTTTTTTTTTTGTTAAAAAAAAATAGCACTTCAGGCAACGATGCCTATTTAGTCAAGTGCCGTGTTACATTCTTTAGGAAAGGGATAGAGAATAGATTAAACAGTTGGTGAAAGTAGAAGGATAGTCGGAAATTAGCTGCCGTATATAAGACAGCACAGCGACCAGTGACTATGCCTTCATCGCTGAGCAGCCCCACCGACAATTAATTTTTATTTTTGTAATGAAAAAAACCAAAGTTTTCGTTGGGAATCGAACCCACAACCCCCATATTTACAAGCTAGTACACTACCTACTAGCCTACAGGGGCACCTAATCTGGTGATCTGGTTTAAATCGAAATTGTTTTGGATGGAATAAAGGTTTTCATTCCAAAAAAAATTATGTTGACAACCATTTCCGCCATGGCATTGACATTATTATCTAAGAAACATAGTTTCCAATTAAATTGTCCAAAAAATTCGTTAAGCTTAGCCCAACAAGCCATCTCATAAATATATTTTAGACGTTTGGTAGCTGATTCCGAAACATCGTGAAGCTTCGCATATGAAAAGGAGGCGGAGATGTTGTAAAGTTGTCAATAAACAAGTGTGTTTTAAGCCAATTTACTTTCTAACTTTAAATTTGCCCTTTTTCTCTTTAAAGTGAATTTACGAGCCCATTAATTGTCGATAAATATAGTTGAATCTTTTGAAGTTTGTGTCTGCACTATCATTATTGTTATTATTTTGGTGGTGCTTTGGAATACAAAAAACAATTTTTCCTTGTCGGCTCTTGCGTCATGTAGAAAGAAATGGATAAATTTTTATAAAATATTGCGGTATCCGGATTAATATACTGATGTAATTACTTTTTATAACTCCAAAAATAAAGTACACAGTTTTCTTTGTCTTTTGTTTTGCATACACTTCATTTAGCAAAAGTGTTGATAAATACAAAAAAAACCTCCGTACGCCCTATGAAAGTAAAATTTGACAAAAAACCTACTTGAAAAATCATCATAAACCACTTGAAATGTTTTTTGGCTTAATAGCCGTTTTTTTTTTGTTTTTTGTTTTTGTTTTTCCAACTGAATTGAAGTTTAAAAAGTGAAAAAACAAGCAGCAAAATTAAATAATATTCAGCAATAAGAAGAGGCTAAAGTATAAAACAACAGCGAATGTAGAAAAATTAACTCTCTCTCTCTCTCTCTCATACTCCTTAAAGATATTTAATATTTACAACAAAATACATCTTCACATGTGTACGTATGAGAATACTCTCATTCACCCACTGATTTACTCATTCCTTGGCTATTTTTTCTAAATGCAAAAACATAAGCAAGCACGTGTCTTAACATTACATAGTCACGTGACCACCATCATGTTTGTCTACATTACGACCGATCAATCAACAACAAAAACAATACAGTTTGTAACTGTTTGCTTGTGTATGGCTGTAAGTGAGTGTGCGAATATATGCCTAAGAAAAGTTCAATATTTTAATGTTTGTCATCAAGAGCACACTTGTAGGCTCACAAATACAACAAATACAACAAATAATAAAAAACAAGCCAAAGTACAATCAAATCAAATGTTTAACAACACACATGCACATTAACGCACATGTACAGTGAATAACTTTTAAAGCTGTTGGCTTTTTTATTGTAATGGGTAGTAAAATTTGATTTGATTGTCAATGTTAAATGATAAAAAATGAATAAATATAAAAGTTAAACTTAATTCTCTTTGAATATAAAAATGTTTATGTATTTATTTTCATTTTCCTAAATCTAAGGTACAGTTGTGTTTGAATATATGATTAAAAATTTTTACACTGTTCTGCTCTAGTTATTTTTATTGACGAATGAATATTAATAGCAATTTTAGAAAAAAAAAAACGACGACAAGGGTAATTTATCATACAATTATAAGGAAAAGATTGTACAAGCATAAAGAAATAACTGATAACTGATAATGTGGAAAAACGTATTTTTTTTCTTCAATGATTGATATTGGAGTTAATAATAGATTCATATTGCTGAAGAATATTTAACCATAAACTGTTTTCTATACACCTTTAATTCTTAACAAATTTTGGTATATGAGAGCAGCGGTTTCTATTGCGGATTTGCCTAAGTGTTGATTCGTCAAGTTAGATTTCGGACGGTTTTGCAATAGATATGCTACAGCGTTATAAAATCCATCTTTTTGAAAAAAACGATTAAGGAAACACATAGGAAGAAATTTAAGAATCTTTCTGATATTCAAAGAAAGGAATTAGGAATTAAGGTTAATGAAGAATGGTTTGTTAATAAGACTGACATAGATATTCCAGGGGATGTTAAGTGGATTCTTTCTCTAGGACAGAAATTTGCATTACCACTTGAAAAGAAAAATTTTCCTATAATGAAGGTAATTTCAGAAGGAGATGAATTGATTAGGACTATAAAAGAAAAAGAGGACCAGGAAGTAGCGCGGACAAAACTAACAATGATGATTGATAGGCACATTAGCAATATTAGACCTACAGCAAGGGATATTTTTATATTACATAAAGTAAAAACCGCTAAAAAATTTTTGAGTACTAATAGGAACATATTAATTGTTAATGCTGATAAGGGTAGTGTTACTGTTGCTATGAGCAGAGATGATTATAGTTCGAGAATAAGTGACATTCTTAACGATTCTGCTAAATACTTAATATTGAATAAGGATCCGACTACTAAACTGCAAAAAACAAACAATTTTTTAGTTGATGAACTTTTTACAAAAGATATCATTTCAGTAATGGAGAGAAATAGACTTAAGACTAATGTATCAAATTCTCCAAAGCTGTATGGAGTACCTAAGATCCATAAACAGAATTTTCCTTTAAGGCCTATTTGCTCTTGCATTAATTCCCCGGCCTATGGACTGTGCAAGTATATAAAGAATATTCTTAAGGTGATAATAGGACAATCAATATATAATATTAGAAATTCGTTGGAATTTAAGGATAAAACCAAGAGAATAATTATACAAGATAATGATAGATTGTTTTCATTTGATGTAGTTTCACTTTTTCCAAGTATTCCTGTAGGTTTAGCTTTGAGAATTTTAGAGGAAAAATGGCAGATAATAGAACAAAATACGAACATTGAGAAGGAATTATTTTTACGTATTCTTAAGTTTTGCATTGAAGACAATAGGTATTTTCAATTTGATAATAGGATATATCAACAGAAGGAGGGCCTCCCTATGGGCTCTCCATCATCTCCAATTATAGCTGATATTGTGATGGAGGAATTACTAAATTCATGTATTAGTAAAATGCATATTAAACCGAAGATAATCACAAAATATATGGATGATTTATTTTGTATAACTTCAGAAGATGCAGTGGATGATATTTTGTCAGAATTGAATAGTTTCCATCCGGATATTAAATTTACGATTGAAAGAGATTTAGAATCTAGACTTCCATATTTAGATATATTGATAATAAGAAAGAAAAATAAGTTAGTATTTGATTGGTATAAGAAACCAACATCTTCAGGAAGAATTATTAATTTTTATTCAAAACATCCAAGGAAAATGATAATAAACACAGCGAAAAATATGATAGACAGAATATTGACTATAAGTGATAGAGAATTTCATTTGAAGAATAGTGATACAATAAGAGATATACTTAATGACAATGATTTTCCAATAGAATTAACTAACAGATTAATTAGACAATATGGTAGTTATAGGCATAATTTAGGAAATTCTACGGCAGAGCCAAGAAATTATAAATCATTAACTTATGTTCATGGAATATCGGAAAGATTAAGAAAGTGTAAAATATATGACACAGATAAATATATAATTGCACACAAAACACATAACACATTAAATAAATTATTTAGCAGTATGAAGGATAAAATAGGAAAAATGGAACAATCTGATGTAGTATACAGGATACCATGTAAAGGAAATGACCAGGTGAACTGTGACAAAGTTTATATTGGGACAACAAAAAATAAACTTAAAACGAGATTAGCTGGTCACAGGTGTGACCAAAAATTTAGGAATATTTCAACACAGAAGACATCCTTATCTTCACATTGTAAGAAATATAATCATTATCCAAAGTTTGATGAAACATCAGTATTAGATATAGAAAAAAACTACAAGAGACGTTATATGTTGGAAATGTTAGAAATTGTTAATGTACCAAATGTAAGGAGAATAAATTTCAAGACAGACACAGACAATTTAGCTCAGAATTATAGGTACTTAATTAAAAAGACACATAATTTGTTATAATCATTTCATAAGAGAGAATTTGTTATTTGTTATTTATTTGTTATTTCCGTTTCCTTGTTTTTGTATGTTTGAATATTTGAAAATTTAAATTTTTGTATGTATGTTTGTATGTATGAAAAAATATTTTATATGTTTTTGTCAAATGTTTTTGAAAAAATTTTTTCAATATGTTAATAATTTTTTGTTTTCAAAAATAAAAAAAATTTTTCCTGAAGAAGCTTTCCAAAGGAAAGCGAAATATCGAGAAGAAAAAAAATATAAAAAAGATCTTAAAAAAGAAAAAAGATATTTATTGATATTTTCTTCTCATCAACGGTAACTATTATCCATTTTTTATTGTATTTGATTTAAACTATTATTGAACTGAACCATAATTTTTCATTGTGAATTGTGATTAATTGTAAAGAGAGCAGTAAAGTTAGAATCCGATATAACGAAATACATTTTCTAAATCGCTACAGCTTTAATATGTAATTATGCAAATTTCTCTATTTTTGATTTTTTTAAGAAAATAAGATATGAGATATTTAATTGTTTCAGTGTTGTATTTTTTTATTTATGACGAAATATTTATATACTATATGAATAACTATACTATACTATCACGTTACATTTGCAATTGATCAGAATTAAAAACAAACTTAAGCCTCACTAAAACACAGGCCTCTTCTCTTTTGGTAGATATCATCCACCTTTAATTTGAGGTGACACAATTGCAGATATTTTTTTTAAACCAGAGTTCCATATCCACTCCTTATATTCCTTAATAGTGTACCAACTCATCTGAACTTATTTTCCTTTTTTGACATCTAGAATAGGCTGGAGAATCGTCAAAAAAATCCTTAATTATCCCTTGAATCCTTCAAACGATAAAATTTTAATTCTAAGTAAACAGAGCAGCCATCATTTTTGCAGAAAAATTTTAACTGGTTTCTTTAAACAAGCTGGGCACTTAAAACTATAATCTAAGTAACTGCGCAACAGATCCATTTCTATCCACTATTTGTGCATGTTTCGTCCTAAATTCCGCCATATTTATTATAAAACTCTGAAATTTATTTTTGATAAACTAGAAATTATTGGCTAAGTTTAAGAATAAAAACACTATGTACATATCTGAATAATGACGATCCAGTCTCTATCTTTAAAGTACCGAGTAGTTACAAGGCTTTAAGGATTACCTGACGTCTAAATGTTCTCACATACAGTCGTTCACAGCTTATTTTATGCAGTGGTTAGTTAGCACTTAACAGCCTGTTGTTTCTAAACTTGATCATATATTAATGAAAATGGAGAGTCACTCTGTTGTATAGCATGTGACGAATATAGTACAACAGATTCTGTTGTTCGCTTTTAAAAATGAAGAAAAAAAAACAAAATAAATGCCAAAAATCAATGTCACAGCTTATTGTATGCACTCATATTCAAGTACCGTTATTTTGCTCTGCAACCAAGATGTAAGGTGTTTATCATTATCTATCCCTTGTTATTCGTCTTTGAAGGCATTTACGAGTAATTAATATTATATAGGCGCTCAAAATGATCTTTATATTTTCCGAAAAATAAAATGGCTCGACGTACACCAATGGAGCAAAGAGAATTGGTGCTTAACCATTTTAAAAACGGCCATTCGCAAAGGAAAATTGCATCAATGATCATTATCAACGCCTCCACGGTTCAAAAAATCATTGAGCGATTCGTACACGAAAGTCGGGTGCAGAATAAAGGCAGAACTGCGCCCAAGAAAATATTTAATGCAGCAGATGAAAGGTATAAGGTCCGAAAAATAAAGGCAAACCCTAGACTCTCAGCAACGAAACTTACAGCTGAAGTTGAAGAAAGCCCTGGCAAGCAATGTTGCGTTGAAACTGTTCGCCGGGTTCTACGGCAATTCGATTTTCATGGCAGAGTTGCCCGGAAAAAGCCTTTTATTAGTGCAAAAAATAAAAGAAGCCGACTACAATTTGCCAAAGACCACATTTCTAAAGGTGCTGACTTCTGGAACACCGTCATATTTGCTGATGAATCCAAATTTAATATGTTTGGGTCGGATGGGATGATGTACGTGTGGCGGAAAGCAAATACAGCGTTAAAAAAAGAAAATTTGCAGGCAACAGTTAAACACGGAGGTGGAAGTGTGATGGTGTGGGCCTGTATGTCGGCTGCTGATCCCGCAAAATTGGCCTTCATAGAAAATACAATAGACAAGCACTGTTACCTTCAATTATTGAAGGATTATTTGTTGCAAAGTGCCGAAGTCCTGGGTATCAGAACCAATTTTCGATTTTAGCAGGATAACGATCCAAAACATAAATCGGGAATTGTTCAGTCGTATTTGATATACAATTGCCCACACTTGATGACGCCGCCAGCACAATCTCCGGACATGAACGTCATCGAAAATTTATGGGCAATATGGGAGAAAAATATCAGAAGTTACACGATATCTAATAAAAACGACCTCCGACGAGTGCTAGAAACAGAATGGAACAAAATAACACCGGCGGTAACCCAAAAGCTGGTGGACTCAATGCCAAACCGACTTAAAGCTGTAATACAGTATAAAGGTTATCATAACAAATATTAAAATCTTTAAAATTTAAGTGCTAAGCCAAGTTTAAAAATGTGCATAAAATAAGCTGTGACATTAATATTAGAATTATTCTTCATTTTTTAGATTTTTAAGGACCTTAAATTATGTTTTTTTTAATAAACCTATCTTAAACTTGAATCTGTGTCCTTTCTAATGGTATCAACCATTTTTCTACAAGCCTTTTAGTTGAGACACAACAGGCCGTTAAAGTGCTAACTAACCACTGCATAAAATAAGCTGTGAACGACTGTATGTGAGAACATTTAGACGTCAGGTAATCCTTAAAGCCTTGTAACTACTCGGTACTTTAAAGACAGAGACTGGTTCATCATTATTCAGATATGTACATAGTGTTTTTATTCTTAAACTTAGCCAATAACTTCTAGTTTATCAAAAATAAATTTCAGAGTTTTATAATAAACATGGCGGAATTCAGGATGAATTGATGATTTTTTTTTAATTTACCATATTTTATTTAAAAATCACCCTTTATATAGCTAAGTGGCTTGCTAAAGTGTTTAGAAAATAGAATCAGTTATTTATTGTAAATTAAAACTTGGGGACAAAGAAAATTCTCTTAAAGTTGAACTGTTTATTCTCTGATTTTCTAGCGTTGAAGGTACAAAGTGCACCCTAATTGGTAAACTGTATATACAATGAATTCAAAAGAAAACTTTATGACAATAAATTATTATATTTCAATTGGATCAAGGGAATGTCCTTAAATAATTTTTACTTAAGTATAATTTCCCATAAAATTTTCAAATAAGACTAAAAATTTTTCAAATCACATCTCTTCATTCAGATGCTTGCCAAACAAAAAGAAAATCGAATAAGTCCTTCCATTACTTATGTAAATTAAATTTTAGTACAACTTTCTTCTTACACCTCTAACAAACGAGTATTTTTAATTAAGAGAATCCATTTACATAACCTTAATGCAGGCTGCTTTTTTGTAGCCAATAATCTAAGAAATTCAATTAAGCTTATTTAAGCGTTAAAAGCCAATGTTGCAAGTATTGTTTAATACCTTGTATGTGCATGAATGCAACCCTTAGCCAGAATGGCAATAAAAACAAAAAGCTTTAACATGCTAATGCAACATGACTCTTTAACATAATACCTGGCTGCATTACGATGCTTAAATGATGTTAGGCTGGGGATAATAGCGCTGGCAAAAGCCAACTTAAATTAAAACGCCTAAATGTATGTGTCTACGTTTATGAAATCTTATTGCAGTTGTATGGAAATCATATTCGCATCAAGTACTTTATGGCAAATTAAAAGAACGTCATCATCACACATTTTTAGTAGACAAAGACACTTTTAACCCTTTCCACGTTTCAATACGCAAAAATAGTAGCTAAAGGGGTGTTAGAAGGTGACACTTGTGTGATTTACATAACCTAAAGCTACTCACTTACATAAAACAAAACGGACTCTTCTTATCCTTATGGTGAATGGTGTGTTAAATGCACTAACTGCTTTTAGATGTTTTTTTTTTCTTTTTGTTGCAGACATTATTCTTTTTGTAAAACTCGAACAAAATTATGCAAGTTTAATCATGACAAAACATGCCTTTTACAGGCAGTTTTTGTTTTATTTTGTTGTTGTTGTTGTTGTTTTGTGTGTAAAATCATGAATTTGTGCTCACCACATTTGAATGTGTTTTATGGGTGGAATTGTAAATTATATTTGCAATTTTCGAAATGTCGTTATATATTTAAGAATTCCAAAGATTATTTTTCATTGCACTGCTTGCGCATACATGCAGTACTGTTTTTTTTTTACATTAACATGGAACGAAGAACTTGTTGTCGCTCTGACTGTGATACTTCATTTATAATCAATCTTTTTAGCATACAAATTAATTAGATGCGAATGCAATTTTAATTGTATTGTTGCACTTGCTGCTGCAGTTGCCACATGAGATGCATTTGAGTCTTTTAATTTTGTATGCGAAAATTTGATTTAAATAATATTTGTTTCGAACAAAATTTTGAGGACGCCACAGACTCTGTTGCACTTAAGCGTCTTGTGTGAATATTAATGTGTGCTACTTGTCCCCGCTTGCAAGCAGGACAATAATAACTTAATTGTTAAATCAAGAAATTGATCGATGAGTGGAAACAACTAGTAAATTAATTTACAACTTTCTTTTCCTTTTCCATTATTTTTATTTTAATCGACACATTGATTGCGGGCAAAAATAAAAATTTATTTTTCGAGTATAAGTTCTGTTCAAACGATATTATCATCAAAAAATACTTTCGCCGATAATTGTTGTACTTAATTGTGTTTTCATGAAGTATTTTTCAACTAAAATAATTCCAACTATACGTATAAGAAGAGTTTTTTTTTATATATCGTATCCTTTTTAAGGATACTGAAAACGTCTTATTGACTTACACCGCATTCCTAGTTTATTGTAATAAACATCCTTTTGAACTTCAAAGTACTTTTATAACTTGACGCCCACTAGTTAATTTAGTGCGCAACCAACTGCACATCATTATTAATCAAGACAATAAAGAGTTATTTAATCTAATTAAATCCTTTAACCGAATAAACAAAGAAAAAAAAATACAGAGAAAAGAAACAGAAATCTTTATTAAATAAAATGAAATAACAAAATTTATTCTCAGCGAGTAAATGGACACCAAACGAAATTAAAAAAAAAAAAGAAAGTAAAAAATTCATTACAAAATCTAATTAGCAACATAATGCTGCATTTACCAGCATCTAATTACACTGTTGATCCTTTTCTTCTCTCTGCTACTTAAGCAAAATTAACAAATTGTTTATTAAAAAATAATCAACGAAAAACAAAAGGCAAAAGTTAAGGAAGGGACGACAACAACAAACACTGAGTCGAACACCAAACAAAAAAAAATTATAATGCCACATATGAAAAGAATAGAAATAGAAATAAAAAAAAATTGCTAACATCATCATGGCTGCTAAAAATTAAGGAGTGAAAGGATTTCTGAACATAAACATCTCCCAGTGTTAGCTCAAGTGGCTTAAAAGACTGCAGTCACCCAGGCAGACAACCACATCAGGCATTTTTATCAAATGCAAAGATATAAGAAGGAAAGAAACAAATTGAAAAAACAAAACACATACACACATACCCAACAGGATTCATTTTGTACTAAATTGCATTCAATCGAGCGCATTTATTGTCAAAATTAACTCATGAGGAAAATTTCATTATTACAACTAAATACGAGCAGAAAAAAATAAAGAAAAATTGGTTTGCAAGATTATTTGCAGCAACAGGAGTATATACAATATATAATCCTTGCAATTTAAACATATACAAAGACATATTAAATGCGTTTTACTTGTTCGATCCTTTTTCTTTTGTCTTTCGTATATATTCTTTTATCTTTGAAAATGTTTGTCTAAATGAAAAAATTTAATCCAAAATCATGAAATCATTTAAAGAAGGTGGTGTAATGCATTGGTTTTTGTATTTGTACTTGTTCTTTTTTGTTGTTGTTGTTGCTGTTGCTTAAACAATAGCAATTGTTTTTTTGCTAATATTCGTCGTTTTTTTTTTAATATTTTGTTGAAAGTAAAATTTTGATGGCTCTAACTTTTTATGCATCGTTGATTAGCGTACATGCCACTTGCAACAGCATCAATTGCACATGACTTATAGGGCCCATACACGACACAATCATAATGTCGCAATCAGCTGATTGTACAAGCCGATTGACCGTGTGTGGGGTTGATGTATGATTGATCAAGCTGATTGTGTAAAATCAAAATGAGTTTGATATTTTCATGATTGTGACAGCGTGCTTGTGTCGTGTTTCGTGAAATTTGTTCAATCATTCATTTATTTATAATGACCTTATCCACACAATACTTGAAATCAAATGAATATTGAGCAATCGTGCTGGTGTGGTGTTTGGTTAAAGCGTGATTGATCAATCATGTGATTGCGACATTATGATTGTGTCGTGTATGGGCCCCTTTAGTCACTGCAGACATACTCAACTATGTGATTGACATATGAAGGTTTACATCTAAATATATACATATATTTTTCATAATAAAACCAAAGTATTGAACTGTAGTAATTTAATTCTGCTTGTTGCAATTGGTAATATTTTCAGCAAAATTTGTTACAAAATAAAAGTGATCAAATAAGTGTTATTTTTTTTTTTGTTTTTTATTTCTTAAAGCTTTAAATGTTAAAAAAGTAAGAACATATTTAAGTATTTAAAAGAAATGTTAGATTTTTTACAACAGGTGGACTTTTCAGTTCAAACTCTTCGGTTAAAAATGAAATTTTGTAACGCAAGCCTAACCAACTAATCATATGATAAGAGTAAAAATGTATATTAAAAAAGTTGTAACGTTGCAAGTCGTGCCCTCGGTTTCACCTACACCAGATCCCCATTAATTAATTAATTAATTATGAATTATTAACTTTTCTTTTCATGGATTCTATTATATGGTATTGTTTATTTTATATTTTCTTTCTCTCCCTTATTTTTTTATACCTAAGTGAAGAAATGAAGAAAATGAACTCTGCTATTACATTATTATTATTTTGGTTATGAATTGTTATTATTATTCATATTATTCTTATTATTATTATTCTTATTATTATTCCTTATTGTTATTATTTTGGTATTATTGTGGAATACATTCTTTACTTTAAAATTTATGAATTATTATTTAAATTAACGGTCAGAAATGTAAGAGCGCCACCTGTGACTCAGAAACAACAAGATCATCAATGCCATCAGCTGATATGCAGATCGAAACTCACCGCTGATAGTTGTCATACAACTATGATGGATAATATGTGTGTGTGTGTGAGTGAATGTGTGTACCCAAGCACAGGTATATAGGGCGGAGCATTCTATGAGAATAAGCAATTTATTTGGCAGGACTACTACTGCTGACGGCAACGGGCATGGGCTAATTACAGCGCAGACTATTGGCAATGCTTTAAGGAGAAGGCCAAACAGGAAATCGACTGGTTTGGATGAAACTCCTGACTTGGTATTGAGAAGGACTCGCTGGGACACGTGCAGATTTCTGGCAATATTAATGAACCATTGCATGAACTTAGGATACTTTCCTATAGTCCCAATTTTGAAGCCCAGATCAGATCCAAGGTCGACCGACAACTACAGACCGATCTCTCTACTATCGCCCTTTGGTAAGCTACTAGAATTCTTTATACTTTCAAGGATCAGGGACAGAATAACTGACTGTAATATTCTTCCAGACTGCCAAGTTGGCTTTAGAAGGGGACACTCAACCTCGCACGCATTAATGGTCTTTTCGGACTATGTCTCAAGGGGACTGAATAGGAGATATCCTACAATCGCGGTGAGCCTAGATTTCTCCAGGGCCTTTGATACCGCGTGGCAGGACGGCATTATTTTTAAGATGTTGGACATGGACTTCGAAAGTAGTCTGTGCAAAATCATCTTCAATTTCCTATCTGATAGGACATTTCAAGTTAGAGTGGGCAACTCCCGATCTAGCGGGAGACGTGTGGGTGCTGGTGTTCCACAGGGATCATTACTTGGTCCAGTACTCTATAACCTTTTCATGGCTGACATACCCAAACCTTCTAACGGAGACCTTCTATTGACATATGCAGATGATATTCTCATTGCATCCACTGGCCCTCTCGCCCGAAACGTAAACAGAAGGGTCAATTACTATTTAGCTCAACTGGAGCAATATTTCTCTAAATGGCAGCTTCGCCTGAACATGAACAAAACTGAGGCCATTATGATTAAGGGCAGACGAAAGAACTTGTACCCCAACAGCAGGAGTTTTATACCATCCCTGAGTGTAGGTCATGAAATGATCAAGGTTTCCGACAGGATGAAATATCTTGGGGTAATTTTCCATGAGAACCTTGAATTCTATAGACATATTGACTATATCCTTGAACGCGCTAAATGTGCATATTCCTCCTATCGCAGCATTCTGGGATATAGGAGGGGACTTGATAGGAAAATTAGGTTTCTTGTCTATCGCCAAATAATTCGGCCAATTATATCCTACGCCTTCCCGGTCTGGTCGGGGATCTCCTCTGCACAGATGGAGAGGCTGAGAATATGGGAGAGGAGGATCCTGATCGCTTGTCTAGACCTAAAGCCTAGACAGGGACCTGACGGAATCTATCGCAGGCCATCTTGTAGGTCGATATATGCAGCAATAGGCTTTGATAGAATTGATGCTCATATGATGGCATCGTGTCTAGGATTTATCGGAAGAGCTCGTTTCCTGGAGAATAGACTCGTCGGACAGTGCTTCCAAGAGGCTAACAGTTTAGATAACATTCGGGTGTCAAGGTATGTATCTCCAGTAGACCTACTCACCCTACACGGAGCTGGCCTCCTTTACGAGAATGCAAACCTCTTATATTATCATAGGAGAATCAACTCAATAAATATAAGTAGCACGGTGTATAACACCGCACAATAGGCCATAGGCCTAATAGATTAATAGATTAATAAGTTTCCAATGTATATATTTTCTTCCTCTTCCTTTCCTTTGTAAATAAGCCCTTCTATTATTTAAGATTATTCTAAGATTCAGTATTAAGTACAAATGCCTCCCTTTTTATATTTTTTATGGGAAATTATTGACTAAAGTTGTTTAATATAAAATTTAGCTTAAATATCCTGTAAGCAGACATTCTGTGGACATCTAAATAAAATAATACATGACAAGTCCTTGAAAAATACAATAGTATGTAAGGAAAAATTATTTAATCAAAATTAGTTTTAAGTGAACATGTAAATATTGAATTTTTGACAATAAATAAATAATAAATAGTGAGAATAAGCAATTGGCAAGAAGATCGTCTGCAGATAAGAAGTATTTTGGGCAGGAATTTAATATTCCGCAATAATCTCTTATCGACAGTATGGCTACAAATGGTGGAAGTTTATCTTCAACCGGGGATTGGCTTGATCGTGCGACTGATACTGTTGCGGAGTTTAATATTCCCGCAGTATCATTTCACCCGGCCAAGAACTCCCCGCGATCGCTGCCGCGAAGCATAGTGCTTAGTTTACCGCCGTGGCCACCCGTGCCGCTGCCGCCTATTACGCAGCCATCCTCAGTGCTGCTGCCAGCGCCGCTGACGCCTGTGCCGCAGCCGTCTTTACCGCCTCTACCGCAGCCATCCCTGCCGCTGCCGCCTCTACCGCAGCCGCCTGTACCGCTGCTGCCAGTACCAATACCAGGCCCTGCCGCCCGTGCCGCTGCCGCCTGTACCGCTGCCGCCAGTACCCATATTAGGTCCTGCCGCCAATGCCGCCTGCACCGCTGCCGCCTGTATCGCTGCCGCCTGTACCGCTGCCGCCTGTATTTCTGCCGCCGAAACCGCTGCCGCCTGTGCCAAACTAGTTCCTGCCGCCAGTGCCGCTGCCGCCTGTACCGCTGCCGCCTGTATCAAACTAGGTCCTGCCGTCAGTGCCGCTGCCAACTGTACCGCTGCCGCCTGTACCAAACTAGGTCCTGCCGTCAGTGCCGCTGCCAACTGTACTGCTGCCGCCTGTACCAAACTAGGTCCTGCCGTCAGTGCCGCTGCCAACTGTACCGCTGCCGCCTGTACCAAACTAGTTCCTGCCGTCAGTGCCGCTGCCACCTGTACCGCTGCCGCCTGTACCAAACTAGGTCCTGCCGTCAGTGCCGCTGCCAACTGTACCGCTGCCGCCTGTATCGCTGCCGCCTGTACCAAACTGCTGCCGTTCCATGACTACGGTTCCCGACCGCACCTTTAGCAATAAGCCACCTTGTCAGAATTAACTAATAAATAAACTTGGTGATACGTTTTATAACGTTTATAGAACAGTGATTGTCATTCCTTCCACGGACGAAGACGGTAGGTAATCGAAATAAAAAAATTTTGCAACGACCCTGGCCTCCGCTGTCGCTATCCCAGCAACCAGCGGAAACGTGTCGTTACAAAGTTACTTTTAAAAAAGGTACTATTTTTTAAAGTAATTAATTAAAGCTTTTGCAACAGAATACCTCTTGAAAATTTTATTTTAAAAAAGCTTTTTATTCAAAACAGACTTTAAGCCTTTTTGGATTTGAGGTGAAGACAAGTTTTTAAAAAATACTGGCAAAAACGTAACTATAATAACAAAAAAAAAACTATAGTAAACAAACTTTATTTTTTATTTAAATTTCGATATTTCGCCGCACCGTTGGTTGGCATCATCATTTGAAAAAAATGTTTCAATTTGTTTGTTCATTATTTTTGTTTTTCCTGATGATGCCAACCAACGGTGTGGCGAAATATCGACATTATAATAAAAAATAAAGTTTTTTAAAAAATTTTTTATTAAATAAGACCTAGTGCTTATAATTAATTACTAAAAAATATTAAAAAAAGGTAAAAAAATTATAACTATTATATAGTAAACAAACTTAGCTCTATTTTTATAGCAAAGTTTTTTTAGTCTTTCCACATACGTTTTCCAAAAAAAGTACCTCGCTAAAAATATTTTTCATTAAATGTGCACTTTTCAAAATAATCATTTTGAGAAGCCACTTTTTTTAAATTGGTAGAGGTAACTCTGCTGTAGAGCTCCTTAGTTTCGTTTTATTAATACTTTCTTAAAAAGTTTGTTTTTTCAAAATAAATTTTAAATAAAATATGCTTTTGTGCTTTTAAAAGATAATTTTGGTGAACAAACGAATTTTTTTTAGTTATTTTGAAAAAGATTGGTTTTGAAAAAGGTTTTTTTTAAAAGTCCCCTTTCCTTCTTTTATTTTAAATCTATTTTTAAATACTGTTTATTTTAGTGAAGCTGTGGCTTTCAAGTTTTATTGTGAATCCCAGTAGCAGGCTCCTAATCTTAAGCTGGCAGAAATATTAGAATTTTCTGGCAACTTTGCGTATAGATTAAAAAGTCTGAACTGCTCTTTTTCTTATATGAGCATGTTTAAGCATGTTTAAGAATTGCAAAATATTCAACAAAAGACTGTTTTTGTTTGTTTGAATTTTAAGTTATCAATTATTTGTGTAGAAAATATTCATTAAAATGTAAATATATCTTCATTTAGTCTTTGGTCAATAGCTCAAAAAGCCACAACTTAAAAGACACTTTATAATAATAAATTTAAGCCAACTTCATCAATCCCATACTTATTTGCTAAAAAGAGTTTTCATTTCCTACCAACGGCATTTTAAAAAATTTACATTTTATTTTTAAAATACTGCAGTTACAATGCAACATAATTAACAAGCCGTGCCAATAGTCATGGAATAAGTTATAGCACATCAAAATGGCTAAAGAACTAGAAAAATAATAAGTGTAACCAAAACCAAAAGAAAGAAAGTCGAAATAGAAAAAATGCCACAAATTTAAATTTAAAAACTTCTTTCTATTATTTCCAGCAATATTTTTCCCCCGTTCGATGCAGCTAAAAATTTATATCACTTGGAAAATGTTATGTTTCGTGTTTAAATAAATTTGCAATAGGAATTAAATTTCAGTTGCAACATTTTGTCAACAATAAATTTCAATTTATTTAGTGTAAATCATTTTGTATTTAGTATTTTTTGTTTGTTTGTTTGTTTGTTTTTAGATTCCTATTATGAATGCAAACGTAATTTCCATTTAAATTTTATATCAATTCACTGGCAAATCCACGAAAACACCAAGAGTAAATATTTTAAAACAAACAAATATTGTTTTATCATTGCAAAAGGATTAAAAGGAAAGGGTTTTGTTAGTGGAAGAAAAAGTGAGTTGGTTTTAAGGTTTTAAAATCGCCAACCAAACAACCAAACAACCAACCAACATATGCTATTTTTATGCAAACGAAAAATCCTCATAAATCAATTAGTCAAAACAAAGTGGAAACATTTGCAGATTTTGGTTTAAATTACAGCTGGCAAATAAAACCAAACAAAAAAAAAATTTGTAACAAAAATTCTACAAGGATTTTGCATGTCAAATTGTAATTTGGGCTAAAACTCGAGGGTATTTAAAGTGTAACAAGAAACCACAAATATGGTGATTAAAAAAATACTATTATGATTTATGTTTCTATCAGTGAATGGTTTCAAAGGAATTAAATAAAAAATAGTTGTGGGAAATAATATGTATCAGAAATACGGGTTGGGGGTGGAGGAGAATTAAATCCTAAAGAAATTTTAATTTCAGTTAAAAATAGAAGAGATTTCTTTTCAAGTTGACAAGGGCAGCACATTTTAGCTTAAACAAGCGTAATGATTCCTCTGGATCATACTGTAAGGCTGAACTAACGCAATTTATTTAGAGTTTAAATTAAAGACATGACAAATACTTTATGCTACTATGACATTAAAATTAACAATTGTAAGCCTTTCAATTTCTTAGTAGGAGGACCTGTACTGATGTTGCAAATTGCAAGCTCCTGAAAATTGTTTTGAGACCACAGGCCATAATGACTTCGTTCGTACTCCACTATTTTTTTTTTAACTCGACTTCTTATTATTTATAGAGAAAAAAGAACACTGAATATGGCACATAGCCCAAACCAGTACAAATAAAATTTGACGCAGGGTGTCGTAAAATCATACCCAATCTTATATTTTAATTTTTAAAAAATCGAAGCAATTTTATTTTTCGTGCTTGATTCCTTTAAATAAATATTCCATGATATTCTCACGAAATATTTATTACAAAAATTATTATTTGATTATTATTTTCAGTTTTATTCGACCTAGTTTTTAATTTCTATTAAATTTTAATCTTTTCACACGGTCATTTAAATTATAACGATTTTACTTTTTTCTCTCAATATTTCGCTTCTTCAGGAAATTATTTTTTATATTTTCAAAAACAAAAATTATAACAATTTGAAAAACAAAAAAAATTGTTATAATTTTTGTTTTTGAAAATATAAAAAATAATTTCCTCAAGAAGCTTTTCACAGGAAAGCGAAATATTGAGAGAAAAAATAAAATCGTTATAATTTAAATGATATTCTCATAAAACCTTTATTCCAATAAAAATAAAAATATATTTGAAATGTATTACTGCGGGGGAGAGCACATCCATAGAAATACCTAAAAGTCTTATATCCAAAGCCAAACTGATTCTATGAGAATTTTTCATAAAATCAACATAGCATAGACAGCAAGACTCAAAAACACTTCCACACAAACACAGCACAACATTTCAAAACAAAAAAAAAAAAACATTGTTTATTTTCAATAATTTCTACATAAAGTTGATTCCTTTACGAAAGGAAAATTAAAATTGCTTAGATTGGAAATGATTCCGATTAATTATAAATTACTTAATTTTTAAAAAATTGAAATTATTGAACTTAAGCTCCGATGTTAAATTTTACTATAAAATAATTTTATTAATCATTCCTGACACCATTTGTTTTTTTCTCTTTTTCATTCTAGTCACCTTTTAGGCTTGTAAGCGATTATTGACTATAACTTAGCCACCATCCTCATTTTAATACCATTGTCAACATTTGTGTAAAATTTCTTAACGATCAGTAAAGCAACATGGGCATGGTTATTATGTAGGATGCATATTATTCTTGATTCTATTCAAAAGATCTAATAAAATCTGCGTAGGGGAATGAAAGATATGAAAGACAGCAAAAGGAAAATAATTTCTGAGCATTAGAACCCCTTAGATCGATTTTCTTATTTTATTCCAAGAATAATTTGGTAAAAAAAAAAACAATCGAATAAGAAATAACTAAATTTTAAATGAATGCAAATACTTTACACCAAGTATCCTGAGTTAATAAATAACTTTTTATTAAATTTCCATATTAATGCTCCTACAAAAATATTTCCTCTATTCAACATTTCATACTAATTAAACTTATTTGTCATGTGCATGCACTGTAACTACATTTAAAGTACTTCATTTGAACTGACTTCTAACCACTTGTTATTGTTTTTTATTTTTCTCATTTGTCTGTTATGTTTATTTAAGAAAGCTTATCAAACTCCCAACTCATGAAAATTAAAACAACTAAACACTCCCTTACTAAATATGAATCCTTTATGAAGCATAACAAAACACTTTGAATGTGTTATTGTATGACTTTACTCCCTAAAATGAAATTCTCTCAAGTTCAACAGCAAATGACCACTAGACCAAAAAACCCATTGATTGTCATCGAATTATATATATATATAAATGTAGTAGTGTAATGCTAGCAGCATGTCCTTAAAAAGGATTCCAAGTTAAGTACGCATATATGAATACTTACATTTTTGTTTTGTTGTTACACTAGATTTCCAGTCAGGTTTAGTTGAATAGAATTTTAACGTTTGAATCTAATGTAAAGGAGAAGGTATCCTCAAGGAAGAAATAGAAAAAGAAAAGTTTCTTTTCTTCTCTAATATTTTACTGCAATAATTGAGTTCAGTTTATAGCAAATCAGTTTCAGTTTTGAATGAAGATTAAAGAGTTATATTAGAACGTTTGACGTTTTAAAACTGACAGTTTTGTCGTAGTCCCTACTTAATCAAAATAAATTTTTTTTAATATTTAACGTCTTTTTTTAAATAGAGCTTTAATTTAAAAAAAATTCATAAAAGCATTTCTTTAAATTTCGAAAAAAAATTTTAACAACTATTCTTAGGTTTTCTTCCCCATTCATAGTTTTTTACCGAGTTTTTTGTAAAGATACGTGGCATTAGTGAACAAGTATGTTACAGTTGATAAATCCCAAATGCCACTTTGTAATACTACATGCTGTCCAAAAATAATATACACGCCATGTGTGTTTGCGAAAAGTTAAAGATGACTGCTTCACTGAAATTGTTTAGAATTTGTGTGACCAACACTTGTTAAGGTGCGATACTTGAGTGAGTATCTAAATAAACAATTTTTTATAAATATTTTTCATTTAAAGTTTTTCAATTTAATTTGTTAAATTAAATAAAAAAAAACTAGTGTTTTATAAAATTGCTTTAAATTTATTTTGTTTTTAGTTTTTCTTATTTTTTATTTGCTTAAACAAATTTTGTTCTCTTATTTTTTTCGGAGAATAAATTAAATTAAACTAAAAGCTAAATCAAATTTATTTTAACAATTGAAATCTAATAAACCCAAATAAACATGTTCTGACCAACAGCCGCATTATCATCAGCAGCATCATTCAACATCCAACATGTTTTTCATCATTCATTTAAAATAACGCAACATTTAATGTAAAAAAGAAATCAATTTGCAAATCAATTGAATTTGACTAAAAATAAACAGCATTTTATTTATTTTTGTTATGCAATAAAACTGATGGATTAAATGGAATAAAATCTACTGTATTTTTTCAAATTATCTGTGGAACATAATATTTTAGGGCTCTGTCCCAAGCCCGATATTGGAGGAGAAAGAAAAAATAATCAAACTAGATTTGTAAAAATTGACTGCACAACAAAAATTTCTGTATGTAAAATACCTTCAGTAGTTACAAAATGGTAGCTGCCGATAATTAATTCTCAAGCTTTGGTTCTAGCCGTCACATCATTTATTTATTCGAATGTCGATTACTGTAAACTCCATAAAATTTTGTAGTCTGTTAAAAGCAGTGTGCTTACCAACTAATGAGCTGTGGGCACTAGGCGGTCTAATATAACCACCGAATGTCTTTTGGCAAGGGGGTTTATTAACTCCAGCAGAAGCTTGCAGCTGCACCACTAACGAAATATGGTTGTGTATACGCTTGAACAACGCTTCGCTATATGGGCCTACAATCGACTTACAGAAGATGCCGATTTTGCAAAAAATAAAATCATATTTTCAGATGAAGCTCATTGATCTTGGCGGGTATGTAAACAAGCAAAATTGTCGCATTTGGGGCACAGAAAACCCGCACGCATACATTAAAAAGCCGACACACCCAAAACGAGTCACTGTTTGGTGGGGGTGTTTCCCTCCGGGGGCACATGATAGTCTTTTTGGAACCTACTATTCCATTTAGACTGGTGTCTTGCGGGGTAAAAGGGAGCCCAGGCCCCTCAAAGGCTAGTAGGAGTCACCTGGACAATCCACATATTTCCACGGGAATCAGTTGCCCCAGATTTGACTATTTGTCTCTTAAGACAATTAGCTGTTCTCTGACTGGTTATTGAGGTTGGCCCCCTATATGGGAATATCGTGGTGGTTGTGGTTTCGGACCCTCGTGAGAGTTTGTGGGTCGGATCATTCAAATTAACACAATGAATGGTTTAGGTTCAGTGAGTATGAATGCTGTCGTGTTCTTGATAAAAAAGAGCTTCATGCGTTCTGGACCAGGAGTTGGAAAGTCTCCAACTCTTTAGCAAGAAGTGAAGGCTGCGGCCTACTTTGGGCTTTCGAAATTGCTACTAGAAGTGACCGGAGGATATACGTATTCGATGGCCTTCTAGGGCGGGGGTGATGTCCAATTAACCAAGTGGTTTGACCACCATCTGATTATGACTATATAGTCGGTGCAGATGTAAATCAAATCACGCACCACTAACGGACCATAGGACTCTTAGCATCCACCTTCCCTTCCGGTTGCCAATCAGCTCCTCCTCCTCCTTAAATATTAATAAAATGTTTTTCGAAAGTTAGAAAATTTGTTAAAAGACGTTATACGTTCAAAGACTATAACCCACTAAGTTATTTACACGTTACACCTGTCAAAGATAGGATGCGTTTGCAAAACGTGTCTTGAAACAAGTTTTTCCAGATGTTTGTTCGACTTTAAGACTACACGTTCCTGTGCATTCAGAATTGAATTATTTTTTGTGTGACGAAGTGAGACAATAAAGAAATCCATCAGACGTAATTGAATAGTAGGATTGTGAAGGATACTCACTCGTGGCCTCATAAAGTTTTATTTTTATCCCCAGAGAACTTTTAAAAATTGGTAAAAATTTTAATTTTCATTTTGTGCACAAGGAAGTTTCTTCCTTGTTTGAAATTTGATACATTACATGTCTATCGAAATCGTTGTTCATTCAACTAACAACTTTCATTATATTTTTTAGTTCTGCGAAGAACATACTTAAGCGGCCTTGAAAGGTTTAAAGAAATTTGTATTTATATAAATTACATCAGGAATAACAAACATATAACAGTTTTTACTGAGTAGAGTATTAAAATAAGGAATACAGATAACTTTCAAACTAATGCAAGTTGTCATATCACTACACATACGAGGAAGTCATGAAAATAAAAGCTTTTCCCAAACAATTCAACATTTTGTTAAATAATAAATAAATAATAAATAATAAAAATAAAGACTTTTGGGCTTTTTGCAAAAATTGACAGAAATTTTTAACTCTCTTCAAATAGTGAATAATACATACAGGGGAAAATTTTAAAGTGATATAATTAATTTTCCTAATAAAGCAGCCCTCGTATTTTTAATAAATAACAAAACAGTTCGGAGTTTATTGCTTAAAGAGGAAAACATCCTAGAGTTTTAGACAAATTGCCAAAGAGACATAAAGTATTGACTAAATTTGCCAATAATGTATGGCTATAGAACAGGATTACGGTAAAATTAGAGCTGAAATGCAAACAACAACAACAACAACAACAAAAAAATGAATCGAAAAATACTCACAAATAATCAAAATTAAAATGAAAATACCTCACGGAAACGGATGTGGCTGAGTGAGCAACATATTGTTGCAAACATTTCATACACCCATACATATAAATGAATACATTGGACAAACACTGAAAAAAGCCACAAATAACATAAATACTTTGCAGTAGAAAAAAAAATAAAAAATAAACTGAAACATACATTTTGCTGGTTAAAAGAGTTGCGGAGGGAGTCGGTTAGGGAAGGAGCAGATAAATAAATCTCTTTTTAACAATTGTGCAACAATATTATTGACAAAAGGCTAAATGCAGTCGTGTGAGCACAATTGTAAAATATTCAACATTCACACTATTGAATGTGTGTGGCAAACACATTTTCCCTGTTGCAAATAAACAAACCGAATTTACCTTTCACATAATGATTCTCTGTTGCTGTTGCTGTTGTTTTGTTGTTATTGGCATGCAAAATCTATTTTCAGGCTCTACATTTTTTGCAACATTTTTTTTTTTTTGTTTTTTAGTTTTGCCTGTCGAGTGACAGTTGTATGTGTAATGTGTTATCATAAAACATTGTTGCACAGCTTTTATGCAAACAACATATTGATGTTGATATTGTTTGCAACAATGACCACAGATGTAGACCAGAACTTGAAAGTACATACAGTCACACACACACACATATTCACTTTTGCAAATAAAGTATTATTAATCCACCATGATTGGCAGCATAACGAAATGTACAACAGCACACCATTTATTCCAAAAAAAAAAAAAAATGTCAGTTAGTGAGACGTTGGACATGGAAACCTTTCAAACATGGCTTTTTATTCATTTATCTTGTTGAAATCTACTGCGTTAAATTCTCCAACACTCTCTCACATCACTATTTATAGATGATATTTTGTCTTGTTTTTCGAAAGAGTGCTATTGAATTTTTGCTAGTTCAGTTCAGGCATATGTCATCGACACATTGGCGCCAATACAAAAATTTATATAAAAAGGACTTTAGTCCTGCCAGGCAAAAGTAGTAGTGCTATATATTTACTGCAAAAAGAGACACAGATAACGAAATGTGTTTGTTAATTCATTACTTTGAACTGAATTTGCAAATTTCTATGTATGAATTAAAGTTAGTCTGTTAATCTATTAAATTATGTATGTGGCTGTCGGTATGTGTGTAGGCGAATAGTGCTCACAGATATAAGTAAGCTTGGGTTGAAAGAAGAGTATGAGCTGAGCATTAAGAGTTTTAATTAAAAGCAACTTAAAAGCAAAAACATTTGTTACCATCATCAACAAAAAATATCATTCACTAACACACAAACACGATATTTACTTAAGGGATTTATACATGTGTTGTGGGTTATTAGGTAGTCCTTGTCCATGTCTTGTCCATAAGACGATGTAATGAAAATTGTCAACAGAATCTCAGCAGTTATTTAATGAGAGATAAGTGTCAAACACAACAAAAGCCTGACTAAATTAGTCATTTTCTATATTTACATGCATGCATGCATGCAGTCATTGCATGCAGTCATTGCATTTATTTTGTTGCATTAATGAAACTTTGCTGAGAGAATTAGTTTAGTAATTAAAAAAAAAATTTTACAGATTTTAATAATAAAAGTTTAGATGGCAATTTAAAACCCGCTGCTATTTGATTGATTGATAAAAAAAGCTACTAATTGATCACGAAATCCATTTCCTATTTTGTTCAAACATTTTATTAAGAAGTTAGATATCAGTAGAAGATATTATGATTTAGTAACTTAGTTCTTCAGTAACGAAAGATAATCTTTAACACTAACAACATAATAAGTTCATCTTAGTTAGTAACAAACGAAAATTCTAATAATTCCTGCCATGTTTGAAATTTCAATTAAGAAATCCAACGACTTAACATCGTAATAAGGTTTTGCCAGTTAAAGATTCAAGATAGTTCGACAAGACCGTTGAATAATTAATTTAATCCTAAAAAAATTATTTTTGGGAAAAATAATTCTTTTAATCTCTCTTCTTGTAAATCAATGGTTGATTATAATACTCTGTGTATTACAAGAACAGAAAGTATTGAAAGAGAAAAAAACATTTGCTACAATGAGTGGCAAATATTATTTTGGATAATATTTTTCCAGAGTAGCGAAGTGTTCACTCACTGTTCATACATGTATGAATATGTACATTTCATTTTTTAGCCGCTTCTTCTCATACATGTGTGAGAGACTGAAAAATATTTTGCGTTTTCTCATTTATGAATGCGACGATTTATTTTTTTCTTTCTATTCATAAGTGAAAAAATGAGAAACACACAAGCGTTCATTTTTGAATATGTACAATTTTGATAATTTTTCATAAATGAAAAGGTCGTAAAAATATGTGCGTTAAGCATTCGCGTACATAAACGCACATATTTGATAATGCGCAATTGTCGGCGTATGCAGGAAAAAAAATGTTTTTTTTTATTTCTTTTAGAACATATTGCAATATTGTATTATGTGTTAATATGTACCCATGTGTTTTTACTACATTTTACGGTAAACTGCGATCGTAGGTAGAAAATTTTTTCACATTCATTTATGAGAAATTTTATAAAATTTCAACGTTCATAAATAAACATGTGCATTTATGAAAAATAACATTAATGAGAAGTAGCTGATTTATCATTTATCACATATGAATAAGACTAATAATTCTTGTTGTGCGCATTCATGTATGAACATAAGCAGAATATTTTTTATTGTTCGTTTATGCGCGTGAAAAATAAATATAAAATTTTAGATTTCTCATTTATGAAAAATATCATGAATGTTGATTTTTGAATGTTCATAAATGAAAAATTCTGAACCCTGTATTTTTCACATTCTTACTAAATAAACTTCAATAGCAAAAAAAGCTTTAATGATAATAAATACTGAACGGTTGTAAATAATTGCAAAGATACATTTATTAAAGTTGAACTCATTTTTTCGCAAGCACTAGCTAATTTCGAATTTTTATAATATAAAAATTTTCCTCAATTAAATTTTACAATGTACAACTAATCAGCCAACATTCAAATTGCGCCATAAAACAGTTCCCATTTGTTAAACTTTTGATGTTCCGTCAGTTTTTATGACTTAAATTATTTGCAAAATTAGATTTTTCATTTAAATTTTTTACGACCTTTTAATATATGCAAAATTATACAAAGCAAAATTTTAAAAATGTAATTACTGTACTTACTCCCTCTATGAAGTTCTATGGAAATTTTTTTTATAGGGGGGGCTTGACAGAATCCATAAAACACGTGCTTAATTTAAGGCATGTAAAAATTTTGCTCGCTTTTCGCACACAATTTTACACCAACAGCTGTTAAAAGTTTTAACTTTCATATAAATACTCGCATCATGGACATAAAATAAAAATATTTTGCAAATGAGTTAAACGAAAAAGTAACAATAGCGCAGTAAAAACCCATAAATGTCCAACTTTGAAGAGTTAATAAATATAATTTTGCATAAAACAAAGGCAAGACGAAAAAAAAACAAAAACAAAAACACAAAACTAAAAAGAACAATATTGCAAAATTATCCAACAAAGTCATAAACTAAATGTACGTGCTTGCCACGCTAGAGGGGTGAGTGGTGAGTGTTTAAACTTAGGATGCCTTTTTGTTATGTGAGCAACATAATTAGTTACGCTTGAAAGGAATTTTTATAATAAACGCATTCCAAGCGTTTACAACAGCAAATGAGTGATAAAAAATGCAATAAAATCTTGTTTTCGAAAACTATTTTGCATAGGAATCATCAATACTGTTGCTTTTTTTCATTTAATAAAGTTGATGATGAATAGTAGTACAGCAATGATGGTTGTTACATCAACGATGATGATGTTGTTGCTAACTCGTAAATGTCACTTTAGGAAGTGAAATGTTTATCACAAATTTAACATTATCTTCGAAGTAGTCAGCAAAATATTTCACTTTACAGCACGTTGTATAAAGCAAAACACAGGCAAGTGCTGAAAATATTTGAACCACATTTTAGAGAAGGTAAACCAACACCCAGCTGCAAAATTATTCTAGTTTAAAAATTATAGTAAAATACGAGTAAAAAGAATTTAATTTTCCCAATAGAAGTAACAACATAAAATTCAGTTATGGAATTTTATTTTTTTTTTCGTTGTTTTTTAGCTTTTCTCAGTCTCTTTGAATCTTATCTGAAACTCAATTCTTCCGGAAAAATAAAAAAATACAAATGAATTTAATAAAAAGTTTTGAGAAATTAAACCTTTAACAAATTGATAGCTTAAGCAGCTGAAACAAGCTGCCAAATCATGCTTTATATGGCCAGTATCGCGGGTTTTAATCGCCTGTAAATATAAATTATAAATTACAGCTGTAAGCGGCATCATATGCTTTAAAAACTACAGCTGCAAAGAGTTATGAATAGTGGATATACTTCTTCTAATTTTCCTGTTCCTCTTAAAAATATATTCATAGTTGAGGGTGATAAAGTTTTGTTCATTTATTTCTGTTAATTAAATTAGGTTTGTTCACAACTGTTGCTTGGCATACCTTCCCATCACTAAATATATATTGCACCGTTTTATTATACAGTGTAAATGATGCTGCTATATTTTGATTTTTATGATATGTCAACAACAATTGATAGAATTCATGTAAATTTCGTTCAATTCAAATACAAATTGAAAAAGGAGGAAGGAAAAAAAATATATAAAATGCGCTCTCGATTATCTGGAACTAATGTAAAAATCTTCCAAACACAAGGGTAGTTGTGCACTGTATACAACTAAAGAGAAATTAGTGAATATTGATGAACAATTTATACGCTTTTGCAATTGATTTGTTCAAATTTGAATATTTCCATTAGAGCGGTGCATAGAACTATTCAATTTTTATTTGGCCTTTAGCATTATTTTTATTGATTTGTACGTTTACATTTTTCCGCTTTACTATTACGCCAACTGTTCATACTCTAAACAAATTGAAATTGTTTTCCCCTTTTCTATTTTTTTATTTTACATTCAATTTTATTTGGCCCTTTTTCTATTGCTTTAAATTTTTGCAATTATTTAATTTTCCATTGTCATTTGGGCGCCTAATAGGTATGCAAACAAAAATTTTGTGTTTTAATTCAATAAAAAGTCATTGATGTGGAAATTATGGGTATATTAAGGTGTCAATAAATATCGGTAAAATATTATTTTTTCTTAATTTTTGTAATGCGTCTTGTTTGCCTTTATCCCATATGCAAACGCCTACTGCTATTTTTTTAATGTTTCTTATGTGTGTTTATTTAGAAAATGATTGTAAAGTATACTATAGGGCGTTTTATTAGAGTTTATAACAGAAGTGTAAAATTTATATGTTACAATAACATAAAAGAAATCATGACAATATGCAAACATAAATTCTACAGTTAATGGTCCAAAAAGAAAAATTCATTCATTTCAATTCATGTAATAAAGCGACTAAACGGCATCCTAAAGTATGCTTTAAAGAATGACATATTCAACTTGCTGTGATGTAAGTAATTTTCAATAATTTGCAGTAAAATATTTGTTTTCACTTTAAATTCCGTTGTTCTCGCTCTTAAGTTTATTATAAAATATGCTAAAAATAGATACGCGTTTCAAGTAAATTAGTTGAAAACCTTTCCCTTCCTTGCCTGCTTAAATAAATTTATAATTGAATACATTATCCGCTTATCGCTATGAAATCAAATAACGTTACAAGCATAAAATTACAAGATCCTCTTAGCAGGAAGGATTATAGCATTTCAACGCCTACAAACCATTTAAGTTACGAGTAGCAGTCATACCCAATACTTCTCTCTCGTACACCTTTCTTGCTTACATTCGTGCATAAGTATGTATAGCTAAGCTTAATTTCTTGTTTGCACACGTAGTCAAACACTCAATAAGAAAAGTTACACACAAGATGAAGACGTTTCGAGCGTTAATGATTTACGTTTTCATTATGCACTCGTTGATTTAGCGAAAATCGAACGTGTATGTGAACATTCGATTATAATTTGCATCCAAGTTTTCCATACACTCTGCGCGTAGTTGTCTTAAATTTTCATACGGCTGAATAGAAATTGCAATTCGAGAAGGAGTATGAGATGAGGCGCTTTGTATGTTTGTTACTGCCGCGCATTGATATACAAATCATTTGTATGCTGCACTGCAATTATTTACATTTAATTGCGTGTTAAGTTGCAATTCAACCGTATTTCTGGTACGTAGAGTACATTGATGAAAACGTGACTAATATTTTATTTATTCTGTTCGTCTTATCTCTGTTCCTCTTTCCATTTCCATGTCTATTAAATGTACATCAGTCCATTTAATAATATTCCTTTGCTAGCTGTAGGTGTGAAGTTTTGTTGAATATTTCAGCATTTTTATAATAAACTCGTGGCTTAAGAGCTTTACTCAGGTATTAATAAACCGATAATTAATGGAATTTTTTAACGTGCTTAAAGTTTTTGAAAATTATATTTGCAATTAAATTAGCAGATAAAGAATTTTGTACAAGTAGTTATTAAATCTAAAATATCCACAAAAAAATTTAAGTTCGGAATGGATAAAAACATTGATATATAATGGGTGTTTTTTTTAAGCCCGATAGAACTTGAAATTGTAAAAAATAACACAAAAAATTAAATTGTAATCAAAATTTCTTTTTTATTCGAAGGATCAATACGTGACATTAACATTTGAAAATGATTTCGGGCATATGGGCACCGCGGCTGTTCTTGACGAAGCGCATTCTGGACGTCCAATTTTGGGCCACTTTTTCGAGCACTGCTAGGCGTATGTCACGAATAACATGAACAATGCTGTCCTCCAAGGCGTCAATTGTTGCTGGTTTATCAGCATAAACCAGTGACTTCACGTAGCCCCACAGGAAATAGTCGAGTAGTGTCAAATCGCACGACCTTGGAGGCCAATTGACAGGTCCATTTCTCGAAATCAACTTATCGCCAAATTTTGATTTCAATAAGTCGATGGTTGCATTCGCTGTATGGCACGTAGCGCCATCCTGTTGAAACCACATCTCGTCCGGATCAATGTCATCCATATTTTCAAACAAAAAATCATTGATCATGGTGCGGTAACGATCTCCATTGACCGTAACGCGAGCTCCGGCCTCATTTTTGAAGAAATAAGGTCCGATGATGCCACCAGCGTGAAAACCGCACCAAACGGTGCATTTTTCTGGATGTAATGGAGTCTGTAGGGTCTGTTGTGGATTGGTCTCACTCCATATGCGGCAATTTTGCTTATTAACAAACCCGTTAAGCCAAAAATGCGCCTCATCGCTGAACACAATTTTGCGATAAAACAACGGGTCAGTTGCCAACTGCTCTAGAGCCCAATCGGCGAAAGAACGACGCATATAATGGTCTCGTGGCTTCAATTCCTGCACCAGCTGGATCTTATACGGGGGTAGGCCGAGATCTTTGCGCAAAATTTTCCACATAGTGGACGGACAGAGCCCCAATTCCTGCGACCGACGACGAATTGATAAATTTGAATCTTCTTCCACACTTTCGTTTACAGCGGCGATATTCTCTTCAGTAAGCACATTCCTTCGACGTGTTGGTGTTATTGCATCCTCTAGAGAGTATGTGGTACGAAATCTATCGACAGTTCGACGAATGGCTTGTTCAGATGCACGATTATGTACGCCATAAAAATGACGAAGTCGCGAATCGACGACTGATTTTCAAAGTAAATTTGGATAATTTCGTAGCGTTGTTCACGCGAGAGTCTATTCATGATGATTTGTCAGAGTAAACTGAAACAAATAAAAACAAATGTTTCATCAAATTTTCATTTTTTGTGTTACTTTTAACAATTTAAAGTTCTATCTAGCTTAAAAAAACACCTTTTATAAAAAAAACTTTACAATTCTTTGTATAACATGAGTATAATAATTTTTATATTATTAAAAAAAATTTTGCTGAAGAGATAGACAGCCAATTCGGAATATAAAGTAAGTTAATCTGAAAATGTTTTCTACAACATTGAAAGCTTTTCTTAATTACATACATAAGCCTATACGTCTACCTGGAATACCATCACTAAGCCTTGAATAAGAATTTGTTAACCATAGTGGGCAAGAAAGCTTACGTTATGATATAATTCTCTTCTGAAGAAATTATATTTCCACTATCTTGAAATTAGTGTACGAGTATTTTCTTATGAAAGACACTTGCAAGTTATTATAAAAATCAGTTTGCTGTTAAACTGACAAGATATTATACGGTATGATATAAAGGTCTTCCTGATATCGATTTCCTTAAGTTCTTTCTTCTAATAACATATCATTTTTCGTTAAAGTCAAGAGCAAATTTTTATTTATAAGTACGTTCCTATTGCAGTTAAAATTTAATTTTCTTTTGGGAATCCCCTTTAAGTTCTAATTTTATTTTTTATATTGTTATAGTGTGTACAATTGCTACATCAGTGATGGGCGAACTTTTTTGGTGGCAGGCCAATAAATTAAAAAAAAATCTTGCGGCGGGCCATTAAATTAAAAAAAAACATTAAAAAATTATGGGGTTGCTGTTCAATTAAAAGTTCGGTTGAAGCTATATATCTATTAGTTATATTACTTGATATTTTAAAACATAAAACATAAAAATTTTATAAGATACGGTTTATTATGATTTTAAGATTTTCCAGATGTATGGGAAGCATGGATCTGTTTCTGACTTGACATAATTTCCTCAAAATCTGGTTCCAGCTGGGAGGATGCGACTTTTAATAAATTAAATAGACTCTCGTCTGACAATCGGTTTCTTATTAAATTTTTTCTGTATTTCATTACCGAAAACGCCTGCTCACATAAATATGAGGACGCAAACATTGGAAATTCATCTTTTGGTCAGGATTTATAGAAATTAAGCTTATCTGTATTTAAGAATAGCTGTTTTAAATTATTATTACATTGCAAGTCTATAATTTCCAATTGTAGATCAGATGGAACATTCTCAGGGTTAACATTAAAAGGCATTGAAAAAATATCTAAACATGGTTGGATTTTTTTAAAGTCAGTCAGCAAGTCTGGCCTCAAATTCTGAATACAGTTTTAATAAAGATTGTGAAAAGACTTTTAACTTCTCTTCACTCACAGGCCACAAAGAATTAAGTCTTGGAAAATGAGTCAAATCATTAATTTTTCCCAAACATTTAGAAAATATAAACAATTGAGTTTTAAAAGACCTCAAACTGCCCCAAGTTTCATCTATAAATTGATTTCTTCCCTGTAACTTCTTGTCCAGTTTATTATAGTGCTCGAGTAAATCCTCCAATATTTCCCACTCATCACAAATTTCAGTTTTGCTTTTTGGAAAAACTTTAATTTCTTCGAGAAGACTCAAAACTCTCGAGAAGGCATGCCCACAACTCAGCCACCTGATCTTTGTGTAATAAAGTACATCTGAAAATTCTGCATCAACTTCCGATAAAAACTCTTGAAATTGTCGATGTAACAAACCACGGGCTCGAATGGTATTAATTAATTTTAAAATAATATTAAGTACGTGGTTAATATCCAAGGCAGCCTTGCAAAGAACATCTTGGTGGATTATACAATGTAAAAAAATTATTTCGCTTTCAGGATTCTGAAATTTATAAATTCCTGCCAACCCCGTATTTTTTTCCACCATGTTAGGTGCTCCATCAGTTGTTAAATTAATTAATTTGGAAATTGGGGCATTTAGAGATTCCATCCCCTCTCTAAATTCATCATAAATTATTTTTCCTGTCGTCTTTCCTTTCAAAGATCTCAAACAAGCAAGTTCTTCGGTTATTACAAAGTTTTCATCGACTCCTCTGATAAAAATTAGAAGTTGGGCTGTATTACTTCTGTCAACACTCTCGTCCATAGTGACTGAAAAATACTTAAATAACTTTTTAAGACGTCCATTGAGTTGATTGATTAAATTTGAAGAAATCGCTTCAATTCTTTTTGTGACCGTTCTACGTGACAGCCCAATAGATTCGAAATCTTTTGCCTTTTCTGGGCATAGGTGCCCCTGTAGGCTAGTAGGTAGTGCAGTAGCTTGTCAGTATGGGGGTTGTGGGTTCGATTCCCAATGAAGACCTTGGTTTTTTTTTACTACAAAAATAAAAATTGGCTGTCGGTGGGGCTGCTCAGCGATTAAGGCATAGTCACTGATCGCTGTGCTGTCTTATACGGCAGTTAATTTCCGACTATCCTTCTACTTTCACCACCTGTTTCATCTCTTCTCTATCTCTTTCCTAAAGAAGGTAGCACGGTACTTGACTAAATAGGCATTGTTGCCTGAAGTGCTACTTCTCTTTATTAAAAAAAAAAATAATACTTTTCCAATGCTAATTAACACATCCTTAATAAATTCTCCTTCAGAAAACGGTTTGTTACTTTTTGCTATTTTATAGGCAACAATGTGACTAGCTAACGTCGAGGATCGCTGGACACTTCTTTGATTTTTAAAAAACATTTGCTGACTAGATATTTTTCTTTTCAATTCCTCCGAATGAACTTTCTTGTCTTCATCATCATCATCATTTTATAGTACTTCGACCCAAGATCTTTTAGTACAGCTACCGGTTCTTGGCAGATAAGAAAAATAGGCTTTTGGTTATATTCCATAAAGAAGTACTTCCATGTCCACTCTTCTTGAAATACTCGACATTCCGAATCAATTTTTCTCTTTCTATTTTCGATTGACATTTATGGGGGTATTTACAATACACTTTATTATTTTAATTACACAAATAAAACTGTACGTTGGCAACTTTATAATTTCACTTCACAATTTATTCTTTACGTCACGAGATTTACACTTTTACTGATTGAAAAGCTTTTAAAAGGAAACAAATTAGAGCTCGTAACGGCCCGGAACATCGCTTTTACAGTCAGTGTATTAAATTTCTTACAAAACATATTGGCCGAAAGCTAAATATGATAAAGAACCAAAAATGGTCATCACTTTTGGAGAATATGAAACCAGGAGACAAACGATGAGTATCCTATACTCACTCAGTTGATCATAGAGTTAATTCTGCGGCAAGTATTTTAAGATCTGAAGACCCATCAATTTCCGACATTCTTTATACAACAACTCAAGAATTGTCTTTATTAATCGGTCAGCTAAAAAATTCCAAATCTCCTGGTCTTGATGCTGTTCCAAACATACTTTTAAAGAAACTTCCAGAAAATGCCATAAAGCTGCTGGTCTCTCTTTTCAACAGTTGCTTGCGTTTGAACTATTTTCCTACTGCATTCAAAAAAGCAAAGGTTATTGCAATTTTAAAATCGAATAAACGAGCAACTAACCCTACCAGCTATAGACAAATTAGCCTCGTAAGTAACTTGGGAAAACTTTTCGAGAAAATAATTCACACCAGAATTTCGGAATATGCAGCAGATTTCAATATCATTTCGGAAAATCAGTTTGGTTTTAAAAAAGAGCATAACGCGGTGAGTCAAATTGGGCGTATTAAAAATAAAATCATAATCAATAAGTTCCAAAGAAAATGTACCGGCTTAATTCTGCTAGATATCGAAAAAACTTTCGACACTGTATGGCACAACGGTCTTATATATTAAATGGTTACAGCTAACATAACAAAATACCTCTGTAAAATTGTTTCACAGTTTTTGGAAAATAGATCGTATGCTGTCTCGGTGAACAAGAGTATGTCATCGTTTTATTCTATCCCAACGGGAGTACCACAAGGATCTATACTCCCTCCAACGCTGTACTCAATCTTTACATCCCATTTTGAACCACCTAGAGAAGTGGATACAGCCTACTGTGCTGATACGGCGCTCATTACCGCCAGTAGGCTTACTTCAGCTCTTTTAAAAAAGAAGGAGCTAAGCCTTAAATCCTGTAACAAGTACTTTAAGAAGTGGAAAATAAAACTAAATTCCAACAAAACCCAGGCAATTATTTTGCCATTCCATAAATCGCCTAAAAGGTTACCAACAAGACAACTGCAATTTGATGATACTGATATCAGCATTTTAGATAATGTAATATATCTTGGAGTTACTTTAGACAAGAAACTCACTTTTGAAAAACATATAACATCATGCTGTCAAAAAGCGTTGAAAGCGTTCGGAAGTCTTTGGCCCTTCTTGAACAGAAGGTCAGCTCTAAGCTTGAAAAATAAGAATCTCATATACAAAGTCGTTATTACACTTCACTTATTTACATATATAAAATTACAATAGCTTTAATTGCTGAAGTATCCATAAGATACATCTCATAATTATAATTATAATTATATTATCTAGTTATAAGATATAGAATTTAGGAATGGATTAATAAAATTTAAATTGAATTTGAGTTTATGAAGTTTATGTTTCTTCTTGGAATATTCCATCACAAAGTTGTTGTTGCCTTGTGTGTACAATATTAGCCAGAAAACTACGCAGTTTATATCAGGGTTCAGAATTTTTCATTTATGAACATTCAAAAATCAACATTCATGATATTTTTCATAAATGAGAAATCTAAAATTTTATATTTTTTTTCACACTCATAAACGAACAAGAAAAAATGTTCTGCTTATGTTCATACATGAATGCGCACAACAAGACTTATTAGTCTTATTCATATGTGATAAATGATAAATCAGCTACTTCTCATTAATGTTCCTTTTCATAAATGTACATGTTCATTTATGAACGTTGAAATTTTATAAAATTTCTCATAAATGAACGTGAAAAAATTTTCTAGCTACGATCGCAGTTTACCGTAAAATGTAGTAAAAACACATGGGTACTACATATTAACACAAAATACAATATTGCAATATATTCTAAAAGAAATAAAAAAAAACATTTTTTTTTCCTACATACGCCGACAATTGCGCATTATCAAATATGTGCGTTTATGTACGCGAATGCTTAACGCACATATTTTTACGATCTTTTCATTTATGAAAAATTATCAAAATTGTACATATTCAAAAATGAACACTTGTGTGCTTCTCATTTTTTCACTTATGAATAGAAAGAAAAAAATAAATTGTCGCATTCATAAATGAGAAAACGCAAAATATTTTTCAGTCTCTCACACATGTATGAGAAGAAGCGGCTAAAAAATGAAATGTACATATTCATACATGTATGAACAGTGAGTGAACACTTCGCTACTCTGGTTTATACACAATATAATATGAAATAATCGCATTTTTTTTTTTGCTAAAATTGTCAATTTATATCTTTTTTAAAACATAATGTAAATTTATTGTGGATGTGGCCCGCGGGCCGTAGTTAGCCCATCACTGCTCCACATAATTTTCAGCTCTTAGGCAAATAAGCGTTTGTGCGTTAATGCTTTAATATTTATTGTTCTATTTTTATTCTTGTCATTGAGGCAGATAAAGTACTATATACCTTTTGAAAGCTTCAAAGATCTGCTTATAAACCTTGAAAGGATACAATTATACATGAGGACACCCTTCAAATTTCAACGTTAATTTATTAATATAAATATTACAAATTCCGACATACAGATAGCAATACAATGTAAAGAACCATTTCAATATTAAAAGCAGAGTAGCGAAGTGTTCACTCACTGTTCATACATGTATGAATATGTACATTTCATTTTTTAGCCGCTTCTTCTCATACATATGTGAGAGACTGAAAAATATTTTGCGTTTTCTCATTTGTGAATGCGACGATTTATTTTTTTCTTTCTATTCATAAGTGAAAAAATGAGAAACACCCAAGTGTTCATTTTTGAATATTTACAATTTTGATAATTTTTCATAAATGAAAAGATCGTAAAAATATGTGCGTTAAGCATTCGCGTACATAAACGCACATATTTGATAATGCGCAATTGTCGGCGTATGTAGGAAAAAAAATCTTTTTTTTTTTAATTCTTTTAGAATATATTGCAATATTGTATTTTGTGTTAATATGTACCCATGTGTTTTTACTACATTTTACGGTAAACTGGGATCGTAGGTAGAAAATTTTTTCACGTTCATTTATGAGAAATTTTATAAAATTTCAACGTTCATAAATGAACATGTACATTTATGAAAAAGAACATTAATGAGAAGTAGCTGATTTATCATTTATCACATATGAATAAGACTAATAATTCTTGTTGTGCGCATTCATGTATGAACATAAGCAGAACATTTTTTCTTGTTCGTTTATGCGCGTGAAAAATAAATATAAAATTTTAGATTTCTCATTTATGAAAAATATCATGAATGTTGATTTTTGAATGTTCATAAATGAAAAATTCTGAACCCTGATTAAAAGTCAAATAGTTATTAATGTCAATTGGTTTTTACGCTTTAAAAAATATATAAGGAAATTTAGAAATTGCGAACTGACAATTAATATTTTAATTAAATAGTAAACATTTTATATCAGTAAAATTGTTACTATCCATGAGGCGCTAATTCCTATTTATTTCAAAATTGTCATATATATTTATGACATAGAGAATTCGGAAGACCAGTAAACTGATACCATTTAAATTTTCGCTTTCTTTTTTATTCGATTTAATTGAGATTTGTTCTCCTCTATATGTGTGATATCATTTCATTTTTATTTTATTTTTCTCCAGCCTGTGTGTTAATATTAAGTTTTTAACATAACATCCTTTACACTTATTTCCGTAAGCTAATGTTTACTTAAGGAAACTCATTAATATACTAGAGATTTATAGGAGTTACAAAGAAAAGTGTTGTAAATATATTTTTCAACAGTTTCCTTAAATAAGAATAAAATTCGTTTTCAAAAGCAGTAAAAAAAAAATAAAATAAAAATCGAATAAATTTGCATGTGAAGTGCAAGAGAGATATCGTTTATTTTTGTGTGTGCAAAAGTGTAGAGAAAGATTTTTTTAAACGATAACTGCATCAGTATTTATGAGTTTGCATGACTGTGTGGTGGCAGGCAATACATTGTTGCAAGTGTGAAATATCTCTTGTTTAAACTCAAATTGTTGGCACTTGACTTTATTTCTTTGCTGTAACTCTTGTAACCAACATGAGAGGCTGCTGTACTTGTATGCGAATGTGCCTGAGTAAACAATGTCCTGCTTAAAATTGTTACACACAGCATTTGTGGTAAGAATTAATTTGAATGAAAAGTCCATTATTGTTTCCGTTTTATATTGTGTTATGCGTCCATACATTTTGTTGGACATTTTGGCAGACGTGATGCTGCAATGGAAAACTTACAGGCGCCAATTTGCCATATGACTCGACAACGAATGCCTTTTGGTTACTAAAAATAAGATTTAAATAATTTTCAGCTCAACCAAACAGACTAAAAAAATGAAAATGAAATGAAACATATTCCTTAAGGCGATCTTAAGTTTTGCTGATTCTTCTAAAAGTTTTAACGTTTTTTTTACTCATCCTCCGTTACTAGACAAAGTTATACCCATTTATTTGTGAATCTGCAGATATAATTTTAATTATTTTAACTCTATCTAATAGTTAACCGATTAATTAGTTGTCTGCCGTTAATAAGCTTCAAAGTCTGCCACAATAAGTTTATTTTAAAATTGATAATCTTTTATTGTTTAATTCATCGTTTGATTGTTTCTAATACGTCTTGAATATAAAAAAATATTATTTCTTTTTTATCTTATTAAGTTTAAATAAAAAAAATTGTTATTATTGCTTTTTAGCCCGAGGACGTAAACGTTTTGTGCTTAAAAAATATACTTTGATTTTCACACTTTTTTCAAAATTAAACAACTTAATATTTGCTCATGTATTATCCACATTTAAGTCCTTCAACTGGCAAACAAATGTTTATAACAACGACATCATTAGTATTAATAAACAAAGATCAAAGGCAAATAAGACAAAAAGTCTTCTCAAAAAAAAAAAAAAAAAAAAAAAAAAAAAAAAAAAACGAAAAATAATTTATAAAAGACAAAAAGCGAAAATCATAGAAAAACAGAAAAGTTTAGTAGGTGAGTTCCATATAAAATTGAAATGACAAAAAACAAACAATTGGCGGGATAAAAAAGCGAAATACAATACAACAACAAACATAAATGAAATATCGTCTGCAGAAACAGCTTTATAGAAACTGAAATGCATAACGGAAACAGTGAAGAAAACATAAAAGTGAACAAACCGGAAAACAAATCTTTAATGAAGCATAAATGCCAAAGAAAATACAAACACATTCGTTTTTTTTTTTTTTTTTATAGAAAAAGAAGTGAAAAAATATCACAAAAAAATATCACAATAAGAAAATCACTAATACCCACTCTCCACAAAACAACTGCATTGTGGAGCTAAAAATTTACTTAAACCAGTCGAGCCAACGTTGTTGTAATTGTTGTTTGCCAACTTGTTAAACAAACGTCAAAAATGTGACAAACTGTTTTTAAACATGCCATGCATGGATATCATAACTTGTTCATAAAAGCGCGAAATATTTTTACAATGGTGTGATTTTTTTTTAATAAAAGAGTGTATATATGCGTGTATGTATGTCTGTATGTGCAACCTGGGTGTGAGTTTGTTGAAGCATATTGTGTTATTAATTCTGGTTCAATGCTGAAAGCAACAAATTTTCAATTTACTATTTTATTTTAAGTGAAAATATTCATACACTGTAAAACCAGAATAGGCAACAAATTAATGAAGTTTTTTGAACCTAATAGTATGCAATAAAAATGTGAACCAACTGCTTTTACATAATCAAATGCAATTCAAGTTCTCAGTTAATTCCTTCTGTTTATATCGCACTTTTTTTAAAATAAGTAATCAAATATTAATCGATTATTTGTTTATTATTTAACTTTAGCAAATTTATTGTAAATTATTAGAGTTATTATATAACTCAATAATTTGTTTTCTTTTTCAAAATAAATTTAAAATTTACGTGAGCGTAAATAAAAATTATTGATTTAGTTTTGACCTTATTTTTCTAATAACAAACAATTGAATTTCATTTGTTTGGGTACGGTTTTCCGTCGACCCTCTTCAAATTTGGTTTGTGAACAAACCGGTTTCGGCTGTTTGCCATCTTCAGTGTTCTTTTCGTACTAGTTGCGCTCTATTGTCAGTTGTGTTTATATAGTTCGTGTCTCCCTTCATGTTATTGCGTTCGTCACTTTCTGTCTTTTTTTGCCTACATCTCTCTCTCCCTCTCCTTTTTTGTTTGTCTCTTTTTACTTAATTTGTCGCTCCCTTTTTCATTCGTCTTCTTTTCTAACTAAATTCTTTTACGATCATGCTTGTTGTCCGTTTTTGTTTATGTGTGAACCTATTGGGTTTTTTCTTTTTTCCTCTTTTATGTGACATAATAATCTGTAATTGTACGTTTATGATGTTCTTTATTGCCTTGGTCTGGCGCACCTGCGTAACGTTTTTGTGCTGGTGTAGTGTTTGTTTTCTTGTAAAAATGTTTCAACGGTTCAAATATTGTGTTCGAAGCAGTGTTTATTTGTTCATTTATTATTCGTCCGTCAAATGTTTTTTGTTTGTATATTTCCATGTTTTCCAATACATTTAGTCTCCTTCCTTTGTGCTGTGTGTGAAGCAGTTTAACCGTTGTCTTAATATGTCCTGGTGTACATTTGCTGTTGAATATATGGTCCGCAAAGTTTGATTCTGGAGTCGATTTTGGTTCTCGTAGTTTTTTGTTATAGTCTCTAATGTGTTCCCTAAATCTGGTCTTAATTTTTCATCCTGTTTGCCCGATGTAGCTATAATGGCATGTACAAGTTAATTTATACACTCCTCGTCTGTCTAGTATATTTGCCTCGGTTGTTTTATTCCGTAGTATTCTGCCTAGGTTGTTTCTTGTTCTGAATGCGGTATTGATGTTGTGTTTTCCAAAGAATTTCGCCAGTTTGTACGTTGATTTTCCCATATATGTTAATGTGGCCCATTTTTTCTTTTCCTTCTCCTGTTCTTTGTTCTTTCCAATTTGTTTCTTGATGTTATCTACGCTTTTTGTATCCGTTGTTTTCCGCTATGGTGTATATTGTTTCCATTTCCTTCATATACATTTGCCGTGTTAGTGGTGTTCTCTCGAGTCTTGTTATTAACTGCCTGATTGCTGCGTTTTTGTGTTGCTGGGGATGATTTGATGAGTTGTGTATTATTGTGTCCGTTGCTGTTGGTTTCCTGTATATTTCATATTCGCTATAGTGGATCTGCCAAAATGAGCATTTTTTGATATCTTCGGGAAGACGCAGCGTTTGGTTTTAACTGGGAAAGCGAGGTATTTAAATTTTATAATCCACTACAAGCATGGTAGCTAAAAAAGGGCAGGCAGGTGTTCAACGATAGATTATCCAAAATCCTTTGATTTTCACTCAATAAGGAAAATAGGCAGCCCTCTGGAAAAATTTTATATCTCTGAAAATAGGAAATTTAATAGGACGCATTATAATTCGATTCAGTTATGTGAGCTGCAGAAGCTGTTTGCACAAGAAGGAATAAGAGTCAGTTCTGCCTTTATCTGGCACAGGTAAAAAGGCATGCTCAAATATTATGACTAACGATTTCTCGATTTATTACATCAACTGCCTCAGGAATAGGACACTGACTGGTCTAATTAATACAAATTCTAGATTTTTTATAGATTACTGAGGGCAATTACTCGTCGTGGCATTATCGCTTTACCTCAGTAAATACTACTGAATATGATTGTTGCATTTTCTTGGAGTAGGAATAAATGTCTGCTTTAAAAAATAATAAAATACTTTAAGCCAATAAAAGAGGAAGATCGGAAAAAGCATGCAGCTTTCAGATTTTTAATTTCTGTTGAATTTTTCTCCGTGTAATATAACACTTTAAATATACTTATTATTGTAATAAAAAATAGCTCCTGATTTTTAATGAAAAAAAAAACGCTGATAAAAGCAGAAAAATAATGCTTTTAACATTATTAATTTCGCAACTTTGATTTCAGTTATTTTTTTTTCCTTTTTTATTTAAATCCTCAACAAAAGAATAAAAATGTTTGGTTTTTTTTTTAATTTTATAATGAATGAAATACTGAAGCAAAAATACATAAATAGTACTTAAATATAAATTGAAAAACCGCACATTAATAACAAAAAGTACAGTACACCTACACGCACACATACGCATGTATACTTATGGTTAATTTAAAAAAAAAAATATCCGTTAAATTAAAAATTTTAGAAAGAGAATTTATTAACAGGAATCAATGAATTAATATTAAACAATTTGAAGATTTTTTATAAAAGGCGGATAAAGAAATCAAAAGAATAAAAGCTCATCAAAGCAGCAATCACAAATACAACAAAAGCCTAAAAGAAGACTTTAAAATTTTGAAATTTTTCACCCAAGGAAAAGGAGCATCTTTTTTGTCGTTTGGTATTTATAAGGGTTAATAATACTTCTTTTGATTTGATTTGATTAAATAAATTTATTTATTTTATTTTTTTTTGTTTTTTTTTTGTTCTTGCCTTAAATAAATATTGTTTATCATAATCAATCATTATTGAACGTTATAGATATTTTAAATTTAAAATTATTTGTTTTCTTTTCTAAAGTTTCATTGCATTTCAAATGTAAATATATGAGATTTTATAAAACGTATTTATGATTATAAAAGAAAATCCCCAGAGTAAAGCTATATCATGAGGAAATTTTATATCTTTAAATATGAAACCCTTTTTTTAAGAAATTTTTTGCAATATTTTTTTTTATTTTTTTTTTTTTTTGTAAAGTTTAAATCTTTGGATAAATAAACACACACATGTGACTTTCACTTTGTGCATGTGTGGATTTTTTAACAGGATTTTCTAACCAAATACAAGTCAATCAACATAATCATGTTTTCCCTTGTTTTGTTTTTCTTGTTTTTTCCACAAAAAAAAATTTAAAAAAAAAAGACAAGAGGGTAGAAAAAAGTGACCCATAAATAAACATATTTTAAGTTCGCTTCCTTTTTGCGGTGGTAATTGCGGCAGAGTTTTTACTTGGAAAATATTCTATCAAGTCTATAACAAAATCTCTTAACTACTAAAAAAAAGTAGTAATAAAACATTGTAGTCTATAAATTCCAGTGAATAAAATGATAGAAGCAAATTTAAAGTCCTTTTTAATATATTAGTTGATAGCTAGCTATGGCTGAATTATCGAACAAGGAGCATTTGGCAGTCAACTGAGCGTGCTTGAATAGCAACAATAAAGTTTACGGTAGAAAATGGAACTTACTAAACTGCAGGAAAGCTATAACTGAGTTAACGCTGTAACTGAGTTATGAAAGAAAGCTTTCTATCTGTAATTCTTTTTCACCTACCTTTACTCAATCCGTGCTTTAAAGTAACTTCTTTAAAAAAAACAATATTAATTTCATCTCGCTGAAAATGTATGTTTATCTAAAGAAACATATAATAAAAGCATCACTCATGAATATTCAAATTGATTTAATTCCTAAAATGAATATATATTTTTTTTTTGTTTCGGACCAGCATTCAGGGGGTGATCCTTATACATGCAATGCATTATGCCAGAACTAGGAAATCAGGTTATGGGGAGAAGAAAAGAGGGAGTACTGTTTGGGGACAGTCAATTTTAACTTTACTACATTGAAAGTGACAGGGAAGACTTCTGGAGGGAGTTTATTCCACATAGGGACTGTTCTGTTAAAAAAGGAATTTTCCCTGCACTGCGTAGTGCGATTCACAGGCCACAAGTGGATGTGCTCTCATCAAAAATCGAGTTAAACGCAAAAATATGCGAGATTTGAATACCCTACTGTCCTTAATGAGCCTCTTGGCCCTCTCATGTATGCAATCGAGCAACTCCGAAATAGACTTTGGGGCACCGACCCATACTTTAGAGTGGTATTCCATCTTTGGACCGATAAAGGAGGTATAAATATTATGACAAACGGATGGAGTGAAATATCTCTTACACCGATTTAGAAAAAAATTCAAAACTTCTTTCGAAACCTGAAAAATGTGTTTGGAAAATAGAACATCATGCCGAATTTTTACGCCAAGAGCTTCCGATTCCATAATAACTGTATCAGTAGCCGATGCAGCAACATTTCGAAACACAGATCTATGCGCAAGCATGCAATATTGTGTCTTATGGGCATTAAAATCTACTCTATTCACACGACCCCATTCCGATATTGTTACGAGATTGTGATTGAGCGTGTCATGCATGTTCTGCCTTTTGGAACTAATCTCCAACTAGTCTGGCCTATTACGAATGAATATAGAGATGTTCCAATGGAAAAATTATTTATTGTTATCATTTTTGAAGAAAATTCAACTGAAAAAATATATCATTAAGCAAATATTTGCTGGGGAACTGAAGCCATTTTTGCTTCAATCACATTTTTCATGACTTTTTTGACTACCAAACGTGTCCCATTGCAAAGTCGTGGCTGGCAGATATTTCTAAGCAAAATAATTGGTACACCAACTTTCATTTGTAGGCGGTGGGGCGGCAGTCCAGATAACTCAAGCGAATTCAACATTTCGGAAGTTTTAAAATTTTGATATTTTATTATATATTAGTGAGTTTTTTTTTTGTAAATATCTTCGGAACTACATAACCGATTTAAGAGATTGATATTTCGTTTTGAAAAGCATAACAATGGCTTTAAAAAATAAAATAAAAAAGAAAAAAATAATAATAAATATGTATATGTATATGTCATTGGTGGGTTTTGCCACGCCCCTCCGCCCACAGACCGAAAATCAAAAATCGGACTTCACAGTGTCACCCGCCTGAATATTCTGAAGATTCTCTGAAAATTTCATCAAAATCGGCCCAGCCGTTTTCGAGTCCATTTCTTACATACATACACACATCCTCTTTTATATATATAGATTTCATCATTTCCGATTTATCTATAAAAAAAATGTCATCAATAAAATTTTTGGTAGAAAATTTTCACTAATCAACACCCTTTTCTTTAAGAAAATTACATCAGTCATAACTTTTCTATAGAAAATTATCATGTTATAATTTTTCTATATATAATATCTTCATCATATCTGGATTTTTCTAAAGAAACCTTTTTCATAATTGTGATAATTTTTCTGTAGAGTGTTTTAAATTCGTTTGTGCTATTTATTTTTGTATATTGTGCAATATTTTATTTTGCAAATGTGTGTAAATGTTTAAATCAATATTTACTTTTAGATTTCTCCATCAAAGGCAATCGTGTGTACTAGATAATTGAAAATACACATTGGTAATGTGTTTTGTGTTTTTTATTTCTGTCAATTTTATATTTCAATTTCATCTTTTTCCTCAACTGGTGTCCTTCTTAGTAAAAAAAAAAAAAATTCAACTCTAAAGTATTTTAGACTTAATAATGTAAAAACAAATAAAATCAAAGCATTTTAGTTAATAGTGTTTATTTAGAAAATATTTTAGAAAAATCGCTAAATCATAAAATGGAGAAGGGGACAGCTTATGTTTGTATATGACAGACAGGCTGCTCGAATGGGTCATCATTTATATTAAGGTTTTTAAAAATAATTCCTAAAAAAACTGGACAATATTATTTTTGATTGATAAGTAAGAACTTTCAAAAAGTTTTCCAAATATAAAAATTTAAGGATTCTGTTTAAAGAGTATTAGAATTAAATAGAGATTATTTACAATGCAATAAAATAATCTTATCACAAAAGATATTTAATATTACAATTATCGGGGTATTTTATGTTAACATTTGTAAAACGCCTTTGAAATTAGGCATAAATATATATATATATTTTTTTTATTATTGTTTTATATGCAATCTATTTTACAATTAAAATAATAAGCAAATTTCATGACTTATAAATAACATACATTGAGTTTTCCTTAAAACTCAAAAAAAAAGGAAAGAAAATTTTCTTTTGTAATTTAAATAGGATTTGACAAATTAGAATTTATCTATTTTCGGAAGGAAAGGTCAAGGACATCAAGCCTTTTAAGTCTCTGCATTTCCTTGCTGTCATCTAACAGGTTTATTGCTAACACATTGGAATGATTACTTAGTCTATTGAGGTATCTTTCACTGAAATTATTGATCTCATCTTTTACCATTAAAATTCGAAGATCTGGGTGTATGTTTTTGTTGCTGATAAATCATGGCGCATTTGTTAAAAGTCTAAGTGTTTTTGACTGGTACCTCTGTAATATCTCAACGTTCGAATTACTTGCCGTCCCCCAAAGTTGGATGCCGTATTTCCATATTGGTTTTAGTATTGTGTGGTATAAGAGAACCTTATTTTTCAAGCTTAAGCTTGATCTTGGGCCCAATAACCAGAACATTTTTCTTGTTTTTAATTTAAGTTGCTCACGTTTCCTTTTGATATGCTCCTTCCAAGTAAGTCTTCGATCGAGATGGAGGCCTAAATATTTTACAGTGTTGCAACTCGGTATAGCTGAGCCATTTAAATAAACAGGAGAGCAATCATTTTTTCTTAGCGTAAATGTAACATGAACGGACTTTGTGTTATTAACTTTAATATTCCATTTTTGAAACCAATCTTGAAGAAGATTCAATTGACTTTGTAGCATCTCGGAAGCTATTAACGGTGATTCTTTTGAGGCTAATAAAGCAGTATCGTCTGCATATGTAGCAGTAGTTATATTTTCAACTGTTGGCATATCTGCTGTAAAAATTGTGTATAATACTGGACCCAGGACACTACCCCGTGGAATACCCGCGCTAATACATCCAAAACTTGACTAATCATCATTTATGCTAACAAAGAAGGATCTGCCTAGAATATATGCTTTTAGTATCAAATAAAATAGGGCTGGGATGAGGTTTTTCAATTTTTACAGAAGGCCACTGTGCCAGACTCTGTCAAAAGCCTGTTGAACATCTAAAAATACAGCAGAACAATACAATTTTCTTTCTAAGGCGTATGAAATGTTGTTGACAATCCTGTGACACTGTTCTGGAGTTCCATGTTTATGCCTAAACCCGAACTGATAGTCAGGTATAATATTCTGTTTTTCCAAGATTGGCATTAATCTCTTTAAAAAGAGCCTTTCGAAAATTTTTGAAAAACTTGACAACAAACTGATTGGTCTATAGAATGCAACATTATTTTCGGCTTTGCCAGGCTTTACTGCCATTATTATTTTCGCATATTTCCATTGCGATGGAAAATGGTTTAGCCTTAATATAGAATTGTAAATTGTCGTAAGAAAAACAATTCCTTTTCTTGGCAAAGATTTTAAAACCCTGGAATCGATATTATCGTAATAAGGAGTTTTGTTATTATTCAACTTATCAATTGCTTGTCCTACTTCGGCTGGGGATATTGGTTTAATAGGACGATCCATTTGACAAGGAACATCTAAAAAGTTCTCAACATCAGGACTGTTTAAATAAATATATTTGTGTATTATTTTTTTTTTGTAATATTTTTCAAATCGCTCTTATTAATAATATTTGTTTCATTTTGAGTATTTATTTATTTACAATTTTGCTTTATATTTTTTTAAGTTTTCATTCTATTATTGTTACAGTATGTGTGTGTGTGTTTCCTTTTTTGAACGTGCTCAAGTGTCGCTTTTTTATCTGGTTGCAGGGTTTCATGTTCAAGAGCATTATTTATCATGTTTTTTTTTTATTATTATTTATTATTATTGCTATAAAGTTTACCGAAATATAATGGTCATTATTTTGGTTTTAACAGTGATACTCAGATTTATTTATATAGAAAAGGTAAAAGAAGATTTTGAGTAGCAGTTTTAATCAGTAAGATATTTAAAGTGCCAGGTCAATGTAAAAAAAAAAAACAACAATCATAGGGAATTATTAAATTTTATAAAATAACTATCACGTGTAAGTAAGAAATTGCATTAATACTTTAAATTTACATCAACTAAATATCATGTGACATACATAAATTAAATACTAAATGTACATATCGGACCTGTTTAGCTAAAGGGCGGCAACTGAAAATTTTCAATTTTTCACTTTTTTTTTTTAAAACAGCTATATAATGATCAACTCTAACTACTGAAAATTTTTCCCATTCTTGTGTCTACTCTTTCTTTAAAAAAAACCGTCATGTCGCTCACCATGTCTTCCAAGTACTTACTTTTGTATCAACAAAACAGATCTATTTTTAGTCGTACTAACATGTTTCAACAATTTTGATCTAAGTTTTTTCAACTTAAGGGAATTATTTCGAATTGTGGCCTTATTCATTTCATAAAAGTAACAAACAGGATAAAAGTATTTTGAGTTGTCGTAGTAAAATGAACCAAGGTAAAATTATGATGAAATTGTAAAATGTTTTATTATCTAGCAACCTTGTTTTGAAAACTTAGCACTGTACTTATAGACTTTAATTTTTTCTAACTATATCACATAGTCTTTTACATTAAACACGCGTTTTTTTTTAAATCCTATAATTGTGTTGTATAACTAAATAATTAATATACAATAATTGTGTTTGTTTTACGGCAAAAAATTGAAATTGCATCCTTATTCTTTTGCACATCGCCGAAGGCGTCGCAATTAGCAAGTTAAAATATTTCAGTTACAATTGTTTGGTAACATGACGTGTCCCAACCTAGAACATTATGCGGATTTTCTTCATGGAGAGGAAAAAAGCAATACACTGAGCTATTCAAATGCCGATAGCGATGGTAGTAGTTCAGGTCTGTTCAGCGATGATTCTGAAGACGATTTTCATCCATCAGCAGTTACTGCGAGCAGTTCATCGGATACAGAAAAAGACACAGTCAGAATAAATAGAAAACGTTCCAGATGTAATTCTCAAAATGAAAATCAAAAACAACAGAAAAAATTAAGGAACTCTAGACGTGCTTATGTTTCATTAGGGGCTTTGAAAAAAAATATAAAAGAAAAGTCTTTGCAACCCCCTTGTGGAATAAAGTGTTGTCTTCAATGTAGCAACAAAATTCTGGAATCCTCACGTCATCAAATTTTTAATAAATATTGGTCTACAGGCGATTTGCAAAGACAAAGAGAGTTTATCGCAAGCGATACAAGCCATATTAAGCCTAAATACAGGTATTCCAGTACTCAAGACCTTCGAGGATTAAATATCGCATATTTCTTCAACATAAATTCAAAATGTATAAGAGTATGCAAGAAATTTTTTAAAGCAACGCTTAACATAGGCGACAAAGCCATATCCACCGCTGTGAAAAAAAGAAATCAAAATGGATTTACAGAAACCGACCTGAGAGGAAGACATAATAATCATCCCAAAGTGAGCCATGAAATTAAGAACAGTGTAAGGCAATTTATTATAAATATACCAAAAATTGAGTCCCATTACTTACGTAACAAAACCACCCGCGAATATATTGAAAGTGGGAAAAGTATTGGAGACGTATACAAGGACTACAAAAAGCACCGTATCTCAGAGAATTTAGTCCCTGCAAGTAGAATTATGTTTTACAGAATATTTAAAGAAGAGTTTAATATATCATTTTTTAAACCCAAAAAAGATCTATGTGATCTATGTGAATCTTTCTTAATTGCTGATGATAATGAAAAAAAAATTTTAAACAAAGCTTACACATTACATCAAGAAGAAAAGAAAAACTATGTCGAAAGGAAAAGCACCTGGACAAGAATAGATGCTATACTGCTGTATATGATCTTCAGGCAGTTCTTCAATTACCAAAGGATTTTCTTCAAGCTTTTATTATAAAAGCAAAATAAACCGGTTTGTTCACAAACCAAATTTGACGAGGGTCGACGGAAAACCGTACCCAAACAACACAAAATAAACTGCTTCAATTTAACTATTTCTGACCTTAAAGCAAAAAATGTGGATTGCTTTTTTTGGACTGAAGTAGAAGGAAAGCGTGGGTCTAATGAGATTGGCACATGTGTTCTTATGTATATTAAAAATCTTGCAGAAAAATCAGACAATGCTTCAGAATTAGCTCTGATTTTTTATTCCGACAACTGCTGTGGGCAGCAAAAAAATAAATATTTGCTCTCAATTTACTTTTATGCGATTCATAAGTATAACTTACGAAGCATAACTCCTACGTATTTGATTCAAGGCCACACTCAAAACGAAGGAGATAATGTTCACAACGTAATAGAAAAACAAGTGAAAAGGCACCTAGGAAGTAAACCTATATATACGCCAGATCAATATACTACCTTAATAGCAACCGCTAAAAAGACCGGAGTACCTTACAGAGTTCATGAACTGTCACATGATGCATTTTACGATATCAAGTCTTTACAAAAAGAATGGGGCCACAACTTCATTTTAAATGAAGCCAACCAAAAAGGTTATTGGCGTAATATTAAAGTACCACGTGTAGAAAATGGAAATACCGACTCGTTTCTCTACAAAACTTCGTATAAGGACACAGACTTTATTAAAGTATGTGTTGATAAAAACAACTTAAAACCAACTACGTATTGGAATAGTCACAAGTAAGTTCTAATTTCTTAGTATGTCCTTGGTCATTAAAACACTTTACATTTATATTTATTTCAAATTACTTCCTGCGCATATGGATATGTTGCCTTTATCAGCTATTAAAAAAAGAGATATAAGCGACCTAGTTAAAAAGAACATTATTCCAAAGAATTACTACAATACGTAGTATCACCGCTGCTTTATGTTTCTATTATAATCAAAATAAAAAATATTCTTATAGCAACAAAAAAAAAATTAAGAAGCTTTCCATAGGAAAACGATATATCGAAAAGAAAAAAAATATATATTGTTAATTTAATTTAAAAAAGACCGTAAAAAAAGAATAAGAGATATTTGTTAAAGATAAAAAAAAGGTCGATTGAAAAAAACTACAAATATTTTGGATTTTATGATTGTGTTATTAATCACCGCCGATATTTTCAGTTAAACTGGCACAAGTCGAAATAATGCCACTACTTTTTTTCAAGAAGACGGAAGTAACTCGAAAATGTGTTATTTTTTCTGTAAATACTTAACAAAACAATTTAAAACCGAGTTTTATATTAAAGTTAACATTTTATTTTTACGAGGGCATAATTTTTTTTTTTTTAAATATTCCTTTCATATTATCATAAACAGTTTTTTGCCTCTACTGAAAAATTGAAAATTTTGAGTTGCCGCCCTTTAGCTGAACAGGTGCGATATAAAAATACAACACTTGTAGGATTTTAAGATTTAAAATGGAATACAGCTCTCACGTATGGGCTGGCGCTCCAAAGTCTATTTTGGGGTTCAGGAGGCTCAGTAAGGAAACAGTAAGGTATCCAACTCTATTGATTCTCTAGAGCATCGACGCAGTGTGGGATGCATTTCACTGTTCTATCGTTACCACAATGGTAAGTGCTCTAATGAAATTAGGGAACTTGTTCCCGATACTCGCATGTTTAACTCGATTTTCGTTGAGAGCGCCTACATTTGTGGTTGATTGACCAGTGAATCGCACTACGCATTACAGGGAAAATTCGTTTTTCAGCACAACAGTCCGTATGTGCAATAAAATCCCTCCGGAGGTCTATCTTGTCACTTTTAATCTGGGAAAGTTCGAATCGAATGTCCACAGAAACTACTCCCTCTTTCCTCCTTCCTGTAACCTAATTTCCTAGTTTTGGCAAAATACATTGCATGTGTAGGCGTTATCACTTAAGTGCTGGCCCGAAAAAAAAAAACTGCAGGAAATATAATAATTTATAGTTAAATATGAGAAAACGTACAAGTCTTTCAATATAAACACTATGAATTAGATTTAACTTAAAAGTGCTAATTAAATGTAAAAATGTTGCACGTTGTAGTTTATGGCGAATTATCAACAAACTTCGTACAAGATTTCATGTTACGCCTCTTCTCTTCATAGAGGATGAACACTAATATTGTTTTTGAGGCCTTAAATCAAATAAATAAATGATAGACAACCAAATAACCAAATTTCACCGTTTACTCTAAGTAAGCCAAGATTTAACACATCAAAATTAATCGCATCCTGATATTAACTTTATAAGAATGAAACAGATTTCAATTGCTAGACTCTGAGTATTTATGAATGTCGCCGTGGCATTAAAAATCTTTTAAAGTAGAATTAAGCATAAAAAAATCCGTGACCTGTTAAGCTGTTGCTTGGTTTTAGTTTAATTAATTTTTTTTAAATTTTTAAATAGCAATTTTTAGACATTAGTGACTACAAATTTGTTCAAAATAAAGTCAGCACAAAAGTGCTTAAATTGGCCAAATTGACTCCATAAAGACCTTAATTAAACTTGAAAAATAAGCTTTTAGCTTTTTAGACAACTGCAACAGAAAACCATTCTACGCTCTTACTACAATGCAAAGATTTTACTAAATTGTCAATGAAACTGACACACAAAAATATCACATCCAAATAACATTCATTGCAGCATCAATTGGCGCATAACCACTTACACGTCTTAAGGAAATAAATAAAATTTCAATCGGCTCTAAAGTAAATCGCAGCTGCTTTGGTCAAAAGAGTTTTTAGCATAATTATAAAGGGCCAGTCAATTAAAAGAATTCTCGAAATGTTTCTCTTAGTTATAAAGAACCCAACGAGTAAAACATAACAGGATTATATCTTGTGACCTATTATAAACTCCTAAATATAGTCCCACTGAATCGTAAATTATGAAATTTACAAAACGAAGATCTGATATTTATACCGAAGAAAAAAAAGGAAAAAAGAGTGATTTGGTCGACTATAAACAAAAACAAAACACTTTTGGGAACATAAGATCATCTGAAGAACTACGATAAAAACATGGATTCTCTGTACTGGGAAAAATAGTATTATTTCAAGCAAAGTATAAAGTGGCAGTGGTTTTCTGTGTTGAATCATGTAGAAAATTCTACAAAGTACAGACAATTCTAAAACTAAAAACTTGCGGGTTCCGTATCCTTTATCTTCCATCAATAATTTTGGCGCAAAAAAGTTCTTTTTCCTAATTAAATTTAAAAACTGCATGGTGAATATTACTTAAATCAAATTAAGTTAATATTTATATCTTAATCAGATTAATTTAGCATTTAAAAGTAAAATAAATATTAATAAATAAATTTAAGCCTAGAAAGCCCTTAAACAAAAATGCAACAGCCAAAGGCATTGTAAGCATTAAGCAGAAAATTTAACTTGCCACAAACATCAACATATTTCCAAGTAAATAAGCAAAAATAGATAAAAGTAAAATCCAAGTAATATAAAGCAAATTTTTATGATTTCCTTTAAGTCAAATCCAGCTTTATATAATAATGAACCCCTCCCTTCACTAAGCAGCATGCTGAATGAGTGGTGGTTCAACAGATACGCCGGATGAAAATGTATGCAAAGCACTAAACATCATTTTAATGTTTATCGTCTTTTATTATTGTCAAACAAATTATTTTTCATATGATACCGGGACAGGACAATACAGCTTAAGGATATTGATGCCCTGCTATTCTATTAATTTGCAAAAAAAAACAAAACGAACAAGAAGAGTGAGAGTTGTATCAAATACTTTTGAGAACAAACTCAGCTGCATATCATCGTTATAATCATTATCTTCATCATCATGAGCAGCGTCTTATGGTAATAAGGTAAGTAATTTGATTAGCTTAAAGGTAGAGATGTGAATATGCAAGACAGATAAAATATTTGTGTTAATAAAAAAATTAAATAAAGAAAAATCACAATAAAAAAAATTTCCAAGGAACAGGGGAAACGAAAAAAAAATGCTGCAGATAAATCTGTTTGATAGAAATCAATAAATGCAAAAATAACAGGAGTCAAAACAATTTAATGCATGAATAAAAAATTAGAAAATATCCTTGGGTTATTTATTATTATTTTTTTTTTGTTGTTAATGTTGTTGTTGTAGCTTCTATGAAATTTATATTGAATTAAAGATTCTCATTGTTGATGCTAGACGAAAATTGTGATATTGTGTAAAACTACTTTGAAATGTTTGAAATTAAAAAAAAATACATTATTTTTTATTTTAACACACCCTCTAAACGAGTTTGCAGATAGTTAATAGTATGAAGTGTTTGCAAATAATAAATTACTGAAAATATTTAAAGAAACTTATGTAAATCTTAACGCCGGTCTTACAAAAACCGTTTTGATGTTTCGCAAAAGGCTACGTTTTTTCCATTGTTTCTATTTTATAATCTGTGACACGTTATTTACTCCCCGCTTGTATTTCTGTAGGTCTGGTTATCAAAACAGTATACGCTGTGTCTTCTATTACGAGTTAAACTCACGCCACGACTGGCGCATATTATTGTTATGTTATTACCTCCCTCTCAGCTGTCATAACCTGCATTTAATATATAGGAGCCTTTACAAACTAATCTGTCGTGGCATCACACAGTAATTGTCTTCTTTTATTAATGTAGGTTCCGAAAGGCTTTTAGCGCTGGCTCACCAAGTCTACTTAACGAGAAACATATTTTCATTAAACCCATGTCGCTGGTAAAAAATCAACTCATGATTTTCAGCTTATATTAGTATTTTTCGTGGTTCACAAGATTCGCTCTCATACTTGTGTATGGCGAACCATATAGTTTCAATCAATATTCGGTCGCGAACGGCGAATGAGAGAGCGAACATTGATATTATTTGCTGAACTTTGTATTCGCAAAAACTCCATCTGCTGCACAAATGTTAGCACACATACACACATGATGGCAATAGCAACATTAAGTTTTGTTGGTTAAGATAAACGAAATCTTATTTGCTAAATAATATTTCAATGCTCAATTTTTTTTCTACAATTTCAATTTTCAGAGCTATTTGTCACAAAATCCTATCCAACATCAACTTACCGACTTCCGTTCACTATACCCAAACTATGCAACAGAGTTACCGAATATTGTTATTTTTATATGAGCCACCATTTTTCAAATTATTTTCGACAAATAACGCAACACAAATAAGAGGACTTTTCAGATAATACAAACAAATAATTGGTTCCCAAGTCCAAAAAAAAAACAATTACAAAACCAAGTAAAGATTTAATTCTTTTAGATCTCTGTTTGTTATCTGATGTAAGGTAATTTTGAATATTTCATATAATAAAGAAATAAGCTCAGTAAACGTAATCAGCACTTTTTTATTTTAATTTTTATTGGTAAAATTATTTTCCTGTTTTTATTTTACATTTTTCTTTAAGTATTGTCATGTATGCTGTCATATCCTTTATATTTATTTAAGGTATTAAATATTCCTTATTCAGGCTCATCTCGAATTCACCTCTTGTCATTAATAAGCTTTTAATTTGCCTATTAATATTGCATGGGTTTTGCGAAAAGAAAAAAAAAAGCGCACGAAAAAAAATTTGCATACATTTAGGGGTGGGGTGGTGTGGCTGCTTTAATTTATTTGCTTAAAGTCGAAAGTTGTCTTTGATGTTTGTACACTTAAATAATGATATACTCCACCGAAGATTCGTATATAATTTTAATAAAATATTTATTTAGTTCAGAAGACGTCAAACTCTATAATTCTGCATTTGCGAAAGCATATTTGTACTTAATATAATTCAATTTAGACAAACATGATTAAAAACTGTATTAAATATTCAAACATATTTATAGAGAAAATGAAGAAAAAAAACACATTTAAATGGAATGTATTCCAGTGGGAGCTGGCATAATTTGAAATATTAAATTATACAAACATTTAAGCATGAATTTTAAGGTTTATATAAGCAGGTAAAGAAGAAGAGGGTCCGAAGCACCTACATAACTTCTAACTAATTCTTAGCTAACGCCATACCTCCCAAGGGAAAATATTACATTTTTAAAGCTTTAAAAAATCATGTTTCTCTCACTGAAAAATTTGCTAGTATGCAATTTTTTACCCTACCAGGTATATTAAATAATTTTTTAATAGGAGGACAATTCTAAATATCCATGCTTTTAATACAATATATTTAAAAAAATCAAAAGGATTATTGCATACTGTGATCCAATACATCTTCGTAAATGAGGACAACTAAGTTTCTTCGGAACATGTTACAAATGCGTATCGATACAACCTTAAAAGGGCACCTCAATTCATGATTTTGAATTTGATTTATTTACGTACAAATTCATAAACAATAAAATAAATTTTAAATTTATGTTCTATAAACAGTATGAACCCTCGATCGAGAAAAAAATTTTAGTAACCGTAGGACTCATTAGAACGTAATGCCGCGATTCTAAAAGAATTTGTTGGCTGTTTTAAAACAATATTCCCTTACCATAGATTGACACAAAAGTAATACAAGTTCCAAAGCAGAGATTTTAGTAGGTCAGTCCAACTTAGAAAAGCAAAGATTAAAATCATTAAACTATGGTATACGCATGAAGTTTTAAACTGCGTACTTGAAAGGAAAACATTATAAATTTAAAAAAAATATTTAGCAGTCGATACCAAAATAAAAACAGTGTAAAGCAACGGTTGGAATATCAACCCGGGCCAGAAACCCAAATACAGCTTAGCAATCAAAGTGCTAATCATCTAAGCTACAGGTTTAGAGTCAAAAGTTGACTAAATAATTCTTAGTCCTGGCTCCCAAGAAATAATGTTTTTCTTTTCTCTTGCGCCATTATTTATTATGTTTTCTAAAATATTGAGCCAACAATATTTAGTCAAATGTAATAAATCTAATAATTTTATTTTTTTTAACTACAACCAGTTCTAAACTTCATAATGTTAAATCAAAGTAGCTTGAATAAAATCTGATTAATCTCTTTGGTTGTCAACCAAAGGAGCAAAGTCTCTTCTTAGTCGAGTATACCCATGACCGCCCAATATTTTACTTTGTAGGCGGTTGGGGCGTATTTCAAGCTTCCATAATTGCGTTCTTGTAATTTTAAAGATTTTGGAATTTATACAGGTAACGTTTAGAGGATTTTATGTTGGTTTAGGGCATCAGTGATTAATCGCAGAATCTTATTGTTTCGTCTGATTTTTTTTTTTGGTTGAAATGATACATCAGCCTCGTTTTAATAGGGCTTTTCTTAGTTAAACGCCAGTCGAGATGAATGGAGGGAGATATTGAATGTGGCATAAGCAAAAGTCGATGTGTGGACTAATACTGGAATACTGGTTGAAATGGCAAATAAAATAAATAAGATGTTTTTCAAGCGATACAGTTATTTAACACAGAGTTAATTAAGTGTTTCCACAGAAAAATATTGCACTGTATTCTTAAGAGTATTCTCTTCCTACCGATAAAGTTATAAATATAAATTCATCAATTACTCATGAAAACAATTTTTAATTTGAAGTAATTTATAATTATTCGAAATCATTTTCAATATAAGCAATTTTATTTTCCGCGCCTGATTACTTTAAATAAATATTTCATGATATTCTCACGAAATATTTATCACAAAAATTTTTATTAAAAAATAAACATTTTATGATTATCTCATAAAACATTTATTATTTACTATTATTTATTAATTTTATTTTTATTGGAATAAATGTTTTATGAGAATATCATAAAATGTTTATTTTTTAATAAAAATTTTTGTAATAAATATTTCCATGATATTCTCACGAAATATTTATTTAAAGGAATCAGGCGCGGAAAATAAAATTGCTTATTTTTAATTTTATTTATTTAAAAAAGAAAAACATTATTTTGACCGGGGAAAATATATAAAATTCATTGCCTGGCCAATAAAAAATATTCAGCTATAGTTGGGTATAAACACTATGCTTTTAAAAAAATGCCGTCGGAACAATTTTAAAATAAAAAGCGATTTTGGTTTTATAAATAGTTCATATTATGTATTTCTTTTATTTAAATTATTTTATTTTACTTACTGCTAAATTTACAAAACTTGTTTACATTTAAATATTTGTTAATACTTGTACTTTGTTATGCTCATTAGAAACAATAAGTAAAATTAATGCAAAAATATATTTCGGTATTAATATTTGTTAAAGGATTTTAAAAAAAGTTTACTTAAAACTATAATTTCTTAAACATACTAAGATTAATTATAAATATTTTATTTTAAAAAATTGTATCAAAATTTTTTTGTTATTTTTTAAAATGTAAACATTTAGATGATTGTTGTAATTGATTTAAACAATATTTCGCAAAATAATTGAAAACAAAGTAATTGAAACAGAAAATATTAACATGTTTTTGTTTTTTGTTAACAAAGCCATAATATGCAGTTGAGTATGAAATAGACACTGAGAGATAAAATGGTTTAGTAATAAAATATATTTTTGATTAAATGATTAAAAATGTTAAAAACTTTTTGTTTAAAACATTTTTAATAATTTTTCTTTTAAATAGTTGTGGTCTATAAACTTACATTTTAAATTTATTTTAGTTTAAAAATTGACTATCACAATTGTGCTTTATTTAGTTTAGTAAAGGATTTAATTTAAATCCTTAAGCCTTAACAAAAGTATGCCGACGGTTTTTTCATTAGGATGGCTGGCTTTTCTTGAAAAAAAAAATGTAATTATTTCCTTAGGAAATATATTTTATCTACCACAAAGTCACATCACAATTTTAGTTATACTTTTATTTATACTTTTTAATTCCATTGTGGCTTAATTTGGCCATTAGGTAGAATTTGTATAACAGCTGTATGTGATTCTGTAGAGGAGCTGGAACTATTTGTTGTGGTTACTGAGTTCGAATTAACCATATTCTGTTGATAGTGATCTTTTAAAGCTTTACACATGGCCAACGCCAGTAATTTCCAAGCCATTAAATCTTGCTGATTTACGATAGCCTGGTTTGTTTCAGAACTATTTAAGCTCTGATTTTGTGTTAAATTATTAGTATGCATTATTGGACCATCAACTTGATCTATTTCTTCCGATATCTGATGCTGCTGTTCTTCATTTTCATAAAAAGGAATGGCCATTTTTTTCCAATACAAATTCTTATTCAAATTCCAATAAAAAAATATTTATTTTTGTTTTTTGTACTTTTACGTAAATTCTTTCGTTTATTTTTTAAATTGCTTTCACTATTTTATACACGGACAGTCTCTGTAATACAATCGTCGTTCGAGCAACAAATCTAATGTTGTACTGACTCGAGTTCTTTAACGGCAATTGTATTTATACAACAAATATTGTGACTACTATACGTTTTGTTAAAGAAAATTGTAATTGAAACAATTGTGGTTGTAAAACCCACCAAAAATTCACCCCTAAACCCATACTTTCAATACATTTTCTCTTTCTCTCTTTCATTAATCGCAAGTTCCCTATTTCAGCTCTTGAAACTTGAATAAAAACTCACGTGAAATTCACGTTTCATCAAAATAAAAATAATATTCTTCCGCTTGTTGTTTTGTCAGTCACTTAATATCTGTCTGACGACACGACCACTACTTAACTAATCTTATCAACAACACTGAAACACATTTGTTGTTGTTGCTGTTTTTTTTTTATTTAGTTGTGCTACTTGTGATGACAAATGCCAAATAGTAATTGAGAATTGTAAATACAATCATGAAGATTCTCTCGTTTTCATGCCATCTCTCTAGCTTTCACTAGTGTTCTCTACAAATGTCACTGCTAACTCATTTCATATTACTCTTGTTAGAAATGAATTTCAGACCGAATCTAACTTTCGAATTTAATTATTTCGAAATATAGAAAGGAGAAAATACATTTCATTTGAATGCAAGGTTTTAAAATTTGTAAATAAATTTTGACCCCTTTCAGACAGGCAAATTTTACTTTGCAAAGTTTTGATTTTATGTGAGAGCGAGGGAGAAAGCATGATTGAGAGTACAGACTTTGATATACTCGCAAAGTTGCTTTGTTTTTCTTTCGTCGCTTATACACAGTTGTACTTATACACAGATTACATTACAGATTACATTGACTAAAACAAAATTTGTAAAAGAAAACTTTTTGTGTTTGAACACCAAAGAAAGTTTAAAAGAAAATTAAAAAAACTTTGTCAAAGTAAAATTTGCCTGTCTAAAAGCGGTCTTTATTATATTTATTTCGAAATCTCTTAGCGAACAAAATACTCCTCCTTTTAAATTCGAATTACGAACATTTCCCCTCTTGTTATGACTCACACACATTTCGAATTGCTTGGCATAGGTTTTTTACACACACGTACACACACACATAAATAATGTGAAAAAATAAAATGTTAAAGGAAAATAGTCCTTGACCAATTTTTGTGTTGCTGTCTGTTGTCTGTGCGGTTTACCGCCAACAATGAATGCCCACAAAATATTTCTTCTTCATCTCTTGATAATAAAAAAGATTCCCTTTAAAATAATTTTAATTATTTTAGTGTTAATTACCAAGAATTATTTGTTGATTAAGAAATTGATTTATTAAAATGAAAAACAGAGTCCCCTGGGAATTTTTTTTTTTTTTTTGCAAAAGTGGCAACAAACTCATACGCAAATTTTTCAAAAGTTTTCGTTATATATAAAAGGACGTAAACTCCTGATGAACACAATTCTTGTGAAGTTATCAGAGAGCAAGAGCAGCAACAACAACATACAGTGCTAGCAACAATAATAATATTTAATAATGTAAACTGACATTTAATTAACGTAACCTAACTACCACAGCTAATAGAGTTTTTTGTTTTTTGGCTCCCCCCATGTCAGACAGCAACAACACATAAATGAGTCTAATTAATAATGAAGCATTTGCCAGCATACATGCAACAAATAATATAGCAAAGCATTTGTATTAAGAAGTTTTGTCTGTTAATTTGAATGAATGTACAATTATTTAATTCATTTTCAAATTAAGTTATGATTTATATTTACTGATTTTAAAAAGAATTTATAGTGTTAAATACATTAGATTTTAATCAGATACCTAAACTGTATGAGTTCTATGGCATAGTAGTTATTTCTTAAATTTTTTTTGTTCTATTCTTTACATTCTTAAAGAATGTGTCAAAAAATTTGTATTTGTATAACCTAAAAATAACTGTTCTATTAATTTTGTTTTTTGTTTTTGTCAATTGTTTTCAAACATTTTTTGGAATTGTTAATAATTTTTGTTTTTATTAAAAAGTAAAAGCGAAATATTGAAAAAATATACTGTTAAATTTTATTAAAAAGACCGTTAAAAAGATTAATACTTATTTAATTCAGAAATAAAAGGTCGAATAAAAATAATAATCAAATTTTTATTTTAATTAATAATTTTGTTTTAGCGCAATTGATAAAGAATTTTTCAAGGAAATTAAAAAAAAATATTCTAAAAACGTAAACGGCTGTATGCATAAAAACTTAAAGTAGGTTTAACTGCCGTTGTTAAGCACAATTTCCTAAAGTTGTATTCAAAAAACATTTTTACCTTAAAATACCTTTGTTAACTTTAAAGTAGGAAAAATCTACGTTAAACCTACAATAAATTGACAGTTCAATTTTATTATTGAAAGTTCAAAAACCCAACAAATTTTGTTTACAATAAACTGAGCCGGTTTTTTTTAAAGTGGCATAAGTTACTTTGTTAAGGTCATCTTTTTATTTTAAATTAGTTTATAAAACATTTTAATTTTTAGCCATTTCAACTAGTCTGTATTTAGTTTTCTTTCTGAAACGGATTTTTCTAATGATTGTGTTGAAATAAAATCTTTTTTCTCCATGTTGTGTACTGTGAAGGATATTTTCGACAGGGGGCTATTACTACCATTACTATTTTGTCCTTTACATAAGTCACTATGTGCAGTAATATGCTTTTGAGTTGTGACATTCGAAACAACCACCTGAGAATAAAAAAATAATATAATGGTAATTATGTGTAGTATATTAGATATCACTAATAATATTGTTCCATGAACTGCACTATTCTTTTGAACTAATAAAAATAAGTCCAATAATTACAACAATACTTTACACACACTTATTACATGTTTCCATTTCTTTCACACTAAGCCCCGTAATTAATTTTCTAAGTACAGCGATTAACGCCACTTTCAAAATAAGCATTTTTGTTGCACCGTTAATTATCAACACTCCTCTCAAGCAAATCTCAATACTTCTAAACTCTTAACAAATCTCAATACTTCTTAATTAAAAATTTATTAAAAATTAAAAAAAACTGTTCAGTTGTGACTTATGCCACTTTTAATGTAAACGGCTCAATTGACAATTATACTTTGTTATTCCAAAAATGTTAAAAATATTTATTTAAACAAATTGTAGTATACAAATAATAATAAAAACTAAAATATAACACGCCATTCAATATAAAACATTTTTACATCTTTATTTTATATTTTACAAAAATATAATTATGTATAATTAATTATTTTAAACAAAAGTTTTATTGATGTACATATAATCAAAACAAAGCTCGTTATCCGAATAATTATTTTTTTTTATATGAACAAATTCTTTGTAAGTTCTTCGTAGGCCTTGGAATTTAACTTTTTTTGTGTGCTTTGCTTTTTATTAAAAAGATTAATAACAAAAAAAAATATGTTGATTTTGCTGAAAAACAATAAAAACATTTTTTATGGATCTGACTACCCGGATAATTAATATTCATTTTTATACATCGTTAACTACAACGTGACAACTGAAAATAGTGGCATTGCCAGAATCAAAATACTAATTTTACTAAAGCATACATTAGCTAAAGTACTGTTTATGAATACCGTTTTTTAACAAACGTCTGTTAGCCTTAAAGTGTTTGTTAACTAACGTGCACTTTAAAGCTCAAGTAAGCGTTTTTTATGCATACAGCCGAAAGAATATAAAATGGCAAAAAACTAAAATTATATACATAGAATATTTAAAATGAAAGGAAATATAAATTATGTGGGAAAATGTATATTTCCATATTTTTCTTAATTCTATATCAAAAGCCTATGCCTATGTCTGAATATAACCTCTACAGTTCTGCAATCTCCAATGCTAAGACTTTCGTCCCCTAAGTCCGCTAAGCCACATCTTTCCAATTTTGACTCATTGTTAGGCATTTTAAAAATGCCTGTACAGAGATTTGCTTAATTTTGACATTTTGTGTTTTTTATAACAATAATAAATAAAGTTCAAATTTTTATAAATATAATGGCTTTTTCTATCAATTTTCTCATTTTCGCACCGATATGTTAAAATAATTCTGTTAACTTAACATTTTTGGATTGAGCAGGGCTGTCACAATTAAGTTTAAATGCTAAACACAGGGTTCAGAATTTTTCATTTACGAACATTCAAAAATCAACATTCATGATATTTTTCATAAATGAGAAATCTCAAATTTTATATTTATTTTTCACACTCATAAACGAACAACAAAAAATGTTCTGGTTATTTTCATACATGAATGCGAACAGCAAGAATTATTAGTCTTATTCATATGTGATAAATGTTAAATTAGCTACTTCTCATTAATGTTATTTTTCATAAATGTACATGTTCATTGAAATTTCATAAAATTTCTCATAAATGAACGTGAAAAAATTTTCTACCTACGATCGCAGTTTACCGTAAAATGTAGTAAAAACACATGGGTACTACATATTAACTCAAAATATAATTTTGCAATATATTCTAAAAGAAATAAAAAAAAAACACATTTTTTTTCTGCATACGCCGACAATTGCACATTACCAAATATGTGCGTTTATGTACGCGAATGCTTAACGCACATATTTTTACGACCTTTTCATTTATGAAAAATTATCAAAATTGTAAATATTCAAAAATGAACACTTGTGTGCTTCTCATTTTTTCACTTATGGATAGAAAGAAACAAAATAAATCGTCGCATTCACAAATGAGAAAACACAAAATAATTTGTAGTCTCTGACACATGTATGAGAAGAAGCGGCTAAAAAATTAAATGTACATATTCATACATGTATGAAGAGTGAGTGAATACTTCGCTACTCTGGCTACACATGACTACTTCGTTATTGTTTACATAGCCTATCGGTTTTTTTTTTTGATGATAGATTATTATGCTTCAAACTAAATAAATTAAATAAGAATTGTACTTAACAACTCACAGTGGTTTAAAAATGTTTTTTTTTTTGTGGAATCAGAAATGTATATAAACACATTTTGTGTAAAACTGAAAAACGACGAATCATTCTATTAAAAATGTTTACATACAAAAAAGAGGAAAACTTCATTAGAAAGCGAGGATTGCGAAGCTCCTACAATTTAATTATATGCTTTTTCTGCAAGTAGATGGTATCAGCGGAAAGCTTATCACTTCTAGATACACAATTTATTTTTTACGCGTCACATTTTTTCAGATGTGATTTACTTTGAAAACTGTAAATTTCATGTTAAATTGGTTATTTGAAAAATGGAGTACAGAATATAAATTGTCACAAAATTAAAACGGATCGAGATTCTATTACAAAATTTTAAAGCAATATAAAAGGTGTTTTTTTAAGCTAAATAGAACTTTAAATTGTAAAAAGTAACACAAAAAATAAAATTTTGATGAAACATTTTTTTTATTTGTTTCAGTATACTCTGACAAATCATCATGAATAGACTCTCTCTTGAACAACGCTACGAAATTATCCAAATTTACTTTGAAAATCAGTCGTCGATTCGCGCAACTTATAGACGACTTCGTCATTTTTATGGCGTACATAATCGTGCATCTGAACAAGCCATCCGTCGAACTGTCGATAGATTTCGTACCACATACTCTCTAGAGGATGCAATAACACCAACACGTCGAAGGAATGTGCGTACTGAAGATAATATCGCCGCTGTAAACGAAAGTGTGGAAGAAGATCCAAATTTATCAATTCGTCGTCGGTCGCAGGAATTGGGGCTCTGTCCGTCCACTACGTGGAAAATTTTGCGCAAAGATCTCGGCCTACACCCGTATAAGATCCAGCTGGTGCAGGAATTGAAGCCACGAGACCATTATATGCGTCGTTCTTTCGCCGATTGGGCTCTAGAGCAGTTAGCAACTGACCCGTTGTTTTATCGCAAAATTGTGTTTAGCGATGAGGCGCATTTTTGGCTTAACGGGTTTGTTAATAAGCAAAATTGCCGCATATGGAGTGAGACCAATCCACAACAGACTCCATTACATCCAGTGGTGGCATCATCGGACCTTATTTCTTCAAAAATGAGGCCGGAGCTCGCGTTACGGTCAATGGAGATCGTTACCGCACCATGATCAATGATTTTTTGTTCGAAAATATGGATGACATTGATCCGGACGAGATGTGGTTTCAACAGGATGGCGCTACTTGCCATACAGCGAACGCAGCCATCGACTTATTGAAATCAAAATTTGGCGATAAGTTGATTTCGAGAAATGGACCTGTCAATTGGCCTCCAAGGTCGTGCGATTTGACACCACTCGACTATTTCCTGTGGGGCTACGTGAAGTCACTGGTTTATGCTGATAAACCAGCAACAATTGACGCCTTTGAGGACAGCATTGTTTGTGTTATTCGCCCAGCAGTGCTCGAAAAAGTAGCCCAAAATTGGACGTCCAGAATGCGCTTCGTCAAGAACAGCCGCGGTGCCCATATGCCCGAAATCATTTTCAAATGTTAACGTCACGTATTGATCCTTCGAATAAAAAAGAAATTTTGATTACAATTTAATTTTTTGTGTTATTTTTTACAATTTCAAGTTCTATCGGGTTTAAAAAAACACCCTTTATATATAAAAGAACCTTCACTGAAATGGTAAAATATTTTTTTTTTATTTTAACACATAAATTCTTTAAACGGGAAAAAATGTTGCAAAAATTGCTTTTTTTAAAAAAATGGTCACTCTGGCTTTGTTAGCTGAGGGGCTGTCAAATCTTTTTTGGAATGTGTAGCCAAGATATAGAGCTTTAATAATCTTGTTAATTTTTTTTTAATCGGTGCTCTGCACTCTAAGGAATTTTGATATAATTTATAAATTTTGTTTCAAAACTGGCTATGTTTGAGTAGGGCTGGAGGGTGAGCCGTTACAATTTTTGACGCATTATTTCCTTTATTGGCATATATAGGTTGCCTTTAAAACAGTCCAACAAGGAAAAATAATTAATATTGAAGTAAGTTTCAATTATAAAATAAGCAAAAAACCACACCATCTTTTTGGGGAAAATCCTAAAAAACTTTTAAGCGAATCAAGCTATTAGACTGATAATCTGAACATAAATAAGCTTACCAAAAATACTAAGTTAAGATCGACCAAAAATTTAAAAAAAAATGATTTTTCTAGTACAATTTTCTCCCAAACTAAAAGAGATAACTTAGATATGACATTTCCAAAAAATTTTATGCCCGAGGTACCCAATTTTGGGGGCATACCTAGAAGCCCCCCCCCCCTTTATCCTAGGTGGGCCGATTGTCCTAATTGGCCTCTGTAAAGTTTCATTCGAATATCTTAAGTGTTGCATGAGCTATCGATTCATTAAAAAAAACGCATTTAAATCACTGCGGAACGCTAAATACAAAAGTCCAATATTTTATACAAAAACACAGTAACCATAAACGACCTATTTTTTTTGTTTGTAAGTTGAACTGAAAGTTCTTCACGAATTTTTTAGATTGTTTATTTACATTTTCTATTTATATTTTTTGTTTTCCAATTGTCAAAAGATCAAAATTTTAGATTTTTTTTTTGTTTTTAGAGATCTTTTGATCAGTTTACATTTGTTTGTGATTTTCGATTTTATCCTTAATTTCAGTTTCAAAAAAATATTTGTTGCCGACACAATTTTAAATCAATTAAAAAATCTGTTAAAGGAAATCAAAAGTGTGGGAGCAGCAGCATCAATATAAAATGTTTTATAAAATTTTTTAAAAGTTTGTACAATTTAATGGTACAGATTAGAGATTGTCTTAAAAACGTAATACAATTGTAAACCCTTTTTCGAATTTTTTAACTCTTTTTGATATAATGGACTTTAAAACAGAACACCCACCCACGCAGAACAAAAGGAAGATTAAAAAAGAGACACTGAACAACTTCTTGATAAAAACATGAATACTTATCATCCTAAAATTATGCAATGTATCATTTGAAAATTTATTTATACAAATATTAGCATTTTCCTTCTTATGCAGTTTCTGATTTGGTTTCTTATCAATATTTATTCTTTAGCTGAAGAAAAAAAAAACACTTTACACCATTTTTTACTTAACCAGCTACGAAAGGAAACATGTTAAATACATTTGTTGATTTACAAAAAAGCACATTCTGATACAAAATAAAAATATTAAAAAAAAATTGCTGTTTTTGTATTTTCTCTAACCTGCAAGTATACATACATGCATGTGTATTATTTCTATGTGTGTATTATATCTATGTGTGTTCATCTTTATATATTGTGTATACAACAGTTTTGCTTGACTACATTTCAAGCCATAGTCAACACTATGCTTATTTAAACAGAGGTAGTAAAATGCTTGCATACTTTTAGGTTCTTAAAATAAATACAAAATTACTGCATACTGTGAGAATGTTACGATTACAAAACAAATACAAATAGAAATACAAACAAAATGTTTTTATATTGCAGCAGCAATTTAAATATACTCGCATGTGTAGGTAAAACAATAGGAATAACTGACATGGAAAAGCACCTCTTGTTAGAAAATCTTTAAAACAATACAGTTGCAGCATAAAACAGTTGGAATAAATGGCAAAATGAAATAACAGTTTTCTTATTCTTGGTTGATTATTTATTGCGTTTTCTTTTATTTTACTGATATTAAATTATATACCTTATTATCAACATTTTAATATCGTATAGTTAACCCATGAAGAGGGCGCTATTACTTAGTGGTAGGAATTTGTCTTTGCTCGATATGATATTTAGGTTCAGGCTGATACTGTATTATTACACTATAGTTTTTTTGGCCTGCCTTTTTTTAATTTTCCCTTCAAAAGTAGCTAAACACTTATTTCTTTGACTCTTTCAAAGATTAAGCTTAGGTCTGTTCTGCTGTTCATTTTCTTTTATGCACAAAGAATTGGAAAAATATGATCATTGCTGATTATCACATGCCGTGCCCTGTGACCAGGCTTTATACTAAACTCCTCCTACTCCGAATTTTTTCATCATTTTTTTTCTCTTTCTTAACGAAGAGCCTTAACTAGATTTCTCTAATAACGATCTAAACTTTGACAGAACTCAACTTACAACGTAGTAAATTATAGAATGGTAATTTACTACGTTGTTCGATTTTGACCTGCAGAAAGCACAAGCAAATTTTTCAACTATAGTTCACAAAGCGTTAATTATGTTCTATTGAAGTATGATGAACAAGTAAAATTTTACTACCCTCCAGTTTATGAAGTCAAGCAACAATTGTTACTTTATGGTCGGTTGCAGTATACCAAAACAAAAACAAAAAAAAAAAACACATACAACTGCATTTTAAGAAGCCACGTCAAGTCAAGCCAGTGCCTTTAATGCATTGATTGCAAGTAATACATGGTTGATGTTATAAATGTGTACCTTTTACATGTGTAGGTGTTTTAGTTTTGTTTTTATTCTTCAAAGATGAATCCATTTTTATAAGTTGCAAGTAAATGTTACACTTAACTGCTTGCAATATTTCAATGTAGTGTTGTTGTGTGTTGTAGCTATTAAGAAAGTAACATGTGCATATTTTTTTACTGCTTTATGTATATTAACGTTATAAGAAAGAATACAATTTTTATGAATATTGTTTTTTTATAAAACATAGAATAGAGTTTCTATTGTTATTGGTGTTAAATATGAGCAAAAAAAAATATTATTTTATAGGAAAATACTTTGAGAAACAAATGAAAATTATACAGCGCTTGAATAATTTTCGACAAAACAAAAAGTTAATTAAACTTTAGGAAATTTTTATCAATTAAAATTATTTCTAATTCAGAAATATGTCATTGGAGCGATTTTTATTTTATTATTTTATTAAAGAAATAATGATTTTATAATTCGTGGGCTTATTATTTTGTCGATTTATGCCTATTTAGTTTCATTAGTTGTATACAATTTCGAGAAAGTATCGAGTTTTAAAGTTAACAAACAGCCGTAATTAAGGCATGAATATATTTTATTTATTGTGTTTTTTTCAAAAATGTTAACTGATTTTAAATAATAACTCTATATTTCAGGGAAGCTGTGAAAAAATTTATTTAAAACCATGACTAAACTGGCAAGAAATGGTAAATTAGCTGACTCAACTTGTGCAACTGGGCACATGGCATACTGCGCATTAAGTTGTTGCTAACACAACAGTCTAACAAGTAGACGTAGACATCTTCATCTAGAAAACAGCAAAGCACTTGGGACCCACCGGGCACAAATTACAGGAGATCTAAGAAAATGAAACACAGAGGTAATAGGACTTGTAGAAAAACATTCCTTCAAGATGTTGAAATATGTATACGATAATAGGATGTCATCGGCCAGCTTTATCAAAAGCAACATTTCAACATTTCGTGTGAGAAAAATTACCAGAAAAAGTAATTTTAGAACATTTTTAGAAGCATTATAATAAAAAAATTTGGATTGATGAACGGAAAGTACGCGACAAACCGAGTCATTAGTTTAAGTTAGTTTCTAAAGCATCTCAATTTTTGCTAGCACGACACTCCTTTATTTTTGTACTTTTCACTGAATCTTCATTATGAACAATCATTTATTATCTCCCAAAAAATTAAATTAAAATGGTTCAGAGAACTTCACTTGTTGATTAAAAAACCATTCAACAATAACAAAGGCACAAAAATCTTGTCTTTTATTAGCCAATGATCAAACTTGCCCACACACTCTCTTTTGTTATTCATTTTAAAGCAACCGAATAAATGTTGACTCATAAAAATGATCTTTTTTAAACTGGGATTGATTGAATTAATCAAACTTGTTCAAACTTTTTCATACGTTGTTCAATTTAAGGCAATCGAACCACTTGTAGTTTAAACACTGCCCTATTTTTATCATAAGTAGAATCATACTTGTCAACTCGTGTACTTGCCCTTTCCACACACCACACACAATTTTGAATAACATTGAAGTACAAAAAGCAAGAAATCATTGAGCGAGTTCACATTGGATTAGTTGTGCTGGCAGTTTGTGGGCATTTCCGGTTTTGGTTGAAACAATTTTTCTATCAGCTTGAACGCCGCACAACGAAAACAAAACTAATACACATGCATTTATGAAAACACAGGTCTTGTGTGTGTTTTTTTTTGCAGAGCGATTTTTAGTCTTCAATTGGCTACTGTAGTGTAAATATGAATATGAATTCAAAAGTAGATAAATAGATTTCATGCTATTTATTTTTTATTATTGAATTCAAGTTTTTGTTATAATATTTTTATATTTTACAGAAAATTAAATATGTGTTAATCTTTTAAACGTCTTTTTAATTTTAACGATGTACATATTTTTTCAATATTTCGCTTTCCTATGGAAAGATTCTTCAGGAAAAATTAATTTTTAATAACAAAAATTATTAACAAATTGAAAAATTTTTTTTTATTTAATTAAAATAAAAAAGGTCGATTAAGAATAAAAATAATTTTACATAAAATAAAATTAGAAACAAACATTTCATCATCACTTACAGCCATATTTATTTTGTAATGCGTATACTGTGGTATATACCGAACGAAAAACAAACATGAAATGAATAAAACACACTAATACACACAAAGATGTGTATACGTATAGAATTTTGTGCTAAAATAATTAGTCTAGTGTGTTTTGGAAAGAACTAAAGTTGTGCAAAACAAATATAAATCCAATGTGAACTGGCCCATTGTGTATGAATTTGTTCATTCCTATCAACAACGTCAAGTTTTTGTTTATTTTAATTTAGAGTTGTTTTTGATGTACATCATTATACAAAAGCAGAACAATAAATAAAAAACGGTACAATTATTTTAAGTAAAAACTCAACAATTTATTAAAATTATTACTTTTTTTAATTCATATTTTTATTTATTTATATTTTTTAAATATTAATTCATATAAGTAATGTAACATCTTAAAAATTTTATTCTTTTAGTTTTAATTAATAACAAGGCAGTTTTATATTTACTAAGCTTCAAAATTTTTAAAATATGAATGAAGGAATAGTAAGCTATTTACAGATTTTGGTCCTAGACGGTTCCTTTTTTCTGTAATAACATTTCCAGTCAATAAAAATGCTCTTTCTGCTTCTGCACTGCTAGCAGGAATAGCATGAATTTGCACTGCGATTTTAGAAAGGTTTGGAAAAGTCTTTTCTGTTAATTTCCACCACCTGATTATATTAAATTCTTCACTCAGTATAACATTTTCCATACAGAACAATTCTATTTCCTCTGCAGGAGAATTAGAAGTGCTTACGTCATGGCTTGGGATCAATTCAGAAAAAAAAAGAAATTAATATCTTTTTGTATTTGAGACGAAGTTGAAGGTTCTATGTCTTTTGAAACGCTGCTCTCTGCAAATGAAAATTGCGTTGTAGAATCGGGGGTAGATGGAATTTCTGTTACAGAATGTGATGATGTTGATGGCAGTGATAATGCGATGTTGTTAATGGACGAAATGCAAAAATTTTTAATTTCATGCAAATCGGCATGTTGAAATTCATTTGCAGGCGGCAGATATAAAAAAAATGCTGTTTTATGCCATTAACTTATGTTTGCTAACCAAATTTTGTCGATATTGCTATTAATTTTTTCCTTTAATGAAGCTATGGTATTTACATCTGTAGTCTTAGGAATACAAAGTTTGTTGACTTTTTCAATAGACGGTATGACATAATATAAAGAGGGAGCACTGCATAGTTGCAGTTTTTTAAATATGGTATCAAAATCATCGCATAAATCCACCAGTTCTTTAAGAGTTGAAATACTTATTAACAATAATCGCTGACTATCTTCCTTTTCTTTTAATATTTCATTTATATTGTACCAGCTATCTACTATCGATTTAAACATGGTGAAATTTGAATTCCAGCGGGTGGGGCATTCATTTTTTAATGATGTTGGGAGCTGGTGCTGTAGATTGGCTTTTTTGAAATATTTTACAATTTTCTTGCAGGCCTCAACCAATTCTCAATGCCAAATTCCTCAAATAAACTGTGCAACTTGCTTCTAATATTGGAACCTCTTGAAAATTTTCCCATGTTCATTTGAACAGCCATATTTGCATGTGTAAATTTAAACCACAAAAGCCAAGCAAACAATAAAAAAGCAAATGTTTATCAATGCTCAATTGGGTATGTTCTTTGCATTGTTGGTATGTATGTACATCATATTGTTCAAGGCACACAGATGGTCGGTTCAAACATGTTGTATGAATTAATGAGAATAAGAACGTTTTGATGCAATGAATTTAATGCAAGTTTTTCTTTTGCCTGTTCGAACTTGTTCAAAAAATGATTTGTTACTTCTGCTCATAATCAGAATTTGATGTATTCAGCAAAATGAATATGATTTTTAATCATCATTGAATTTTTTTTTATTCTTTAAAATGAACAAAAATTTTTGTGCCGAATAAAATCAAGAAAAAACGTGATTTTGAAGTTCTCTGAAATGGTTTGATAGATTTGTGAAACATTTGTGTAATCGGCTTTAATTTTTAATACTTAATTATTCTTATTTGTATCAAATTTAATTATTATCCTTAAATGGATAATAATGTATATGAAGGATTTAAAAAAAATAAAAAAAAAGAATATTTTTATTTATTTTCTGGCAAATTAAGCATTTCCAAGAAAACTCTTACCCTGTAAACACTGAGTGATGGAACCTTTTAATGCAAAATCGCAAAGTATGAATAAAAGTTTGATTCATGGCAAACAAAATAGTTTAAAAACTACATATTTTTTAGTTGATTATTTTAAAATTATTATGGCGAACTTGCATTGTCTGCGTAAGAAATGTTTGTTTTAATTCAACATGAATTATATTTTCTTTAATTATCTCTAGCCAAACCAATATATATTTTCAATAATAATTTTTGTTTAAAATGCAAATTTATTTAATAACATATGTGGCCTCAATTATAAAGCCTAAGCAATCTCTAAGGAATTTTATTAGAATCTAGAAAGGAAATTTCTTTTCAACAAAACTGTCTTCTAAACAAATTTACCAAAATATTTCTTGAACGATTATTATAGTTTTCATCTTTTGTATTTTATAATCTAATTTTATAACTAAGACCCAATAGAAGCTGTAAGATAAGACCTGCTTCAAACTGTCGATGAGTGTGTGTATGTGAATATTTTGTTGTGTTAAATACAATCAAAATGTAATAAGTCTTTTTTGCCAATTCTAATGTTTAAGGCTGCAGGTAACAACAACAACAACAACACATGTATACACAAACATAAAAAGCACTTTAGTTAAAGTAGTAGAGTAACAAGGACGTTACCAACACTTGGCAACACTTAAAACTAACGTAGTTAATTTATGGTTCGTTAGGTCAATCGTCTGTTTTTGTCTACTCAAGTTTCTTTTTTTGTTCCTTTTATAGCTGTTGATTATTTGAAGACTGAACTCTTAACAAAAAGCATAAAGATCCCTTAAGTGCTTGTCTTCATGTTTTGCCTCACTCTCTTACTCCTAAACCATCTAACATTGATGTCTATCACTTTGGCTAAAGTTTATTTTATTGACCATATAACAAAATTATAAAGAAAGTTCTCTGTTTTCATCTTCTAAACTCTCCAGCCATTCCTTCTTTGTCAATTTAAATATTTAAATACTTTCAATTCATCTTCGTCATTTTAGGTTTATTTATGGTTATTTATTTATTTATTTTTTTTTTTTGGTTTTGGCCAATATTGTACTTTACTACATTTGTGTTGTGTGTCTGTGTGTCTGTGTGTGTGTGTGTGTTTTTTTAAACACTAGGTTTGATATTAAAAAGAAATTACAGTTTTGTTTAATAAGGATTTTCCACACCTTGGTATTTTTCTACAAAAGGGTCTGGCAAAAAGGATAATTTCTTTTTGATTTGTGGACTCTACACAAATGAAACCCAACAACATATTCAGGCTCATGCAAGTGCATAAACATATTCATCATGTATGTGTATGTAAATATACTTGAGCATATAAGGGTCATCTATTCTTTTCTTGTTTTTTCTTTTGTAACATTTCATGTCCCTTTTTTTGTATTTGTGTAAATTTTTACTTTTTGCTACGTAAACTGGAAAATTTTATGTTGATACTTAAGTCCTGCTTTGAAACTTTGAGTTTTAGAGTGCCCTTCTTTATGTGTTTTTTATTACAATTGAAGCAACAATCTCTTCATTGTTGCTTTTTGAGCGAGTTTCTGGTAAACAAACTTTTTCCAAAACAAAGTTAATCGTTGGTTATTTGTGTTGGTTGTTAGTGTTTTATTTTTTTATGGTCTGTTGTCTAAAATTAAGCTAATTTTTTTTTTTTTTTGGAATGGCATTTAAAAGAATTTTAAGAAAACACCTTTTCGATTACAAAATATTAAATTTTCTGAACCAGCCATCACACATTTATACGTAGAGTTGATAAAAAAAAGATAAAGTATTTAATTAAGTTAATGGGATTATAATGAAGTTATAAATATATTAAAGACAAAAAGATTTAATTATTAACAGGCAGGATGTTCATACTTAATCATTTCAGTATAAAATCATGGATAATTATTCATTTATCGAGAAAAATCAATTCCAGTGTTAAAACAATTTTTTTAATTAAATTTGTAACACTAGTGTTGCTAATATTTACAACATATAACACTAATGATAAGAAAAGGTTTTGCAACATCTTTCGAATCTTTTCACAACACTTGTATAAGTTTTTTTTTTACAATTTCTTTAAAAAAGGAAGTGCATATGACTGCAGGAAATCGCTTAAAGAAATTGTTAGGTTAGAGAAATTAAAGGAAGATTTCCTTAAGTGCATAGGACTCTTTCGAAAATTGTATAAACAACCAGTTTAACCAGTATTTTATAAACTCTGTTAGGAACCTAAGTAACTCGATAGAAACAAATCCGGACGACGATTTTAATACTTTTAGAACTTTAGAGTTTAGATTTGAATAAAAGTCCAGGAAATGATGGCATAACTACAAGATCCATATTTGAATCTAGATATCTTTTAAGTCCTATTTTGGCAAGAATTTTTAATTGCATGATTGATCAGGGAGTATACCCTGATATCCTAAAAATTCATAAGGTTGTTCCGATTCCTAAGGAAGTAAATTCTAATACAGTTGATAAGTTTAGAAATGTTGCGGTACAACCATTAATAGATAAAATTTTTGAAACAATGTTGCATAACCAGTTATCTGATTTCCTGGTTAATGAAAACTTAATGTATTCGAATCAATACGGTTTTCGTAAAGGTTGTGGTACAGAGGAAGCTGTAGTCAACGTAGTTAATTATATCTGTGATAGTTTGGATAGAGGTTACAATGGGGTCGCAGGTTTGTTTAATGATTTCACTAAAGCTTTTGACCTGGTTGACCACTCAGTATTAATTAAAAAGTTGCAGTTTTATGGTGTTAGAGGATGTAATTTACAACTATTTACAAGTTATTTATCAAACCGAAAGCAATATGTCCAGATAAATAGTTCAGAGAGCCCATTAGTAAGTGTCGAACTTGGAGTTCCTCAGGGAAGTGTATTAGGGCCTTTGTTATTTAATATATATCTTAATGATATTGCTAATCTAGGTTTAAGTGGCAAAATATTTATCTATGCAGATGACTTATGTTTGCTCTACCCTTACAAAGAGGATTTAGTTTTAAAAATGAATGTGGAAAGGGATGCAGCTCTCATTTTAGAGTTTGCAAGATTAAACAAATTAGTGTTGAACCCAAATAAGACAAAATTTATGAGATTTAGAGGCCTCAACCAACTCATAATTTTCCGAATTGCGAAATATTGGTAAATGGAGAAAAAATTGTTGAGGTAGAGTTGATCAAGTATTTAGGAATTCATCTTCAGAACAATTTTGATTGGCAGAACCAAATTAAATATGTTCGTTCGAAAATATCACCGGCTCATGGTATCCTCTATAAGCTAAGATATAGATTAAATGCAAATACAGTCAAAGCCCGGTATAACGAATACTCAGTTTAACAAATATCCGATATAACGAATGGCCAAATTTTTACATTAACTATCTTACATAGCGAATGGCAAAAAAAAAAATAATCCCGATTTAACGAATGACAAAGTTGCTTTGTATTGAAAGAAGACGTGTGATGCGTTGCTTTTTTAAAGTTAATAGTTAAGATTTTAGTTGTTCTGTTTGGTTCATTATGAAAACGAGATTTCAAATCGAAAAAGTTTATGTTTTGATAAAAAAATAAAGATTTTAGAAGAATGTAAGAAAGGTGTAAATTCTTAAGTAATATCTCAAAAGTATGGAATAACAAAATCTTGAATATGTACCTTAAAAAAGAACGAACATAAAATTGTGGAAAATTTAAAAATTACAGACAATGGAACAAAAGATCGGCGATCTCTTAAAAAAGGTGAATTTCCAAGAATGGAAAAGGCTCTCTTCGAATGATTTTTAAGCCAAAGAAACAAGCATATACCCGTCAGTGGAATGCTTTCAAAAGCAAAGGCATTAGAAATCCATAATCAAATGTACGGCTCCGATTTCCATCCAAGTGATGGCTGGCTATCATGTTTTAAGAAAAGATATGGAATCAAGTTGCTAAATAAGTCAAACCGGCGAAAAACTTTCAGGTCGACAAGATTTAGTGCAGACTTTTAAAAATCATTTCCATAACTTAATAATCGAACAGAATTTAACAAGAGATGCAATTTTAATGCAGATGAGACCGGTTTATGTTGGAAATTGCTGCCTGATAAAACAATTGTCCATGCAGAAGAATCCAGTACTCCTGATACGAATTTATGAAAGGAAAGGGTTACAGTTCTTCTTTGTGCAAATGCATCCGGTTCAAAAAAAATTGAAACCGCTCTTAATTGGTAAAGCAAAAAAACCTCATTCATTTAAAAACAGGATTATTCCAACGAATTACACCCATTCAAAAAATGCGTGGATGAATTCAGCAATTTTTAAATTTTTATGCTCAAGTATGTTTTTCGTGACAGTGTTTTACTTTTGTTTTTAATTTTTTCTATGGTTGAACAATTTTTAAAAAGCAACAATCTACCCATAAAAGCACTACTTATCCTTGATAATGCAACAAGTCATCCGCCCGCAGATGAGCTAGTCAAAACAACCAAAAATGGAAAAATATGGACGCTTTATCTACTACTTTAATACAACCGATGGACCAAAATGCCATCCGAATTTTAAAAATGCATTAAAAAAATTATTTGCTCAGTAAAACTGTTTCATCAAAAACAGAAATTGTCGTTGATTTTTTAAAAAATCTTAATTTGTACGATGCAGCTTACATGATCCATTTGGCTTGAAAAAGCTTTTTTTATCTTTAAAAAATTATTATAAATAAAAACAATTCTTAAATAAACGCGAAAGTATCAATTAAATGAAATTATGTTTTTAAAATTACGTACCACCGTTTTTTTTATAAAATTTTAAGGTAAAAAAATACTGTTCGATATAACGAATATCTCGGTATAACGAAAGGTCTGAACATTATATCATTCGTTAAACCGGGCTTTGACTGTACTAAGCTTTTAATTTTCAAGCTCTAAGTCACCTTTATTACCTTACACTTGTCTATGGTTATAAGAAAAACAGTGATTTAAAATCTCTTCAAATTATCTAGAACAAATCCCTCAAAGCTGTATTTAATTTACACAACCGGCACTCCACTTTGTTACTCTATAAAGAAGTTGCCAAAAATGTTTTTAAAGTGCTACATGGAGTAGGCCACCATACAATTCGTTTTAACACAAACCAAACCGTTTTTAACACACGAAACAATTCAAATCTAAGAATTGCTCTTTGTCGGTCAGAGACCACCAAGCAGAGAATTGAACATATCGGTGCTTTGGAATACAACAATTTACCACAGTATTTAAAAGAAAATATGTCAATATCTTCTTTTAAAAACCTTTTAAAAGTTTATTTGTTAAATAATATTGATATGCTTTTAATGTAATTTCATAACTTTATAATATATTGCTTTGTATTTACATACCTACATATGTACAGATTTATTAAAATTTATTTTTAATGTGCCTTAATTATTACAAAATTCTAATTAAGATCAAAGTTGCCAAGCCTGTCCCAAATAAAGCCCTAGTGGCGCTGAGACCATTAATTAATCATTATGTTATGTAACTATAAATATGTTAAATTTTAATAAATAAATAAAAAAACAAAGCTTTTTGTTGTTTTTAAATAAAAATTTATTTAAATATTCAAATATCACATTTAATTAAAAAAATATATAAATAATATGGAAATTAAATTATTAATTAAAATTTAATAAATATCTTTTTTTCTTTTTTTTAACGATCTTTTTTATATATTTCTTTCCTTTTCGATATTTCGCTTTCCTTTGGAAAGCTTCTTCAGGAAAAAAAAAGAAAAAAATTTTTTTTTTCCAAAGGAAAACGAAATATCGAAAAGGAAAGAAATATATAAAAAAGATATTTATTAAAGATAAATGAAAAAAAAAGATTGTTTAAAAAAACTATAAAAATTATTAATTGAAGCAATTATATATTTAATTAAAAGAGAGGACCTCAAATAAATAATTGATTCGAAATTATAATCCAAAAACAAATAAACCCTTAAACAAATGCAAAAAGCTCTTTTCCTGTGTGAAGGACTACATCCGCATCAGCTGTCATTGCGTCTCATGCATAAAAAGTGAGTTGAGCTCGGACTCGATTTCTTTGAGTAAAAGGTGCTTGTTGAATGCAAAATAAAATTTAATGTATTCGCTTTTACTCACTGCTCACGTTTGATCTCGTCTTGCTCAGTTCGAAATAAGTTAGATGAGCTTGTGCTCATTTGCATATGCATAAAAACAAGCTTTTGCTTTCTTTTGTGAGCTCTTGCTCAAATTTTGTTGAGCCTGCATTACAGTTGACTCGCGTGCACCAAAAAGGAAGGATGGCTGAATATTTTGTGCCACAAAGATATACAAAATGTTATCAACAGCGTTAAATAAATTTAGCAAGTGAGGATAAAAAATTATACAGGTTTGTATTTTGGATTATTAATTTTTTTTTATATATATACTTCATAATAAAATGATAAATATATAGGTTTGATGATAGTAGCATCTGCTGGTTGGCTAATTATTTTTTTGAGGAGTCAGAAGAAACACGTGGTGGTGCCCTCAGCAACATTGATAAAATTCGTATATATTTAAGATTTTGTGTAGATCCTGGATTCCAAGATGGTATAGCCACTGATATTGGAGTACATCAATCAACTGTATCGCGAACTATTGCGGAAGTTGCGAAACTTATATCTTCCAAAGCAAGCGAGTGGATAAAATTCCCGAAAGATCCAGATGAAATAAAAGATGCTCAAATGAAATGGCAAGCAAATTATTGCTTTCCATTTGCAATTGGAGTGATTGATTGTACTCATATAAAAATGAAAAAACCCACAAATCAAAGCGATGAGTATATTTGTAGAAAGGGTTTCCACTCTATAAATGTACAGGCAACTTGTGATGGAAAAGAACTTTTTACAAGCGTTGACATATCCTGGCCTGGTTCAGTTCACGGCGCACGCATCTTACGAAACAGCGAGGTATGTAGAATTATGCAAAATGCAACAAACGATGCATTACTTCTCGGGGATGAAGGCTATGGAATATGCCCATGGCTAATGACACCATTCCGGAACCCTACAACTGACATAGAAAAAACATTTAACAAAGTGTTTACAAGGGAACGTGTCATTATAGAACGGTGTTTTGGGCAATTGAAGCAACGATTTTCGATACAAAATTCGTGTATCGACAGAGGTAGCACCCCACGTTGTTTCGTTATGCACAACATTGCTAAATTTTTAAAAGACGATTACATTGGTATCGTCAGTATCTATTTTATTATTATTTGATTCTACTTCACTTTCACTTGACGACATGTTTACACTTCAACAACAATTAGATGTTTGATCTCCCTTTGCTCAAGTAATTACAATTGGTCTGAACTCATTTTTATGCATACGAAATTGAGCAAAAGCTGTTGCTGTTTAGTTAAACTCGACTTACAAGTAATTGCTGACCTGCTACAACTCAGCGCTTTTACTCGTTTTTATGCATGAGACACATTAAGTCAGAAGAGACAAGTTACAGTAGAAAATTCTCAATTGATTAGATTTAAATAAAAAATGTCGTCACTGTATAGAAAGTTTATTTTAAAAAACTTTTACGTTGCCCACACAAGTTAAGACAGCATACCATATTTTTTTCGAACCCAATTCTAAATATATCTTAATACACAATTTTCGTTTTCTTTGCTTTTTTCTGATAAGTAAAGGAATATAAGTATTTTTGTGGAAAAAACTTCAAATAAAAACATTTAGAGGTCTGGATAAATTGTATCTAGCACTAACTAAAATATTGAAGAATGTTCTATGAAGTATCTCACAATCGTGGTTAGAAGTTGTTTTTTTTTATATTTATACTTTGGTGAGGGGGAAAAGTAATTTCTATTTATAGAGTTGATGTTATACTGAGATGTTATACAGGGAGATTAAGGTTTTCAGACCTAAAGGATATAATGTATTATTTTACGTAGAGCATGTGTAGCAAAGCCCAGTATAACAGCAAAAATGAATAGTTATTTAATATTAGAGAGTGCCTTAAAGGTATCGTAAAAAGAAATACATGTGCTTATCTTTTAAAAAAATCTCCTATGCCGCTGTTACATGTACTAAAACAGAACAAGTATTTAAAGGATCTTTTGAAGGTTATGCTTACAGATTTGCCCGTCTACATATTTAAGGTCAGTTTGCTTGCAATTATATTTTTTTCGTATCGAAAAATAACCTGAACAAATTTGGAAATTTTAGTAAATTTTAGGTAATTTTGACAAAAATAAAGAGACGTATTCTGTAAATAAAATAAATATATAAAAACCGATGGAAACATATCCGCGTCTGCCAGGATGACACATGGGACACATAGTATTTTGTAAAATTGAGAGAATTTTACGCATACGATGAATTTAATAGGATCGGTTCGACTTCTTGTCGCATTTCTTTTCTTTGTCTCAATGAAACAAAAAAACTCCTAATACCTTTCACCTTACGTGTTAAAAAAATTAACAGAATGAAACTAACTTTTTCAAAATTCTCATTTAATACCGGTATTCTTATTTTATATTCAAGTTTTTTATGTCTTATTTCTTAACACTATCCAACAGACTTACAAAAGATGGTTCAAAGAATTATAAAAAAACTATATACTCTTTACCAAACCCAATACTATCACATATCACGTGTATTATATGGCCTTTAGATTTAGGTGATTTAACAGCGGCTGCAAATCATCACTATTATATTTAACGCGTCAGTTGATGTTTTATTATTAAACATGTAGTTTCTCTTCCTCCCACTACTTTTCCCCAACCAAACTTGGATTGCTTTTTTACATTCTAAAAAGAAAGCACAAAAACTTAAGACAGACTATTTTACACAGGCATATTCACTTTTATGAGTTTATGAATTTAAATGTGTTAGTTACAAACACATTGTGCGTATATATTTTTATAACGGAGGACTTTAACTGCCCGGTAGTTCTGAAAGTCAATAATAATACTGTAATATTTTTGAAAATTGCCTTTTATTAAATAGTTTGCTGTCCTGAAATAAGTCAACATTAAATAAAATATTAAATTAAAATATGAAAATCGTTGTTGTACTTCCCTAATACATTTGTCGCACAAAATTACTTAAGCAAATCCTTTAGTAAATTTGAGTTCTTTTGGTTTAATGCCATTTTTCGAAATTACACTTTGTAAATCAAAAACTTACAGGGTGTCATAAGGACTAAAATAAATTTAAATCATCTTCTCACACATTTGTTCACGTAATGAAACGTGTAGGCATGTGTGATAAATTATCTTGTGTATTGGATTTTATTTACGAAGTACTACTTTTTATATAAAATGTGAAAAATATTATGAATAGACAGAGGGAGCAAGTGAATGCGGTGGCAAGTGTTGATGGAGTTCTTAGTGTAAAAGTGTGGTGGGTGCGGATGTGTTGATGGAGTCTGCGACAATGATGAGTTATTGAAGTTAAAAGTCATATTCATAAAAATTGTAGTATTTCTTAGGATTTACTTTCGAAATAGATGAATTATTACTAAACCTTGTGAAGGGAGGAAAAGAAGCTACAATTTCATAAAGAAAATTGTGGAATAATTGTTTTTCGTAAGAAATTTAATTCTAAATATAGTTTCAATAACGATTTTGTTGGTAGGAGCCGATATCGATTTTTCAAAGAGAAACCTCCACAATTTATATAATTCCTGCCAATCATAAGCTAAAGAGAGAGTTTAAACACAAATATATCACAGCTTTCTTTGGTATACTGGGTTAAAAGATTGTTATAACTTTTATGGTTTTTTGTTAGAAAAAGTTAACCCATAAAAGAATATACAGATTTATTTCAATATCATATGATTTTAAAAGAAACACGAAAGAATATAACCGCCTCGGTATCTTAAAATATTAAATTTAAAATGCCTGGTGCTGCCGCTAATAGGCCGTTAATAGGTAAAACACTCTTCGAGTTTTGTTTTCCTTTTCAGTTTTACTTTTCGTAAGGCCCTCCTCCTTCAAGTTTCTTCAAGAAAAATTCGCTGGTTACGTTAACAACGGCGGATGTGATTTATATTGTAAAAGTTACCATCAGAGCATTTTTTTTAGGAACTTTCTATTCTAAACACACTTGTGATTATTTGCTACATCAAATTAGGTGGGTAAAATTTGAAGATCAGTAGAAAAAATGTTGGAAGACGCCAGTTGAATGGTGCAAACACAGCTATGCAGAGCTGGGTATATTTTAAGACTTTAGAAAGAAATAAAATAAGAACCAACAATTAAAGCGATAATGAAAAGAAGGCTGAACAACAGATTAAATAAAAAGCAAACGAACTAAATTAAAATAGTTTTACAAACAACATCGGTAAAAAATCATGTCAATTGAATGAAATCAAAAACTAGAGATGAAACTATAAGCGTAGATAGTACAGAGTGATTAAAATAAGTTCTAAAATTAAAATCATGATGTACAAACTAAATTTAAAAAAATCGTGAAAATGAAAAAAAACGAAAACTAATTTTCAAAAATAATTAAACCTATTTAACATTAATGGGATTTAACATACTTTATTACCTTTATGCATTAAATGCAGAGATATCTCATGCAAAACAAATCATGTACAACACCATCACTCCATAAATACATTATTTATTGCAATGATTGAGACTGCTGTGTCTTAAATTGATTGAAATGAAAAATAAAACTTTGAAATTTTACACTCCACTAAAATTCAATAGCAAACCCAGTAAACGTATGCCAGTAGACAATGTTCATTATGCGACCATAAAAGCTGTATACAACTGCTAAAGGAAAAAAAATATAAAACAAAGGAAAGACGTCAAATTAAAACTGCCCTTTAAACTGGACCTTTAAATTTAGTGGGGCGCGAAAAACATGGCAACATCAACAACAAAAATATAAAAACAGAAAAAAAGAGTTCAATTTATTTTGCCTTCCAACAATTGCTCGGTGTCATAGCAGATTTGTGTCTGTTGGCCATGAATAAACAAATAGCAAATGAAAAAGGAAAAATTCGAAAAGTAGATTTTTTTTCGTTGTTTTTTTTTGAAGAAGCAAAAGCTTTTTGTCTAATGGAGCTCATGCGTGGCTTTATTCCCGCCGAATTAAATTTCAATATATTTACTTTACAAAAAAATAAATACGCGTAACATTTATGCGACGGCATTGTTCTCAACAATAATGATTGACTGGCTATCTCGTGGGCTCACTGACTGGCTGATTCGATGACTGTGTTTCGATTTGATTTAAATCGAACATATTATTTACCTTATTTGAAAGCCCAATAATATAAAAAAAACCAGAAGCAAACGGTGAAAAACAAAGTCCAGGCGGTCATTAAAAAGACACGTGTTGCCCAAGCACGTGTCTTGCTTGGAATGTAAAAGGATTCGTTGCTTCTTTTCAATACAATCAAACAAAAAGCTTTATAAAATATCTTTGTTTAAATAAATATTTATAAAGGCGCATAAGTTACAAGAAAATATTCACCTAAAAATTGCTTTGTAATTGTTTTTCAAGCTCATTAGAAAAATAGATTTGTTTGATGTCCTCCATATACAGCAAACAAATTTTGTTTGCATTAGAATGTGTTAAACAGAAGCAAAAACTAAAAGGAAAAACTTTAAACCACCGCTTACATTTGTAAGTCCTTTTGTCAAAAGTGTTCTATTGTTTATTGTCGCGTTGTAATTTATATTTTTGTTTAATTTCAAATGCCTGCCATTCACCATAACAAAATCAAATAGTAATTTTTTCTATTAATTTTCATGTTTAGAAGTGATTTTTTTATTTGATTTTCGGTTAATGTTAATTTTCTAAATAAACACTTGAAGGTGTGAGAGAGTGTTGGGTTATTAAACGTGTCCTTTTTGAAAGAAAAATTAAAACAAAAAAAAAAACATATTTACTGGGTTACCAACGAACGGTAGTTTGTTAATTTGCTATTAATTGTTAAATTACAATGACGCTTAAATAAACAATGTGACACGCTTTCAAAACACTTGAAAGAAATTTTGATTTTAGGAAATTACAGCAACTTCGGTAGAGACATAAAATAAATTGAATTATATGGAAAAAAAAATTATTATATAGGAGAACGTTTAAATAAAATTGCTCGAGAATATGGGAGAAAGTGACAAACTCCTTTATTAATGGAACTAATAACAGGCGATTTGAATGAATTCTTATCTTAAGAAACATCATTCCTTTTACAGACCGAAAACTTCAAAGAATTATTCATTTTTAAGCCAAATTTAATAGCGCTTCCAAATTAAATAATTATTCATTTCTGGGAATTTCACTATGATATCTCTCACCCTTCCTGAACATGAAATGAAAATCGTGTTAGGGGAATTTGCCTTACACCCGATGGCTCCCATAAAGAAAAAGAAGAAAAAGAGCTGTCAATATTCAATCCTGTCGAAAAGAGCCAAACCTACTTTGCCCGAATGGCGATACATTTGAAATTAGTGCTCGTATCGGGCAATAGAAGTAGTAGTGACTGTTTAACGACCCGTTAAGATGAGCACATTTCTGCACATCTAAGCTACTTAGTAGAAAAATAACTGCTATTGTTGGAATAAAAATGGAAGACGTGTGTATTTATATTTAAAACTTTTCTATTCACGATACTTAAGAAACTTTTTTGGAATTTATGTGACACAAAAAGTTCGGATGAGTAGCTTGTATAAGCGCTATCTCTTTAAGTCGTTTAAAACTTGGTTTTGGTTGGAGAAAATTTATGACATTCCCTTTAAGTAAAATTTGTTTTCAATTCTAAATCTAAATGCCGATAATTTTTTTCACTTTTAAATGTTGAAAAAGCATCAAGCTTTTGTCCCATAAAATTTCCATTAAAGTGCAGAATATAAAAATTAAATATAAAATTGGCATTTGTTAAATTTAATGGTATTTATATGAGTAAAATAATAATAAAAGCAAAAAATCTTATTTTAAAAAAACATTAAAAAAATACTTTTCATTGCTTTGCTATACACCTCATGCATTTGTTTCTGCTGAGCAAAACGAGACAAAAGCAAAGGAATAACAAGCGTTAAAATGCCAAAATCCAATGCAAACAATTTCATCCCTATTAAACAAATTGCTTTCAATGAAAGAAAAACCTTTTTTTTTGGGAAAAATGAAAGAAAACCGGCAACAAGAAAAAACAACAATTTCATTTCATTGCATTTCAAAATGTTTTACAATCTCTCATAAAAATTAAACTGCAAAGTTAATGTCTGCTTAAAAATAATTTTTATTCCATTTGTTGTTTCTGCTTTTTCTTTATTTTGTTTTTTTTTTTTGCTATTTTATGTACGATAAAAAAAATTTAATAATTCTAATTTAAAATATATTTTTATTTCATATCTGAAAATTAATACTTCATTTCAAATTGCCCAACGCCATAAAAAAAAATTAAACGGCTCAAATAATAATATTTTAATGTTCTAAACTTTTACTTTGAATTGCTGCCTCAAGTAGATTTCCTTCCATTTTTAACAATAATAGGACTTGTGGCAACAATCCACTCACTACCACCTTGTTTAAATGTCTTTGTTAACCAGCGCAGGGGATTCGTTTTTTTTTTTTTTGATAATTTTTCTTCCTCATAAATAAAGTCTACGAAATTTGAAGATTAATGATTGTTGTTGAAAAAGAAAATTGCAAATAAAAATAAAAAATAAATAAAATGTGTAAAAGATCCCATTTAAATTAAAAATCGTAAATGATAATAAAAATCTATTGGAAGCTGTCATGACAATAAAGTAATAAAACACGATTTTTAACTGCGATAGAAAGTATTTTTTGCATCAGTTACGCTGAAACTTCAATTTGTAGCATTTTAGAAGAAGAGGAAGAAAAAGTGGGAGTGGGAGAAATATTCCTTTGCTATTAAAAATAAAAACATAATTTCTTTTCATTTAAAAGAATTCCATTATTATTTTAGTATAAATTTACATCACACAAAAACAAACTGAGATTCGTTTTCAAAATTATTATTTTTTTTTTCGGACCAGCACTCAGGGGATAACCCCTACATATGCAAAGCATTGTGCCAGAACTAGGAAATTAGGTTACGGGAAGGAGGAAAGAGGGAGTAGTGTCTGTGAACATTCAGTTTGAATTTTCCCAGATTGAAAGTGATAGACCTCCGGAGGGATTTTATTCCACATACGGACTGTTTTGCCAAAAAACGAATTTTCCCTGTAATGCGTAGTGCGATTCACTGGCCAATCAACAACAAATGGATGTGCTCTGACCGAAAATTGTGTTAAACGCGAAAACGTGTGAGTATCGGGAACAAGTTTCCTAATTTCATTAGAGCACTTTCCATTGTAGTAACGATAGAACAGTGAAATAAACCCCACATTGCGTCGATGCTCTAGAGAATCAATAGAGTTGAATACCCTACCGTCCCCAATGAGCCTCTTGGCCCTCTCCTGTACGCGGTCTAGTAACTCCAAAATAGACTTTGGAGCGCCGGTCCATACATGAGAGTTGTATTCCATTTTCGGACGGATATAGATGGTACAGATAGTACGGAGATCGGATGGAGTGAAGTATCTGTTACACCGTTTTAGAAAACCAAGGCACTTGAACGCTTCTTTAGAAACCTGAAAAATGTGTTTAGTCCATCGAACATCGCATTGAATTTTCATGCCAAGAACATCAAGAGCTTCCGACTCCGCAATATCTATATCAGCCATAGTAACAGATGCATCACCACTACCGAACGCAGATCTATGCGTTAGCATGCAACATTGCATCTTACGATCATTAAAATCTACTCTATTTACACGACCCCATTCCAAGATTGTCGCGAGATCGTGATTAAGGGTATCATTCATGGAACTAACCTCCAAATGGCCTGGTCTCTTACGAAATGAATATGAGTGACAAATGGCGCTGTCATCGGCAAAAGAATATATGGGGTTGAAAGTTCGACAAAGAAGGTCGTTTAGAAAAATAAGAAATAGAGTAGGAGAAAGAACGGAGTCTTGCGGTACCCCTGAATTAATCATGAACTCGTCTGATGAAATCCCATCTATAACAACTCGTATAGAACGATTTCTGAGAAAACTAGATATACATCTAGAGAAATTATTACCGACACCAAAAGCGGCAAGTTTTGATAGAAGTGTGTTATGCCACACTCTATCGAATGCTTTGGAAATATCTAGAGCCACCACCTTACTTTCTCCGAAGTGATGAACGGAATTACACCATTGCTCAGACAGAAAGGCCAGCAAGTCGCCCGTAGAGCGCCCCTTACGGAAACCATACTGTCGATCGCTAAGTAAGTTGTTGGACTCTAAGTACCTCACAAGATGGAAATTGATCATACCTTCAAACACTTTAGAAAGTGCAGAACAAATTGCAATTGGGCGGTAATTTTCAGGGTTGGTAGCCTCCCCCTTTTTGGGGATCGGCGTTACATTGGCAACCTTCCAGCACTTCGGAAATTGCCCGACTTGGTACAATGTGCTGAAAAGGGCTGCTAACGGACGCGCTAGCGTCGAAGAGCACTGTTTCAAGACCAGTGCTGGCATCCCATCCGGCCCAGGGGACTTGTTGATGTTGAGATCAGCTAAAACCTTTTTAACCGCTCGAGGTCGAAAAAATATCCTCGGCATAGTAACAGATACTCTTTCGAGCTCTGGCGGTGGTTGACTGCTTTCCGCCAAATAAGAATTATTTGCAAATATACCAGCTAAAAGGTTTGCTTTGTCAACCGCGTCAGTGAATATTTGAACATTCTTTAAAAGAGTCGGAATTGAAGAACTAGCATTATCCCGTATTTTTTTAACAAATGACCAAGCAAGAAGCTTAGTACGAAGACGCTCTTCGTATAGATGTTTTTCACGCCTTAGTACTTTGGCACACGAAGATCTCTCCCTTTTGCGTAGCGAGTCAGTATCTGCGTTTTTGTTTCTACGCCAGATATTGAACGCTTCCTCTCTTGATCTGACTGCGTTTTTGCACGTCTGATTAAGATCTCTTAGATCTGCTGCAGTTTCCAAAGTCTTCCTTAAATATTATTTTTCGTAAACCAATGAATTTATATGTCAAAGACAATGTTCTGATAACGCAGTTTAGATTAAGACGGAATGAGGAGGATGATATGAACACAAATGTTTAAATGCTAAGCAAACGAAAGTTTCAAAATAATTGATTTAAAGAAAGAAAAATTTATCGAAAATAGTGCTCTGTTTAGTGAAAATGTATTGAAGTCAATAGAACTTGAACGCTATTGGCAGTACATTAATGTGCGGTCCTTTTTTATGCAAATTAAACCCGCGGAGACTTAAGCCATATCAGACACGTGAAGTACTTGCCTTTGTTGAAGTATTTAAGTGTTTCAAAGTAAACATGTACAACATGTCCTGCGTGTAATTTTTTGTAAATTTAGTACTGTAAACGCAAATTACATAAGGACTTTCTGCAAGCGACGGACAGATTGTAATAGTTCTCTGCACTGCATTTAATTTTTTAGTTTTACATTAATTCCCCGGCCTATGGACTGTGCAAATATATAACGAATATTCTTAAGGTGATAACAGGACAATCAATATATAATATTAGAAATTCGTTGGAATTTAAGCATAAAACCAAGAGAATAAATATACAAGATAATGATAGATTGTTTTCATTTGATGTAGTTTCACTTTTTCCAAGTATTCCTGTAGGTTTAGCTTTGAGAATTATAGAGGAAAAATGGCAGATAATAGAACAAAATACGAATATTGAGAAGGAATTATTTAACGTATTCTTAAGTTTTGCATTGAAGACAACAGGTATTTTCAATTTGATAATAGGATATATCAACACAAGGAGGGCCTCCCTATGGGCTCTCCAGCATCTCCAATTATAGCTGATATTGTGATGGAGGAATTACTAAATTCATGTATTAGTAAAATGCATATTAAACCAAAGATAATTACAAAATATGTGGATGATTTATTTTGTATAACTTCAGAAGATGCAGCAGTGGATGATATTTTGTCAGAATTGAATAGTTTCCATCCGGATATTAAATTTACGATTGAAAGAGATTTAGAATCTAGACTTCCATATTAAGATATATTGATAATAAGGAAGAAAAATAAGTTAGTATTTGATTGGTATAAGAAACCAACATCTTCTGGAAGAATTATTAATTTTTACTCCAAACATCCAAGAAAAATGATAATTAACACAGCGAAAAATATGATAGACAGAATATTGACTATAAGTGATAGAGAATTTCATTTGAAGAATAGGGATACAATAAGAGATATACTTAATGACAATGATTTTCCAGTAGAATTAACTTACAGATTAATTAGACAATATGGTAGTTATAGGCATAATTTAGGAAATTCTACGGCAGATCCAAGAAACTTATGTTCCTGGAATATCAGAGAGATTAAGAAAGTGTAAAATATATGACACTGATAGATATATAATTGCACACAAAACACATAACACATTAAATAAATTATTTAGCAGTATGAAGGATAAAATAGGAAAAATGGAAATATCTGATGTAGTATACAGGATACCATGTGGAGGAAATGACCAGGTGAACTGTGACAAAGTTTATATTGGGACAACAAAAAATAAACTTAAAACGAGATTAGCTGGTCACAGGTGTGACGAAAAATATAGGAATATTTCAACACAGAAGACATCCTTATCTTCACATTGTAAGAAATATAATCATTATCCAAAGTTTGATGAAACATCAGTATTAGATATAACAAAAAACTACAAGAGACGTTATATGTTGGAAATGTTAGAAATCGTTAATATACCAAATGTAAGGAGAATAAATTTCAAGACAGACACAGACAATTTAGCTCAGAATTATAGGTACTTAATTAAAAAGACACATAACTTGTTATAATCACTTCATAAGAGAATTTGTTATTTGTTATTTGTTATTTATTTATTTCCGTTTGCTTGTTTTTGTATGTTTGAATATTTGAAAATTTAAAATTATTGTATGTATGTATGTATGAAAAAATATTTTATATGTTTTTGTCAAATGTTTTGAAACATTTTTTCAATTTGTTAATAATTTTTTTGTTTTCAAAAATATAAAAATTTTTTCCTGAAGAAGCTTTCCAAAGGAAAGCGAAATATTGAGAATAAAAAAGATCTTAAAAAAGAAAAAAGATATTAATTAGTTTTACAAAAACTTTAAAACAGAGAACATGAAACTTCTTGTCACTTCGTATCAATATGTAAGATTTCGAGTCTAGAATTTTGGATCAATTTTTCATTCCTTCACTCCTTCTTTATTTCTCTTGCAATTCTGTTGATATGCATAAGATTTATTTGGTTATTTTATTTATTATATTTGTCGCTTTGGGAAATTCTTTAACCGTGTGTGTTTTACCATCATCTACAACAATAATTTTAGTTTCCTCATTTTGTTGTGTTACTGGGTAAAGGAAAAAAAAACATATGAACGATATCCTTTTTACACTAGAGACAGTTTAACTTCAATTTGTCAGAATCAGACGAAAACAATTATAATGTTATGTGTTGCAAAACAACAAAAAGTACTTAAGGAAAGCAGGTACAGTGTCGGAGAAAACTTTGTTATTTTAATTTATAAATTTATTTTTTATTTTACTAAAACTTTTAGAAAAGAATCTCTGAATGTAATATGCAGCATATGTTGAATCGCTTCATCTTTCATCAGCAGTTATGAACATAATTTTTTTTTTTGTTATAAATTTAGGAAATAAAGTATACATGAATTTAAATCGATTTCATTAGAGATAAACAAATAGTTTTATCATGTCCACAGATTAGTTTAGTTTTATTTATCACTGTTCTGAAAATTATATTCTCTCAGTTTAGCATATGAAATTTTTTTTTGTAATAAAATGTTCACCTTGGAAACCTTTTTAGCTAGAAAAGATGAAAAACGTAGCCAAAAACATTTATAATTAGGAGGATAACAAATTTCCTTTTTTTTTTTCTTTTTTTTTGTTTTTTGCTGTATTGTGATTATTCTTTTATTATATAAGTACATATATTTTTTGTGAAATATCTTCGAAAACAATGTATGACTTGATTAAATGTGTAAATGTGTGCTTGTAATACATCGTGTGTTTCGTTGGCAAACATCAATTAAATATATTTTGTCACTGGCATTTACACCTGAGCTCATTTTAATTACTCCGGGTAGTAACACAGTTATTGTAGCATTATAGCAGGGGTAAATATAAAATAAAGTCTATTAAAATATTTAATTCATACGACAATTAAATTAAATCCTTCTAAAACAGATGTCATTACATGAACGTATAATTAAATAAGTGTTCTGTTATCTGTTTTTATTCATGGCTGGCGTTTTTAAATTGAAAACTAACTAAATAATAAAAATCAATGATTTGGAATTGAAATGTTGGTATTTGCCAATTTATGCTTAAGGATCTTTATGGTTTTAAAGGATGTTCTCCGCCCTTTAAAAATTAAAAAAAAAATACACAAACGCATATTTTCGATTTTAGCATTTTGCGCAAAATTTGCATAATTTTACAAATTTCGCCATCATATGCCAGTTGGTATTTTGTTATTATTACCATAACAAAAAGTTAATGCAAAAGAAAACGGCACAAAAAAAAACAATGAAGAATGTAAAAAGCCATGTTTACGGTGGTGTTACAGCACTTGTTTCTATTTTTTGTTTTTTTTTTATTTTTAACAATGGAGTGCGTAATTTGAAATGCTTCCTGGCAACTGTGTAGAAGAGTCTGTGTAAATGTTTGTCTATTATTTGCATACAAATACAAGAGTACGCAGGATATATGATCTCGTAAATAAATGGAGCGTATGCAAATTTGTAACTTGATTTCCTAATTTGCTACCAATTTGTTTCTTTAGTGATTTTTCGTTTGGTTTTCTTTTTTATTATTTCCATTATTATTTTGTCTACAGCAAATTTATATTTATATTTTGTTTTGTTGTTATTATTTTTCTCCTGTATTTTATTGAGCTGAATTTTATTTTCTGTTTTGTTTTTTTTTTCAATTTAGCTGTTGGGTTCAATAAGTTAATTTCAAGTGCATTCCATTCTTGGAGTATAAAAATTCGAATAACTGACAATATCCTGCCGGTTAAAAGTGAAATGAGACACCAAAGGGGAGGTTTATTAACAAGAAAATAATTTAATACAAACAGTAGTTATTGATATACAAATAAAATATGTATGTAAAATTAAAAAGGCATTTTTAATTTAAAGTCTTAGGCGACTTATTTTATTTTTTAATTTTTCTATACAAAAGCAATTTCAGTGTTTGGTTATGCTAATTTTCATAACCGGTTAAATTATTTCATTGAAATTTTGTGACTATATAATTTAACTTTCAGATCCGCTAGATAGCGTTGATTATTGTTTAACGGAAAATTTATAAAAAATTTTCCTAAAATTATTTTTTATTACGATAATCTCAGAAATGCAAATTTCCGATGATATTTCGTGATCGTGTATAACCAAGGGTCTAACAGTTGTGCTTTAATTATTTTGGAGTCGATAGACGGTTTTGTTGTTTTTCGTGAAAAATTAAAATCTAACGACCATACATATTGTTATGAAGATGCTACGTTGAAGTTATTATAAAGATAATTATTACACAAAAGACTAAAGTGAAATGACCTATTATGTCTGTTTGCAAGTTGAGAAGTTTCTTTTGGACACAAAACAACAACCTACAGTAAAATTGCCTGAACTAAGATAAACAATCAGAAAAGAAAAATAATTAACACAAAACAAGAAGGCACGCAATCGAACAAATACCTAAACTGAATAATGATAACGTCATCTATATGTGATGCGTGGAATTTGAGCTTTCGGTTAAATGCTAGTAGTACTCAAAACCGAATATAAGAGCTATCTCTTATGGAAGCAGCGCTGTTAAGCAAAGACATAAAATTGATATAGCAGCGTTAAATTTGTAAAGTTGCCATGGGGAATTTTTTTTTTTTTTTATATAAAAGTAATAGCTCGTCCAAATAAACTGTGTAATTTAAATTAAAATTCTGAAGTGTTGTGTGTAAATATTTTGCAACAAATGGACTCAATAAACTAAATGCTTATTAAAGGAATGAACATAACACTATATGCGTAACACACTTCTCAACACCCTACCATCTACAGGCAGTGCAGAAAAAGAATTTGGACTCAAAGAAATAGATCTCAACTAACTAACAAGCTATCAATAATTTAAAAAATACCATTGAAGAAGCACGAATATAGACACCAAAACAAAAAAGAAAGTATGCTTCAGAGATTACTGATTACAATAATAAAATGTTTGAAAAAACAAGAAATTTTTGAAAAATTGGAAGAAAGTAAAAAAAGGATTAAAATTAAGCTAAAACTTTCAATTACTTACACCTAAAAAAATAACATTAAATTAAAGTCACTACATTTAGCAGGTGTTGCTCACAAAATTTTATGTCTTAAATCGTTAAATAAGAAAAGTCTAAAATCTATTTATTACTTTTGGTTTTTCGTGCGACTATTAAATACAATAAATTATACTTCCAAAAACACATTCAAAATGATTATGTTCATAAAATTATTTGTTAAGCTGTCATTTACACTTAAAGTGTAAAGTGTAAATATTATTAAAATCATAAAAATTACGATTAATTCTTTCCAATGCAAACCGAAAGCTGAAAACAAAATTTCATTTGAGGGTGAGTTACGGAAGAATGTTTTTCAACTGTCTTTGTTGTTGACTAATAACACTTTTTTTATTTTGAATTTGCTTGTTTTTCTTTTTAAATCAGCCATTTACTATACAAATATTTTAAGCGTTAAATAACATCATAAAAACCGTTTCAAAAAAAGACTGCACCTGTGACCGCAATTACTTTGGCAAGGAAGTTTTAAGATACAAAAAAAAGGAAATCATACGAATCTTTTCATGAAAGAAAAAACGTGATTTTTTTTTTTATTATAAATTAACATAAACTTTTACTATTTCGAAATAGAATATTTGTAGCCAACAATTTTTTCTTTTCCTTTTTGGAAACTGCAATATTTGAAGGCCAATTTTCTGTCACTTTTTTCTGGTGCTTTTTTGCTGCTAATACCTGTTTAACTACGTGTCGACATTTATAATTAAATCTCCCACTTTTTTCCCATTTTCAATATAAAAAGTTGTTGGGTTTTGCTATTTTTTACTGATTTTTTCGACGGCTTTTTCTTTCTCTCATATAATTAAATATTGTTTCTTATTTTTTATAAGTGACAGGGGTCTTAAAAATTTCAACTTTCGTTAATGAATTTATGTTTAATTTAAGTCAACCTTAACAAGTCGAGCAGATGTGTAGCATAAAAAATTGCCATATACTTTTTTAACTTTATATTCGCCATAACGCTAAAAAGTAATAGGATTTGCTTATTTGAAAGAAATAAATTAACAAAATATTTTATAGAAACCTTTATATTTTATTTCAATACATTCACTTGTTACAAAAAAAATAAGAGAAAAATAAAAACTTGGGATAAATAAGTTATTTGTGGAATCAAATGATGTTTCTTTCCAATCAAAGGCAAATTTATAGTGCAGAAAATATTTAACTTTTTCGAAAAAAAAAACATTTTCTTTAAATCAGTTGCCTATTAGATAAAATTAAACTAATTTAGGCCCCCATTATCATACAGTGATGATTTTTGGCTGGAACTACATTTACCGCTTTTAAAGAAAAAATAATATTCTGATTACATGTTTTTAAGAAAGTTTTTATATTTTTTAAAGATATAAAATTTTAATAAATATCTCTTATTCTTTTTTAAAATCTTTTTAAATTGAATTAACAACTTATATTTTTTTCTTTTCGATATTTCGCTTTCCTATGGAAAGCTTCTTCAGGAAAAAATTTTTTTATTTTTGAAAACAAAAAATGTTCAAAACATTTGACAAAAACATATAAAATATTTTTTCATACATACATACAAAAATTTAAATTTTCAAATATTCAAACATACAAAAACAAGGAAACGGAAATAACAAATAAATAACAAATAACAAATTCTCTCTTATGAAATGATTATAACAAATTATGTGTCTTTTTAATTAAGTACCTATAATTCTGAGCTAAATTGTCTGTGTCTGTCTTGAAATTTATTCTCCTTACATTTGGTACATTAACAATTTCTAACATTTCCAACATATAACGTCGCTTGTAGTTTTTTTCTATATCAAATACTGATGTTTCATCAAACTTTGGATAATGATTATATTTCTTACAATGTGAAGATAAGAATGTCTTCTGTGTTGAAATATTTCTATATTTTTGGTCACACCCCTGTGACCAGCTAATCTCGTTTTAAGGTTTTTTTTGTTGTCCCAATATAAACTTTGTCACAGTTCACCTGGTCATTTACTCCACATGGTATCCTGTATACTACATCAGATATTTCCATTTTTCCTATTTTATCCTTCATACTGCTAAATAATTTATTTAATGTGTTATGTGTTTTGTGTGCAATTATATATTTATCTGTGTCATATATTTTACACTTTCTTAATCTTTCTGATATTCCAGGAACATAAGTTAATGATTTATAATTTCTGGGCTCTGCCGTAGAATTTTCTAAATTATAACTATAACTACCATATTGTCTAATTAATCTGTTAGTTAATTCTACTGGAAAATCATTGTCATTAAGTATATCTCTTATTATATCCCTATTCTTCAAATGAAATTCTCTATCACTTATAGTCAATATTCTGTCTATCATATTTTTCGCTGTGTTTATTATCATTTTCCTTGGATGTTTTGAATAAAAATTAATGATTCTTCCTGAAGATGTTGGTTTCTTATACCAATCAAATACTAACTTATTTTTCTTCCTTATTATCAATATATCTAAATATGGAAGTCTAGATTCTAATTCTCTTTCAATCGTAAATTTAATATCCGGATGGAAACTATTCAATTCTGACAAAATATCATCCACTGCATCTTCTGAAGTTATACGAAATAAATCATCCACATATTTTGTGATTATCTTAGGTTTAATATGCATTTTACTAATTCATGAATTTAGTAATTCCTCCATCACAATATCAGCTATAATTGGAGATGCTGGAGAGCCCATAGGGAGGCCCTCCTTCTGTTGATATATCCTATTATCAAATTGAAAATACCTATTGTCTTCAATGCAAAACTTAAGAATACGTAAAAATAATTCCTTCTCAATATTCGTATTTTGTTCTATTATCTGCCATTTTTCCTCTATAATTTTCAAAGCTAAACCTATAGGAATACTTGGAAAAAGTGAGACTACATCAAATGAAAACAATCTATCATTATCTTGTATATTTATTCTCTTGGTTTTATCCAAAGTTTGATGAAACATCAGTATTAGATATAGAAAAAAACTACAAGAGACGTTATATGTTAGAAATATTAGAAATTGTTAATGTACCAAATGTAAGGAGAATAAATTTTAAGACAGACACAGACAATTTAGCTCAGAATTATAGGTACTTAATTAAAAAGACACATAATTTGTTATAATTATTTCATAAGAGAGAATTTGTTATTTGTTATTTATTTGTTATTTCCGTTTCCTTGTTTTTGTATGTTAGAATATTTGAAAATTGAAATTTCTGTATGTATGTTTGTATGTATGAAAAAATATTTTATATGTTTTTGTCAAATGTTTTGAAACATTTTTTTCAATTTGTAAATAATTTTTTGTTTTCAAAAATATAAAATTTTTTCCTGAAGAAGCTTTCCAGAGGAAAGCGAAATATCGAGAAGAAAAAATATATAAAAAAATATTGTTAAAAAGAAAAAAAGATATTTATTAAAGATAAATAAAAAAAATATCGTTTATAAAAAAAACTATAAAAGATATAATTTTTTATTAAATACTGTTAAATTTTCTTTTTTTTTTTTTTTTTGTATAAAATCATCTACTCATAATCTGCTGCTAAATCAGTTATAAAATTTTGAAAATATAAGAATTAAAATGTTTACAGCATAGGAGCGTTGCTTGCAAGTTTTGATTTATTTTTGCATACATGCACTTGCGTTACAATGCTGCAGGTTTTGCATTAGAAAAACAGATCACTTTAAGAAAATGAGAAAATGCCTTTTTATATATTTTACTGAAACACATCTTTTCCTAACTTAAAATAAATAAAGAAAATTGTTCAATTTTTGTTTAAAATATAATTTAATAGCACCGCAAAAAAAACATCTCTGCCAGGAATTTTTTTAGACGACATTTAAATTATTTTTTACTTTTTTTAAGATTGCAAGCCAAAAATATGACCTAAATCAACAGTTCGAATTCTTTATATATACAATGAATGGAAAAGGTTGAGTTCAAAATTTATTTTAATTGATTGTCAAAAAAATTCTTAAAATTTTCATTAAGAAATTTTTCATTAAGGCTTAAGAACATTTAGTTTATCAGTTGCTTTTAACTATTAACCTAGCGCTAATATTTCAAAGAATTTTCTTATCATGACTTGACAATGATTTTCAAAGTACTTGCATTTATATAGGCAAATCGCTCAATTAGTTGTATTATTATCTGAATAGTATATAGCAGGCCAAGGGGCTACAAAATTTAACTCGTGTTGTAAATATAACCTGAACTAAGAAGAAATTAATTTTATAGTTTATTTGACTCCCTGAATATATAAATTTAGTTGCCCCTGTAGGCTAGTAGGTAGTGTACTAGCTTGTAAGTATTGGGGTTGTGGATTCGATTCCCAACGAAGACCTTGGTTTTTTTCACTACAAAAATAACAAATTGACTGTCGGTGGGACTGCTCAGCGATGCAGGCATATTCACTGGTCGCTGTACTGTCTTTATTATACGGCAGTTAATTTCCGACTATCCTTCTACTTTCACCACCTGTTTCATTTATTCTCTATCCCTTTCCTAAAGAATGTAGCACGGTATTTGACTAAATAGGCATTGTTGCCTGAAGTGCTACTTCTTTAAAAAAATAAAAATGCGTTACTCTTCAATCAGGCATAAGTTCGTTAGTAATTGTAATTAATTACAAAGGGAACAATAAATCACCAGAATAAAAGCTTGGTCGATGAATAAGTAACTATTTTTTTTTATTTATATTGTAAATCGAATCAAATATTTAAAAAATTCGAAATATAAAAATAAAGCATATTAATATAAAAAGGGATATTTAAATAACTTAGCCGATATAAAAAAAATCTCTTGAATTTGAATCCAGAAATATACTAAACAGTTACAATCGCATTCATAGACAACATAAAATAGTTTTACTGATGGCATTGAAACAACAAACATATTTTTACTTAAAAGAAATTTAAACATTTTTTCAAATATATATAAACGGGTTTCAATAAAAATTCATAAACAAAAAGCTATTCCTCTTCTTCTAGCTTTTGTTTATTCTATAACACGCTTTAAGGTCTGTGATTACTTTTCTTTTTTTTTCAATTTCCCAAAAGCTATTTGAAACCATAATAACACCATACAGTACCGCTTGATAAGAGAAAAAAAATTACAAACAATTACACCCAGACATTTGATAATAAAACTCTTATATAAATGTCATATCAGCAAACAAACCAGCAGGGATCACTCATTTAATACACACACACACACACACACCATACTAAACAGACAACAGCACAGATATGCCCACACACACACGCCAATAGTTAAAATGATAGACAAACCATCCATCCCATGCTAAAAGGATATTAGATATTTTTGATTATAGGCTTTAGTCTTCATAATCCAAGGCACGATAGACAAGTATAAAAGCGGGGTATAACTATGTGATTTTATGACACCAACAAAAAACATTCACATAAAAATTTCACCCTTTTTGCAAAAGGTGTGTCCAGTTTATTGGTTTTAATTAATAAAAAGAAATATTTTGCATGTGACTTAATATTTTTTGTTTTTTGTCTTTGTTAGATATTAAAAAATTATTCTCGCTAAAAATTGTATATAATTTAAAGTATTTAAAGAAACAAAACAATCTATAATTTATAATTTCCTTTATCCTAACCATTTGGAAATTTCCTTAACACTTCCTTTTTTCCATCACGAAAACACCCACCAAATTAATGGGTCTTACAAAAACCAATAGTTAATTTCCCGCTCACCAGCAAATCACCGGAAGTCAAACCAAAACGCTAAACATATTTTGTTGCTATTTACTCTATATTTTTTATCGTTTTTAGGAGTTAGAAAATCGCAAGTGACAAACCGCACTAAACTAACTAACACATTATTAAGTTGTCACTAACACTTGTTACATAAACTTTTGCAAATTTTTTCACTCAAGTGAAAACACACAAAAAATTAAAACATCAAACAAACTATAAATTATTTTCCCATACAAAATACATACGAGTGTATGAATTATATACATACGTAAAATACATAATTATTTAAATTGGAAAAGCACCCTTTTTGAGTTTTATAACTTTGAAATAGTTTTAATTCTTTTGTTACGTTTAAAGTCTAGTTAAAACTTCCGAATGCGTTTCTTTGAGTACTTTGGCAGAAAAAACAATAAATAATTTCAAGTTTTCTTAAGTAAATTGTTTTACGTAAATTTACATTCTAATTTACATAGTTCCCTTTACGTATTTATAGTTGTAGTTGTAGCAGGAAAAGGGATCAAAGTGAAATTTTATTGCAAAGTTTTAGGTGTTTGATTTGAAATTATTTTGACAGTTTAAAATAAATTGAATATGTGTGGTCGAAAACTAATTAATAGTTTTGGTTAAAAGGAAAGTTTTCTTAGCGCTTATTAAGAAACTCAAGGGAATTATAGAGAGTTAACAATTTTAATAAACTTTTTAATCAGCTTAAAAGAAGGCTTTAAATTAAAAGTGCGCAGTATTTAATAGACATATAATTCAAAATTTGTTTTACATATATTTTTTTTTAATCATCCTAATTACTTTTCACGTACTGTATTTTGATTGTGAAAAATTATAACTCAAGCTTAATTAAAATTACCAATTTAGCAAGAAAAATTTAGAACGTCAGATAGAAGTCAGATAGTTAACATGTCCAAGTCAATTTGATCGTTTTTTTTTTAGTGTTTTCAGCAGGGTTCAGAATTTTTCATTTATGAACATTCAAAAATCAACATTCATGATTATTTTCATAAATGAGAAATCTAAAATTTTATATTTATTTTTCACGCGCATAAACGAACAAGAAAAAATGTTCTGCTTATGTTCATACATGAATGCGCACAACAAGAATTATTAGTCTTATTCATATGTGATAAATGATAAATCAGCTACTTCTCATTAATGTTCTTTTTCATAAATGTACATGTTCATTTATAAACGTTGAAATTTTATAAAATTTCTCATAAATGAACGTGAAAAAATTTTCTACCTACGATCGCAGTTTACCGTAAAATGTAGTAAGAATACATGGGTGCTACATATTAACCCAAAATACAATATTGCAATATATTCTAAAAGAAATAAAAAAAAAACATTTTTTTTCCTGCATACGCCGACAATTGCGCATTATCAAATATGTGCGTTTATGTACGCGAATGCTTAACGCACATATTTTTACCACCTTCTCATTTATGAAAAATTATCAAAATTGTAAATATTCATAAATGAACACTTGTGTGTTTCTCATTTTTTCACTTATGGATAGAAAGAAAAAAAATAAATCGTCGCATTCACAAATGAGAAAACACAAAATAATTTGTAGTCTCTCACACATGTATGAGAAGAAGCGGCTAAAAAATTAAATGTACATATTCATACATGTATGAATAGTGAGTGAATACTTCGCTACTCTGTTAATTATACTTAGATCAACCAAAACATGGATCAGGCAATACAAACGATGGCAATACCGCAAAAAGGTTTTTTTTTTGGATCCCGAAACTACATCTGCTATAACAGGTGTTGATATAGATGTTATTTCAAGATTTAAAACAATTACTGAATGGCTTGCGTGCAATGTACAAATTAATGCTAGAAAATTTGTTGATTATGCCAAGGAAACCGTTGCTATATACACATCCAAATACAATTATAGAAACATGTCAGCAACAGTGCACAAAGTTCTTTTTTTATTACCAATTGGAGATTTATCAGAGGAAGCCAGGAAAAAAAAAGAAATAAGGATTACAGATTTTACAGAGAACATAATACCAGAAAAATGTCACGAAGTTCTACAAATCTAAAATTTTATATTTATTTTTCACGCGCATAAACGAACAAGAAAAAATGTTCTGCTTATGTTCATACATGAATGCGCGCAACAAGAATTATTAGTCTTATTCATATGTGATAAATAATAAATTAGCTACTTCTCATTAATGTTCTTTTTCATAAATGTACATGTTCATTTATGAACGTTGAAATTTTATAAAATTTCTCATAAATGAACGTGAAAAAATTTTCTACCTACGATCGCAGTTTACCGTAAAATGTAGTAAGAATACATGGGTGCTACATATTAACACAAAATACAATATTGCAATATATTCTAAAAGAAATAAAAAAAAAAAAACATTTTTTTTTCTACATACGCCGACAATTGCGCTTTATCAAATATGTGCGTTTATGTACGCGAATGCTTAACGCACATATTTTTACGATCTTTTCATTTATGAAAAATTATCAAAATTGTACATATTCAAAAATGAACACTTGTGTGTTTCTCATTTTTTCACTTATGAATAGAAAGAAAAAAATAAATCGTCGCATTCATAAATGAGAAAACGCAAAATATTTTTCAGTCTCTCACACATGTATGAGAAGAAGCGGCTAAAAAATGAAATGTACATATTCATACATGTATGAACAGTGAGTGAACACTTCGCTACTCTGGTTTTCAGCAAAGTAAAAATAAAACGCGCTCTATGGGATTTTTAGGAGTGTTAGCTCGCCCATTCTTAAAACGCAGCCTCGGCATATCAGTATCTCGGTAGTGACATTTAATTGTGCTCAATTTTTATTCATATTGCTAGAAATTCCTTTTAACTATTTTTACCTAAATTACGAGAATTTTATAATCTCGAGCTCTCTTCCTTTATTTAAAATAATGCTCAATTAAGCTTAACTCTTAAGTGCAAAGATCCCATAAAATTGGTGCTTGAAGCCCATTATTATTTTAAAGGGTGGGGATTAATTTTCAAGTGTGTAAAAAAACATTCTCCCGAGTACTAGAATAAAAGCGAATTGGAAATACATATACCACCTAAACAAATGATGTACTAAAACTATCTTCTAAATCCTCCATTTGTTAGACTCAGAGAGATTTGCGACAAAAACAACATTTTCTTATCTTACAAAGCAGTTATGCTCTGACATGCACCATAAGTATACCATAAGCATACTATATCAGGTGCGTTGTCAGTAACGTCATTTCTCAAAATTTTAGTAAAAATTTTAAATTCGTCAAAAAACACATACTTTTTGCGACATGATTGCGGCATTGTAGAGGTTTTAAGGAAATCCAATCAAAATAAACTTCATGCAACCCAACAGAAGGTTCAAATCAAAAACAAAAAGTTCAATACACTCAAACCTCGTTTTATGCGATTGATCCGTTCCAGAGAAAATCTCATAAAACAAATTCGCATAAAACGATACACTAGCTCCATACTAAAATTAATGATTCGTCCCTGAATTTTGGAAAAATGCATAAATTCAAAGTAAAGCATTAAAACTCACACAAAATCGCATAAAAAAAGTCAACAAAAAAGTAATTCATTCATTCATTTAAAAAACAAATAAACATCAATTCACCACGTACTTAACAAAGAAAAAAATATTTACATTGAAGAAATAAATTATAACTCATAATCAGAATCACTAATATGGCGTGTGCCGAGTTTCTGAATTGGCTCTATATCGCTTTCATCACTAGAGGAAACAAACACATCTATGGCTAGATTACTATTTTTATCACCACCACAATTATTCTCACTTTGGCTGTAAGGAACATCGAAGTTTTCAGTCACTTCTTTCTCCTCAGGTACTTGTTGAAAATAATTTGTCATAAGTTTTTGTGATGTCGATTTTTTTAACTTTTTTTGTAACTCTTGATATGCCGAAAATGTGTTGTTAAGCCCATGCTTAATTTTTAGTGCCCGTTCCGTATTTGGATCCACATTAAGAATTTCGCTCTGTAGGTCTTTAACTGTTTTAAGAATTTTATCAATCTTTTTTAAAGTGAGGGGCTCTACAAGTTCTTCGCAAACACTTTCGCAATTATTATCTTCCATATTATCAGCAGTTAGGCTAACAATGTCGTCATCACATAACGGAACATCTGCGAGAAGCTCTTCTATATCATTATGGTTCAAAGAATCAAATCCATCGCTTTCATTAATCCATCGCCAGCATTAAAATTTCTTCAGATTATTATTTTCAGTTTTCTTCGACCTTTTTTTAATTTCTATTAAATTTTAATCTTTTCACACGGTCATTTAAATTCTAACGATTTTATTTTTTTACTCTCAATATTTCGCTTTCCTGTGGAAAGCTTCTTCAGGAAATTATTTTTTTATTAAAAAAAAAAATTAAAAATTAAAAAAAATTTCCTGAAGAAGCTTTCCACAGGAATGCGAAATATTGAGAGAAAAAAAATAAAATCGTTATTATTTGAATGACCGTGTGAAAAGATTAAAATTTAATAGAAATTTCTTCAGATAATACAGATATTTCATCAGCAGTATTACCACGAACACAACCTATACAGCTTTCCAGTACCCATTTAATGTTTTTGGTCGTGTACTGGATACTGCAGATGCAAGCAAAACTATGCAGTCGAAAATATTAAATTTTTTCCACGCCTCGGTTTATGTTAATTCTTTATTTTCAATTTTATTTAAAATAAATTGGTATGTGCTTTTAATATAATATTTCTTAAAAGTGGAGATTATTCCTTGATGTAGTGGTTGAAGAATACTGGTTGTATTTGGTGGCAAAAATTCAATCTTAATGTTTGAATGCTCCAAATGTGGGTGTCCAGGAGCATTATCTATAACAAGCAAAATTTTAAAATTCAAGATTTTTTTCCTTCATATAGGATTCAACTTCTGGTACAAAACATTTGTAAAACCATTTGCTTTAGTGTTTGCCATCCAGTGAACTGGCAAACGTTTTAAGTCTTTTCCTTTAAGGGCCCGTGGTTTTAGAAACTTATTTACGACTAATGGTTTCAACATTTTATCTCCTGAAGCGTTGTTGCATAGTAAAACCGTTAATCTTTCTTTACTAGCTTTAAATCCACTGGCTCTTTTTTCTGTTTTAGCAATGTAGGTTTTGTTTGGCAATTGTTTTCCAAAATAATACGGTCTCATCTGCATTGAATATTTGATCTGGGCAATACTGTCCTTCTTCTATTATTTTTTTTAATTTTTGTGGATAATTTAAAGAAGCATGCTCATCTGCTGATGCTGACTCACCTCTGATTTGGATGCTGTGAATATTATTTCTTTTTAAAAACCGTGCACGCCACCCATTGCTAGCTAAAAATTCTTTTTCTTTTGGTTCAGAAGTTGATGGCTGATTTTGCTTTATTCTATCATAAAATATTAGGGCTTTTTCTTGTATCATATATCCGCTTATGGGAATCCTTTTTTTAATTAAATCCTCCATCCACAAATTAAGAGATTTTTCCATTTTTTCAATCAGTATGTCTCTTGTATAAGACGAATACTTTGAACTCATTTCTGTGCCCGAAATTACGGATTTTCTTATGGAATCTTCATTTTTTTTTAATCGATCGTATAGTTGATTCTCCTAAGTTGAACTCCTTTCCAAGAGATGTATACTTTGCACCATTTTCTAAGCGTTCGAGAATTTTAAATTTTTTTGTCTCTAGGGATATTGTTTGTCGTTTTTTCTTATTTGTATCCATATTGTAATCTGAAAACGTACATAATATTTTTGAGCACAGAAACTTTAAAATAACAAAACTTTATAAGTTCTCACTTTAATCACTTTTACGATAAATTAATCTCAATTTTTTTATACGAGTAATATGCACTAAGACGTGAAAACAAACACCACAATAAACTATTTTATTTAACTTGTTGATTAAAAGGGATTTCCCCTAAGTTGAAAACTAGAATGATATTCACACTAAGTTACAGCGCGCTGCAATAAAAGTCACAAGTACATCATGTGCAATTCTACAAGCGAAAATATAAGCGTGCAAAAAAATTCAAAATCGCACAAATTTGAATTCGCATAAAAAAATCTCAAATAAAACGAGGTTTAAGTGTTTTTTTTTTTTTTTTGTAAGAGAAGTAGCACTTCAGGCAACAATGCCTATTTCAAGTACCGTGCTACATTCTTTAGGAAAGGGATAGAGAAGAGATAAAACAGGTGGTGAAAGTAGAAGGATAGTCGGAAATTAACTACCGTATAAAGACGGCACAGCGACCAGTGACTATGCCTTCATCGCTGAGCACCCCCACCGACAGTCAATTTTAATTTTTGTAGTGAAAAAAAACCAAGGTCTTCGTTGGGAATCGAACCCACAACCCCCATACTGACAAGCTAGTAGTGTTTTAAAAAATACACCGCAAAAAGATCAGATTTTTGTAATGAAAACACATGAAAACTTGGAACAATGCAAATTTTAGGGGTGATGATGCTGAATGAAGCTGATGGTAAATAACATTAAAGTTATAAACTTTTATGGCACAATAACGTTATCTGGGCATTAAAGGATTCATCAGTTACTACTTTAGCTGTTATTAAACAAAATTTCTAAGTGCGTGCAATTTTTAAAATGTCTTTTTACAAAAGGGATTCAATTTTTGAATTCTTTCAGTGATAAAATAGATAATTTTTATATTAGCAAAATATGTAAATTTAAGTTGACCATAGCATATTTTTAGGCTATTTAATAATTTATTAAAATAGTTTACTTTCATTAATCAAAAGATAATTAAATTATTTCATGGTTTTCGTTTTGTATTTGTATGTGGATGAACGAATAGCCCAAGGTTTTCATTAAATATGATTGACGCTATCAGTAGTGAAATGGAAACATTGATTTAAATTTTGACTATTTGATTTTTGTGCATATTAAATGCAATTTAATAGACAGGCAACATTAACGCTATGAAAACATTTTTAATTTATAAAATGTTTTGCAGTTAAATAATTTTTATTAAATATTTTTCCTTTCGATTTTTCACCCTTGAAATTGTGTATGTGAAACAAAGATTTTGTTTAAAAATGCATTTTTGTAAAAACTGACAATTAAATTAAAATTCTAATATAAATTTACTTTTAATAGCGAAAATATAAAAACAAACAAACCCAACAATGAATAGAAAACCACATTTATGTTTGTTATCTGAAGTCTACTATTGCAAAACACTTCGGTCAACAGGAAATTGGATCACCAATATATGAAATTGCAGCTTCCGTTGCATTAAGCACATGCAGCTTTAAAAAGCATACCTTCAGGCTTCAATTACACTTAAATTATTGACCACATGCTAGGATTTTATTTTATACTCTCTATGTTCTAGTAGAGTTATTAATAACTTTTGTTAATAAAAATTCTATTTTGTTTTAAATTGATCATGCCCCCGCCCAATTTTAAGTGAAAAAGTAGATTTTCAAATATTTACATTTCAGCGTGCGATTGTGTTTGTGTGACAAATAATTAAACAAGTGTGTGTGTGTATGTGTTTACGTCTAAACAAATAAATACAACACATGTTTATTGTCTGGTATTCTTGTATTTCCCCTGAGGTCCTTTAATGCATTTATCAAAGTCGTTTGTATACGTTTTTGCCATCATTTCATCATGACTTCTCACTCTTTTCTTTGACGTTTTGTTTAAAAGTTTACGTGCTTTTTTTGTCATTGTGATTAAATCATTAAATTCATACGCTTCGCCACATTGCAGTTTATGGTCATTTTGGTTTTTTATTTTTGTTGTTTTTCATCAATTGCAATATTTTGCATGTTTTAAGGCATTTTTTAATTAAACTGGGTGTTGTCATCATAAAGTGCAGTGGCGATGCACGTGCTTGAACCACAAAAAATATAAAGACGAATGTTTTACAATTGTCCACAGGATGTTTGATATTAATCAAAAGAAACGTATAAGTGAAAGTGTGTTTTAGCTTTCAAAAATTGTTAATCAAATTGCGAACAATAGTCTAAAAAACGAACTAGAAAATATGTCAAATTAGAGAATTTTTTAATTAAAAACAACCAAACTGTTTCTCAAGCTGTTATCCATTTTTTCTTTTGTTTTCAGAATGCCCTACTTCTCATATGTTTTAATTTTTGCAAGGCTTTCTTACCTACGCAATAAATTGCTCTCTGTGGTAATTATACTCAGACTAAAAATATGGTTGTGTTATGATCACAAGAACCATACTATGTGGTGATCAAATCATAGCTTTTCAAAAATAATACTTTCACCACCATAAAGAAGTTGTATTGTTGTGTGATTTTTATGGTTACACGCGCAAAATGGCCATACAATGGCATACCTCGCTTAACGCTACCTCGTTTAGCGCTGTTTCGTTATAACGCTCTTCAAAAAACAAATTTTTTGTCGTTATTTTTTAAAATTGTTTATCATTTTTCGAAACATAGTCGTCATAAAAAGCAGCAGAAAATATACATAATTTGAATTTTTTTCCATACGTGTTTTTTTTAAATAAAAGTAGGCTTAAAAAAATTCCCTAATTCTGGGAATTCCCCTATAAGGATAAAGAATTTGTGAAATTTTGTCTCATATTAAATTAGTCATTGGAAATAGTGATATGGTCCGGTACAGACTTACGGCTGTATGCATAAATAACGCTTAGACCTAGCTTACATTGTGCAACTTTTGTCGCTGCAACTCGTAGTTTGTTGTTGTAAATAATGTGTAGAGTTACTCTCTTCCCCTATTCTCTTTACTCACATTATTTACAACAATAAAGTACGAGTTGCAGCGACAAAAGTTGCACAATGTAAACTGGGTCTTACTTGAGCTTTAAAGTGCACGTTAGTTAACAAACACTTTAAGGCTAACAGACGTTTGTTAAAAAATGTTATTCATAAACAGTACTTTAGCTAATGTATGCTTTAGTAAAATTAGTATTTTGATTCTGGCAATGCCACTATTTTCAGTTGTCACGTTGTAGTTAACGACGTATAAAAATGAATATTAATTATCCAGGTATTTAGATCCATAAAAAATCTTTTTATTGTTTTCAGCAAAATCAACATATTTTTTTTGTTTTTATATTAATCTTTTTAATAAAAAGCAAAGCACCCAAAAAAGGTTAATTTACAAGGCTTACGAAGAACTTCCAAAGAATTTGTTCATATAAAAAAAATAATTATTCGGATAACGAGCTTTGTTTTGATTATATGTACATCAATAAAACTTTTGTTTAAAATAATTAATTATAATTATATTTTTGTAAAATATAAAATAAAGATGTAAAAATGTTTTATATTGAATGGCGTGTTATATTTTAGTTTTTATTATTATTTGTTTAAATAAATATTTTTTAACATTTTTGGAATAACAAAGTATAATTGTCAATTGAGCCGTTTACATTAAAAGTGCCATAAGTCACAACTGAACAGTTTTTTTTTTCATTTTTAATAAATTTGAAATTAAGAAGTATTGAGATTTGTTAAGAGTTAAGAAGTATTGAGATTTGCTTGAGAGGAGTGTTGATAATTAACGGTGCAACAAAAATGCTTATTTTGAAAGTGGCGTTAGTCGCTGTACTTAGGAAATTATTAACGGAGCTTAGTGTGAAAGAAATGGAAACATGTAATAAGTGTGTGTGAAGTATTGTTGTGATAATTGGACTTATTTTTATTAGTTCGAAAGAATAGTGCAGTTTACTGAACTATATTATAGTGATATCTAATATACTACACATAATTAGCATTATTTTTATTATTCTCAGAAAGTTGCTTCGTGTTGTATAAAATATCTAAGAATGTCACAACTCAAAAGCATATTACTGCACATAGTGACTTATGTAAAATAGTAATAGTAGTAATAGCCCCCTGTCGAAAATATCCTTCACAGTACACAACATGGAGAAAAAGGATTTTATTTCAACACAATCATTAGAAAAATCCGTTTCAGAAAGAAAACTAAATACAGACTAGTTGAAATGGCTAAAAATTAAAATGTTTTATAAACTAATTTAAAATAAAAAGATGACAATAACAAAGTTACTTATGCCACTTTTAAAATCAACGGCTCAGTTTATTGTAAACACAATTTGTTTTGTTTTTCAACTTTCAATAATAAAATTGAACTGTCAATTTATTGTAGGTTTAACGTAGGTTTTTCCTACTTTAAAGTTAACAAAGGTATGTTAAGGTAGAAGTGTTTTATGAATACAACTTTAGGAAATTCTGCTTAACAACGGCAGTTAAACCTATTTTAAGTTTTTATGCATACAGCCGTTAGTAATTGCAATATTGTTATTTTGAATTATAATTTAATTTCCAATTTTAAAATGAAGTACACATTAAATAAAAGATATATTTTTAAATAAAATACCCATCTTATTTGTCATTTTTTACTTCAAGGCAGCAAAAAAAAAATGGAACCCCATATTTTAATGCAAATAGTGCCTTTTTTAACGCTATTTCGGTTAACGCTCAATCTTCAGGAACGCAACCTGAGCGTTAAACGAGGTATGCCTGTATAATTAATTCGAGCTAAAAACTAATTGCGAAAACTTTAACGGAATCCAATTTGTTTAGCTATCTTAATATAATACAATGTTTGGTACAATTATATTTATTATTAATTTAAACAATATGAAATCCATAATTATTCGGAATCATTTTCAAAATATAAGCAATTTTATTATATTTATGTTGAAATGATTGAAAATAAATAATGTTTTTTGTTGTTTTGAAATGTTTTGTAGTGTTTGTGTGAAAGTGTCTTTGAGTCTTGCTGTCTATGTTATGTTGATTTTATGAAAAAATTCTCATAGAATCAGTTTGGCTTTGTATATAAGACTCTTAGGTTTTTCTATACAATATTGGGGGTAAAATTCACTTATGAGCTATTTGAACAATAGTGAAATGGCAATATGGATGTGCTCTCCCCCATTACAATACATTTCAAATATTTTTATTTTTATTTGAATAAATGTTTTATGAGAATATCATAAGATGTTTATTTTTTAATAAAAATTTTTGTAATATTTTTTATTGTTTTTTTTAACCGATCTTTTTTTATTTATCTTTAATAAATATCTTTTTTCTTTTCTAAGATCTTTTTTATATATTTTTTTTCTTCACGATATTTCGCTTTCCTTTGGAAAGCTTCTTTAGGAAAAAATTTTATATTTTTGAAAACAAAAAAATTATTAACAATTATTAACATTTTTTTCAATTTGTTAATAATTTTTTTGTTTTCAAAAATATAAATTTTTTTCCTGAAGAAGCTTTCCAAAGGAAAGCGAAATATCGTGATGAAAAAAAAATTATATAAAAAAGATCTTAGAAAAGAAAAAAGATATTTATTAATTTTTGTAAAAAATATTTTGTGAGAATATCATGAAATATTTATTTAAAGAATTCAAGCACGAAATAAAATTGCTTATTTTAAATAATCTGTTTATTGAAGCATAATTAAAATGAACAAATTGTTTTTAGTTTTAAAAATATTTTGGTTGGTTGAATGATTTTTCTATGAGTCATTTGCTTACCAGCTACCGATTCATTCAAATATATTAAGCGTATAATACTTTATAGTAATTTCTTGTAAAAAACATATAAATAAGCAAATTGAAGTTGTAAATTAATAAAAATAATATCAAAGTAACTAATCAGTTAGAAGACCTAAATATTACAAAATAAATGAATACATTTTATTATAATATGTTTATACTTTACAATATTGCAAAATTGTTGCAAGAAGAATAATATTAATGTTATGCAAAAACACTAAAGTCCAAATATACTGTGTTATTATTATATAATGGTTGCTTCAATTACCTGTTCAGAATTCCTTAAGCGGTAATGTAATTTTTTCACCTACTGAAAAGATGAATTACAAATTTTTCTATTGAGATTTTCCTCTCCTCCTCTTGTAAGACTCCATTGTCCATTTATTTTGATCCATTATCGTGTATGATGTAGGGAAAACAAGTTCACTGGTCAAACTCCTCTTAGATTTTAGTCACCTTATGTTGTATTTCAGCGTTCATTTCTTTTGATTAATTTCTATCTGCGATATAGCAGATATAAATCCTTTTGCGCATATTGGCTCCAAGTGACTTATGTATGGTTTTTAGATGAGATACCTTTTACTCTCGGAATTTTGGAAATCTTCTCCTGCCTGGCTAAGTTAAAAAAAAAAATCTTTTAGAGGTCAGTAGTTTTCGAGAAACCCATAACTAAAAGTTCATCAATAGTTTAAGCGGCAAAGAATTTATTAAGTTTAATTTGAATAACCCACAGTGTGGTATTAAAATTGATTCAATATAAATTTCTCAGCAAATTTTAGTACGATTTTTTCGTTTTTCGTTTTTTTTTTTTTTTTTTAATTAAAAAAGATTTAACCACAATATTTATAATAATTTTTGGAACGTATTTGACCTTTTTAATTAAAATTTTTATATAATGATCTAATTCGCTTTAAAGAAAAATTTGAAAGAATGCACTTAAAAATTCTGCTCTTATCCTTTAACACTTTTATTAAATTAAAGCAAATCTTTATGATAATCTTCTTGCTAACAAAGAGATATTAACGAAATTATGTGAGAGCACGTGACTGCACGCTGTTTAGCAATGAAAAGAAAAGAAAAACTTACTAGGCTGCGCCTTCCTTTTTGTTAATGATGAATTTATGATCCAAATTGATGGGTACAACAAAAGACAGATACTCAAATCATGTTCATTTTTTATCTGCTTTTATTAATTTGAATACACACAGTGATGCGCTTTTTCAGCTGAAAAAGTTGAAATAAATAATTTTAATCATACTTAAAAACATTCACACATTCAAAGTTTTATTTTAACCCTTTGTGTTTCTGGTTGGTTGTGTGTAGCTGCTTAAAAGTGCGTTAACAAAAGGATTAAAGTTTCGTTGTATGCCTGCATTTAGTTGTACTTTTTATTTTATTTTATTTTAAATGATGATGAAACGCCAGCACACTTTTTCTTTAGTGTTATTAAGGTTTTGTTTTTTTTTTTTGTCTATTTTTTAAGGGTCTTTTATGCTGTAACTGAAATATAGTGTTTGGAAATTTAAAATATACAATTTCACTGGAATTCGTTACGCCTGTATGGTGGGGCGTATGTTGTGCCAAAAAGTTTGACATTTAAACATCAACTTTTGATGAGGAAGTAGAGAAGTTAGAGAAAAAAGTGTGCGTGTGTAACAAATGGGATGGATGGCTGGTTATAGTTTAAAGGAAACATTGTCTTATTACATACTTTTTTGTTTAAACTGTAACAGTCTAATTTTAATTCTTTGTGATAAGCGTAGCAAAATTTTTTTAAGAACAAAAAAACCTTCAGTTAAAAATAGGCGTAAATCAGTTAGTCACAACTTGGTGCTATTTTTTTTGTTTGTTTAAAAAAATTTTATAAAAGTATCCAGATGAAATTAATTCTATTTTATCAAATTTGATTTGTTTTTTAAACAAACTTCATTTTAAAATACACTCTTCATTGATTTGAAATCAAAACCGGCAACTTTTAAAATTATAAATTAATTGACTAACTTTAGTTACTAAAATTAAAAAATATATCCCTTTTGGCTTTTCACTCATTAACACAGCAGTCGGTGTATTTAAAACATTATGCTAATATTTACAATAATTAAAATTTATAATTAATAAATATTTATGAGTTTAACACGTACGACCTAAAACAAACTAAAAAAAAAAATATTCACTATCAGCGTCAAAATAAAATTAACAAAAACACTTAAAATTCATTATAAAAAAAAACCCGCAGGACAGCGCTCATCATAAGCACAGGTTACATACAGTGGCATGTGAATTATATGAATGTTTACGAGCATTTCATTACAAAACAGCCTGCTACTTAGATATATTGAATTTATATATTGAATTAAAAACTTTCTAATGCACTTTCCAAAATTCCTTAAAACAACAGACGGATTTTCGCGGGCAAAAGTCAAATTGTCAATATACTCTTCATGCAATATGCAGTGATATGAAATTTTAGACTAAATGGTACAATCAAATGGAAAAGAATTACTCCGATCTGACTGCTGTTTTTGTTAAAAGCTGTCTCAAGCTCGTACTTGTATAATTTACCGAACCAACTTAATTTAAGCCTTTAAATTTCAAAACGATTACTATTTTATTAAGTGAGCTATCCCACACAACAACCAGTGAAAACGATAACAAACATTCAACCTATTCCGAGCAAGATCAAAATAATCAAAACTCCATTGATAAATTAATAAACACAATGGATTGATTCATGGCAAGCATACGCAAGAGGATTTTCCGAAAATCCCTTCAATAATTTAGCAGTGGCAGAATAATGTATGGCAGTGCAACATCTTCATAAACCTATAATCTTTGTTTAGATTAAGATTTTAATACATATTGTAAATGTCATACAGACATATTCAATATTAAAGGAAAGAAAAAAAATGGGCCAGTGACACAAAGCTTCATGACTTTACTATTTTGCTAAATTTATTTATAATTTATTAAGAAATTATTGCTACTGCTGGTATCTCAACAATGACATTAGAATTGCCCTAGCAAGCCTATACTGATTCGTGTGCAGACGTAACACTTGAGTACTTGATCCTATCAGCCGGTTCTGTTACAAAATGTCACTTAGGCAATAACCATTTTTCTTAATAAGAACAAAGAAACAATCCATGTGATCTATTTTATAAATTAAATCCTTTTCAAGCATTTGAAAAATTATGTTAAAAGAGAAGAACAAATAAACATGGAAATCGGGTTTTATATTTTTGTTTTCAAAATAAATATCCAAGCATTCAATGTTTAAAAAGCTCTTATTTATGGCTCGATTATGGATGGCAATCAAACTTAAGTTGCGTTGCCATTTGCCAAAATGATATTACCTATGGCAACTGATAACTAACAGCTGTTAATTTCAGTTGCCAAACTGGCAACCACAAATTTTTAGTTGCTGTGTAGTTTTTTAATCAAAAAAGCGAGTAAAAATAATAGATAAGCAAAATGTTGTTTTGTTTTTATATTGAAATAATAATATTAAAATGCTCTAAGCTAACAGGTTTCAAAATCGTAAAAATAACAAGCAGACAACAATTCGATCTTATAATTAAAGATATGGAAGCCAGGCCCAATGTTGCTCGTGGTGTCCGTGCTTTTAGGTATTAGGATTCGTACGTGTGTCCCATCCACACAGTCCACAAAGCGAGGAATTTTGGTTTTTGGATAGCACCTATTCTTGTTTTATTTTTTCTTCCTCTGTCATTTTACAGTTTATCCAAATTGCACAGATTTTATTCTCGATCAAATAGATCGATCACCTCTTTTAAAACCACCAACAACGTAGATTGTGCTATTCTAAGGTTGAAATCATTACCATATGCTTTCTGAAAACCTTGACGCAGCACACCCCTTTAACAGCGGAAGTATTGTTGTAGCTCTATGGTCTTTTAAATTATCCACCAGATAAAATACCGTTTCTTTGGGAAGACGAAAATATGCTTATTTAAAATAAATTCAATTAACAACATGAACTCACTGTAGAGCAGGATTTGAATTATCCCTCAAGTGCTGTCTACTTGATGCCATATTTTGCACTTCATTCTCTTCACTGCTGAACTAATCATAATTAATTTTTGTACACTTTGATTTTTAATATTTTCAAATGCTTTATCTTATAGCTTTGTTTACTTTTTTTAGTTGCTTAGATGTCATTATCGATAACTTCTTGGCAACTGAAAAAAGTTGCCATACGTAATGTTAATTTTAACTTCAGTGGCGTTGCCAGTTCTCAAAGCAACTGAACTTTGGTTACCTTCCGTAATTTAGCCATTAATTTGCAGTATATTTGGGACTCCACTGTATGGGAGGTATGCGGCGATATAAGAAACAAATGACTGACTGTTCATAGTAATTCAATCAATGTTGAGTGTTGTAAACGCAATTTTAATTGGTTTTCAATAACATTATAAAAGTACTCCTACAAAATAATAAATGGGAGAAAATATTTGCATATGAGTATGTGTGTGTATGTAGTTGTAACAAATGAACACAAATGATAAATGACTATAGTTTCAGTTGTTTATAAATTCATACACTTGTTTAATTTTTAAGGCTCTCTCTCTCTCTCTCTCTCTATACAACACCAATTTTTAAACATTTTGTATGGCATCAAAGTTAATGCAAGTGCATGTATGTATGTATGTATATACTCGTATGCATGCACTTGTTAGTACAAATATTATCAATTTATAAATAATTTTAGTGTTTTTTTTGTTAAATTCATTGTAATTTAAATTTTTAAGTAGCCATCAAAAACTGTTGCTGTGCTTTGTTAAACTAGGCTTTTAACGGAAATATTGCCAATGTCATTAACACCTACACTTTCAAATTACTCACGCCGGCACACACATACATATACATTATAATACATTAATATTGTCACATTATCATTAATTTGGTATCATCATCATCATCATTTACATCCAGCTTATGTGGTAATTTCAAAAATCTGTGGCTTTACGCACACCAAAACAAAAAAATTAAGTGGAGTTTTGTATTTTATATGAAATTAATATGCTTTTTATTGTTATGGTGTGAGTTTTAAGTTCTTGTGCACTGGCAATAATGGTTGTTATTGTGCATCAAGTATCTGTGGCATGTAAATATAAAAGTGTTGAAAAATGCACTTTATTAAAATTAAACTCTGATCAGATTGTGATGCAAAAATCCAAACAGCCCTTTGGAAGATGACTTTTGTTTATTTAATGTCAGGCTGTTTAAGTACATTGTGCTTTTATTTTCATCTTTTTTAAAATGTGGCAAAAGGCACGTAAACTGTTAAATGTTTTTTTTTACATACTCTTGCCAACAGAATCACCGTGCAACTTGCTACATGCTACATGCTGATACCAAATAAATACTAAATAAAAAGCAACAAATAATACAAATACACTTTTAGCGAAAGAAAATATATTTTGAAGTTAAGCAAATAGAAAACGAAACTTTAACAGCCGTATGCATAAAAACATAAAGTAGGTTTAACTGCCGTTGTTAAGCACAATTTCCTAAAGTTGTATTCAAAAAACGTTTTTACCTTAACATACCTTTGTTAACTTTAAAGTAGGAAAAACCTACGTTAAACCTACAATAAATTGACAGTTCAATTTTATTATTGAAAGTTCAAAAACAAAACAAATTGTGTTTACAATAAACTGAGCCGTTGATTTTAAAAGTGGCATAAGTTACTTTGTTATTGTCATCTTTTTTATTTTAAATTAGTTTATATAACATTTTAATTTTTAGCCATTTCAGCTAGTCTGTATTTAGTTTTCTTTCCGAAACGGATTATTCTAATGATTGTGTTGAAATAAAATCTTTTTTCTCCATGTTATGTACTGTGAAGGATTTTTTCGACAGGGGGCTATTACTACTATTACTATTTTGTCCTTTACATAAGTCACTATGTGCAATAATATGCTTTTGAGTTGTAACATTCTTAGATATTTTATACAACACGAAGCAACTTTCTGAGAATAATAAAAATAATGCTAATTATGTGTAGTATATTAGATATCACTATAATAGATAGATAGATATAATTAGATATCACTATAATACAAACTGCACTATTCTTTAGTACTAATAAAAATAAGTCCAATAATCACAACAATACTTCATACACACTTATTACATGTTTCCATTTCTTTCACACGAAGCTCCGTAATTAATTTCCTGAGTACAGCGACTTACGCCGCTTTCAAAATAAGCATTTTTGTTATACCGATAATTATCAATACTCCTCTCAAACAAATCTTAATACTTCTCAACTTATTAATTTCAAATTTATTAAAAATTAAAAAAAAACTGTTCAGTTGTGACTTATGCCACTTTCAATGTAAACGGCTCAATTGACACTTTTGCTTTGTTATTCCAAAAATGTTTATTAAAAACAAATTGTAGTATACAAATAATATTAAAAACTAAAATATAACACGCCATTCAATATAAAATATTTTCACATCATTATTTTATATTTTACAAAAATATAATTAAAATCAATTATTTTAAACAAAAGTTTTATTGATGTACATACATATAATCAAAACAAAGCTCGTTATCCGAATAATTATTTTTTAATATGAACAAATTCTTTGGAAGTATGTTGATTTTACTGAAAACAATAAAAACATTTTTTATGGATCTAAATACCCGGATAAATATATTCATTTTTATACATCGTTAACTACAACATGACAACTGAAAATAGTGGCATTGCCAGAATCAAAATACTAATTTTACTAAAGCATACATTAGCTAAAGTACTGTTTATGAATAACATTTTTTAACAAACGTCTGTTAGCCTTAAAGTGTTTGTTAACTAACGTGCACTTTAAAGCTCAAGTAAGCGTTATTTATGCATACAGCCGTAAAAGTTTAACTTCAGACAACATGTTTGATCTCTTCACGATTTCTTCTATAGCGAATTTTCAGAGTACTTTTTTGCACATGTGCTTTGTAAACCTCTCGCTTAAAGCACAACTAAAAAAAAAATAACAATTTAATAAAGACTGCAAGCCAATTGCGTTAATAATCGTAAAGTCATAGCGTACGATAAAATAAGTTGTAGCTTTGTAAGAGAGCTGAAGACAAATTGCAAAAAATATCTTATTAAATTAATTATCTTATATGTTATCTTATTTTATTCAGATTTTTCAAGCTGTTCTTAACTGAGAAAGATGTTGCCATTAAATGAACATATTTTATTTAAAATCAATTTGGTAACAATTTTAAAAAATTCAATTCAATGTTCCATTTTCGGTATTTAAATTTATTTTTTATTCTCAAAAATCAACAAGTTAATGTCACCGTTGTTAACCGGGTTCTGTATGGTTTTGTTTACTAAAGTGTTAAATAACAAGCAATTCAGTCTTATGTATAGCCAACTACTTTGTTGTCTACCATACAGCTTTCAACTGCGATTTCTATGTATAGACGTATTAAAACGCCTACAAGAAGCAACGTAAACTTTTGTGTTGCTGTAAAACTTTATAAATCAAAAGGCTGCAAAAGGATATATAATGTACTGTTACATCATTAAGATCGTCAATTACTTTAAATTTTCGTTTTAAGTCCATAAAGCAGCTGCCAATGACGTAAAGTGAACCAATGATTAGTGATTATCAGACAATTTTGCATAAAATTATATGTCCTTCGAAAATAAATGAAAATCAATTTTTAAGTGTCATGATCAAAATAATTTAATTACGTTATTACGTTACGCAATTTAAAAAAATATATTCTTTCACTTTTTTTAACTTTTCATTCAATCATTCATCAGAGTACTTTATTGGAAAATAAAACCTCATTATCCTTTTGTGTTATATTGTAAATATCTTTCGTTAAGTTAAAATATATTTTGTGGACAAAGGGCTTGAATTCAATTTGTAGTGCAATAAATCACTAATATTTTAAAACAGCATAAATGGCATACGATAATGATTACTGCCTTGAATCGCTGAACAACTATGCACCTTCCTCGACTGGTAACCATATCCTGGCAAATATTTGCTGCTTTAATTAAAAACGTTAACAAGGTTATTACCAGCTTTTTTCTTCCCCAACAATCTACTCAATAATAAACCTTTTAGTTAAATGCTTTTAAATACTACCAAAAGCCTTGTGGCGCGTTAAACAGCAATTGGAACATCCAGGTAGAGGAGGCAGTCAGGAATGGGTTTTTGTTCTCTGACCATTTATAAAATAAATGAGTGTTGAAAACAGATAGGTTGTTTAACATATCGAAGCGTTTATTTAACTTTGCATTAACATGTTCCATTTACATTGTGTCAACAAGTCGAGCCATAAATGTGGCTTCATGCAACAACTTCTACACTTTTTTTATGGAGAAAGCACCGAACAGCAACAAAACGTACAATTTCATTTACGGTTGGTTAATTAAAATTGACTTTATATTTGTTTAAACAAAAATGCATTTAAATAAACAAAACGCCATATTAAGAGCAGTTGCATATGGCAACAAAAAAAAGCTACAATGCGTGTGTAAATGAAATCTTTTCTAAAAATAATTCAATAATGAATACTTCAAAAGGGAATTCGAAGAAGTGCTGCAGAAAAATAAAAAAAAATATATTTATGTTTTTAACTCAAAAGGAAGAATATAAAACAATGGAAAGCATTCTAATTGTCTGCAGATAAATAGAATAAAAGTGATGCAACTCAAACTGTGTGTTGTAGATGGGCGTAGGCTCTTCACATATGTACATACGTTTAGGGCAGCATTATTTTATTGGAAAATTATTTATGATTTTTTCGTTCAAGTGGTCTAATAGTGGTCAATGAGTATTTATTTTTATTTTATATTGCTTTTATAGTTGTCATTGCGTAATCAGCAATTTCAACGATTTGCACACGGCTGCATGCATTCATGATTCCATTTGCCGCCACCATTTTTATCACAAATATTTTATACAAAATTTAAAGGAATAACCTTGATGTCGTATCGCGTGGTATAAATTCACTTACCCTATGCTGGGGAACCTTGTACGTATCCAGAAAAAAGTGCTTATTTTCAAATTTTTCATTGAAGTGATACATGTTTTCACTTGCCCTGCTATAAATAATGAACACTCCCAACCATTTTGAAACTTGTTTCTTTGTCTAGTTTTAACACCTTGACTTTTGTTAAAATCAAATTTTAATCTAGATATTGGCATTTCGCAAAAACATCTATTTCAATAAACTGCTAAACAAATATTTTTTAAAAACATAAAAACTTTTGTTAGTTTTTTTATTGTTGTTCGTTTATGTGTTTGTGAGATGCAAAGTAAATTGCATTTTACCACTTTACACTGTAAATTTATATATTTAGTTCCTGTTCTCCAATGCATTGTTCATTTCATTCAAACCGAAGCTGCAAACTTTGTATTTTTGGTTTGTCAGTTCGGTTGTAAAAGTTCAAAAGTTTAAGACTTGTAACATGCAAAAATTAAAAACAAAAATAAAAAACACCAACCAACCTTTGGAGTACTATTACCAATCTAGCGTTGTACTTATTTCTCCAGGATGCAAAAAACAAAAAAAAAGAATAAATAAATAAACGTAAAACTTTTATTTTATTCTTTTCAAGAAGAAAAAAAAACTCTTAAGAAAATTAACACTTAGATGCTTGTGGAAGGAAACTTTCATTTCAGTCTTCTGTTTTCCTTCAACTCCTTACGAAATATAGAGAATTATGAAAATTTTTAGTTGCTTAGCAGAAGGGTATTTGGACGGGAATAGATTCTTATGACCATTGTAGTAAATTTAAATTAATAAGCATTTATATGCAAACATTTTTTTCTCTTTTTCTTTTTCAATATAAAAAATAAAAGTTGGTCTTTGTAGTTGAATTCAGTAAAGATACCTTAAGGTCCAAGTTGTCTAATAGAGAAAAGCTGATATAAAGACAAGTAAATTACAATTTAATTGCTCTTGAGAAAACAAAAAATATATTTAAGTATATTGCAAAAACAAACTTAAAAAATGCAAATTTTTTAAGCTGTTTAAAGAAGCTGGCATTACCAGCTTAACTTTTAAATTACCTAAATGAAATTAAATTAACTTTTATAAATTTTAGCTTTAAGACAAAGATCTCCTAAAAACGTTATTTTGAAACTAATTTGGCAATACGCTTTCTTGAAATATACTTAGCAAATAAGGATTATTGCACAAACATTTGTGATGTCTTTCAAATTTTAATAAAATCTCATTTTACTGAAATAGAAAAAAGTTTTTACTATTGCAACGCTGAAGATGACACAAGCAAACTCTGTGATTATTAAAAATTTTAAAGATTATTATTTAGAACAAAAAAACAATATCAAATTCGCTTTGTGAACATTTGAAAAAGTTTTTATTTAAAAAAAAATAAACTGTGTAAATAAAATTAATCAATATTATTTTGGAATCTTTCGCGTGGTATAAATTCACTTACCCTATGCTGGGGAACCTTGTACGTTTCCAGAAAAAAGTGCTTATTTTCAAATTTTTCATTGAATTTTCTATGGCTTCGAAGTGATACATGGTTTCACTTGCCCTCCTAGAAATATTCTTATGACCATTGTAGTAAATTTATCTAATACGGTTAAAATTAAAATAAGACAACCATCTTACCTTGGTGAAGAACTCCACTAAGTTTTCTTCTTCTTCTTCTCCTTAACTTTCGCTAAACGTAAATGTTAAAATTCATTTCTTTAGTAAAAAGAGAAAATGGTACAGCTTACTACCATTTGAATACTGCCTTAACGTCTTCATGAAGACTGTGTTGACGACAATATTAAACACAATATTCTTAACGTAAACCACTCGCTTCTCGTTTTCAGTTAATACTATTTTATTTTGCAAGCAGACCAAAAATCACTTGCATATCACAGTTATACAAATTCTTGTTGACAACAACAACAACAACAACAGCTAGTGGTGTAAATATTTGTATACAATAACAATCATACACAAAGAAGATCACACCATAAATCCGTTAGGAAAAAAACGCACACAAATAAAGTCATAAATGTAGCAAGACAATAGCAAAATAAAGAACATGGGGAAACAGTAGATTTACAATGAAATTAAATTACATTAGGGAGAAACCAGTTTAGATAAATAAATTACTGTTAGATAAGACTAGTGTATAAATTAATAGAATATAAGTTTATAAAGTTCATCAACAGACTGTATAATAATTTTGCACGGCAAACTACAGCATTTGCCTACTGTCTAAATTATAACGTTGATTCTTAACGCTTGTGCAACGTTCGTGTAACGAGAATATCTTTACTTGTTTGTTTAGTATATATGTTTTAATTTAATTAGTTAGTTGATTATACACTAATTTCAACTTAGTACTGCTTTATTTTCATATATAAACCATAAATATTTCTTGCTACTGAAGTAGATAGAAACTGAACGGTCAAAATATCATGGTTTGCTCGAAAGAGTTTGAATGGCGAAGAATATGGGTTCACCTATGATTGATATGCGAATCATGGACCATGCGTAATATATAACATCCGTTAATAATCTGTCGTAAGGCTAAAAATTCCTACGACATATCTTTAAGAGTGCGAGCATAAAATATTTAAATAATTTACCAAGTTCCAGCATTACGGTAGTTTTACTAATGTCGATAATGCCGGCTACCGCAAACCAGGCTGGCAGCTCCAACCAATAAGTTAAATCTGTTTAAAAGCGTAGCAGTACTACGAGGGATTTTATCAGTCAGCTGTTTATTTTTATGATTTTATTTTTTTTACGTAGGAGAAAAGATAACAAACTCTGAGAAAAAGGCACACTTTTTCCCAGATTTGCACAGAACTATTTCCAAGAAAAATGGAAACAAACGCCATGTGCAAGAAGAAATATGTAAATAAACTATGTAAAAAATATACCATTTTTGAATTCGGTTTTCAATAGTTAATTTTAATTGTATTTTAATTAAAAGATATAAAATATAAAGCTTGTAGACCACAGAATAAGATTTTACAGTTGTCACCTTTTTTTAGTGAATAAACGAAAGCACTGGAGCTTAAATTATTTGGAGCTATTTTGAACATTTCAAAGTTTGCTGCTTTATAACTTTTTCGTGATATGGAAATAAGCCATATCACCATCGATTGGTATTTTTATTCTCTATCGAACGTATATAGCCGCATGTGAGCACGCGGAATAGTTTTTGAGTTATTAATGAAAAACCAAAAAAAATTAACGATTTTTTAACAATTTTAAAAGTTTGCTGCCTTATAAATTTTTCCGTAAAGTCTCTTTAGAAACAAGATATATTACTATCGAATTGTATTTTTATTCTCTATCGATCGAATATAGTGCTATTTGTGCACGCGGAATGGTTATCGAGTTATTGATGGAAAACTGAAATAATAAATGGTCGAAATAACTCCAAATAATTTAAGCTCCCGTGCTATCTTTTTTCACTAAAAAAAGTGACAACTAAAAATCTGATTCTACGATCTACAGGCTTTTCAATTCATGTTTTTTTTTAAATACAATTTAAATTAACTATTTAAACTCTATTTTAAAAATGGTATGTTTTTGTCATAATTTGTTTACTTTTTGTTATTGTAATACATTAAAGCACGTTGTTGTATACGTACCTTTTGTGCAACTCTGAAAAAAGTTTACCAAAACAAAGAAAACATTTGCATAAAAAGTTTGTTATCTTCTCCTCGATACTTTTTCCGTACAGTCTTTGTGGAAACAAACCATATCACTATCGATTTGTATTTTTACCCTGTATCGAACGTATATAGCCGTATATGTGCACATGGAATAATTTTTGAGTTCTTAATGAAAAACCAAAAAAATTTGACGATTTTTTAACAATTTCAGAATTTCGCTCTCTTATAACTTTTTCCGTAAAGTCTTTTTAGAAACAGGATGTATTACAATCGATTCGTATTTTTATCCCCTATCGATCGTATATAGCGCTATTTGTGCACGTGGAACGATTATCGAGTTATTAATGGAAAACTGAAATCAAAAATTTTCAAAACAACTACAAAATGTTTTACGTGCAGTGCCTTTGTTTCTTAACTAATAAAAGTGACAACTGAAAAATCTCATTCTGGGATCTATAGGCTTTTCAATTAATATTTTTTATTTAAAATACAGTTTAAATTAACTATTTAAAATTAATTTTAAAAATGGTATATTATTGTCATAACTTGTTTATTTCTTGTTATTGTAATACAGAAAGCACGTTATTGTACACTCACCTTTTGTGCAACTCTGAAAAAAGTTAACCAAACCAAAAAACGTGCTCTGAAATTTTTGTTATCTTCTCCTCGATTATCTTTTTATTAAACTGCCCTAAGTTAATTAAATAATATTGCAAAGTACATTCCGGTAAGTTGATTTATAAAATTATATTGGCACCAAATTCCTTCATTGTATGAAGAGCCTCCTTAACCATATTTTAACAGAAATTTAAATATTCTTAAAACTTTTAAATATTTCTTTTTTAATTTATTCCTGTACAAAACAGTTAAAAGTGTTAAAAGATGGCTTCTCATTTTATTACTTTGGTTATGGCAGCAATATGTTGGCCAAGCGTATCCAAATACAAAATCCAGCAGCGCAACGAGTAGGAGTTGGAAAATTGCAGGTAAGTAAAATGAATGCTTAATGTAAAATTATACGATGTACTTATGCTTGCAGGACTATCGTTTAGATTTCCATATTTCATCGATAAACTGGCAGGGTGCGCCAGCAACAATTGTCCCATCCATCGGTGATGCGGTTTATGGCGCCATATGGGAAATTGATAGTTGTCATATAAAAGATTTGGATAAGTAAATATCTGAAATTTACATCGTTGTTTGTAATAAAACTTGTAAACAAATGTTACGTGTTATAGCCAAGAAGGTGTACATGGGAATATTTATAGCCCCATAAACTTGCCTGTTTGTTGCATTAACTTAGGGAAACCCATAAAATGTCGTTCCTATCATTTGGTTAATCAACCAAGAACCAATTTAAAATCATTCACTGTTGGATATGTGCCCCAAAACAGGCAGTCCTCAAAGACTTACTTAAAGACACTAATAAAAGGTGCCTCAATCACCAAATCTAAATGCAACATCCAACTCTGATCGGTAGTTATTAAGTGGCGGAGCCGCTAGAAAAGCCGCATCTTCTCCAGCTGGTAGCGAATTGTCATGTACTTGTTGTTATGGTACAATTCAATCCAATCCAAGTGGCGTGTCAGCAGCAAAAAGTCGCAGCGAATCACGTTGCTCATCTTCTAGTAAATTTAGTCACCGGGATGGCAAACAGATGCCTTCAAAGGTAACAAATACGGAACTTTCATGGGCTAGCGTTAAATTGCGCAGTGACTCCATAAAATCAATGCAAATCAAAAATACTGCAAACAAACGCTTGGTAATTCGCCTTGAAGTTAGTGGACCTGGCTTTCAAATTGTAAATTCCCAGCGTAGTAACACTCTCACTCTGCAACCGCAAGAGCGTCGTACCATAAATATATGTTTTTGTCCTACTGTGCGTGGTGTAGGAAATGGTAAGCTGGCATTTTTTGCTCCAAACACCAGCACACAAACAACCGTTACTAGTTCGCTTATAGACGTGTCGCTTTATGGATATGGCGGTACTGCTAAAATAATATTTCAAAATGTATTGAATGGGCCTGTGGGCAGTCCCTTTGTAACTATGGGATTCGTACGCGAACTTAAAAAACCTTTGGAACAGATTGTAAGTTTTTACAATAAGGGACCATTGTTGGGTTTTGTGTATTTAACTATTGATGCAACCGGACTGCTGATACCTCGTTTAAATGACGCATTTGAAATATATCCTAACAAAGTTTTAATACCTCCAAAAAATGAGGTGGATGTGCGCGTTGTATTTCGTCCAAAGCGAAATGAAATTAAAAAATTATTACAAAAAACAACAAAGTTTTGACTTTGTCGACGTTGCATGTCCTTTATGACGATGAAGCAACTCGACAACGAACACGACGTCTAATGTCAAGAATGCCTGAAGGAGAACGCGCTAAAATGTTTACGTCCTGTGTAAACGGTTTCCCTCGAGAAGTAGAGATGTGCGATTTAAACGATATTCAAGAATATGCTTCCGTTGCTATGGACTTGATGTCGCCTGTGCAAGTTTGTGAAATTCTACTTACAATCAATCACGATAAGATGGACGATATGGTAGAAAGTTCTTCTTTTATGGCCGACATGGATGAGACCGTTTTATTTCGTACAGCATGTGCAGCTGCCGATTCTCCAACTTTATCTTCTAGTTTAAGCAGAATTGAGGAAATTTTTGGTGAAGATAACGCTGAATACACAAAACCAACCAAACAGGGCTTCTGGTCAGTAAGCCCTCAAATTTTAGATATTAATCTGAACAATCAAATGCCAGTTACCCTCTGTGTGCATAATGAATATAAAACACGCCAATTTTTTGAAGTGGCATGCAATTTAAAAGGGTTATTCCATTTTTCGCCAAGTGATGGGGAAGCTCAAGTTGATATCAGTCTACATTTAAAGTTCCAATATCCTCCAGAAAAAATTTATATAATGGTATGTATTGTATTGCGAATGATCCGCTAGTGCAGTACGTAACATAAGTACAGCAACAGTCTCTACGGCAAGACATTTCGGCACATTATAGGCATATAAACTATTCAAAAATATTTCTAATAGATTTATTTAATAATATAAATAATATTTTGGGTGCGTGCGGGCAACAGTTATGTACTCCGCACTTGAATATTTTATTTTAAATATTAAACTTTTTAACGCTATTTAAAGCCATGTATACAAAATTTTTAATTATATACCTGAATATGGATATCATTTCGCTATAAACATACCTTGGTAGATGTTTTGCTCTTCTTTTTATTATTGTCTCCATTTTCTTTTAACCTTTTGTAGTTTTCCACTTCAATCATTAAATAATTGATTTTTATTTCATGTTCCTGTAATAATTTTATATATCTTCGAATTTCTGTCTGTAACTCTTCACAGGTTGGTGATGATGATTCTCGCCTTCTTTTTTGTTATTGGCTCCATTTTCTTTCAACTTTTTGTAGTTTTCCACTTCAATCATTAAATAATTGATTTTTATTTCATGTTCCTGTAATAATTTTATATATCTTCGAATTTCTGTCTGTAACTCTTCACAGGTTTGTGATGATGATTCTCGCCTTCTTTTTTGTTATTGGCTCCATTTTCTTTCAACTTTTTGTAGTTTTCCACTTCAATCATTAAATAATTGATTTTTATTTCATGTTCCTGTAATAATTTTATATATCTTCGAATTTCTGTCTGTAACTCTTCACAGGTTGGTGATGATGATTCTCGTCTTTTTTTGTTATTGGCTCCATTTTCTTTCAACTTTTTGTAGTTTTCCACTTCAATCATTAAATAATTGATTTTTATTTCATGTTCCTGTAATAATTTTATATATCTTCGAATTTCTGTCTGTAACTCTTCACAGGTTTGTGATGATGATTCTCGCCTTCTTTTTTGTTATTGGCTCCATTTTCTTTCAACTTTTTGTAGTTTTCCACTTCAATCATTAAATAATTGATTTTTATTTCATGTTCCTGTAATAATTTTATATATCTTCGAATTTCTGTCTGTAACTCTTCACAGGTTGGTGATGATGATTCTCGTCTTTTTTTGTTATTGGCTCCATTTTCTTTCAACTTTTTGTAGTTTTCCACTTCAATCATTAAATAATTGATTTTTATTTCATGTTCCTGTAATAATTTTATATATCTTCGAATTTCTGTCTGTAACTCTTCACAGGTTGGTGATGATGATTCTCGTCTTTTTTTGTTATTGGCTCCATTTTCTTTCAACTTTTTGTAGTTTTCCACTTCAATCATTAAATAATTGATTTTTATTTCATGTTCCTGTAATAATTTTATATATCTTCGAATTTCTGTCTGTAACTCTTCACAGGTTTGTGATGATGATTCTCGCCTTCTTTTTTGTTATTGGCTCCATTTTCTTTCAACTTTTTGTAGTTTTCCACTTCAATCATTAAATAATTGATTTTTATTTCATGTTCCTGTAATAATTTTATATATCTTCGAATTTCGCACACCTCCTCTTCATCTAAACCTTCCAAGATCAGTTCCGTTAAAGTGTTACATAATGTGGAGTCAATTGATGAATCGTTTTCCATTGTGGATCTTTAATAGTTAGCAACCTGTTAACACTCTGCGCTGATCTTTTGCCTCAGAGAGTCTGTTAAGATTTCATCATCGCACACCTCTTCATCTAAACCTTCCAAGGGCTCTTCCATTAGAGAGTTAGAGAATGTGGGGTCAATGGATTCAACTGTATCCAAATCGTTTACCAAGGATGCTGCCATTGTACCACCTTCTGCTGCAGTAACTTCTGCTTTGGCATTACCCAGCTCTTTCTGTGCATCTTCGATGACCTTTTGCCTCAGAGAGTCTGCTATAATTTCATCGTCGCACACCTCCTCTTCATCTAAACCTTTCAAGATCAGTTCCGTTAAAGTGTTACATAATGTGGAGTCAATTGATGAATCGTTTTCCATTGTGGATCTTTAATAGTTAGCAACCTGTTAACACTCTGCGATGATCTTTTGCCTCAGAGAGTCTGTTAAGATTTCATCATCGCACACCTCTTCATCTAAACCTTCCAAGGGCTCTTCCATTAGAGAGTTAGAGAATGTGGGGTCAATGGATTCAACTGTATCCAAATCGTTTACCAAGGATGCTGCCATTGTACCACCTTCTGCTGCAGTAACTTCTGCTTCGGCATTACCCAGCTCTTTCTCTGCATCTGCGATGATCTTTTGCCTCAGAGAGTCTGTTAAGGTTTCATCATCGCACACCTCTTCATCTAAAACTTCAAAGAGCTGAATTCGGTGGAAATCCTGGTAACTCCAGAGAGTTCAAAAACTCCGTTGGATAATTTACTGCATTATTGGGATTTGTAATGGAATCAACGGATTTGTATGTCACCAAATCGCCATCGATTTTTAATTGAATGGTGAAATTCAGTGCGGGTACATCATTATTCTTTGCGGCGATAATTCTCACAAATTTTTGTGAAAACATTTTCAATTTGCAATAGTGAAGCATTGATCCTCAATCAGAATTAATCCTTCATTGTACATTTCATGGGTTAAGTGTTAAATTCCAATGAGAATCGTTCTCCAGCAAACCCAATAGTTGATATGCTTCTCGATATGTTTGGCATTGGTGGCCATTCACAGTTTTTAAATGCGCAAATGATTTTGGTCCACGTACGTTTACCAATAGCAGTCGCAAATAAAAATATTCATCATTTCTAGGATGAACAGTATACATGCGACCTAGCGCATCAGTGAAAACACCTGTGGCTAATCTGGAACAGGCGTTCCTTGTTTGCGACGTTGGAATTTCATTGTTGATTGATTCCAAGTGAAATACTTGGGCATTTCAACGTACAGCAGCGTCACTGCGAGTGGATCTGCTTCACACATTGCAAAAAAGCTAGTCAATGTTGTCGATGGTGGTTTCTCAGGTCGTTGTGCCGCATTAGCCTCAGTGAAGTAAACTCTTTGTCCATTTTCCAAATGTACAACTGTGGAATATCTTTCATGAATTTGAAATGACTATAATCGCCATAGTACTTCATTAGTACTCACGTATCTGCCCATTTGGAAGTTACTGATTTCGTCATTTGCATTTTCCGACGCAATCCAGTCGTTTCTCTTTTGAACTTTAACGCATTGCAATATCGGCATACAGTCGTCATTGGACCAATATCTAAATTGTCATCATCACTGTAGTTCGCAGTGAGATCATATTGGAATGCCAAGCGATTGTATGTTGCCAATGATTTTCGTGTGCTGACGCGTTGTCTCAATCGGGCATTTTCTCTTATTTATTTTGTCTGTCTTCGCTTATGTTATGTGAATACACTTGTTGCTGGCTTGCATGTGTTGTGCGGCCGCCGTTTCATTAGAGAGTTAGAGAATGTGGAAATCATGTGAAATCATTTGAAAAAAATGGAAATTGATCCATTACTTTCGCATGTCGTCCTCTCAGCATTTTGGACTAACGGCTGTATGCATAAAAAATGCTTACTAGAGCTTTAAAGTGCACGTTAGTTAACAAACACTTTAAGGCTAACAGACGTTTGTAAAAAATGGTATTCATAAACAGTACTTTAGCTAATGTATGCTTTAGTAAAATTAGTATTTTGATTCTGGCAATGCCACTATTTTCAGTTGTCATGTTGTAGTTAACGATGTATAAAAATGAATATATTTATCCGGGTATTTAGATATATACAAAATGTTTTTATTGTTTTCAGTAAAATCAACATATTTTTTTTTTATTAATCTTTTTAACAAAAAGCAAAGCACCCAAAAAAGATCAATTTGCAAGGTTTACGAAGAACTTCCAAAGAATTTGTTCATATTAAAAAAATAATTATTCGGATAACGAGCTTTGTTTTGATTATATGTAAAATATAAAATAATGATGTAAAAATGTTTTATATTGAATGGCGTGTTATATTTTAGTTTTTAATATTATTTGTATACTACAATTTGTTTTTAATAAACATTTTTAAACATTTTTGGAATAACAAAGTAAAAGTGTCAATTGAGCCGTTTACATTGAAAGTGGCATAAGTCACAACTGAACAGTTTTTTTTTAATTTTTAATAAATTTGAAATTAATAAGTTGAGAAGTATTAAGATTTGTTTGAGAGGAGTATTGATAATTATCGGTATAACAAAAATGCTTATTTTGAAAGCGGCGTAAATCGCTGTACTCAGGAAATTAATTACGGAGCTTCGTGTGAAGGAAATGGAAACATGTAATAAGTGTGTATGAAGTTTACTGAACTGTATTATAGTGATATCTAATATACTACACATAATTAGCATTATTTTTGTTGTATTAAATATCTAAAAATGTCACAACTCAAAAGCATATTATTGCACATAGTGACTTATGTAAAGGACAAAATAGTAATAGTAGTAATAGCCCCCTGTCGAAAAAATCCTTCACAGTACATAATATGGAGAAAAAAGATTTTATTTCAACACAATTATTAGAAAAATCCGTTTCAGAAAGAAAACTAAATACAGACTAGTTGAAATGGCTAAAAATTAAAACGTTATATAAACTAATTTAAAATAAAAAAGATGACAATAACAAAGTAACTTATGCCACTTTTAAAATAAACGGCTCAGTTTATTGTAAATACAATTTGTTTTGTTTTTGAACTTTCAATAATCAAATTGAACTGTCAATTTATTGTAGGTTTAACGTAGGTTTTTCCTACTTTAAAGTTAACAAAGGTATGTTAAGGTAAAAACGTTTTTTGAATACAACTTTAGGAAATTGTGCTTAACAACGGTAGTTAAACCTACTTTAAGTTTTTATGCATACGGCTGTAAATAAATAAATTTTTAAGTAAAAAATACGTAAACTTAGCTTTAGTTTAAATAAATAAATTTAACAATAGTACGTAAATTTAAGAATACCATTTGCTTCTGCATTAACTAACGGAAGTACATATATATTTTTGTTATTTTATATTGATGTTAAGGAAAACTGAAAATATTTAATTGCTTGTTATACATATGTTGAATTGTTGTTCATTTTAAATTTATACTTATGTTAAAACTTTTTTATAATCGGTCTATTGTTAGCTGTGAAGCATAGCAGACGCCTTTTTTAAGGAAAATTGCCTATAAAAAAACAAAACAAAATTATATTGAATAGTTTACTTTTTTTTTCCTGTCAAAAAAAAATATATACATAAATATAAGAATTGGAAAAAACTTTTCTTTTTGTGTGAAAATTATTGGAAAAAATTGAAATCATTTGAAAAAAAGGGAAATTGATCCATTACTTTCGCAGTCTGGAGGACGACCTCCTAAATTATCGGTAAAAGAGTCCTACATAACCGACGAAAGGAAGAATTTTAACCCAACCCAAGGAAAAATTTGTGGAGAATAAAAAGGAAATATGTAAAACCCAAAATTATGCCAAAAACTCCCAGCTAGGTAAGCAAATTTTTGAGGCGCTTTTTACAAATCATTCGGCTACAGCACCGCTGAATTGTGAATTTCAAGATGCATTTGAGTCGGACAAAAACGTAAGTATACTGGAGAATATTGCAATTCCACCATCAAAAGAAGGAGGAGGAATAAATATGGAGCAGGACATGTGTTCGTTATCGTCATTGGAGGATGATTTTAAAATTATCAAAAACAAGAAAAGAACATACCAAGGTGATGTTAAGATTGATTTATCTAGTTGCACATTTAAAAAATCGAACGTAGTTAATAACATTAATCGTATTAATAAGTTTTCTCTATTGGGAGATTTAAATGTTGAGGCAGAAAGGCCAAAAAGTAAATTTAATATTAATAATGATCCAAAAATGAGTAATACTCATATTTCTAATACAAATATAAAGAGTAGAAATTTTTATTGTCCACCAATTTTTTTGGAAAATGTTAACATAAAATTGTTGATTGACCGACCAACTAAACCTTAAAAAGGTTGAGTTTAAAATTAAAAACCAAAATAACTACAAGAGTAAATTATATCTAAAAGATCCATCTGCACATTCAGAAATGATGCAATTATTAAAAGAAAAATAAATTTCTTCTTATACATAGTTACACCCCAAAAGAACAGAAACGGCAAAGCCTACTTTGTATAGGCTTATACTTTAAGTCAGAGTGTGGTGATATTAAATCAGAACTTGATATGGTTGTATCAGAGACAGTTGATTCCGTTTCCAAGTTTACAACAGAATACTCTAGAAGACAGTTAGTTGATACTGGCTTATTTTTGATTATACTCAGACCAAATCGGAAAGCAAGTAGTGTCATGGGAACGACCAAAAGCTAGCACAAAAATACCACAATGTTGGAGATGCTAGCGTTGGGGCCATTATTCAAAAAATTGCAGCCGACCATTTTCTTGCTTAAAATGCAGTGAAAAACATGCTCCTGATGAATGCTCTCTTATCGCCGAAAACAAAACACAACTCTTTTGCGTCAATTGCAATAGTAATGGCCACACTTCCAATTACAGAGGTTGTCCCGCATACAAAAAGTATGTTTCTAATAGAAAAAATTAAATCAAGAAGCAAATAATAGGAAAATGTTAGCTGCTGGAAACGTTGCAAAAGCAAGTTTCGCAAGTTTATTTAATGATACTCCAACACAGAGTCAACCGAAAAAGCCCGCTCTAATACAAGAATTTTTGAAAGCTGCACAAACATTATGTGCCCCAGATGCTTTTAGTTTAGAGGATAAAATTAATATTTTCATGAGAAGTTACAAATCCTTTACAAAAGATCAGGCAAGAAAAAATGCTTGGATTTAATGAAAGAAATTCAAGATGTTTACGGGCCATAATTCTCTTAAAATAGTAACTTTTAATGTTGGTTCTCTAATACACTTTAGTAGGAGAATTTAACAGGGCACAATTCTGAATCAATTTGACATTGATATTGCTTTTTTACAGGAAATGCATTTGTCTTCCAAAACAAACTTATATATTGACAATTATATTGTTTTAAGGGACAATAGTTCGTTAGGTGTTGGTGTTGGTGTTGCCCTTAAAAAGTCAATAGTTTATTCCAAAGTACTCATTCCGGGCCTAAGATATCCAAATTTATTTGTTGAGGTGAAAGTTTCATTTAATAGCGTCATTCGGAAAATGCTTTTTGAATCAATTTATTTTCGGTAAAATATAAATCGTACAGATTTGTGTGCAAGTCTTTCTTCAATTTTAAATTTTGCAAACAATTATAATGGGCTTATATTGGGTGTAGACTTAAACGCAAAACACACTTCTTGGGGAGATAATATTAACAATTTTAATGGCGAGGTGCTTTCAAATTGGCTTCAGGCTAAATGCATATCAGTTAGAAGAATTTGTGATGCATATCCCACTTACCCAAGTGGTAATTCCCATTTAGACCATTTCATAGTAAGCAATGACATTTTAAGCACTAATTATCTTAACTACAGAACACTTACTCTACCTACTTTTTCGGATCATATTCCTCTAGCACTACATATATCCTTTGCGAATTTTAACTTAATCTCAAGAACTCCTACCCATTTTGTTTCTTGGAACACATTCAAAACTAATATAACAAACAACCTATTGAAACATGCTCCTCCGATCAATAGAAATTTATCCAACCAGGAAATACTTAGATAATTTTATTGATGAAGTTGTCAAGACTGTCAATGTAATAACTGACCTACATTCTAAAAAGGTTGAATTTAGAAATAAAAAGTTTATAGCATCCGATAAATTAAAAAAGTTACTAAGAATAAAATATGCATGGCAAAGAGATCTTAAATTAATTTTCACTAGAACATTCAATAGAAGACATCCACAATATTTACTGATTTCAAAACAAATTGATTTAATTAAGATTTTGATAAGAGAACAAATTGAACAGGAGCATGTAAATTTTTTTAATAATAGGTTGAGAAGTAAAACCGGGTCCTTGAGCATATAAAAAAAATTTATAGAATGTTATGAATGCAGTCGTTTAAATTCTTGGTTGGAACACTTTCCAACTTTCCACTATAACGGGACTGCATTCCTAACATTCCTTAAATTCTGTAGCTCAAAAACGTTTGTACAGTTTTCAAAAAGTAGTAGTTGGCAGTTTCTCGTACAGTTCGGATCTCGTTTTCTCTAATAAAGTGTTTTTAAGCAATGTATTAAAAATTTAAATTGTTAATAATTGTGATAAAGTGTTAAAACTTAAATTGTTAATAATTACCCTCTTACTCTCCTCGAACATAAAAACATACACACATAAGTACCGTTTGTTAATAACCATTATATAACATGATAACTAGCATTAATAAGAAATAGATTTAATCTTTTATTATGTATATGTTCTTATTGCAAATAAATTGTTTTATGTATTTCTTATAAATGCTAATTATAATTCACTAAAAACAAGGTTTACAGAACACATACGCTCATACAAACGGAAAAGAGAAGATTCAAACTTTGCATTACACCTTGACACTCACGGACACACACCAAGGGAAATAAATGAATGTATGACATTATTACATCCTAGCAAAAAAGGACGAAGACTAGACATTCTTAAAAATATGGAAATCTACAAAACAAAAACATTCAACAACGACATTATAGACGAACAGGTAAACACGACCTCAGACACAATTTTCACACCATTGAAACTACTCATGCAAACGGGCAAACGAAAAACACCCTCAGACGGACACACGTACCTACATAACAGTAAAAGACAGAGGTATCGATAAATTTACTTTGCACACAAATGCCAGGTGGCTGGTATTCTGCTTACCTGAATATATACGGACCTAATAAAGGAACTGCCTGAACGCCAACACTAACTCACCAGTACAAACTAAACCGCGGCTTGAGAATGATGCATTCGCATCGAAAGCGCTCGCCATCGAATACAAACCAGCTAGTTAGGACGGAAATAGGCAATACTAGTTAATTTACTGGCGGAGGACAAGCAAACAACATAATAAATAATTTTTGTTTCTATAAAAAATAATTTCCTGAAGAAGCTTTCCACGGGAAAGCGAAGTATTGAAAAAATATAGAGTTAAATTTAGTTTAAAAAAAGGACCATTATTAAGATTAATAATTATTTATTTTATAAATTTTTTTAATACAAGGTCTCTATATAAAAATTAAATAAGTTTTAATTAGATGTAAAATATTAAAAAGGTTAATTAGCTATAATTATTCTCGTCCATGTTTTGAAAAATGCAGCAAAACTCATTTCGCTATGTTCTGAAAACCAAGCAATTTGCTGGCATTTTGCTATTTTTCGAAGTTATGTTCGAATAATAAAAACAAAAAACACAAACAAAGAAATAAATTTTAAATTAAAATACCTACTGCGTTCTTGGTTGCTACATTGGCTTTAAAAAAGCTACAATTAAAAGAATGAAAAAAAGGACACTAAGGGATTGTTCCAATCCATTGGACATTCCGGACCAAGCGTAAGCGCATACATACATATATAATTACATAGAAAGAGTTCAAATTCAATAGCATGGCTCCGCGTTTTAAGTTTCGTAGTTCTGTACAGATTAAACAAAACTGCATTTTTGATGATTTTGGAAGGGACTTCTCGCTATATAAACAGAAGTTCAATTCCAGAAAAAGTGCGTTTGGCTGGCACTTTAAGATTCTTGGCAGTCGGGTCCTTTCAAGGTGTGATCGCCAATGACATTAATGTAAGTATGGGCCGTAGCACTTTCTGTAAAGTGTTATGGAACGTATTAATATTATTGACGATAGACTATGTCCGCTTTGGATTGAGTTAAAGATGAACGAACCAGAAGCAAGAGAATCCAAAATACATGTTTATGAAAAATTTAAAATACCTGGCGTCATTGGATCTGTAGATGGAATCCATGTGCGACTTATACGGCCTAGCCATCATTCTGAACTTTACTTTTGCAAAAAGGATATTACAGCTTAAATGTGTTGATTGTAAGTATGTAGCATATTCAAGTTTAATTTAATTTTATACATACATACATACATACTATTTTTGGACATATGTACATGAATTCTTAATATCACGTAGATTTGTGATTATCAAATGAAAAATCGCGCTGTGTATGCAACTAGACCTGGCTCATGCCATGATGCTTTTGTGTGGAACTTAAGCAGTGCAAACGCCTACTGTGAAGAAATGTATCACCGTGAGCGCTGTAATTCTTGGTTGTTAGCCGACTCTGCATACAACCCTATGTTTTGGTGCCTTACAAATCAGTGGTGTTTGGTTCAATGCAGTACAAATTTAATATTAGTGCATTCAGCAGCAAGAAATGTAGTAGAGAGGACTATAGGAAAGTTAAAAAGCCGTTTTAGAAGTCTCCAGACTTGTCTTCCCTACAGTCCTGCGAAAGTAGTCAAGCTTGTAAATGTTTGTTCTGCTTTGCACAACATTTGCAAACATTACAATGTTCCTATAGAAAACCAAAAGCTCAATACTTTTTGTCGGCTCAGCACCAAAAGATTTCGCTTCTGAAATCTCCTCGACTGTATGGAATATATTACATATTACAGCCAATTGCTCCTCAACTAGCGTCAAGAAATGTTGCTGATAATCTCCGCCTCCCGTCTTTTTCAGTGACATCTTGTTTTCCGCAAGCCTTGTTTTGATGCTGCGTCTCCAGTCACACCAAATCTAAATAAAATCACACAATTAAAAATGCCTTCAATATATTATGTTGAAAGTTTATACCTTTTTCCAATTAGTAATATTTCTAGTGGGCGGTCCACTAGCATAGAGCTTATCACTTAACTCGCTCCACAATTTATCTAATTTTACTCTATCGTCTTTGTACATACACTTCTTGCAATGTCTGGATGTATTTCCATAAATTGCAGAAATATTTTGCACTATTCCATTGTCTTTTGCGGCGCCCTAAATACGAAAGCTGGAATTGAAATTGAACTGAAAAATACTTATTTACATATACATCCCAATCACGAATATTCCCTAGGAATTTCTTTCTCACGGAAAATAGCTTTCTCGAGAAAAAATTCCTCCAATCACAAATTCCGCGGGAACAAAAAACATTTAAAGTGGCATCATTGAGTTTTATAACCAACTGTTTTGTTTATTTACATTTATTTTTCTTTTTTTTGTTTGTAACTTAAGATTTTTTATTTATTTACAAACGTTCATCGGAGAATTTTGTTTTTATATTTTATACTTACATTATTTATTTTATTTCACAGCAGCAACAGGTTTCTTTTGCATATTTTTAAAATATCAAATCACCAAATGCTTCTTCTTTTATGTAGGGATGTTACATATAAATACTACCGAATTTTATTATTTGTTCACCCTAATAAATGTTTGAAGGTACTTGTACAGGTTTTAAATAATGTTCGAACTGTTATTAATTGCACATTTTTACGTTTTAATACATATATATGTTCATTTAATAAATTCCAAATATTAATATGAAAAAATTAGTAAGAAGTAACCGAATAAGGTATTTTAAAATCAACAGCACGAGCACTACATTTTTTTCGAAGACCAATTGTGTCAGCTGTTTGCATAAAACGCCAGTTTAAAAATAAACAATTGCGACAGACAATTGAAGAGCTCAAGCAAATTTTTTAAATGGCATATTTTTATTTAAAATCATGAAAAAATTTTATAAGTTTTAGCTTAAGTAAAGAGAAAAATGTTCAATTTAAATTGTACTTAATTTCCTCTTGTGTTTAAAGTGAAGTTTCAAGAAAATAAGCCAAATCACTTTAGTGTGGACTAGCGGTTTGACAACGCCAAAATTTTAGCATTTTCGTTCGCCAGAACACCTCTTTGGCGTTTTAAAACCGAAAAAAACTAGTTTTAAGCGATATGCGTATTTCAGAACACCTGCTGAAGCGATATGCGTTTTTCAGAACATGGGCGTATATTTTTCTAAATTTATATATTCAATTCCATAGAAATGAACCGTACAGATTATGTACCATTTCGACGACTTAATACCATTAATATTCAGACCTTGTAACTGATGAGACTATAAATCTTGAAAGTTGTTCATCACGTCTATTATCAACTTCATTTGAACCTACTGAGATTACGGAACGATCGACTTTACATAAAGAATATAATATTGTTCGTATAACGAACAATAACATATCATGGGCTAAGGAGTATGCTGCTATACCGGCTGCCACTTTGGGCAAACAAGCTATAGAAAAAGCTATAAAAAGTACAGACATCGCTTTGAGTGCTTTTGATTCACCCATAACGTCCAAGTATATCATTTGTAAATTAAAATCGCCTCAAAATAATTAAATATTTTCTTGCCTTGTTTATTTAGCTCGATGATTGCATGTGATCGAAATTGCTCAGTAGGGAGTGTTTATATTGTTAAATCTAAAAGTCCAGATAAAAGCCGTATGCCCGTAGCATTAGTGAATAGGGATGATAATACTGTAACATCAACATCAGTAACTCCGGAAATTGATAATAAAAGATATACGAGCTTAGGAACGCATTTAGCACATAAAGAACAGAAGGACAGAATTCCTAGTGAAAGCGAAAATTCTGGGAAGTCTACCGATAATTCCTACTTACTAAGCATTTCAGCAATTGATCGGGCTCCATGTAAGTATAATTCTAGACCTGTTCAAGAATACATCACTGAGCTGCAACCACTTTGCTAAGCGCAAAGAAACATAAAAGTAACAGCGCAGTGTTGCATTTTCGAATAAGCTTTATAAAGTTTTCAATGGTGTAGTTTAACATATTTGAAAACACTTTTATTTTAATAACTTGTACATGTTTTTCTTCTAACATAATTTGGAAATTCAATCAGATACTTCAGGATTCGGAGGAATAAATTCGAAATCTTGCACGAATCTTTATAATAAGCAACACAACAGCAATAACGATATGGTGGCTACGTTTAATTCTAAGGACATACCTACTGAGACTGATATTAGAAATAATGAATGTGAAAATATAATTGCAATCGAAGAAATGATTTTAGAAAATAAAGAGAATCTAGATCCTAAGAATACAATAAATTCGGGAGCTTCTGGATTATGTGATACAATGAGCTTTAACGAGTCACTTCTTAACTCTAGCAATATGAAAAATTTACAGCTTAGTATTTCACAACGCCGTTCACCGTTAAGTCCCATTGATATGATTGCTCCGAATATTCATCAAATCCAATTCAATAAAATTCCCGATGTTGGTGAAGAAGCTGACATTGATGAATGGCCTGGCACTCCAATAGCAGAAAATAGACGAGTTCGTCGTAAAAGGTCACCCAGGGAAAAAATTGCTTTGCAAACTAAAACTACCAGCAACGATTTTTCCGAAGAAACAACTCCAGTTAAATCGATACGATCCACTAGTGCACCTTTACAAAACAAATCATTCGAAACAAAGTCGTTGAGTTCTAATCGGCTTGATGGGGATGATTGTTATTTAAACATTGATTATCGTCAACACTCTAAAACTTCTTCGAAGATGTTAGGACAAAATACACTTTGCGTTCCACAAGCGAGTCCTGCCCATTCATCCAATACACCAATGAGCTCACCTAAAACCACCTTCCGTGAATTTCAATCCCCAAATCTAAATGCAACATCCAACTCTGATCGGCAGTTATTAGGTGGCAGAGCCGCTAGAAAAGCCGTATCTTCTCCAGCTGGTAGCGAATTGTCATGTACTTGTTGTTATGGTACAATTCAATCCAATCCAAGTGGCGTGTCAGCAGCAAAAGGTCGCAGCGAATCACGTTGCTCATCTTCTAGTGAATTTAGTCACCGGAATGGCAAACAGATACCTTTAAAGGTAACAAATACGGAACTTTCATGGGCTAGTGTTAAATTGCGCAGTGACTCCATAAAATCAATGCAAATCAAAAATACTGCAAACAAACGCTTGGTAATTCGCCTTGAAGTTAGTGGACCTGGCTTTTAAATTGTAAATTCCCAGCGTAGTAACACTCTCACTCTGCAACCGCAAAAGCGTCGTACCATAAATATATGTTTTTGTCCTTTTGTGCGTGGTGTAGCAATTGGTAAGCTGTCATTTTTTGCTCCAAACACCAGCACACAAACAACCGTTACTAGTTCGCTTTTAGATGTGCCGCTTTATGGATATGGCAGTACTGCTAAAATAATATTTCAAAATGTATTGAATGGGCCTGTAGGCAGTTCCTTTGTAACTGGGATTCGTACGCGAACTTATAAAACCTTTGGAACAGACTGTAAGTTTTTACAAAAATGGACCATTGTTAGGTTTTGTGTATTTAACTATTGATGCAACCGGACTGCTGATACCTCGTTTAAATGATGCATTTGAAATATATCCTAACAAAGTTTTAATACCTCCAAAAAATGAGGTGGATGTGCGCATTGTATTTCGTCCAAAGCGAAATGAAATTAAAAAATTATTACAAAAAACAACAAAGTTTTGACTTTGTCGACGTTGCATGTCCTTTATGACGATGAAGCAACTCGACAACGAGCACGACGTCTGATGTCAAAAATGTCTGAAGAAGAACGCGCTAAAATGTTTACGTCCTGTGTAAACGGTTTGTGGACGAATTTCCCTCGAGAAGTGGAAATGTGCGATTTAAACGATATTAAAAAATATCCTTCCGTTGCTATGGACCTGATGTCGACTGTGCAAGTTTGTGAAATTCTACTTACAATCAATCACGATAACATGGACGATACGGTAGAAAGTTCTTCTTTTATGGCCGACATGGATGAGACCGTTTTATTTCGTACAGTATGTGCAGCTGCCGATTCTCCAACTTTATCCTCTAGTTTAAGCAGAATTGAGGAAATTTTTGGTGAAGATAACGCTGAATACACAAAACCAACCAAACAGGTCTTCTGGTCAGTAAGCCCTAAAATTTTAGATAGGTATTAATCTGAACAATCAAATGCCAGTTACCCTCTGTGTGCATAATGAATATAAAACACGCCAATTTTTTGAAGTGGAATGCAATTTAAAAGGGTTATTCCATTTTTCGCCAAGTGATGGTTATGTAGCACCAGATGGTGGGAAAGCTCAAGTTGATATCAGTCTACATTCAAAGTTCCAATATCCTCCAGAAAAAATTTATATAATGGTATGTATTGTATTGCGAATGATCCGCCAGTACATGCTTCACCTTTGCGCTTACAATGAATTTGAAAAAATTACCTTTAAGCGATTAGATATTCTTCTTTCTTTCGTCTCCATTTTCTTCTATCTTGTGACCGTCTTTAGCTACGTCGCCGTAAACTGTAAAATATTAAACTTCTTTAATAATATCCTTAATATTTAGAAAGTTTTTTTTTTACATTTTGCTTTCGATTTAAAATTATTCATGCTTACAAAACTCCTTGAATTGTCCTCTATACCCAAATTTCTTTCTTTAAACGATTTATTTTCCATACCAATCTTTACATTAAAAAGCCGTAGAATATTAAACACAAACTATAGACTGTGATATTAAATCAGTATTTTATTTTTGTGAAAACCCTCTGCCAAATTGAAATGTAACTTTAAAAATGGCGGCGCACAAATAAGTGGATAAAAGAAATTTGCAGAAAGAGTTAACAGACTGAAAACAGATTTTGTTGATTTTCATTTTATTATCAGATAAATATGGTAATATTTTATTATAACAGGGAAGGGAAATAGTAAATAAAGTTATAAATTTAAAAGTTGGTGCAATTTCACAGCTGACTGACTTTTTGTTAAATAAATATTCTTTCTGTTATTTAGTAAACGCATGCTGAGTTATAGTAGCAGAGAAATAGTACAAAAGGTATTTTAAAAAAAGTTGGAAAAACGAAATGATCAAATTAATTAAGTAAATTAAGACTCATTGGATTGAATGAATGAAGTGCGGGAAAGCAAATTAATTATTTTGTATAATAAAAGGAAAAAAATAGTTTTTGTTATTGTGGTTTTGTAGATTAATTTTTGGAATTTTGCTGTCTTTCTTTTTGTGTTGGTTATAAATAATCAATTAATCAATTTGACTTGAGATACATATAATAAGTATTTAACGAGAACATTAATTAACGTAGATTAAAAAAATACTTTTACAATCTTTTAAGTTTATTGCAAAAGAAAATTCGAGAAAAATAGAGGCATCTTAGGGTAAATATATTTGAAAAATTGCGATTTGCCCTCTTAATAAATTTTGAAATTCAGATACATAGTACTGGTTCCTCTAAACAGAGTTCGTCAACTCCAAATTTACAAATTCTCAGCAGAGGTAAAATAAACTGTCTTTTTTAAGCTAATTTTATATCAACAAGAGTTTTACAACAGTATTTTTTAATGAGCACTGAAAACTGATAATTTAAAAAATCCGAATTAATTCTCTTTAGAAAAATTAGTAAACTAAAATTTCATTTTTTGTGAGTGGTGGTTTCATAAAACTCCAAAAAAAAGGTACATATTTACGGAAAGAACACTGAAGATGGCAAAGGGCCGAAACCGGATTGTTCACAAACCAAATTTGACGAGGGTCGACGGAAAACCGTACCCAAATAAGAGTGAATCTAGCCCTGTCGGAAAATCTAAGCACATATACATATTTAACTTGAGAAAATGCGTCTTGTCTTGAATAGGGCAAAATATTTTTCGTATACAACGAACATCAAAGTGCAGCTAGTTTAAAGCCAAGAATTTTGTTTAAATTTGCAATAATAATAATATTTTTACATAAAAATTGTCATGATTTATCTAAGAAAAAAAAATTTAATCATACATATTTTTTCTATAGAAAATATTCACCAGTCAAGATTTTTTAATAAGAAATTTCATCAGTCATAAATGAATCGATTATGAATTTTTTGTAGAAAATTTTCTTCAGACATAAATTTTCTATAAAAATTACATCAGTCGCAATTTTATTAGTAAGAATTTTTCGGTAGAAAGATTTTATTGTTTGCGATTTTTCTATAAACAAATTGCAGCAGTCATTTTTTTACACTAAAAGTAAATATTTATTAGTCACAATTTTTCTATAACAAAATTGTATCAATGCGAGTTTTTTCTAAAAAAATTCATCAGTCATCATAAATAAACAAGGAAACTCTTAAGTATAGAAAGCAAATACGATTGGCCGACAAAAATTTGCCGAAGCTCATTTGTCAGATAAGAATCTGCTTTGCTTTTTTTATTCTGCCGCAATCATTTTTAACCGGAGCACAAACCACAAACTATGAGAATACCACGTCTAATAACATACCAATCGAGGAGAAGATAACAAACTTTTTAGCAAACTTTTTCTTTGTCTTGGCAAACTTTTTTCAGAGTTGGACAAAAGGTGCGTGTACAACAATGTGCTTTCATGTATTACAATAACAAAAAGTAAACAAATTGTGACAAAAATATTCCTTTTTTAAAATTGATTTTAAATAGTTAATTTAAATTGTGTTTTAAATAAAAAATATGAATTGAAAAGCGTGTAGATCACAGAATCAGATTTTTCAGTTGTCACTTTTATTAGTTAAGAAACAAAGGCACTGCACGTAATACATTTTGAAGTTGTTTTCAAGAATTTTGATTTCAGTTTTCCATTAATAACTCCATAACCATTCCGCGTGCACAAATAGCACTATATATGATCGATAGAGAATAAAAATACGAATCAATAGTGATATATCTTGTTTCTAAAAAGACTTCACGGAAAAAGTTATAAGGCAGCAACCTTCTAAAATTGTTAAAAAATCGTTAATTTTTGTTGGTTTTTCATTAATAACTCAAAAACGATAGCGCGGCTATATACGTTCAATAGAGGAAACCAATACCAATCGATAGTGATATGGCTTATTTCCGCAAAGACTGTACGAAAAAAGTTATAAAGCAGCAAACTTTTAAAATTTATAAAAAATCGTCAAATTTTTTTGTTTTTCAGTAATAACTAAAAACGATAGCGCGGCTATATGTGATCGATAGAGGACAGAAATATGAATCGATCATGGTATATAAAGCAGCAAACTTTTGAAGTTTTAAAAAATTTTTGTGGTTTCTCATTAATAACTCAAAAACTATTCCGCGTGCCCATATGCGGCTATACACGTTCGATAGAGGATACCAATCGATAGTGATATGGCTTATTTCCGCAAAGACTGTACGAAAAAAGTTATAAAGCAGCAAACTTTTAAAATTTAAAAAATTTCAACAATATTTTTTAGTTGGTCGGTAATGAAGTTTCTTTGTAGATGTTTTGCATTAAAAAAAAATTAAACAAAGTTTAGTTTATTTATTCAGTAGTACTTATAATATTCTACAAATTTCTCATAGATAATTATTCTCTCTTTACTATATATAATCTACCATGTTATCCCTCACAAATTCTGTTATCTTTCTCCTACTTATATTAATATTCCTTTCTGTTTTTATATCTATTTGTAACAAATTGTATACTTTAAGTCCCTTAAAGAACAGAGATCGTTGCATTGCTGGTAATCCGGTGCGATTACCATTTTCATTTTCTGAATGAATGTCAAAAATATATCATTTTTGAATTCGATTTTAACCGTGCATAGGCTAGCTACACTTACTTTTGAATTGTAAAAATGTTAACACTTTTTAAAAATCTTTTAAATCAATATTTTGTACTTTTTATTTCTAATGTTTATGTAATTATAAATAAAATCATTTAGTTGTAAATTTAATATAACGTTTTGTTTTTCATTGAAGAAACAAAAAGGTATTTTTTTGCCGTAAACATATAGAGACAGTTTTTTAATATTCCAAAAAATTGTTTATGGTGTAGAACGATTATTTGCCGCTGATGTTGAATTATCTTGTATTTGTTGCTAAGTATGTTTGCTACTTTTGTAGGCAGTTTGTAAAGTACGTTGACTTGCATATCAAACTCTATATTTCGGGCCAAATTCTCCATGTCACCCAATACTTTCGGAGCACTACAAAAGTTATCGATTAATTGCAACCGTTGTTGAATTTCTTTCGCAAAATTAGTGGCTCCTACATGCAACTGTTTCGCTTCCGCATCTAAACGCTTCTTATTTATGTATGCCTGCGCCACACTAGACGATATAGGTATATTTAGAACAAGAAAATTTTATGAAAAAGTAGTACTTACCACAAAAATAAATGGCACACTAAACCTTAAGTTATATTATTGAACGCGCTTGGAAAATAAAAGATGAACCAAAAAATTATTGCACAAAACAAAACAGTCAAATATGTGTAATTATTTAATATACTGGCGGCTCCTAAGTCAAGATAAAATGTAAATAATTTAAGTTTGTTGCTTAGGAAGAAAAAAGCACATTCTGCATAGCGATGACAATTTAAATGACAAATGGAACCGCATACGGAAATACACTTGCTTTTTTATAAGAGAACATTTTCCAACAACACAAAATACATAAAAAAACTTACCTTACTGATTCTTCGGGACCCGGTGGAGTTTCCTTACGCCTGGACAGTCCATTATACGTTTGCGGCTCCTAAAAAATAAGATAAAATGTTTCATTAAGTAATTCAAATTTGTTCCTATAATTTTTCGTTTTTGTTGCTTTATATGGCATTATCTATGCTTTATATTCTGCACACCAGCAGGTCGATTTACTATGCTATTTAAACCAAGGTTGTTTTGGTTAAATATGTTAGCCACTGAATTAGCCACTGTTGCAATTCACTATAAACTTTAGCCAAAAACACAAGAGTTAAAAATTTTTGAAATTTACAATGTTACTTACATTTTACTTATCACATTGGCTAAATAGCCAATGGCAGTGGCAACTTCTTTAAGTCCGTCCCCCATCGTTTTGACGGCATCAACCATAGATTTAATGTTTTCCGCATTGAGGGCGTTGGTCGCTGCGTTCGAGGCGTTGGTCGCTGCGTTTGAGGCGTTAGCTTCTGCAAACATCTACAAAAACACAAAAAAACCAATACTTGTATTTTATAATAGTTTACCGTGATGGTATTACTTACCTTTAAAGTGTCTGCCTGTTTGTTGGCGATATCCAAGAATTGCTTCTTGGTTTCGCCGTCGTCCTTCTCCAGCTTCCTTTTAACACCTCTTCCTGGCATCCTTTTAAATGTGCTGGAAGTCTCCGACCGAACATCACAAGAATCTTCATAATTTGATGGCGAATGCACAATAATGTCTTCGCTATCCTCTAATAAAATTTGCAAATTCTAATGGAAAAAGAATTTCTTTTGATTTTCATACACATTAACTTGACTGCAACTTACCTCTTCCAACGGAACATTTTCAATGACTGATTCTTGGCCCTCTATATATTCTTTGCCGATAATGGCAACAACCCTCCTTTCTAACTCGCTTAACGCCTTCTGCGTTAAGGGTCTGTTTCCTGTTAAGGCTTGCTCCTTCCTCCTTTCTCTCGCCTTAACGCTCGTCCGACTTTTTAGTTCTTTCCACACCTTTGTTAATAAAAAAGGTTTTACAATTTATTTGTATTTGAACAATGTTTATTTTAACAATGTTTACTTACCGTCTGCCACTGGTTGCTCGTTTTAATAGAGCCGCCAAGACAATTTAGCGTTTCCGCCACTTCTGCCCACTTTTTTTCTGACTCCAATTTGCCGTGCAGCTTTTTGAACTTCCCTGATGCAAGGCCCTCATTTTCCATCAACAAGTCCACTAAATTATTTAGCTGCTCGGCAGAGGCGCGGCTTCTTTTAATGTTAGTATTCATTCTATTAAAGAATGAATAAACCTTTACTAAATTAAAAAAGTTATAAAAATGAATATTTTACTTACCCGGCACAATAAAAATTTGCAACATAAAATAACTTTTTGGTTTGTTTTTTTTGTATTCCTCTTTGTGCTTTTCTCTTATTTTGACATTTCGCTTGGCAGTAATGACAACGTATATTAATTTAAACGCGGATAAATTTAACAGTACTTACTGTGGCTAACAATGAATTAAAGAATAACATAGTGGTTAGTGCAAACCACAATAGGTTTAGTTAAAATTAACCTTAACCAAAGTGGTTAAAAATTAGTGAATCGACCTGCAGGTTAAAGAATAATCTGTGTTGCCAGACTAATAATTTAACGATCGGAACCGAACAAAAGTAATTAGCAAGGATGGGAAAAAGTAAAACAAAACCAAGAATTATAGTTTTAGCAGTTTGTTTGGTTTTAATAACAAATGGAAATTTTTATTGATCTATTTTTAGTCTATTAAATTATTGAAAATAATACTGTAAAATACGCCATTAAATTAATATTCATTAAAAACAAAAAAAGAAAAATTCCACAATATTTACATCGTAAATTTATGGAAAGATGGAAAATTAGAAAATTTAAATTATTAAACGAATATAAAAAAGATATTTTTTCCGTAAAATCTTTACAAAAACAATCCATAATTTAATCGATTCGTATTTTCATCCTCTATTGATCGCATATATATATATATATATATATATATATATATATATATATATATATACGTGCAAGCGATATAGTTTTTGAGTTATTAATAAAAAATCACAAAAATTTGACGATTTTTTTAAAATTTCAAGTTTGCTGCTTTATAACTTTTTTCGTACAGTCTTTCCAGAAACAAGCTATACTGCGATCGATACATATTCCTCTATCGATCGCATATAGCCGTATGTGTGCACGCGACATATTTTTTTAGTTATTAATGAAAAATCAAAAAGAATTGATGATTTTTTGAAAATTTTAAAAGTTTGACGCTTTATAACTTTTTCCGTACAGTCTTTGTAGAAACGAGCCATATCTCTATCGATTCGTATTTGTATCCTCTATATATATAGCCTTATATGTGCACGCGGAACAGTTTTTGAGTTATTAATGAAAAACCAAAAAAATTTGACGATTTTTTAACAATTTTAGAAGTTTGCTACCTTATACCTTTTTCCGTTAAGTCTTTATAGAAATAGGATATATCGCAATCGATTCGTATTTTTATCCTCTATCGATCGTATATAGTGCTTTTTGTGCACGCGGAATGGTTGTGGAGTTCTTAATGGAAAACTGAAATAAAAAATTTTCAAAATAACTCCAAATAATTTAACCTCCAGTGCTTTCGTTTTTCACTAAAAAAATGACAACTGTAAAATCTGATTCTATGGTCTACAAGCTTTATATGTTATATCTTTAAATTAAAATACAATTAAAATTAACTATTAAAAATCAAATTCAAAAATGGTATATTTTTGACATATTTTGTTAACTTTTTTTTTACTGCAAAACATCTACAAAGAAACTTCATTACCGACCAACCAAAATATATTGTTGATATTTTTTAAATTTTAAAAGTTTGCTGTTTTATAACTTTTTACGTAAAGTCTTTGTAGAAACAAGCCGTACCGCGATCGATTCGTATTTTTATTTTCTATCGATTGTATATAGCCGTATATGTGCACGCGACATAGTTTTTTAGTTATCAATGAAAAATCAAAAAGAATTGACGATTTTTTGAAAATTTTAAAAGTTTGCCGCTTTATAACTTTTTCCGTACAGTCTTTGTAGAAACAGGCCATATCACTATCGATTTGTATTTTTATCCTGTATCGAACGGATATAGCCGTATATGTGCACGCGGAATATTTTTGAGTTATTAATGAAAAACCAACAAAAAATTTAACGATTTTTTAAAAATTTTAAAGTTTGCTGCTTTGTAACTTTTTCCGTACCGTCTTTGTGGAAACAAACATTATCACGATCGATTTGCATTTTTATCCTCTATCAAATGTATATAGCCGTATATGTGCACGCGGAATAGTTTTTGAGTAATTAATGAAAAACCAAAAAAATTTGACGATTTTTTAACAACTTCAGAAGTTTGCTGTCTTATAACTTTTTCCGTAAAGTCGTTTTAGAAACAGGGTATATCACTATCGATTCATATTTTTATCCTCTATCGATCATATATAGTGCTATTTGTGCACGCGGAACGGTTATCGAGTTATTAATGGAAAACTGAAATTAAAACTTTTCAAAACAACTTCAAAATGTTTTACGTGCAGTGCCTTTGTTTCTTAACTAATAAAAGTGGCAACTGAAAAATCTGATTCTGTGATCTACGGGCTTTGCAATTTATATTTTTTATTTAAAATACAATTTAAATTAACTATTTAAAACCAATTTTAAAAATGGTATAATATTGTCATAATTTGTTTACTTTTTGTTATTGTAAACATGAAAGCACATTGTTGTACCGCACCTTTTGTGCAACTCTGAAAAAAGTTTGCCAAAACAAAGAAAAAGAGTGCTAAAGAGTTTGTTATCTTCTCCTCGATAAAGTTTGTTATCTTCTCCTCGATTATCCTTTTATTAAACTGGCCTAAGTTAATTAAATAATATTGCAAGGTACATTCCGGTAAGTTGATCTATAAAATTATATTGGCACCAAATTCCTTCATTGTATGAAGAGCCTCCTTAACCATATTTAAACAGAAATTTAAATATTCTTAAAACTTTTAAATATTTCTTTTTTAATTTATTCTTGTACAAAACAGTTAAAAGTGTTAAAAGATGGCTTCAACATTTTATTACTTTGGTTATGGCAGCAATATGTTGGCCAAGCGTATCCAAATACAAAATCCAGCAGCGCAACGAGTAGGAGTTGGAAAATTGCAGGTAAGTAAAATAAAGAATGCTTAATGTAAAATTAAACGATGTACTTATGCTTGCAGGACTATCGTTTAGATTTCCATACTTCATCGATAAACTGGCAGGGTGCGCCAGCAACAATTGTTCCATCCATCGGTGATGTGGTTTATGGAGCCATATGGGAAATTGATAGTTGTCATATAAAAGATTTGGACAAGTAAATATCTGAAATTTACATCGTTGTTTGTAATAAAACTTGTAAACAAATGTTACGTGTTATAGCCAAGAAGGTGTACATGAGAATATTTATAGCCCCATAAACTTGCCTGTTTATTGCATTAACTTAGGGAAACCCATAGAATGTCGTTCTTATCATTTGGTTAATCAACCAAGAACCAATTTGAAATCATTCACTGTTGGATATGTGCCCCAAAACAGGCAGCCCTCAAAGACTTATTTAAAGACACTAATAAAAGGTGCCTCGGAAACCGGTTTACCTGCCGATTATATTGCATGGCTCAAAAGTGTTCAGCATAATTCAAAAACCGTGGATAAATTCGAACAGCACTTGAAATTACATACAGTGGAGCTATGATATGCAATTTTATTTCGTTAATATGCGAATAAAAACAATTTTTTATGTGAAGTTTATTTTAATTTTTCTAAGAATAAACCTGTATTAACTGGAAATTAAGCTAGAATTTCGATAAAGTGTTGGTTTGGTAGGGGTTTCGTATTTTTTTTTTTTAATTTATTAGTTTGTAATCTCTAAAAGATTGCATTATATTAATATCAATCCCTGTTTAGTTTGGCCTGTTTTCCTGAGAGTTGGTATAAGCTATTTTAGTAACGAAAAATTTAGAAAAAAAGACTGCAAATCGGAAATACATACATGCATTTCAATTAAAGCCAATTCTGGTTGTACCAAAAAATTAAACTCACAGAATAAATTAAAGCGAAATTGCCAGAAAAACCTTAGGTAGAGTCGAAATTTTATTAAAAGTTAAAACTTTTTTACTTTTTATTTTCTTTTAAACTAAAAATTTAACGATTAACAAATTATCCAAAGCGATACTGTGTGGAATTCATCGTTTTGGTTTCTATCGCTGCGTAACAGCAGGGTTTATAAAATTCGACACTGGCAGGCATAGCACTCTTATTGAAACTTAAACTATCATAATATTCAGTGTTAATAATATATAATAAAACTACAACTAATAAAGCCTTGGTATAAAAACTGAGTTAAAAAGAATGTAAAAGATTGTCCATCAATAGTAGTTACGATTATATATTGTCATTGCGAAAATGTAATTAAATATTAAATATATTAGATAATTGAAAAATATTTAAATAAAACTGTTTGTGTATGTGTGAACATTATACACGTTTGTTTGAGTTGCTATATTTAAGAAAACTTTCTATAACTTGTTTTAGAAAATATCAAGAGTTTATTGAAAAGTATTAGACATTTTTTATTGGAAAATAAAACTGGTTAAAAATTAAACGTCTAGATTTTTGTAATATGGAAAGATCTAATAGTTTTTATTTTTTGCTTCATTTTCTTGTATTTACATATTGAATAAATTGGAATCTTTGATTGTGTAATGTTGCCTTAAGTACAAACAAAAGGCAGTTGTCAAGGAGAACACAGGGTACTTGAACCGTGTGTCAGGTGTTAACTGAAGTAGACGCAAATTTGTTCTAGCATAATGTTTTATTAAATTTAACTTATTTATACTTAAAAAATGATTACAATACTAAATTCAATTATTTCCTATGACAAACACACGCACGTTGTACTTTAACGGCCTCTGTTAGTTTGTTGTGATGACTTAACAATTAACAAATAGCCAAAGCAAAGTCCAACGTACTTTAATAAACAAAAAAAATGTTCTATTTATGCTGACTTAGTAGTCATGCATTTAACAAAAATATTAATAAACTATAATGCAGCAGAAGGCAATAACCTAACCAAACGTTGATGGTGAAATTTAATTCTTTATTTAATTTGGTCGGTTATTGACTGCTACTGCTTACATTGCATTTAGGAAATTTACTGTTTAATTGTGTGTAAAAATGTAGGTGCGTTACTGAACACATATATATCTGCGGGTATAAAGATTAAGAAATGTTGCCACAAATAAAAGGCAATTTATTGAGCGGATTGTTAAATGGAGTTTTCGTGCTTTATATGTAAACAGACTAGATAATTGAAGTAAAATTTGATTGTTGTGTTGTTTTATAGCATTATAGAGTATTTCTTATATTTGCTTTTAGTATCCAGTCGAATATTTTAATATAGGTGTACCAAATTTTAGGTTTAAAATCCTCCCGGAATGACCCAAAACCATATTTATGGAATGCCAAATGGTTAACTTTTTATGCTTGAAGATACTACTACATATTTGAATTTCTTAAAATTTCTACTTTTATTACATAATAAACAACTTTCACTCTAAAATCAGAAGCTTGAGCAACTTTGATACGATGCTTAAAATAATAGCAAATATTTTTGTAAATTAATCGGATATTGAAAGCAAGTATTTTGCTGGACAAAGTTCAAAATGTCTAAGCGATGTTGCATTAATAAGAAAATTAAATAAATAAACTAGGTTTAAAAACAAAATGCTTTTGTTTAAAATTGATTATTTTTCTTATCACTTGAAATTTCGTTCTCGTGAAAAAGTGAAAAAAGATGTGATGATAACAAAAATTCTGTTCAGATTTTATTTACTTCATTAGTTAAAATTAGAAACAGAAATTCAAGTTCAATGTTGGAATTAAAATAATTTATATTCGACATATCCATATCTAATCCATTATACTTTTATCGCTTAAAATAATCATAAGATTGTTTGCATTTTCTATTAGTACCTTTGTCTGAATTTGTATAAAATGTTTATTAATTTTTAGTACTGGTTTATCCAAAAGCTTTTTAAAAATAATATGACTCTTAATAAAAGGCCTTAACAACCTTGTTTTTTATTTAACCATCAGATAAGAAAATCAAAGCATTGATGCATTCAATAGCGAGTTGTGTACTTCAGCGCTTCTATAAAACTTAGTTGCTTTTGTTAATAATTACGTATTTCTTTATATCGCTTTAATGCAAATTTATTATCATTATTGTGGGGAAGTTTCCCAAGCAAATTTTAATGGAAAAAAATGAATTAAAATAAAATAGCAATTCTTTTAAAAATTTCTTTTATTTTCATCTTTTTTACTTAATTCAAGCAAATAATTGTAGTCCTTTTCCTTTTCTCGAATGAAAATAATTTTCATTTAATCAATTAAGCTCTATAACAATCTAACCTTAGATACCTTTTAGCAATATTTAGTTTTTTTTTATCATGTTTTTTTTGCGTAATTTTTAATGCAAAAATTTGTTGCTAAAAAATTTTAACTTCCGGAAAATTGTTCCCTTGATTTTTCTTAAATTTAAATAACTTTTTTTTTTATTTTGCGAACGCAATCGTATTCACAATAAAAAAAAAAGTACTAAAAATTCCAAGCGTTGCGCAACAAATATTTTTATCGATTTAGAAGTTTTAATTTCTGGTGACGTACAGTACGAACCTGGAATAAAATCCGCTAATGAGTAGAGAAATTACAATACGGATATGCTTTTTCCATAGTAATCCATTTTACTGTTTTTTTTTCTTTAATAAATAACATTTTGTGCGATAATTAAAAATTATTTTCTATAAATTAATATTTTTTAAAGGAATACACGTTTAGCGCAAATATTTTGTAAACAATTTTATTTTTGGAATTAATTTTTAATTTAATCTTCATATATTTATAGTAATACATTTAAAATATCTTTTAATAATAAATATTTTATGAGAATATGATAAAATATAGATTAAAGTAAATAGTTTGTTTCATGTTGTACGTTCCCCCAAATAAAAAGCTAAAGTTTAAAAATTCCATTTAACCAGACTGGCTTTTTTCAATGCGACTCATTTATATTTAAATACTCAAGCTTCGCACTTGTCACTTAAATAAACGAAAATAATAAAAATGAAATTTTTCAATTCGGTGCTATTATTACAAATACTTAATTTAGTGCGAGTACAATGTTCGCAGATGCAATTTGATAAAATTGTAATAAATAATTTACCAGAAGTGATAGGTGACAAATTTTATTATTTCGGTTATGGCAGCAATATGCTAACGAAACGTATTCACATACAAAATCCTACAGCTGTTAAAATTGGACCAGGCATCTTGAAGGCAAGTATGGAGAGTTAAAGAAAGACGTTATGAAAAAATTTTTTGTAACTGTGAGCATCCAGAAAATGTTTTTTCTAATTTGTGTGCCATTCATATTGACAGTTTTTAAAAAAATTTTTTAAATATCCGTTGCATTTTTTCATCCGTTGCTTCATCCAATTTTGAGTCTTACAAAAGTCAGAATTTTAGTTATTAGATTCTTTCGTTGATGAGCAGCTCAGTTGCAAGTAAATCAGTCGAGTCGAGCCGAGCTTGAATAAGCATCGTCTGAAAACAAACGATTTAAATTTATGTTTTGCTTAAGAATTTTAGATTGGATTTCAATAACGTTTCGCCGAGATGGCAGGGATCTGTAGCCACAGTAGTTGAACATTTAAATCGTAGTGTACAAGGTACTTTGTGGAAAATAGACTTATCAAACTTGGACGACATAGACAAGTGAGTTTAAAATTTCAAACAAAATTCAACCAAACTTATTTCTATAAAATTTTCCTTAAATTTTTCAGTCAAGAAGGTGTGCACGAGGGAATTTACAAACCTTTAAGCGTTTCAGTAATTGAATTAAATAACACCAGCAACAACAACAACACTTTGCCAGCAAGAGTATATGTTTTAGTAAAACAACCTGCTACTGACCTAAACGAATTAGAGCATGAATCTATACCATTTGATAGACAGCCATCAAAAACATATTTACAGTGTTTGGTAAAAGGTGCCATTGAGACGGGTCTTGAGGAGCCCTACATTGAGTGGTTAAAGTCTATTAAACATAACGGCAATGTCGTTAAGACATTAGAAAATTTATTACAACTAAAGGATGTCAAACTAAATTCATAAGATAAGTGGCAAATAAATATATAAAAAAATGTTAAGAACAACAACAAATTGAAAATGTTTCTATTCAACGATTATCCATTATTATGTTGTGGAAATTGTAAAAAAAAAATTTTGTTTCAAATCCTTGGATTAAATCATTTCACATTCTTCGAATTTAAGGTGCAAAGTAAATGTTGCGCAAAGTAAAATAAAATACAAAAATATTTACGCTTCATCACCTTCAAGACAGACAAGAAAATGTGAAAAATTTGGAAAGGAAATGAGAAGGAATAATTGGAAAAATGCCAAAACAGTAAAAGCGCTTTTATAAGGATTTAAGATTTTAAACAATTTTATTTTCTTGGTTTTTGTTCAAAACCTTTATATGATTCTCGACGATTACTTTAGCTAATTTTTCTGTCATCTTGTATATTTTTTAAATTCTTTTACTTTTAATACAAAATGAAAAATAATAAATTATCTTCCAAAATCTATTAAAACTTAAGTCTTGTCAGTTGGCACTCCCCTGCTAATATCTATTACAAAAGCAATAAAAGCAGGTTAAATGTATTCAACAAAAGCAATAGAGCCGACATACAACTTAAGTAAACTGTTGTTTGCTATTGCTGTAGCATGGCCTACAAGAACGGGTACAGATGCAAGTGAACTTTCGAATGTAAAACTATTGTTCTCTTTCATAAGAATAACACAATTTTCTTATACATTTTTAAGGAATAAGATTTTTTAATCTAAAAAAAAATGACGAACAAATACGAAACTTTTTTCCAATTTATACCGCAACTTTCTATTTAAAAACATTCAACTAATTTTTAATGAACTAAAATAAAAGAATTATTTTTAAACTCAATAAAATCAATTTCTGCATTTAATTACAAACACATGAAATTTCTATTAAAATTCATGATGGCTGAACTTTGTAAAAAAAAGTTCTAGAAACAGTAACCACAAATAAATTTTGTTAACAGAATAAGAACTTCTGTATGCAGTGGATCAATTAAAATTGAAATAAATTGTTTTTTTAATTTTTATTAAAACAAAAAAACGAGGACAGGTCAAAATGTCTTCACAGAACTTATGATAAAAATGTGCTATTCTATAGTTCTAAAAGCTTTAAAGGGTGAATAGAAATTTTTAGGAAAATTCACGTATTTAGTTTTCTGCCCTACTAGAACAGTATCGGTGTTAGTTAGCTGAACACAATTCCATTTTGTGGAACGTTTCTAGCAATGGCAGAACCTCAAAAATATTTTACAGTTGTGGGGTCTGTAGAAAACAGCTCTTTTTTCGATAAACATACATTTTTACAAAATATTTGACATAAATTAAGTTTGATTTTGAACTTTCCTAAAATAATGTACGCGAGCACAAAAGTAAATGCAGCGAGCTAAAAATTTCTTCCGGTTTAGTAGAAGAAATTTTACAACGGCAACACTATTTAATAGAAGTCGTTATAAATGTGTTAGTGTTGAATTTATGAGTACATTATTTTTAGACCAGCCAGTTTTTGATGGTGGCTTTCAAAAAAAAAATTTAGTTTCAAATTTTTTGGGCGCTACTGTCTCTAGTTTAAAATAAAAACTTGTGACGACCAAAAGTCGGCAGGCTCGTTTTTGGATCACATGGCACTTCAATCACAAGCAATTAGACTCTATATATATGTTTTTCAAATTTTGTAATTTTTTTTGAATTTCACATTTTTTTACACTTTTTACATTTCTGAATATTTATTGTTTAATGAATTTTATAATTTTTTTTAAAAGAGAACATTGTTATTATACACTTTTCATTTTATATAATTCATAATTATATTTAATAATTACATTTATTATTTGTTAATGAAATATTTGAATTTATAATAGCCGTTAAAAAGCGCCATCTATTAACACGAGGATACATCCGTGAGAAGAACATACCATCAAACTTACCCCTGAACAGTCGTAAGCAGTTGTCGTTTAGTGGTATGGGTGTGTATGTGTGCCTGGCAGAAACATATAAAAAGCGAGATAATTACGTATTGAAGTTGAGTTGGTCACGGGCAAGCAACCGGGCAAGACTTCTTTTAAGTGAGTTAGAATTTTATTCAACTTAATTAAAATAGTCTTGCAAATAGGTTTCGCTCGCTCAATCAAAGCCAGAATCTTATTCGACTTTGAATTAAGCGAGACTCGCTAAGGTCTCCGGCTCAGTAAGTGTTGTCGCTGCTTCACCTGGCCAGAATTTTATTCGCCCAGGTGACGGAGCCCAGAACCAGGCCGCGCTTTGTTCAGCAAGGCCAGAATTTTATTCGCCCTAGCTGAACAAGACGGATGAGATCGTCAATAGGCCACAGAGAGGTTGATCGTCATTGGCAGGCCCAGTAAGTGCTGTCGCTGCTTCACCTGGCCAGAATTTTATTCGCCCAGGTGACGGAGCCCAGAGCCAGGCCGCGTTTTGGTTAGCAAGGCCAGAATTTTATTCGCCCTAGCTGAACAAGACGGACAAGATCGTCAATAGGCTAACACCAATTTCGACGTGGAAAGGTTGTCTCAGATTCTTATTCGTGACAACCGCGACAAGTCAAAAATTGGTGGACAGGCCAACTGTTCTGCTCAGACTGGACCAGAATTTTATTCGCTCCAGTGTGAGAAGCAGTAGGCTAGCCGACGGAGAGTGGAGACGAAAGCTCTTGAGGGCCACGAAGCGGTTGATCATCGTTGGCGTGCTCAGTAGTGGTGCAGTTTAATTATAACTTAGTTTAAGAGTGAATTATAAATAAAAGAAATTTTTTTTATAAAAACAAAAGTGTCTCTTGTGATTAATGAAAAACATTTTTTTTGTAACGAACCCTGGACGCCGCGAGCTTTACCCCAGCATAACGCGAAAACGTGTCGTTACAAACTTCACTTACAAAATTTTAAGGAATTAGTGACATATCCTCGTATTTACATATGTTCATTTTTCTGTACAATAAATTCATAAATATTTCTGGATTTAATTTGAAATTAATATGATTTTTTTGTCAAAATTTATTTTAGAAATAGTTCAAATGTGACATTGAGAATATTTTTTTTCTATTCAGTTTATTCATTTGTATGAACTCATGTTCGAAGATCTTAAATTACAACATTATACTATATTGTCAAGTGTATTCAATACTGTTTATATACATACATACATATGTATGATGTAGAACATCCAAGTATGAATATTTTAACAAAATAAAACTAAATAACTAAATATAAGGGTAGTGAAGAAATAAATTCTTTTTTTTTAGTTTCTTAATGGCAGCTTTGTTTTTTATAAAGGTTTTTTTTGGGTTTTATTGTCTTTTTGTTTTAGTGGTTGAATATAATTCTTATTTAATCAATTTGGCTTAAGATATAAGACCTTTGAATTTTCTTTACAATTTTCTTGGGGTCTAACTTTAAACATTGCGAAAACCGTGGCCGTAATGTTTAAGGGAAGGCAGAAATATATTTACCCAAATTGTAGATCGTACAGACCTTGTTTGACTCTCGGACGAGAACAGATTGCGACTTCGGACAGGCTTAAATACCTGGGTGTCACCCTTCATGAAAACTTTGAAAGTTATCGGCACATTGACGATATTTTGCAGCGAAGCAAGAGAATTTACTCCGCGTACCAGGGAGCCCTTAAACGTAGAGGGGGTCTGGATAAGAGGGTGCGTCTTCTTGTGTATCTCCAAATTATCCGCCCTGTCATCTCCTACGCCTTTCCGGCTTGGTTTGGGATTTCTTCTCACCAGATGGAGAGACTTAGGAGATGGGAGAGACGGGTTTTGGTTGCTTGTCTTGGACTGAGGCCTTATAGAGGACCAAGTGGCGAGTTCCGCAGGCCATCATGTAGTTCAATCTACAACGCAATTGATTTTGCGCGGGTGGATGTCTATATGATGGAAATGGCTGTGAAGTTCCTGGAGGGCGCACGTTCTTTAGGTAACTCCCTGGTTGCGGGGTGCTTTTCTGCGTCGCGTGATTTGGAGACTGTTCGGATGTCCCGGTATCTCTGTCCAATGGACTTATTAACTTTGAAAGAGGCTGGAATTCTTTACGAGGATGCAGACCTCTTATTTTATCATAGAAGGCTACGTTCTCTAAGCACTCAGAATACTATATATAATACCGCTCAATAGTTATAGTTTTGTTAATTGTGAATTCATTATTTTTCTTTACTTTGAATTTGTTGTTATTGTTTTTTTTTTTTTTTTTTTTTTTTTTTTGTTATTCCTTGTTTTTTTAATTTTTCTTGTGCTTCTATTGTTCTTGTTTTGTTTGTTTTGTTTAGTTATAAGTTATTTTAGTTTTAAGTTATTAGTTTTAAGTGTTTCTTATTTTTAAGTAGATTCTAAGAGCGTTCCTTTTTTTATTCCTTTTTTGGGAAATCAATTCACAATTTTAATTATTTTTTGCGAGAGATGACCAAGAAAATGTGTCAATTTTGTTTAGAATAAGGAAGTCTTTGGAATATAATTTTTTATGTAAAGAATATTTTGTTAAATTTTTGTAGTATTTTTGTTAATTTTTTTAAAACCCTTTTGTAAAACTTTTTGGAAAATAAATTAACCTCTGAAATCTTGGAAATCTTTACAATTTTCTGTTTGGGTAAATTGGATGAGTTTTATGAGCAGTAGTGAAATGGCCATATGCTCCCATGGTAACGCATTTAAATTTTTGAATAATAAATATTTTATGAGATATCATTAAATATTTATTTTTAAAGTAATCCAGGACAATTAACTTAATGATTCCAAATAATATTTTTGTTTACATAAATAAATATCTAAAAAATTGTAAAATTAAAAATAATAATAAATTCTTTTTTAGTAGTTAATTAGAAAGCACTAGGTCAATTTTAATAAAAAATTTTTTAAAAAACTTTTATTTTTTATTATTTTTTCGATATTTCGCCACACCGTTGGTTGGCATCATCAGGAAAACAAAAATAATAATGAACAAACAAATTGAAAAAATTTCTTTGCTTTCTAATTAACTACTAAAAAATATTAAAAAGGTCAAAAAACTATAACTATTATAAATAAATTCTTTTATAATATAAAGTCATTCTTAGACAAAAACACAAAAAATCGTATGGTGTTATGATGTTCTGTTACTGATGCTTTAGGTAAAAAGGCATTAACAACTTTAAAGATTTTTGTGGCAAACTTTGGTATAATTGATATTATAAACTTGCCAATAATACTGAGAACGAATTTTAAGTCTATTAATGGCAACTGTATTTATAATTACAGCCATATAATAGAGTTAGTGCAATGAAATATGGGTTTTTATTAAATACATATTATATGTAAATGTTTACAATTTTAAAAGAAAATACCTCAAAATTATATTTGACTTAAAATAAATAGCGAAAAGACGATTAAAAATAATTGCGAAATACTGTGTTAATGTTTCTTTGTAATATTTGGTATGATTTAGAGTAGAAAACTCACGGTAGCTAAATTTTTCTGAAATTTGAAAGTTTCTCCACATCTAGACGGCTTACGATAAAAACTTTTTCTCAATTTTAACACAATAACACAAAAAGAATAAGAATATTTTAAAAAGAATTCAAAAATGGCCGGAAAATATTATTTTAATTTTGTTTCTCTATTTTTTTACTCTTTGTTTTCTTGCTTAAACTCTTGCAGCTGCGATTTAAATTTCTTGGCGACTTAGATCGTCTAAATTAATTATTTAAAAAAAAAAGCTTTGCTATGCTTTTCGCCTCAAAATTGATATTGGCCTCTTCCAAGGCAAACTAAAATCATTAAATGCCATATCCAAATGTAGCGCGCCGTTTTTTTATATACTTGTTTAGATTTAAAACAAATTATTTTCTTAAAACGTATTCATTATGCTCAAAAGCATATTTTTTACAAAAAATCAATCGATGTTACTTGTTACCTTATCCAATAAAGGAATAAATGCAGTTGTGAATATAGGTAGAGTAATTATATCTGTGAATTATACAATTGTTTGTTATTTATATTCGTATACTTTGTGACCATATTGTACGTATTTAAATCCATGCGAACTTGTTTATTTGACGTTTGTCTGACCTTTTGTCTTCAGATCTAAAGAAGTTGCTTATTTATATTTTAGTATCAAATGAAAACTATAGTTTTGACATGATGAAGATGGATGGCCATTTGCAGAAAGTGTCCAAATTTATTACGTCAATCATTTTTATTAGACAAACTAGTATTGTTGCACACAACAAAAGGCTTCTGAGAAGACATTTATAATTTGAAAATTTATAATTTAAAAATTTATATTATAATTTTAAAATTAAAAAAATAAATTTAATTAATTTTTCATCATACTTTTATAAATAGCTACGACTTATTGCCCTGATGGTATTTAATTTATTCGCCGCACGGTGGCTCAGAATCAATTTTCATTGGCCAAAACCTGTATTTTTTCTTGACATGGATTCTTAAAATTTTTATGCCATTAGAAAGGAAACAGATCAGAACTTAGGTAACCAAAAAATTTTGGCAAAATATTCACAGTAATAGGCGTGCCATGCTGCTAAAAGCAAAGAATTTAAGTTAATTTAAAAATAAAAAAAATTTGTAATGTTTGATCTCATATTAATTACGATTTCTTGAAAACTATTATTGATAATGGGCTGCGGTTTTTTTTTTGTTATGTTGGGTGGACTGTTGTTTTTCACAAATGGGTTTTGAGCACCCTGTATAATTTGTAGTTAGGGTGTTATGTAATAAATTTGAAACCACCATATATTCGTAAATTTTGAAGTTTAACAGTGTATAACTTTTAAAGGACAAAAAAGGACTAAAAATCGAGTCTATATATACTTTTGTACCCGTCCGGACCCGCCCGTAGAATTTTTTTTTATTTTAATGAAAATAAAATTGCTAGTAAATTTACTTTAGAAACTATTCACTGCCATAAATACAAATTCCAGATAGCAAAACGTAGAGAGAAAGAAAGGAAAGTTATTAGTGGTACAAATATTTTTTCAAATGGTTGAAAAACTTCCTACAATTTATCATGCATTTTTACACAGAAGTTTCAATTAACTGTTAAAAATTATAGGAAAAAATGTTTAAAATTTATTTCAGTAAAGTACAGATACATATATAAAGTACAATTTATACCCATCATATCATCAAATAACTGCAGCTAAAAAGAAACGTTATCCTCCAAAGGAATCTATCAAAAGCACACCAATTTCGGCACAGTTACAACTGCAAGCTTTACTTGATCATACAGCAGAACGGTTGCTACAATCACTTAAAGGAAGTGAGTTGAAAAAAAATCTAAACTGCAATTTGACTCTTTTTTTGTAAATGGGGATGCTATGAATCTTCTGGCCAAAAACAATATAAAAAAATTTTGTTTGAAGATATTTCGGACACAGATATGTTCATGCTATCATTTGTGCCACTGCCATTAATAAAGAACTTAGAAGACCAACAAAGAGAAAAGAAAATTGCAAAAGAAACAATTTCAAGGTGCATATCTCAAACATGGGTTAATTATCAGGGTTCAGAATTTTTCATTTATGAACATTCAAAAATCAACATTCATGATATTTTTCATAAATGAGAAATCTAAAATTTTATATTTATTTTTCACGCTCATAAACGAACAACAAAAAATGTTCTGGTTATTTTCATACATGAATGCGAACAACAAGAATTATTAGTCTTATTCATATGTGATAAATGATAAATTAGCTACTTCTCATTAATGTTATTTTTCACAAATGTACATGTTCATTTATGAACGTTGAAGTTTTATAAAATTTCTCATAAATGAACGTGAAAAAATGTTCTACCTACGATCGCAATTTACCGTAAAATGTAGTTAAAACACTCAAAATACAATATTGCAATATATTCTAAAAGAAATAAAAAAAAACATTTTTTCCTGCATACGCCGACAATTGCGCATTATCAAATATGTGCGTTTATGTACGCGAATGCTTAACGCACATATTTTTACGACCTTTTCATTTATGAAAAATTATCAAAATTGTAAATATTCATAAATGAACACTTGTGTGTTTCTCATTTTTTCACTTATGGATAGAAAGAAAAAAAATAAATCGTCGCATTCACAAATGAGAAAACACAAAATAATTTGTAGTCTCTCACACATGTATGAGAAGAAGCGGCTAAAAAATTAAATGTACATATTCATACATGTATGAACAGTGAGTGAATACTTCGCTACTCTGTTAATTATAGATCAACCAAAACAAGGATCAGGCAATACAAACGATGGCAATACCGCAAAAAAGTTTTTTTTTGGATCCCGAAACTACATCTGGTATAACAGGTGTTGATATAGATGTTATTTCAAGATTTAAAACAAATTACTGAAGTGCTTGCGTGCAATGAACAAATTAATGCTAGAAAATTTTGGTGATTATGCCAAGGAAACCGTTGCAATATACATATCCAAATACAATTATAGAAACATGTCAGCAACAGTGCACAAAGTTCTTTTTTTATTCACCCCTATTCTGCGTTTCGATTAAGTCTCCGCATTCAGTTCCGTTGCGATCGAAAATTGGTATTCTGAAGAAAAACGGAATCGAAAGAAAAAGAACAAGACAACAATATTTACAAAATTAATAGCATCACTGTGGAATGTGGAAATGAAATAGCAAAATAAGCAAGTTTGTTATCATTTTCTTAAACAAATGTAAAATTTAATACAGAAAGTTGTATGTTTACATAATTAAAAATAAGAATTTTTTGTTGGAGAACCTAGTACATTGAGGACTCCTGCAACTTCCTCCCAGAACACTGCCACTTCTTCCTTTGATCGCTGGTGCTATCCACATGCAATGTCTGCTTTAGATGCCATTAAATTTGGCAATTTTTCATACTGGTGCGGTGTTGTTGTTTTTGACCTGTAACACAAAAACAATTTAAAACCAATAAAAAAAATTAATTTAATTCAATAAATTAATTTAAAATAATTTTAAGTGTTTTTTTATCGTTTCTGAACATTTTATTTCATTTTCTGTTCACATTTTTTTCAATTTTAAACTTTTTAACTAAAAAACACAGAAAAAGAAGACCCCTCCGTTAACAAAAAACCAACTGAGAAAAACGGAGCTCCGATCGTAATGCAGAATAATCGAAAGAAACTGAGCGGAATCGAAACGCAGAATACCAAAGCTGCTAGACGGAGAAAATTTCGATTCGAATCGAAACGCAGAATAGCCCCAATTACCAATTGGAGATTTATCAGAGGAAGCCAGGAAAAAAAAGGAAAAAGGATTACAGATTTTACAGAGAACATAATACCAGAAAAATGTCACGAAGTTCTACAAATGAAGATTTATTTCATATATTATTGACAACGTCAGATCCCTTCATCGCTAGCATTCGAAGTCAATGGAAAGTGAATCATTCGGACCTACATGCCGAAGCTACGGCATTGCTATAGGACAGAAGTAATACAGAGCAGAATAAAGAATATTTACAGGAAATATTCCAGCCAAAAGTATAATAATTATAATTTGCATTTAATACTTAAATGAAATAAAGTATACAAATATTAATATTAAATGTTACAATATTTTATTTATCTACAATCTATTTATCACTATAAATAAATATATAATTGAAGAACAATTAAGTTACACTGTTTTATTTTAAAATTTACCAAAAACTAGAAAATATGTAAGCATTGTTATGCATAATTTTAAGTGCAGTGCGCTGTACCGATCTTAATAAAACCTAAACTCGATGAAAGCTTAAGATGTTATCTATTGACTAAAAAAAAAATTTCCAAAAAATCTTTGTTAATTAAAAAGTTACAGAGTTTTGGCCAATGAAATGCGATTATCAGCCACTGTGCGCCGGCGTTAACTTTACATTTACGACCAGGGTTGCCGTTGAAATATCTGAAAAAGTGTCATAAAAAGGGTATTTAAGAAAAAAAGGGTCAAAAAAGGGTCTTTTGAAGTAAAATAGGGTCAAGTTTTCTGTAAACAAAAAAATAACATTTATTTCAATTAAAAAGAAAACAAAAACGAATTTTAACAATTAATTAAATACTGTAGTATGAGTGCTACATAAATGTACTCTTATTAGACTAGAAATAAAAGTATTTATACATACTTGAATTATAAAGGAATGTTAAAACTAAAAAAACAATTCACAGGTACATACATTCCAATGCTATTCATATTATCAAAAGAAAAAGTTACTTTTACAAAAGCTTTTAATAATATTTATCACTTTTTAGAAATACTTTTTCTATATTTTGCAATTAATTCTTCACTTGGGCTCCATTCTTCCAGCTCCGATTCGAGCAAATGGAAAGATTAAAGCATGGAGTCACAAGTTTCTATATTAAGTTTGTTTGTAAGTTTATTTTTAAGCAATGATAGTTTTGAAAAAACTCGTTCTACGGAAGCACTGCTATGAGGCAAAGTAAATATATATGTAACGAATTTATATAAATTTGAATACATATTTTCATTAAATCTATTTTTCAAATTTCCTATCTCAAACCAAAACTTTTCTGCGTTAGTTATTTTACGTATATCTTCATACGTTTTACTCATAAATAATTTCAAAATAATTTATATCTTGTTTAGAATTTATAAAAACCGGGTCAAAATATCTTAAAATATTAAGTCTTTTATTTGTTACTAGCGTGCCCGTGACTGCTTTGCAAGTCATTAATGGTTGTTTTTTATTCTGTAGCGTTCGTTTTTGTGTGCGGTAAAAATTCAATCATTCAAGAAAATTAATCAGAAAGAACACAATTTCCTTTTTTTTCCTTTTATGTTTTTTTTAATAATTTTATTTTTTTCACAATTCAATATTTTTGTGTGATTATATAAAACGTCTTGTTCTATTGCATAACTTTGACATGTACGACAACATTCTTCGATTGATTTTGGTTCGTGGTATAGGCAACCAAAGCAGTTGTTTTATTAACACCTGAACATGATACATATTATTGAACGTGCGAAAATCAGGGACCATTGCAAAAGCAACACGTATGGGGAACTGAAGCCGTTTAAAATCGAACGGCAAATCGGGAGGAATCATAGGAATGCGTGGATCAGCACATCCTCGCCTTTATATTTTCCTTTTACAATTTTTGCTTCAATCACATTTTCCATTACTTTTTTGACTACTAAAGGTGTTCCAATGCAAAGTCGTGGCTGGCAGATGTTTTTAAGCAAAATAATTGAAATACCAACTTTCACTTGTAGGCGGTGGATGGGCGTCAGTCCAGATAATTCAAGCGAATTTTAATTAATTTACAACATCGTTTTGATTGGTAACATTGTCAGTCGATTTGTAGGTAAAAATTACCCCGGGAATGTCATTCAAAATTGTCACATGGATATCCGAAACATCTGCATTTTTCGCAGCTAAGGTAGCTCTTTCCTCCAACCAATCATGGTTTCTAAAATTTTCTGCAATACCTGGAAATACGTTTGTGACCAATTCTTGTTTTGATTGTGCAAAGTGGCAAAAATTATTATATATCAATTATTATATATCAAATCAATATTATATCAATTTTGTGGTGGTGTCAATTGGAATTGCGCCATTCCCAATATATAACAATTGCATTGAAAAACGTTCGACTGATGGATCATTTTGCAATTGCACATGAAAATTACACACACACACACATACACATATGGAAAACAAAATTCTTTATCCATCCACTTGCTATGAACATGAACATATTTCGATTTGTATTGCCGTCTCATTCTGCACACACACACACACACACAGCAGCCTACAAACAAAAAAACACATTTCATTTGATACAAAGCCGAAGTATGAGCCGAAGTATGCAATGGAAAAAAATTTTTGAAATTTTTTTAAAATTTGTCTTGTTTGAAAGGCGCACTGTGGACACACTATTGTGCATAACCACATGAAACAAAGATACAAACCAGCGAACGACCATTATGAAGGTACTGTGAAAATTTGCTGAAAATCGGACGGCGCATCTCGTCAAACACTGGCAACCAACGGACACCTATTTTGGGCTGAATTTTTATTTATACAGAAGATTAGTGAGTTTTTTTTTTGTAAATATCTTCGGAACTACATAACCGATTTAAGAGATTGATATCTCGTTTTGAAAAGCATAACAATGGCTTTAAAAAATAAAATAAAAAAGAAAAAAAAATAATAAATATGTATATGTATATGTCATTGGTGGGTTTTGCCACGCCCCTCCGCCCACATACCGAAAATCAAAAATCGGACTTCACAGTGTCACCCGCCTGAATATTCTGAAGATTCTCTGAAAATTTCATCAAAATCGGCCCAGCCGTTTTCGAGTCCATTTCTTACATACATACACACATCCTCTTTTATATATATAGATATCTATTCTTGATATCAAATCGTGACACAATTTTTTATAAAAAATCAAAATTTTAGTTTTTATTTCTATAACATCACATCTTGGATACAAATTAACACATATTTCTGCCTCTGCATCATGACCTATATATATAACAAATGTGTCCTTTGCATATAAAATATTTTCAAAATCAATATCGTCTATTTCTTTATCAATATAGTATTCTTTTTTCAAAAAGTTTGTAAAAATTATTAATAAAATTTCTTTGGTCGAGGGAAGTAGAAAAATTATTTGTGAAGTTTCACTCTGAAAATTTAGATTTAGTTTATTTATAATTTCAAGTATATACTAAAAATTTCAAATAAATTTTATTTGTTGCAGATAAGCCTTCTTGTATTATTTGTATTTTTTCTTTATTTATTGCAGTTTTTTCTTCAAGTTGTGCCAGAAGAAAAAAATGTTGTAATACTGACCACTGCTCCAATACTCTCTTAGCGACTGACTCAAATGACAGCCATCTGGTATCACTCAGCCTTTAAAGTTTGTGCTCGGGCACATCAAATATATTTTGCACACAATTATATTCACTTTGTCTTTTTGCGCTTTAAAAGTATTTAAAAATTTTTCTAAGCAAGTTCTCTACATCTGGCGGAATACATATAAGAGCTGAACTGCTGACTAAGTTTATTGAGTGACAAACACAACCAATATGGAACAAATGTGGTATTTTTCTTTTTAGAAGAGTAGCTACCCCTCTATTCTTACCGACCATTGTAGAAGTATTATCTGTAGCGAATCCAATAAAATTTGAAAAAGGTATTTGGTTTTCTTCTAACATTTCAAGTATAGTATTGGCAATAGCTTCACCAGTTCCATTTTCCGGCTTTAATAATCGAAAGAATTTGTCAATAGTTTTTCCTTTATTTCTGTCGAATTGCCTTGTCACCATAACCAAGCACTTTGCAGTTGATATATCAGTGGTTTCATCTATTATGAGACTGAAACTCTGTGCTTTCATACTTGTTACTAAATTTATTATACCTTCTTCTCCTAAAAACTGAACAATTTGTTTTGCTTTTGTGCGGCAACATGTTACCTAAAAACAAAATAAATGTGTAATAAATCATTTACATTAGTATGTATACATATGTATATGTTTGTTTTAAAATTACTTTAATTAGGAATAATTACCCACTTTGCTATAGCAGAATCCGGATATATACTTAAATTAAATTTTGCCAGCTTGTTCATTGAGTTAAATGAATGATTGGAAATTACCATTCTCAAGACAAGTTTTATTTCAGCTACTGCGACTTGCTTTCGAAAGCCAGTGTTATTTATTTTTGCAAAAATGGAGCTATTTTCGCAGTTCTCGAATAGCGATCTAAGTGGGTTTTTTTGTTATTTAACAACTGTTTACAGGCAACACAGATAGGTTTCTTTGCGTTTGGTTCGAATTTTAGCCGTTTTAGTGTCACCTGATGACGGATTTACTTCAACGTCGGAAATTTCTTCGTACTCCAAGTTGTATGCATATATACAACGTACACATATAAAAGCAAAGCGTTCTTAAAATTTTCGTTAGGAGTATTAGAACTTTTACTGATTTTCAAAAAGGGTCAAAAAGTGGCATAAATTTTGTGAAAATGATACAAAGGGATAAATTAAAAAAAGGGTCATAAAAAGTATCATTGGCACGAAAAAGGGTCAAAAGTGATACTTTTGTATCTCAACGGCAACGCTGTTTACGACTGGATGTGATATCAATACCATAAAAACCCTATAAAATATTACAGCTTAGAATAAGTTTTGAAATTCGAACATGTCTGCCAGTCAGTTGATTTCATATCTGAAAAATCTAGAAACGAATAATGGCAACGGAAAAAATAATTTGTGGCTTTTTATGCTCGCAACTGTATAAACAGAATGAATGACCTTAATAAAGGGATATAATGCATGTTAAGCTTCTAACATTCTGTAATGGAAGGTTAATTAAGAATTATTCTTATGCAAACAAATAATGTAACAAATCTATAGCCAATTGAATTTAAAGTTTTAACAAATTTTATAAATGAACGAGTATGCTTGCTTTCAATCAATCAAATTTTTGAATTTACTTTTCGAGAAAATAAGCAAACAAAAAATATTCCAATGAACTTTTATTTAATAATCCATAAACAGCAAACAATCATTGTTAAATTTTAAGTAATATTTAAAAAAAAAGCCTATTTAAATACATATATTTTTAATAAAAATAAAAAAGCATCTTTAAACTAAAATTTTTGCTTTTTTACTTAAAAATTGTAGCTGCGTCTGCATGTGTATGAGTTTTTATTCTCAATTGATTTAAAGTTGATATAAAAACATTTTGCTCCAAATTACTGGGTGTGTTAAGGCAGCTAGCTATGCTTGCACGTTTTAGCTATTCAGGAACTTAGCTCAGTTCCCCAAAGAAAACAATTCTATATTAAAAGTGTGTGAGAGTAAAATTATGAAATTATTATGGCAGCAGTAAAAAAAGTCACAAAAAAAGAAAGTTAAAAAAATAATTTTTTTTGTGCAAATATTTGCAATTTGATTACGAACAAGCATTAAATTTCATATCCGCCCCAAGGTAAAAAAAAAAAATCTTTTTTCATTTGTGTAAAGAATTTTTACATTAAAATTTGTAAGCGAAATGCAAAGGAAAACAATAATTTGTCTAAACGAAATGTTGTGTAAAATAATATCTATTTGGATTTATTTTTAATTATTGCCGGCTGTATTTCAGTAATAAATAGAAGAAGTTATGGTTTTAAGATGTATTTAAGGTAAATTTTAAATATTCGCAAAGCAATTTCTTACAAAGTCTTGAAAAAAATAATACTGTGTTGTTTTTGTGGGGTTAGGGATGCCACCTCGGCTAGCTCAAACCTCGGCGTGGGAACTCAACCCGCAAACACCTAACCCAAAGGACCGCACAACAACAAAAATATCAGTGACACTAATAATCCAACAAAACTTCCCCCCGGGGGCTCCTAAATATGGTCTTTATAGAATTCCACTATCTAGACACAGTGCAACTGGGGAAAAAGGGAGCCCAGTCCCCTGAAGGCAGCAGGGGTTTAACTGGAAACTCCACTTTGTTTCCACGGGGATCAGTGTGCCCCAGAGTTTATTATATGTCTCTTTAGACATTTAATAGTTCTCTGGCTGATCATTGAGGTTGGTTGTGGTTTCGCGGCCCCATAACATACAGGTCAGTTTTTAATGGTGGCCGGGTTCATTTCACCTTTAATAACACCTACCTGGTGAAATGTTCCCAGATCCAGTGAGCATGCTAGACATGTGTTCTGGACAGGAGTTGGAAAGTCTCCAACTCTTCAGCAAAGAGTGATGATTTGCAGCCCTGCTCTGGAATCATCAAAGTTGCAACTAAAAAGTTCTGTTGCATAGAATTATAGCTTCGGCTTCCTAGGACGAGCATGACGTTCCAAATTATGCAGTGGTTTGGTCCACCAAGGCCATGAAGCCTTACATGGCCAGGTGCGGATGTAAAGCAAATCACATCAATCCAACAAAACTGAAAATTTAGCTAAATCGATAATCATCCGAACCACCAAGACATGGAAAAGATGGAACTCCCACAAACGCTACCCTCCCAACCTTGGGCCCCTCAATAATGTTCTCCTTTCCTTTTTCTTATTGCTCAGCACTTACCAAAATCTTACCTTGGACCATTTTCCTGTTTATACCGCGACCCACTCTTCCAAAACCCTACCAAAACTGATTAAGCGCTCATCCCAAATTTCTTAAAAAACATAATCACTTATTTATTTATTAACAATGAATGATGATAATGATGATAAAGTTTATTTGTTTCCTTATTTAGACAATAATTAATCTTGGGTACAAAAAAAATTAATTGTTAATAATTTTCTCTCTTTTTAACAAATTTGAAATTTTTACTGTTTATTTTAAATTTTTAGTTTACTTTTTATAATTTTTAAAATAAAATAACTTTAATCACACATAATTCAAGAACACCTATTTTAAGAATCTACTACGTTTTAAAAAAAATGATTCAAGATCACAAGAAAAATTCTTCCTTAACTTTACAATTCTACCCTAAAGGAGCTTTTTTAAGGCAGTTTTTTCTCTGGCCTGGAATTTATTATTTTTTTTTTTTTGGTTCTTTTCAAGCCTCTATTTTTGTCAATGTGAAATTGTTTTAACCTTTTTTTTTCTCGTAGCCTATCCTTTCACAATAATGTTTAATATTTTACTATCACTACTAGAACACACAAAACTAACATAGAAAATCAATCACCGTACAATAACTTATACTACCCTACTTATATATTTTTCTAAAAAATGAAGTTTTTTTACTTTTAAAATTAATAAATATCTCTTATTCTTTTTTACGGTCTTTCTAAATTAAATTAACATTATATATTTTTTTTCTTTTCGATATTTTGCTTTCCTGTGGAAAGCTTCTTCAGGAAAAAATTTTTTTATTTTTGAAAACAAAAATTATTAACATATTGAAAAAATGTTCAAAACATTTGACAAAAACATATAAAATATTTTTTCATACATACATACATACAAAAATTTGAATTTTCAAATATTTAAACATACAAAAACAAGGAAACGGAAATAACAAATAAATAACAAATAACAAATTCTCTCTTATGAAATAATTATAACAAATTATGTGTCTTTTTAATTAAGTACCTATAATTCTGAGCTAAATTGTCTGTGTCTGTCTTGAAATTTATTCTCCTTACATGTACCAAACATTAACAATTTCTAACATTTCCAACATATAACGTCTCTTGTAGTTTTTTTCTATATCAAATACTGATGTTTCATCAAACTTTGGATAATGATTATATTTCTTACAATGTGAAGATAAGGATGTCTTCTGTGTTGAAATATTCCTATATTTTTGGTCACTTGTTTTAAGTTTATTTTTTGTTGTCCCAATATAGACTTTGTCACAGTTCACCTGGTCATTTCCTCCACATGGTATCCTGTATACTACATCAGATATTTCCATTTTTCCTATTTTATCCTTCATACTGCTAAATAATTTATTTAATGTGTTATATGTTTTGTGTGCAATTATATATTTATCTGTGTCATATATTCTATCATTTTTCCTCGTCGAGTAGCTTTGAGAGTGGCGGATGTGGGCGCCTCTAAGTTTTTTTTTGTTTCTTTTTGCTGGTAAGATTTTGTTGTGTGGTTTTAGCTGGAAAAAAGCAGCTTTTTATCTTTTCATTGTTTGAAGCCGTGGAGACGTCGGATTTACAGCTAAATTAATAGACTTGCGAGATATTTGATTTTTTTTAACTTCGATTTTTGCATGTTCTTACTGCTCGTCGTTTCAGTCGTTTCGTTAACATCAACGTTCTTAAATTATTTTGTTTTATCTAATTTGACTGCAGCTATAATATGCTTCTCTTGGGACTTTATTGTTATTTTAGTTTTGCCTTTTAGCTTTTCATTGGACGACTTCTTTTCGGTGACCTTTGCTTCTTCAGCTTTCTCTTCTTTTTTTCACTCCACGAAAAAAAATAACCAAATTTAATTCAAATTATATTCTTTTTTAGATCACAAGTTTCTCCTCTGGCAGAAAATTTTCAACTAACTAAAAAGAACTTAACTTTCCTCTAAAATATTCATACCAGTTTTAACAGTATTCTAACTGATCTTTTTCTACCAACACAATCTAGGCAAAACAAAAAAAACGAACAACCGATATGACAACTAAAACCTATAATCACAAGCATACAAACAGGGTCAATGTCCTCTTTAAAAGTAACCTTCAACGTTTTTCATTACAATTAAGTCGGCCTTTAGAATTCTCCTTTAAAAAAAATTTCTTTTTATTGATTTTTGGCGCCCTTTTATAATTCGGCAATACCAAAAATGTCCTTTTCTAAAGTGGGTAAGACAGTTCATTTAATATTCACAGTGACATCCGAAATAAAAGGTGTTTTTTTAAGCTAGATAGAACTTTAAATTGTAAAAAGTAACACAAAAAATGAAATTTTGATGAAACATTTTTTTTTTATTTGTTTCAGTATACTCTGACAAATCATCATGAATAGACTCTCGCTTGAACAACGCTACGAAATTATCCAAATTTACTTTGAAAATCAGTCGTCGATTCGCGCAACTTATAGACGACTTCGTCATTTTTATGGCGTACATAATCGTGCATCTGAACAAGCCATTCGTCGAACTGTCGATAGATTTCGTACCACATACTCTCTAGAGGATGCAATAACACCAACACGTCGAAGGAATGTGCGTAATGAAGAGAATATCGCCGCTGTAAACGAAAGTGTGGAAGAAGATCCAAATTTATCAATTCGTCGTCGGTCGCAGGAATTGGGGCTCTGTCCGTCCACTATGTGGAAAATTTTGCGCAAAGATCTAGGCCTACACCCGTATAAGATCCAGCTGGTGTAGGAATTGAAGCCACGAGACCATTATATGCGTCGTTCTTTCGCCGATTGGGCTCTAGAGCAGTTGGCAACTGACCCGTTGATTTATCGCAAAATTGTGTTCAGCGATGAGGCGCATTTTTGGCTTAACGGGTTTGTTAATAAGCAAAATTGCCGCATATGGAGTGAGACCAATCCACAACAGACCCTACAGACTCCATTACATCCAGAAAAATGCACCGTTTGGTGCGGTTTTCACGCTGGTGGCATCATCGGACCTTATTTCTTCAAAAATGAGGCCGGAGCTCGCGTTACGGTCAATGGAGATCGTTACCGCACCATGATCAATGATTTTTTGTTTGAAAATATGGATGACATTGATCCGGACGAGATGTGGTTTCAACAGGATGGCGCTACGTGCCATACAGCGAACGCAACCATCGAAATCAAAATTTGGCGTTAAGTTGATTTCGAGAAATGGACCTGTCAATTGGCCTCCAAGGTCGTGCGATTTGACACCACTCGACTATTTCCTGTGGGGCTACGTGAAGTCACTGGTTTATGCTGATAAACCAGCAACAATTGACGCCTTGGAGGACAGCATTGTTCGTGTTATTCGTGACATACGCCCAGCAGTGCTCGAAAAAGTAGCCCAAAATTGGACGTCCAGAATGCGCTTCGTCAAGAACAGCCGCGGTGCCCATATGCCCGAAATCATTTTCAAATGTTAACGTCACGTATTGATCCTTCGAATAAAAAGGAAATTTTGATTACAATTTCATTTTTTGTGTTATTTTTTACAATTTCAAGTTCTATCGGGCTTAAAAAAACACCCTTTATGTTCAATTTCCACCTCAACAACCTTTAAGACTTTTTTTGGCTGTAGGCACTTTTTAAAATCTTTTTCAATATTTTAAAAAATTTAATTTTTTAAGTTTATTAAAACCTTAAAAAAATTTCTTTTGTATATACAAGACTTCCAGACTTTATTCGAAGGACTTTTTTAAATAAAATCGATTTAAATAATTATTGATTTATTAATTAAGATTTCGTTAAAGTCCACCTCCTTCTTCCCTCTTTGTCATGTCATCTGGCATTTTTAGTGTTAATGTTAATGTTCTAAATAACAAATAAATTTATATCTAGTTTTTGTAAAGCCATTTTAATAGTGTATGAATGAAAATAAAATTCAATGGTCGCACAATATCAAATTGTAGATATGTATGTACTTATGTATGTATTTGTGGCATTGTTTCCTTAATTCCTAGCTTCCACTTCTATTACTACTACAGCTACTAACAAAATTTCTGTTGTATTATTTTCTGATACACAATTAAAATTAAATCGCCTTCTATTACGATTGTAGTGAGCCATTGTATAACTGTAACACATAAGAACTTAATTTCTTAAGACACCCAGTAATTGGGGGGAAAACAGTTTAATTTTAACATTGAATCACTTGAGAACACAAACACACAAAAAACTAATAAACAGTTGAACATTATATCCCCAGTAACAAATATTGGACTCAAAAACCTAAGTTAGCTTCACTACTCATTTAAAATTGTATGGTTATAGTTAGCTCAGGGACGGTGAACGGAATTTTTTTTTCCGGCTTCAAATTGTTTTTAAGATTTGGCTTGTAGATTCGCTTGAAGATTTGCTTGTTATTATTAATTTGTTTACTTACAAAAACCTTATGAAAAACTTTGCATAACAAGCACCTCCTCGATAAATTGAATGTTAATGTAAAACTTAAAACATATTTTTTTAATTAAGCAGTTATTATATTCTATTTTAGTAAATTAATTTGATTTATTAAGGTGCCCCTGTAGGCTAGTAGGTAGTGTACTAGCTTGTAAATATGGGGGTTGTGGGTTCATTTCCCAAAGAAGACCTTGGTTTTTTTTTCACTATAAAAATAAAAGTTGACTGCCGGTGGGGTTGCTCAGCGATGAAGGCATAGTCACTGGCCGCTGTGCTGTCTTATATACGGCAGTTAATTTCCGACTATCCTTCTACTTTCGCTACCTGTTTCATCTTTTCTCTATCCCTTTCCTAAAGAATGTAGCACGGTACTTAACTTAATAGACATTGTTGCCTGAAGTGCTACTTCTCTTTAAAAACAAAACAACCACTAGGCCGGCAACCTTTTAGCTAATAACTTTGCTCTTTTATTGAATCCTTTAAATTATTATGGTGAACTTGCCATCCCTGAACATGCTTTAGAGGAATAGAGATTCTAGAGAGAAAAACAAAAATTAGACGGTTGCCAGATTTTATTCCCAAATGTTGTTTCTGGATTTCTCTGGTGTCATTAAAAATGCTTTGGGAATTTTTCGGTTATTTGTTATTCTTAATATTATCCCAACTTGATTTTTGCAATGTTTTAATTATATTATCTAAACATCAGCATTGCTGATGGTAACAATGTGTACGTATGTACGTGATAAGATTTACATCTGTAGCTAGCTGGGTAAGTCAGAACCATGGGGATGAAATGTAACGTCATCCTCACGCTAAAAGGCCTTCAGATACGTATATCCTCTGGTCACTGCTAGTTGCAATTTCAAAAGCCCCAAGCAGGCCGCAGCCTTCACTCCTAGCTGAAGAGTTGGAGACTACCCAACTCCTGGTCCAGAACGCATGAAGCTTAATATAATTTAAGAACATGACGGCATGCATGTCACTGGACCTGAACCATTCGTTGTGTTAATTGTGATTGATCCGAGGGCCTCGAAACACACAGCCACCACTCCTAACTCACTACTCCCGAAGGGCCGACCTCAATAATCGGTCGGAGAACAGCTAAAAGGCTAAAAACACAAATAGCTGAACTCTTGGGCTTTACTGATTCCCGTGGAAATATAGTGGATTCTCCAGTTGGCTCCTGCTAGCCTGGAAGGGGACTGGGCTCCCTTTTACCCTCGAAGACACATGTAACGACGGTGGATTTCCATCAAAATATATCAATGTGCCCCCGGGTGGGAAAACAAATAGATTTACTTCAAATTGTTCGATCCAAACAACAAAATGTTTGAACACATTTTTGAATTACTGTAGGCATATACCAAATTGCCGTTGAATTAGGACCACTTGGCCACTTGATTATAAACGAGAAATCATTGTTTCGATTTGTTTTTGCGACAATGAATGCAAATAATCAATAAAATGAGAAATATCAAACAACACTCCTTAAATAATAATATTATTCGATATGTGCTTGGCTTTTCCGACGGGGTTATAATCAATTCTATTTGGATACGGTTTTCCGTCGACCCTCGTCAAATTTGGCTTGTGAACAAACCGGTTTCGGCTGTTTGCCATCTTCAGTGTTCTTTTCGTACGTGAGTACCCAAATAGAATAATATTATTATCGAAGTGATATTTGTGAATAAACTAAACCAGCTTCTAGGGATTTTTGGGATTAAAAACTTTCTATTAAGACACTCAAATTGAACAAATGTAGAAACTCTAATAAAAATAATTTCACTGCAATTCTAGTCACAGTATTTCTAACAATAATGTTTAAATTAATTTGCGACTTAAGTGCGAGATTTTCTTAAGATAAATATTTTTCTCCTTCTGTCCAAAGTTTGCTGAAGAAAACACAAACAAAAACGATTTGTTGAGTAGATTAAAATCTGTAGTGGGAGGCAAGCGTTGAGTAGCATGACTTTTACAATAATTGACTGCAAAGCATGTTTTAAAAGTGTGACAAAGTGAAGTATAGTAGTGGCAAACCATAAAACTAAAAATTTTTAATTAAAATAATTAAAATATTTTATGCAGGCCAATAGAAAATCTTAAATGAATGTAAATTTGAACATTTTTTTACTTTTGGCGCCAATTTCAGATTTTGTATGTTAAAGTATTAAACATTTTGATAATATTTTTTTTTAATTCAAGGCGAAAAGTACAGCTTTTTCGCATAATTTTTTCGCATAAATTTCGGAATAAAAACCGATAGAATAAGACTGTGCGGATAGCCATTGAGCAAACCACCTCAAGAAATTTCAACTATTGATTGATTCAAAATTTTCGTTTACCATTTGTAAATGCGACTGAATTTCAAATAAGTATTTTTAAGGTTTCTTATAAAGATTCTCATTTTTGGTGTTTTAAACCAATTGATCTAACAGACCAATTTTATTTATTTATAGTGGTTTAATTCTAATAAATGGAAAGCAAAAAAAAAATTACTTAGTAAATCGACTAATGGAGTTGTCCGCAACACTACCATTTATTTAAACAAAAAGAATTTGGTTATCAAGCGTTATCAAACATTTGATTGTGCTCTTTTTTAAAGAAGTATAACCAAACTAAAAGCTCTCAAACGAACAATACGTTTTGGATTTTACGACAGTCGTAAGCTATTTGCATCAAATGCTATCGCAAAACGACTTCAATTTTTATACCATTTTTACTTTTGGCATCAATTCAATTTTCGCAGACCTTTATACACACGCCTTCAATTTTATAACTTTTTGTTTTGAAGTGACATGTTTTAAATCTATTAAATCATTTACAACACTTTATGTCCAATAAAACGGCAATAAAATTGATTTTTAAAATTTTTTAAAGTTGTTTCAATAAATTTCGCGAATTTTGTTTAAAGTTGTTATATTTCAGATTGGAGTAGATGAATAAAAGTTAAAGTTTTTATTTTTGTATTATTTTTTTGCCCATTTTCAATTCGTTGTTTTTGTGAAGAGGAACGAACATCCTGCAACATCTTTTAACTGCGCAAAAAGAAAATGATTTTAATTTGCATATATGTAATATAAAAGAAAATATGCAAAATATGCAAATCAAAAAGACTATAATTATTTATGCAATAATTTCATTAATTCGTTGCGTTAAGCTGAGGACGCGGCTGAGTAAAACCATTAAGTAACTGATTGATCTCAGTAAAATACAAGGCTTATTTAATTCCTTATTCAACTGCTGTTGTAATTATAAATAATAATGAATCTGTTGTGATTCTTTAGCTTATAAAATAATTAATTTAATAAAACAAAATGAAATGAAATAAATTAAAATCTACTCGTAAGAGTTCATGAGTCGTTACAATACTGTCGAAGCAACTTGCACATTTTCCAATAAAACTTATTCAGCTGTAATTAATTTACGATCTTGAAAAAAAAAACAAACACATCTATACACACATTTAAAGAATAATGGAATTGAGAGCTCAATAAGGCTTCCTTCCTCCTTCAATAAGTAGTATAAATTATATGTGCACATGTTTAAACAAACAATACAGAGTTTAAACACATTTTCCTTTTATAATTGTTAATTAATATTTATACATAAATTATGATAAATATTTTATATAAATTATAAGTATAAACAAATATATAACAATAGTTATAACCGAATAATAGACATGAAATATTGTGTTAATGTCAGTGCGAAAAATAATAAAATCCATATGCTTCACTTGCATTATAAAAGGTGTTTTTTTAAGCTAGATAGAACTTTAAATTGTAAAAAGTAACACAAAAAATGAAATTTTGATGAAACATTTTTTTATAAGCAGCAATATTTATTTTGTGCTTGATTCCTTTTTTAAATAAATATTTCATGATATTCTCACAAAATATTTATTTAAATAAAAATAAAAAATAAAAAATGAAATGTATTGTAATGGGGGAGAGCATATCCATATTGCAATTTCACTTTCGCTCACAAAGCTCATCAGTGAATTTTACCCCAATATTGTATAGAAAAACCTAAAAGTCTTATATCCAAAGGCAAACTGATTTTATGAGAAAAATATATTTTGTGAGAATATCATGAAATATTTATTTAAAAAAGGAATCAAGCACAAAATAAATATTGCTGCTTATAATGAATATGATTCCGAATAATTATAATTTACTTATTTCCATTGCATGTGCTCGTTGCTTTTTTGTAAAACTATTTACAAATATTTTTTATTTTCTGGAATTTTCAAATTGCATATGAATGGTTTCCAATGGCAACCCTTATGTAGAAATGATTGAAAATAAACAATGTTTTTTTTTTTGTTTTTTGTTTTTTGAAATGTTTTGTAGTGTTTGTATGAAAGTGTCTTTGAGTCTTGCTGTCTATGCTATGTTGATTTTATGGTAAAATTCTCATAAAATCAGTTTGGCTTTGGATATAAGACTTTTAAGGCCGTGTCAGATAAAACTTTTGCTTTGCGTTGCGTCAGAGTTTCGCTTTGACATTTGAGTTAAAATGTACGTAAATGTATGAAAGTTGCCACATAAAGCACTTTTGACGCAGCGCAAAGCGAAAAGTTAACCAACATTCAACTTTTTGCGCGCTTTGACAAACACCTGGCTTTTATTATTTGTGTTTGTGTGTGGGCGTAAACAAAAAATTCATGAGTGTTGTCAAAGTTTATTGTGACATACACCACTTGATTTACGCTTTTGCTTTAAAGTTTCAAATGTCACGCAAAGCAACAAAGTTTTATCTGACACGGCCTTTAGGTTTTTCTATACAATATTGGGGTAAAATTCACTGATGAGCTTTGTGAGCGAAAGTGAAATTGCAATATGGATATGCTCTCCCCCATTACAATACATTTCATTTTTTATTTTTTATTTTTATTTAAATAAATATTTTGTGAGAATATCATGAAATATTTATTTAAAAAAGGAATCAAGCACAAAATAAATATTGCTGCTTATAATGAATATGATTCCGAATAATTATAATTTACTTAGAAACATTTTTTTTTATTTGCTTCAGTATACTCTGACAAATCATCATGAATAGACTCTCGCTTGAACAACGCTACGAAATTATCCAAATTTACTTTGAAAATCAGTCGTCGATTCGCCACTTCGTCATTTTTATGGCGTACATAATCATGCATCTGAACAAGCCATTCGTTGAACTGTCGATAGATTTCGTACCACATACTCTCTAGAGGATGCAATAACATAAACACGTCGAAGGAATGTGCGTACTGAAGAGAATATCGCCGCTGTAAACGAAAGTGTGAAAGAAGATCCAAATTTATCAATTCGTCGTCGGTCGCAGGAATTGGGGCTCTGTCCGTCCACTACGTGGAAAATTTTGCGCAAAGATCTCGGCCTACACCCGTATAAGATCCAGCTGGTGCAGGAATTAAAGCCACGAGACCATTATATGCGTCGTTCTTTCGCCGATTGGACTCTAGAACAGTTGGCAACTGACCCGTTGTTTTATCGCAAAATTGTGTTCAGCGTTGAAGCGCATTTTTGGCTTAACGGGTTTGTTAATAAGCAAAATTGCCGCATATGGAGTGAGACCAATCCACAACAGACCCTACAGACTCCATTACATCCAGAAAAATGCACCGTTTGGTGCGGTTTTCACGCTGGTGGCATCATCGGACCTTATTTCTTCAAAAATGAGGCCGGAGCTCGCGTTACGGTCAATGGAGATCGTTACCGCACCATGATCAATGATTTTTTGTTTGAAAATATGGATGACATTGATCCGGACGAGATGTGGTTTCAACAGGATGGCGCTACGTGCCATACAGCGAACGCAACCATCGACTTATTGAAATCAAAATTTGGCGTTAAGTTGATTTCGAGAAATGGACCTGTCAATTGGCCTCCAAGGTCGTGCGATTTGACACCACTCGACTATTTCCTGTGGGGCTACGTGAAGTCACTGGCTTATGCTGATAAACCAGCAACAATTGACGCCGGGGAGGACAGCATTGTTCGTGTTATTCGTGACATACGCCCAGCAGTGCTCGAAAAAGTGGCCCAAAATTGGACGTCCAGAATGCGCTTCGTCAAGAACAGCCGCGGTGCCCATATGCCCGAAATCATTTTCAAATGTTAATGTCACGTATTGATCCTTCGAATAAAAAAGAAATTTTGATTACAATTTAATTTTTTGTGTTATTTTTTACAATTTCAAGTTCTATCGGGCTTAAAAAAACACCCTTTACTTCTGCATACATGAGTCTAAATTTATCTTTTTACTTTTCCTAAAAACAAAACACATAAAAGTAGTAATTATTTGCCATACCAAATGAAATCGAATTCGTTATTCGAGCCGTTAGTTAATCATACGATATTTTTTATTCTTTCGAAAACTAAAATAATAAAAGAAAAATGTTGTTATGAAGCAAAAAGTGGAGTTAATTATTTAATCGATTACATGAAATTATAATAAATAAAACTCAATATAAATCAGAGTGCTTAATTCACTATCAAGATTTTATTTTATTTTATTCAGTCTCTAGTTCGTGCATTATGTTTTCGCATTAGTTAGATAGAAATCTATTTTTCAAATGATTTCTTGTTTTTTTTTTAATTAAAATTAAAAATTAAAATACGAATTTAAACCTGACTAAAAAATTTAAACCTATAAAAATTGCCAATAAATCGTCTGATAACATTAAGTAAATAAAGATTGAGTTAATTTCTTTAATTTTATTTATTTTCTTCAGTTTTAGTTAATTAGCCTAATGTTTTAATTGGTGTAATTATTTGCAATTAAAGTTTGTGTACGATTTTTCTTTCCAACATAATTATGTGTGTATGATCTCCGCTTTTGAGCTCATCCCATTTTAATTTGAGCTCATTTTAATGTAATTAAATTTTTATGTTGCGAAAAATTTTATTGTATGCTGTTCTTTTAATAATAAAACAATGCCGGCATTATTTTTATAGAAAATATCTAATGAAATTTTCTTAGACATTAAGAAAAAACGATTATAATTAAAAAGACTGAAAACTAAAAACATCTTAAGCTGACGTGTCCCTTTGGGAAGAAACAAGGCAGTATTTAACTTTAATAATGGGGAATTATGAGTCGGGTGTTTTACTATATGGGGTTAAAGTATTATCGCTGGAGTTGAAGTATTATCCAGCATCCAATTAAAAATATGAGTAAATTACTGACTGCAAGGTAATCATTCTAATCTTTATAAGGGCGCTTCTAATATTTTCCTCCTCAGTTACAAACCAAACATCAAATTAGAATCTATTGGATCGTTAATTTTTAACACATTCATTGTGTTTCTAATAATAACTATATGGTGATAAAAAGGTAATGTAACGTTAACTAGCAGAGCATGAAACGAAAATTTTATCCGATATGTAATTAAATCTTTTGGGGAAATCGGGTCTAATAAATGTTAGTTGTGAAAAGTCGTCATATATTTTAAAAAATTAGGAGCTCGTTCATGAATCGGATATAAAGAAAATATAACAATCGATCAGATAATCTAAACCTTAAATATAAAACAGACATTGTTAGGCAGGAATCTGTATTGCGATTCACATTAAGAAGTTTATAACACTAAGCTGAGGTAAATATTGCCAGCTTATTCCAATCAAGTCTGCGACTGCTAGAAACTGTACATTTTTGTAAAAATTTACAAAATGTGAAAAAAAAACTCAATGCCACAATTGCCGAAGCAGTTCGTTAAAGTCCTCTTTTCTTAAATATCTTAGAAAATTAATATTTCAACACTTTTATGCAGAGTAGCGAAGTATTCGCTCACTGTTCATACATGCATGAATATGTACATTTAATTTTTTAGCCGCTTCTTCTCATACATGTGTGAGAGACTACAAATTGTTTTGTGTTTTCTCATTTGTGAATGCGACGATTTATTTTTTTTCTTTCTATCCATAAGTGAAAAAATGAGAAACACACAAGTGTTCATTTTTGAATATTTACAATTTTGATAATTTTTCATAAATGAAAAGATCGTAAAAATATGTGCGTTAAGCATTCGCGTACATAAACGCACATATTTGATAATGCGCAATTGTCGGCGTATGCAGGACAAAAAATGTTTTTTTTTTATTTATTTCTTTTAGAATATATTGCAATATTGTATTTTGAGTTAATATGTACCCATGTGTTTTTACTAAATTTTACGGTAAACTGCGATCGTAGGTAGAAAATTTTTTCACGTTCATTTATGAGAAATTTTATAAAATTTCAACGTTCATAAATGAACATGTACATTTATGAAAAATAACATTAATGAGAAGTAGCTAATTTATCATTTATCACATATGAATAAGACTAATAATTCTTGTTGTTCGCATTCATGTATGAAAATAACCAGAACATTTTTTGTTGTTCGTTTATGAGTGTGAAAAATAAATATAAAATTTTAGATTTCTCATTTATGAAAAATATCATGAATGTTGATTTTTGAATGTTCATAAATGAAAAATTCTGAACCCTGCTTTTATGCGATGTCTTCTATCGAAACTACATTCTCGCAATTAACTAAAATGTCATTTTGTTAATGCATAACGTAGATTAACTAACTAGTGTTCATTACAATAATAAAATCAAACAAAATCTCCTTACAAACTCCCTAATTTCAATTGAAAGAAATTTCCGTTTACACAATTTCCTTCATTTTTTCATCTGAAAATTAGTTCTTCGAAATTAAATATTTTGTAAATAATTCTTGTTTAAAAACTTAAAAACTACTTAAAGTTTCTTTTTTATTATTTATTTATTACTATTCTTTCCTTTTTTCTAAGGCTTTTTTGAAGGGCCTTTTTAATACCTTTGAAAAATTTTCATTCCCGTTCATAAATACTAAATAAGATGAATTAAGAGCATTGGAATTTTACCACTGTTATACTGTTAGACGATTCTGATTAAAATCAAAAATTTTGTCGAATAGAAAAGTTTTTTATTTTTTAAAAGTTTTATTACACAACTTGTTTGAATAAGACTATAGAAAATCTAAAATTTTACGGCCCTTCTGCCATCTATATTTTTCCTTAAAAATCAGCAATGGAAATTGTTTAAAAATTCTGAATTCTTTTTTAATTAAGGCGAATGTCACATCCTTTCAGAAGCAGTTTTGTGTAGCTGTGTGTCCGTTTGCGTGTGTATTTGTGTGTGGGGGGGGGGGGGGGGGGGGGCTTTAAGTTTTATATAACTTTAAGTATACTTAAATGAATTTAAAATATAATATTTTCCAATTTTGCTACAATTAAACTTATTATCACATCTCTTTGTCTTCTTTCAATTAGATTAACTGACGATAGTAATTATTTTATTATTTAAGCTTTAAGCTCAATAAAAAATTTATAACAGAAAAAGTACATTAATCAAAAGTTTGTGTGTTGATGTGTTTGTTTATGGTTTTTTTTTGCTCTTTTCGCTCTTAATATGCATAAAAAGAATTATGAAAAGGACAAACAAACCTTGGCATACAAACTTTTAGATTATTTTCTTTCTTCAAAAATAAGTTAGTTTGTTAATAAAAAGGCAAACGCCATATTCTGTGGGCCTTTTTGAAGAAGCCTGGAAATTATGAATAAAAAAGAAAGGCATCAATGTCACTTCATAATGAATTCAAATACAAATGAACGTAAGTGTAACTAAAGTAGTTTGTTATTCAAATGAATACATGATGAAAGTATGAAAAGGATAGAGATGATGATGATGTGAAAATGATGTGAAAATGATGTGACATATAAAGTACTTACAAAATCAACTCAACGTCAATGATTTGTTTTTTCTTACATCATTATTAACAATATTAAAACCACGGCGGCAGGGATTTTCTTTGAATATGAAAAGGTTATTATAGGTAAACAACTGCTTTAACTCACACATTTTTAGCTCTATTATACTCAAGGTCAATGATATTTAACATTTACTTCTCTTTAACAAATCTACAAAGAAAATGGCAGATGATTAAAGGCGAAAGTAAAACCTGAATTGTGTGTATTTTTGAAAGGTCAGAAATATTTGAGCTGGAAACAAGTATTTCTGGGCAGTTTATTGCTGTTATAAAAAACATTTTTGTTTTAAATTTTTTTGCTTTCTTATCCTTAATGGTCAATATTTCCAAGCATTTAATTTTTATTGGGAACTTTTAAAAAATTAATATTTCTTAGCGGCAGTTATTATTTGAAAAATTTTTACTGTTTCTGTTTTTCTTAAAGTTTAATTTTGCAAGTAAATCGTTTTAAACGTCTTCATACAAATTTGCATGAACTACAACTACAAAAAACTATCTTTTACAAATTTCTTCTAAAAATATATATCTAAATATACTTTCATATAAATATAGGATTTAATAGAATTTAACTACCTTCTTAAAATCTAGCTTAATAAAAAAACTAAAGTTTTTGTAACAAAATTCTGTTATTAAAATTTTGAAAAGTTTTTACTTTGAATGTGTTATTTGATATTTTCTATAAAGCCCTTTTCACTAAAATATTTTCGAAAAAAATTCAAAGAGAAATAGTACTTAAACAAATACCTTTAAAGGTTTTTTAGGTCATTTTAAAAAATTATCTACCAAAGATAAGTTTTCTTGGGAAAAGAATCTTTACAGAAAGTTATCTGTTGAAAAGTACTCTCTTATAAAGGGTCATTTAAAATTTATTTGTTTAAAAAGTCCTTAATTGTTTAAGTCTTTATTTTTTTCAAAGTTATTATTAAGAAGAATTTTTTTTAGAACAACATCTTTACGAAAAGGTACCCTTGTAAATGTTTTTATTTTACTTTGAAAAAAGTATCTTTTCCAAAAAGTACTGTAACGGTGAAAGTCGTAACTCGTTTTCACCTACACAACATCACCACTTCATTATACTTTTCTTAATTTTGTTTATGAATTACTATTATTATTATTACTTATTATAATTATTATTCTTACTTATAGTTATTATTTTTTATTATTATTGAATTCATCCATTACTTTAAGATTTATAAATTATTATTTAAATTAACGGTCGGGAACGTAAGAGCGCCACCTGTGAGTCAGAGACAACAGGATCAACAACACAGTCAGCTGTGATGTAGATAAAAACTCACCGCTGATAGTTGTCATGCGGCCATGATGGATAATATGTGTGTGTGTGTGAATGTGTATACCCGCGCACAGGTATATAAGGCGGAAGATTTTATTAAACCGGGATCAATTAGCAAGAAGATCGCCTGTAGATAAGAATTCTTTTGGGCGGGAGTTTAATACTCCGCAATAACTTCTTATCAGCAGAAAGCAAGTAGATCGCCTGTAGGTAAGAAGCTTTTGGACAGGAATTTAATATTCCGCAAAAACTTCTTGCCCGCCTGCCGGTAAGAGATCTTTTGGACAGGAATTTGCTATTCCGCAATAATCTCTTATCGACAGTACGGCTACGATTGGTGGAAGTTTATCTTCTACCGTGGATTGGCTTGACCGTGCGACTGAGGCTGTGGAGGAATTTAATATTCCTGCAGTATCATTTCACCCGGCCAAGAATTCCCCGCGATCACTGCTGCAAAGGTAGTGCTTAGTTTACCGCCGCCGCCATCTATATCGCTGCAGCCTCTACCGCAGCCATCCTTGCCGCTGCCGCCTCAACCGCAGCCATTGGTGCCGCTGCCGCCTCTATCGCAGCCATCCGTGCCGCTGCCGCCTCTACCGCAGCCATCTGCACTGCAGCCATGGGTGCCACTGCCGCCTCTCTGGTAGCCATCCGTGCCGCTGCCGCCTCTATCGCAGCCATCTGCACCACAGCCATCCGTGCCGCTGCCACCTCTCTCGCAGCCATCCGTGCCGCTGCCGTCTTTACCGCAGCCATTTGCACCTTAGCCATTGGTACCGCTGTCACCGCTAGAGCAGCCATCTATACCGCTGCCGCCTCTACCGAAGCCATTGATGCCGCTGCCGCCTCTCTCGCAGCCATCTGCACCGCAGCCATTGGTGCCGCTGCCGCCTCTCTCGCAGCCATCCGTTCCGCTGCCGCCTTTACCGCAGCCAGCTGTACCGCAGCCATCTGTACCTCTGCCGCCAGGACAACTACTATGTCCTGCAGCCAGTGTCGCCGCCGCCTATACCGCTGTCGCCAGTACCAATACTAGGTCCTGCCCCTGCCGCCTGTACCTCTGCCGCCAGGACCACTACTAGGTCCTGCAGCCAGTGTCGCCGCCGCCTGTACCGCTGCCACCAGTACCAATACTAGGTCCTGCCGCTGCCGCTTTTACCTCTGCCGCCAGGACCACTACTAGGTCCTGCAGCCAGTGTCGTCGCCGCCTGTACCGCTGCCGCCAGTATCACTACTAGGTCCTGCAGCCAGTGTCGCCGCCGCCTGTTCCGCTGCCGCCAGTACCAATACTAGGTCCTGCCACTGCCGCCTGTACCTCTGCCGCCAGTACCTCTACTAGGTCCTGCCGCCAGTGCCGCCGCCGCCTGTACCGCTGCCGCCATTACCGCAAATGCTTGTCCCGCTACCACCCGTATCGCTGCCGCCTGAACTGCTGCCGTCATTATCACAGCGCCATCTTGACCGCCGCTGCCTGCACCGCTGCCGTCTGTATGACTGCTGGTGTCCCTACCGCTGCCCATTGCCTCAGCGAGCTGACTCGCTGTTCTTCGGCTACAATTCCCGACCGTCCACAACAACAAACCACCTTGTAAAGATTAGCTAATAAATAAATTTGGTGTTAAGTTTTATAAAGTTATAAAACATTGCGTGTCGAAGAAGGAATTTCTACGGTAATAAACTATTAAAATTTGCAACGACCCTGGCCTCCGCTGTCGCTATCCCAGCAACCAGCGGAAACGTGTCGTTACAGTACCTTTGTGACAAAATAATTTTTTTAAAAAACTATTTAAAAAAAATATTTGTTTAAGTACTTGGGTTTTTTTGATAAATAACACTTGTTCGAAAATTTAATTGTTCTATTGATGTTGTTTATTTAGATAATATTTTGTTAGTTGTGTCAATTAGCTTGCATAACTGAAATGAGATTTGCTTGTAAATTAAAATTTATTTTGATCGGGTTAACTCCTTGTATTGTTTTAAGGATTCGATACATTATTCGCTCTATTAAAAAGCGGTACTGACAAATTCAATTGATAAAATTAAAACAATCAGCAATTCAATGAAATTTTAGTTATATTTATTGTAGAGGTTTTTAATTGTCACCTTATTTGTTTTTATAAATATAATTTAACGGGCACTTTCTTAAAATCTAACTTGTTAATGTTAATGCAATAGTGATAACCACTTAAAATCCGTTTTAAATAAAATTGTTCAAAATTAATTTTAAAATCAATATATTTTTCAGAATTATTCTTTAATCCGCAGTTAAACAAGATTCTAAAAATTAATAAATTAAACATTTGTTACAATATTATTTAAACTATCCTTAAGTTGCCCGCTAAAGTATGCAACATTTTTTTAATGCGCATATGTGCACCACCTGGAGTGCTTATTTTTTCCTAGAAATCTTTGTGGCATTATGAAAAAGTTATTATTATATTTAAATCATAGTAAATCATCAATTAATCTTTGACATTATTTTTTTGGCAACATGTATGATGTGGATTTCTTTCTTCTTCTTCAGAGCACATGTAAAAAAAAATAAAATTTATTTTTATAACAAAACAAAAATGTTACTTTGAAAAATGTGTTTCTTTGAAGCATCTTTAGCGTGGATAACTATTGTGATAACAATGACCTTAATTATTCTGCTTTATTGATTCACATATATTTACAGACCCACAAACATAACACGCTTCAAGAAATACTATATATCTTGTATCATTTTAGGTACATATGTTTGATTATAAAATTATACTTACTTTCACTTACATACTTCTACATACTTCTTTGTGCATAGAAAAACAGACATAAGAATAAGAATAAAATAAAGCAAAAGGAGCAAACAAATTTCACAACAAATATATGACATGTACTCGTACAATATTCTGTGATTTGTCGTCTAGACTACAACTAAAAACCATCATAAATTAAAATGCCACAAATGTATAAAAAGCCAAGTTCAAAAGATGAATAGGAGGAAAAAGTATTATAAAAAAAGGCAAAAATATTTATGGTTTATAATTATTCACTTTAATGGGACTCGTACAAAACTGTAGTTTAATATTTAAACAGACCAGTAAATAAATGAATAAAATTAAATTTATAAACAATTAAAAGCTAAACAAATACATAAATATTTAATTTGTATTTAATTTGCTTGAAAAGTCAGCAAACGAACTGTTGGACAATTCTGTTTGCTCTGCACATAATTTATATTTACTTTAAGCCGCCAACATACTAAATTATAAAGAGCATGTCTTGTTGTCTGTTGCTAATGACCGAAAAATTTCGCCGCCTAAAGGACATTTCCTTAACAGATTCCCATAAGTTGCCCATTGGGTAAATATTTCTTGTAGACATTTTTTATTTTATTTTAAAACATCACAAAAAGGTACAACAGAAAGTTAACGTTTTATTAAGCACAAACAAAGAAGTATATGTTGAAAAATGCCAGGTTTCATTTAAGAAAACATTTATTATTCTGTCACTCTTTAATAATTATTTAATTGTTTATTTTCGTTATACTCGTAGAATGTAGAACTTAAAATTTATATCTTAAGACGACTTCAATTTTATTAAAGTTAGTACTGACCTTCGGTTTGAAATAGAATACAACAATAAAAACTTTTTTTTTAATTAATTAGTTGAATTTTTAAAACTGAAGAAAATTTTAATGATTAAATCACACGTTTTCTGCTGCTGCTGACTTGTTTCAATGAAAATTGCCAAATTAAAAATTCTTAAATAAAATTTTGCAAATCATCATTATTATCATTATGATAAAAAAAAGTAAAACTTTTATAAACACCTAAAGATAATTTTAAATTATCAACAAATTGTGACAACAATATCACAAAATAAACCGAACTTTTCTTTTTTAAATCCTTAATTTTAAAATTCACCATTTTAATGAAGATCTGAAATAATAAAACAAAAAAAAAAAAACAAAACAAAACGAAATGTATTTAAAAATCCGAAAAATATAAATTAAGTAAAAAATAGTATTTTTTAACTTCATATCTCACCCCACGATAACTCTAGAAAAGAGAAGCTTCTCTCAGAATAAAAAAACAAAACGTACGAATGTTTACTTGTAAATAAGATGACGACATTTATTTAGTCCTGTAAAATCTGCATACATTTATCACGTACATATAACTGAACACGTAACGTTGTATACCAACAAGCGAGAAATCAATTTTTATTTTTTACTTTTGTCACAGCAAAAGTGGAAAAATTGAGAAAAACTTAAAAAAAATGATTATTTGTAGATTTTACATGCATATCAAATTACTCATAAACAACACTATAAACAACACTATAAACAACAAAATGGCCAATTTTTGTGCTCTAATAACAATTTGTTTCCAAATAAATAAAAAAAAAAGAAACCTTTTTTTTTGTTCTTTTAAAGAAACTTAGTGAACAAATAAATGAAGAAAGAGGAAAGAAAACTTACTTAAACTTTTGACCGGCAGGAATAGAGAAACACAAAAAAAATTATTGGCAAAATGTTTCAACTCTAAAAAATGTAAATTTTATAAAATACTTAATGCTTTTTTATGTGTCTTTACTTGTACTTTTTTGCGAATAATCTAAGACATTAATATGATAATTTTCTTAGACTTTTCCAATAAATTGTACTTAGTAAGTTTTGGCTGCTAAGCGGCCAAAGTAAATACATAATTTAAAAGCGTATTTTGCCAACAATAGTTTCGTTTATTTTGTATTGAATTTTTTGAATGGTGTGGTTTTTATTAGAATGAGTTTATCAGAAATAGAATAATGTAATAACGAAAATAGCTTTCGCTTTCCTTCCAACTGCTGCCTCCCTGAAAAACTTTTAACGTACGAGGCCATTTTGCTATAGCGAAAAATGTCATCATTTTATTAGTTTAAATGTTTAAAAATTATATTATTTTAAGTGTACTCGTATATTAAGCCGTTATAATAAGTGAACACTTAAACTAAAAACGTTTAAGTAATTTCTTATAAAAAAATAATTTCTTGTAAAAAATTGTGTTCATCGCATTATTAATGGAAAAGTTTGAAAGAAAAACCCATTTGAAATATAAAAAAAAACACTGATGTGATTTTTAATATGATCTTAGTTTCGCAGCCATTAAACTGATTTGCAAACAAATATAAAGAAATTAATCACCTGTTATCGGTTTGATATATGAAATTTATATTTAAAAAGATCGGATGGTTGATGGCTTTTCTTCTATTGTAGTGTGTAGTATGCAGTGTGACTTTTAAAGAACAAACAAGTCGAAGCAAACTAACCCAAATCATTTTTCAATTTAACTCGCACAAATAAATATCAAATATCGTTACTAAAAAACCTTGACGGCATACTTCATTACCACTTGGACAGTTTCAATTTCAATGCCAAAACCACCCAATGCCTAAATTGCCGACAAAGCAGTAATTGTCGTCAACGTGTAAAATTGCTTACGCAAACACACATACACACACTCACTAATAACAAACATAGATTTAAGTAATAATTATTAATAAGTAAAACATTTTGTAAAATAGTATTTAAGGAAGAATTTTAACAAAATAAAATGATTATTATTTACTCCGCTCATGCATGCGGACTTAAACCTAAAATAAATAATTTAATCTATTTCACTATAGTTTTTACCATTTTCAAGAAATAAAATTCAAAATTGTTATGAATCGAAGTTAAAACACAATTTGAAGTTATCACACAATTCAGAGAAAATTAAAGCTGGGATTCAGTAAGGTTTACCACCTGTGTTTGCTTTTTGAACAGTTCATATTTTCAGTCAACGATCAAAAGTCTATAGTGTAGATTAAGGGTCGACGAAACTTGGGCCAATACTTTTTTTACAAGAATTTACTACTTTCCAGGAGATAGAAATTTCAAAGATTTTTCTTGGTTCTGTAAATAGTTGTAAAAGCGACTCAATACACCTATTTTACTTTTAGACGTAGAGCCAGCAATTATGTTTAGTTACAAGGGGAATAACGATTAGCGGCTGTATGCATAAAAAAACGCTTACTTGAGCTTTAAAGTGCACGTTAGTTAACAAACACTTTAAGGCTAACAGACGTTTGTTAAAAAATGGTATTCATAAACAGTACTTTAGCTAATGTATGCTTTAGTAAAATTAGTATTTTGATTCAGGCAATGCCACTATTTTCAGTTGTCACGTTGTAGTTAACGATGTATAAAAATGAATATTATTTACACGGGTAGTTAGATCCATAAAAAATGTTTTTATTGTTTTCAGCAAAATCAACATATTTTTTTTTTTGTTTTTTTATCAATCTTTTTAATAAAAAGCAAAGCACCAAAAAACGGTTAATTTTCAAGGCTTACGAAGAACTTCCAAAGAATTTGTTCATATTAAAAAAAAAATTATTCGGATGACGAGCTTTGTTTTGATTATATGTACATCAATAAAACTTTTTTTTAAAATAATTAATTATAATTATATTTTTGTAAAGTATAAAATAAAGATGTAAAAATGTTTTATATTGAATGGCGTGTTATATTTTAGTTTTTAATATTATTTGTATACTACAATTTGTTTTTAATAAACATTTTTAAACATTTTTGGAACAACAAAGTAAAAGTGTCAATTGAGCCGTTTACATTGAAAGTGGCATAAGTCACAACTGAACAGTTTCTTTTTTTTCATTTTTAATAAATTTGAAATTAATAAGTTGAGAAGTATTGAGATTTGTTTGAGAGGAGTGTTGATAATTAACGGTGTAACAAAAATGCTTATTTTAAAAATGGCGTTAGTCGCTGTATTTAGGAAATTAATTACGGAGCTTAGTGTGAAAGAAATGGAAACATGTAATAAGTGTGTGTGAAGTATTGTTGTGATTATTGAACTTAATTTTATTAGTACGAAAGAATAGTGCAGTTTACTGAACTATATTATAGTGATACAAACGAATTTGCGATGTCGTTGAAAATACCTCGATAATAGCTAAAGAACAATTTGGTTTCAAGAAAGAACACAGTTCAGTACACCAAATAAATCGCACTACAAATAAAATAAAAGCGAATAAGCGATATAAGCAGTCTACAGGCCTAATTCTTCTTGATATAGAAAAAGCATTTGATACCGTCTGGCACAACGGCTTAATTTTCAAATTGCTCCAGACTAGTATACCAAAGCATTTGTGCAAGCTTATTGCAGATTTTCTTAACAAGAGAACATTTATTGTTTCAGTTAATGGTGCAATATCGTCACCAAAAACAATTTCTACTGGATTACCACAAGGTTCAATTTTATCACCTTTGTTGTATTCAATTTATACTTCGGACTTTTCACCGCCCTCGTACTTGAAAGTTGCCTACTACGCAGACGATACCGTTTTAATCACGTCTAGCAAACTGACAAAGGCATTATTAAAGAAAATGGAAAAAGGATTTGCTTCATGCATAAAATATATTTTTATAAGTGGAAAATTAAAATCAGCTCTAACAAAACTCAATGTATCATATTTCCTTATAACAACTCCCCCAAACGATTACCAAGTCGACAAATTAGATGTGGAAGTGAGAGCGTTACAATAAGAAATGATGTAAAATATCTTGGCGTATGTTTAGATAAGAAACTTAATTTTTTCCAAGCATATTAACGAAATCGGCAAGAAATCCTTAAAGGCCTTCAGAGCTCTGTGGCCTTTACTGAATAGACGCTCTTCACTTGGCCTTCAAAATAAAAATTTAATTTTTAAAAGCGAGATAAGACCAACCTTAACATATTATGCTTGTCCCATTTGGTATACAGCAGCAAAAACTCATTTGAAGAAACTTCAGATAATACAAAACAAATGCCTCAAGATTATACACAACAAACATTGGAGACACTCAACGCAGCTTCTTCACGACCAAACGGGATATGAACGAATTGACGACTTCATAAAGAGACTCAACACTAAATGTTTTGAGAAAATAGAAAATTCTTCTTATCAGCTGATAAGAGAATGTAGGGAGTCGGCGTAAAGGTATTTTTAAAACAACAATCACCAAATTGAAAATGATATGTATGCAATGTGTTGTTGTATTAGACAATACAATTGTATTCATACATATATATTTCCTAATTATATTTGAACATGTTTTTTTTTTTTTTGGTATATGAAGGTTTTCCTATTTTCCCTTTAAAAAGAATAAATACTTATAACTGAACTTTTCAATATCTGTGATTAAAAACATAATTTGCTGTAATATCTAAGATACTATCTCAAAACTGTAAATAAATATGTAAATAGCATTTAATTTAATAAAAAGATGATTTTGGAAATCTAAAAAAAATATTATAGTGATATCTAATATACTACACATAATTAGCATTATTTTGTTATGCTTTTATTCTCAGGCGGTTGCCTCGTGTTGTATTAAATATCTAAAAATGTCACAACTCAAAAGCATATACACATATGCACATAGTGACTTATGTAAAGGACAAAATAGTAATAGTAGTAATAGCCCCCTGTCGAAAAAATCCTTCACAGTACACAACATGGAGAAAAAAGATTTTGTTTCAACACAGTCATTAGAAAAATCCGTTTCAGAAAGAAAACTAAATACAGACTAGTTGAAATGGCTAAAAATTAAAATGTTTTATAAACTAATTTAAAATAAAAAAGATGACAATAACAAAGTAACTTATGGCACTTTTAAAATAAACGGCTCAGTTTATTGTAAACACAATTTGTTTTGTTTTTGAACTTTCAATAATAAAATTGAACTGTCAATTTATTGTAGGTTTAACGTAGGTTTTTCCTACTTTAAAGTTAACAAAGGTATGTTAAGGTAAAAACGTTTTTTGAATACAACTTTAGAAAATTGTGCTTAACAACGGCAGTTAAACCTACTTTAAGTTTTATTGCATACAGCCGTAGATATCTAATGCATTATTGAATCTACCTAAAAAATGCTAAAAGTGCAAGTGCAAGGTTTATTTGTTCTCCTCAGTAGGAGGAAACATGTCATTTAGATTTCAAAAATTGCATTAAGAGATGGGAACACACGTACTTTCATTCGGCTGGGCCTGGCATAATACTTCAATAGAATTCTCAATGAAAATGAATGGATATTGTAATTAGCTTCTTGTAAAGAAATCATCCGCTGTTAGAAGATACAAAAAAAAATGCAAAATGAAATAATAGAAAGAAAGAAAAATTTGTTAAACGTAAAACTATATTTTGTATTGTATGTTCCTTGTTTGGTTAGGCTTGTTCTCTACCGGTCCTCGCTAAACTGCTCCAAAATATATTTATCTGCGTTTAAAAGGGCGAATAAAACAAATATATTTTGATAATTTTTATAGTTTTTTAAACGATCTTTTTTATCTTTAGTAAATATCTTTTTTCTTTTTTTTAGATCTTTTTTATATATTTTTTCTTTTCAATATTTCGCTTTCCTTTGGAAAGCTTCTTCAGGAAAAAATTTTTAAATTTTTGAAAATAAAAAAATTATTAACAAATTGAAAAAATGTTTCAAAACATTTAACAAAAACATAAAATACTCAATACTCAATTAAAAATTTTTAAACAATATACGGTGGCTTAAGTTAATTTTAAGATTTAAATTTTACAACAATATCTGGAAATCTAGAGAGTGTATTTGAACTTTGTTTCATTGAATGCATATTTTATAAAAACTTTATAAAATGCCTCACCCAATTGTGAAAGAATATTTTTTAATCTACCAGATATCTTGTATCTATTTAAAACACTTTTATTTATTATTTCGACGCATAAGTTCTTTCTTCAAGAAATTTGAAAAGTGTTAAATTCCGCATCAAAGGCGTTCTTCGAAGACAAATTTTTATTTAGTTTTCGATGTCTAATGGAATTAAGTGCTTTTCCTTTCATAAGACTTTAACTTGTAAGAAAACACAAAAAAGTATTCAAACTTTCAACGATGTTGTTAGTTCGTTGGTTATTTATTTAACTTTAACATATTCAAGCGCTTACTTTAATGCAAACCATGATAAGGAGAATTAGTTTGTGCTCTTCTGTATTACATGCCGTTGTGCATTAATGAAATACAACGGAAGCCTTCAAATATAAAACCCAGACTAGGCAATTTCTCTTTTTTCTATTAAGAAATTGATTCTAAGAATTGCTTCTAAATAAGAAATAAAAATTTCATAATTCTTCGACGTGGTAACACTGATGTGTTCATCATGAACTCGCATATGTTTTCATATCACATTTGCAAAAACGTTTTTCTAGGTTAATGTTTTAATTAATGCTATTAAACATGTTATATCAGTTAATAAATTAGTTTCTGCTTTTAGTTATTTTATTATGTGCAAAACAGATGATAACACCATGAAACTTATAACTTGGGAATTTAACCAACGTGGCCGTTTCTTATTAACTTAACTTTGTTTAAATAAAACGAAAATCGATAATTTTGTCAATATAAATGCAAAAACAAAAATGAACTTGAATATTAATATAAACCGATATTGACTGTCTGCAGACTCTTTACCAAAAACAATGCGCTCAAAACAATTTTCTGTTTTGCATGGAATTTTTATTTAATCTCAAAATTAGCAAAATATGTGATATTTTTTTTGGAATATTTTAAAATATTTTAAATATTTTATTCTCAAAGAAAAGCTGTTTATTTTAAAGACTGTATTATTTTCCTTTAACAAGTTAAGCTTATGGATTATTTCGAACGTGCTTTTGTTTTTCACAGTTTTAATCCCTGAGTAGAACAACAAAAACTTTATTGTAAAGTGCAAAGAGATGGCATAAAGCCTGTTATGTTTTGCAAAATAAAGAAACAATTTTTAAAAGCCACAATCTGTGACAAAATGTAAGAAAATTTATTGTGTTTTTAGTAGTGATAAAGTGTAAAGTATTATTTTGCTTGAAACGAAATTCTTCATTTCGTCCATATTTTATTAAATTTGTATTGTTTTAATACTCGTCACTTTTTGCATGCGTAGTTTAAAAAACTGAAAAGACACTTTTTTTCTAAATAAATTAACAACTTATACAGCCCAATCATGAATATTCCCTAGGAATTTCTTTCCCACGGAAAATACTTTTCTCGAGAAAATATTCCTCCAATCACATTTTCCGCGTGAACAAAATATATTAAAAAGTGGCATCATTGAATTTTATAAACAGCTGTTCTCTTTATTTACATCTATTTTTCCTTGCACAAAGTTTTTTTATAATTAAATAATTAATTTTTAAATAAAGTTTTTTCTAAAGATGTATTAAAAACAAACAAACTTATACATAAGTTAAAAATTCTTTTGTTAAAAATGACTAAAATATAAAAATAATTCATAAAAGAAAACAAATCAGTTCACATTGTTATTTAAAAAAACACTAATAATTAAACTACTTTACACATCAGGTCGGTATTCTTGTATTTCCAATCTAGTTTTTTCTAACTTGTACTCTATTTCTCTCACTCGTAACTTTTCCATAAACGCATTGTGCCGCTGTGTTTCTTCTATTTCCTTCCGTTTTAGTCTTTCCATTTCCTTAAAATGTTTTTGTTGTTGATCACTCAATTTATCTAGCGATCGATAAATCTTTTTGGTAGTTTGGTCTTGGTCCTTTTGGTTCACCACTACTAGTTTCATTGTTTCTACAAGTTCTTTTTGTATACTAATTTCAGCTTGCACCGCGTCGTAGGAAATTTTAAGAGGGTCTTTTTGAATAAGCCCGTTTTTTTTTCGGCTACATTCAGCTGCATTCGCAGTAGCTGGCCGTATATTTTGAATAAATCCTTCTTTCTCCTCCGTTATGTTCACCGACACGTCCATAGAGGAAATATTTTGCGGGCAGTCTATCGTATTTTGCGGGCAGTCTATCATTTCATCTGTCATAAATGTGTCATTAAGGCCAACGGGCTTCACAGAGACACCCTCGACAGAAGACTTCATTCCTATGAGTGGAAGAAAACGTTTGCTCCTTGTTTGGACCACCGCCTGTACACTTTTTATTTTTTAAATTGTGAGCTGCCTTTTGCCGAACATACTTCTTTTGATCTGCCCAAACCTAGGTACATAATTATGGATATGTTAGTGTTATTATCGAATTTTCATAATATAGTAAACAAACTCCAAAACCGCGCAAACGCCTCTTTGCTACCTCTATGAAAACCACAAGCAATGTCTGCATTGGCCTCCATTAAAGCTACCAAATGTTGCAATTGTACTTTATTTGTGCTCTTCGACCTAAATTAACAATAAAATATTTTCTTATAAATTTAAATTTTGTTTCATCAAAATATTACTTACATTTTTAATGTAACTCCCTTCCGTTTTGTAAGTGAAATATTTTTAGGGAAAAACTAATTTCAAAATTATTGAGAATAACTACTTTTTTCCGCATTTAATTTTATTCCCCTTCACACGGTTGATAAAAATGGGAAAAAACTAAGAAAACGAAAAAGTGAGAAATTTCATGAGGAATTTTTATTTATAATAGGAGGAATGGGAAAAGGGAAAAGCTCCCACGGAATTTTCATTCGTGATTGGGCATTTTTTTTACAGTAACTTATGCCTGACAGACTACTTGCTTATCACTTAAACTCTCTTCAGGAGATGAGAAAAATCCCACCTGTTCGAAGTTCTATTGAATCATGCATGCGTGTGAAAACTGAGTCTGCATAATAGAGCTCAGTATATTACTTACCGTGTGTTTCTTCGTATTTGTTAATTTCGAAAGAATTGTGGTTACCAAACAATTAAATATTTTTCTCGTTTCAGTTTAATCTTAAGTAAAATTTCTAAATCTAGACTTAAACTACAATATTGAATAAATAGTTATAAAAATTTTGTAGACTCTGCTGCGTGTACCAAAAACGAAAAAAAAACAAAAAAAAACAATCGAGGTGCAAAGAGAAAAAAGTTTGAAGGCTAAGACAGAAAAAGCTATGTCGTCGTTATTTTGAGATGCGAGCATTCCACATAGTTTTAATCGCATCCCTTCGTAACAAAAATTCCAATGATTAGTGTTAAGGATTGATTAAAAAGCATGAGATTATTTATTACTTCTTTTGTAACTAAACTTTTAAAAATGTCAAAACTTAACAAATGAAATGCAATATAATTTAGATTAAAATAAAATTCAAATAGAAATTACCAAAATATGAAGAAAAAATGGGAAAAATTGGATGTCAACTATTAATATTGAACATTTGCACAACGTTTGTACCGTTGTAGAGTCCTACAACAGGTTGTGAATTACTGTTTATTATTATTATTATTAAATCGTGACAATTTTGAAAATGTTTTATTACTATTGACGGCCTACAAATATTTGAATGGTTACAAGTGCGTATCGCATTGAATCTTATTTTCGTATTGTTATAATTCTCTATTGAAAAAAAGAGCAAAATTCTATTAAATACACATGTGGTAGTGTATTTAATAGAATAACTTTTTGTAACATTAACAAAACGTAACTATTGGTGATGAGCTACTGATGGTGGGCTTTCTATTACCTGGCGGAATTTTACAAAAGGAAATCCCTGAAATGTGTTTATATTTCAAAGGCTTCATACTTTTATTGAAACACAATTTTTGTTTTTTTGTTTATTTAATTTAACGTTTCGCTGATCTCTGTGGGCGAAATTATTAAAATAAATTTCTTCATTATGCTGTTGTAATGCTTTAATTTCATTTCAGTTTCTAATTTCACGTTCGAAAATTTTGTCAATAAGGCAACATAAATATATTTGGATTGTTAATAACGATTTCACTTATTAAATAACAAATAAAAAAGTTATTACTTTATATAAACGAAAACGTGTAAAGAAATATTAATGAGGAGGTAGAGAACTTTAAGTTGCCAGCACTTTTAACTGGCGCTCATTTTGTAAGCTATCAAGTAATTTATATTTAGTTCGGTTAAGCCTAAACAACGCTTCCACATTGTGTAAATAGGGCCCCCCGGAAGCACGCAGTCTTGATGGATCTCTTCCCCATCTTGACATGTGTGTTCGGAGGTACTGAATAAGACATAGGACTCTCGAAGTTCGACCAGTGACTTGGAAACACACTGGTACCAGTTGCCCGTAGGGCTACGACCCTGTTCTGGTTGTTGGTAAGGCTCCGCGGGGAGCAACGTGGTGACTGTAGTTTAAATCGGGCTTCAAGAAAGGAAGGAAAGGAAGAAAAGGTTAACAACCAAAGTAAATCTCCTAGTTGGGCTTGTAACAGGACCAAGATTTGGTAGTCTCTCATTCTTAAGCAAGAAGTGGGGGCATGGCCCACCTACCGTGTACTCGAAAATTGCAACTAAGGCTTATATGCACCTAGTGTATATGCATCTTAGGACGTGGGTGGACGCTTTTTCCTACAACCGGTGGTAAGACCACCATCTGGTTATGCTTACATGGCTCGGTACTGCTGTAAATCTTATTACGTTCTAATGTAAATCGGGCCCAAAACAAGACTGCCATTGATAGTGATTACTATAAAAAAAAATTTTTTAGCGATGAAGCTCACTTTTATCCATTATTACTGACTTTTTTGTTCATAAATTGAGCAGTTAAAATGTGCAGGAGCTGTGATTTCAACAAAATGTCACACACCATGTCACATAGTTTTTAGCACACTTGATTTATTAAAGAAAAGGTTTGGTAACCGCAAAGTTTCACCTAGATTGCTATCTGATAAGCTGATAAGCCCGAAACGATTGATTACTTGGAGGATAACATTCTCCGCATTATTGTCGATATATGGCCAAAAGTGTTAAGACCAAAAGTCGGCAGGCTCGTTTTTGGATCACATAGCAATTAAATCACAAGCAATTAGACTCTATATATATATTTTTAAAATTTTTTAAAAATTTTTTACTAAATTTCATAAATTTTTACATTTTTACATTTTTGAATATTTATTGTTTAATGAATTTCATAATTTCTTTAAAGAGAACATTATTATTATACATTTTTCATTTTATATAATTCATAATTATATTTTATAATTACATTTATTATATGTTAATGAAATATTTGAAATTATAATAGCCGTTAAAAAGCGCCATCTATTAACACGAGGATACATCCGTGAGAAGAACATACCATTAAACACAACCCTAAACAGTAGCAATCAGCTGTAGTTTAGTAGTATGGGTGTGTATGTGTGCCTGGCAGAAACATATAAAAGCGAGATAATTACGTTTTTAAGTTGAGTTGGCCACGGGCAAGCAACCAGGCAAGACTTCTTTAAGTGAGTTAGAATTTTATTCAACTTAATTAAAATAGTCTTGCAAATAGGTTTCGCTCGCTCAATCAAAGCCAGAATCTTATTCGACTTTGAATTAAGCGAGACTCGCTAAGGTCTCCGGCTCAGTAAGTGCTGTCGCTGCTTCACCTGGCCAGAATTTTATTCGCCCAGGTGACGGAGCCCAGAACCAGGCCGCGCTTTGTTTAGCAAGAACAGAATTTTATTCACCCTGTTTTTTTTTTTTTTTTTTTTTTTTTTTTTTTTTTTTTTTTTTTTTTTTTTATAAGAGAAGTAGCACTTCAGGCAACAATGCCTATTTAGTCAAGTACCGTGTTACATTCTTTTAGGAAAGGGATAGGAGAATAGATGAAACAGGTGGTGAAAGTAGAAGGATAGTCGGAAATTAAGTGCCGTATATAAGACAGCACAGCGACCAGTGACTATGCCTTCATCGCTGAGCTGCCCCACCGACAGTCAATTTTTATTTTTTGTAGTGAAAAAAACCAAGGTCTTCGTTGGGAATCGAACCCACAACCCCCATATTTACAAGCTAGTACACTACCTACTAGCCTACAGGGGCACCTAAACTGCACCTGAACAAGACGGACGAGATCGTCAATAGGCCACGGAGAGGTTGATCGTCATCGGCAGGCCTAGTAAGTGCTGTCGCTGCTTTACCTGGCCAGAATTTTATTCGCCCAGGTGACGGAGCCCAGAGCCAGGCCGCGTTTTAGTCAGCAAGGCCAGAATTTTATTCGCCCTAGCTGAACAAGATCGTCAATAGGCTAACACCAATTTCGACGTGGAAAGGTTGTCTCAGAATCAAAAATTGGTGGACAGGCCAACTGTTCTGCTCAGACTGGACCAGAATTTTATTCGCTCCAGTGTGAGAAGCAGTAGGCTAGCCGATGGAGACTGGAGACGAAAGCTCTTGAGGGCCACGAAGCGGTTGATCATCGTTGGCGTGCTCAGTAGTGGTGCAGTTTAGTTATAACTTAGTTTAAGAGTGAATTATAAATAAAAGAAATTTTTTTTATAAAAACAAAAGTGTCTCTTGTGATTAATGAAAAACATTTTTTTTGTAACGAACCCTGGACGCCGCGAGCTTTACCCCAGCATAACGCGAGAACGTGTCGTTATAAGATTATACTACCTCTGCACCTGCCATTGCGGTGATATGTCAGAAGCAATATTTAAATTTCAATTCGAGCTGATTGTCTTTCGAATAAACTAAATTTCATGTCAATTTAAAAACTTAGTATTGTTGTTATTTTTCTCTGTCCTTTCTGGCTGTTGTTCGTTTGGTGTAAACGGCGAGTGCTTTCGACATAATGACATCATTGAATGTCAGTTGTTCAAAAATGAAGTCAAAATTTGCTGTACAGTCGATTGAAAGCCAATGGTCGATTTTTTTTTTTTATTTTAAAAACGGAAAACACCGATTCGATTAATAAGTGGTTTTGAAAAGATAACGCTTCTTGCCATACAGCAACTGTAACCACTGATTTTTTTAAATCTAAATTTAGGAATAAGCGAGTTTCGAGAAATAGACATCCTTTTTTTTTCTGTGGTTACAAATTAACTCACTAGTTTATGCTAATAAGAGAGAGCAACCAACTTGAAAAAAATACTAAATATCCAAAATAAAACCTGTATTCTGCGCTTAACGAAATCTTTTATAAGTTTAAATATCAATACAGTTTTAATATTTTGTTTGCTAAATATTAATGAAATTAACATGAATTTTGTCTATTAATTTATAATACAATGTTTCATATCGTTTCTCAGTCTGGTTGTTTTGATAGCTTTTTGTTTTTGATTCTTCAGTTCAAAAATAGCAACTTAAGCTTGTCATATTTACCGTAAAAATTGTGAAATTTAAGTACTAGAGTTATTAATTTACTCGAAGCAATAAATAAAAAAAAATATCAGTGAAATTTAATATTTTCTGCAATGATTTTTACAATTTTTGTGCGCCGTAAAGAAAGTTGGCGCAACGTGAATTATATTGAAAATAATCGGATAATTAAGCGTTGCCGTTTTTAAGATTTTCCTACCAAAATTGTCGAAATTGCTTTTGTTTGGTTAAATGTTAGGCTGCCGTTTATTTTGGAAAATTAAAAACAATTTTCCAGTACAACAGTTTATATGCAACATGGTCAAAATAAGCAAAAGCAAGTGTCAAACAATGTAGGCATTTAGAAAAAAAATATATTGTTTTTTCTTCTGTCAGGATATTAATTAATAATTGATTTAACAATAACTTATACTATGTTTTTTTTTACAATTATTGTTTTTGTTATTTATAATAGATATGAAAGTTTGTAGGATTCGAAGGATTTTGGTAGACTTTTAATAAAAATTTCGTAGGAAAACATAGCGATAAACCATGCAGATGTTGTTAAAATTAAAATTGTCGATGGCACAGAGAAATGCTTCCAAACTTTTTTATAAACGATTTTTTGGGAACCTTTTAAACTATAATTTGTTTACTTTATTAAAAAAATTATATAAAAATATTTTTTTTTAACTGTGTCAATCGAACAACTTAAATATCGTTTTTGTATATTTTCACTAAATACTTTAATTCATGATTTCATCACACAAATAAAGATTGTGTAAATATTTTCTTAATTAATTTCAGATTCATTGAAAATCCTTGCCAACCTTGAGTATGTAATTTTCCATTAATATTAATTAATTCAAGAACTAACATTAAATAATTCAATATGTTTGTCATTAATCTTATGTATTTCTGTTATTAAAAGAAAAATCTGTTTCCACTTAATATTATTGAATATTTATAGCTGCAGGTGATATCACATCCTTTTAAAAATTCATTTCGCACACTTTTTGAATTATGTGAGTATTTCATGCTATACGTGACATTTTATTTAAATTTCCATAATATAGTTATCGGCATATGTATATAATTTGCAATGCGTTGCATACTTTTAGGAGAATTATTTATTACGTTTATGTAAATAATTAAAATAAAGCGCCAACTTTACTGATGTAGAAGGAGAAATTTTAATTTTGATATGCCCTTAAAAAGTTTTTACAGGTGTATTAGTTTACAACAAACTCATTCGCTTATTGAAAATGATTTAGTTTTTGTCGCTGTATTCCTTTTTTTTTTAATATAAAAATTCCCTACACTTCAATATAAATTTGCTTAAAAATGTAAAACTTTGATAAACAAGAGATCAATTGATTTAATATTTAACAATATTTACAAATGCAAATATCTGGGACGGATTGTTTGCTTTTCTTTTTCAAATTTGTTACTGCAATTTTATGTTAAATTTTAATGGTACATTTTATGATTTTCCATTACAAGGTCATTTATAATGCTTTTTAATGTTAAAATTATAAAAATATTATTTAATTAAATAAGAGCGAACTCGTTTTAAAAGTATTTGCTTATTAAAAATACTTTTTAGCCTTCGAGTATGCAACCTTTTTCCACCCACCAAAATATGCAAATACAAAACTTCAACTCTTTTAACAATTATTTTATAGAAAAACTATGAACGCAAAAATTCTTTTATATTAGAAAAATTGTTACTTTATTTTCGAAAATTATAATTGATAGCTTTAGGACATTTGCTTATATTTACTTAACAATAAATTAACTTGAAGTTTTTTGGACTCCAGAAATGAATTAAAGTATTTCATTAACTAAGTAGGGTGGAATAAATAAAGAAATTTAAATGACAAAATACTCAAAAAATAAAAGGAGAACAAAGCGTCTGATGTACCGAAACGGTTTAGATTATTGGCTTTTATAAGGGCAGTTAATTATCACAATATATTCTTCCGGCAACTACACCGAAGTTGGTACATAGAGTTAAGGGAATGGTGCAAAAGATAAAAAATATCTTCAACCACCGATTTTCTTACTCTCCTTTGTTTATATTCTACAGCAGATTTTGCATAAAATTGTGATTAAAATAACAGTGGTAAATATTGTGTATGTGTTGTTTCAAAGGAGTAGGTGGCAAGCAGAGTACACTAGTCCATCCAGCTTAATGTTAAGGAGTTTTGGAAAAATATTTTTACAAAAGTATAATTAGAATTGAATAACTTTTAGTCGTCTTTTTGTTCGTAAATGTTTGCTGGACTATTAATAAAATTCGAAATAAATGATTTTACATACACATGTATACGCTGTTTAGCCCAGATTAAATAAAAATTTACACATTAATATTTACATATAAGAATATATTTAGAATACATATGTCCGTCTCATTGCTACTTGAGGTAAATGACTTTTTAAAAATATAACTGCATGAATTCTTTTGTCAACATTTTCGATTTAACGACACATAGTAGCATTAAACTATCACATTAATCTTAGCATGACTTAACCTATTAGTGACCTTAACTCAGTTTTTCTTACAAAAAATTTAAGTAATGCCGATTGGTCAAGTATGCAAATGTACGTGTATTAAATTAATTTATCTTTCTTTTTATCAACTTTCTCTAAGCTTTTATTTTTCTTTTACAGCAATTTTTTAAATGTAAATAGGAAATCGTATATTTGATTAAATAAGAGCGAACTCGTTTCAAAAGTATTTGCTAAATAAAAATACTTTTTGGCCTTCAAATATGCAACCCTTTTCCACCCACCAAAATATGCAAATACAAAACTTTAACTCTTTTAACAATTATTCTGTCAATAACAAAAAGTTTTATTTTAAGTTTAGAAATAAATTTTGTATTGTACCGAAGTTTTAGTAATATATCTAATAAATACATTACATGTTGCAAAAAAAAAAAATTGTTTTTCGATTTCCATTTCTAAATTTTTTTATTTATTTTCGTTATTTATCAAAATAGTTAAATGTTGGCAAAAATTAGTAAAGACAAACCACTTTTGTAAATAAAATTAATTGTATGGCCCAAGTAATTAAATTAAATTTTTTCAATATTTACAATATATTTTTTACTCAACAAACAAAATATTTGTACAATTTTGAAAATCACTTCTTTTCACATTTATTTTTCATAAATCTTTACATTAATAATTTTTTTTTAAATAAAAATAAAACAAAAGTTTAAGTAAAAATTAAAAAGAGCTTTTATTTATCACAGGAATTTAAAGAAACAAACATTGTTAAAAAAAAAATCCCTTCAGAATTATGCGCAGGTGTATGTAAGGATAAGACAGACTATTGTAATCAAGCGTACTTTTCAATTATAAAATTCAGTAAAGCATGATTTGCTCTTGCTAAGAAAAACTTTTAAATCCGCTTATTTGTTTTTGCGGAATGTATACTGAACTAATATTTTTTAGAAAAATTAATTTGAGTTTCTCGGCCATATAAACAATTATGCCTTGTTATCAAAAAAATGTTCTATTCAACTTTCTCGCACTGTCTAACATTTTTTTTAGACCACATGAATTTAAATTATCTAACGAGTATTTTGGAAAAAACAATATTTGTTAAGATAACTATGGTCTATAGTTTTAATGGTTAATTTTAATTATTCTTGTTTTCATGTTATTTTTATAACAACAGCCAATAGTCTTGCGGTAGCTAGTACTCTATTCTAACTTTATAATAATATAATTAATTGTTATTAAGCTACTTAATAAATAAGGTGCACAAGGGTAGGTAATAATTAATTAAATTCCTTAGCGTCAAGCATGAATGAAACAGAAATAAAGGAGAGCAACAGGTAGTTTAATTAAAATCCCATCATTTCATCGTTGCTTATGCAGCAGATTGGTTTTAATTGGTTGGAATACAAAAATCAAAAAGGTTTCTTTTGTAAGAAACGGAAGTTTGTACTACTTTCTTCCATTCATTTCCTGTTTTTGAAAAAACAGATATCGATGGGAGTTGAATTCATTATCATTTATCTTCAACAAGCGCACAGTGATCTCTCCTAATGCAGCCAGAAAAATGCTTAATTTTTGATTTTTTAAGTTTTTTACTTTTTAAAAAAAAACAGGCCGTGGAAATGTGTTATATTTAAGCTTTTATAAACTTCAATAGTTTTTAAATTCATATGCAAATTATAAACTGACAATAAATACTTATAAAATAATGTACTTAAGTACTAACCCATTGTTTTAGGTATTGAGTATACCCATACTTACAACACAAAACATTTTCGGTAAAATAAATATGGGTATACTCAATGCTATAAGCAAAACTTATTTATACACAACGAACTTAAAAATATACGTAATGCATGTATGAGTACAACTGGTTGTAAGCAAATAATGTGGTGAGTTTCTGTCGTACCCGTACTTAAATTTCCTCGTACTTATAAGTATTAGAAAGTAGTTGTAATCAGGGTTGCAAAATGAGAACATAAAAATTGTACCAACAGGCTTATAAAATTGTACTATTTCGAAACCCATTGTACCAAAAAAATTTTTTTAGTAGTTATTTTTTTTTTATTGACATAAAAGAAAAAGTTTTTTGAGACACTACAGTCAGTGCTCTCATCAAGCACAATAGAGTAGTAGTTTTTCTTACAAAACTCTGTTATATTATTATTATTAAGGGGGCCAGTCAAATTAATTATAATTTTTTGTGCCTTTTGCCTATTCATTAAAAATTTTTTCGCTATTTGAGAGTCGGTAAGCCCTTCTTTAATTACGTTATTGAGATTATCAAGAGCTGAAAACGAAAGATTGTGTTCTGCAACAAACATACTTAGCATAATTTCTAATTTTCTTGCTGATTCTGCTAGTGGACACGCTGTATTTTGCAAAAAATGATTTATTTTTGGTGAACTTTTTGCTGCATTAGTTTTCGTAATGTGTGATTTGTTTTACATCTGCACCGACCGCGAGGTCATAATCAGATGGTAGTTAAACCACTTAGTTGATTGGAAACCAACTACGCCCTAGAAGGCCTTCAGATACGTATATCCTCCAGTCAGTTCTAGTAGCAATTTAGAAAGTCCGGAGTAGGCCGTGCCCTTACTCCTTGCTGAGGAGTTGGAGACTTTCCAACTCCTGGTCCAGAACGCATGAAGCTCTTATTTATCAAGAACACGCCAGCATTCATACTCACTGGACCTAAACCATTCATTGTGCTAATTTGAATGGTCCGACCCACAAACTCTCATGAGGGTCCAAAACCACAACCACCACGATACTCCCATATAGGGGCCAACTTCAATAACCAGTCAGAGCACATTTTTTGTCTAAAGAGAGCAAATATTGTACTCTGGGGCAACTGATTTCCCGTGGAAATATGTGGATTGTCCAGGTGACTCCTACTAGCCTTTGAGGGGCCTGGGCTCCCTTTTACCCCGCAAGACACAAATCTAAATGGAATAGTAGGTTCCAAAAAGACTATAATGTGCCCCCGGGGGGAAAGTTTTCGTAATATGGCTATCACATGACGCATGCCTTTTTATATGCACAATACCTCCAGCTATGCTCATGTTACATATGTTGCATCTTTTATGATAGCCGTCCTTAACCAGCCACGGAAATAATTTGGTCCATTCATCTCTAAAAGGCACAACATATGGCTTTCCCTGCTTGCTTGAGCTAAATAAAATACAAAATTTTTTAGTTAGATCCATTTAAAACACTTAAATTAACATACCCTGGTACGCCAGATTCCATTTTTTTAATCGTTGTTTGGTTTTTTTAATTAAATTATTAAAATTTTTAAATCACTAATTTTTCAATTAACATGTTTTATCTCTTGTTTGGATTGTTGTAATAAAAAAATTATAAAAACAAAGTAAAGGTAGTTGTAGTTGCTTGCAAATAAACAGCTGATGCAAAAATCAAAGAAATGATAGCAAAGAAGTGTTGCCACCGTAAATCAATAAAAAAAATAAACTGGGGAAGTTTTATACAAAAAAAAATCGTATATTGTACCAAAAAAGTACAATTGTACCAACTTTTGCAACATTGGTTGTAATACTCTAAGTATACTTATGAGTAAAATAAGTATTTTTAGGAATTGTATGTATAAAAAGATGTAAGATGTTTCACAATATTTTGCTTATAGCCGAACATGGAAAATTAAATTATATTTTTTTTATTAGGATGAAGGGATGAATTTAAATATTTTCAAATTTTGAAATAATTAATACAGATAGGTATGGTTGGTTACATATTTTTTAAAATTATTATTTCGATTTGAATTAACACAAAACTGTTTACAACAAGTATGTTACAGAAATGGTTTCTAGAAAATTTTAAATAAAAAAAATTCGATTCACCCGATCTCAAGACAACTTTTATGATATCGCTAGAATTAAATACTTTAAAGCCTGCAGTACACGGCATGTAAAAAGCCTCATTCACATGTAGGTCTGACGTAATTTTGACGTCACCATGAAGCTACATTTGCAACATCTCGTGTACTACCAATGTTTGTGACAATCACATGCAGTACACATTCACATGTGTGCGCATGCTGCTTTGTAGAAACATGCACGCATGTGTTTTTTTCACATGCTGTGTACTTCCTTGCTACATTTGAATTCTGACATTTGAGCAATTTAAACATGCGCATGCAGCCATCACAAATATGTAGCAGCAAGAATTTGTGACATAACATTTTTCATTCGCATGTATGCATTGGCACATTTGATTGTATATGAATATATTAAACAAGACTGAAACTATAACATTTGTTCAAGGGTAAACTGAAGTGATCGCCTAATTTAATATTTACTTTTAATGAAAAGTGTGTGTTTTTTTTTATTTTTTGCTTTTTTTAACTCCAATAAAAGAAAAGAATATTAAACTTGACTGTTAATTATATGCAGTTTTATACGTTTTATTTTATATTGCCTTATGAATCTATTTACATATGTATCCATTGGAGCAAGAATTTTTTTTTAAATTTTGCTTAAGCAAGGATATAAAAACATTATATCATATACGATAATATTGCCATGCAACGTCACCTTCATCAACGAAATAGGTAGCAAATTCAGTCTGAATTTCTTTTGTATCATCTTTGGCTATGGAAAGGGAACCATGTTTGTTGAGCCCAATCATCTGAGCGTCATTAGCCAGCACTTATTAAATTTCCCTGGTCGTCGTATTAGTCCAACGAATTATTTGGAGCGTACTTTGCTTTATTTGTAGTGATTAAATAATTGTGTAGTGCACAGGCTGCAAGCACCACTTTTTTAGTTTTTTTTTTTTAATAATATAAATAAATTGGTTTTCGTAGCACACGGAAACGTGCCGACATGATGCCAAACGCATTTTCAATTATTCGGCGTACATGACTCAACCTGAAGTTAAAAATGCGCTGCATTGTTGATAATCCACGTTGAGCATATGGTTTAGTTATGTTTCTTCTGAGGGCGAATGCATCGTCCGCTACCAGCACATACGGGATGGGCACTGTTCTTCCAGATAATGCTCTTGGTTGAGGCATGTGCAATTGACCTGTATTCAGTGCTTAAGCAAAAGAGTCCATACAAAGATTTGCACATGTATTTTACAAACCTGTATAATTATAAAATGCACATCCGGAATTGGCCGGAGCGATCATTACTATATGTTTGCTGTAAACGGCACCATTACCATTTGGGAAATTCCACCTTGCATTGAATTCTTGGGATACTTTTTCCCATTCGTCTTCACCTTTTGGTAAATGTAGATAAGAGAAAAATAACAAGTGTCGTGAATTTGCAAATCCAAAGCTCATTTTAACGTAGTCCTGGACAAGTATATTGTATATTGCATCAAGTGCCTCTGGTATAATCCGAGAGATGGTTGTCTGCGGAATGCAAAATATGTATTGCAAAGACGTCTTCATTTAAAATATATGTAGCCAAAACGAAAATAGCAGCCCACTTTCTCTTTAAAATTTTCAAAAATTAACAAAAATATTTTATAAAAACATATGATTGGCGCAAATGTTGATATATAAAATGTACACACATGTTACATGTCGTGTACTGATAACAAATATGTAGCCATTTAAAAATGTACACATGTGCTGCCATTGCATATGTGTAGGCTGCGGCTACATTTGTCACATTTAAATTTTGTGACAAAACTACATTTCGTGTAATATCAAAATTTTAAAACATGTATCCATTGTTACATATTTAACAAATGTAAACAAAATGCTGAGAGTTGTTATGACGTCAGAGCCACATGTGAATGTGGCTTTTTACATGCCGTGTACTGCAGGCTTAAGTATACTTAGAGTATACATAGAGTATTTATATACTCGTACTTATTCCTAGTCAATACTTATAGGCATGTATATAGCCAACACTCAATCCAAATTCTACTTATACTCAGCTGTTTTATTTTCTTCCTATACTTGTTGTTATTTAAGTTGAAATCGGTTGTGTATGGTATATTATTTGAGCTGTACATATTGGGCCTAAAATACTTAATAAGTACTAAAAATGATAATTTTGTCATTCTCTGATATAAATATGTTTGCTGAAATACGAAAACTCCCATGTACTTGTCATTTTACAAATCTCACTAGAAGTTATTGTGTTAACAGCTTTAATTTGATTTGCAACTATCAAAGCAAAATTTATCTAAAAACCACACTTGTATCAGAAGTAAAATATTTAATTTCATAAATCCTGGAAATATTCAATGTCTAGAAATCAAATTAACAATTTGACCAAATTTTTCTTTTCAATTTATGAAGCTTGAAACCAAACTGATATAACAATAATAAAAGGAATATTTAAAATATGACAACGATAAATGAATTTAATGAATTGTTGCTTTGAAGCGGTTTTAACAATAGCTGATACCATATATCAAGAAGTTTATATTGAGGTTATGTTGATTTAATTTAGTTTATGACAACAATTTAAAATATGCACATACAGGCAGGCGGCCATAAACAAATAAGTCCTTGTGCGACAATTATTGTATTATTATTTGAAAATAAATTTTCATCAATATTTATCTGTTATAATGCTGCTCAAAAAAGTTATACATAAATTAATAACATTAAACCAATGCACTCTGTATATGAAATTGTAATTATGTTTTTATTAATAAGGTTAATTCAAGCGAATCACCTGCATTTTTTGCATTATGAATTGTTAATATAAAATGATAATTAAGTGTGTTAACTCACTTAAATATTATACTGATAAGAAATTGACATTAAACACACAATTTTCTTTATTTACAGACGATTTAAATAGTACAAACAAATTCTTTATGACAAAAATTCCTTATCGTTTACATTCTTATCATCTGTATTGAGATCACAATGCATTGATTTCTAAAGGACTATAACGATTTTATTGCCCTCAAAGTCTATCGCATAGAAAAGCATATGGAAGAAATAATGCAAAAAGATTTATACACTTGAAGCACAAAGAAAAGAATTTTTAACATTCTGAGACTTTGCCGTATAAGCACATAACTGACTTGAGTTCAAGTGTAGTTGCAACAAAAGCATTTATTTACCACTACATAATGCTGCAGTTGAACTACTAAATAAACTCAATAACAACGAGGAAATTTAAAAATTAAATAAAAAAGACTTTTAGAATTTAAAAAAAAACAAATTTTTGTTAATGTCACAAGCACTTTCCCAACAAATATTTCGGATTAAGCACACACCAATAAACAATAAGCACTTGCTTAAACTTAAACTTTTCAGCAAAAATGGTAAACGAAATTTTAATTTTTAAATTCTGCCAAATGATGTCTGTCTGAAACTCCAAATACTAAAATTTTTAAAATTTTTAAATTTAGAATTTAAAGGCCGAACAAACAAATATTTGTTTCGCTTATTATTTCTTGTACGAATTATGTTTCTAGAACATAGTTTTTGGTACTGTCTTCACTAAAAAAATTTGTTGCGGAAGTCGCAAGTGGTTAATGCAAGATCAGAAATAGAGGATATTATTTAAAATTAAATCGTTCAACATCTACAGAAGTAAATCACAGATTGCCTGACTTCCTAATTTTTTATATATGTAAAATCCTAGCCTGCAGTTAAAATAACGTCATATGGTAAAACCATATCTTGCTTTAATTTTTATAATTCAGCTTACAAGTATTTAAAAAAATTGAAACATTAAACTGGAATATTGTTAACTGTACCAAACAAAGCATTGTCGTCTAACTGCATTATCCAGGAGCAAACTAAAGATGGCAACAAAAATTAAAGCTGGACCTGTTGTTGACATTTTGGGTGACGAAATGACTCGAGTCATTTGGGCATCCATTAAGGAAAAATTGATTTTACCATTTTTGGACATTGAGTTGCACACATACGATTTGGGCATGGAACATCGGGACAAACCCGATAATAAAGTCACTTACGAATGTGCAGAAGCTATCAAAAAGTACAGTGTTGGTATTAAGTGTGCTACAATCACTCCCGACGAGAAACGTGTGGAAGAATTTAAATTGAAAAGGATGTGGGAAAGTCCTAATGGTACTATTCGCAACGCTCTTGGCGGCACAATTTTTCGTGAAGCCATTACTTGCAAAAACATTCCTTGTTTAGTAACTTCTTGGAAAAAAACAATTATTATTGGCCGTCATGCTTATGCTGATCAATACAAAGCAACCGACTTTATAGTTCCTGGTGCTGGTACCTTAACTATGACTTTTACTCCTGCTGTTGGTGGTGCTAAAGTCGATTACGAAATTTATAAATTCAAGGGCTCTGGAATTGCCTTGGGAATGTACAATACCGACGAATCGATTACACCTTTTGCCTATGCCTGCTTTAATTACGCTCTGTCGCGTAAAATGCCTTTATACTTGAGCACCAAAAATACCATTCTTAAGAAATACGATGGACGTTTCAAAGACATTTTTGCAGAGATCTATGAAAAAGAATACAAAAAGAAGTTTGAGGAAGCTGGCATATGGTATGAACATCGTTTAATTGATGATATGGTTGCCTTTTCGATGAAATCTGAGGGCGGATTTATTTGGGCTTGCAAAAATTATGATGGTGATGTACAATCTGATTCTCTTGCCCAGGGTTACGGCTCTTTGGGTCTTATGACATCTGTATTGATTACCCCTGATGGTAAGGCCGTAGAAGCTGAAGCTGCCCACGGTACCGTCACTCGTCATTATCGCAGGTTTCAAAAAGGCGAAGAAACATCAACTAATCCAATTGCATCAATTTTTGCCTGGACTCGTGGTTTGTTGCATCGCGCAAAACTCGACAACAATGCTCAGCTCAAGAGATTTGCTGAAACATTGGAAAAGGTCTGCATCGATACAGTAGAATCTGGTTTTATGACTAAAGATTTGGTAGCTTGCATTAAAGGACTGAATAATGTACAACGTAAAGATTATCTGGAAACTTTTGAATTTATAGATAAGTTGCTTGAAAACTTAAAAAAGGCCATGGCCTGACTCCCTCAACACCAGGATAAAAAATCCCATCTCTAGATTTTTCTAGTTGATTCATATTTGTAGTTTGTTTTGCATTTCAATGCTTTATTTAACAATTTAAAGGTGTCACCATTTTGGCGTTAAGCAAACGATAAAATAAATTAATTATAAAATAATGCACCTTTAGGTCGATCGTATATATTTTTTTAAATTAAATATTTTTCAGTTTATTTTCTGATATTTTTGTACTGCCTTGGTTGGTTATAGTCATAAGAGACGTTAACTGTTAAAAAAGAAAACTCATGTATCACTACTCTCCATTATAATTATTGTTGATGCTATTCGAACCGTTCGAAAATGAATAAAGTTTAATCTTACAAAAAACTACACGAATTTTTGTTCACGATAAAATATTTTAAAAGAAGTTAATTTTTATATGCCTTTTAGTAAGTAACTTAGAAAAGTAAGGAAAAGTAAATGTGTTTCCAAAAAATTCACAAAAATTGTTTAACAAAATAAGTCATTTTAATTCGGCTTAAGTTCATGTATTTTTATTTTCTAAATGGTGCATTTCATAATGCTATTTTCCTTAAACACAAATTAAAATAACTAAAAATTTATTTAAAAATACATATTTAAGGTGGATTTTGTGTCATATGTTCTTCAGTTTTCAGAAAGTAGAGTTTTTACTTTTTCTCTCCTACCATGCCTGTGGTCGCCAAGACCTTGTTTTTTTTAATTTTTTTATTTAAGTGCTAAATATACGGAACTAGAAATCGGTGCTAAGGAAATTACCTTTGCATATAAACGCCTTTAATGTGATGCAGTACTTGATACAATGTTGCCTGAAAATGATGTATTCACAACGAAAGCGCTCGCTGTATTCGAACAGACAGCCGGAAAGGACGATAAGAGGAGGAACAAACCCAAACAATTTAGTACCATATTGTTTCACTTCAGATGTATAGTGAATGATAAAAAAAAAATACGATACAATTTGATAGGTGAGCTTTATTATCGCTTCTCGGCCTTATGGCCAAGACCAAAGTGTAGGTGAGCTTTATATGTAGAACATATCAAATCATTCATACATAGCATTGTGTTTATGCTTGTAGAAGCAGTAGTAATGTTGGTGATATGTTCTTATTGTCACTGAATTATGTGACATGGCAGTCACTTTAACTAGTTCGCGTATTCCATTATTTCTAAAGTAACTACCCTTAAAACTATGATGAAAGCTATCAAATATCTTTTAAATTTCTAAAGTTAAAAATATCTTTAATTTTTCGAAATTTTGTTCTACCTATATCTTTTATTTATTTTTTATTTTTTTTATAAAAAGAAATAGCAATTCAGGCAACAATGTTCATTTAATCAAGTACCGTGCTACATTCTTTAGGAAAGGGATAGAGAAGAGATGAAACAGGTGGTGAAAAGTAGAAGGATAGTCGGAAATTAACTGCAGTATAAAGACAGCACAGCGACCAGTGACTACTATTCCTTCATCGCTGAGCAGCCCCACCGACAGTAAATTTTTATTTTTGTAGTGAAAAAAACCAAAGTCTTCGTTGGGAATCGAACCCACAACCCCCATGCTTACAAGCTAGTACACTACCTACTAGCCTACAGGGAGTTTTGTATTTCGTTTAGTAATTCTAATTCGCGTTGCGTTCGTTGATTATGGATAGAAACGATAAAGTTGAATGATATTGAAGGCTAGCACTCAGCTTTTATTTTGTATGGTTTTTTTATGCATCTATTAGTTTTATTCTTATTTGAACTTGTGACGTTGATATTTATCAAATTTGTATTGCTTTCGGTTTTTTTTATTTTTTTATTTTTATTTGTTTATTTAAAATGTATATGCTATTATTTCGAAATATAAAATACATTTGCCGAATGCTTTTACCCCAAGTCTTTCTGCTTACATTGGTGAAAAAATGATGCATCTACCCAAGGCAGCAGCAAGAACTACAGTTATGTCGTCTTACTATGCACAAACCAATTTGTTCAACAAGCAATTAGTTAACTGTGTGACAAAACAAATTGCTTCTATTAGTTTTAATGCCACTAACTGCGACAAAATACAAATTTATTATTTGAAATTATTTTATTTGTATTATTTATGTTGAAAACAGAAATATAATATTTTTTTTTTCATTTCTTTAAAAGTTATAAAAACAATTCATTTATGTCCTTTAATGGCTTTAAACTTCTATTTATTCGTTTTAATTTAAATTAATAGAAAATAAGTTAAGAAGACCTTTTATTGGTTGCTAAACAATTCGTATACTTTTGTTTTTTAAGCTTTCCTTTGCCTACAAAAAATACTTCGCATTTAGTGCTGTGTTTGAATCGAAAGATTTTTTGTATTCACTAATTAAATAAAGTATTATTTTAATAGAAAAAAACTTAAATAAAATTGTGTATGAAATACGGCATTATCTCATTTAAAACTAATTAAATTAATAATATTTTTGTCTCGCTAAAAAAATAAAAAAATCGACTTTAATTTAAATTCGTTTTTAAAAAAGGTTTTTCCACAAATGTGAGTTTGGTGTCAACAACATATTTTGTTTTTTGAGATGGTTAACCACTTAAATATACATATTTTATTTTCAACATCATGCATGAGGCGTGATGTAATTATAGAAAAAAAAAATTAAATCGAAGAAATGAACTTTATTTTGTGACTTTGACATGACTCTATTATCACTTTCACATACAATTGTTTTGTTGGTTTCATATGCATAGCCTTTTTATTTTAAAATATGGATTACTAAGTTGTCTTAAATTTTAGCTTTGAAATAAATTTTTACTTGGTGCTTCGTCTTTCGTTTTTTGTGTTAGTAGAGTCTGGATATGAATAATATAAAAAAGACAAAAAAAAAAAATAAAAAAGGTTTTTGGTTTTTAGCATTTTTAAAAAGGATTTTATCTTTTGTATCGGACTTAGATTATAGTTCTCATATAGTAAAATAGTTTATTTTATTTATTCTGAAGATATGATTCAGATGTTTCAAATTTTACCAACGAAAATTTTTGTTGTCCTCTGTTTTATATTTAGCTTCCTCACAGAGTTTTACATTCAGCTTTTTTATTTGTTTTCTACTAAAATAATGCCGTCAAGCTTTAACCATGAATTCGAATTTTTTATATTTTTCCTACTGAATTGGAATAGCCATATTAAACACATCTCTGTGGAACTATTCAAATTTATTTTTTATTTTTATTTGGATAAATGTTTTATGAGAATATCATAAAATGTTTATTTTTAATAAAAATTTTTGTAATAAATATTTTTGAGAATATCATGAAATATTTATTTAAAGGAATTAAGCACGAAATAAAATTGCGCTTATATTGAAAAAGATTCCGAATAATTATAAATTAGTTAATAAATAAATAAGAAAATATATAAATAAAATATTTTTCCTACGAGCTTGAGAAATTTTATTTATGTTTTCTAACAATCATGTTTTAGTACCACCGCATAATGTTTGCCATGAAGGTTTTGATAATTTAGTGTCTTAATTAATTACCTGATCCTATTCCATGTTAAAAGCAAAGGGAAAATATTCTTGAACGATTTAATTTAACACAATAAGTAAGAGTACGAAAAGAACACTGAAGATGGCAAACAGCCGAAACCGGTTTGTTCACAAACCAAATTTGACGAGGGTCGACGGAAAACCGTACCCAAATATAAGTAAGAAATGATGAGATTAACAATTTTATAAACAACAAACTAACTTTTAAAATCATGTTGAATTCACAGAATTTCTATTATTAATAAATTAGTCAGTCAGTATCCAAATTATTAATTCTATAGTTTTCTTAACAATGCAAAACTTGCGTCTCTTGCAGCACTTACCTGCCGCTCTGTCACTTAAGTCTTATCTAAAAATATCTAGAAATCAGAACACGTATATTTTTAAAATACTAAACCCAAGTTTATTTTAATTTTATACTTATCTAACACTGAGTATAAACAATTTAAAATAAATCACTGCAGAGTCTTTCTTAAATTACACAAAACTATGTGTTGTGTAAAGTTTGTCCTTTGTAGTCACCCACAAATAAATAAGGATATTCTTAAAATAAATATGTGATGATAAATAAGATAACATTATATTGTTAAATTTTCTATGAAAATATATTATATGCAAATTCTAGTTTGTATGCAATAACAGGATTGAGGTAAAAATTACATAGAAACTTTAATAAATGAAATACGTACAATTAAATGCAACTCATTAAAAACAGTTTTCAAATAATAAAATTAAAATAAATTTTTCCTAAAATTTATATCAACGCTAATTGTAAGTAATTAGAGCAAATAAACTTAATATACAATAAAAAAAATTTATATACATTTTATATGTTATTTAATGCAACACTGGTGATGAGCTTGTATTTCACATAAATTAATAACTTGAAACGGAATGTGTTTTTTTTTTTCAATTAATTTTCTGCCATTTAAACTCATTAATGTTGGCGTAAAAGACGAAAAAAAAATTACTAAATATGTGAAATTTTTACAGTTTCGCTAATCTTTTACCCAAGTAATTAATGCTGCACACTTTTGTGCAAAGAAGGTTTTATTCAATATTTTTTAAACTACGGCAAACCTGAAATTATGCCATCACAAAAACATTTTTGTATTTCCTACTAATGCACCACATACCAAGTTAATGCCCAGTAATTCAACATTTTAACCTTAATTAGCTACTTTCGTGAAAATTTAAAATGTCTTTTAAAGGCGAAATAAGTATTAAAACTTTATCGCCAAAAGCACAAATATTGCTATGCATGTTACTTTTGGCAGTTTGTTTACATCTAGTCGAAAGAGTTTTATGAAAAAGAACCAAGAACTACTGGGTGCCAGCACTCATGTTCCAAATGATGAATATTATATTTTAAACTAAACGGTAAACAACTCTGAAATGAATTTTAAAAGCCCCTCATAATTAAAACGTCATGGGGGCATGTTTGCTTAGGGAACTAACACACATTTTCATATATTTACCCACTAAATTATTTTTCAACAGAATCTTTATTATTCGCTGTATATTTTTGTATAAACGTATAAAATGAAAGAAATATCCGACTCACAAATAGCAGCCGTATAAATGCCTTGTCAATTGTTGAAAACAAAAAGTTTCTTGCTTTCAATACAACTCTGTTTTCATATCAACAAATTTCTGTTATAGCAATATTTGCAAACTTTATTTACTTTACTTTTTTATTTTTGAATCATAAATTCACTATGTAAATGGTGAAATAGTTCAATTTCGCTATAAAATAGCATTTCCTTCATTTGCAGGTTGCAAGTGCATCCTTCACTAACCATGCAATAATTATCAAACAGAATGTTTAACTAATTAGCAGACAGTAAACTCTCCTTATTCCTTTTTGATTCATTCATCCATTTGAGAGTGGCGTTATAGTTAATTGTTTAACCTCCTGCACTGTGAAAGTTCAAGTGTACGAAATAACTGTCATTACAATGGCAACATAATGCAACATTACACCGTATATACAACACAGGGCGCAAAAGGAATTAACTGGCAAAAGAAAATTTCATGATGCAAAAGATAATTTTTCGATAGTATAATAATTCATGCAACCTTTTTTATTTTTATAATAATTTATGATTTTGGATTATTTTTAGTTTTTGAATTAATGCCTTATAGCTATGCTATAATTATAGCATTATTGCTGAAAAACAATTTGATAGTTTTAAAGGTCTGTTTTTACATGTTTTTTACATAATATTCGTACGGGCTTTGAAAAATTTATATAAGTTTACAAGGTTACTTTGTAAAAGTGTTAAGGTAAAGTATCTTTAAAAAAATTGCAAGGTACTTTTTCAAAAGCTGCAAGGTACTAAACAAAAACCGTTTTTCAAAATAGTCCTTTTAAAAAAATCACTTTTTCTGAATTGTGATTTTTCTAAAGGGACTAACAACTTTTAATCCATTTACCTATTTATAAAATTACAAGCTGTTTACCTGCTAACGTACACAAGCTGCTCAAAAGTTATTTGGAAAATAGATCTTTTGTAATAAGATCGAAGGACGTTATCTCCTCCTGGAAAAGTATTTCTGCCGGAGTACCGCAGGGAAGCATTCTAGGACCCTTCCTGTATACATTGTTTACCGGAGACATGCCAACGAGCCGCATACATCAACCTTCGCTGATGATACTGCATTTATAAGTATTCATGGAAATCCTGTAGACGCATCAACACGGCTCCAACTGCATATCGTGGAGATAGAAAAGTGGTTGGAAAAATTGAAGATCCGAGTTAATGCTAGTAAATGTGTTCATGTTACTTTTACTTTAAGGAGGGAAAATTGTCCTCCTTTAACCATTAACGGCGCAAAAGTTCCTGAACAAAATCATATTAAGTACCTCGGTATTCATCTTGACCGACGTCTTACGTGGAGTCATCACATCGCTGCAAAAATTACCCAGCTTAAATTAAAAACAGTTCCACTTCACTGGCTTGTTGGGCCACGGTCATCTTTAAACTTAGACCTTAAGGTGCTCCTGTACAAAGGAGTTATGAAACCAATATGGACATATGGCATCCAGATATGGGGTACAGCGAAGCTATCTAACGTCGAAAAATTGCAAAGACAACAGTCAAGACTGTTAAGGTTAATAACGCGTGCACCATGGTACATCAAGAACAAAAACATCCATATGGACCTTAATGTTCCCACTATCCGAGAGGAAATAGTAAATGCACAACATTATCTTACACGGCAAATCTGACAACCCATCCAAACCCCTTGGCGAGAAACTTGCTTCTATTTGAGGGTCATAGACGTCTCAAGAGGATGCAAACTCTTGATCTAAACTAGATATTTTCTTTTTTATTTTCTTTTTTTGTTCTTTTATTCTTTTTTTTCGAACACAGTGTTGATACTTGCAGTGGCAAAGTCAACTGTTTTTTTTTTTTTAGTTTAAGATTTTAATACTTATTGTTATTTACAAATTTTACATGAAAGGTACAATAAAAACAAACAAAAATAAAAAAAAAAAAAAAATTTACCTATCGAACGAATATTTGTCAAATGTATTCGAAAAATTATTTTTATAAAACTCAATTTTTTAAAAACATTTCAACGATTAAGGAGATTGTTTTTAAAAACTTTTTTTGTAAAAGTATCACACAAATAAAACGTTTTAAAAAGCCAGTATTGTTAATTAAGAACATATTTTTATTTTAAATTGTATCTGTTTTAAGAACGAATTCTCTTAAAAAAAGTTTAAAATGGATTTGTGTAAAAACAGTTTTAAAATTTTGTACTTTCTGTATATTTTCTTTCAAACTGCATCTTTTTTTAACATTTTTTCATGTATCTAAAAATATACTTTCTTTTTGCAAAAGTTATAAATTTTTTTATTTCAAATCACCTTTATACTTTAAAATACTTTCTGTCTGGTACTTTTAAGGCACTTATCTATGTACTTATAACACTTTATTTGTGAGCTTCATTGCTTAAACAACGAGTACCAAATGATAAAAAAAAATCACATTAACTTCAAATTTTAATGATTCCAAGTATAAAGTACTTTTACAGCTACATATTACGAAGGGGAGGAAAGTGCATACTTATATGAAATAGAATTATATGCATATGAACAAGTAGTGTGCGTGTAAGAGATATAATGGCTGCAATAAAATTAATTAAGAGAATTTTAGAAAAACTTAATTATGTGCAATTTCACGTTAACAACCGCAAACGCTTTATTAAGGGTAAAGTTGTTCGCTGAAATGTACGTTCGCTTAAATAAGCCAAATAGTTGCTTACTTTTGCTGTTTTTTTTTCGCTTGAGAATAAAACTGCGAATTGAATGAATATATTTTAGTAAGAAGAATTAATTATAAAATACTCAGTGAATATTTAAGTCTTTATCCACAACTCTTACTCACAATTCACTATTTCATTTGAACTTTTTTAATTTAATTTTTCTTTAATCTTACTGGTAAAATAATTGCCACAGTTAGTTCGTAAAAATGCTATTTAAAGTATTTAAATGGTGCATTTTCGGTCGCATTTGACTTTTAACAAAAAGAAATTCCTAAACATCGGTCCACTATTAAAGCCTTTGAAATAAAAAAAAATTTAATAATTTTTCTGCAGATTAAACCTGTTTTTACAATGATAAAAAAAGAATTTAAAAAAATGTACCATATTTGCTAAACAAATTTTATGGATATTTAATACAGTTCCGTGTCCTTTTGCTTTTATCATTTATTTTAATAATTCTGCTCCTGCATTTTAAGTACACAGGCAACACACAAAAAGATTTCATATGTACGAAAGCTTAATGATTTAAGTAAATTTTTTTTTAAATATTTATCTTTACAATTCATTAAGCAAACAAAAAATTATGATATTTATTTTGTAGGAAAAATATTTAAAATACGAAAAAAAACAATAAAAAATATTTAAAATTAAAAAAATACCCAATTTTTTTATATTCTTACAGTAGACAATAAATAAAATACATATAAAATTTTTATATGTGTGAATTATAATTAGATTCACTTTAAGAGAAAATTAGTTATTGTTTCTTTTTTTATGACGAAATCAATGACAGGAAAGTAAAAAATGTTACACAATTCACAATGTTACAAACTCAGTTAGAGTTGTGGTTTAAATTATGGAGAATTAAAGTGAACGTTCAAAAGTGCATTCATGTGACCTACACCCTGCGAAGAGATAATTGTTCACCCGTTCGAATCAATAATCAGATTGTTCCACACCATACTTATGTGAAATATCTTGGTATACATCTTGACCTTCGCCTTACATGGAAACATCATATTGACTCAAAGCCAGCGTAGCGAAGTATTCACTCACTGTTCATACATGTATGAATATGTACATTTAATTTTTTAGCCGCTTCTTCTCATACATGTGTGAGAGACTACAAATTATTTTGTGTTTTCTCATTTGTGAATGCGACGATTTATTTTTTTTCTTTCTATCCATAAGTGAAAAAATGAGAAACACACAAGTGTTCATTTATGAATATTTACAATTTTGATAATTTTTCATAAATGAAAAGGTCGTAAAAATATGCGCGTTAAGCATTCTCGTACATAAACGCACATATTTAATAATGCGTAATTGTCGGCGTATCCAGGAAAAAAAATGTTTTTTTTTATTTCTTTTAGAATATATTGCAATATTGTATTTTGAGTTAATATGTACCCATGTGTTTTTACTACTTTTTACGGTAGACTGCGATCGTAGGTAGAACATTTTTTCTCGTTCATTTATGAGAAATTTTATAAAATTTCAACGTTCATAAATGAACATGTACATTTATGAAAAATAACATTAATGAGAAGTAGCTAATTTATCATTTATCACATATGAATAAGACTAATAATTCTTGTTGTTCGCATTCATGTATGAAAATAACCAGAACATTTTTTCTTGTTCGTTTATGAGTGTGAAAAATAAATATAAAATTTTAGATTTCTCATTTATGAAAAATATCATGAATGTTGATTTTTGAATGTTCATAAATGAAAAATTCTGAACCCTGCTCAAAGCTAACACAATTACATTGGCTTATTGGCAGGAACTCAAAACTTAGCCTAGATTGTAAGCTTCTAATTTACAAGACTATTTTAAAACCAATATGGTCTTACGGAATCCAACTTTGGGGCACTGCCTCAGCTTCAAATGTGGATAGAATCCAACGTATGCAAAATAAAATTTTACGGTTGATAACTTCCGCTCCATGGTACATCAGAAATTCAAACATACATTGTGATTTAGACATACCGCTGGTGACTATAGAAATCATAAAATACGCAGGCAAATACTTAATGAAGCTTGAAGACCATCCTAACCCCCTTGCTCGCAATATCTTGAATTATAGTGGACATAGCCGATTAAAAAAGAGGGATACCGCAGCTTTAATCCTCAATGCTACAGATGACACATCTTAGAAATATTTGTTTTGTTTTTTTTTAATGTCATTTTTTTTTACCCAAAACATTAGTTCTGACATGGTCAGGACTAATGTAACTTTTTTTTAGAATTTAAGATTTTAAAACTTATTGTTAGTTCTTCTTCAAGAAGAAGATACAATAAATAATTATTGAAAAAAAAAAAAAACAATTCAAATTCAACCCTTTAGGCAAGCTGTCGATACTCTTACAAGGGTAATGCAAAGTAAATAAATTTATACAATTCATAAATAATATTTAATAAGCATGGGGCGGTAACGAGTTGTAGGACCTTGAAAGGAAGTTCTAATAGTAAAGGAAACAACCTGAGCAGAAATTTATTTTGTTAACGTGACTTTAGTTCAAAGCTGACGAAAATAACGACAAGTACTCAATATAAACAAAACACATTTAAAACCCACAAACTTTAAGTAAAAAAAAACTGAGCTTGAGCTCTCACACCACATCTTCAGTTAGAAACAGTAAGAGTCATTATTCTTTATTAAATGAAATTAAAAAAAAGTAAAAACTATATCTCATAAATTTTAAATTCGTTAATGCATAAAACAATTAAACCTGGTTTTTCGATATGTCATGATATATTCGATATCCATATATTCCACAAAAATACTTAATTACAATTGAAGAGCATAAGAAAAGGCCAAATTATTGAAGGAGAACTTTTAGTTCCATCTTTATAAAACTCTAGATAAATATCAGCTCTATAGTATCGTAGCGTATAACGTAATTAACCAATTCCATAGACTTCCTAGAGTTCTTAGGCTTATCTAGGCATCCCTATCTAAAGTATTATTCTATATTAATTAAAGGTCGATCCGAAATAGGAACAGAAGATTTTTTTTATGTTAGATGCGATTAGGTTTAGTACTGTTACACTAGCACGTACGCTTACAGCATTTCAAACTAACAAATAAATGTATTCTTTTTTTTTTTTTTTTTTAATTTTTATTTTATTTACAAGTCTTACAAAACTATAAGGTACATTTATGAGATTATACTTAAAAGTATTACAACAATTAAATCCAATATTTGAATAGAAAGGCAGATGATAACTCAGACTTGAGGAAACTTTGTCATGAAAAACCTCTTACGAACTTTAAAATTGTTATAATGAAATTTATAAGACAGCACTAGTTAGACTCTTTCGTAGAAGAAAGAGACCTAGTGGGTGTTTACCAAATTTCTTATTGTATCAATATTAGACAATCTGCATTTTTTATTAAATGACAGCGTCAAATCATTGGCAAACTCGTGTATCATTTTATGATTGAATCTAGTGTGAAGATAGTTGGTGGGATATCTCGGAGGGAGTCTGTGTATTATTTTTAAATGTTTGTTTTGTATAATTTGCAACTTTTTCCCATGGGTTTTGGCCGTTTTGTGAAACCAGACTGGGCAACCATAGGTTATGATCGGGCGAATACACATATTGTACAGCAATAACTTGTTTTTTAGATTGAGCTTAGATCTCCTGTTAAGAATGGGGCTTTATCACATATATAATCGACATGTCTATTAAACAATAGATTTTATCCAATACAAGACCTAGGTATTTAATATCTTCCTTAATTGGAATAATATTCCCTCGGGCGTACAGTTTCTTTGTAGGTATTCGTTTAGGTGATAAATGTATTCGTTCGGCTTCTAAGCGAAAGAAACCTGTGCTAACAGCAACTTTCATCTTTAATACTTTAAATAATAAACTTTAAATAAAGTACAATTTTATTACTTTTTTCGCCATCCACTTTATCAATTTAAATTTCTTTAACACACTTTTATAAATACCCAACAACAAAACTGTTTTTGTTTGAGTGCTTTACTCCGCCATGTATCCTGCATTCTTCTCTGCTGCCAATTAGTTGTTTTTTTCGCCTCTTTTGTCCTTTTCAAAGTGCTTATCAATTTAGGACATTGATTTTCGTGTTCACCGCAAATTTAACATTTCTCTTCGAATTAAATTATTTTTTCTTTTGTCCAATTTTGTCACACCAATACGTTTAAAAACAAGCACGTGTTAATTCACATTACACGTTATGATTTTATTGTTTAAACGAATACTGATAGAATAGTTGCTGTAATGTTTATTGCGAAAAGTGTTACATGGAGCGCAACTTTTACAATAAACATTTTACGTTTTTTATTTCTAAAGTCACTCGATTTAAGATTATTAGTTTCAAATTTATTGAAATGGAGAAGAATACCGGCTGTGTAAACTAATTAGACTTTAAACAGGTCACTTTGAGACATTAAATATGTAAATATTTGTATTTTAACATTTGCAAATCTTTGAGTGTACATCTTGTCATTTATCATTTTAATTAAATCAATTGTTTGTTTCGGTTAAACTACAAGCATGAAAACGTTACGATGACAACGAGCTAATTGATGACATTGATGTAACGTAGTAAAAATTTAGCTCAGAAAAAAATTTTATAAATTTCAATTGATGGCAAATAGATATTATTAAATTATTAAAGGTAAAGCTTGTTTATTATTTTGATTTAATTCATTTCACTAACGCTTCTTAGAAAAACTTTATTTTATTTTTTTGTGAAATTGTTTTTATTAAATTTACATTCCCGCTGTTTTAATTTGAAATACAAAAAAGTCATGCAAACTTCAAATAACAATTATTCATGTTCTTTACTGTTATTATTATAACAAATAATTATTTTTCCGCTTTTATTCCGATACTTATATCGCCTTATAAAGTTTGTTACTTAGTTCAAAAAATAATTTAGTTCAAAGTATAATTAAAAAATAATTTAGGATGTGGCTGACATTTACACAATTGCATTGTCAGTTTTTATTTGTTTATTATTTTTGGCTACATTAAGTAGAAAAGTTTAATAATTATTAAGAGAGATATATAGATGGAATGAAGTATTTAATATTTACTATGATAAGTGTATAGCAAATATAATTTGGTGTATATTGATTTAATGCCGCTTCGGACTATTGTTTACATAATCACTTATTCATTAAAATTAACTATATTAAAGTAAATTCACTTATGTCGTGTTTGCTTAATAAACTCTCAGTATAATAAAAGAAATATCCTTAGAAAATCCTTAACATGATTTTATTAAATATTTAGTTGCGTTTTAAAGGCCATCAACAATAAATTTTAGCTTTTTATTTATTAGTTTACACATGAACAAAAAGGAGGAGAAGAAATTTTTCAAAAAATAAAAAAAAAAACTTGTGAAATATGATTAAGTAAAATCCACAAAATAATAATTCGAATTTTAATTCATGAACATTAAGTCAGTCCAATTATCTTAGCTGCACTAGAAAATATTTGATTTCATTCCTCTACTTCCTCCTCACATTCACCTTTTATTTTGTTCTTTCTTCTATAGCGCTTGGTCTCTGAAACACGGCAGAGAACTTCAGTTAACCTTCATTTTTTAAATGAAACCTTTCGCGTGGTAATTGACTTGGGTCGAAATATTTGTGGGAAATTCAGAAAGAACAAAATTTGCAAGGAAAGGTCATCAAAATATTAGATGATCGTTTTTTTAGTTCCAATTCATTCTCAAAGTAAAAACCTTGGCGATTACTAGAAAAAAAACAAGAAAAATTGATAAAACTGGGGCAAGACATTAATTGGACGGCTCCAGAGAAAAGTTATTTAGGAGCGAAAATACTGAGTGTTGTCATGGTTGTAGTGTACCTCAAGCTGAAATCTGTCTATATGTATGTTTGAAACTATATGTAGGCACATATTGAAAAAGAGCTGTACATGGTTGCAATCAATTCAATAATTTCTAAAAACTTATTTCAAAATCAAGATTTCATTTTGATGTCTGAAATTATGAAATAAAAGAATGAAAACACTTTGATTGAAAATACCTTCCTGGCAATACCAATTGATTAAAGCTTTTCAAATTATTTATATTATCTGACGTTACTTACTTATGCTTGAGACTAGGTCAACCATTTCTTATCAATTTACAATTACTGGAGGAAAAACGCCATTGGATTTATATCTTTCAATAAAGCTGTTTGTTCATTTTTAATCTTTAAATTCTGATTAAGATTTTGCTTTGCAGCGTAACAAAGCTCAAAAGATGCTTGTCTTCCATCTACCCTTTACTTTGTTTAAGGAAATTTCACCAAAAATTTCATTTTATTTATTTTTTCACTCTGCTTAAGGCTTTAAGACTTTTGCTTTTGAATACAGTTATAATGCTCTCATTATTTCTGTTTATTTTTACAATGACTGAAGCCTCACATAAGAATTTAAGAATTGAAAACTGTGTCCTACCAAAAACGTATTAAATATAAATTTCCTGCAAATTATATTGATTGATTTCATATAATTTTGTGTACTTTTTAAACAAAATTTTTCCATTTAGCTGCTGAGTTTTTTATTGTAAAATGTATTTGCTTTCAGTATTAAAAAAAAAAAATAAATAAATAAATAAAAAAATATATCGATCAATTGAGTAAATAAACCTCCGCATTAGGAAATAAATAAAACAAAAAACGAAGATGTATATTTGTGTTAATAAAAAAACAGGCAGGCTCAAGTTTGGTTTCTTTGCCCTAAGAAACGGAAGTAAAGCCAACTAGTAACAAATTGCGAACATATGCTAGAGAATTTATCATGTTTGCTGTAATGCAACAAAGTAATACCTCACCTCCTATATAAATGAAAGTAGAGAAAAAATTTAAGAATATTTCACACAATTCATATTTAAAAGTTTAACAGCAAACCAAACAAGCTGAGAATAGAATAGAATAGAAAAAAAAAATCTAAAAAAATTATGTCTAAAATTGTTAGAAAACTAAATGACCACTCAAGTGTGCACAAATTTAAAAAATAAAGATTCCAAAAATTAAATTACAGATGCGGCAGAACAAACAATAGAAACATAAAAAACAAAAGTGAATTTAATGGGACAAATGTATGAAACAGAAAATAAAAGTGAAAGACCTAAAAAAATTAAGAAAGTTCTTTTATCCAAAAGAGAAACTTTAAATAATAAAATATTTTATAAATAAAATACTTTGTAAGTGCATAAATACTTCAGGATATTAAGTTATTGATTATCTGTCAGGGCTTTAATGAGCCAACTATTTAAAATTCTTTCGCGAAGTTTTTGTTCCTTTAAGTGGATTAAAAATAATACACATGATACATAAAATTTTCCTTAAAACAGTTGCATTTTCCAAACTTAAATTTGATGCATATGATGCCATTAGCAGTTATCCATTTTTAAGACTATTTTCGAATTCTTTCTGATGATTGATGACTTACAGTGTCATAAGCATAAGTTTTTTGTGGACATATACAATAATAAATAAAATGTTGAAATTTTTTAAATTAAAATACGCCTATATGTATGCACAAATAAAATTAAACTTTACACAGCCCAAGAATATGCCTCAACTTACGTATGTAAAAAACAGTTGGCTTGCTTAAGTAGTAACTTTAAAAGTATTAGATTTCTTAAAAGCAATTCTTTCAATTCGTCAATATTTAAGTTTCCTTCTCTCACAATTCCCTAATCCTTATTTCCTGTACGGATATTGTTAACATAAAAGAGATTTGTGTGAGTTCATTAAACAATTCAATAAGAATATATTTATAAAAACAAACATAACCGTGATAAAAATGTTTTTATAACTAAATTTTATTTGAATATTTGTCAAGTATCAAATATGTAAAAATGCTTTTGGACTTAACCATGTAATGAATGGTATTATTTTTATTTTTGCCTTGTAGGGCTGCTCGTTTTATGTTTAGTAGTATTAATTTTAATATTTTATTTGATGAATAATTTTTTTATTAACATTTAAATAGACAAAATGGGAAAATTTTCCTCTATTCATTTTACTTCAGATTTTATATCTCCAATTTTAATGTTTGGCTTTTTTATTTGTTGAAAAGATAATGTTTATAAGAAAAAACGTTTCTTTAAAGAACTGATAGCGGGCTAAGCTTAGATTATATAAAATTATTCATTTGACTCTATTTAATTAGTTTGATAGCTTAAGTTTTACTTCAATTCAATTTATTTCACAATATTATTAATTACAAAAAATTTGTATAAGATAAATTCGCAAAGAGGTTAGGATTAGATCCTTTTCTACTTAAGTATATATACAATGTTTTTATAATTTGTAAGTGTAGATTTACTATATTTGATAATTAAGGAAAAATTTTCAAAAACCTTATTACAAATTTTGAGGGATAGGAAGAACTTAAACTAAGGAACAGGGAACGTAAAAATTATGATGAAGCGAGCTCATTAATATGTGTAAATTCTGAGTTGAGGCATCTTAGTTGAAATTCGCAGTAAGTTTTGAAATTCTATTTTTAACAAGATCAACGTTTGCTAGAGTATGTAAACGTTGAGTGGAATAATGCCAAGGCAATTTGTACATCATTTTAAGCAGCTTATTCTGAGAAATTTGTAGTTTTTTGATTTGATAATCTGCCGATGTAGACCACACAGGTGTAGCGTAAAACATTATCGACTGAAACGTTGTTTTAAATATTAAATTTTTGTTATGGATGCTGAGTTTGGAATTTCTAGTTATCAAGGGATAAAGGAGCCTTATTAAGTTGTTGATCTTATCGATAGTGCGTGGTATGTGGCACTTAAATTTGAGTTTAGGATCCAAAAAAACTCCTAAATATTTCACATTGTCCATCCAGGGAATTTCCGTATTGTTAAAGCTTATACTACACTGAGGTAAGTAACATGCTTTTCTTCTTCTTGAGAAGTATATAGCCTGCGTTTTTTGTGGATTAATGAGAATTTTCCATTTTAAGAAATATGCATTTATTGCAACAAGAGCTGATTGTAATTTAGCTAACACGTCGGCCGAATATATTCCAGACCTGAGTATAGCAGTGTCATCCGCAAAGATAGAAGTTATGCAGCCGTCAAGCAGTGGAAAATCAGATGTATATATATTATATAATATTGGTGACAGACATGATCCCTGGGGACAGCCAGCTAGTAATACCGTTTCTCTCGAATGACGTAAACCAATAAAAACACTAAAAGTCCGATCAGAAAGAAAGCTCGCAACCATTTTAATTAATGATGGCGGATACTGATGTCCTATCATCTTGTAAAGAAGGCCCTTATGCCAAACAGAGTCAAAAGCAGCCTTTATGTCCAATACGATCATACCCGTAGACCTTTTTTGTGAAAAATTTGTGCTTATAGCTTCACGTAGTCTAATAAGTGGCTGAATAGTATTACGTTCTCTACGAAACCCGAACTGGTATGCTGGTAAAATGTTGTGCGTTTCGGTAAATTCGATAATCATTTCCTTAATAACTTTTTCTAGTATTTTACTTAAAGAGGAGAGGAGGCTAATTGGCCTATAGGAAAGCGGACTTTCAGCACGTTTATTAGGTTTTCTTATTGGCACCACTTTCGAATACTTCCAAATTTTAGGAAAATAATGCAGCCGAAGACACGAGTTTATAATTTCTGTAATAAAACTGACTCCTTTTCTTGGCAAAAATTTTAAACACCTGTTCGTTATTCCATCTACACCTGGACTTTTTCTTAGTTTAAGATTTTTTATTAATGACGAAATTTTATTTGTTGAAACACACAGGCAGTTATCTTCACTTGCATTTGTGGCGTTAAAATGATCTATTGTGCTGTTAACTTCAGCTATGGTAGAAGTATCGCTGAGATTTATAGAAATATTAAGTTTTACTTAATTCACCAAATATTGTATATTGTCGATTGTATGAAGTACAAAATGTTTGATTGAGTTTATGTTGAAATTTTATTTATTTTAATACTATAATGTTATCTAAGAAAATTTTAACATTTTATAGAAATTTATACAATAACAGCCGTATGCATAAAAACTTAAAGTAGGTTTAACTGCCGTTGTTAAGCACAATTTTCTAAAGTTGTATTCAAAAAACGTTTTTACCTTAACATACCTTTGTTAACTTTACAGTAGGAAAAACCTACGTTAAACCTAAAATAAATTGACAGTTCAATTTTATTATTGAAAGTTCAAAAACAAAACAAATTGTGTTTACAATAAACTGAGCCGTTTATTTTAAAGTGGCATAAGTTACTTTGTTATTGTCATCTTTTTTATTTTAAATTAGTTTATAAAACATTTTAATTTTTAGCCATTTCAACTAGTCTGTATTTAGTTTTCTTTCTGAAACGGATTTTTCTAATGATTGTGTTGAAATGAAATCTTTTTTCTCCATGTTATGTACTATGAAGGATTTTTTCGACAGGGGGCTATTACTACTATTATTATTTTGTCCTTTACATAAGTCACTATGTGCAATAATATGCTTTTGAGTTGTGACATTCTTAGATAGTTTATACAACACGAAGCAACTTCCTGAGAATAATAAAAATAATGCTAATTATGTGTAGTATATTAGACATCACTATAATATAGTTCAGTAAACTGCACTATTCTTTCGTACTAATAAAAATAAGTCCAATAATCACAACAATACTTCATACACACTTATTACATGTTTCCATTTCTTTCACACGAAGCTCCGTAATTAATTTCCTCGGTACAGCGACTTACGCCGCTTTCAAAATAAACATTTTTGTTATACCGTTAATTATCAATACTCCTCTCAAACAAATCTCAATACTTCTCAACTTATTAATTTCAAATTTATTAAAAATGAAAAAAAACTGTTCAGTTGTGACTTATGCCACTTTCAATGTAAACGGCTCAATTGATACTTTTACTTTGTGATTCCAAAAATGTTTAAAAATGTTTATTAAAACAAATTCTAGTATACAAATAATATTAAAAACTTTAATATAACACGCCATTCAATATGAAACATTTTTACATCTTTATTTTATATTTTACAAAAATATAATTATAATTAATTATTTTAAACAAAAGTTTTATTGATGTACATATAATCAAAATAAAGCTCGTTATCCGAATAATTATTTTTTAATATGAACAAATTCTTTGAAAGTTCTTCGTAAGCCTTGCAAATTGACCTTTTTTGGCTTCTTTGCTTTTTATTAAAAAGATTGATAAAAAAACAAAAAAAAAATATGTTGATTTTGCTGAAAACAATAAAAACATTTTTTATGGATCTAAATACGCGGATAAATATATTCATTTTTATACATCGTTAACTACAACATGACAACTGAAAATAGTGGCATTGCCAGAATCAAAATACTAATTTTACTAAAGCATACATTAGCTAAAGTACTGTTTATGAATACCGTTTTTTAGCAAACGTCTGTTAGCCTTAAAGTGTTTGTTAACTAACGTGCACTTTAAAGCTCAAGTAAGCGTTTTTTATGCATACAGCCGTAAAAATATAAATTTGAAAAAAAAATTAATAACAAAAAGTAATGCCAGGTTGAAAAATAAATGAAGGACTTTTTTTAAATTAATTTTCTTGGTGTTACTGCTACAAAAATGTTTGTTAGTCCAAAAAATTAATTTGAGAAAAATTAGTAAGGTTTTGGGCCTGTTAGAAGACATATAATTAATTTTAATTCCGTATTCCAAAAAAAAAAAAAAACATTTGTACAGAAAATTTGTTTGAGAAATACTCAGTTCATGTCTATAATAAATATTTTCTAGGCGAATTATTGTTCGGTTGGAATAGGAAAACAGTTTACGAAATGAAGTTTAAAATTTGAATTTTTATTGTAATATTTTGCTCGATACAGGAAATTATAATTTTTGTTTTAATATAACATTCAAACTATTGTCATTAATGATTTAAATTATCTTTTTTAATATTTAAATTCAAACTTAATAAAATTATTGTTATCCTTCCATTTGATTTTTTTTATTCGGCGTATTTAGTTTATATTTCAAAGCATATAATAATGAATGCCAATACCTTAGCTGTTTTTAAATAGTGAAAAAATTTTCGGAAAAGAATGATAATTTCTATTTAATGCAGCCAAAAATTCCAACAAAAAGCTTGATTCTTTCATATTAATGCTGAAGAATGTATGCAAAAAAATATCTCTGCCAAATAACTTATTTTTATTAACAACTTTTTTAAAATTGTTAAGATGGATAAAATAAAAAGTAAAAGAAAATTCTTTGGAAAAATATTGAAATCTAGTTGTAAAAGTATTGTTTTTTAAGTGTATTAACATAGAAAGGGTTTTGCTGCTTCGGCAAGTATATATTGAAATAGAGTAAAATAAATTAAATAAGAGATATTATTAATGTTCTCTATGCTATAAAAATTAAGATTCGGCGATGACTGCTGTTGACTTTGTGGAATAAGGTGGACAACTCGAAGGCTGTAGAAAAGTTTGGATTAAAAAGTAGACCACATTACATCAATCGTTTACATCGACTGTCACTGCAGCTCTCATTGTGAAGTGTGCTAAGCCAGTTAATCCTTTACTAAAATTATGGGTTATTGTTTACCTGTAGTGCTTATAGTTCATGGTTAGGACTTAGAAATATGCTATTCAAAGATGAGCCAGAAATCTTCACATATAGAAATTTCCTGAAAATGCATTCGGACGACAAACAAATTAATGCAATTTTGTTTAATATCGTTTTCTTTTTAACTAAACTGACTCTACCTAATCGAACACTTATTTTTTAAGTAACATGGCAAAATCATAAGTAGACGACAATCGACTCTGCCCAGTTCTTTATCAAAACCTCTAAATACAGTATTTCCTGGTAAACTATTTTCTTTAACAAGTTTTCAACGTGTACAAATTCATTCCTCTATAATTTTTCCATTCCAATTAATTTTTTTAGCTTTGTTGAAAACTTGTTCTTTTCCAAGAAGAGTTTTAGTAAAATAATTTCAAATTCTCCTTATATTTTTTATTATATAAATATTTTCAAGTTTAGAAACCACTTTTATTAGTGTAAAAAGTGTAATTAAAATTGCATAAATATTATAACAAAAAAAAAGTTATTCCATTAAAAGAAACCAGTTTTGTTGAAATTATTTAAAATGTGGACTCTACAGTTAACGCATATTTTTTAATTGAAAATTGGTCACGTTTGAACAGTAGCTAGTGATAAGATGATAAAGCGAAACAACTTTAAATTTTTATATCTTATTCGGCGTTGTTAGAAAATACTTTCTCGCAGCAGCAGGGTCCGCTAAAAAACACAGGTTAAGATTTCTTATGTGATCGCCTAAACGATGGCATAAAGAAATAGTTTTGCAGACACCTCGAGTTTGTACTCCAAGTAGTTTATGTAATGATTCAGAGTATGACAAAATTGTTCCTCGCAAAATCCAAACGATAAAAAAACTTATATTTTACACCTAGTCCTATATGGCAACTAATGAGATGGTTTTTCTTTACTGTTGGTTTTACTTGTATTTTTCAAATTTTTATTTTGTTTTCTTGCTCCCAAAACCATGGCTCAAATTATTTAAAAATATAAATGCATTCAGCGTGCATCGCAAGATGTCTGTGTACTTTAGTAGTTAAAACAGCCTTTGAGATATGCAGCACATACACCACACATACACCACCTAATTAATTAGTTCTCTACGTTCGCCTTTGAAATTTATGACGAGACTTTAAAACACTTTTAGAGAATTAGTTATCATATTTAAAGAAATATAAAATTAGCTGCTGAGATGTTTAAAGTGCTTTGTTGCTAATTTCCATTTGCTAATATTTAAATACTTTTTTAAATTTAACAAGTTTTAAATTCAAGGTAGTCCAACAAGCATGCAGCAACTAATTTCAACATCAAACACATTTGCTGAAAATATATTTCAAATAATTGTTTCCACTTAAAAATGAGTGCAAAACAAAATTTAATTTGATTTTATTATTATTTTTTTGTTTTTTTTTTGTTTTTATAAGTTACTGAAGTTAGCATACGAAGCATAGCTGAAAACAAATAAAAATTTTATTACTATTATTGTGAATATAATTGTGTTCTAAATTAATTGAAACACATTTTGTAAATTCAACAATTTTAATTCATTTTTATATCAATTATTAAACATTAATTTATTCTCCTTTGCCATCTGCAACCGTTTGCTTTCTTCCATTGTGTTTTTTGTTTTTTTTTTTGTTTTAATTGATGTTTCCAAAATATTAAAAACAACAAAAAAGTATTATTTATGTATTTGGCAAAATAATTGTTGTATGTTTTATTTCAAATTACACCATTTTAATTTAAAAACAATTCATAAACATTTAAAACACTTATTTTATTTTGCACGTTTTTTACACTTAGAATTTATTTAGAATTCATAAAATTTAATTGGAATTTTCGTGCAAATGTATTTTATAGATGACTGACACAATTAAAAATAAAAAAGAAAAATTTCAAAATTCGTAAATGTTTGAAAAACGAATCTATTATTTTCAACAATTTATAGAGTGTTAGTAATTAAGAGTCATATTTATGCATTTGCAAACAACTAAATGGCAGATGAACAGTCTTGCTCCTGACTGATTATTGACTAAAACGTTAAAAAGTAATTGAAAAGAAAATTTAGTGAGTGAAAATTATTAAAAAAAAAAAAATAGAACACCAAAATTGGGAAAAAAAGACAGATTCTTTTTTCAGAAAATTTATGTTTTTTATATTAAATATTAAATTTTAAATTAATTATCAATTGACCTGTTCATAAACTGTGTATCTGTTAAACAAAAGAAACAGTTTTTAGCCAGGCTTCGCTTCAAATATTTGTAATTGTTCTATAGTTATTAAGAAATAAAAACTTTTCTTAGTAATTAATTTTAAGCACTAGGTCATTATTTAATAAAAAATAATAAAAAATAAAGTTTTTTAAAAATTTTTTATTAAATAAATTTTAAACACTAGGTTAAAATTAATGACTAAAAAATATTAAAAAAAGGTCAACTATTGTAAGAAATAAAAACTTTTTTCAAATCGTGTTTTTTAAAGAAAATGCGATTTTTATTAACTTAATGATCTGGATGAATTTTTAGCAGTGTTATTGCCTCATTTTTTATTTAAAGAAAATTTTTAAAAAAGATTTTACCTATTTTTGCAAAAAAAAAAATTGTTTTAAGTATTCTCCGTTCAATTGGTTTGATCAGTTTCATTCATTGATCAGGGTCATTAAAAGTTTGAAATATGACTTTTAAATTTATTTTTATTTGTATTATTGTTAATTGCCATTTATTTAATATTTTTGTTTATTTGTTTGTTAGTTATATCGTTGCTGAAAAGAAATAAATAAAATCTTCTTTTTGATGTTCAACACACAATAACAAATTCAATTATTCAATAATGACTTATAATTTTATTGTTTTGTATATTTATTTATGCTGTTTATTTTATTGAACAATTTTCAATAAATTTTCTATATTAATGCTAAATTTGTAAATTGTTATGCTCTTATTTTTCGATTTTGAAGTTTAAAATTTTAAAAAACTTCCTGTAGTTTTTGGTTGTTCATTTTCATTTGTGTTGTTTGTTTAAGTTTTGCTTTTGAGTTTTATATTTTAAAAACTATAAAAAGGTTTTATTAAACATTTAACATTTACTATTTCTGTTCGGCATAATTAGCTAATTAATCATAATATTTTATATTTAATTTCCAGCAAATGAAAAGTGAATATTAAGTTGCAAATAAACTGACTTTAACTTAATATATTTCGGCGCCTTTTCTCTTACATTTACATTTAAATAAGACTTAATTAAATAGGTTGGCCTTAGAGTTATTTAAAATAAATTTCCTTAAATTCAAGAAACAATTTTATTCAAAAATGTTGCCATTCTACTCTTAGATTTGATAGGCAGTAACACTCCTTCTTCGCTATTTTATTCTTTGTATTCACAGAAAACATTTCATTTGTTTCAAAGTAAATATTTACAAAATTAATTAATCTATAAATTCTTATTTTTACCCTTAACTCTTTATTTTATTTTTTAATATCTTCTTTTTTGAAAGTTATTAAAAAATTTTGAATGTTCCCTATTTAGTTCATTACTAAAGTTTGGTTTTTTATTTAATAAAATTACCAGCATCTTTGCTTACCAATAGTTTAAGTTTCATTTACATTGTTTTCTAAATTATTCTAAATTAAATTCGCTATAATTCTTATTATATTTTTTTAGTCCATATTTTAATTTTATGCTATTTTAGCTACATTTTTAAAATTTGTTCTTATTTCCGTACACTACAGAAAGTTAGTTAGAGGTTGAAAGAAGTTTTAAAAGAGTTTCTTAGAATAAAAAATATTTTTAAAATTGACTTACTAAAAAGGAATTTATTTGTTATCTGAAGAATCAATATTTACAGCGAACAAATTTGATCATAAAAATATTATCCAGATAGCTTATTGGTCACTATTTCGAAATAGCAATATAAACAACAAAAATTTATTACAATTCAAAACTATTTATGATGAAAATGGCCAGCTGAACTCAAACTCGAACTCGTATTGTATTTGTGTATATCGGTTCCAACGGGACCCGCATATATTTTCAGTTTCATTTTTATTACTTTTTATAGTGATATTTTTTTACTTGTTCTTATACCGGCAAAAGTACTACAAGAAACTGTATAAATTTCAACTGCCTGCCTAAACAGCTGCATGAAAGTCACCCCACTTGTTACGGTTTAAAAAATTGTGTAATACACCTAAACAACAACATCTCTAATAGGACACCTCTGCGAACATTGTATATGTCAGGGTACTAAAACTTCAGAGATATAGGCCTATGTTTGCCCAACAGGTGGGCAGATATAGGGTAACGCTTTAAAGCACCCAAAATTTTTTCGAAGAAGAAATTTAGAAATTAAAAAACGCTTTTTCAATATTTTTGAATGAACTTTCATCAGCTTTGCACCTCTAAATATTTGTATTACTAAATTTATTTTTCCGTTTTTGTTTTACTATTTCAATTTTTAATATTTTTTAAATTCAAATACATTTTTTATTGATTAAATTCTTTTCTATTGGACCGTTAAATTTTAGAATTAATATTTTTTTATTTATTTATTTAGTTGATGGATTTTGAAAAAGTTTATTTTAATATTAATTTAAATCAAAAATTCTTTTTCTAATTAAATATAAAATTTGATACCTGTTTTTTCTTGTCAATTTAATATCATTTTCTTGCTGCAAAGTTTTTAATTTATGTATTTTTTAATAACTTATTTCAATTTAGATTTATCTATTTCGAAGACTATAATTGATGAGATATTTGCAATATAACTACACACTTTCTGCCACTTACAGTGTTAGGCCTTCATTCTTATAAGTCGGTGTGCAAAACTGGTGGCAGTTTCGCCGGAGTATCTGAGGAGTGAGAAGAAATTTCTAAATTGGAATTTTCTGAAATGTCAACTTGATAATGGTTCGTGGCTGATGACGGCTGTGATGCAGGTATTTCTAGCACATGCTGCATTTGGCTGGAGGGACAAATTGCTAAATTATTGCTGGCCTCTGTGGTGGTAGTGTTGGTCGTACAAGTTGTAACTGTGGCTGCAGCTGACGAGCTTGTCATATTTTTACTTTTATAATTCAAATTATTTAAAATGGAATTTTTCTGTTTATTTTTATTGGTGGAAAGCAGCTTTTCTGTAGGCCTGGATTTTTTAAGCTTAGGAAAATGGCTGTTCTCCATTTGTAATTGGGCATTGATATCTTTGCGTGTTGCACAGGTGCAGGCTTTCATGAAAGACTTTTTGAAATTATCACTTAGAAAGGCATAAAGTATAGGATTCATGGCTGAATTAGAATAACCCAAACAGCCTACCAACAAGAAGATTGTTATCTCCAATCGTGACGCACACTTGCCTGGTGACGATGTTATTAAAGCTACCTGGGATATCCAATAGGGTAACCAACATAGTATGTATACTGTAATCACCGTTAGTACCAATTTAGTGACTTTTCGATGTGACCTCTTCTTCTCTTTGGACTTGTGCTTGGGTCCCACCGTATGCAATTTACGAATGACCAAGCAATAGAAGCCTAAAATGAATATAAGAGGGGTAGCGAAACCCAACACTAATGAATACAGTATAAATGTGGTACCCGATTGGGCATTCTGTGCTTCAGGCCACTTAATGTTACAGGATATATGCTCGCCATTCTCTACGGTATTTGCAAATAATATCACCGGCAACATTAAGAAAACTGAGGTCAACCAAGCAAGTAGTGACACTAGCTGGGAAACCATCGGTGTGCGATAGCGCGGAGAAGAGATCGGATGGCATACAGCTATATAACGGTCAGCTGACATAATAAGCAAAAATATGGAAGAAGTAAACTGAGTGATGGAAGTACTCACCATATAAGCTTTACAAGCGTACTCGCCAAATTGCCAGCTGCCAATTTGCATGGTGTATAAAAGAAAGGGTATGCCTATGAGAAAGCACTCATCCGCTATAGCCAGATTGAGTATATAGATATTTGTGACTGTTTGCATTTTCGAAAACCTTAAAACTACATAAATTACTAAGGTGTTGCCGAATAAACCTACAATGCAGACCAGCGAATAGAGAATCATAGTTATCAAATTGATGATGGTGTGCTGTCCCGAACTGCAACTATATTCATAGTCGTCGTATGATGAATTCGACAGTGAGAAATTAAAACCACCACCAGCAAACATAGTGGCATTGAGCTGACGATAAAACTCTTCAGCATCAAATTGTAACAGCTGTAAGGTGGGTTTCAACTGCTCTCCTATGCTAACTGAGAGCTCATTGCTCTTTGAGGTCACGTCCAAAAAATTGTCCTCAGCTTTTGGTTCCATTAATAACGCGGATGCTGCTGCTGTTACCCTCTGATTATATGTGAGCTGTGCACTCAGTGTTGGTTAAAAGCTCATTAGTAAGTAGACTTATTATGAAGTGGTTCATACCTCAAATTCTTTCATTTGTGGACAATACAGATGATTAAGAGCTGTGTTTATCAGTAGTAATTTCAACCAGCCGAATTTCTATTTCCCTCTAACACATTTAATAAACATAATGTCCATTTGTATAAAACAGTTTGTGGTAACGACCACGTTTTGACAGCAATAAAAAAGATAAAACCTGTAAATAGAAAAGCAAAATATTTTTTAAAATATTTATTTGATTGACTTGTCTAGTTATGGAGGGAGGGAGAAAATAAAATAGCAAACAAATACATGATAATGTTGTTTAAAACATTTTTAGTCTATTAAATCACTGGTAAGAGACACACCATTAGCAACTAGAACTTTGAGATTGTCATTTAAAATTTTCCATCGCTTAATAAGCCAATGATTTGCACAATATGATTACGCAATGCATATCAAATAATTAAAATTTTATTTTTGCAGATGCTTTTTTAAAAATTCTATACACAGCCCCAAAAAAATTTTACAGATTTAGTAAATAATTTTTCTAATTCACCTTGACCAATCGTATCCCATTTCAAGAACAGCAATAAAAGTAAGTTTTCAATTAAATTTTTACCGCTGGAAGTTGCTTATTATTTTTCCTCTTGTTCCAAGTTTATTGTTTTAACGTCATTTATTTGCATTTTTTTATGTCAAAATATAGTCAAAGTTGATGTAATTAATGTAAACAAGATTATAAAAAATAAACTTCAAAACATTCTGGATTATTGAAAGCAGCGGAGAAAGCAAGAAAAACATAGAAGAGGTAAAGATTACAATTAACAAAAAGAGCAAAGGGAAATTAAAATAACACGATAGAACGGCATTGTTATTAATGGTCAAGTGTTTTATGATAAATGAAAAAATTTATTAAAGCAGCAATCACATCAAAGAGCTTTTGACAGCTGTAGCGAATGTATTACACCCTCTTTTATTGCTATAATTTTTTTTCCCAAGTTGCGCCCTAATGATATGCAATGTTTATACAGTTTATTAATTGCTTCTTTGTACTTTTAGTAACCGTTATGCATGCTTTTCTTTCAACTGTGTTTGTATTGTATGCATTTGATAAGAACTTTCGTTTATAATTTGCATTTTAATTGTTGGTCTTTAATGTTGCCATGGTTTTACATCTGCAGGCAGCTAAACATCATCATACTTTTGAAATTTACCTTTGTTTTTAATTTTTAGAAACTAAATGTTATAATTACAAGTGTATCTATCGGTTCTACTTATTTTAAGTTGGGATGAAACTACTTAGTTTCTATATTTAAAAGCAGCCAAACAAAATTAGGCTGAGTTTTAGAGGTGCTTTTTCCCTGTGTTCCCTTTTGACGGCATCTACTAACATCTTTGTTTATTATTTAGTTCGAATATAATCCACATTCGCATAATAAATTTTATTTCTGTAGGACAACGCAAACCTGAATCATTGATTTGCATTTATCTGAAAATATAGTTGGTGAAGCCATCAATACATTTTGAATTATTTTGCTTAAGTTAAACAATATAGAATATCGCTACATGATACACCACAATTATCACTCGCATAGGTAACTATTGGCTAAATAAGCCTGCACGGGCAATGGAAGACACAAATTTTCTTTTTGTTAAAGATTATAGCCTCCTTAAGAAACATTCGCTAGTTACACTAACGGGGGGATGACATTAATTTGCTATCCAAATTTTAAGACGCAACACTTTAACTGTAAAGCCTGTGAGGGTATAGCAATGAAATGGTCAAAGCACGCCTTGACTTGTTCAACAAAAAAATTAAAATACACATTTTAGGATCCGTATTTTCTAGAAGCCGTGGAAATTTTTTAACCGGTTTCCAACTCCATACGAAATAAAATAAAATTCGTTTGAATAAAAGACTCAACTTTACTGCAAGTTAAAGCAGACAGTCTTATTCTGATTTAGTTTCGACAGAAAAAACTACAATTGATCACAAGATTTTTTAGAATTAAAATACCCCTCTTCTAATTGTTTTAAATTTATTTGTAATTTCGTTCCTTTTTCAGTTAATTGTTAAGCAGAACTTTGAGGTAAAATCAATTTATGCATTTCGTTCTATTTTTAAGTATCATGAGCTCCTCCATCTCCTGATAAAGGCAACAATAATGATATTTGTGTTGCTATAAACATTCACACAGCTTTACATGCATACGTACATGCATATATACGTACAGACATACTTATTTTCACCTAAGTATATATGTATACATTCCCACACACACACACACACATATTCATGTATAGAAGCATATACATGGATGCATGCACATTTGATGATACTGTACATAAACAAAATTTTCTGCAGTAGTAAATTACGATTAGGAATTTCACTCTGGTAATAATACAACATATAATCCATTTTCCATAATTCTTTGAATTAAAATTTCCCATTTATCAAATAACGGCAATTAAGACCAATTCATACAGATGGTAATCGTAACAGAAATGCACACATATGAGCATTAGAATTTTTTCTTCATCGTTCTAACACAGAACAGTACGTATTGTTACGTTTATTTCTTTGATAAAAGTTTATTGTACTGAGTTGTTTTATTGCAAAATAATTATGCACAACTATTTTGGGTTTTAAATTTAATTACACGATTTATTTACGAACGAGCTATTTACTTTTATGCACACAAAAATGCACGATTCTAACTTTATCACTTTAACACCTAACAATTCGAAAACGTTTGCAATTCAACTGCGCTATTGACTATAGGAGGAAGAATTTATAGATTATATATTATTATATATATCTACTTTGAACATCGTCTTTACATATAGTTGTTGCTATCATTATTCGGTGTAGGCGCCTGTTTGGCTACGTGTGTTCTTGCTCCGTGTTTGTAGTTTTGATTTTCTGATTGTTTATTTTATTTCTTTGAATTTTTATTGTCTTGTGTTTATAAGACTTCTTCTAGAAAGTACTTTTTTTGTAAACAGACAAAATAGGTGATTTCATTTACTTTTTTTATGATAATTATTTTCTTTTTAAACTTACGCTAAGCATCTTTGTAACAATGTATTTTCAATTAAGGTGACCACTTTAATCTTTGTTAGAAATACTTAATCATTTAAACGCCATCCATTCTGGTACTTTTAGTACAGTCCCTATAATTAGCCTTGCATTTCTTCATAAAACAATCTTTAGCTAAGGAAATTTTATGAAAAATTCATTTTTATAAAGTTTTTGTGTCTGGGAAAAACTACTATTGGAAATAATATTCCTTTTTTAATTTCACTTTATTTTATTATTATTGAAAAAAATTTTCTTTAAAAAATTATAATTTTTAGAAAAAAAAAATTAAAAAAGAAAAAACACCGAAATTTTGCTCTTATGAAAAATTCATTTTCATAAAGTTTTTGTGTCTGAGAAAAACTACTGTTGGAAATAATATTCCTTTTTTTAAATTCACTTTATTTTATTATTATTGGAAAAAATTTTCTTTAAAAAATTTTTAGTTTTAGAAAAAAAAAATTTAAAAAAGAAAAAACACCGACACCAAAATTTTGCTCTTAAAAAAAGGTTTTTTTTTAGAAAAAAATTCTTTGGAGAAAATGTATCTGTGGACTATGGTTAATTTGAAAAAGAAATCCTCATGAGAAGAAACATTTTTTTTTTTGAAAAGCAATAATTTTAAAAAGTTCGTAATTTTCTCTTTAAAGAAGTTTCTATTTGAACAGTGTTATTACAGTTAATTAAATGTTCTTTGATAAATATTCAAAGGGGATGATTGTATTTGATTAACTTTTATCTTGAAGAATTTGCAACTGATAATAAAAAGAATTTTTTTAACAAACTAAAAAGGAAATGGCATCTAAAGCCTTGTTGTTGTTAAAAACGACAGGATATTTTAAGCCTTGTAGCCATTTGAACAATAATGTCATGCTGAGCCATCATCCTACGTTTTTAAAAAAAGATTTTAATAGGTTTTAAATAAATCCATGTTATGAATAAAGAACAGCTGTTGTTTTGCCGTTTATAATTAAAATAAAATAGTTACACATTTTTCCCATTCCTTATTTGCGAAAAAGTACAAAAAAAGTACAAAGACAGTAGCTTTTACTTACCTGTTCATTACGAAAAATTATTTTGTAGAAATTTGTTTTTTTTTCAAAAGGTATTTTTTAAGTATTTTTTTTTTTTTTAATTTAAATTCTTAACAAAAAAATACTACTCTTTGGAGATATTATAAAATAACATTTGCATAATAATAGATAAGCGTTTAATGTATGTTCGTTAGCTATTTATTATCTAAATTTCATTACTGTGATATCACATGACATTTTTGTATGTTTAGTATGAAAATATTTTCTTTGCACGACTGATATAAAAGTTGCGTGTCATGAAATTAAATTGAAATACAAATCATTGACACACAAGAATTATAAATTATAAAAATTATAAGTTTTTACTCTAATAATGCTTTACCTTCTTTAGTCTTCAATTATTAAATAAAAGGTGCTATATTAGCTAAATATAAATTTGGTTATAGAAATTTTAAATACAAATAAAGGATTTTGTAGACCAAAAAAAAAAAACAGCTAACAAACATTTAAGAACAACAAAAAAACAACAACATAATTATGCATCAAATATACGTTCACTTATTTATTTTTAAATATATTTTTCTTTTAAATTTTTGTTTTCAATTTTTTTCACTTGGATGAGTATAAAAATTTGTTGTCGAGTTCGTTTCTTATTTTTGCATGTTGTTGAAGTTTTTATAAGCTCTTAATGGAATTATTTAACTTTATGAGTTTTCACGTTTTGTTTAAAACAAAATGTATATAAATATAACATTATATAACACTATATATATATATTATATAAATATAACAATATATATAATGTTTTAACGAGTTACATCATCAATAATTTATTTTAACATTTACAAACATTTTCAATTGTCTAGACTTTTTATTGCGTAATAATGTCTTTATTAAGCAAAAATTATATAAAATTTACTTAAAGTTTTTGAAGCCAGCGTACATACTTTTAGCCGTTAATAATTATATTATGCGAAAGAAAAAAATGTTAAAAGTTAATTAATTTGCATACAAAAATAGTGTTGGCTAACCCAAGGTTGGTAAATTTCTTATTTAGTTGACTTAACCCGATAACGTATAAACTTTACCACAAAGTATTAAGCAGAGGTTCATAAATACAATCTCCATTTCATTTAAACAATTAACAGAAATAATCATAAATATATATATATATATATATATATATATATATATATATATATATATATATTAATATATATATATATATATATATATATTTAAATTACAAACATAATAAATTTTCAAGGTTACCTTGCAAAAAAGAAAAAAGATATTTTACTTGTATTTCTATTAATAAATTTTCCGTTTTTTTTTTTTGTAGAAAATTGATATTTATGAGGGCGGGGTGAGCTTTTTGCATTTTCGTGTTAAAGAAAACAATTTCTAAATATAGATAACAAAAACATAGTCTAAATCTTAAATAATAATAATGAATGGTTTAATTTTTAAAGACCTTTGTAGGAATTTGAAATTTAAACTTGAAAATTTGTGGAAAGTGTTATAAAATAAATTGATAAAGTGCTTTAAATAAAAAAAAAACTTTTTGGTTTAAAAATATTCACATGTGTTTAGACTTTATAACAGACTGACATGGGAGAATTATTATTTCATATTTGGAAGGAAGCCAGTTTTACCTTACAAATGTTAATACATAAATAATGCTTAAAAACAATTTTCCTCCATGTGGCTGATTACTTAAGAACTTCAAAAATTGTGATGACTAAAAGTTTGTCACGCTCAAATTTCTTTTATTCAAGGAAACTGTTCTATAAAACATATGTGGCTCGTAATCAATTAAAAGTATAAAGTTTTTAATTTCTTTGAAAACAAAAATAAATAATTGTTCGAAATATATCCTCATATTTCTTCATCATCTTTGTCACCGTTATATTTGTTATCATCAAAAGAGCTAAACAGGTTATAATTTCAATCACATGTAATAGTTATATTTTAGAGCACATTGGTTATTGTGGTTTTAAAAGGTTTAATTTTAGAAAAATTAGTTTTTTAAAGTTCGTGTTCATACATTTTCAAAAAGGGGCTATATTATGGCTTTCAATTACGGTTAATATATTCAATATCTTATTTTCTTGAGATTGTTTTTCCAGAAAAATTTTTTTTTGGAAAAGTTACCATTCTTAAAGCTATTTTTATATTTTCAGAGTTTTTGAAATAAATGCGTTTTGTAAAAATATAGTGAAAGCCTTTATTTCAGTACAAGACAGCTCTTTATTTGTTACGTATGACTGAAAATTATTTAAATATATTTTTGTTCTCTTTTCCATTGTACCTTTTTCCGTTTCACCTAAACAATTTTTTTAAGAATTTTTACATCTCTTATAATTTTAAAACATATACGAATAAAAATGTAAAAATATAAAAACTAATCCCCAGAGCATAATAAATTAGCAAAAATAGTAAAAAGGAAAAGAAAACAATCACAAAGACTTTACGACAAATAACCAAAAATAAATAAATGATTGAATGACACATGGAATAAACTGCAAAAAGAAATATAAAATAAGAGGCATTTTTTGAGAAATATATATTTCTCGCATTTCTTTTACGTTCAGTTTAAATATCCTTTTAAGGAATTTGACATTTTTTTTAATTATTTATATTACGTTTTTTTAAGAACATTTTTTAATACGTCACCTAATTGAGAAATTAAACACGATTTTTTTTTCGGAGTTCAAAGAGAATCTTTAAACTAATTTTATCTTTGGAAAGGTATTTTTTTATTGAAAAGGGGTATTGCTAAAATGCAGCCAGTCAGGACATAAGCAAACAGTGTAAGGCAAAATGTATTGAAAAATATTGTATATTATTTTGTGATATAACCAATTAACTTTTTTCGATGATGTGGCGTTATATGTATAAGCGTGTTAGGAATTATTTATCAAATTTGTATTTATTTGAAAAAAATGGAGAGGTCTTATACAAAGTGAACAATTATTATCGTATAACTAGATAACTTTTATATCAGTGTGCTTAATCAAACAAAATAGTGATGTTATTGGTGGTGTGGGAGTAGTACCGTGCATCCAAACCAATAGCGGTAGTGAAAAGCACCTGTTATACTTAGGTGAACATAAAGGCATGTCTTTTCTGCTTGCTGCCGAACAGGGCAAAGAAGAAAGTCGTTGTATGCCATTTTCTCATTTCTTTTTGTATTCATTTATCATTATGTTTTCTATAAATTCATTTTTTATTAAAGAGTCAAGTTGATTACGATTCAATTTTTTGCTTTATTACTTTTTGTACGAATTAATATTTCTTACGCTCCTCGTTCTCTTTTCAATTAATTAACGTAAGCCTAACTAACATAAGACTTACTAAGATTAAAAATTAATTGGTCTAACTTATGAGTTAAATAAAATTAAAGGAAGTAAAATAAATCAATTCTAAAAAGTGCGTATTTAAAAAATAATTAAATAAATTGTCAAAGTGTTTCGAAAGTATTTGCTGAATTTTGATAATTATTTAGGCTTAAAATCAAAATCAAGCTAAAAGTTTTACTAAAACACATTATTTTTTACAAACTTTAATTCCATAAAATAAATTCTCAATAATGATTTTGTTTCCTTATATTTTACACTCACATATTTTAAGTATTTCACCATTATTTATTTATGCAAAAGTCATTAATTTATTATTACTTATGATAAGTTAAGACTATACAAAAATTACACAGTTTGTAACGACACGCTTTACCTGGCTGCTGGGGTATACTCAGCGGCGTCCAGGGTCGTGTTGTGTCGTGGGGACAAAATAAAAAACTGCGGTTGCTCAGGTTTACTTAGTTTTTATTTTGCCAATACTTCTCGTCTTGATGGCAGCTCGTTGTCGGCTTCGTCTACTTTACACTGGTGTGGGTGTATGAGTGCGGCAGTGTCCGTAGTCTGGGTCCGACATATACCGGTCAGTGGCGTTTCGTTTGGAGCACAGTTCGGTGAATTGGCCGTGTGACCAAGGGAAATAACCAAAAACACTGTAGGCTGGGTCAAAATCTCCGCTCAACTGTCTAATGCTCTGGTCACCCACTATTGTGACGGTAGACACAAACTCCGCTGGGTCAAAACCTCGGCTTCGTTTGTGACCGAGCCACAGTTCAGTATGACGTGTGTCCAATGGAAATAACCAAAACACTGTAGGTTGGGCTGGGTCAAAACCTCCGCTCAACTGTCCAATGCTCTGATCACCCACTATGGTGACGGTAGATACAAACTCCACTGGGTCAAAACCTCGGCTTCGTTTGTGTATCTCAGGGTATAAACTCGGCTGGGTCAAAACCTCTGCTTTGTTTATAACCTGACTGTCTTACCTAACAGTCTAAAATATGATAAAATATTACCTGTTGTCCCGCCGCCGGCTGCACACCAATTGAATTTTTATTCATGGTGTTTGCCCTTTTATACTTATGCTGCTAATACACAGCTATACACAAACACACATACACCATAATAGCAGTCTATGTATACCATAGCTGATGGCTGTATTCACCACCAACCATACTCCCAGATGGCGTTGTCAAACGAGCTGCCGTTAAATACAAAATTATAAATTAAAATTACTTAAACTAAACATAATTCATTAACTTAATATTAACTTAATTAAAAAAAAAATGAAGACATTATTTTCCTAAAATTAGCAAGATTGATAAATTCATATAACAAAATACGAATTCAGATAAAATAGATGAAATATCATTTATGATTGCACAAATCACTAAAAAAATATATATGCTCATAAATAAAAATACACAATATAACACACTAGGAATTCAGATACAATGGAGGAAATATTATTTAAATAAACGTTGGAAATTCAATACAGCAATAATATATAGGTTTGTCGTGCCACAAACGACCCTAGGACTTTTGGCGTCACAAGTTCACAGTTTGTTTGTCTAATTTTTGAAAATCCTTATGGTGTAACGAATTTCTACCAGTGTCAGATTTCCTCAAATATGTTGGACCATTAGTAAGTTTTCTTCGACTTTTAAAAAAATAATCACTAGAAAATTAATAAACGATAAATCGGCAATTCTAGAAACAGTGGCCATGGCGATCAAATGAGTATAGTGTGGCTGCTAACGTTCGTTAAGGAAAACAACGTTTAACTCTATACGAGTTTTTGCACTAATAACCAACATTCGCGTAAATATTTTTTGGGGCAACTAATAAAAATAACAGAAGCTAAGCGCTGACTGAACCACCGATTAGCATTTCTTAATATATCTACATAAAATAAAAAAAAAAAAAACAGAAGGCGATGAATATGAAATATAAAATGCCATCCACCATATCAGATCATTTGGTATCGATTAATAACCTCCATATTTATTTATTTTGTGCAATAATAGTAATAGTAATTCCTTTTCACAGTTTTATCTTAAACGTATATTTACAATGAATTGACCTTAAAATAATAAAAATTAAATGACAGGTAGTCAATGCCAACTCGATAATAAATCTCTTCTGTATGTTCTTGTGTTAAATGTTAACAAGCGTTTAAAAATATTGTGGCAGCATATTTTTCATTTTGATTTTTAAAAATGGTTTTACTTCTTTTCATACATCTCTTAAACGAATTTGATTTTTTTGTTAAACGTTTCCGCTTTAATTGATTGTAAATAAAAAGATTATTTATATTGAATAAAACATATCGCTCTTTTGATACTTCGACCTTTTTGCTATTTCATTCGTTGTGTTTTTGTGCACAAAAGATGAAAACTGAAAAAGATGAAAATTAATCAAATACACTCATGTTTGTTTGTTTGCTTTTAAATGTGTGTTAAGCAAACAGTAAAGGAATCGATTTGAATAAATTTTACAATGAAATAATATACAAAATTTCACACACACACACACATGTATATATATGAATATATGTACTTAGTACAAAATACTTACACACTTTGTGCAATTTGATTTTTCTACTTTCTAAGCAAAGTAGCAGGCATTTTGAAATCTTTCAATGCTGTTAGGGGCAATCACAAGAGTTTAAAATTTAAACATTTGTAAATATTAATAAATACTTAAAATCCTTAAAATTTTACATTAAGGAGCCGCAGACAGCAATGGAGTCTTTGCTAATTTAGATTATATTTTTCTTGTGTACCAATAACATCGCAAGGAAAGTAAAGGCTATTCTGAAATAATCTCCTTTTTTCACTCCTTAACGTTATTAAATTAAATTAATTATTTAATTAACAATTTATTGCAATAATTTAGCTCCAAAATTGACGCGAAAAATTGTTTTTTTTTTGTTTTTGATTATTACAGCTGTGGCTTAGAAAATTTCTTAAAATCGTTAAAAATATGTGTTGGCCTATAAATTTATTTAAACTCGATTTAACTCTTTTTCAATTTCTTCCTGGTCAAATCAATCTTAAAAATTTACTTTTGCCCCCCAAAATAATGAACGTTTCAATTTCCTTCCAAAGTAAATAACATTCTATTTTTCTCCTTAATTAGCAATAAGATTCGTTCCCAATTAAATAAAAGTTGGCACCAGCAGTTATACGAATAAATAAAATTCAAAATTAATTCAAGCTCCCACAAATAAATTAGCAGTTGCAGTTATAATTTGTTAAAATTTTTCTTTTGTCGACCATAATAACGATGATAAATAAAAAGTAATTTGTAAAGGAATTGCACTAAAGTATAATTTATGAAAAAAGATACGATATTTGTGTTTTGTTGTTTTTTTTTTTTTTTTCTTAACTTATATCTGCACATATTCATGCACTGTTAACAAATTTCAATGTTTTCATACCAATGTCTGTATGTGGACTGTATTTACAAGTGTATTCATAAGTGCTCTGATGCTCTTTCATATTTTCCGTATTTGCTGAATATGTACGAGTATAGAAGGCGAACTGAATAATAAAAAATAATATTTCCTTTTACCAATAAAAACAACATGCTCGACATATAAAGTGCATCCATGACGTGCTTGTGTTGTATATGACTTTTGATGCATAATAACTGAATAATATATTTATAAAATTAGTATTCAAAAATATTAATTTTAAGTTACGAAACTCTAATACTTGTAATGAAAATTACATAACGAGACCATAATTTTACATCTATAATTATAGTTTTTAAAATATCATACTTAGTGATTGTTGTTGTTTTTGTTACACTTTTTTTAATTCTATTTAGGCCACCTGGAAACATTGAAATGATCGTTAAATGTTTAATTGGTTGTGCGAATGTTTAAACAATGTTATATCTGTTGAACCTAACAATTGCTGAAATGCAATTTAGTTTTTGCTAAGACAGACTAAATAAATTCTTTTTAATTTTCAGAAAAAGTTCTGAATTCCTGTATTGTATGAATCACCAACGTAAAGTCTATTTTTGAATTAAGATCAGTACTTGTTAATTTTTGTGAATAAATTATTCACGAGAGTATTTCCCATCACATTCAATGTACCCAAGTGAAATTGAATATTAATTAACAGAACCTTTTTTATCCTTCTAACCAGCGTTATATTTAGTCCCTCCACAATACATCAGATTAGAAGTAGTTATCTCCTTAATATTGGCGTAAGTTTTAAAGGGTTCTTTTTAAAACGCAATTTCTTTTACGTTTATTAAATAGGTACAATTTAAAGGGTAGTTGTCGAAATAATAAGTGTGTAGCAGGATTTAGTATAAAATATAATATGTTTATTAAACAAATTTATCCAGCTTAAAATCTGTTTCTTATAAATTTATGCAGCGTGGATGATTTTATGGTTTTTCTTTGATAATTTCCGTTTTCCTTTCAAAACCAAAATTCCAAAAGAGTATGAGTTTCTGTACGCTCGCACATACGCTTGTACTAATTCATCCATTGTTATTATTGTTGTTGTTGTTGTTGGTTTTTGTTGTTGTTGTATTTTTCCACATATTATTTTCTTTTATGTTATATAATGTTCGCACAAAGTTTTAACTTAAAGCAGAGTAAAATAATGTGCATAATACAGCAAGAAATTTCGGTTTTTTATAAAAAGTCTATTATAGAAAAATGTAGAAAAGAAATTCCAACACTCATATAAAAATGAATATTAAGGTGGCCCAAAATATTTTATTCTTCATTTCATATAAAAAAAAAATTTAATTTAAATTTAAATTTAAATGAACATTTTTTGGTTTTATGATTTGAAGGCATAGAGTTTTTTTTTTTGTACATATCAAATATAAAACTTTCAAATTTGCATTTGTAAAAACTATGGAAACTTTGTTGGGTCCACCCTATTTTTCATATTTTAAAAACGAATGTCTGTACAAATCTTTTAAACATTCAAGTCAACAATACATCACAAAGTCATCCAAGCACATAATAAAGATATTCACGTCACTGGCTTACTTTTGCTCCAAATATAACAACAACCATACAGAAATTAATTTCACAATAGCTTTAACAAGTCTCACCACCTCTAGCCCAGAGCATCAGTTTCGTGCAATATTTTTTTTTTTTTCAAAATAAATGTATTTTACACAAACAGTAACAAATTGAGTATACAGAAATTAATGGCAAATTAACGAAAATTTATATTTGCATTTTAAAATTTTTTATTAAATAATAACTAATTAATTAAATAAAAAAAAAAAAAAACATTACTTATTTTGCATTCCGCAAATATTCTTGTTGCTAAAAATAAATCTCAATTCGAGGAAAACCGAATTGAATGGTGACGTTAATATCCTAATATTCTTTGCTTTTGAAACAATAAAAAATTATTTTCGCTTTCTTAGCAATTAAAAATTCCAAATAAATAAGAAAGCAGAACCTGAAAAATCCACAAGTTAATTTTTTGCTTAATTCTATTCAACGTTTATTTATTCAAAGACAAGTAATTCTGTTTTAAAAGTTAAAGCTGCTAAAATAGCTAAATGATTGTTTTAAATTTAATGTCAATTATATAGTGCAAAATATAAAAATAAATAAATGAAAATTAAATTTATAATGTCTTTTAAAGTGGTACCCCGTATGGCGTATATGCAGTATTTAATATCCCATGACGCACAAAAGGGAACTAAATTACGTCTCCCATGATGTATACGTAATGTTTAATTCATATGTTAAAGACGCATGCACACATATATACAAACATATACTAATGCAGCACTTATGTAATAAACCTTTATTCGAATTTTCTAAAGAGCGTTAAGAAATTTAAAGCCTTTAAAATATTTTAATAAAATATTAGATGTTTATTTTTTATTTTTTTTTTATGCAAATGTAAATATATGCAGATAAGGAACACATTCATATGTATATACATACATACATACATGTAGATTTTTGCATTTAACTGTTAATGTTTTAACTTGTTAGAATATTTCGCTATTTGTTTATTATATAAACTACTATTTACATAAATACAATAAAAATACTGATTTTTCGACATGAGAGCACATATTCAAATTTATTCACCACAAATAGTTATTGTTTTGCATAAGTTGCATAAAAAAAGTTTAAATTTAAAAAAAAACCATTACTTTATGGTAACAAGTAATAACTTTTAAAAGAGTTTTATATTAAATACATAATAAAGATTTTTCCGCTTTATTGACACATTCGGTGCCCCTGTGGGCTAGTTGGCAGTGTACTAGCTTGGCTGTGTTTTTTTTTGTTTTTTCACTACAAAATTAAAAATTGATTATCGGTGGGGCTGCTCAGTGATGAAGGCATGGTCACTGGTTGCTGTGCTGTCTTATACGACAGTTAATTTTCGAAACTATCCTTCTACTTTCACCACTGTCTCATCTCTTCTTTATTGCTTTCCTAAAGAATGTAGAACGGTACTTGACTTAATAGGGATTGTTGCCTGCAGTGCTATTTTTCTTACAAAAAAAAAAAAAAAAAAAAATCAAACCATGTAATCGTGTTTTCTAGAATCGACATATTTTGCCGTAAGTTTAAACTTAGGAAATGATTTAATTAGCTTTGCGTTGCTTGAAAAAAAAATTTACTGCCACACTATGTTGTACAAAGATTAAAACACATGTCATGTCATTTGACTTCGTTATATATGAAATAAGTGGTAATTTATCTTTTCACATGAATAAATTGTCTGCTATTGCCAGTATTTTTGAGAAATTTTAAATTAACTTAATGCTCGCAAAAAAAAATAAATAATATCATTTTCAGTTTGTATTATTTTATAGTTTACAAGCATCCAATTGTTGAAGTGGTGAATGTATACTACCGTTTATATGAATTTTACATTATAATCCAGAGTAGCGAAGTGTTCACTCACTGTTCATACATGTATGAATATGTACATTTCATTTTTTAGCCGCTTCTTCTCATACATGTGTGAGAGACTGAAAAATATTTTGCGTTTTCTCATTTATGAATGCGACGATTTATTTTTTTCTTTCTATTCATAAGTGAAAAAATGAGAAACACACAAGTGTTCATTTTTGAATATGTACAATTTTGATAATTTTTCATAAATGAAAAGATCGTAAAAATATGTGCGTTAAGCATTCGCGTACATAAACGCACATATTTGATAATGCGCAATTGTCGGCGTATGTAGGCAAAAAAATGTTTTTTTTTTTTATTTCTTTTAGAATATATTGCAATATTGTATTTTGAGTTAATATGTAGTACCCATGTGTTTTTACTACATTTTACGGTAAACTGCGATCGTAGGTAGAAAATTTTTTCACATTCATTTATGAAATTTCAACGTTCATAAATGAACATGTACATTTATGAAAAAGAACATTAATGAGAAGTAGCTGATTTATCATTTATCATATATGAATAAGACTAATAATTCTTGTTGTGCGCATTCATGTATGAACATAAGCAGAACATTTTTTCTTGTTCGTTTATGCGCGTGAAAAATAAATATAAAATTTTAGATTTCTCATTTATGAAAAATATCATGAATGTTGATTTTTGAATGTTCATAAATGAAAAATTCTGAACCCTGTTATAATCCATTAAAACTAATTAAATGTTATTTGTTGTGGCCATAGTTTTGAAGTTGAAAACAACTTAAATAAAATTTTGTCATTTGTTGTGTAAAATAAATCAAAAAATTTTTTTATAAATACAACAAACAATGTCTGAAGAGCTTGTTGCCAAATGCTTTAGATCAGTGATAGGCGAACTACGGCCCACCGAGCGTTTTTTAAAAAAAAATTAATCACCTATTAAAAAATTATGTCCAAAAAATAAATTTACATTATGTTTTAAAAAAGATATAAATTGACAATTTTAGCAAAAAATGCGATGTTTTCATATTATATTTCTGCTGCAATATTCCAAGAAGAAATATAAACATCATAAAACACTAACAACTAATATAGAAAACTGAACGTATAACATAACAACAACTGTTTTATGTGAGATCTAGAAGATTCTTGAATATACGAGAGAACATGCGCAGCAAATATAAAAGGGCCAGCGATGGATTAATCAGCAATCAGTAAAAGTGTAAATCTCGTGACGTAAAGAATAAAATTATAAAGTTGCCAACGTACAGTTTTATTTGTGTAATTAAAATAATAAAGTGTATTGTAAATATAAGTGCAATAGTAAAATAGTCGAAGTTTTTTACCCCCATAAATGTCAATCGAAAATAGAAAGAGAAAAATTTATTCGGAATGTCGAGTATTTCAAGAAGAGTGGACATGAAAGTTCTTCTTTATGGATTATAACCAAAAACCTATTTGTCTTATCTGCCAAGAACCGGTAGCTGTACTAAAAGATTATAATCTCGCTAGGCACTTTAATTCAAAACATTTTGTGTCGAAGTACCATAAAATGACAGATGAAGACAAGAAAGTTCATTCAGAGGAATTGAAAAGAAAAATATTTAGTCAGCAAATCTTTTTTTAAAATCAAAGAAGTGTCCAGCGATCTTCCACGTTAGCTGGTCACATTGTTGCCTATAAAATAGCAAAAAGTAACAAACCGTTTTCTGAAGGAGAATTTATTAAGGATGTGTTAATTAGCATTGGAAAAGTATTATGCCCAGAAAAGGTAAAAGATTTCGAATCTATAGGGCTGTCACGTAGAACGGTCACAAAAAGAATTGAAGCGATTTCTTCTAATTTAACCAATCAACTCGATGGACGTCTTAAAAAGTTTTTTAAGTATTTTTCAGTCACTATGGACGAGAGTGTTGACAGGAGTGATACAGCCCAACTTCTAATTTTTATCACAGGAGTCGATGAAAACTTTGTAATAACCAAAGAACTTGCTTGTTTGAGATCTTTGAAAGGAAAGACGACAGGAAAAATAATTTATGATGAATTTAGAGAAGGGATGGAATCTCTTAATGCCCCAACTTCCAAATTAATTAATTTAACAACTGATGGAGCACCTAACATGGTGGGAAAAAATACGGGGTTTGCAGGAGTTTATAAAAGTCAGAATCCCGAAAGCGAAACAATTTTTTTGCATGGTATAATCCACCAAGATGTTCTTTGCAAGGCTGCCTTGGATATTAACCACGTACTTAATATTATTTTAAAATTAATAAATACCATCGACAATTTCAAGAGTTTTTATCGGAAGTTGATGCAGAATTTTCAGATGTACTTTATTACACAAAGATCAGGTGGCTGAGTTGTGGGCATGCCTTCTCGAGAGTTTGGAGTCTTCTCGAAGAAATTAAAGTTTTTCTGAAAACCAAAACTGAAATTTGGGATGAGTGGGAAATATTGGAGGATTTGCTCGAGCACTATAATAAACTGAACAAGAAATTACAGGGAAGAAATCAGTTTATAGATGAAACTTGGGGCAGTTTGAGGTCTTTTAAAACTCAATTGTTTATATTTTCTAAATGTTTGGGAAAAAATGATTTCACTCATTTTCCAAGACTTAATTCTTTGAGGCCTGTGAGAGAAGAGAAGTTAAAAGTCTTTTCACAATCTTTACTGTATTCAGTATTTAAGGCCAGATTCGCTGACTTATAAAAAATCCAACCATGTTTAGATATTTTTTCAATGCGAATGTTCCATATGATCTACAATTGCAAATTATGGAATTGCAATGTAATAATAATTTAAAACAGCTATTTCTAAATACAGATAAGCTTAATTTCTATTAATCCTTACCAAAAGATGAATTTCCAAAGCTAATTAATCATGCACAGAAAATTATGGCAATGTTTGCTTCCTCATATTTATGTGAACAGGCCTTTTCAGTAATGAAATGCAGAAAATATTCAATAAGAAACCGATTGTCAGACGAGAGTCTATTTAATTTATTAAAAGTCGCATCCTCCCAGCTGGAACCAGATTTTGAGGAAATTATGTCAACTCAGAAACAGATCCATGCTTCCCATACATCTGGAAAATCTTAAAATCATAATAAACCGTATCTTATAAAATTTTTATGTTGTTTTAAAATATTACGTAATATAACTAATAGATATATAGTTTAATCCGAACTTTTAATTGAACAGCAACCCCATAAAATTTTTTAATGAATGACCCTCTATGTTTTTTTTTTAATTTAATAACCCGTCGCAAGATTGTTTTTAATTTATTGGCCCGCCACCCAAACAGTTCACCCATCACTGCTTTAGATAAATAACAGATTGAAGTAAAAATTTGCTAAGTAAAAAGGTTTTCTTCAAAGCAAAATGTTGCAAATCTATAGATTATGAAAATTATAGTTTAAAAAAATATTAAACATCATATTCCGCTCAACCACTAGTAAAACGTGTGTTGGACAAAATGTCACAAAATTAATTTTTTATAAAAATCCTGGCTACTTGAAATATAAAGAATTAACATCTTTAAATTTATATTGATTTTAATTTCAAATTCATTTACAATATATTTCAAACTAGTGAGGTATTAGAAAATTTAAGTTAAAGCAACTTTGATTTGTTAAGTTTGCCTTATAAGTCTTATCTAATAAACAAAGGACTATTTTATCCACAAAAAAGCCCAAAATCGCGTGTGCCCATCGTTTTTATAATTTTCATGTTTTTTGCATAATGAAGTTCATTGCCATGATTTATATTGTGATTCTGGTATATAGGTCATTAGCAGATATGTAGAGACAGCCGTACTTTCAGAAGCCTAATTTAAATGCAGAATTCATCGAGCACAATGACATCGCTAACACCATCTTCATCACTTTTAAAAAATTATTTAAAATATAAACTGTAAAATACTAAAGTATTTATATCTAAAAATAACCGAATAACCATTTTTAGAAATCTATAGAGAAATGCTACGAAATTTAAACAAAAGCAAAATAATTGAATATGAAACTCAATAGTATCATGACAATAAATTGAAAATTAGTAAAATTTTGTTACCTTTTCTTAATTGGATGTTTTCTTAATTAAATAATATTTTCAATTTGTAGATCTTAAACTAATATTTAAAAAAAAAAACAATCTATTTTTAATAACTTTTAATCATTTATATTGCAAACACAACTGCTGTTGTTTATTATACGCAAAAATGTTGGATTTTGGAAAAAATACTGTATTTATGAATAAATAAGTAAATGAGTAGAGAAAAACCTTTTAGATTTTGTAGGAGCCAGCAATACAGAAGCATATTGTGATACAAATATATCAACAAACTTTTAAATGTGTTGATCCATGTCTTAATAAGAGATTGTCTTAATTTACCTACGGTTGATAGAAGTTTGTTTAACTTTAGTCGTATTGGAACGTTTTGTTAAAGTTACATTTCATATGATCACTAGCGTGCTCGTGACTGCTTTGCAAGTCATTTGTGCGCCAAAAAATTCAATCATTTAAGAAAATTAATCAGAAAGAACACAATTTCTTTTTGTTTTTTTCGTTTTTAGGTTTTTGTAAATTTATCTTTTTCACAATTTAATATTTTTGTGTGCTTATGTAATACGTCTTATCTTATTGCAATGCTTTTACACATACGACATTCTTCGATTGATTTTGGTTCGCGATATAGACAAACAAAGCATTTGGTTTAATAACACGGGAACACGATACATATTACACGTATGGGGAACTGAAGCCATTTATAATCAAACGGTAAGTCTGGAAGAATCATGGGAACGCGTGTTATCAGCACATCCTCGCTCTTATATTTTCCTTTTAAAATTTTTGCTTCAATCACATTTTCAGGACTAAACGTGTCCCATTGCAAAGTCGTGCCTGGCAGATATTTCTAAGCAAAATAATTGGAACACCAACTTTCACTTGTGGGCGGTGGAGCGACAGTCCGGGTAACTCAAGCGATTTTTAAAATTCAACTGGATAATTTACAACATCGTCTTGATTGGTAACAAAGTCAACCGATTTTTAGGTAAAAATTTCCCCAAGAATGTCATTCAAAATTGTAACATTGATATTCGAAATATCTGCGTTTTTCACATCTAAGATAGCTCTTTCCCCTAACCAACCATGGTTTCTAAAATTTTTTTTTGCAATAGCGGGAAACACGTTTGTGACCAATTCTTGTTTTGATTGTGCAAAGTGGCAAAAATTATCTGGAAGCGTAATCATTTTTGTGGTGGGATCAATTGGAATTGCGCCATTCCTAATATCTAACATTTGCTTTGAAAAACGTTCGGCTGATGGATCTTTTTGGAATTGAACACACAAATTACACACACACACAAACACACACTCACACACACAAAATACAACAGAACGTGAAAAACGAAATTCTCTATTTGTTTGGACATCCACTTGCTATGAACATGAGCATATTTCGATTTGTATTGCTGTCGCATTCTGTGCAAGCACACACACACACAGCAACGTAGAAACGAAAACACACATTTCATTTGATACAAAACACTAAGTCGATGTATTCAATGGAAAAAAAATTTTGATTTTTTTGAAAAATTTGCCTTGTTTCAAACACGCACTGTGGACGCACTATTGTGCGTAAACGCATCAAACAAAGATACAAACCAGCGAACGACCATTACGAAGATATTGTGATAATTTGGCAGAAATCCGGTGGCGCATCTCGTCAAACACTGGCAACCAACTAAATAGGTGTCCTATTTTGGGCTTAATTTTTATATACAGTTAACAAAAAAAAAAAACTTGTACACTTACCAACTCAGAATAAAAAAAGGCAAATTAATAAAAAATATGCGAAGAAAGAAAGATTTATTAAAAACAAATTAAAGCTTAAAATCCATATTATAAATGTACATTGAAATTATTTTTATAATGCTTACACATGACGAGAAAAATAACAACAACAAAAATATGTCAATTTTCTTGGACAAAAAAAAACTTGTACAGTAAGAATAAAACTTAAAATTACAACAATAAATAAAGAAATATTACGTATTTGAGTATTTTGGGTTTTGACATTTAGCTTCTTTAACGGCAAAGAATCTTTTCGTCATTGAATGGCCCAGATTTTTTGTAGCATCTCCAGGAATAGAACTCCATATATCCTTTATGGTGATTTTGAGGATTTTTTTGCTAGAAATCCGTTAATACTTTAGTTTAGTTCCCATATGTGACCACAAAAGCCTTATCTGGTTTAAATCTGGCCTTTGTGGATAATGAGGCAATAATTTTTTTCGTATTATAAAGCAGCCATTCCTTTACTACAAGGGCTAAATGTTTTGGATCGTTATCTTGGACGAATTCAAACCAATTTTTCGAGCAGATTGAACCAAATTGTTTTTTAAAATATGTAAATAATCCATTTTGTTCCTGTTTCCTTCTACAAAAACAAGGTTCAAAGCTTCTCCTTTCTTTCTCCATACAAATTTTCGTCCGTCGCTGCCAAATATATTGAATTTACTTTATCGTCTGTAAAAATAACGGTTTCCCAGAAAGCATTGTCTTTGCCAATAAACTCATTGGCATACAGTAGGCGTTTTTGGGTATTTACTTTGGAAAGGAGTGGTTCCTTGCGAGCTGCATATCCATACAATTCTGTCAAATTGAGGAAATTTCCTGCCGTCTGTGGAGTCACACCAGCTATTTCAGAGTTTTTAAGTTCTTTAGCAATATTTACAGCAGAAACTTTTGGATCTTTATGCACAAAATATAATATTTTTCGCTTAATCGGAGGAGTATTTGATTTTTTGGGGCAACCACTTCTACTAGGTCTTTCTAGAGAATTATTTTTTTAGAAGGTTTTTATTGTGTAGTGTACGGTACATTGTGCTTTTTTATCTATTTTCCTGATTTCACGTATTGAATTATTTCACTTCCATAGATTTATAATCGGTTCTTTTAAATTTTTTCAAATTTGTTTTTTTCTCAATTTTTTTTTTCAATATTCGGAAATGCGTGACCAATTAGTTAAATTGCCTAATTTCAAACTTAATTTAATTAATTCTTGAATAAAAGATTTGTAACGAGACTTTTTGTGCAAAGAAAATAAGAAATGTACAAGTTTTTTTTTATTTTTTGTCCAAGCAAATTGACATATTTTTGTTGTTGTTATTTTTCTCGTTATATAAGTTAAAGAGTCCTAAATGGTATGGACTAACAAAATTTATTAAGGCGCGCCAACTTGCGCCTTATTTAAATAATGTAAAGGATTTGTTTTACTAAAACTTTATTAATAAGTAATACACAATAATTTTATAATAATTAATTTAATCTAAAAATATTCATGCGACACCGTTGCCAAGACTCACTTTCCTCTCATCAACTTTCTTTGTTGTCACCTTCGTTGCACCAGCACACCTGAACTGCCAAACGCTGATCCAACAAATTAGTTTTCCCATGCATTCCAAGCAAGTTGCAATCGGATCGGGTGTGCGTGTGATTTCATCGATCTTGTTTGATTGCGCGTGCATTGATCAATTGCTGATCAAGCATTTTCGGATTGGACAGAAGTGTTACCAATGTCAATAACTTATAAAAGCATTAAAAAACCAATTTCGATATGCATTTATAATATGGATCTTAAGCTTTATTTTTTTGTGTTTAATAAATCTTTCTTTCTTCCCATATTTTTTTTAATTTGATTTTTTTTATTGTGAGTTGGTAACTGTACAAGTTTTTTTTTTGTTGACTGTATATAGATTATATAAGTATTATTTATTTATTTATTTATTAATAATTAATTACAATAATACAATTATAGTAACTAACAAAGCAAAAGAGAACTAGCTACTAAGGCTTTCGTCTCGTAAAATTAAATAAACTTATTTATAACTTTTGAAGAAGATTACAATTTAATATGAATTTATGGAAAATTTCAATGTTGTGATCATTAATATTTTTTAAACAGCTTGATGGTTGAATAAATTGGAACAATTTTGTCCTAATATTGTGAAAAGTTGGACATTCATCCAAAATATGGGAAATAGTAAGTTGCGTATTGCAGGTGGAGCAAATAGGACGTTGGGACCTATCTATTAAATATTTGTGAGTTAATCTGCTGTGGCCAATTCTCATTCTAACTATAAGGTCGGAAATCTTCCTAGGGCAGTTCTTAGGGTAACTTGGTCGTATTCCACTTGGATTTAAATTTTTTTAAGCATGCTGGTAGTTGGACCATTGCATGTCCTTCAGGCTTGTATAGAAGTTTGAAATTAGATTTAAAATATCATGATACTCAAAAGTCTGGACACAGTGTAAAGGACTATACTTTGCCTGCGCCGCAGGCCCTGCTGCGCCGCAGCGTCGGCCTGTTCATTACCTAGTATTCCAACGTGCGATGGTACCCACATAATCTTGATCTTGTTAGGATTTTTTATGCAAATGTTTCTAATTTTAGAGATCAGAGGAGAATCGTACAAAGTATTCTTTATCGCCAAAATGCACGAAAGACTATAACAAATTTGTTTTGGTTTTGGGATACAAATTTGGCTGCTGTATATATAGCTAACGCTTCGGCCGTGAAGTCGGAGCAGTAGTTGTGAAGTAGACCGTGTCCGACGAGCATACCATTTTCGTGTACAACAGCAAAGGAAGTCATGTTATTTGATCTTGACCCATCGGTGAATAAAATTTTCCATCCAAGATTTGATAGATTATCTGCAGTGTTATAGAAAATTTGCCTATATATTAATGGCGTTGTTGTAGGTTTGGGATAGGAAGATAATGTATCCAAGAAGGATGTTTTATTAAGATGCCAAGGTGGTTCGGAAGCACATTTGAGGTAGTGTGGAAAACTTTTAAAATTGATCTTATTGGAGTATTCGACGCACCTTGCTATAACGGATTTAATCTTGAGCGGTCTATTGCGACTTTTAATTTTGGTAGCTGCTTTAAAGATATTTTTATTATGACATACAAAAATCTTTGGGATTAACTTTAATGTTAATAAAAGGCATCGATCTTCTACTGATGGCAAGCCCGCTTCAGCCAAAATATTTTGAATTGGGCTTGTTCGGATAGCACCTATGCTGCGTCTAATTGCGGCGTGGTATGGAGTCTGAATACTTTTTATATTTGATTGGGCACAAAATCCATATATAGGAAGTACGTAGTCAATTTTAGAAAGAATAATTGCTCGAGTTATATTAATCATTGTTGAGATATGTATCTGAAAGTGCCGTGAAGTTAAAAATTTTATTATATTCAATCTATTGCAGAGATTTTTCCTTAACAGCAGGCAGTGTTGTTTGAAGGTAAAAGCTTTATCGAATACGACACCAAGAATTTTTAAATGATCCACAAGTTCGATTGTAAGGTCTTTATATTGTAGATTTGAAATCTGACAATTGTGTTTTCTGCAAATGTGAAGAATTTTACATTTGGAAATCGAGAGTCTAGCCCCTGATGTAACACACCAATCATCAATCTCTTTTAAGGTCTTAACGAAAGCCTCTTTTTCTACAGCATTGTTATTATGTTTGCAGAACAGAATAGCGTCATCAGCGTATATGGAATGCTCAATATATTTTTGTCTTGAAATAATAGTGCTGAGTTGATTGAAGGCAATTATGAATAACACCACTGATAGAGGTGAACCCTGAGGGATACCATTCTGCAGTGGTAGCGGCGAGGAGTAGTGATTGTTAACTCTTACTTTAAGCTTACGGTTACACAAAAACCCCTTAACTAGATTGTACATTTCTTTGCAAATACCCCAAGTTTGTAGTTGCTGCAAGATAATGTGGATACCGATTATATAAGTAATTATGTCTACTTGTATGAAAGTGTGTTGTATATTTCAATAAATTATAATGTGTGCTTTATTAATTAATGTGTAAAGAAACATATACATATCGTCATATGCAATGAAAAAAAATTACGAAATATTTAAAATCGACTTGTTTGATGATTATGATGTTCCTAAATAAGTTAATACAAGTGTTACTGAAAATGAAGTTTTAATAAAAAATTTTATATGTCCAGCAAAAAATTTGTTAAATTGTAAACGTCATTTGTATAAATAGAAATGAAAAGTGAAATTAATTTACTAACAAAGAAAAGTTAATAAAAAATATTTAAATCGCAAAAAGTAAAAATTCACCAATGTCGACCTTAGTCGACCTTAGAAACAATTCTGTATAAAAGATTCTAGAATAGTGACATTAAGTTGATTGTCCTAGTATTCTAAAAAGGTGTCCACGTATCATTGCCTCAAATTTTCTGAAAATATACACTCAGCAATATTTGACCGGTTTTGAATATGACGTAAATGATCAATTAGAAGATTTGAAAACCTAAAAAATCACTAATTTTTTCTAGACGACTGACATCAAAATATTATTATTTTAAAACTAGAGCAACACAAATTCAACTTTGCCAGTAGATGTTTTTAATCTTGGAAGAAATTTAAAAAATAATTATGTTTTAATAGTTACTGCCTAATCGGATAAAGTAAAAGGTAAAACCTCGACTAACCTACTAAAAGAAGAGAAAGCGATATGTGCTTAGATTTTCCGACGGGGCCAGATTGAATCTTATTTGGGTACAGTTTTCCGTCGACCCTCGTCAAATTTGGTTTGTGAACAGTGTTCTTTTCGAAGATGGCAAACAGCCGAAACCAGTTTGTTCACAAACCAAATTTGACGAGGGTCGACGGAAAACCGTACCCAAATAAGAGAAGAGAAACCCCCTAATTTTGTTTGAAACATTCTTAAACGAAATTACAAAGGTGAGTTTGAAAAATTTATTAAATACAATCGGAAATGTTTTCCTATTCTTTAATTAAAACGTGGCAAAATGTTAAAAAGATTTAGACTATTTTTCATTAAATTTTATATATAAATATTTCAATTAAAAGGACGATATGTGTATATAAAAATTGCGGTTGCAAAATTTTTTCTTATTGTCCTTAATGCAATAGTGATATTAAAATTTGTTGTTATATGTATTAGTTAATACTCAGATATAAGTAATACACTCATACATATTAATTTTTTTTCAAGCATCATATTTTACATTGCCATATCTGTCTCATCCATCTAACAGCTGTCCGTTTAAAGGGCATCAAATTGAACAAAATACGAACATTACAACTATAAGCTGCTTTAATAAGAAAAATTAATTAAACAAAAGTAAAATTTCACTGGTCGATATTTAGTTTTTTTTTAATTTAACTTCACCAACAAGGAAGTGTTCATGTATAGAAGAAAATTGTGAATAGTTTTTAATTTAACTTTTCACTGATTATTTTTATTTTATTTTGTTTTTACTTTGGAAAGGATGATTTTGTTTTAGTAAAATATTTAAAAATTTTTTTTTGTAATTAAAATAATCCTGTGATATGTCGTAGTCCATTAAAAAGTTTTTTGGAATTTCTCGAATTGGATACAAACACCCCTTGTAATTTTTGGTTGCTTTCAGAACTAGTTCTTCAGGAAGTGTATTTAAATTCTTGAATGATCTTAACGAAATCAACTAACCAATTTTAAAGTTGAAAAAAAAACCAAAATTTAACATTTACTTGTAATTTCAGTGGAGAAAGTTCACTTTTAATTAGTGAAAATTGTTTTAGTACTAAACTTTACCCTCTTTTTTATGTGTGCGATATTCTTTGTTTAAATTTTCTTCAAATCAAGATGTGAGAAACCATGGCAAGACCAAGACTTCTTCATTACAACAGTACTTCTACCGAAATCAGAGACAAAAAGTGTTATGTTACATTTGTAATTTCCAAGCAACCATTCATGTATTTAATAAACAGTTGCTTGTTCACAATTCAGTGTTGTATTACACTCATGTCATTATCATATTATTATAATTTCGTTTTCGTTTGTAGCATGAGCACACATTTTATACTTACGCATTATACACATTATACTTAATGGTATACAAAATGACATTTTGCGTATTCAATTACCAAAAAGCAAATTAATTTAACACAAAAATAGACACAAATCTGTTAATAAGATTGAAGAAGTGTTTTCTTTTTTTTTTCATCGCACACAGCACAAGTGTGAGGATATTATGGTAAAAATAAAATCTTTTTTTCTTAATAATACATTTATATTATTGTAATGGAGAAAATGATTGAGATGATGTTTGAAACTTCTCATCCTAAATATCATATTTAGCTTATTTGGATTATTTTCTTTTTCCACATTTAATAGATTTTTCGAAAAACTTGGAGATAAAATATGCTTTTGATGGCGTTTTATTTTCTACAACTGTAATTAACTAGTTCTAGCTACTAGGGGCTCTATAAGATTATTATTTTCCATTTAATAAAACAAAATTCTTATGGTGTGTGTGTTCATAGAAATAGAAATCTGCAACATGTTTATTTATTTAAGAATTTATTTCTTAGAACACAATAGTTTATACTCACATTTCTAACGTATGTTTCATTTTTAGTTAATCATTATATTTTTGCCTTCTTCCTTGGAAATGGCTAGAGATCAAGTGAATTAATATTGTAATTGTGATTTAATATTGTAAAAATATATCGCGAAAGGAGAGTGCTGCGAATAGGTCGTAACTGGAATACGAATCCAAGCTACTCAACTAATCACTTGCTTAGTAATGAAAGCACTAAACTTAAAAGCGATTATATGTTGCTAATCTGACTGACATAATATTTATTTACTTTTTATAGTTTTGACTCTTTTATTTTCCAATCTATTGACTCAAATACATATATACGTTTTTAAAAATATGGAATGATTCATGAGGATGTAAAATCTAATGTAGAGAACAGTTCATGCATCATATAAGGGGACAAGTAATAGTTGAATTTGTCGTGTGAATACAAAGAGTTTAGTCAGTTTTTATCAGGGTTCAGAATTTTTCATTTATGAACATTCAAAAATCAACATTTATGATATTTTTCATAAATGAGAAATCTAAAATTTTATATTTATTTTTCACGCGCATAAACGAACAAGAAAAAATGTTCTGCTTATGTTCATACATGAATGCGCACAACAAGAATTATTAGTCTTATTCATATGTGATAAATGATAAATCAGCTACTTCTCATTAATGTTCTTTTTCATAAATGTACATGTTCATTTATGAACGTTGAAATTTTATAAAATTTCTCATAAATGAACGTGAAAAAATTTTCTACCTACAATCGCAGTTTACCGTAAAATGTAGTAAAAACACATGGGTACATATTAACACAAAATACAATATTGCAATATATTCTAAAAGAAATAAAAAAAAAACATTTTTTTTCCTACATACGCCGACAATTGCGCATTAACTAATATGTGCGTTTATGTACGCGAATGCTTAACGCACATATTTTTACGATCTTTTCATTTATGAAAAATTATTAAAATTGTACATATTCAAAAATGAACACTTGTGTGTTTCTCATTTTTTCACTTATATGAATAGAAAGAAAAAAATAAATCGTCGCATTCATAAATGAGAAAACGCAAAATATTTTTCAGTCTCTCACACATGTATGAGAAGAAGCGGCTAAAAAATGAAATGTACATATTCATACATGTATGAACAGTGAGTGAACACTTCGCTACTCTGGTTTTTATTTTTTTAAGTGAGATCTCTACAGACCTCTTTTGTTTTTCAACGTTTAGTACAATTTTAGTACTTTTACCAAAATCGCAAATTAAAATTACTGTTCAGATTGAGCAAATTAGACATTATTAAATTAATCTGCAATTATCGATTGGCTTGTGCGTTCAAGCCTGACCACGCTTTCGTATACTTTAGGTTGATATATGAGTAATTTGTATAGATAGTGTGATTCGTTTTACATCCGCACCTGGCTATGTAGCCTTAATCAGATGGTGGACAAACCACAATTGTATAATTTGGAACGTCATACATGTGTCCTAGGAAGCCGAAGACATAATTCTAAGCAACAACACCACCTAGTTGCAACTTTAATGATTCCAGGGCAGAGCTGCAAACCATCACACCTTGCTAAAGAGTTGGAGACTTTCAACTCCTGTCCAGAACTGGACTGGATCATTCACTTTCACTTAGGGTGTCATTAACAGTGAGATGATCCTGGCCACCATAATAACTATTATACTGTTATGGGGCCACGAAACCACAACCACCACGATACTCCCATATAGGGGCCAACCTCAATGATCAGTCAGGGAACTATTAAATGTCTAAAGAGACAAATAATGAATTCTGCGGAAATAAAGTAGAGCTTCCAGTTGACTTCCTGCCTGTCTTCAGGGGACTGGGCTAGCTTTTTCCCCCAGTTGCACAAATCTAGATAGCGGTTACGTACTATAAAGACCATAAATGTGCCCTCGGGGGGTGAGTAATTTGTATAATAAATAACACTTTTGCTAATACTGGACAAACATACATCCGCAAAAGGTTTGCTTTTGAATAATTTCCAATGATTGGAATGTTTCGCCAAAAACGCTTTCATGTTTGCATCTTTCTTATCTTCTTTATGCTAAAAAGTGAGACAAGGTGGGCACTTATGCAAATTTCATTCACTTGTCTTCGCAGGCACAACAATTCATGGACGTGCTGTAGTAGTCTACAGCACAAATTCATATTTTAAAGCCGTATAATTTAGAAAATGTGTGGCAGTTTCAGTGATGAATTATCATAATGATAATTTTTACTTGCCTCACATACAAAATAAGCCTCGAATATTGATTAATGGTCTGAATATCGAAAAGCCAAATAAAATCATTTTTATTTCTACGCGTACAATATCGATTTCAATTATTTTAATTAAATAAATAAAATGGCTGTGTTTTAAATTTTCAAAATTTTTCCGAAACTGATTTAATATTTATGCAAATAAATGTTTCATTTATCCGTCTTCCAATCCTTTTTGTTAATGTAAACTTGCACACGCAGGCGGTTTACTTAAAATAAATTTCTTATTTGTATTTGTATTTGTTTTCATTTTTCGTTGTACATTTGCATAAATAAGAACTTTGGTTCCCCAATTTTATATTCTATGTAAAGCTTTAAACCATTAAATCATATTGTTTTTGTTGTTGCTTTTGTTTAAATAAACCTTTTTTTTTTGTTCTTAAATAACAAATATTTTCCTTATTATCTATGTTATGGCAATTATCATAAGTACTTTAGTGATAATCAATTTGTTAGTTTCGGGTTTTTTGTTGTAAAATAAAAATTTAAATTTATTTATGTCCTATTTCCACTAAATCGTTGTGTATAAGAAACAATCAACAAAATTATAACTAACTTTTGGATAAATACAAAGAATGCTGGAATGAAGGTTTCAGCGAACCAGAAAGAATATTTTATTCTATTGGTATCTAAAGTCTGTTGTTCTCTTTACAATTTATAATAATTAATAATGTTGATAAGCCAAATGCTGAAAATTATAATTCATTTATTTTATTTAATTACAAAATTTAGCTTTACTTTTTTATTTAAAGGGTTTGCTCCAAATATCAGCATTAAAGCGATAAATCGTATATTAAAACGAATCAAATTCTTTAAAAGCAAACCTGAAGAAGCCTTTCACAGGAAAGCGAAATATCGAGAAAAATAAAATCGTTAAATTATATAAAATAGAATGTTAAAAAAATTAATAGTCATATCAACTGGTTTATGCTTAAACCACTCACTCAAAACCTCTCACATATTTATAAATGGTTTTGATATTATATACAATAATTCTTGGTTTTTAATTGAATTAAATGCTTAATATTTTATTCATTTCAACGAAGTGATTATAGCTGGATGTTTGGAAATTAACGCCTTGAAGTACGCAAGATTGATTCATGTATGGAATAACACACTGTATATATGGCTGTCATGAGCTTACTCTTGAAACATGATACAACTTCTTCTTAAAATCATATTTTATCCTTTTGAAAAAGCAAAAGGTTGTCTGTTGTGAATCCTATTTAAACATTCAAAGCAGTAACCTGATGGCTCATTTACGGGTACTTTCGGAGAATCACATGTAATATTGTGTATGCTAAAAAATTATTAAGCGAAAAGTTCTTTTGTAGCCTATCCTGAAATGACAGGTCAAATTACTATTAGTTTCGTCAAATTCTAGTTTAAATTGTGCGCAACTTTTGCGACACCCTTTTAGTATTAACAAAAAAAATTTTATGCTTTTCAATAATAGCATTATAAATTCATACATTCCATTTAATCTTTTTTTTTTTTTACACATTCAGTTAAACACGGAATTAGAGTAAATTCTACTGAAGTGTCAAACAGAATTGATAAAAATACAGCAAAATAAAATAACAACAAAATATATGAACATTTTTTTGCTCATTATTATAATTTCTTTAATTGGGTTTAATTATAAATATTAAAGCCTTTTCTTTGTACTGCTCTGTAATGACACTTTTTCCGCCTATTTGACCGTATAGCAAAACAGTGGCGTACCTAGAACTTTTGCCGCCCGGAGCGATCTCCAGTTTGCCGCCCTTTCTATTATAAGTCAATCAAATAGTGGTTTTTATAAATTAATACACATAAATAAATTATTAAGTTCTTTAATCAATATTAATTAATACACAGAGTAAATTTTTTTAGACATATTTGTATGCACTCGTTAACATACATATTTATATAATAACTACTCTTTTAGCTTTCATACTAGAAAAATCGTGTATAGTGATCTCAAAATTATAATATTTGTAATTTCTTGTTCTATTGACAATATTGCAAGATTTTGTAGTCTTGATTGACTCATTGTAGAATGCAAATAATTTTTTATCAACTTCAGTTTTGAGAAGCTTCTTTCGTAACTAGCGACACTGATTGAAATTGTTAAAAAAATTCTTAACAAAATTACAATGTTGGGAACAGAATTTTCCGAACTTATACTGCTGAATACATTTTAGCAGATCAAGGAGGCCCTTCTCTCCGTTTTTCCAATGTTTTGCCTCTTCTTTTAGTGTAGGTACAGCCATAAAAACCTGGATCCTTTTTCGTTCAATATGGAACTGTTCTTTATCAATGTCAATCAAGTCATTTATTTGACATTTAAATTCTTCATTTAGTAGGTTACACGGTATTATACACGAATATTTCCTTACAAGGCCATGCAACTGATCGAAGCGTTCTTTTATTTCTTTTATAATTCTGTCCATTAATGAAAACATTTCTCTTTGTACTTCTTCTTCTAAGGATAGCCCCACGTCTTGCGAATTTTCCCCACCCATATTTTTTCTCCTTCTAACTCGACGCTCAGTTCGATATCTCCAACTCTTCACAAATTATTTTGACTGCTATAACAGCGTTTTGTACTAGCGTATCTCTTTGTTCCATGAAATGTGTTTGCAAAGAATTCAGTTTTCTACGGCTTTGGTGGACATTTAACCCTTTTATTTGCAGGCATTTTTGAGCGTCATTAATTTCCAAAAGGACGGATTCACATAAATGATAGTAACATAGAAAAGAAAAAGATTGGATAGAATTGAATAATATTCCAGCATCTGATCTCGTTTTACTATTTTCTTCTTCAGATGTCAATTTTTCCAAAGCGCTTAAAATGTAAAAAAAAAAATTTTTTTTTACTATAGTTACCGCGGCAGCTCTAGCGCTCCAGCGAGTTTCTACACTGCGTTTAACACCTTGACCGGTGACAGAAAGTAAAACATTCGATCTATGAGTGGAAGAAGAAAACAACTGAAACAACTGTTCGATAGTTCCAGAAAATGTGGTGGAATTGATAGCTGTAGAAGCTGCATGTAAACTTGCCAGGGTTAAAGAATGATTTGTCCATGCTACAAATTCTGCATTTGGATTTATTTCTTTAATACGAGTTTGAACACCGCTGTGCTTTCCTACCATGACGGCAGCATTTTGTAAGCCTGTCCTCTGTAATTTTTTATATTTAAACCGTCATTTTCTAATTTCGTTAAAATCATATTTGTGATTTCACCAGCAGTTTTTCCTATAGTTTCTACAAAGTCAATTAACGATTCTACAACTTTAACTTCGCTACCATCAATAACTACATATCTAATAATTTGACTGGTTTGATCTTTGTGTGAAATGTCAGGAGTGCTGTCAAATATAATACAAAAGTATTTAGCCTGCTTTATTTGATCCATAATTGTTTTTCTGACTGCGCCAATAGCTCTATGAATTCGATCTGAATCTTCGGCGACAAATAAGAGATACCATATTTGTTACCCATCTTAGTTTTTACTACGTGTTCTCGTAATACTGGATCGTACTTGGCCAATAAGGCAACAAGCTCAAGAAAATTTCCTCTATTTTCCATTGAATCGATGTTTTCCTGATAAACACTTTCACGATGTCCTCGAAACGCCAAATTTTGTTTTAATAAGAATCTAATTATATCAAGTATTCTTGTTAAAATTTCCTTCTATTTTTTTTTTTATTTCTTTATCAATATTCTGTTGTTGTAGTTTGTCAATAGTTGCGCCACGTCCAAGTCTTATTTCTAATTACTTTCATTTGGAATATGATCGAATGTGCAGTGGACTCACCTAATGTTGACTAATTTTGGGATTAAGTTTCCACCATTTGTTAAAACCATTTTCCGTATTAAAACCTGCTTGACAAAACCTGCTTATCAAACAGTTTGCAGCAGAAACAATAAATACTTTTCCTTGATGGTGAATTTACCATCCACGATCTGAAGAGCTTTTCGCCATTAGGCAAAATTTGAAAAAAACCAGTTCTGACCAATCACCATTTCCTGTGTCAGCAACAAAATTCGTGACGCTCTTATTTTGGTACAGTCTCAAGGTTACCGAAAAAACAGTCAAGAAAGAATTTTGCACAGAGGAGACGAATGATTGCCTGATAATATTTTTTACAGTTAACGAATTTATTCCAGTCATTAACTTATACACCGAGGATAATATTCGAAATCATATAGTTAATCATAATTTATATAAATCAAATGTTAAGCTTCTAATAATCATAATAATCATTTATTATTCAAGAAAAAAAAATAAATATGAAATAAATAAGTTACTTTTCACAACTATAAGTAGATATCACCCACCGCCCCCATCTAGGTACGCCACTGTAGCAAAAATATTTAAATGCTTGTCTTTAATTTCGTTTAACATTAAAAATGTTAATTAAAAATCGACTTAAAAATTAAATTTTCAGGACACTTCGACAACTAATTGTATTAAAAGTATATGTGTTCAAGGGTAATGGTGATGATGTTTAAAGTGACAAATGTTGATGGCGCTAATAAGCAAGCAAGCAACAAAAAAATTAAAACCAAGACAAACCAAATCAGGTAAACACGTTGAAAATAGCAAATAAAAATAAAGAAACAAATTTGTACCGATACTTTACTAAATGATTTTCATTAAAGAATGCAGTGCTTTAAGCATTTTCAAACGAGTGGGATTCCTATGCATAAGGCAAGTATTAATCAGTATAACATATAATCTTTACTATCTATGATAACAAAATAGCCGGACAAGTGAAAACAAATTAAAGGCCATATGCATATAATATAAGAACGGGGCATTAAACTTAAATATTTGAAGTTTAGATATTTGCTAAGGTGTCAGGCAGTTTTTGCGTACCCTTAAGCACTAAAAACTACTGAAGAATGCCGTAACCGACAACTATACTCTATTTACTTTATGACTATTTTTAGTGTCAAATGGTGTTGACTCGGTTCCCTTTCAATTCAAATACTAACATCATGCTAAAATTTTGTTAAACATGCAGCCGTAAATACTCAATATCTTAAATATTGAATAAGACGTAAACTTAGTTTAACGCGCCTCATCTCACGATAATTGAAAACTAGTTGAGAAACTAATAATTCAAAGTAATAATTGAAGAGTCAAAAATATTGCTATAAATCGATAGCAGAGAAAATAAAGAATGTCAAATATTTCTCAACTGTATTAGCAGAATGCTCTCTAAAGTTATTAGACCAACTCATAATGGAGTCTATGGTTAAAATATCCACCGCCGTCTTTTAGAAATCGTATATGTGTTGACCCTTTATCATCCAATTTGGTGCATTGTGATCATTCATATTACAATTGTTGAAAGACCTTGAAAAATTTCTCACTCATCCATGGCCAAGTAAAATGGGCGTATACTGTTAAAATAAATATTTTTTTTTATTTGCACATCATGCTCGAAGTTGCGCAACGAGCGCAACCCTCATCCTTAGTTACCATCAGGTAATGCTGGGGACTTTAAGTGATTAATATTGTTGCTTTAAAAGGAAACAAAGCGAAATATTCGCTTGAAGCTTGACCAACTCAAGTATTTTTTTTTTGCAAAGAGCTGCCAATAAAGCAACTGTGAGAGTAACGATTAGATTTTTTTAATTTCAACAGCTGCTCACTCATTAATACAATGTTTCATCATGTTTCACACATCCAAGATTTTCAAAATCTATTTTTTTTTTTGGTTTTTTCTTAAGAGAAGTAGCACTTTAGGCAACAATGCCTATTTAGTCAAGTACCGTGCTACCTTCTTTAGGAAAGGGATAGAGAAGAGGTGAAACAGGTGGTGAAAGTAGAAGGATAGTCGGAAATTAACTGCCGTATAAAGACAGCACAGCGACCAGTGACTATGCCTTCACCGCTGAGCAGCCCCACCGACAGTTAATTTTTATTTTTGTAGTGAAAAAAACCAAGGTCTTCGTTGGGAATCGAACCCACAACCCCCATACTGAAAAGCTAGTACACTACCCACTAGTCTACAGGGGCTAGTGGGTAGAAATAAATTAAAGTCTTGATAAATAGTAGAAAATTTTATTACTAACTGGATAGTTTTGTGGTAACAGTGTTATTGATGTAATGTCTGGACTGCCGAATAAAGTTGTCACACTACAATGAAAGATTTAAAAGCAAAATACGAAAGAGTTTTGCCTTCCCACTTAGAGCTCTACAGATACAAATATGACTTTTTTTGATAAAAAAAAAATCTCGTCTAAACTTTGTTATTGTGGCAGATCATAGCCAATGGGTTCTTTCAATATGGTAAGCTAAATGTGAGCAGATGAGACAAAAGGAAGCAGATAATTTCAATGTGGTAAATTAAAAAGATAAAAAAGGTAAAGTTCAAAAAAAAATTTTTTTTAATTGACGCGGCTAAAATTTAAAATTTAATTAAAAGCTCAGTTCGTGACAGATATGTTACAAAACTTGAAAATATATATCGCGCTATCTGTTATGAAACAATCGCACTGGAAAAACTGAATAAGGCACAGTGTTATTTTGAGTTTAGCACATTGAATTAAATATTTTGTATTTATTTCATTTAAAATATTTGATAGCTTTTCCTTTAATATTTTAGTTTTTAATATTATTTTTCCTACAAATAAAAGGAATGAAAATATACTTTCGATTTGTATTTTCAATCAGTTAATTCCAAGAAAAACGTATTTAAGAATATTTATCTTCTTAATATTGAAACCATTCAAATTTTTTGACAGACTATAGGGTCATTATCATTATAACAAATCGCTTTTTATATAAAAGACAATATTTAAACATTTACACACAATGATAGAAGTGGTGTTCAAATGTCCTTAACACAAACTTAAGTGTTGTCAGAAAAAGGCGGCAACAAAAAAAGGGAAAATATAACAGAAAATAAAAGTTCTTACAAATTTCAATTACCGCTTTGTTATTTCTTAATGCACTCTTCTTAGCGAAAGTTATTTAGGATTGTTTTCCTTATTGTTATAAGCAAAGGATGATGTTTGAAACTGTATTAGTTGGGTTTTTTTTTCCATTAACAAAAGAACAAAGCGATTTTATTATGGTCTTTATTTTGAAGTACACTTTAAGTTGGAGTTGTTGTAAATTAAACCATTAAAAGAATTTGTTTTACGTTATAAGTGATTTTGTTAAATTATTTTAAAAAATTAATTTTCCGTTCTGAATGGTTTACTTTCAACACGACAACATATGCTTGATGATTATGTAAAAACTAAAAAGTTGTTCAAATTTCGAAAAATATTATTGCTGTGTTTTTGTTTATTAATTTTCACTTTTAAACTTTGCAAAGTCTAAATAGTTTTTTTGCTTTCTTTATTCAACTTTTAATTTTACATTGTGTTATTTGTTAAATTTTTTAAAACACACAATTCCTATTTCGCTATTTTTTATTTAGAGATTTTATGCGCTTAAAGAAATGATTCTCCATTTCATTTAAATGACTGTTTAAGACTGTTTTATCTATTTGTCTGTTGTTTTGGTATGATTGTGAAAATCTAGTCATAAATACGAAATTTTTTTTTATCCTAAATTTATTCCCAAATTAAGTTGGCTCTGTTACATCAGCTGTTATGTACGAATATATTTGCAGTTGCACAAAAGCATCTTAACCACATCAAACATTAGGCAACCTGGCAACTCCAACCTTACAACTTGTTTGTTTTCTATGCTCGCACACTCTCACTTTCTAATGTCCCACCTCATTCTCTCTCATTTGGATTTCATTAAATAATTTTTCCTTTCTGCACCTTTTTTGTAGAACGTGAAAATATTCATTTTTTCTTGTTGCTGTCCCTTCTGTTGCTTCCGTTTTTTGGCTTTCAGGCTTTTACAACTTAATGGTTGTGGAGTCGCTGTGTGTATATACATAAGTGCACTTGATGGTCACAAAATAATTTGTTTTATTAAAAAAAGACAAATTTAAAGGCAAAGTATGACCGAGTCATTCCAAACATAAACAATTAAAATTAGTTTGGCAAACTTGTCTGAATTCGATAGAGACATTAATTCACTTAAAATTTAAATTAAAGTATTTAGAGAACCTATGTGAAGTATTTGTTAAGGTTTTTTTTATTTCTGAGTTGACCATGCACAATGGTTTACGGGTGATAAACCTGATTAAAAAAAAACCATTGAAATTATATAAATAATTTAAAAGGATAAAAATCATATTTTTATGAAATTAAATTTAATTCACTTTGAAATGCATTTTTCATTTCCAAGTTCATCTTTATTAAATTAAATGCTATTTACATATTTATTTACAGTTTTGAGATATTATCTTAGATATTACAGCAAGTTATGTTTTTAATCACAGATATTGAAAAGTTCAGTTATAAGTATTTATTCTTTTTAAAGGAAAAGGAAAATAGGAAAACCTTCATATACCAAAAAAAAAAAAACATGTTCAAATATAATTAGGAAATATATATGTATGAATACAATAGTCTAATACAACAATAGTCTAATACAACAACACATTGCATACATATCATATCCAATTTGGCGATTGTTGTTTTAAAAATACCTTTACGCCGACTCCCTACATTCTCTTATCAGCTGATAAGAAGAATTTTCTATTTTCTCAAAATATTTAGTGTTGAGTCTCTTTATGAAGTCGTCAATTCGTTCATATCCCGTTTGGTCGTAAAGAACCTGCGTTGAGTGTCTCCAATGTTTGTTGTGTATAATCTTGAGGCATTTGGTTTGTATTATCTGAAGTTTCTTCAAATGAGTTTTTGCTGCTGTATACCAAATGGGACAAGCATAATATGTTAAGGTTGGTCTTATCACGCTTTTAAAAATTAAATTTTTATTTTGAAGACCAAGTGAAGAGCGTCTATTCAGTAAAGGCCACAGAGCTCTAATGGCTTTTAGGGATTTCTTGCCGATTTCGTTAATGTGCTTGGAAAAAATTAAGTTTCTTATCTAAACATACGCCAAGATATTTTACATCATTTCTTATTGAAACGCTCTCACTTCCACACCTAATTTGTCGACTTGGTAATCGTTTGGGGGAGTTGTTACAAGGAAATATGATACATTGAGTTTTGTTAGAGTTGATTTTAATTTTCCACTTATAAAAATATATTTTATGCATGAAGCAAATCCTTTTTCCATTTTCTTTAAAAATGCCTTTGTCAGTTTGCTAGACGTGATTAAAGCGGTATCGTCTGCGTAGTAGGCAACTTTCAAGTACGAGGGCGGTGAAAAGTCCGAAGTATAAATTGAATACAACAAAGGTGATAAAATTGAACCTTGTGGTAATCCAGTAGAAATTGTTTTTGGTGACGATATTGCACCATTAACTGAAACAATAAATGTTCTCTTGTTAAGAAAATCTGCAATAAGCTTGCACAAATGCTTTGGTATACTAGTCTGGAGCAATTTGAAAATTAAGCCATTGTGCCAGACGGTATCAAATGCTTTTTCTATATCAAGAAGAATTAGGCCTGTAGACTGCTTATTTCGCTTATTCGGTTTTATTTTATTTGTAATGCGATTCATTTGGTGTACTGAACTGTGTTCTTTCTTGAAACCAAATTGTTCTTTAGCTATTATCGAGGTATTTTCGACGACATCGCAAATTCGTTTGTGAATTAGTTTTTCAAACAATTTTCCCAAATTGCTTAACAAGCTAATGGATCTGTAACTGTTGGGACTATGCTTAGGCTTGTTTGGCTTAAGAATCGCCATAACTTTCGCTTTTTTGAAGTGTAAGGGGAAATAGTTGAGTTTTAAACAACTGTTAAAAATTATCATTTGTAAATGAAATGATTTGGGCGGAAAATTTTTTATTAGTAGGTTAGATCAAGACCAGGTGATTTTGAATCATTAAGCGAAGAAATTAATAAATTTTCACTATTTTTTTTAATGTCCTCCCAAAGCGTTAAGCTATTCTGCGAAGACTTTCCATTAATCTACATACAAAAGAAAATTTTCCTTTTTTTTCGAATTAATTTTCCGTTGTTTGTTCGGTATGAACGGCGAATGCTTTCGGCTTTCACAAGCCGTGAATGATATCATCGCTGTACTGGTGATTCAGTGTTCGGGTTTAGGTAATTATTTTATTTCATTCCCCCCGGGGGCATATTTATAAGTCATTATGGATCACACAACCATCTAGACTTGTGTCTTGCGGGGGTAAAAGGGAGCCCCGTTCCCATAAGAGGCTAGCAGGAGCCAACTCGACAATCCACTATATTGCCACGGGAATCAGTACAGCCCCAGAGTTCCGCGATTTGTCTTTTTAGGCATTTAGCTGTTCTCTGACTGATTATTGAGGTAAGCCCTTTAGGAGAATCGTGGTGGCTGTGTGTTTCGAGGCCCTCGTTTGAGTTTGTGGATCGGATCATTCACATTGAACACAATGAATGGTCCAGGTCATTAAGCGAAATAAAAGACAGGTTTTCATTGTCAATGTAAAATGATTTAAATCGATTCACTTTGGAGTTAACAGATTTATCAATTGAATGCTTGTATGTAGATGTGAGCTCATTTGCAGCCAAAAAAGTATTCGACAGTAGTTGGGCTTTTTCCTCATCTGTTATAATTTTTCTGTTGGCCAGGTTGAAAAAAGGAACTTTGTTGTTAAGACATCGAAAACCAATAGGGCGATGTCAGATAAAACTTTGTTGCTTTGCGTGACATTTGAAACTTTAAAGCGTAAATCAAATGGTGTATGTCACAATAAACTTTGACAACACTCATGAATTTTTTGTTTACATAAAAAAGCTACATATTTTCAATTCTAGTTCTATTTGTTTTGTTTAAAAACATACAAGTTAAAAATGTTAATTGTTACGTCCACACACAAATACACAAACACAAATAATAAAAGTCAGGTGTTTGTCAAAGCGCGCAAAAAGTTGAATGTTGGTTAACTTTTCGCTTTGCGCTGCGTCAAAAGTGCTTTATGTGGCAACTTTCATACATTTACGTACATTTTAACTCAAATGTCAAAGCGAAACTCTGACGCAACGCAAAGCAAAAGTTTTATCTGACACGGCCTATACTCTTTATAAAGTTTGAAAAAAACATTTAAAAAATATTTACCACACAATGCGATTAGTTTCCCTTGTTGTTCGTGCAGCATTCCTTTAGTTGGCTTATACTCATACGTACATAAAGACTATTATAGCAATAAAGACACCCACCCCTTCCGCAAGTAGAAAGATCTTTCCATATTAAAATGTTCTAGTAATTTTAAATCGCTGACAAATAAAAATCGGAGTGACAAACAATATGGCAGTAATAAGCAAAACGCCGTACAGAGAAATTGGGCGTACATATGCAGTTGAAAAGTGTGCATTATTGAAGGGTGCTTGCTGTTAACAAATTTATGCAGAAATTCGAGCACAACGTGATATCAATATCATTTAATTATTTTAGTTCTTATATGCTTAGTCAAATAACTTCAAACTATAGAAATAATAATGGTGCAGTAAGTGCAAATTTTAAACTTGCATAGTTTTTATGACACTAACTAATTTGTGCTATTATCGTAATTTTTCAATATGTATCGGTATATTAACTTTCTGCAATAAATACTAACACGTATTACACGTGTTTCTTGAATAAAATAGTTTTGTAAAACAGGTTATTTTTAGGCATAGATGAATTTAAATATTAATATACCGATATATCTATGGTATTATTTGAGTAGTATTTACTCTAAAAATAATCCTTTTAATTATGGATTTCATATAAATATGGAAATGTTGTTCTTATCATGTCATAAATGCTATGCTATATTTACATTTATAAATATGACACACGTCACTCTCGCTAATGCATCATAAAAATAATATTCAACGATTTATATCAGTATTTTGTATAGAATACACTTTTCATACATACAGATAGTTTTTTTTTTATTTAATATTATCATTATTATTATTTACAAATTTTATTTTATTGAATTTTTTTCAGATTTTAATCATAAATTTTTAATTATTTCTGTCATGTATTTTACATAAATTTAAGAAAGTGGTTGTGAATATGTTTTCTCAATTTATATTTATATATTTATTTATACAGTGTCCTTCCGAGGCAGAGGCAGCTAATAAATTCACTTTATATAATTTGAAGCCCATTAATTATTGAAATAGGAAAATATAGTTTTGTAATGTTTTGCATTTTGTGGAATTTTTCTTAAAATATTATTTAGCTTATTAACCGTTTTATATTTGTTTGATTCGTTTAGGGAAAAAAAGAAGAAAATGTCTATTTATTTGAAAGTAAATAAATAGTTTGAACTAATTTATAAGAAGATTATTTTTACCACATCCTTTTAAAATTGTTTGTTTTTATTAGTTTTGGTGAAAGTATGAGAAAAATAGAACTATCCAGTAACTGTGATGTTATTATGGGAAAATTCTTGTATTCTAATTGTTTACTATTATTATAATTTTTTTTTTTGCTTTTTGTTTTTGTAATCAGCATATTTTATTAAACACACAAGCAGACTTATATTTATGCCCAGAAATTTAGATCGTAGCCAATATTCATAATTGCAATTGCTAATTTGAATTTCTAATATTTTAATATATTTTTGAAAAAAAAACACCACGTTTCATGTGCAAATTATAAACTAAAAATAAGCAATAAAAAAATTATAAGCTGACCAAAAGCACAGTTTTAAATAAGAGATTTTGAATACAAAAATTTTAAAAAATACCTGATGATAAAAGAAAATAAAAACTATTTTCAGTTTTATTCGACCTTTTTTTTATTTTTATTAAATATTAATCTTAATCTTTTAAATGGTCCTTTAAATTATAACGATTTATTTTTTCTCGATATTTCGCTTTCCTGTGGAAAGCTTCTTCAGGAAATTATTTTTTATATTTTTTTTAATTTTTTTTTTTTATAATTTTTGTTTTTGAAAAATATAAAAAACTAGCTGACCCGGTCCGCGTTGCTGGCCCTGAACAAACATTAATGTTGTATTACCACACGATTCAAATTAAGCTTTTAACGAAATTTACGGGCTTTAAATAGAAATTCATGGAATACCTTTCATAAAGTTTTTAAACAGAATAACTTACATATGGTGCAGATATGGGCTCAGTCAAAAACAAACGCATGTATTTAAGAGAAAGTGGAAATTATATTTATTTATTACTTCATCTTAAGGCTAGAGGATAGACAATGTTTTTTGTTTTTTGATTTGGTGTAAAAACGTATAAATTTTTTGGCGTGCCAACTCGGGAGCAAGCCACATACAATTGGCCGTGCGAAAAACATGAAGTTTCCAAAATTAAGCCAGCAATAGTCAATGATTGGCCTTGTGCTTTGTTGATGGTAATAGCAAAGGCAAGACGCAAAGGGAATTGGAGCCGCTTGAATTTGAATGGTAAATCGTTGGAAATCATCGGAATTCGTGGAATAAATACGTCTTCGCCTTTGAATCTGCCACCGATGATTGTTGCCTTGATTAAATTTGGTGAACAGTTTTTAATGGTCAATCTGGTTCCGTTGCACAACTTTGGTGCGTTTAAGTTGCGAATAAGAATTACCGGTGATCCAACCTTTAATGTTAGCACATGCGGTGGCATTCCGGGTGGTTGCAATGAATTTAAAAATTCAGTGGGATAATTGACGGCTTGTTCTTCATCCATTACTGTGTCAATCGATTTGTATTTGATTAATTTGCCTGGCAGTTTTAATTGAATTTGCTCATTGAGCTTGTTGACATCATCATTTTTTGGTGACAAAATTGCACGTTCGCACAGCCAATCCGGATTTTTGTAGGAGGTTGTTAGATTTGGAAGTACCTTGTCGACAACGGCTTGAATATTCATTTGCATTTGACAGAAGTTAGGTGGGAATGAAATCTCGTTCGTTGCGCGATTGATTTGAATTTTTCCATTTCTGATGTCCAAAAGTTGTTTTGCGAATGTTTGGGCAGACGGGTCCTGCAACAAATGCACACGCATGTTCGTCGATAGCGTAATTTTCTCGACTCGATCCCAAAGATACGAAGCTTTCAAGCATGCGTTCAGCTCATCAGCGGGCATTGATCTTGGAATAACGGGCAAAGTTTGACGGAAATCACCGGCAAGAAGAATAAGAGCACCTCCCATCAGTTGGTTGTTTCGTCGGAAGTCACGTAGAGTCCGGTCAAGCGCCTCGAGCAATTTCTTATGGGCCATTGTGCATTCGTCCCAAATGATAATTTTGCACCTTTTAAGGATTGTGGCCATGCCGGAGTTTTTGCTGATGTTGCAAGTTGGTGTTTCTACCTGGTTCAAATCCAATGGAAGTTTCAGTGCTGAGTGTGCAGTGCGTCCGCCGTCCAATAGTGTTGATGCAATTCCAGATGATGCCACTGCGAGTGCAATGCAATTTTGCATTCGAACCGACGCCAATATTAAATTAATGAGGAATGTTTTGCCTGTTCCTCCTGGTGCATCGAGGAAAATAAGTCCCCCATTTCCGTTGGTTACCCTTTCCATGATTTTTGCATATGCAGTTTTTTGATCATCAACCAACCGTCTTGTTTGAGTCTCCACATATTGTTGTTGCTGGTTGACATCGAAGTGCTGTTCTCGCTCCAGGTCTCTGTTTTGAATACTGTTTCTGTCGCGTATCGGAGCCGGCATTTCAAGTTCAATATGGAGTTTGTTGTTGATCGATATGCACATGTCCTCAATCAGCAATAGAGTTTGGTTGAAAATCTCGTCCGAATACTCCTGGTTGGGATAAGTTGCGCGTAATTGCCTGAGAATATCTTCACCTAAGGCTTCGCGATGCGTTTCCCACAGTTCTCGTGGATTAGATGGTGAACATGTTGTTAAAATTAATGCAAACAAAGTGCGTATTTGTTTTGGGTGACACGTGAGTGACGCCTCTGTCAGCGTTGTGTTCCAATGCTGATCACTTTCAAGCAGGCCCAAACGGAAACATGCTTCTCTATAAGTCTGACATTCATTTATAGGTTTCTCACTTATGAACACAAAACAGCAAAGTTTGTTGGATTGTACCGTTATTTTTTACCAGCGTAGCGGGGAATATGTTGTATTATATAGTAATGTAAATATTTTGTAAATATAAATAAACCGAAAACTCGGATTTTTGAATGCAACATTTCGGAAGTTTAAAAATTTTGATATTTTATTATATATTAGTGAGTTTTTTTTTTGTAAATATCTTCGGAACTACATAACCGATTTAAGAGATTGATATCTCGTTTTGAAAAGCATAACAATGGCTTTAAAAAATAAAATAAAAAAGAAAAAAAATAATAATAAATATATATATGTATATGTCATTGGTGGGTTTTGCCACGCCCCTCCGCCCACAGACCGAAAATCAAAAATCGGACTTCACAGTGTCACCCGCCTGAATATTCTGAAGATTCTCTGAAAATTTCATCAAAATCGGCCCAGCCGTTTTCGAGTCCATTTCTTACATACATACACACATCCTCTTTTATATATATAGATAGATAATTTCCTGAAGAAGCTTTCCACAGGAAAGCGAAATATTGAGAAAAAATAAATCGTTATAATTTAAAGTACCGTTTAAAAGATTAAGATTAATATTTAATAGAAAATAAAAACTATAAAATAAAGCTTCTTTAAATATAACAGTTTTGAGATTAACTAATTTTGTGCAAAAGGAAATTTTCGAAATAAGTAGTTTTTTAATAATATACGTTAAAAAATCTTGAAAGAAGTAATGAATAACTACAAAAAGCACGACACATCTAAAAAATCTAAATTTTTTTAAAATCGTTGAAAAACAGTCATACAAATTCTAGTTATTTAAAAACAGCACTTTAAAAAATGATAAATCATTAGGAACATTAATTTTAAAAAATATTTTTTTCAACGTTTGCATTTAAAAAAAGTTGTTTTAAAAACCGCAACAATTTTAAAGTCTTCCTAAAAGTATTATTTGCAAAAAGGAACTAAAAATTAAAAAAAAAAAAAACTTAAAAACAGTGTCTTAATAAAGCGTCTTCATAATAAGCACCAACAAATTTTCCATTTGCTTAAAAACAATTGCTTTTAACAATATTATTCCATAAGTACACTTGAAAGAAGAGTCAGTCCATCTTTATAAAACATTTTTCAAATAATACTGTTTTCACAATTACTATTTATTTAAATAAACATTTTTAATATAAAACTTTTTAAAATTATTTATTTATATTTAGAGGTTTTTTTCGCAAATGTACTTAAAAGTGAAATTTAATGTTTAATACTATTAATGTTATTGGTATTTTTAAAATATCCTATCTAAGAAACTATCGTTTTACGAAATCAACTTTAAAAGTAGCAGCATATCTTAAATAAAAAAATATATTATATAGCACCTACGCAAGATTCATGTTGAACACTAGTTTTCACATAAAGTGTAAAAATAGGAGCTTCTAAAATAATTGAAAAAATTCTACCAAAAAAAAGCAAAAAAAATTCTTTAAAATCTACAACGTTTTTGAGTCACTTAAAAATAAATTAAAAAACTTTTGGTTAAAATTATTTAAAACATAATTACTCGATTAATCTAAATATCATGACATTAAATATTTTTTTTTTTTGGTTTCTTTATCTAAATTTAAAATTTGTTCAACTTTGCATACTGTCATCCATTATATTGACATTAAGTTTTGTTTCTGACTTAAAGTAGAAACCAATGGCAAAAAAAAAAACAAAAATAAAGATAAAAACTCTTGTGTTTGAGTAAGAATTTCACATGTTATAATGAAAATTCGTCAGAAGTCTGCCTGCTGGTACGTTACGACATTAAAGACACCCAAAGAGTGTGTTATACTTTAAATCCTTTAAATTACGACGACTACAACAAAATAACACATATGGAGAACAAAGTTCCAGGAGTAAACATTAATGGTTTTGGTAATTTAGTTTTTTTTTTAATTACTTCATGTTCCATTACACAGTGGGCCACTTTTAATTACTTATTCACATATAAAGTATTTTTCTATAGAAGCAAATAAATGTTAATTACTTATGCTGGGTATTAAAGAAAATATATTTTTTTTTCAAAATACCATATACACTGCCATTCATGAAATATAATTTCATATTTTATTGTGGATCAACTGAGAGACTGTTAGGTGATGCTAGCATAAATCTCCACAAGAAATATTTTTACTTTATGAAATCTACGATTTCCACGCGATATATCCATATGCAAAAGTAGTTTGGATATACGGCCTGATTTTTATAGTTTGATGTCTTCCATATCTATATCATTTCTTCACGGGCCAAATAAATTTTAATATTATAAGTCTGCATCTATCCGCGTTAAAATTTATTTCCCCTACTAAAATTTATGATAATGCCACCTATCGAATATCGAATAATATCGTAAAATTTTTAACTGTTTTTTCGCCTGGTCATCTCATTAAAAGGACAGCAGTGCTTTAAGAAAACACGGCTCATGCTAAGAAGGGCAAATTACTTGACACAATTTTTGCTAAACGCCTCCAAAACAGTGTGGCTTCATTTAAATTCAGAAGTATTTACATTTAAAAATGTGTTCTTTATTACTGGCGTCGGCTTCACTGTGTATTTTTATCATGTCTTTTTTTGTGCTCCCATTTACTTAAATATTGCTTAAATGGGAGTAATTACAATTACACGCATCAGACGGAAGATGGATTGTTTAAAATTTTTTTTTTTAGAATACTCTTTTATAAAAAATAAACTAAAACAAGCAACAAAAAAACAAACAGGTAAAACCAGTTTTTGTATAAATATTTTTGTAGAAGTAATTGTACGTTAAATGTAATCAGCTTGACTTCATCACGTAATAACAAACTCAACAGGCTAAACTTGCTCGAGGCACTTTGTATGATGGTGTGTGTTAATCTGTGTAACTGGATATGGTAGTGTATGTGTGCAATATGGATTAAAAACGAACGCCTTTTTGAATATTTCTTTATTGTTACATCCTTGTAGGTGTCATCGTTTCCCTTTTTGGTATTTGCACCTGTAAACCGAAAAATAATTAAAATATTTACTGTAAAGATTAAATGTTCGAAATTATTATTTGCGTGTTGGAAAAATGTCTTTTAAAAAAGCCTTGCTACAGGCATTACCACTTTACAGAGTATTTTTTTAATGTTTTTAACGTCTGTAGGGAAGCCACACAAAACATTTTTTTATAATTTTTTTAATTTTATGGTTTTCAAAAAATGATATATTTAATGTTGATACTTTTATAATTTAGGAAAACATTTTCATGTTTTTTTTTTAGATTCTACCTTAAATATTCCAACATTCAACAAATGGATAAGAAATAAGAGCTAAAAGGAGGTAAGTTGTGGCAGGGCGATGATAGCATAGTGCCATTCACTTTTTACTTTATTCTTATGCCATTCGATATTGATGTGATTTGATTTACATCTGTACCGACTAGGTAGTCATAATCAGATGGTGGTCAGACCACTTTGAATGATTTGCAAACGTCATTCACGCCCTAGGAGGCCATCGAATACGTATATCCTCCGGTCACTCCCAGTAGCAATTTCGAAAGCCCGAAGTAGGCCGCAGCCTTCACTCCTTGCTAAAGAGTTGGAGACTTTCCAACTCCTGGTCCAGAGCGCATGAAGCTAAATATAATTAAGAGCATGACGGCATTCATACTCACTGGACCTGAACCATTCATTGTGTTTATTTTGAATGATTCGACCCCCAAACTATCACGAGGGTCTCGAAACCACAACCACCACGATACTCCCATATAGGGGCCAACCTCAATAACCAGTCAGAGAACAGCTAATTGTCTCAAGAGACAAATAGTGAACTCTGCGAGCGTACTGATTCCCGTGGAAATATGTGGATTGTCCAGGTAACTCCTACTAGTCTTTGAGGAGCCTGGGCTCCCTTTTACCCCGCAAGACACTAGTCTAAATGGAATAGTAGGTTCCAAAAAGACTATCATGTGCCCCCGGGAGCAGCCATTCGATATCGATGTAAACTTTACATTAATAAATAATAAATTAATTACAAAACATTATATTTTTATTGTGGTTCCCATTTGTAAAATCGGTTAAGTATAAAATACGATATTTGGAATATGTTGATAACAATTGTAAAATTCCTTCAAACGCATTTTATTTTTCAATAATTCTGATTTATCAACAAATAGCGATCGACAACTACTATTTCTGCACTAACAAAACATGCCATTAACTAACCTAATGTAGAAAGTTATGCAAAAATAAGACAACGTCATTTTTGCTGAAGAGCTCTCATTCAGTCTTTGAAGTTTCTTTACTAAAGTAATTTTTTTAACTTTTCTAAATATTTCAGTAAAATTTTCCTAACGGCCAGATTTTCATCAACAATTTCTATTATTAAATATTATCAATTATTAGCATAATACATTTTTTTTAAGAGAAGTAGCAGGCAACAATGCCTATTTAGTCAAGTACCGTGCTACATTCTTTAGGACATGGATAGAGAAGACATGAAGCAGGTGGTGAAAGTAGAAGGATAGTCGGAAATTAACTGCCGTATAAAAGACAGCACAGCGACCAGTGACTATGCCTTCATCGCTTAGCAGGTCCACCGACAGTCAATTTTTATTTTTGTATTGAAAACAACCAAGGTCTTCGTTGGGAATCGAACCCACAACCCCCATACTTAAAAGCTAGTACACAACCTACTAGCTTACAGGGGCAACTTTTTGCTTCTACTGTTTATATATATATGGCATTAACATATAATCGTCAAACTCTTTTCTTAGGGAAACTTTGCTCACATCGTACCATTTATGCTGATGTTGCCTTCGAACTCATGATTAATTACGTATTCGACGAACGTAGCTGCAATATGCAGTAAAGCATTATTTTCCTCGACATTTATTCATTCAGATTATAAAAGATATTTTAGTGGCTTTGATTTTACGCAGGCACATTTTCGCTTTACTATCACCATTTTTAATTTGTTAAATTCAAGAATAAAGAAAATCAATCGCCAATGCACTCTAGGTTCTACCTTATACTACAGTGAGGCTAGGTATGTGAAAGTTTTCATTTCACACTCTTTTATACTTAAGGTTCAATGATGTGAATTTCCCATGATGTCTATATTTTGAAACTGGGGTACAAAATATACATAAACATATTAGCATGTAGTCGATCTTAAAAGTGATCCCAAGTTAATAATCAGTTATGCAGTACGTTGACAGAATTTAGCTCAAAATCCTATAGATTTAATAGGCAAAATTTGTGATCACTTATACATTTTATTAAAAATTAAAAAAGGAAAGGAACAACAAATTTTTAAAGTCGATTAAGTTATAAATTAGACATAGCGGAGCTCAAATAAAATTATATTTTTTATCTAGTTTATAGAAACTATTTGGAGAGCCCAAGACTGTAAATTACAAAAAAAAAAAACTTGAACTCGATTTATTTTCAAATATTTTATGTTATTCATATTTCAGCTTACAAAATTCTATGGATAAAATTGTCATTTTATTCATCATTCAGTGCTAGTTTTCTGTTCGTATTCAAAACTTTTCAATAAAAAAATAATCTGGGTAATTTTTAAATCTTAAAAGTTGACCAACATTTTGTAAAGAGTTCCTTAACTTAAGGAAATTTCTCAGCAATTTGTCGTTTTATTTATTTATTTTTTGTTTTTGTTTTTGTACTTATTGTAACTAAGTTTGTTTGTAATAATTATATTTTACCTTTCTACTTATTGGGTCGTTGCCAAAAAGGTATTTACGAATTTGTGGCAGAAACAGTATTTTTACTGAAAAAAAACTTTTTTCGTCCTGTTAAGAAATTGAAACATAAACAAATCATAAAAATCCTTACATTATTGTTATTAATTTTTCATTGTATTTATGTACGAGTATTTGTAGAGTGAGATTCATAAGAATAGTCAGTTGAGCCTTTCAATATAAGTTACCCTTGTTAGAAATAATGTACAAAAGTATAAAATCCACTCTTTATATACACAATTCTCTATCTGACTATTTTTAGCTAAAAAAGAGAAAAAGTTAAGTGAAAGCTCAGGTCATGGAAAATTTCGTCATTAAATTTGAACCGCAAAGAATACACGAATATGAATATTTTTTGTACTTTTTCATTTTACATAGAAACAGACACAATATCCTTCAAAGGACCATAATGTGAACGTACTTTAATTGAAATGTTTATTGCAATCTAGTGAAGGTGTTACCAAAATGAAATGATGACCAGAAAGCAACAGCAAAATTTTAGTTATCAAAGAGAACCTTAATAAATTGGTGACTTTTTTGCCACGTAAATATTATGTAAATAAATTGGGTTAGACAAATTTCAAGGAATAATAAATAAAAATAAAAAAGTAATAAATAAAATCAAACCGCTTTAACAGTTTTTGCCTTATTTATAAATATCATTTTTTTCTCTAATTTTATAGCAGACATCAAGCACTTTTTATTCATTTATAACAAAAAGCATTAAAAAATAGTCGAGTTGAATGCGTGTCAGATCTTATAACGAAAGCATTCTCTTTTATAAACGAATAAAAAATAAACGCAAAAGTTCGTAGGTGTTTCTGTTTGATAACGAAAAACATCAGAAAACGAAAGATTTTGTTTAGATAAAATTGAAAAAGTTAAAAATTACAGATGCGTGGGTTGCTTTTAAAACATTTTTTTTTAAAAAGTCTGTTTTATTTAAAAAAAAAATCCTTGGCAAAAGCGTACGTCCTTAAAACAACTTTGTTCAAAAGGGGTTTTCTTTTGATGCAAATGACTATTTTAATAAAATGTAAATAAATCTAAGAACATCCCTAAAAAATATTTCCTTAAAACAATTAAAATACCTGTAAAAATATTTTTAGAAAAACTCACCTCATTCAATCAGAGATGTGATTGAATATTAATATGCTTTTGTTTTAAAAAAAATGTATTTTTTACACATTTTTAAAAATTTTTCTTGTGTGCGAATAAAACGCTTCTTAAACTTAATTAAAAAAAATTAAAGGTAGAAGTGCTTAACAAAAACAATCATTCAGATTGAAGACAAGTCAGAATTGTGGTTTTTATTTTGAATACATTAAAAATATCCATGTGTCCTTAAATTTCATTTCTATAATTTAAAAAAAAATTTAGAACAAACTTTAAATTAAGCATGTGATTGTTAAATATATGTTCGCCTATCTCAGAGTAAGAAATTGCTACACCATCCTCATATAATAATTTTTTGCCACAAATAAGATGATGTTGTTTTAGCAGGAATCTAAGCCCAAGAATATTTTTTTTTTTTTAATTTTTTGTCTTAAATTTTTCTTAATGTTGTGTTTCCCTTTAAAATTTATTATAAAAATAAGATTCCCTGTAATTTCTCATATATAATGTTTATAATTCAAAAACAGCTTTGCAAAAATTCGTCCCTTTTAATGGCATTCATCCATCTAACCGTTCGCTTACACTTTTTATTCTTCCAATAGAAGGAATCACAAAATTTTTTGCAAATTTGTTCAAATGCTTACAAATGTTTTGTTTGTATTTTTAGCTATTTTTAGGATAAAAAAATTTCATAAACACACGTATAAAATGCCACCGAAATGTATGTGTTTGTATGTGTAAATATACAATAAATGAAAACTTTATTCAACCAACGTGCACTTATCAAGTCTTTTGTGTATAATTTTCACCAAAACAAAGAAACCCCATCACAAGGAAAGAGAAAACATTTTTTGATAAACAAAAAAAAAAAAGAAAAAAAAACACAGGAAAATTTAAGTTTCCATGTGTTCGTATATGCTCCTATTTCTTGTGATCAACTAAACATGAATCTGTGACAGTTTGCCAGAACAAGTCTCATTTGAAAGAAAGTAAAAAACAAAATAAAAAATACAAAAATACAAAAAAAGATTTGTATCAAGGAAATCTATAACCCCAATAATTATTTTGCAATAAGAAAAACTCTTTTGCTTAATACTTTGGGGCTTCTAGAAGACTAATTAAGATAATATCAGTAATAGTTATGATGAAAAATGTTAAGTTTATATTTAGTGTATATTTCACAATAAACTGTTTGCTGGGTAAGAGTAAACAAAAAGAAAGTTTTTATGTAGAATATTTCAGTATTTTCTATGTGAATACCAAAAGCACTACGTGATAAGATTTACATCTGCGCCTGGCTATGGAGCCTTAATCAGGTGGTGGTCGAACCACTATGCCGAAGACTAACTTTAATGATTCCAGAGCAGGGCTGCAAAACATCACTACTTGCTGAAGAGTTGGAGACTATCCAACTCCTGTCCAGAACACATGTCTAGCATGCTCACTGGATCTGGAAACATTTCACCAGGTAGGTGTTATTAAAGGTGAACTGAACCCGGCCACCATATAAAAACTGACCTGTCTGTTATGGGGCCGCGAAACCACAACCACCATGATACTCCCATATAGGGGCCAACCTCAATAATCAGCCAGAGAACAGTTAAATGTCTAAAGAGACAAATAACGGAACTCTGGGGCTTACTGATTCCCGTCGAAATAACGTAGAGCTTCCAGTTGTACCCCTGCTGACTTCAGGGGACTGGGCTCCCTTTTTCCCCCAGTTACACAGGTCTAAATAGTTACTCTCCACAAAGACCGATAATGTGCCTCCGGGGGGTAACCAAAAGCACTTATATATAAAAAGTGTCGTAATACTGTTTAATGCCCTCCTCACCCCTTCTCGTACTTTTCTTAATGAAATGTCATAAGAAAAGTCGCCACATACGTGTTAAATAGTTTATGCTGATATAAAAACCATTATTTAATTATGATGTTTTGAGTAAGTACCTTTCGGAAAGAAATATAGTTATAAGTACCATTTTGTGAGTACCATTTTAATATATATCTTCGGAAAATAGACCCCTTTCACACAGGCAAATTTTACTTTGACAAAGTTTTTTAATTTTCTTTTAAACTTTCTTTGGTGTTCAAACACAAAAAGTTTTCTTTTACAAATTTTGTTTTAGTCACCTGGTGCTTTATGCAATCTGTGTATAAGTACAACTGTGTATAAGCGACGAAAGAAAAACAAAGCAACTTTGCGAGTACATCAAAGTCTGTACAATCTATCATGCTTTCTCCCTCGCTCTCACATAAAATCCAAACTTTGCAAAGAAAAGTTTGCCTGTGTAAAAGGGGTCATACTTTTGGTAATGCAAGACATTCCAAAAGTACTATTTGATAACGGTATCTATTCAAAGTATATCTGATTCTAAAGGTTAGTATTATATCTATTTAAAAGGTACTACTGTACCTTTTGAAATATTTACTCTTAAATAAAGAAATTGTACAACAATTTTTTTAAATTTATGCTTAAAAAAAGTTAATCAAAAAATGTATATTTTGAAAGAAATCATTTTATGAAAAATACTCTTTAAGAAAAAAATAAATTTTTGCAAAAAAATATTTAAGAAATAAAAAGATGAAAAAGGTACCTTTTGAAAAAAATATTTATTTAAATTAGGAAATTCTAAAATTGGCCATGGTTAGTATTTTAATGAAGAAAATGATATAAAGGAGGTTATCTATCATATGGAAAGCAGCATATGGTCAGCCATTTTTTGTAAATTTGCAAAGCATTTTAATTGTAAAAATAATCAAGAAATTTGTGTGTCATGCAAAAGTGAAACCATGAATTAAAACTTGAGCTGTTTCGTTCGCAAAGATGAAGACCATTTCAAAGGTCAGTCGGATTTTTTGTCCCAATAGCGATAGACTATCACATTGTCACCACAACTTGGGAAAAAGTACTAAGGCCATCTAAAACAGATCTTTTTTGTTTTGATCTCTATTGAGTAAAATATTTTTTTTTTTACTTTTTAGAAACAATATGCTTCGTAAGCTCCTTGTAGTTATTGAGAAATTTTCATTTATTTCGTCTTTCTTCTATCTGCAATACAATACAATTTTCCTTTATTCATTTGGGCTGAAGTAATAGTTAAATTCATTGTATAAATTTGTATAAATTTATTACAAATAAACGAACCATAATGATGTTGTCAATTTTGTTGTATTTCCATAACAAAAATCCTTTGTCATGCAAATGTTGTTATTCATATTTTCATGTTTTTTTTAACATACTTTCCCCACATAACCGTTGATGAAGAAGTTCTCGGTCTTTTATACACACACATGCCTTAATTTATGTACTTGTATGTGGGTAAATCGTTGTAATTGTTGTATTCGCATAACTTTCTAATTAGTCTTTCACATAAATCTATAAGATTTTCATAATTTAAAAACAATTAAGGACAAAAAAATAATTTTGTATTCATCTTAATTCCTTTAAAAGAGGAAGCTAATCAAATAAATCTGTGTAAAAATTAAAAAAAAATAATTTCTTAATTGATTCTTATTTAAATTTTTATCAACACTCCAGCTCAATGAATTTACCTTGGAATTTATTAATCTGTTTCACCTCTTCTGAAAGTTGAATGGCGATATCTAATCAAATTATTATTAACTTATTAATTTTATTTTAATAATAGTTATAATTTTTTTGACTTTTTTTTAATATTTTTTTAGTAATTAATTTTAAGCACTAGGTCTTATTTAATAAAAAATTTTTTAAAAAACCTTATTTTTTATTATATTTTCGATATTTCGCCACATCGTTGGTTGGCATCATCAGGATGTTTTTAAAAAATTTTTTATTAAATAAGACCTAGTGCTTAAAATTAATTACTAAAAAAATATTTTATTTTAATATTAATTTATTTAATTTACTTCATAGTGATGAAAATTATTCATTATTCTTCATAAACCAATAAGCCTTCCTCGAATTAATTTAATAGACTTTTCTGATTTCAAGCTTCCTCAGCTGTCGCTTATTTTTTTTTTTTAATACTTCAGTGCTAAGTAATTACCACAGTTTTGCGTTAAGGCCCGGTTAGCCGAACGTTTGTACGTGAAAAACGTACCATACTGTAACGTACGGACGTTAGTGTAGTTATAGAAACGTTAAAAACGTGTCAAACGTCAATAAAAATAATATAAATAGAATATTGTACGACGATATCGTGATTAGCGTTTTGTTGGTGAAATTTTATTTATTTATAGTTAAAATAAGATAGATAAATTACATTTTCAGGCATTCATTCGCCTGCACCAGCAAAATCAGTTTTTCGTCATCCATTTCCCAAAAAAGTTTTTCCAATTCAAAACACAACACTTCACTTGTAATAATTTTTTAATTTTGTAAACACAGCCCAATCACCTGTTCATAAAAGAGATGGTATTTACAAATTTTCGCGTAATATATGCTTATACACAAAATGTACCAAACTCATACTTAGTACTTTTTGAAGTAAAAAATTTTATATTTTCAAAAATTCGTGTAAAAATTGAAGTTTGAAATAAACATACGTACGTATGTCCATATATATATATATATATTATGCGAATATAAATTTGTACGTATTTCCCAATGTATACGTAACAAAGCTGGTGACGTGCAAATTTGCAATATTTTTAAAAATATGTACTATGTTAGTGCCAAAATAACAAATTTGTATGTTTAAACTGTCATGCTAAATTTTTTATTCACAATAACTAACTGTTACATCTAATTGGATATATAATTCAATTTGAGATTTTATTTGCATTCAATGGTATATGATTGTTTTTTAAAAAGTCATTACAATCAAAACATTACGTTTTTAGACTTTGAATATTCGAAAATTCTTTAATAATATACATTATCAATAAAAGTACCGGAAAGAGAATTTCGGACAGAATACAATTCAACAAAATAGTAGTCCCATCACTGCTATACAAATGTCACGTAAAAACGTTAGCAAATTATATTTTATACAGGTTCAGCCGTTCCGTCAACGTGACATTTAATTTGCATAAGCATTTGCATTGTTTTCATATGCTATAAACAAACGTTTCTTACATTACATTACATTAGGTAACGTTCGGCTAACCGGGCCTTTATTAGGCCTATCTGTGTGAACTTAAGTTTTTGTCTTTACCATCGTATGAATGCCGGCATTAAGAAATGCGAGCTTATGGTGTAAAATTAAATATACTTAAAATATGTATACTTAACTACCATACATAACATGCGTAACATTTCTCTTCAACAAGTTGCTTAATAATTCCTTGCTGCATCGCAATTGTGATTTATATTTGTAGCCGAGTTTTAACGTCTAGATTGTTCCATTATCCTTTGTCTTTCTTGTTCTTTTAATAAATTATAAAAACGTGTGAGTAAAAGCAACAGCAACAAAGATTAATTCATTGCCTTGTTTATTAAATATATTTTCAAGTGTGTTAATATTTATATCACAAAGAGTTTTAACGAAACTTCAGCTACGTTTATGTAAACATATTTATGCTACAGTTTTTTTTTATTTATGCTAATATTTTTATAGTTTTTAAACCGTTTTACCATTATTTTACCACATTTGTTTTATGTTAAAATTCTGAGTAAACCAAAAATGTTATAATTCTGCAAAACCCTGCATGTATTTTACTTTGTTATTTAAAAAAAAAATTTATTAAAATATTGTACAACTGCTATTCTAAATTCATATTTTTAAAGCCATTTAAATATAAATATCATGTAGATATTGTGATTTTTTTTACACAACACGCGTTTTAAAAAGACTGATTATTTATTCATCGCCATGGCTCATAATTTCTTTTCTACGTGTATTTTACTGTTAAACTTTCTATTAAAAGTTCCTGTGAGATTTGTGCCATATGACGAATTCAAATATTCACATGTAAATTTTATTCTTATTAAAATTTAGAAAGAAGAAATTTTGTGCCTGCAAAAACTATTCTGTGCACATTTTGCATATTTTTTGTCCGTCGTCGTTAGCAATTGTTAAAATAGAAAAACATAAATATTATACAAAATTCGCTTTCAATCAATCAAAGATACTGCTGCCCTACCGACCAGCACTAATGAGGATATCAAACTGTCTGTCCAACATTCGTCATTTGCATTCACATCCACTGTCTGAGTAGCTTGATCGCATGGAATGTTTTTAGTGGATCAGTTTGTTTATATGCACAACTTTTGGTATTAAAAAAATATTTTGGATTTTTTTTTTTTTTAAACCTTAATTAAAAGTTTAATATCTTTGAATACCAATGAAACAGCATGATCGTTAATGTTTCCACCGTCTAAATTGTTGGCCAAAAAAATTGTCTTAAAATGCATACTTTACTTGCTCTGCTTTTTTGTTTCTACAATTAAATCAGATAAATTGAATTTTTTATCGACAACTTTATTTAAGACTGCAATTCACATAATTGATTACTAGACTCTTATTGCTTTACAAGAACCTCGTAATCATTAATTCGTATTTCTCGACCGCCATAAGGCATGAAGAGACACCTTTGACTAACTGACACCAAACCGGGAGTTAAACTTCCACTATGGTGGCCACGACCTACAAACAGAGGTTCGCCATTATGAGATCTACCTGTATATACAGTATTTGGTGGCATAACATGATGGTGAGGTTTTATCCAGGCATAACCGTAACCACACAACACCTCAAAATTACGCTTGTTTATTTCATAGCCTCCGTAGCAAATATAAGCGCATCCTTTGCTTGGTATAAATTTACAGGGCAGCATTTCTCCTTCGTGCATCGCTCTGCCTACATAAATGACAGCATGGTCCGTATCGTGGCCGGCAACCACCGCACCAGGAGGAGTGTAATTTGGTGTAGATGCCACCCAGTTTTCACGGTTTTCAAACACCAACACCTCATATGTGTTCAAACGAACTTCCTGGCCACCAAATGGTATATATAAACAACCGTGAGAAGGTTGTATCTTACCAACACACAAGCTACTGCCGTGATGTCCCCTGCCAACGTACAAGGGTTCCCCTGTACACGTCATACCCGTTTGCACAGCATTTGGAGGCACGACACCTCCATAGCATGGTTGCCAGCCATAACCATGGCCTACCAAAATTTCATAATGCATCTTTTTATGTTCCTGACCGCCCCAAGCTACATACGCACAGCCATGGCTAGGTACAACTTTTGCTGGCATATTGTCACCTTCATGATAAGCACGTCCAACATACATTGGTGAACCATCGCAGTCATGTCCACCGATTACAGCTAGTGGCGGCATAGCAGAGCCAGGAGAAGAATGAACCCATGTTGTTTCTAAATGTACAAGCAAACAAAATACAAGGAAAATTTACATAATCATTACTCAAAGAAAAATATTCATTAATGGTTTGCAGTGCAAATTATTTTCAAATACTTAAGTTTCGCGAAAGCTTTGTTTCTATTTCTCATAAAGAAAGTGCTTAAAAGTAAGACGTACGTGAACTTTTAAAACCAACTGGTTGACAAAAACCTAAAAAGAAGTTAATTTTAAAACTCAAGAAGAAGAATCTTTAAAACATAAGATGCATTACGACAGACATTTACACGCACAAATGCAAAAAATAACCAAAAAGTAAAATCGGTTTTCAAATGAAATTTTTGTAATATCGTCATGAAAAAATTTTTTTTTTTAAATTATAAAACAAAAAACTATATTCTTACCCATCATTTTGTGTTCGCTTTATTTGTTGTTGACAAGAAGTGAATTAAAAAGCGAGTTTGCACTGAAGCACAGAACAATCAATACTAAACATTTATTACACATATTGTGCTTTTTATGAAAATGAAAACCAAAAGTATTTTTTAAATATAAAATTATTATGAGTAAACAATAAATAAAATAAATGCGAGTAAAAATAACAGCAACAACAATAACAGCAGCAGTAGTAATGATAACAAATGATTTGTCATACACTGTATTTATACGATTTATCATCACCTGCACAACAAAATAAAATCCAAGGAACACATACAACATACCTTCATTTTTGATAACACTTAATATCAAATAAAAAAAAAAACAAAAACAATAATAAATATCGATAACTATTGATTGGCTTCACAATAATTCAAATTCGTTATAAAGTAAGAAAGATGTTTGTTTGTTTGTTTGTTAGTATTCGTAAAGTTTGTAAAATCAAGAATTAAATTCTTTTAACGAAATAATGTTATCACGGCTTTTGCCAGTAAACCGCCGCACATAGAGGTATTTCAACGATCTGGGCGGCCAAAACCCCAAAAGTCAAAGTAGGAATAATATTGAAAAAAAAAAAATAGTCACTGCGTTAAAAGACATTCCAAAGAACATGAGACAACAACCAAAATTTTTTTTGCGCGCATCACGCGCACGTACGAGCAGTCGAAAGTTGAGTGTTTCACAGAGTTCTCATAATAGAACTGGGTTCCCTTACAAAACAACCGGTTTTCATCGTAAATATTAGCAAAACAAGTTAATCGCACAAGGAAAAAATTATGGATCCTAGTACTTCAGATAATGGACTTATGAAAAATCATTTTACAACATATAATTAGTCATATCAATGCTGGTTTTTTTATTGATTGAAAGTAAGGTTATTTTTGTAGTAAATTTTTGTTGAATTTCTTTTTCAAGATGCTTTTTGATATGTTATCAAGGTAGATCAAGCAATAATTTTTTTTGTTTAGCATTATTCAATCTTTCCTTTATTGAAATAGCAAAAAATTTTTCCCGGATAGTCCCGGATAAGCACTTTTTTGACACCTTAAACATTTTGGATCTCAAAAGCTTTTTTTTTCTGTCAGTTGAGTTTTTGCAAATAATAAAACTAACTTTGAAAATAAAAAGAAATCGTTGTTGTCTATGTCGAGTTCGTGTGCATATTGTTTTCATTAAAGAAAAAAAGAAATTATTTATCATTGTTTCGGAAGACAAGATGGTGAAGCGTAAAACTCTTTTCGACAAAATGAACTGTTCAGGTGTGCCTTCTATTGATGGTAAGCTAAAATGTTTAAAGAATCAACTATTCGCATATAAAGGCTATAATAAAGAGCAATTAGCTAGCTTGAAGCGTAACTTTGCTCACTTTAAAAGCCAATTTAAAAAAAGGTGGATAAAATATCACAGCAAAGAGGAAACCTTTTTGAAGTATAATGACTCATGGCTTCAAGGGGCCATTGAAATTCCTGTGGAATCGTCTCAAAATTAACCTGGCCGACCTCAGAAATCTTTCGGGCAGTCAAGCGACAGAAGCAAAAGGAGGAAAACTGAAAAAATGCGGTCCTGTTATGAAAAAGATTTGATCATCCATGCTGCAGGTGTTGAACTAGAAAAAAGCGGAAAAAGAGATGTATCTTTTATTCTCAAAGATATTTTAAGCTCTCCTAAACGAGCGTCTAAATTTAAAAACGCGTATAAGCGTAAAAAAATTAAACACTTGCCCTCAACACCAATGAAAGCTTTGCAAATGTTTATTGATGCAGATTTGACGAAAGGTCAATATGAAATAATTAGAAAAACTAATATGAAGTTTTTTCCCTGCTACAGTGTTTTGCAGAAGGCAAAGAAACTATGCTATCCACCTCCAGAAGCTTGTCGAGTAACAAGTAATGGTGCCGAAGCTGATTTACAGTCACTGATGGATATTACAACTAGACGTTTATCAGATTACTTAGAAGAAGATTTAATAACCATTAAAGAACAAGAGCGAAAATCCCTGATCTGTAAATGGGGTTGCAGTTGTAATTGGAAAATCTCTGTTACCTATAGGACAACTTTCGGAGGAGGCGGCAGAAATTCGTAATAAGCATTTCAGAAGTTATCGGCAAGACTTCGCAAGAAAATTTTCTAGACAAAACTGCAATGAAGATACATTTAATCGCCTTCTACTTAGTTCGGACCCTTTGTTAAGCTGTATGAGAGCAATAAAGAACAGAAATACTAACCCGTTCTTGCCAGAAGCAATATCAATGTTCATATCTGACGAGCCATATACAAATGATTATTCTTCAGAGAGCGATGCAATATTCAATTAAATGTTTTCTTAATCTTTTATGTTGTTTTTGTTATTTTGTTTTCAATAAAACATGTTCATTATATATTCTCATCATTTACATACCATTTCTTTTTTTTATTCATTATTTTTGAGTACGTATTTATTCCAGCATTTTAGTTTTATTAAAAGTTCATTAACTCAGTCAATTTTTAACGGATATTTCAAACCAAATTTGCATTTTACTCATAAATAAACATACTTTTATATTACAGTCTTAAATTATACGGTTCCTAAATGAAAAAATGTGAAAAAACATCTCCAAACTTGAAAAATACCCAATTTTTTTTGCAAAACTTAGTTTGCTGGAGGAATACACACAGATGTCTCAATGTTACTTAAGTATCATTTTCATATCTTCGAAATGGCTTAGTTTCTTCTTTCTAAATCCACTGAGAAATTCTAAATCGGTTGATATTCAACAAAGTTACTAGCTTATATGTGCAAAAGGGCAGAAAACCCGGTTTTTTACCCGTAACTCAAGATTTTAGAGGGTTTCGCAAATTTCAACGACACAGTCTTGTTGTACTCGAAAAGATATGTACATTTAAGCACAAAAATAATTTTGGCCGCCCAGATCGTTGAAATACCTCTATGTGCGCCGGTCAGATAGAGCAAATACTTCATATGTTATCTATTACATAAATTCTTTAAAATCTAAAAATAGTAAATAATTTAATTGTTTTTTAATACTTTTACAAAAGAGCCCAGGCTCGACAGAGTACCCGCTACTATGCCGAAGATATTCTTTTGAGCTCGAGCGGTTAAAAAGATTTTAGCAGATCTCAAACTCAGCAAGTCTCTTGGGCCGGATGGGATACCAGCACTGATCCTGAAACAATGCTCTTCGACGCTAGCGTGTCCGTTAGCAACCATTTTCAGTATGTGGTATAATGCCGCTGAATTTTTATAGTGCTTGAAGGTTGGTAGTGTAAAGCCAATCTCAAAAAAGGATGAGGCTAACAACCCTGCAAATTACCGTCCAATTGCAATTTGTTCTGCAAATTCTAAGGTAATGGAAGCTATGATTAATTTTCATCTTGTGAAGTACCTAGAATCTTAATTAGCGACCGATAGTATGGTTTCCGTAGGGGGCGCCTCTACGGGCGACCTGTTGGCTTTCCTATCAGAACTATGGTGCAACTCCATACATCATTTCGGAAAGACTAAGGTGGTGACTCTAGATATTTCCAAGGCATTTGATGGAGTGTGACATGATGCACTTCTGTCAAAACTTGCTGCTTTTGGTGTCGGTGATATTTTCTCCAGATTTATATCGAGTTTTTTCAGGAAACACACTATACGAGTTGTTATAGATGGGATTTCATCAGTTGAGTTCGGTATTAATACAGGGGTGCCGCAAAGCTCCTTTCTATTTCTTATTTATCAAACTTTCGCAATTTGACAGCACCATTTGTCATTCGTATTCTTTTGGTAATAGACCGAACCAGTTGGAGGTGAGTTCCAAAAGACAGAACAAGAATGATACGCTCAATCAGGATCTCCAGCGAACTCCGAATGGAGTCGTGGGAATAGAGTCCATTTTAATGTCCGTAAAACGTAATATTGCATGCTTACGCATAGATCTGTGTTCGAAAATGGCGCTGCCCCTCTTACTATGGATAATATAGGTAATACGGAATCGGAGGCTCTTCATGTTCTTGGCATGAAAATTCAGTGTGATGTTCGATGGACTAAACACATTTTTCAGGTTTCTAAAAAAGCTTTCAAGTGCCTCGGTTTTCTAAAACGATGTTAGAGATACTTCACTCCATCCGATCTTCGTATTATTTATACCACCTATATCCGTCCAAAGATGGAATACAACTCTCATGTATGGGCCGGCGCCCTAAAGTCTTTTTTAGAGTTGCTCGACCGCAAACAGGAGAGAGCCAAGAGGCTCATTGGGGATGTCTCATTGATTCCCTAGAGCATCGACGTTTGACTCGATTTTCGTTGAAAGCGCATCCATTTGTGGTCAATTGGCCAGTGAATCATTACAGCGAAAATTCGTTTTTAGCAGAACAGTTCATATGTAAAATAAACTTCCTCCAGAGGTCTTTCCTGTCACTTTCAATGTAGGAAAATTAAAATCGAATGTTCACAAACACTACTACCTCTTTTCTCCTCCTCATAACCTATTTTCCTATTTCTGGTACGATGCACTGCATTAGTTAGGGGTCATCCCCTAAGTATAGGTCCGAGCGGAAATTTGAATATCATAATTTCCTCAATGAAACCTTGCTTTCAACTGCTTGGCTAACTGAGTTATATACACTCGTATTGTGTAGATCAATACTTGACTAAATTGCCGGTCTAAATATTTGTATGGGATTAATGACTCAGGAATTCTTAGTCAAAAATAATTTTTATTTCCTACAAAAAAAACTAAAACTTTTTGAATAAACAATAAGTCCTAAATATATAAATAAATAAAACGTATTTGAAATGTATTTTAGAATAAAATTTATACGAAAAAAAAATGTTCTAAAATATATTTGAAATATATTTTATTTATTATACATATGGGCATAAGCATTTACGCCTTGCCTTAAAGCCTTATCTTCTAAACACTTTCATTGCGATAAATTAAAACCCCCAATTCCCACTAGTTACATGAGTTGATGCTTAGTTAGATTGCTAATCACAAGCTATCAAAACATTTTTAAAACCTTTCCCTACTCCATAAATCAAGAGATTGAAGTATCCTCAAAATATTTAATTATAAACATTTATTTACATTAATTAATTACATTATTTAATTACTTTATTTAAAAAAAAAAGCACCAAAAAAATAAAGAAAATGTATAAATCAAAAAACCAGTACTAACGCTCTTATTTTCGTTAAGCACATTATTTTATTAGTGAGAAAGATTTATTGATATCATTTGCCAAAATCCTCAACAAGTCAAATACAAACTGATATGAAATTTAATATACACTAACAAAAACGCGCACACATCTGTATGCTAAATTACAACAACTCTACTAATAGTAATAAAAATATGAACACGAAACATTTTTAGCAATTTCAAAAACTTATCATAAAATATTGTCTGCTTATAGTTTTTAACAGCCAAATGGATTTATATGTTTAAGTCTATAACAAACCTGTTAAAATACTCTTTTGCTGTTATGCCAATACTCTTAAGAATATGTTCGATGTTGTACGCTTGTTAGGACATGTTTCCTTTAACCGATTCCAACGAAATTTAAAGAAAATTCAAAGAAAAAGTTGTCTTTTATTCAATCTGATGCATGAGTGTTGAACACAACTTATGCAAAAGTCCAAAGTCCATACTTGAGTGGGGGTGTGCATAAGCACAAGTAAAGGTCAAAGTAATATCCCAGCAAGCATACGTTAAACCTAAAATATGTATATAATAGTTATAATTTTTTGACCTTTTTTTAATATTTTTTAGTAATTAATTTTAAGCACAAGGTCTTATTTAATAAAAAAATTTTTTTAAAAACTTTATTTTTTATTATATTTTCGATATTTCGCCACACCGTTGGTTGGCATCATCGGGAAAAACCAAAATAATAATGAACAAACAAATTGAAAAAATTTTTTGATTAACAAATTCAAAATAATCAAAAAATTTTTTCAAAAAAACAAAACAAACAAAAACAATAAAAAACGACAAATTGAAAAAATTTTTTGTTTTACATACATACAAACAAATTTTCAATACTAACAAATTTTTTAAATGAAAAACAATTTTGAAAATACATAACACATTTATAAAACAATAGTATTTTACACATATATTTTAAAAAACATAAATTTAATGACCGAACATTACAAAAATTAAAGTATTAATTATTAATATTATGCAGATACAGAGTTTTGTTTTATAATTTTATGCACTAAATGTCTATAATTTTGTGCAACATTCTCCGTATCTGCTTTAAAATTTATTCTTTTGGTTAATGGTGCTTTAATTATTTATAATATTTCTAACATATAACGACGTTTATAATTATTTTCTAAATTTAAAATTGAAACATTTTCAGAATTATTATTATATTATTATTTTGTAAACTAATATTATTCCTGTATTTCTGGTCTGACCTATGTCCTGCGATTCTAGTTTTCAATTTATTTTTTGTTGTGCTTACATAAACCTTATTACAATCCTCCTTATCATTACCGTTAAAAGGAATTTTGTACACTACATTGGACATATTTAATTTTTGAATTTTATCCTTAGTTTTGCTAAACAACCTATTTAATGTGTTTGTATTCTTATATGCCATTTTGTATTTATTTGTATCATAAATTTTTGAATTCTCTATTCTTTCAGACAAGACTGGTATATACGTTATCGATTTATATATTTTCGGTTCCGTTCCACTACTTATAACTCTTTTCCTCCTATTATTAAATTGATTAATTAACCTATTAGTTAATCGTATTGGAAAATTGTTCTCAGTTAAAATATTTCTAATCTTTTCTTTGTTCTTTCTATGGAATTCTTTGTCACTAATTGTTAAAATTCTCTCTATTAAATTATTGGCCGTGTTAATAATAATTCTTTTATTATGTTTATGTTTAGAATAATAATTAATAATTCTACCTAAAGCAGTTGGTTTTTGGTACCAATCTATAACTAATTCTTTATTTCTTCTTATTACTAAAGTGTCTAAATATGGAAGTTTAGCATCACATTCCCTTTCAGTTGTAAATTTTATTGAAGGGTCAAATTCATTTAATGTTTCTAACATTTCGTTGATGGCACATTCAGATATAATACAAAACAAATCATCTACATATTTTGTCATAATTTTTGGTTTTACATTTAATTTTTCAATAACATTATCTAACAATTTTTCCATAACAATATCTGCCACAATTGGAGAAGCTGGAGAGCCCATCGGAAGTCCTTTTTGCTGAATATATATCTTTTCATTATACTGAAAATATCTATTATCTTTTATACAAAACTTGAGAATACGAAAAAATAAACCTTTCTCTATCTTTGTAAAATTTTCCAAAACATCCCATTTCTGTTCTATTGTGCTGATCGCCAAATCAACAGGTATACTTGGAAATAATGATACTACATCAAAAGAAATTAGCTTTTCATGATTCTGTACATGAAGGTTTTTAATTTTTCCTTTAAACTCAATTGAATCTTTTATATTATACTTAGAACCCTCAGTGATCTTCTTCAATATGTTAGTAACATATTTACACAACTCGTAAGATGGTGAATTAACAAATGAACAAATTGGTCTTAAAGGAAATCCCTCTTTGTGAATTTTTGGCAGTCCGTATAACCTAGGTGCTATAGCAATATTAGTTTTAAGCTTATTTCTTTCTGCAATATTGATAATTTTAAGTTTAAAAAGTTCTTCTACTATATCATTATTAATCTTCTGCAATTTGGTAGTAGGGTCCTTATATACTTGGGTGTATTTAGTTATATCTCCTACAATATTGTTAATCCGTACGTTATAGTCAGTTTTATTTAAAGCTACAGTAGTGTTACCTTTATCTGCTTTTAAAATTAATAAATCTTTATTATTCTTCAAGAACCTTTCAGTTTCTTTAACTTTATCTAAAATGAACCTATCTCTGTTTGTCAATATCATTTTGTTCAAATGATTATCTACAATTGTAGTTAATTTTGTTCTTGCTATTTCTTGTTCCTAAAATATGTATTTTCATTTTTTTTTCTGTTTATTTTTGGGACTATTCTTTTTGCATTTACTTGCCCTAAAGCAGCAAACCACAATTAACGTCATTAAAAATCTATTGTTTTTCGTTAATTTTGCAACATTTTTTGACGGAGAAAAGCTACTGCTGCCACGTCAAAAATTAAACAAAATTAATTTTAAAGAACTAGTTGTGCAAATCAAAAATTATTTTGCTTTTGGATAAACTTCCGTGCGAATAAGTATGCTTTTGGTACTAACACATGTATGGCATGGTCCACCATCTCCGTAATTTCTGCTATGCACTGATGAGGTAATTTTTTTTTTAATTTCAATTTTTAAAATAAGAAAACGTATTGTTGATAACTAAGTTTTGCATATAAAAAGGAGGTGGTGATCGAGTTTCTCTATTCTAGCAGTCATAACTCTAATAAATTGTTCAATAAATTTTTTTTTTCTTTTTTAAGATCTTTTTTTATATATTTTTTCTTTTCAATATTTCGCTTTCCTTTGGAAAGCTTCTTCAGGAAAAAATTTTTAAATTTTTGAAAACAAAAAAATTATTAATTATTAATTATTTGTTAATAATTTTTTTGTTTTCAAAAATTTAAAAATAAGTAATTTTTTTTTCCTGAAGAAGCTTTCCAAAGGAAAGCGAAATATTGAAAAGAAAAATTATATAAAAAAAGATCTTAAAAAAGAAAAAAGATATTTATTCAAGATAAAAAAGATCGTTTAAAAAACTATAAAAATTGTTCAATAAAAATCCACAGTTTACGTTGATTTGGAATTTTTAAAGCAATTCCCAAAGCTAACAAAATTATAAATATCTCAATTTTAACAGAGTACATTTGTCAATAACTCATTCTACTACAAACAAACAAACAAACAAAAAATTCATGCAAATTCTGCAGCAATAAATCCGAAACAGTAAAATTCACCCTGCATATGTGCGCTAAATATTTCCTTGGTCATATTAAAAAATATTTATTCCTTCATGACCATTTTAAGGCTTTTAAATATAAATTGATTTCACATCTTTTAACAGTTTCCTTCAGCTATTTTGCTGACTTTTAATAAAATTTAACACAAATATTATTATAAACTTGAAAAAAAACAGACACAAATCTACAAATCGACAAACAATGCACAAAGAAAATAAATTCTTCAAAGAGTAGAAAGCATTTTTTTAGCTAAACGAACGAAATCTAAAATGAACTCAAAACGTATTGGATATGAAAAGAATCTGCTCTATCCATTTCCAGGCAGGAATAAAATTTTATGCCTTTAAGGCGAAAACTGTTAAAGTAATTTTTATGTTGTTAGTAGTTTTATATCTCGATGCTATTATTTTGAAATCGTATTCCATAATTTTGTTTTTTAATTTTTTTTTAGCAATATTTTGGAAAAACTTGAATTTTATATTTTTTGCACTTTTATTTTATTTGAACAGAATGAGTATCAAACACTTTTAGCTGGAAAAACTATAAAAAAACTGCATTTTAATGGAATTGATATAGTTTGGATGACTTAAGGATAAAAGCAAACAAACAAGGGAGACAAATATTGGCAAACGATAAAAAAAAAGTTGAAAATCTTTTGCCACACGCATACGTGAAAAATAAAGGGAAACCTAAAAAAACAACAATTGGTGTGAAATAACACTAGAGCAGGGAATAGAAGATGTATTGCATTACTTTTAGCAAAGTAAATAATATAAAAAATAATAATAAAAAAAAAACAGATAAATAATGTGTGTTTTTTCTTTTTATTTGTTATATTTTTCCGAATTCTTTTTGCAGTTATGTTTGGAAAACGTCAGTTTTTAAAAGACAATTAAAACAAGTACGTTATCCCAACGTAATTTTCTTAAACTGAGGTACGAGCATTTGTGTAGGAAATTTACTTTTTTGCAAGGTATAAATTTTCCAGTAGACGCTTCAGCAAGCAAAAATTTAATATGATATTTAATGGATATTTAATTAATTTTTATCTCGCGTGTTTTTGAACTTTTTTTGAATATTCTTCTTTAAAATTCCTTTTGTTAAGTATTTCTTTCACTCGAAAATATATTGCAAAGTACGTTTTTCTAAAATGTTCTCTTATTTAAGTTTGTTTAGTAAAATTTTAGTTTGAAATTTAAAAATTTACAAAATATAAATTTTGTAACGTCACGTTTTCCTGGTAGCTGAGGTATGCTCAGCGGCGTCCAGGGTTGTGTTGTGTCGATTCCAAAAAGAAAGACAAAGCCTTACTCACAATGTTGCTCTTTATTCGGGAAAGGGGTTGCCCTTGCTCGGGCTCAAATCTTGTGAACTGGTGTGTATGCAGGCAGCTTCAGTAAACATCTTCTACTTTATGCGGTCCGTATTCGGCGAACGTCACTGTCTAAGTCGACTGCGGGCACAAACTCAGCTGGGTATTACCACGGCTCTGTTTGTAGTCGCTCCGTCGAAATAGGTCGGTACGCCGCAAGCGCCAAGGCACTGTAGGCTGGGCTGGGTATTACCACGGCGCAACCGTTCACTGCCTGGTCACTGTCGGTGGCGACTGCGGACACAAACTCGGCTGGGTATTACCACGGCTCTGTTTGTGGTCGCTACGTCGCAGTTCTGTCCTGCCTCAGGGTATAGCTTCGGCTGGATATTCCCACGGCCTTATCTATACCCTGACTACCAGTCCCAAAAAATAAATAAAAAAAGTAGAAGAAGATATTTACCTTTGCTCCTGTTGCCGGTCGCACAACAATTCCCTGAATTCGATTGATGTCTGCGCTTTTATACTCTTTTCTCCCAACACACAAATGCACAAACACACTTACATTACTTCGGTAGTAAGTACACCACAGCCGACGGCTGTTTTCACCACCGAGCTGCAGCCAGTTTTACAATATGAATATTACTAATTAATTAATTATTATGCCTTCGTGGCTAATTACAATAATACTAGAGCTAAATCTTACGTCATCATAAATTCTTATAACTTCATGCGTATATAAGTAAATACATGAATTCATATTTTTAGTAAATGACTCTATATAACGAAATAAATACATTGGAGAAAATATACCAATTTAAATATAAATTCATTATCTTAGTAAATACGTTTAAAATAAAAGATAGGGATTGACCCGTGACTGTTGTCAGACAGTTCTCTGTGTGAGCAAAAACGACTCCGGACTTTTGGTCGTTACAATTTGAAAAGCTTTTATACGTTATGAACTTTTGTTTTCAGGGAATTATTTTTTAATGTTTTTGAATGTGTTCTTTCTCAAGAAGTACTTTTTGTTTACCTTATAAATATACTTTTTTTCATTTCTTAATGGCAACTCTCAAAACAAATTTCTCACCTAAATTTATTTTTTAAAGAAAATTTTCGAAAGACCTCGTGCTAAAGAAGGTTTTATTTCATATAATTTTATTGAAAGAGCGTCTTTAATACATAATTGGATGAAAAAGTATTTTTTTATAATTTTTGTGTTTTACTTTTGTAGAGATTTATTTAAAGTAAATTTTCTGTTTTAGGATTTTTTTTATTTATTTAATATTTAAGAAGTTTTTGGCTCAGAACATTAACACATAATGACTTTGCGTCATTAGTCATTAATAACTGTCTGCAGGACAAAGATACATTTTTCGTCAATTAATGAAAAAAGCCTTTACAAAAATGTTATTTGGTAACCGGATCTTGAGACTTAGTATAGGAGATTGGCTTTCATAGTAGTCGATTGGCTAATTTATTTAATTTTTTAAGATATCTGTGGCAGAATAATTTTAGTGCCTTTGCCTTCCTACAAATTTATATTATTTGACAAACACTTTTATAAATTCAAGTCAGTTATCCAACCTAACTATAATAAACTTTTTCTAATAGAGATGATTTAGCATTTTGAAGAAAGTCAATTTTAATAGACTATAACAAATAATACAAATAAATTATAAATATAACCACAGAAATGACCGGAATTGTTGTAGACATTATTTTCTCCTTAACAAAACAAAATTGTAAACGAAGGCACAAATAAACTTTGGAACACCGTAGGAGTTATTTTGTAATAAAATATTTTTTTTATCCTACAAAATAGAAATTTTGTCCATTTTATATATTGATTTTTATTAAATAAATACAATTCCTTTTCCAATATTTCCTTTTGTGTGCATTCAATAAAAAAAATATTTATGAATAGTAAATTGAATTTGTTTGGAATTTTTGTTTCTGTTTGCACACATTTTTTTTTTCATTAAAGCTGTTAATACATATTAAACTGAAATCACTTTCAATCAAATATTAGAGAGTGAGAGAAGGAGTAAATTATGTTGTATTATTTCTATTTTTTGTTTTTGAAATGTGCTGAAAATTCAAATCGAATCAAAACGAAAGCAATTTAACAAAATATTATTAAAATTTGAACGCCGGCAGAGAAATTTCTTTAACGACTAACAGACCGCCTTCCAAATTCTTTTGCTCAATATTAATATTTTCACATAAAACTCGCAATTTGGACTATTTTTCTGAAACTTGTTTCTAAATTTGAATATCAACTGAGAAATAATTTTGATAGCAAAACGAAAATTGAATTTTTAATAAAAACTTTAAATTTTTCGTTTATTTTTCCTTGCAGTGCTGCGTGTTATTTTCAAAAGAGATAATTATATTAAATTTATTGTCATTATATTAAATGTGTATTAAACTTGTTGTCATTGTCGCTGTTATAAAAGTCATGGTTTAGAGTTTAAATGCCTAAAGAAAGATTAACAATAATTTAACAAAGGAACTGTGGAAAAATCAGTTTAAAGGAAACAATAAATAAATGAATCATGATAATTAAATTGGCCTTATCACATGACAGCATGAGTAAATAAATAAATAAATCGATAATGGAAAACAGTTGGGTCTTAATGTTTTTATGAAATAAACAAAAAAAATCCTAAAATATTTATTTGTAGATTTTATTATTTTTTTTTTTTGTAGTTTGTAGATGTTAAATATTTTCTGTAATCGCTTACAATTTTTTTACAGCGTGTAAAATATTTCAGTGACAATAAAATAAGTATTAAAGTTATTTTGTGTGAAAAGAGTAAAAAAATTGTCATTTATTTTCTATTTCAAACATGTCTTTGACAAGCATGTCTTTTGACAGTTTGTTAAAAATCTATCTGACATTGATAAATGGCAAAACGTTGTAATGCCTAACGACAATTTTGTTAACCCACTAACTAAAAGAGCTTTCAGAATTAATCCCTTTAAATTGTTCCTTTACGACTTTAATGCCTCTAAAGATTACTGATTTAAATATTCTACACCAAACTACTTCTGTTCATTTATTTATTTATTTTTTTTATTTATTTACTTCCTAAACGAATCAATTGTTTTGTAAAAGAATTAAAATAAAAAAAAAAACAAAAAGCTTTGAGCAAATTTAAATGTTTTGATTTTAATTTATATCGACAGTGTTTCTTAAGATGCCTATTTTTGTTGGTTGGTTATAAAAAAGAAACAAGAATTTTAGGAATGATACTTTCAATAGCAAATTAGCTGAACTAAAATTGATATACTAAATCAGAATTAGGAAAATTTTCCCTTTTCAATAACTAATAAATAAAGAAATAAGTTGGTGATAGCCATATATTGCTGCCACCAGCAATAGTCTATATAGCTGAATATAAATTATTTAGCCAGGAGTTCAATGAGGTCTAATTCATTCTACATGAATTACAATTGATAAAAACAAATTCAAACACTCAAGTGAAAGCGTTAGCTTTTAATAAATAAAGCAGGGTTCAGAATTTTTCATTTATGAACATTCAAAAATCAACATTCATGATATTTTTCATAAATGAGAAAACTAAAATTTTATATTTATTATTCACACTCATAAACGAACAACAAAAAATGTTCTGGTTATTTTCATACATGAATGCGAACAACAAGAATTATTATTCTTATTCATATGTCATAAATGATAAATTAGCTACTTCTCATTAATGTTATTTTTCATAAATGTATATGTTCATTTATGAACGTTGAAATTTTATAAAATTTCTCATAAATGAACGTGAAAAAATTTTCTACCTACGATCGCAGTTTACCGTAAAATGTAGTAAAAACACATGGGTACATATTAACTCAAAATACAATAATGCAATATATTCTAAAAAAAATAAAAAAAACATTTTTTTTCCTGCATACACCGACAATTACGCATTATCAAATATGTGCGTTTATGTACGCGAATGCTTAACGCGCATATTTTTAAAACCTTTATATTTATGAAAAATTATCAAAATTGTAAATATTCAAAAATGAACACTTGTGTGTTTCTCATTTTTTCACTTATGGATAGAAAGAAAAAAAATAAATCGTCGCATTCACAAATGAGAAAACACAAAATAATTTGTAGTCTCTCACACATGTATGAGAAAAAGCGTCTAAAAAAGCATATTTTCAGGCATTTAAAATAATATTAATTCAATATAAATGTTTTGAAAAATGTTCTCCTTCTACGTAAAAGCGAAAGTTGAAATTACAAGCAGTATTAAATGTATAAAAAACTAAATGTTTTGCCTATTTGTTTATAGTTACCAGAATGGCTTAAGCATTTTGTAGTTTTAATAATAAAATATAATTTCTTATTCAAAGGCTTTTAAAGAATTCCCAAGGAAGTCATAATTTAAGACCTATTTTTAAAGGTTTGTATGTAGCACTTTAATGAAAAAGAAAGCAATGATTAAGGATATGCTTTTTAAAAGAAAACAGGGAAAGTTATAGCTTTTGGTAGCACATATATTAAGTACGTGACATTTTTTTTTAATCAGAGAAAATATATTTACAATCTTTAATTGGGTACTACAAGTATTTTTAAATGTTATATTTTCAGCATACTTGCGTTTCAATTTGAATTCATATTTTTTTTTGTTCCTCTATAACACAAAGTTTTGTTTTCGTAAACGTATTTTATTATCAGCAATAAAAATACACACTACAAAATACAAAATATGCTTCACATAAACTTTAAACCATCACATGGTTAAGAAAAAAACATTTTCCCTATTTATAATGCCGCTACTTAAAAAACCAACAGAAAATATGCGCAAATAAAAGTTTATTGTAAAAGTTAAATTTTTTTTTTATTAAAAAAAGTGAAAATAATAAAAAGGAAGAATAAAAAATACTTTGTTTTATTCACAACTTTGTATATGTATATCTTCCACTCAACCTGAAAAATCTGCAACAAAAGGGTTATTCAAAAGAGATGAGTAAATATTAAGAATGTCCATCATAACATGAGCTTTATGATATTGTTGGCAATTCATTTTGTTTACATCCATTTGCTGAAAATTGTATGCCTGCGAGTTATTTCATTCCCACATATAAAATTGAATTGATTTTTTTTTTTGGCACACATGCTTTCAACAGTTCTTAAATTAGTTTAGCATATGAAAAATATTCAAAAGTTGCGATTAAATAGACAAACGAATAACAATTATTTATTTGATGAAAACATTTAATTAAGTTGCCACATACTGTTACTTATAATGATGTTAGTTCGGGATTAACTTAAAAACAAATTAAAAAGAAAAATTAACAAAAATTCCTTATACTTGCATTAACAGAATGTTTCTTACGGGCAACCCTTTAAACGCAAACTATCTAATATACATAATTGTTGTTTACATCCTTAACAGACTGAAATTATTAGCATTTAGCTCATGCATAAGGCAATCGCGATGTTCTGCCAAAATAAAAATGCGTTAAAATATTTTCATAAATTTATAGCAAAACGTTTAACGTCAAGACTTTTAAGTATGTAATAGCTTCTCCACAACCAATTATTTAATGAAACTTATTTAAAACAAAAAAATTACAAATGCAAATAAAAATAAAAATTAAATCAGCAAAAACTAAAATTTTTTATACAAGTCACCAAAAATTGACTGGCTCCCTATTCTTACGAATAATGGCAAAAATGAAAAACTAAATACTAAAATTTTTTAAGTTGGGAATGGTTTGTTGCCATTTAAATCGAAATTGCTTTTATTAACACCTTTGATTATAAATTGGCTGTAGCTCTATAAAGTCACTTCCAGCTCATCACACTAACTTAACAATTACACTTCAATCATGATTTGATCATTTGATCCAAGGTAGAAAGGTAATATCCACAATTTTCTGCTCCCAGTGTAATTGATTGCATTTCATTCCAAACTTTTAAACTGCTAATTTAATGCCAATAAACTTTTCGTTAAGATTAAGCAGCACTTAAAGGTTGTTGTAATAAATATTTTAAAGGTTTCTATGTCTTTTATACTCTCAGAAGGGGTATAATAAATTTCAAAGTGAAATGATGAACGGTGAAAGCGCAACATATTTAAATTTACAATGTTGTAGGAACATACGATTATTATCTGAATTTAACAAATTTAAATTTAGCCACATTGCAATAAATTAAAGAAAAACTTTAAATGCTGTCGAAATTAAATAACGATAACGAAAATTACTTTTGGAAAGTTATTATTTGGAAGCGTTATATAATGTTAACTAAATATAAAAGCATTCGATTATAAGACAAGTTTCACACGTTAAGTGCCAATGATCTTCTAAATTGTTAAATTCTTATTTTAATTGCTATTTGCTTGATCCAATATTCACTATTTGCAATTACTGCCATTTTATAGAGGAAATTATAGAGAGAAATCCTTGCACTACAGCTAATCCTACAAATAAGACAAGGGAAAAACAAAAACTGTAAACTGAACTGAACAGCGATAAAGATGAGGAAACATTAAATATTAAAAAATTGTATTCTGCAGGCAGCATAAAATTAAACATGATTTTCAATAAATAACATTGCTACACATAAGAAAACATTAAATATAACATGCTTCCTGCTTGCATGTAAGATTGCAACCGTTGTATTGTGGTTGGTAATGCATGATTATTATGTCCACTAATAGTTTGTATAACAATTACAATTTTAATTAAACATTTTAAATATAAAACTCATATTCATATTCTTATTTATTTTCTTTTTAATTACCAGATCTTGCCTTAAATCGTTAAAAGTAGTTCCCATTTGTAAATTAGTGATTGTTTTTATTATAAAACGCATGTTTGGCCCACTGTTAAATTAAATTTTATACTTAATTGTAGTTTTTTTTTATTTATATCTCATACTTACTGATTCAAACAGTTTACGTTGTTTGTTTGTAGCATTGAATTTTTATTAATGTATGCGTGTGTGTGTGTGTGCTTATATAAGCAAACGTGGTTTATTATTCTTAAACCCCCTGAAATTCATACTTTAATATTTTCTAAGAAAAATAAAGCACGTTCATGTTACAACCAAAAGCCTTAAATATTTTCATACAAAAAGAACTTTCATTTATTCATGCTTGAAAAAAGTAAATGAACTTGAAACGATAAAGCAAATCGTATTGAAACCTAAATCAACACTCCCTACATATGTATGTGAGGTTAGGCCTAGAACGATTCAGCGATTTCCAGCCAACACTTAAAAACTCATGCACAGTTCATTATCAAATAATCAATTGTGGAAATGAATGAGCAAATATTTGAGTAGCTGTTCTCTGCAGTTAAGTGAATGATATACTAACTTTGTTGGAAAATTTAAATATATTTCTCATACGTCATGTTGAACCTAAGGTGTGACAAACCTACAAATCCCAGCAAACATATACGTGACACTTACAATTACATGCAGGATGATATATATAAAAAAAAAGTTAATTTTTGGGTATTGTAGAAATTTGCAACCTTCACATGTTGTAGGGGCGGAAACAATATCCTCAAACAATAATTCAAATTAAATCAATGCATAAACATTTTGTGTTCGATTTATAAATGCTCAAACAACATGTTTTGTTTTACAACTAAAAAGATTTCGACAATGTTGTTTTATTAGTTTCTTTTCACCTGACACTCTTCTTCTACCGTGTTAAAAAAAAAAAAAATCATAACTTTGCTTTAGTGAAAAACTTCAACAAAACTTTATTTCCCCAATGTTCTTGGCATCTATTCTTTGCCAACTTTCTGCTAAAATACAAAATACCAAATAAAGAATGCCTAAAATATACGAGTACACTACTAGAGGTATTAGTTAACCAAAATTTAAGTTTACTATTTGGTTTGTTAGTTATTAAACAATCCAACAAATTGTATGTGGAAATTATTTTAGAGGTTTACAAACATATTTAGCTAAACTCAAATCAAGTCTTTAAACTTTAAGTTTATGGTAAGGCTTTAGTTGTTATTAATTTTGCATGAACTGGCTTATAATTGCATACGTTGTATGTTGTTTATTTAGTTACGAATGCTTTTAAATAATTTTAAAAAATACCTCCGTTGAATCAATGAGCTAAAAAGGTAATTTAAATAAAAGGAAAGTGGTTACAAAAAAAAAAAAAAAAATAGTGTATACAAAAACGCCAAAACATCAAAATAAAATACTTTGTTCACAAACACAAAATTATTTTTTATACAACTTGCAAAAATTAACAAAAACAGCTGTTAAAGTCGATTTACCAAACACAAAATGATTTTTTATACAACTTGCAAAAATTAACAAAAACAGCTGTTAAAGTCGATTTACCATAAATAATAAAAAATTTACTTTAATGTTAGAAATACTAAAAGTAAAATCGCTGATATCTCAAATCGTAATAATTTTTTGCATTATGTGAAAATATTTTTAAATTCGTTATATTTCTATACACATCTTTTACTTTGGCTGCAAATTGAAAGGCATCTAAAGTAACATTAACTTAATCAATATAAAAATGTCATCTAAACACTCGCTGACAGGAAATTAGCTTAAATTGTCACTTAAACAAAACAAAAATAAATTGGACTTATCTGATGTAATTGACTTTTATAATCAAAAAAAAAAATGATTGGTTTCGCAGTAGGAAAAAAAGTTAAAGTTATAATCTTAGGCTCATCAAACTTTATTTTCTCATTAATTTTGTTTCTAATGAATTTGATTGAGCTTACGAGGTAGTTTCTCTAAATTATATTTTCTTTCATCAAAAAAATATAAAGTTTTGTCTTACAAGTTAGCCACTTCATTCTTTTGGTTAAAAAACAATTTACTTACGTATACTTTTATATTTCCCATTATAAGGTTAAATTAAATTTGAAATAAAGCGTCACTTGTTTTAGTTTTTTCTCAGGTAAAGCAAACTAAATGAAAAAATTCTATTCATGGTTTTCTTGGGATTTCGTAAATTAAACTAAAAAAAATTTTCACAGTTCGATGGAAAGCAAAGCTAATGCCTTCTTCGATCTGTTGGAAAATGACACTTCTTCGAATTCTGAGGTCCGCTCTCTGACGTCTTTGAACGAATTAAAGTATTTTATTTCCTGCCTTAGAAGCTTTAAAAAGCTCCGGGTATAGATCAAATTAACAATATATTGTTAAAGAATCTGACTAATACTGCTTTAAATTGCTTACTAAAAATTTACAATTTCAGCATCATAAACTCTTACTTTCCAAGTACCTTTAAGACAGCTAAGGTTATAGCAATCTTAAAGAAAGGCAAGGATGCAAAATTTAATCCAATTACCGTCCAATAAGCCTTTTAAACTCCTTGGGGAAATTATTTGAAAAAATTATTCATCATCGAGTCCAATCATTTGTAGAGCTTAATAGCCTGATTCATTGTTATCAGTTCGGTTTCAGAGCGGAACACTCTACCGTTCATCAGATTAAGAGAATGGTTAATATTATTAAATCAAACAAAAACCGAAGGTACTCTACTGGCATCCTACTACTAGATGTGGAAAAGGCCTTTGATTCTATCTGGCACAAAGGCCTCTTATACAAGCTTAACAAAATGAATATTCCCTTATACCTAACAAAACTTCTAAAGAATTTCCTTAAGGACAGAAAGTTTTTAGTTGATGTTGACGGAAATCAATCAACCCTGCGTAACATACCAGCTGGTGTTCCCCAAGGCTCTGTTCTATCACCATTGCTTTATTCTCTGTACATTTCCGATTTCAAAATTTCCAGAGGCAACGACGTGGCATTTTATGCTGATGACAGCGCAATAATCTGTCACGGTAAAGTTTCGAATTCAATTGTGAACAGGATTCAGAACGCTTTGATAACAACTACAAAATATTTTTCGAAATGGAAAATAAAGATTAATGAAGATAAATCTCAGGCCATTCTGTTTCCCTACAACAAGTCTCCTAGGAGAGTTCCTACTAAAAATCTTAGGATTCAAGGTAATGAAATAGAGTTCACAAAATCCGTAAAATATCTTGGAGTTATTTTGGACCAGAAACTGAGCTTCAAAGAGCACATTGAGGGTGCACGTCTTAGAGCAATCAGATGCGGACGATCTTTGTATCCCATTTTGAATAGGAAGTCAAAATTGAATTTTAAAAATAAATTACTACTTTTTAAAATGTGCATAAGACCAATTCTTCTAATTCACACCTTAAAAAGCTACTAGTAATACAGAATAAAAATTTAAAAATAATTTCAAGATTCCCAACTGTCGAATTGCATTCAAAAGCAAAAGTAAAGACGATTGTAAATTTTACTGACATGGCGCTGTCATTTAGAGAAAAATGCAGAAGGTCGAGCTACGCCCATCTGAGAGGTTTGATTTGATAACATCTGATTTTAACTTTGCTCTCAAGTAAAGTATCCACTAGGTGTTGTTTTAAAGCTTCTCAAATCATTCCTTTTTTTGTTGTTTTTTTTTTTTTTTTTTTTTTATATTATATCTTAGGTTTTTACTATCTTTTCCTATTAAATAGATGTATTTAATAAGTTTTTAATAATAATGAAAATGTGATAATTTGCTGAAATATCTTAATGATAGAAACTCAAAATCTGTAAATATTGTTAAAGATAATGTACCTATGATAGTTAATAAATAAATAAATAAAACTTTTTTTTTTTTTTTTTTTTTTTTGTATCATAATATTATTTATTGAATCTTCTAAATTAATAGAACTAACAATAAGTAGATAAATCTTAAATCTAAAAGTAAAAATTATCTTTATGTCTAGCCAATGCCAGCCAAAAAGTTTTAGTTAACAAGAAATAAAAAATAAAAAGGAAAACACTATAAATTACTTATACTAATAGCCCTAACGTCTCTCCTCTTCAGACGATTGTAGCCTCTATCATTTAATATATCACGTGCCAAAATATTTGGATGAAATTCCAGTTTTCTCAAATATTTGGATGCGTACTTCTGTATTTCCTCTTTTACAGAGGGCACTTTCAAATCCTTGTGAATGTTTGAGTTTTTCACATACCATGGGGCAGCAGTTATGAGTCTGAGGATTTTGTTCTGGCTTCTTTGTATCCGTTCGACATTTGACACTGAGGCAGTGCCCCACATTTGAATTCCATAGCTCCATATTGGCTTTAGAATAGACTTGTAGATCAAAAGTTTGCAGTCCAGACTGAGAACAGAATTCCGACCAATTAGCCAGTTTAATTGAGCAGTTTTAAGTCTTATTTGCATAAGTTTAGCTTCTATGTGGTGCTTCCATGTTAGACGCCTGTCAAGGTGCATACCGAGGTACTTGACGACCGAACGTTGAGGTATTGTTTGATTATTTATTGTGATAGGTGGGCATGTACTCCTGCGTAATGTAAAAGTAATATGAATGCACTTCTGTTCATTAATTTTTATTCGCCATTTTCTTAACCATTTTTCGACTTGGAACACATGACTTTGAAGACGTAGTGAAGCTTCGTGTGGGTCTGCATGAACATAAAGCAGGGCAGTATCGTCAGCAAATGTTGAAACGTGAACGTCGGCCCGTGTAGGCATATCTGAGGTATATAATAAATACAAAATCGGACCCAAGATGCTCCCTTGAGGAACTCCGGCTCTAATTGGCTGTGGTGGGCTCAAAAACTCCTCGTGCTTTACAAGAAATAAACGGCTACTCAAGTAGCTTTCCAGTAATGTGGAAATATTTTGAGGCAAATTCTGCCTTAGTTTATGAATTAAGCCCTCGTGCCAAACTTTATCGAAGGCCTGGGAAACATCAATAAAGAGAGCAGAACAGTAATGTTTATTTTCAAAGGTTTGTTTAACAGCATTAACAAGTCTATGCGTTTGCTCTATTGTGCTATGCTTTTTCCTAAATCCAAACTGGTGATCCGGTATACACTTCTTTTCGATCAATATGGGATACATTCTATTTACTAAAAGTTTCTCGAACAGTTTAGATAAATTGGACAGCAAGCTTATTGGCCTGTAAGAATCTATTTTAGAATGATCCTTGCCCGGCTTGGGAATCATTATCACCTTCGAAATCTTCCACTTCTGAGGGTAAAAACTGAGGCGCAAAATGGCGTTATATATAAACAATAAGATTCTCACCGCTACATTTGGTAGCTCCAGAAGCATCCTATTACTAACTTTATCAATACCAGGTGATTTTTTAAGTTTTAAGCCGGCGATAGCCTTTCTCAACTCTTGTACTTCCAGTCTCAAAGGCACAGCTTCTATAGGTGTTATTTCAGGTAACACTATAGGGTCTGTCGATAAATTAGAAGAAAATACTTTTAGGAGGTGGTTGGAAAACAGATAAGCTTTTTCCTCGTTGCTTCTTGCCCAATCACCGCTTGGGGTACGCAGTGGCGACTGGCGTAAAGTTGGTCGCTTAATGTTTTTTGTTGCGCGCCACAGAGAGTAGTCTGAATGCGAGGTTGCATCAAGATTTTCCAAGTATTTGTTAAGTGAAGCAATTCTTTGCACTTCAAGTAAATCACGAAGCTGTTTGGTACACTCTTTCAGCCTGTTTCTTAGTTGGGGTGATCTACACGCCTGCCACTCTCTACGGATTCTCCTTTTCTCTAGGAGGAGTTGTTGTACATCTACTGAATATATTCTGCTGTATCTTTTTATCGGAGCATTTGTGGTTGCGTGAACTGTGGCTAGTCTGATTTCTTCATTAAAGTCGTCAATAGCTTTTTCCACTTCTCCTGAAGTACGCAGCGGTATATTTTCCGAACAATGAGAGCTTAGATATTTTCTAAATTTAAGCCAATTAATATGAGTCTTAGTTGCCAATGCAGATCGATTTTCAGAATCCAACGGGTTCCATAACGTAACAATAGAAGGTGTGTGGTCGGAGGATAAGTCTAATGAAGACTCTACATTCGTAAACTCACCTGGTACATTTTTTGCGACTCCAAAGTCAATGACGTCAGGGATTTTTTGCCTGTCGGTGGGCCAATAAGTTGGCCTTCCGCTAGAAATTACAGTTAGCTTTAGCCTCGAAATTACATTAAACAATGTGCGACCCTTCGGGGTTGTCAGACGTGAGCCCCAGTGGATATGCTTCGCGTTATAGTCGCCAGCAGCCAAAAAGTGAGGACCTAAAGATTTATAGAACCCGCAAAATTGATCCTCTGTGATTGGAAAACTCGGTGGGCAATACACAGACGAAATCACTAAATTGCTATTGTTCTCTAAAAGACAAATAGTTGTCGCTTGTAAATATCCCGAGCAAAATTCGTCCATTACATGGTGTTTGAATCGGGCCTTCACTAGGATAGCTGACCCACCACAAGCTCTTCCACGAGGGTCCTTGGTGTCATAAAAGGTATAACCATTAATTTTAAAAATACTTCTGGCTGTTAGATGGGTTTCGGAAATTAGCATTACGTCAATATTCTGCACCTTCATGAATAGTTCAAGCTCGTTCTTATGTGAGCGGATGCCGTTGGCGTTCCAAAAACATACTCTTAGGCAGTTCATGGTTTATTGACGACTGCCCTTAATAATTCGGACTGCATCTGCAGCATTTGCATCATCTGTTGCATCATAACTGTAATGTTGTTGGTGAAATTATTTACCGTTTGAACTAATGTCTCTATAGTTGCCTCGAGACTAGTTGTGTTACGTGAAACTGGGACCTCCTCCCTAGGCTTGAAACTAGTATTTGCTGTGGACGTGTTTTGAGTAGAGCCATGTCTGGACTTCAAAATGTTGGCATACGAGAATTGGTGACCTAAGGATGCGACCGGCTGAGGTTGGCTTAACTGGGGAAAATTTTGCTCTGTTGCAATTTTGGTTTGGGTAGTAATAGCAATAGAAGGGCTGGCTTTCATTATTTTACGGTTGGCCAAGTAGACTCGGCATCCTCTGTAGTTTGCTGTATGATTTTCACCGCAGTTACCACATTTTCTAATTGACGCATTGTTTTTTGGCTTGTTACATTGTGCCGTGGCATGAAGCTCGCCACACACCACACATACGGGAGTCAATTTGCAGTATCTTTTGGTATGACCAAATTCCTGGCAGTTTCTGCATTGGGCTGGGCCAGACCGTTTGAGAGGCTCTTCTACAGTCACCTTACGATGTAAAACGTATTTTACGTTATAAATAGGGTGAATTTCATTTTTCTTCAATCTAATATCACCAGATTCCAATTCGACATGAAATATTGGTTGAGGTACACGTTCCCGATTTTTTATGTTGAACACATTTTTAATTTTAAAACCGCTTCCCTGTAAGAATCCTTTGACGTCCTCAGGATCAACACATGGGTCAATCCCCTTAATAACGACCTGCAGTCCCTTGCTACTTTTCAACTGGTAGGTGTAAAAATTTTTTTTAGCTTTGTCAAATTCCGAAACCAATTTGCGGTAATCATTTTCGTTTTGCACCTGGATTTTCGTTTGGTTGATATTACCCTGCTTGATGGGTATAACGTAGAAAGCGTCTGCTCCATTCAATGAAATTAAACTCTTTACCAGTTCGTTTGAATTCTTTTCTCTCAAGAAAAGAGGAGGGGGTTTGAATGACCTGGGAGGTGTTGTAGTTTCGATGACTTCACTATCCAAAATTGAAAAGCGGTTTTTAGAAGCCGTGCCATCAGTTCCAGAATCCCTGGGAAACTTTGAGGTCAATTCAACTCTAGACGATTTAGGGCTGCGTTTGCGCTTTGTGACTGTTATATAGCGGTCCATTCCTGTTTGAATTTTATATAAATAAAACTAAAAAAATTAAATTGTTTAGCTTTGTTCCGCCAGTAAATGAAATGCTGCAAAGACGGAAAGAAATGACAACAAAAAAATTAATTATGTGAGCGATGCCCATCCCCACTACATATGTTCACAACATTGTTTTTTAACCACCCCTTAAGCATGTGATATTTTTACCTAAAAATGAATTTGTTTTAAAATCAAGACTTTACAAAAAATCAAAAAAGGATACAATTTTTATTACAATATTTATATTAATATTTTATATCTATTTATTAATCATGTTAATGTTTTTCTATAATTAATTAAAATTTATTTTATAGCAAACTAAAATATAAATAAATTTTCAATTTTAAAGTTATTTTAATATTTCTGTGTTTAACATTTAAGAGTTTTTAACTTTTTTCCACACTTATTACACATTTAAGAAGTTTTCATTAGATTAATAAGTTTTTTTTCTTTGATAAATATCTGATTTTTGGCAGTATTTCTTTAATAAGAAAGGAAAAACTATTTAACATTTAAACAATGATAATGAAAAGACATACATAAAATAAAAATAAAAAAAAATATATATATTATATTCAATATTTATGTTAAATATTTATTCATTCAAATTTACATCTCTTTTAATACATTTATTTTATAACATTTAACAACATGCAATTAAACACTATGGTGAGCTGTTTTTGAAAGTAGTGACTTTAAAAGTTTCCAACTAAAATAAATGTACAATCGAGCATCAAACCTTTTGCAATAGTGTCGTCTAATTAAGTCAACCATGTCTCCTTTTTTATTTAAATAGCTTCATGTTCTTACTCCTAACTTACTCCTAAGAAACTGCAATTTCCTTAAAATATTTGATTTGATTTTTTCGCTGTATTTATATTTTATTTTTTTTTAACGCAGTGTTAATTTTTTATTTTAAAAGTTCTTTATTCGTACTTTTTAAGTACGTTTGAAACATAAGTCGTTTTTTTAGGGATGAGTATATAAATAAACATACGAGGTAGGTAAATAAGTTCTATACAAATTAATTAAACATTTTAATATTTATGAAAAAAATTACTGAAAATTAAAAAAAAAAATTTTAATACTTTTTTTCAAAGGAACAAAAAATAGATAAACATTTTGGAAATTAAGCAATCCGATTATTTAAGAACACCATTTTAAATGCAACACAACTGAAAACTATAATTTTAAAATAATCAATAATTAAGTTGGGCTTCTTCATTTGCCGAAAAGGCTTAATGACACTACCTCGCATTTGCAAAAGTCATATTTCATGTATTTAAAACTAAAACAATTCTACAAATATTTTTTTCTTATATATTTTAACTTACATTAGTTTTTACAAACAAATATGCCGGTTTTATTTTTAATTTACCAAACTGTAATATTTAAAATGCCATAAATATTTTTGATTTATTAAACACAATTTTAAACGCGTCTATAAATATCAATAATTTATGTGAATATAATTTTCTCCCTAATTAACTTCACAAAATATAAATATTACGAGTTGAATTTAAAGTTTAAATAAAGAAATGAAATATTTATATTAAAATAGATTTAAAATACACAATTAACTTGTGGCAATTTCGGCCAGTGGATCATAAAGTTGACAGGCCATATTGACTACGTGATCATGTGTACGTGTAAAAACAAATTAAAAAACTGCGGCAACACAAATTCCTAAACTTAATTTTCTTAAAACATATAAAAAAGTAAAACTAAACATTTACGGCTGTATGCATAAAAAACGCTTACTTGAGCTTTAAAGTGCACGTTAGTTAACAAACACTTTAAGGCTAACAGACGTTTGTTAAAAAATGGTATTCATAAACAGCACTTTAGCTAATGTATGCTTTAGTAAAATTAGTATTTTGATTCTGGCAATGCCACTATTTTCAGTTGTCACGTTGTAGTTAACGAGGTATAAAAATGAATATTATTTATCCGGGTATTTAGATCCATAAAAATGTTTTTATTGTTTTCAGCAAAATGAACATATTTTTTTTTTGTTTTTTTTTTTTGTTTTTTTTTCAGTCTTTTTAATAAAAAGCAAAGCACCAAAAAAAGGTTAATTTACAAGGCTTACGAAGAACTTACAAAGAATTTGTTCATATTAAAAAATTAATTATTCGGATAACGAGCTTTGTTTTGATTATATGTACATCAATAAATCTTTTGTTTAAAATAATTAATTATAATTATATTTTTGTAAAATATAAAATAAAGAGATTAAGATGTTTTATATTGAATGCCATGTTATATTTTAGTGTTTATTATTATTTGTATACTACAATTTGTTTTAATAAACATTTTTAAAAATTTTTGGAATAACAAAGTATAATTGTCAATTGAGCCGTTTACATTGAAAGTGGCATAAGTCACAACTGAACAGCTTCTTTTTTTCATTTTTAATAAATTTGAAATTAATAAGTTGAGAAGTATTGAGATTTGTTTGAGAGGAGTGTTGATAATTAACGGTGTAACAAAAATGCTTATTTTGAAAATGGCGTTAGTCGCTGTACTTAGGAAATTAATTACGGAGCTTAGTGTGAAAGAAATGGAAACATGTAATAAGTGTGTATGAAGTATTGTTGTGATTATTGAACTTATTTTTATTAGTACGAAAGAATAGTGCAGTTAACTGAACTATATTATAGTGATATCTAATATACTACACATAATTAGCATTATTTTGTTATTTTTTTTTTATTCTCAGGAGGTTGCTTCGTGTTGTATAAAATATCTAAGAATGTCACAACTCAAAAGCATATTATTGCACATAGTGACTTATGTAAAGGACAAAATAGTAATAGTAGTAATAGCCCCCTGTCGAAAAAATCCTTCACAGTACACAACATGGAGAAAAAAGATTTTATTTCAACTCAATCATTAGAAAAATCCGTTTCAGAAAGAAAACTAAATACAGACTTGTTGAAATGGCTAAAAATTCAAATGTTTTATAAACTAATTTAAAATAAAAAAGCTGACAATAACAAAGTAACTTATGCCACTTTTTAATTAAACGGCTCAGTTTATTGTAAACAAAATTTGTTTTGTTTTTGAACTTTCAATAATAAAATTGAACTATCAATTTATTGTAGGTTTAACGTAGGCTTTTCCTACTTTAAAGCTAACAAAGGTATGTTAAGATAAAAACGTTTTATGAATACAACTTTAGGAAATTGTGCTTAACAACGGCAGTTAAACCTACTTTAAGTTTTTATGCATACAGCCGTTAGAGGTCAATTATGCTTGAAACACAACTGAGAATAACAACGAATTTGGCACAGCACCACGAATTCGTTAGCAAAAGTCTTAGCGTATATTGAACAACTAAAACTCAACTAGAGTGACGAAATTATTTAAAAACTATTTTAAAATTATTAATTGATATAGTATCGAAAATAATAAGTAAAAATTTTAAAACAAAAAAAAAATAAAGAAACGTTCACGCGACACCAAAATATTCGTCGTTTGTCGCATTTCGTTGGCAATATGCGTTAATTTCTTTAATGGCATTAATTATGTGTGAATACAATGGCAAATTGTCGTTCGTCCCAAAAGATGTATCATTGTTATGTTAAAATATATTTTTTTTTTATATTTTATGAGTTTTATGAGTAGCCGTTCTTTTATTTAACTTAAATTAACTTGTGTTGCTGTTTTTACATAAAAAAATAAAAAAAACTATAAATACGATTTTATTTTCTGTCTCTTAAGCTTCGCATTTTTATTCTATTTCCTGCATATATCGGCATTCTGGTTAAGAGGTACAATAAACAAAACAAAATTACAAATTCAATTGCTGGTGAATTAAAATTCCGCAAAAAAATTGTTGCTGGAACAACGCATTCACAAAATTAATAGAACTAAACTAAACTGAACTAAATTTTTTTAAAACATTTCTCTGTAAAAATGTCTCTACAGGAGCAAAGGTAAATAAAAAGGAAATAATTTAGCTAAAATACTATCATACATTTTTACAGTTCTTCAAACATCTGTTTGATTTTGTGTTTCCATGTGACACAATGCCGTTTTAAAGCCATGCGACCGATGGTCGTGGCTAACCACCATGCGTATGCGTTCTTCACTTACGTTTGTATGCAGCACCACATCACCATTCAAACAGTCAATAGTTTGTTTGGTGATGTTTGAAGATTTGTCTGTGGCTGTTGTGGCCGTTGACGTAGATGTGGATGTACCACCCGAAGAAGAACCACATACACCGCTGCAGCCACCACCACTATTGTGCACTGTAGTTGGAGCTAAAAGAGAACTGTTATTTTGATTGAGTGCTCCAGTTTTTGGCACCGTTAAATATTTAGAGCTTTTACGTTTACTTCCACCACTGGCCGTACGTTTGTGAGTGAAGACACTGTGGTCGTTGTCGAAATTAGCTTCAGCTTCATGATGCTTGATACATGCAAAGGCTCGAGTAAATGATTTGCGAAAATTGTCGCTTAAAAAAGCGTACAAAATCGGATTCATCGCTGAATTGGAGTAGGCCAGACAGCCGAACAGTAAAAAGAGTAAAATTTCAAATCTTGACAATTCGCGTTGTCCCACAAAGGCACTAATCAATGAAACCTGAGAAATCCAGTGAGGCAGCCAACAGAATATATACACTGTAATGACAGTTAACACCAGCCTGGTGACTTTGCGATGCGAGCGTTTCTTTTCTTTGGATTTGTGTTTCTGCTGAACCGTGTGTAATTTGCGTATGACTAAATAGTAAAACACTAAAATGAAGCACAGCGGTGTGGCAAAACCCAACAGGAATGTATAGAGTATAAATGTGGTGCCCGAATGTTTTTTGTAAACCTCTGGCCAATCAATGTTGCAAGAGAAATTTATGCCATCCTCCTGAAGCACGGTGCTGGCAAACAATATCACTGGCAGCATTAATATGGCCGAAGTAAACCAGGCCAAAATAGATATGAGTTTTGCGATACGAAGTGTTCTATACTTAGGTGATTCTATGGGATGACAAACTGCTATATACCTATCGGCTGCCATTATTAGCAAAAATATGGAGGAAGTAAATTGGGTTATGGATGTGCTAACCATGTAGGCCTTGCACATATAATCACCAAACTTCCAGCTGCAAATACGCATGGTGTACAACAAAAAGGGTATGCCAATGAGAAAACATTCGTCAGCTATGGCTAAATTTAATATGTAGATATTGGTAACAGTTTGCATTTTGGAAAACCTTAACACCACCCAAATGACAAGAGTGTTGCCAAAGAGGCCAACAACACAAACAACAGAATATAGAACAATTGTACAAATGTGTGACAGTGTGTTGGTGTTGGCCAAACAGTCGTCATAAAATGTGAATAAATTTTGATCTGAATGGTTGAACGATAAAGTTGTGGTTGTGGAATATAAACTTCCGGATGGAGGTTTCTCTGTTTTAAAACCGTTGCTTTTAAGGGCATCCGTTAAATTAAACAATTCTACAAAACTCGTATTTGGCCAAAAAATAAATTTTTCACTTAACTCATTCCTTGGTGCTGTAACATTTACGTATGAGTATTTTCCAACATAAACTTTTTCGTTCATTTCAGCTGGCTTATTTTCAATTTCCTTTATTTCACCAGCTTTTCGCAGATGTCTGGTTTTATAATATGTTTCCGTATCACAGGCACTGGATGTGTTGGTTGTAGTCGGTGGAGTATCGGTACTAGTTTTGGCATTGTTATAGGTGGTATTTGCAGCTCTCAATATTAGTTTCGTTGTTGTTGTTGTTATTGTTGTTGCTATTAAATCGTTTGTACTGTTCCCATTACTGTTGATTGCCTGCGTTAAAGTACACAAACTAAATAAGTTTGTGCCAGTGATGATAAGCCACCAGCATAAATGCGATAATTGCTGTCTGTTTATATGTTTTCTTGTCGTTGTGATCTTCTTCTTCTTCTTCATATCGTTGTCAGCCTTCGTGTTGTGGTAGTGTTGCTTTTTGCTGTTGGTAATGTTTTCTTCTTCTATACGACAAGACTTTTCTAAGATTGACACATATTGTTTGGTAATTTATACACGAAGGAGCATGTTAGTCTTAGCTTTCTGCTTTTGTTTACAATAACAATATTTTAAACTGCAATTCTTGTGGTTATTATTCTTGTTGCAATACATATCTTACACCAAACATTATTGTCTGAAATATACAAAAGAAAAGTTAATTAGTTTTACAGGAAGCGGAAGTTTAAGCGAACAAAAGGTTATAATTCTAAAAATGAAAACTAAGAAATCTATGGGTGGTATTCACTTCATTTTGGTCTGTTTAGGTGTTTTAGTTTCGAAGCTGGTTGTTGCAAGTTGCACTCTCTTTCTAAGAAATTCTATTATAATATTCTTAATGCTTTTTGTATCATATCAGACAAAAGATTGTAAAAAGGTAATGCTTTTAACAAAGATAACAGAGATAAATTCTAACAAAAGTGTAATTGTCTTTAAAGTTTATGACAACTTCATTATTCGTAACTTTTGGTTATACACACTATCTTGTTTATGCATAAAAAAATTAATTATTATGGTTGAATAGGAAATGTAACATTAAGTACCTTAATGAGTACCTTAAGGTACCTTTTGAATGATGGAAAGATGAAATCGCAAAATGTATTTTGTATAAAAACCTTTTGTTCCAACTTTGGCAGTAAACTATGCTAAGATCCTATGAAACTTTATTTTAAACTATACAAAAATCTCTCTACTTCTCCAATTAAACATTAGGTTTATAAAATAATATTTTTGTCAAAGCATTATTATAAATAAAAAATTATAACTAAAATCGCAGTTACTTAATTTTAAAAAGGTAATAAATAAACAAATTAAAATTCTTAAATAAAAGCTTAACATATCTAAATTATATCCTCCCCCTGGCTATTTATTATTTTTGCTATTCTATTTTCTTTCACGAACCCAAAAAAAAAAAATAATGTGTACGTGACGTGGCACAAACTCGTAAGATTTTACTTATCGTAAAAAATACCATTTTAAAAAATATTATGGTTAAAAAACAAATTCTATTATTAAAAAATGAATACCCGACTCATCGAACCTGTTAGTTTGAAGTAAAATCAAGTTTTCTGTGATGATTATTATAAAAAGCAGAGGAGAGAAAAATTCCTTTCGAGACTGAGCTGCATCTAATCAAATAAATTGTAAATGTATTCTATTCAGAGTAGCGAAGTATTTACTCACTGTTCATACATGTATGAATATGTACATTTGATTTTTTAGCCGCTTCTTCTCATACATGTGTCAGAGACTACAAATTATTTTGTGTTTTCTCATTTGTGAATGCGACGATTTATTTTTTTCTTTCTATTCATAAGTGAAAAATTGAGAAACACACAAGTGTTCATTTTTGAATATTTACAATTTTGATAATTTTTCATAAATGAAAAGGTCGTAAAAATATGTGCGTTAAGCATTCCCGTACATAAACACACATATTTGATAGCGCGCAATTGTCGGCGTATACAGAAAAAAAATGTTTTTTTTTTATTTCTTTTAGAATATATTGCAATATTATATTTTGAGTTAATATGTACCCATGTGTTTTTACTACATTTTACGGTAAACTGCGATCGTAGGTAGAAAATTATTTCACATTCATTTATAAGAAATTTTATAAAATCTCAACGTTCATAAATGAACATGTACATTTATGAAAAATAACATTAATGAGAAGTAACTAATTTATCATTTATCACATATGAATAAGACTAATAATTCTTGTTGTTCGCATTCATGTATGAAAATAACCAGAACATTTTTTGTTGTTCGTTTATGAGTGTGAAAAATAAATATAAAATTTTAGATTTCTCATTTATGAAAAATATCATGAATGTTGATTTTTGAATGTTCATAAATGAAAAATTCTGAACCCTGATTCTATTCACTTAAATTTAAATTCACGAATCTGAGTGCTGCAACTACGAAATAATTTCCTGATTAAAAAATAAATTAACTAAAGAATGACTAAAATTTGTCCCTCAGTTTCAAAAATATTATTAAAAGTAACATTAGACCTATTGAGAATTAATCTAGTGGTATCTTTGCTTGTATAATTAAAATATTTCGACAAATGCACCACTGATGGGTCCACATTAGTCCAATAATTTGCGTTTGATTTTTTTGTTTAAAAAAAAAGTCGGAATACATAACAGTAAACTGATCCATGAGAACATCGACAGTTTTCATAATCGAGTCACTTTATATCAATAATTTGCAAATGTGCAGATGACATGTTTTTTCTAAAGAATATCTGCTCCAGAAGTTTTTGACCAACTGTCAATTTTAAGTAAAGTTTCTAGAAATACTTGACAAATTTTTTCATTTCTTTGTTCTTTTGTTACAACATAGAGATCGTCCACATAGATGCAGTGATCGATTTTTTTTATCAAATTTTAAGAGACGGCTTAGGTCGTCGAAAGCGATTATGAAAAGGGTTACGGATAAAGGCGATCCCTGCGGAATGCCATTATCCAAAGAAACAATGTTTGCAAAAGTGTCGTTGACACAGACGCGAAATTTTCTTTTCGTAAGGAAAGATTTAGTGAAGCTAAACATTTTTGGTCCAATTGACCAATTTGACAGTTTTTGAAGTACAGCATGAATTCGTATCCTATCGAAAGCTTTGACGAAGTGAATGGAGAGAATGGAAGTATGTTTTCTAGAAGACCGATTTTTGCATACAATATGGTCAAGAAACAAAAGTGAATCGGTTGTACTGAGCCCCGACTGAAATCCAGTTTGGTTTGGGGATAGAAGTTTGTATTTTTTGATAAACCACATGAGGCGTCGAGAAACCATTTTTTCAAGTACTTTCGCAATACATGAGAGTAAAGAGATAGGTCGGTATGAATCTATGTTGTCTATTGGTTTAGTTCTTTTATGTATAACTATCACTGAAGCCGTTTTGAAAAGTTGAAGAATTGTCCCCGTATCAAATATATTGTTAAAAAGGTTAAGAATACGATGTTTGAAAAATTCTGGTACATTATCAATATTATTTTTATATGACAAATTTCGTATATAGGTTACAGAAGCGAAATACTGGCCTCAAATGATGTAAGATTTATTTATCTTTTGTTAATATTTTTGGTAATAGTAATTTTTTTTATTTTGTGCAGCATATAATTGTAACAATTAATTATGCATACAATCGTCTAATAAAACCAGTACAAAATATAGCAACATAAATTAACCCTTTGCGCTTCGTGCATTTTTTTGCATCTGTTGCTAGTCATTTCCAAGGACTTTTAGGAAAAATTTTATAATCACAATATTTTGAAAAAATGCTTCAGTTTTTGGAAAATTGATTTTTTATTAACGAGAATTAACTCAAAAACTTAGATAACTTGAATGTATCTTAAAATAAATTCAAATTTAAAATTTAATTTAATTTGGTTGACATTTTTTTTATAACATAAACGGAAAAAAACATTTTGATGAAGTTTTTGTAGATTATTTAAATAATAATTAATAATAATACAAAAATTTATTCGCATATTAGGGTAAATTTATTTAGCAAAATAATAATTTATTTCTTATAAACTTTTCTAGTGTGATAATTCATGAAACAGTCGCCTACATGTAGACCGGGTTTTCTTGTACATGTATCACAATGCCTAATGTTAAAAAAGTAAGGGTATCAGCTAATTCATGTTTTAACTAGAAATAGTTACAAAATAAAATGTTGCCAGTAGAACTGGTAGTTGGAGAAGATCAAGACGATCTTGTTATGCCAGCCAGACTGGTAGTTGGAGTGGAAAGGGTTAAGATTCTACTTAAAATAAAATCTACAAACTTTCTTTTGTAATATTATATATACTTATATTATATTCTATTCTACTGCCACAAACAAGTATTGAATGCAATAGAGTTCATGTTTATGTTATAATCTACTTTAATAATATTATCCTTTAAGCCTACAGCAAAACTTCCTAGTGGCCTGAATATTGTATGCGGTTGCTGGTGTTATTACGCTGTTGAAGGTCCAGCCATTTTGTTATAAAATAATGCTTTGTAATGATGTTTGTAGGACTTTTGATAATCATTATTGCAAAATATTCTTGTTTTTCTATTTGCACTTAATTATAATCAGATTACTTCGTATATTTAAAGCACACAATTTACCCTAACGTTACATAATAATAACAGCACTTTAATTAACTATAATAATTCATTTATATTTGTATCCTTTGAGTATTACTTAGGATACAGCAACTTTGGATTTAAAAAAATTAATATAAACGCCAATTTACTTTTTAATTAAGTGGCTATACAGTTTAAGATTCAAATGCTATTCAAATAGCTAGATGTATTTATATTTTCATATAAAAATCGATTTTTTGGAGGTGATCCCAAATTATGCTTATTTTTGCGAAATTCCTCTTATTTACGGAGATACAGCCACTTTAAGTTTTTAGTTAAATTTTCATATAAAAATCGATTTTTTGTAGGTGATCCCAAATTATGCTTATTTTTGCGAAATTCCTCTTACAGCCATTTTAAGTTTTTAGTTAAATTTTTATATAAAAATCGATTTTTTGTACCAATTACGCCCTTTAATTCATTTAAATTTAAATTAAGCCAGAAAGTGACTTGTGTTGTTATGAATAAAAAAAACTTTCCAAAGCAGTGAAGAAGAATAATATTGGTGTCAAATAGGGTAACAGATATACAAAGTTTTTTCTTTATATTTATTGTATTTACAATTTTATTTTTCACCCAGAATCAAACTAATTTTAATTTTTTTTTTTATTATTTTCAGTTTTATTCGACCTTTTTTTTATTTCTATTAAATTTTAATCTTTTTACACGGTCCTTTAAATTATAACGATTTATTTTTTTTTCTCTCAATATTTCGCTTTTCTGTGGAAAGCTTCTTCAGGATATTATTATTATTTCCTGAAGAAGGAAATATAGAAAGAAGGATAATAGAAATTTGTTTTTCCTACTAAATCTGAATCTTAGTCTTTAAAACGGTCCTTTATATTATAACGATTTATTTTTTTTTCTCGATATATCGCTTTCCTGTGGAAAGCTTCTTTAGGAAATTATTTTTTATATTTTTTAAAAACAAAAATTATAACAATTTGAAAAGAAAATTTTTTTTGAAAAACATTTGACAACACATATAAAATAATTTTCTTCATACATACAAACATACAAAAATTAAAATTTAAATATATTTAAACATACAAAAACAAGGAAACGGAAAACTAAATAACAAATTCTTTCTTATGAAATAATTATAACAAATTATGTGTCTTTTGTATTAAGTACCTATAATTCTGAGCTAAATTGTCTGTGTCTGTTTTGAAATTTATTCTCCTTACATTTGGTACATTAACAATTTCTAACATTTCCAACATATAACGTCTCTTGTAGTTTTTTTCTATATCTAATACTGATGTTTCATCAAACTTTGGATAATGATTATATTTCTTACAATGTGAAGATAAGGATGTCTTCTGTGTTGAAATATTCCTATACTTTTGGTCACATCTATGACCAGCTAATCTTGTTTAAGTTTATTCTTTATAAACATGATTTACCTCTGAGGCCTATTTGCTCAAAAAAATAAAAATAGATCGTTATAATTTAAAGAACCGTTTAAAAGATTAAGATTAAGATTTAATAGAAAAAAAAGGTCGAATAAAACTGAAAATACTAATTTTAATTATAATCTTAATTCAAAATTAAGCTCAAATAACTGTTCATTTATTAATTTATTAATGGCCTGTTTCACAATAGCGAATTAGTACCTAATGAAGCAACATAAGCAACGAAAACATAGTCTAAATAGGAATATGTTAAAAACACTGCTTTATATTCTGCTAGTATGTTTTTAAGATTGGAAAAACAACTTGTAAATAATTTTTTTTTCTTAATTTTTATAGTTTTAAAACGATCTTTTTTATCTTTAATAAATATCTTTTTTCTTTTTTTATTTTTTTAGATCTTTTTTTATATATTTTTTCTTTTTCAATATTTCGCTTGTTCAGGAAAAAATTTTTTAAATTTGAATACAAAAAAAAAAAAAAAAAAAAAAAAATATTATTATTTGAAAATTTAAAATTTTTGTATGTATGTATGAAAAAATATTTTATGTTTTTGTCAAATGTTTTGAAACTTTTTTTCAATTTGTTAATAATTTTTTTGTTTTGTTTTCAAATTTAAAAATTTTTTCCTGAAGAAGCTTTCCAAAGGAAAGCGAAATATTGAAAAAGAAAAAATATATAAAAAAAGAACTAAAAAAAAAAAAAAAGAAAAAAGATATTTATTTTTTTTCTTAATAAATATACAAGTTAAAATTTATTTTAACTAAGACCTAAAATTAAATTTAATAATTTTAATATGACATGAAAATATTTCAACTTGAAATTACATAAATTAAAAATTAGTTAATAGTTTTATAATAATATCCATGATGTTTACCACAAAATAACATGCACCAGTTAAAGCTAACTCAATTAAATTTCATAATAGTTTAATATCAAACTTTTTTGAACATGTTTTGGTTTTGGTTGCATAAATGGTTAAATGAAAGATAAATTTGATTATAAAACAAACCGCTGTTATATGTTTAGCGGATGTCACAAAAAAAAATCATAAAGCATTATTGCATCAGCTCAAATCAATGGTCAGTTCATTTTATACATACTCGTAGAGTTAAGTATACGCTCATACACACTAGAGCTGATTATGTGAATATGCAACTGTATAACTTAACAAATATCAATTTAAAGTACAACCCAATAGTTTTGAGGGTGACAACTAACAATTCTCAATTATAACTTTATAAACAATAATAGATTTTTTTTCATTTACATTCTTAAATTCAATATCGTCACTCTTCTGAGAATTTCAATTTACGTAGCAGTTGCATAACATACGTTATATAATTTAATGTCTGCAAATAATCATTTTTGTTTTTCATATTTAGCGTGAATTATCTTTTTACTAGCTAAATGTGTACATGTTAAAGGAATTAGTCACATAACAACGTTTCCGACGCCACTATACTAATCATTATCAATTTCCCGAACTCAAGGGGCGTGTTAACATTACGAACCAAAGTAATAATTTGTTGCAGTACAAGTGTGTTATATGTTTTGTATATTTAATATCTGTTCACACATTTGGCAAATGTTTACAATTTAATTAGACCACAGTGGCATATTATGACAATTAGTACATTTATTTTTATTAACGCACTTTCAAATTTTATTATTTCAAAAACATAATATACGACTGGATGGAATTTTATAAATTATTCAGATTTATTGTAATACGTAGCGCTACAATTTTTATAAGAAAGGCTTTAATGCTTTTCATCTACAATAACAATCAAATGGTATTTTTGATTTATAGCACAAACAACTTAAATATATCTTACAATATTTAAAAGCTATAAATATAAAATTTAAACATTAAAATGAAAAATTTATTGAAGCATCGAAATTGCTGTTTAATTTATGTTCAATACACAGAAATTATAAACAACCAGAGCAATAAAATAATAAAACGAAATAATTTAACCGTACAGCATTGGCCATCGCTATCAATGAGTTTTACATTTTATTATGCCAGAGTAATTAAATACAATATTTAAAATAACAACACCAGAAACAAAAGATTTTTGTTCTTCCTTTCAGTATCTGCATTGATAAAACAATGCGGAGCATTGTTAATTCCTTGACACTATGAAATAAAATAAGTTCATCACAGCCACACCACACAACAGCCACCGCTAGTGTAACCTCTTCTCATAACTAACAATAGAAATTTTACAAAAAAAAACACTCATTTCATTTCGCCCCGCCTGAAATGTTTATCGAAATAATTATAAAATGACTATAAAACACAATTCAGCGCAATTTACAATATTCCAGTGTATAGAAGAGCAATTTTATGAGTGAGGACGAAAGCTTTTGTATTAGTTTTCATATCAGCATACACATAATTGTGGTATGCTTTATGGCTTTAACTAAATAAATGTTATTATCTGCAAAAAAAAAAAATAAGAAGCATAACAAACGAACAAACGAACTAATCATCCAAAACAACTGCATGTGGTAAAAGCGACTGAAGGCAATCAAAAGCACTATCACCCAAATAGCGATAACAACAAACAAATAAAGGCTTTTGACCTCTAACAGAAGACTAAATAAAAACATCACAACATAACACATTCATACGCACTCGAATACCCATACGAATACCAATAGCACCAAATAGCAAGTGTACAAATAATAAACACTTTATTTACCAAAATATTAAATATTTGTCTCACAAAAACTAAAAACATATCAGCACGTAGATTAATTTATTATACTAGAGCAGTGATGGGCGAACTACGGCCCGTGGGCCACATCCGGCCCGCCGAGCGTTTTTCGAAAAAAAATTAATCACCTATTAAAAAATTACGTCCAAAAAATAAATTTACATCATTTTTTAAAAAAGATATAAATTGAAAATTTTAGCAAAAAAATGCGATGTTTTCATATTATATTGTGTACAAACTGCGTAGTTTTCTAGGAAATATTGTACACACAAGAGAACAACAACTTTCTGATGCAATATTCCAAGAAGAAACTTAAAAGCATGAAACAAAAACAACTAATATAGACCTATTGTATTGTGTTCAAACTGCGTAATTTTCTGGGAAATATTGTACACACAAGACAACAACAACTTTATGATGCAATATTCCAAGAAGAAATATAAACATCATAAAACACTAACAACTAATATAGAAAACTGAACGTATAACATAACAACAACTATTATATGTGAGATCTAGAAGATTCTTGAATATTCGAGACGACATGCGCAGCAAATATAAAAGGGCCAGCGATGGATTAATCAGCAATCAGTAAAAGTGTAAATCTCGTGACGTAAAGAATAAAATTATAAAGTTGCCAACGTACAGTTTTATTTGTGTAATTAATATAATACAGTGTATTGTAAATATAAGTGCAATAGTAAAACAGTCTAAGTTTTTTACCCCCATAAATGTCAATCGAAAATAGAAAGAATGTCGAGTATTTCAAGAAGAGTGGATATGGAAGTGCTTCTTTATGAAATATAACCAAAAGCCTATTTGTCTTATCTGGTCTATTTGGTGCCCCTGTAGGCTAGGAGGTAGTGTACTAGCTTGTAAATATGGGGGTTGTGGGTTCGATTCCCAACGAAGAACTTGGTTTTTTCACTACAACAGATAAAAATTGACTGTCGGTGGAGCTGCTCAGCGATGAAGGCATAGTCACTGGTCGCTGTTGCTGTCTTTATACGGCAGTTAATTTCCGACTATCCTTCTGCTTTCACCACCTGTTTCATCTCTTCTCTATCCCTTTCCTAAAGAAGGTAGAACGGTACTTGACTAAATAGGTATTGTTGCTTGAAGTGCTACTTCTCTTAAAAAAAAAAAAAATCTGCCAAGAACCGATGCTGTACTAAAAAATTATAATCTCGCTAGACACTTTAATTCAAAAAATTTTGAGTCGAAGTTCTATAAAATGATGATGATGAAGACAAGAAAGTTCATTCAGAGGAATTGAAAAGAAAAATATCTAGTCAGCAAATGTTTTTTTTAAAATCAAAGAAGTGTCCAGCGATCCTCCACGTTAGCTGGTCACATTGTTGCCTATAAAATAGCAAAAAGTAACTAACCGTTTTCTGAGGGAGAATTTATTAAGGATGTGTTAATTAGCATTGGAAAAGTATTATGCCCAGAAAAGGTAAAAGATTTCGAATCTATAAGGCTGTCACGTAGAACGGTCACAAAAAGAATTGAGGCGTTTTCTTCTAATTTAACCAATCAACTCGATGGACGTCTTAAAAAGTTTTTTAAGTATTTTTCAGTCACTATGGACGAGAGTGTTGACAGGAGTGATACAGCCCAACTTCTAATTTTTATCAGAGGAGTCGATGAAAACTTTGTAATAACCGAAGAACTTGCTTGTTTGAGATCTTTGAAAGGAAAGACAACATAAAAAATAATTTGTGATGAATTGAGAGAAGGGATAGAATCTCTTAATGCCCTAATTTCCAAATTATTTAATTTAACAACTGATGGAGCACCTTACATGGTGGGAAAAAATACGGGGTTTGCAGGAATTTATAAATTTCAGAATCCTGAAAGCGAAATAATTTTTTTACATTGTATAATCCACCAAGATGTTCTTTGCAAGGCTGCCTTGGATATTAACCACGTACTTAATATTATTTTAACATTAATTAATACCATTCGAGCCCATGGTTTGTTACATCGACAATTTCAAGAGTTTTTATCGGAAGTTGCTGCAGAATTTTCAGATGTACTTTATTACACAAAGATCAGGTGGCTGAGTTGTGGGCATGCCTTCTCGAGAGTTTGGAGTCTTCTCGAAGAGATTAAAGTTTTTCTAAAAACCAAAACTGAAATTTGAGATGAGTGGGAAATATTGGAGGATAAGAATTGGTGCATCGAGTTTGCTTTTTTCACGGATTTACTTGAGCACTATAATAAACTGAACAAGAAGTTACAGGGAAGAAATCAATTTATGGATGAAACTTGGGGCAGTTTGAGGTCTTTTAAAACTCAATTGTTTATATTTTCTAAATGTTTGGGAAAAATTGATGATTTGACTCATTTTCCAAGACTTAATTCTTTGAGGCCTGTGAGTGAAGAAAAGTTAGAAGTCTTTTCACAATCTTTATTAAAACTGTATTCAGAATTTGAGGCCAGATTTGCTGACTTAAAAAAAATCCAACCATGTTTAGATATTTTTTCAATGCCTTTTAATGTTAATCCTGAAAATGTTCCATCTGATCTACAATTGGAAATTATAGAATAGCAATGTAATAATAATTTAAAACAGCTATTTTTAAATACAGATAAGCTTAATTTCTATAAATCCTTACCAAAATATGAATTTCCAAAGCTAATTAATCATGCGCAGAAAATTATGGCAATGTTTGCTTTCTCATATTTATGTGAACAGGCGTTTTCAGTAATGAAATGCAGAATGAAAAAATTCAATAAGAAACCGATTGTCAGACGAGAGTCTATTTAATTTATTAAAAGTCGCATTCTCCCAGCTGAAACCAGATTTTAAGGAAATTATGTCAAGTCAGAAACAGATCCATGCTTCCCATACATCTGGAAAATCTTAAAATCATAATAAACCGTATCTTATTAAGTTTGGATGTTGTTTTAAAATATTACGTAATATAACTAATAAATATATAGCTTAAACCGAACTTTTAATTGAACAGCAACCCCATAAGTTTTTAATGAATGACCCTCTATGTTTTTTTGGAATTTAATGGCCAGCCGCAGGATTCTTTTAAATTTATTGGCCCGCCATCCAAAAAGTTCGCCCATCACTGTACTAGAGGATAGTGAATGACCTTCGCCAACAAAAATTCCAACTCTACAACCTTTTAAAGCTCTTTTGAATGAATGCATTATTGATAATTAAAGTAAAAACTCCAAGTATTTTTAATGTACAATAAATGTGTCACAGCCACAATTTTGACCTCCATGGAATAATAGTCTTGGACTATTATAAAGGAAAAACTAATTACTCCCCTAACGATAAGTTTACTTTAAAGCGTTTATTTTAATAATTTCAAAAGCATACAAGAACCTTTTGTTTTAATTGGTATAATTTAAAATGAGACTTTCTTTATTAGCAAGTATGTTTGCAAAATAAAACCATTGTCGGCATTAAAGTAAATATTTATTAAAAATATATTTTTTTAGTACACTTAAATTATAAATATCTTTAAATTATTTACACACATTAAAAAAAAAGTAAAGACTAAATGTTAAAAAATTATAATAGCTATAATTTTTTGACCTTTTTCAATATTTTTTAGTAATTAATTTTAAGCACTAGGTCTTATTTAATAAAAAATTTTTTAAAAAAACGTTATCTTTTATTATATTTTCGATATTTCGCCACACCGTTGGTTGGCATCATCAGGAAAAACAAAAATAATAATGAACAAACAAATTGAAAAAATTTTTTGATTAACAAATTCAAAATAATCAACAAATTTAAAAAAAAAAAAAAAAAAAAACAAAACAAACAAAAACAATAAAAAACGACTACTTATAACTTCCTCCTATTATTAAATTGATTAATTAACCTATTAGTTAATCGTATTGGAAAATTGTTCTCAGAACAAAAATTGTTTTTCATTTAAAAAATTTGTTAACATTGAAAATTTGTTTGTATGTATGTAAAACAAACAATTTTTTCAATTTGTCGTTTTTTATTGTTTTTGTTTGTTTTTTTTTTTTGTTTTTTTTTTTTGAAAAAATTTTTTGATTATTTTGAATTTGTTAATCAAAAAATTTTTTCAATTTGTTTGTTCATTATTATTTTTGTTTTTCCTGATGATGCCAACCAACGGTGTGGCGAAATATCGAAAATATAATAAAAATAAAGTTTTTTTAAAAAATTTTTTATTAAATTAGACCTAGTGCTTAATATTAATTACTAAAAAAATGTTAAAAAAAATATTTAATTAAATCAAGTTTATTTCATTTATAAATTACATCGACAGAAAAGTAAATTCTTTAAAAACAACAAACTTTAATAGAAAATTGTTGTTTATAAAAGGTTTTCTATTTAAAATTTTGTAATAATATTAGATAATTTATTACATTTATGGATAATTTGTGAAAAATAAAAAACAAAATTGATGCAAGATTTATCATCGTAAAATTTTACAAATTTTCTGTCAAAACTTAGAGATAATAAAAATCTACTATCACAAATTTATATAAATTACGATTTTTTTTAAATATTGTAGAATTTTTTTACGGAAAATTTATTAACCTAAAAAGGTTTTATTTTTTAGAATAAAAAATTTTTATCCTAAATAATTTTCTATCAGATATTTCGTGGACATATTTTTTCTCCAAAATTTTATAGATAAGGAGATTTTCTATAGCAATCGATAGACAAAAGTTTTCCATTTATAATTATAAATCGATAACTAGGATATTCTTTTAAGAATATAGCTTTGAAATAACAGATTACAAAAAATAGTTTATGGGAAATGTATAGATAAAAAAGCTTTCTATTAATCAAACAAAAGTTCATTAATTTTCCGATGGCAATAAAATATCGAAAATTTATCTGTAGGAAATTAAAAATTTTAATTAAATTTTGTTTAAAAATAAATTCTTTTACTTAAAACAATAATAAGTCTATAATAGATAGTAGTTATTAATGTATTCATTTCAAAATTACTCTTTCAAATTTTTCAATTCATTCTTGAATTAAAACGCAACCGCTATCGATAGCTTGTCTTACTCATTTTAATTAAAGTTTAAAAGTTAAACAATAAATTTTCTTGTATTTTGTCAGAGAGTATTGAACACTTTGTTTCTTTTATTATTATTGGCACATCAATTAGTCTTTTTAGACAATCAAGCATTTTATTACAAAACCACAAGACAATTTTAACAGGTGTAATAAAATAGAATAGTATAATCGATCAAGAGGTATTGTTAAAAAGGACGATAGATTTTCGCTTGTTAGAAAAATAATAGTTTGCTTGTATCACTGAAGTATTGTGCATGAAAAATTAATGGCTTTAAATAAATTGAATTCAGATTAAAAAATAATACCTTGTCCTCCATCTATAGAACAATTTTTTTAACTACCTGTGTTTCTAAGAAGCGTATCATGGAAAATATTTTAAAATGTTCACTTAAATTATAACGCTATCGTTGTATTTGTAGTCGAAGTAAAACAAACACAATATGAGAAATAGCTTTTATTTTTTGTTTTTTTTTTTTGATTATTTTGCTATATTTTTGTGTTGTATTATTTTGCTATGTGACTATGATTAATGGTCAAATTAAGTAAAAAATTATAAAAACTAAACCACATCGTTAATGAAGGACTAGAAAAAAAAAGAGAAAAATTCTTACTCATAATGAAACGGAAGAAAAAAGTCGTTGATTCTTATTTTGTAATTTGTATATATAAGTAGTGTTTTTTGTTTATAACTGTTTTATTAATGATTACAATCGTCATCAAGTATAAGTAATATACTACATGCTTGTACTGTTTATTAACCCATACGTTACCAGCTTAATTGTAGCTAATTTAATTTTAATAAAAATAATATTTTTAACATTTTTAAAATGCGATGCATAATAAAGCACTAAAGTTTTTAATGTTAATCTTCATAATTTTTTTACGCAAAGCATGGTTTTCTATTTCAAATTATATATTTTCTTGGATATTTGCTACGTTTAAAAACAAAATTCTGTCCACATTTGTCTTTTTTTTTCTCAGCTAAAGAAATAATGTACTTTTTCACACTTTCTCATAATCTAATGCAGTCTTTTGTGTAAAATGTTCATTTCATTCGAAATATATTTTATTCGTTTTCTTTTATTTTTCGTTTGCAGTGGATATACTCGCACATTATATTAAGCACTTAATGTTTCTTCTTTGTATATAAAATATTTATGAGAACAACAGAAATGTGTTTGGTTGCTTGAATTTCTTTCTTATGCAACATTTTGTTGTTCTACTGTATGATTTTCTCTTTTTTAGCAATTTTTTTTTGTGATTCGAGCGGAAATTAAATTACACTACGTGTCAATGATAGAAATATTCATAGGCAATATAAAGATCTTGATATAAAGTTTTAATTTATGTTGTTGTGATATTCTGAAATGAGAACAAAACTTGTTCCTCCTTGCTAAGCCTAAACTATTCTTACGGATAAACCAAATAGGAAATTGTAATAGAGATCAAAGTAGCCCATTATTTAAAAATTAAAAATGTCTAATGTTTTTAATTTTTTGTAGCAGGTGAAAATTTACACTTCGTTGTATCACTTCCATTTAACACATCTCGGACAAATAGTTGTCACTAATTTATGTCAGAACAAACATAAAGAAGAATGTGATGCAAGAATTTAAAAATCGTCCCTTTTAACTACTCTGTTCATGTTTCATTTTCAAGTAAAATAACAAGCTTTTGATAGGACATAAGGTAGCAACAGCACGCCCGAAAAAATGCATCAACAAAATCTTAATCAGTTTTAAAAAAAAATAAGATTTTGTCTCCAATAAAAACTTTTTCTCATTTTTCTGGACCTTTTACTTTTATTCTGAACGACTTCCTAGTTTTCCTTTAACGTCAATGAGAAATTACAGAATCAAAACTCTTATCTAGTTTTACATGTAGTGAATCAAAGTAAGTCATAAATTGTATGTTATGTTTAACTCTAGCGGACCCTATGTAAAACAAGTGACTAAAACTAACAGAAACAACGTGTTAGCTCTTCCATTTTTAAAATGTCACCAATAGTCGCATATAGTTATAATATGCTTTCTAGTCATGTAGAGTGCTTAAGCGTTCGAATACAACTACAAACTCCCTACTAAAAGGGTAACTATCATCTGAGGACGATTTCTTATTTTTAAATCGACTGCCACAAAAGCAGCATCAAATTGCACACACTTAAGGACAGATGCACACACATGCACACACACACACACACATACACACAGCTCATAAAACTTTTACAAAAATATTTGTTTCGTTTACATTCATTGCATGCTGGCAATAAATTATAGAATAATTTTAGTATCAATATTTAATCTAGTGTGTTCTTAATACTGCTTATTAATTTATGAAAGCGAAAAATCTGTTTAGTATTTGAAAATATGTATGTGTAAGAAATTATAGTTTTTATGGCAGTTGTATACAAATTGCACATTAATAATTTATTCTCAAAAAAAAAATAAATAAATAAATAAAGAAAAATGGAAAACAACATTTTAATCGGTAGAGTAAAAACTATTGCTTGTGGAATGTTCCACACATAAATACAACACAAGTAACACCTTTCTTTTAAATAAATTTAAAAGTTAAAATTATTCAGAATATTTATTATGATTTTTCTCAACAGGAAATTGCCTAATATGATATTTTGCCAATATTATTCTTTTTAATGGAATCATCCATATTTCAAGTTAGTGGATTTAGTAGCAATATTCTCCTCATCTGTTTCAGCTGGAACATTTACATTTCAACAGTCTGTTGTACGTTTTTTTTTTTGTACCTTTCTTTGTGCATGTTTAGTTCTTATGTTGCAACAGTCAAGGTAATACACCTCAATTTGTTCTGCTTAATAGTTTATGTGATATCTTCTTGTTTTATGTGTTTCTTTATTTTTTTTTCTTCTTCTTCTTGTTTAGTTCCGAACTCCATAGCTATATGTAACACACATTGTATCTTGCTTGCATGTCTTTAAATATGCGTAAACATGTTAACAAGTGTATTTCTTTATGTGCATTTAAAGCAGATAAATTAAATTTGTGAAAGTTAAAAATTTTTTAATAAAAAATGACTTCGTTTAAAAGGAAATTGCAAAGACGCCTTGTGTTTTAGAAAATGGAAGCAAAAATAATAAACCAGATTTCGAAAACGAAATTGTGCATGGCCTAATCCTTGAAAACAAAGAGGATTAAATTATAAAATAAAGCAATCAAAAGGCTTATCGCTGTCGACTTTTTACTTTTGCATGCTGTAATCAAGGTAAATAGTAAAAACGATTAATGCTTTTATTAAATAAAATCGTTATGTGAATGAGCAAACGTGATGGCAATGGCTTCCGAAGATGTCGGTATTTAATATCAATTCAAATGTTTAAAAATATTTAATCCATGAAGCGGGAATTGGAGTAAGACAAGAAGGGCTCTGTCTTTTTTATATTTACATTTCATTATTTATATTTTCCATATACTCTTTTATTACTTGAAGTTGAAAATATCAAGAGTCTGCCTTTAACGGTCCTTTAGAGACAGATTTATATTTTTAATTTAATGATATATCTTGTGTGTAATTTCACAGAGTTTTTCCATTTTCAAACGCAGGCGTTTCTTTGATTGCATATACCAGATCATCATAATTTTTTTTAGTGTTTTGTAATAGTCTATCAATTCTTTATTTCCTCTCTTTCTTACTAGCTGACTCTTAAATCTGTTCTTGCAATCTCTTAATAAACAATCTCCTAAATAAGCAACCACTGTGCATTAAATCTCTTCAAACTAAACGGTCTTGTTAAGAAAATAATCGGCTTTAATTTTACTAATTAAAAAATATCACATAAATGTTTTTATGGCCCATATTAAATATTATTTGAAAATTTTTTTGTAATTAATTTTAAGCACTAGGTCATTATTTAATAAAAAATTAAAAAAAAACACTATTTTTTATTATTTCGATATTTCGCCACACACGTTTTTTTCTTGGTGATGCCAACCAACGGTGTGGCGAAATATCGAAATAATAAAAAATAAAATTTTTTAAAAATTTTTTATTAAATAATGACCTAGTGCTTAAAATTAATTACTAAAAAATATTAAAAAAGTTCAAAAAATTATAGCTATTATTTGAAAAATTAAAATTTTTACAATGGTATCGTATATTTATAAAATTTAATATTCAGATTGTCCGTAGCAATTCTAGTACTGAAAAGTAATTAATCCAATGGCGCTAGCGATCAAAGGTCTTTGCTACCACTCCACCCAACCATAAAAGAAAAGAGTAAGGGATAATTCTAGTTCTTTAATTCCGACTCTTTTAAAGAATGGCCAAATATTCACTAACACGGTTGATTAGACTAATTTTTTGGCTGGTATTTGCCGGAGAGCAACTAACCACCGCCCGAGTTCGATAGAGCATCCTTTACTATGCCGAATATATTTTTTCAAGCGGTTAAAAAGATTGTAGCAGATCCCAACACCAACAAGTCTTCTGAGACGAATGGGATTCCAGAATTGGTCTTGAAACAGAGCTCTTCGTTGCTAGCGCGTCCCTAGCAGCCCTATTCAGCATGCTGTATTATGCCACCGAATTTTGGATTGCTCTTCTTCAAAAATGGTGAGGCTAACAAACCTGAAAATTATCGAAATTTGTTTTGCACTTTCCAAAGTGATAGAAAGTATGATTACGTAGTGACCGACAGTATGGTTTTCGGAGGAGGCACTATACGGATAACTTGCTGGCTTTCCTGCCGGTACAATAGTGCAACTCCATACTTAATTTCGGAGAGAGCAAGGTGGTGGATCTAGCTATTTCCTAAGCGTTTGATATAGTGGAGCTTGATGCTTTTCTGTCAAAATTTGTTGCATTTGGTGTCGCAGATAATTTCTCCATATTTATATCGAGATTTCTCAAGAATCGCATTATACGAGATGTTATAGATGAGATTTCCTCAGATGAGTTCAGGATTATTTCAGGGGTGCCGCAAAGTTCCGTTTTATCTCCTACCCAATTTCTTATTTTTCTAAATGATCTTCTTTGTCAAACTTTTAACCCTATTTACTCTTTCGCAGATGGCAGTACCATTTGTCATTCGTATTCATTTGGTAATAGGCCGGACCAGTTGAAGGTGAGTTCCAAAAGGCAGAGTATTATTCCGAGCAAATTTCTCGGAATGGGGTCGTGTGAATAGAGAAGATGTTAATGCCCGTAAAACACAATGTTGCATGCTTTCGCATAGATCTATGTTCGGAAATGGTGCTGCATCCAGTTACTATGGGTGATATAAGTATTACGAAATCGAAAGCTGTTGATATTCTGGGCATGAGAATTCAGTGTGATGTTCGATGGACAAAACACATTTTTCAGGTTTCTAAAGAAGCTTTCAAGTGCCCCGGTTTTTTAAAACGGTGTAAGAGATACTTCACTCCATCCGAACTCCGTACTATTTATACCACCTATGTCCACTCAAAGATAGAATACAACGCTCGTGTATGGGCTAACACCCCGAAGTCTATATTGGAGTTGCTCGACCGCGTACATGCATTGACGCAATATGGGATGTATTTCACTGTTTTATCGTTGCTACAATGGTAAGTACTCTAACAAAGTTATGGAACTGTTCCCGTTACTCGCACCTTTTTGCGTTGAACTCGATTTTCGTTAAGAGCACATCCATTTGTGGTTGATTAGCCAGTGAATCGCATTACGCATTACAGGGAAAATTCGTTTTTTAGTACAACAGTCCGTATGTGGAATAAACTTCCTGCAGAGGTCTTTCCTGTCACTTTCAATGTAGAAAAAACCAAATTGAATGTCCACAAACACTACTCCCTATTTCTTCCTCCTCATAACATGATTTCTTAGTTCTAGCACAATGCATTACATCCCTTGGGTGTTGGTCCGCAAAAAAAGAAAAAACGACTAAAAATAAATCTTTTGCTTATTGAAATTTTTCGGGCAAATTATAAAATCTTTAATAAATATTGGAAAATATACTGTTGACAGTTTGTAAAACCCTGTTTTGCTGTTTGGATTTTTGATCATTGTTGACTGGAAAAGTTAAAGCTTACTATCGACTCTTCATGTAAAAAGCAAATTACCGCTTTAAGTTTTCAACAATTTCATCAGAAAATCCTAAATATGTTCACAATTAAAGTTAATTTAATCTGCTTTTATCTGTTAGTTAAATAACTTCAACAGAGGTTTTCTTTCTTAATAATGCTTAATAAAACTGAAGTGGAAAATATTAGAAATTTTAAAGAAAAAATTTGCTTTGTTGTTTCACATTGCACTTAAGTAATTTGAAAAAAAAAAAATTACTTAAAAGAGGAAATAAATGTTTAAATAAATTTTACAATCTACAAGAAATTAAAATTCATGTTTTATTTATTTATTTATTAATAATTGATTGCAATAATACAATTATCGCAATTAACAAATGAAAAAGAGATTTGGCTGATAAGACTTTTTAGATAAACTTAATTTGCAATTTATGAAGAAAATTACAGTTTAATAAGAATTTTAGTTGTAGACGTTGATATTTTTATTTTACATAATGGTTGGGTAAATTGTGGTGTTGCGAAAAGCTTGACACTCAGCTAATATATAATAAAATAGTTAGTTGCTTCTAAGTATAGACAGTAAGAGTTTGGGATCTATCCAGTAAATATACATGTGTTAATCTTCTGTAGCCTATTCTCATTGTAACTTTAATGTTGCAAACATTTTTAAGACATGTTTAGGGTAGCTTGTCCTACGGGCTTGTGAAATAGTTTCGTTCAACGACATTTATTTTGCATGCGCTGCCGTGGCTTCAGCTTCTTTATTACCTTGTATAGCAGCGTGTAATAATCCAGATTGTAAAAGAATTTTTTTTACAATTATTTTTAATTTTAGAAATCAAAGGTGAGTCGAACAAGGTATTCTCCAAAGCGAAAATAGACGAAATTAATTAAGTATTAGTATCACTCCATTTAAGTGTTTAACTATCCAGAAATATAATGATTTTGTGAAACACTAAACTTGTTATTAAACTTCTTAAGCAATATTTCTCAACACTTTTATTATATTTTCCAGATAAAGATAGAATAAAAAAATGCTTAAATACAAAACTTGGTAATTCATTTAAATCAAATTTAAGAAGTTATAATTTTTTCCTTTAACATTCTTAAATGCATTTACAAATGCTCAAGGGTTTATTTGGGAAAAACAAACTCAGCTAGTTATATCTGAAATGTCTTCCAATTTATGAAATAATTTTAGCTTCTTTAACTTACCCTAGTTAACAAGTTTTTAAATTTAAAATCACTTTTAATACTTTATGCTTAAAAACTGGCATTTATAGACAGACACATTTCATTTTCAAATTAATAGACCATCATCTTCGAAACTTTTTGTGTGTGTGTGTGTTTAGAATACTAAAAATAAAAAAAAAAATAGAAAAAAAAATTGAAATAAAACAAAAATGAACTAAAATAATTTTTTGAGATTTTTGCCGTTGTTCAATTTCATGCAACACATGACATTATTTTCTAGTACGTGATGTGTTAGTTAAAGGGAAAATTTATTTTCATTTTTCTTCTACTTTACAGCACAAGTATTATTTATTGGTGTTGCTTTCAAATGGTGTCACAGAAAATTGAGATTAGAAAAATAAATAGAAAACACAATCTAAACAAGAAAAACACTTTTGCAAACAATTACACCGATAACACATTTAGCACTTGATAATGATAATTAAATTACCTCGTTATCCAAACGGATTTGTTTTAAACTGTTTGTTTAAATATTTTTAGAAAATTTTCACGAAAATATTAATGCATTGTTTAAATGTTGCGTTCAATTTAATAATTAAATTTTTTACAATAATACAATAATAAAAAAGTAAAATTTTATTTTTCTTCCTTTTATTTCAATACGCTGTGCACGTTTCGATGTTTTTTGTCAACTATTGAATGTTTTGCCGGCGAAATTGCGTTTTGTTGTGTTCTATGCGACGAGTGTCGTCTGGCTTCCTTTTTGCATTTGCAAGTTGCATGAACTTTTTTATACATTTCCAAGTTTATACAAACAAATCGCATGAAAAAAAAAGAATACATGTTGCTCTTGTGTATTTTGTTGTGCAAATCGCATACACATGCACACATACTGTTCTAATCATTCAATAAAGTGAACATCTTTCCAATACTGTTAAGTTCCTTAACAGAGCACTGTTAGGCAGAAAAGCTTTAGTGAACTGTTATAAAGGAGATGTTTCCAACAGTTGGACTTTTCTTTCAATTAATTGTAAAGGAATTCCCCGCTTTTTATTGGCTCATTATTCGTAAGTTAACTTCAATTAGGTCCATAAAAATAGTTGCGTAAATTAACATTGAAGCCAAGAAGTATATTCCTTTTAACTTTTACTTCCCTTTAAATAAACCCAAACACAAAAAAGAGAAATTGAAAATGCACATATACGTATGTGCGCGATATGTAACATGTGCCAGAAAGCCTGTCGTCGTCATTTCTTTTTATGTGAACCATTTTAATTCACAATTAGTGGCGGCAATTCAAGCCTCAGTACACCAGAGTATTTAAACAATTATTATTGTTTTTCTGCTTTTAACTTTAGAAAATTGGGTTAAACACTCTTCTGCCTTTAACAAAGAAATTTTCAAAATGTAAAAATGTATTTAAATACAAAAAAAGACAAAAAGATTGATTTAATTTTTTGGTGTTTAACTTGTAAGATTTAAAATCTTTAAGTGAAAAAATATTGCAACATATTGAAATATAGAAACCATAAAACGCATTAAATATTATTCGAAAAACACAACAAAAATTAAATCACACATAGATTTTCGTAGCAACATATTTCGTCAGTTTTGTAAATGTAACAACTGAATTAATCCAGTTGTTTAAAACACAAAATATTTTGATTAAAGTGTATATTTTTTATAAAATGAATTTACTAAATTTAACTTCTTTTTGATTATTATTAATTCATCTTCTTCAATCTCAGTATAAAAAATGTAAACCTCATTAAAATTTTTCTCTCTCTCTCTGCAGGGTATTTAAAGATTCATATTAACCTAAAGAAAAAAAGTTGACGCTGCTTTTTGATATGAATAATTGTGGCCATAACATTTTTGACACACAGCTGTCAATCAATTGCCATCATTGGCAAAGTGAGTTAAAACAAAAAATAAAAATAAAATATGACACGTAACTGGTGTCTTTACTTGCCCAAATATACGCACTTTTTTACACAAAAAATTTATTTCAGCAAAATTTTTAGCACATTTTCACCATTAAAAAGTTTGCTCATTTTTACCAGCAAAAAAAAAAAAATAAGAAAAGAAAAACTAATAATGAGGTAATAAAATTAACAAATAGTGAAAGTTTTAGGAAATGGATGTTTTTAGGACTTTTGATAATTTTTACATGGTATTTAAAACTCTTTTACTTTAACTTTCTTAAATGCAGATCGCAAAACTGCACTGTATTTTTTAGTTATTGAAAAGATTTCATTTTGATTTTCTTGCGTTTTTAAAAGTTTTTTATTAGCACATTTAAAATAATTTTTTTATAAAGATAAATACGAGGACAAATCGGTATACTCTTTCTTGTTTGTTTTTTTAATTAATTTTATAGTTTTTATTGCAAAATAATTAAATTAAATTATACACACAAAATACCACAATGATAACTTTAGTACTTTAATACCCAAAAGCTGTCCTTTTGCCTAAAAGATGTAGCTTTTTACTCGATAACTCTAATTCAACGCCTCATATATAGATGAAGTTGTCCTAATCATTCAGTGTATGTATTTGTTTGTTTTTGTGTATTCTTCTTCTTCTGTGTTAGCTGTTTTTATTTTCTGATTGTTTATCTTAGTTCATGAAATTTTACTGTAGCATATTGTTGTTGTTTTGTGTTTATAAAATTAGAAACGAAATTGTTCTAGTCTTTCCTTCTCTCTTTTTTTCGACCTTTATTTATTATTATTAATTTGATTTCTTTTTATCCAGGGTCTAGGTCCGAGCAATAAAGACTCTATGGTTCTTTTTGTTCCATTTATTTAATTATTTAAATAACCTTCGGTATCCTTCTTCAGGAACTACAATTCTAATTATCATCTTTGCACTACCCTCAGGTTAGATTGCTGACAGCAAAAAAACACAATCAAACAAACAATTGCTGACAGCAATCTAACCTGAGGGTAGTGTGAAGGTGATAATTAGAATTGTAGTTCCTGAAGAAGGATACCGAAGGTATCCGAAATATTAAATTTTAAATAATTAAATAAATGGTAAAAAGAAAAGAACCATAGAGTCTTTATTGGTGGGACCTAGAGCCTGGATTAAAATAAATCAAATTAATAATAAAATTAGAAACTTCTTTATTGCTAGACAGACACAATTTTGGTGATAATTATCTTTTTAAAACTTTAACTAAGCATCTCCATAGCAATACTTTTATAAAATCATAATTAAATCTCGATAATTTAAAAAAAAAAGTTTTGAAAAATATCAACTTTTAAAGAAAACTTTATCATAGAGCAAATAGGCACTTTGAATTTTACTTAATTTTTAAAATTAATTAAACAAAATTAATTTAAGACGGCTAAACTTTGCTCTCACAAAAGAATTACAAATGTAATGACTGCAGCTAATCTTGTTAAAATGTTAACAAGAGTAAGCCGGCATTACAACTAAGAAGTGCGAAAATCCAAAAGTAACGGACTTATTGGATGGATATCATGCATTTGATAAAATAACAACTGTGACGAGAAGCAAATGTTTTCTTTCAGAGAATTGTCAGAAGCAGCAATAAATGCATGTGATGATGCATGAAGAGGACAAAGAAAAAAGCTTTAAGAGCTTCCCGAACTTCGTTCTTGCAGCCAACTGACGGTGGTTGTTAATGAATAGTTCTTGTTTTATATTTCTATGATTACACTTACAGCATCACTAACATCTTTTTAAAGAAGAATGCTAAAGAAGTCGGTAGCGTTTTAGGAAATGCCTTAAAATATACTACACTGCACTATGCTAATGCTCTCTTAAAAAAATAATTTTTCTTTAACTTGCAAATACTTATAATTTGCTGTTGTTATTTCCCGTCTTATCTGGCTGTTGTGCTTTTTGGGTTAATGGCGAGCGCTATCGATGTGAAAACATCATTGTCAAGCCGTGATACAACTTGTACTAGAGAGTCAGTGTTTGCGTTTAGGTGGTGCTGTTGTTAATTTCCTATCTATCCATATAGGTAGAATACCAGCCACTTGGATTTTTTTTTTGGCTTGAGTGTAATTACATTTCTATCTCTGTCGATAACCGACGTTTGACTGGAAACAAAAGCTAATTTTGTAACGATATTAAGGAAAGTACAGAAAAATTGCGTGAACTTCTATACATAAGATATCAGATATCAGTAAATTGAACATAGGAGTGCTGCGGGAAAATGTGGCCTAGAATATCTAGAAGATCACAAAATTTATACTGAAGTTTATATTATCCTATCTTGCGGCGAATCAAAAAAAGTAACACATCAGCTGAAAACAATAATAAAATAAAAAAATTTTAACTGAAGATGTCAAAAACTTGCTCGTGTTTTTGACATCTTCAGTTAATACATGACAAAAATAGTTTATTTGTTTACATTGTTTACATTCTTAGTTTAGTTGTTTAGAAAAAAACTTTCTGCTCTTACACAGAAATACTTCTTGTATACAATTATACAGATTATTGACATGATGGCATTGTTGCTACTTAACAAACTCTTTCTAACTTAAATAAAGAAATAGCAATTCTTTTTTTTTTTTTTGTTTTTTCTTTTATTTACTTATTTTTGCATGGGAAAAATTTATTTATTTTACTTGTATTTATAATAAGTTTTTCTTATTTCTTTTAAATAAAACATGAAATGTTTTAATTTAAAGTAAAAAGAAAATAATAAGCTCCCTGCTGTGTTTGGCACAAAAATGATTGAAAAGCCTTAACATTTATACAGGCAAGCTCGTCAGTTTTATTGCGGTGTGTCAACATTGCCTAACATTCAAACGGTTGCAATGTAGAGGGATTCTGGAAAAAATAGTGGTTTTTCTTTTTGAATTCTAGCAAAACGATAATTTATATTGTTCAAGATTGAAATGTATTGTATGTAGCTATTACACAGATATAAATAAGTAAATAAATTGTGTTCATTCAGCACACATGAATAAATTTATTATAGTCACAAAATATATGTACGCATATCGCTGTCACACATTTTGTCGAACAATCCCTCGTTACACTTGCACAAAGCCAAACACCCAAAATGAAAACAAAAAATATAATAAAAAAAAAAGTTGTTCATTTGATGATTTATTTGTGTTCGTGGTAACAGCGTTTGGATTTGTTGTATCTATAGTAATTGTTGCAACAAAGTATGATACAAAATTGTATCCCATCTGTTAATTTATTTGCTGCTGCTGCTACTCGAATAGTTGTCGAATTCGTTTCAATTAATTTTTAGCGTTTGTAGTTTGATTCTTTATTGAGCTGTATGTGTGTGTGTGTGTGTGTGTGTGTGTGTGTGTGTAACGTGGGAGTATTTGTGCATTTTACAACTATTTTTTTTAAACCTGTTTATGGGGGAGTGTAAATGAGTGGGTTTTCAAATGCATTCGTGTGTGTTTATTACCGTCGCATTTAAAGTCTAGTGGAAGCAAATAAATTTGTTTGCATGCAGTTTTTCGTTATTTGTTTTTTATAGTTTTGTAATAAAAAATGTCTGCAAGCTATGAAAATTTTCTTACTTTTTTCTTTCATTCTCTCTTCATTATTCATTTTTGATGATCAAAGACAATTTCAAGAACAATTGAAAATAGTGTGTATAAAGGTGTTCATACAAAAAAAAAAAGAAAATACGTAATTTTGAAAAAAAAAATCCACATTCGACTTGACTTTTGTTGTGGGCAATAGTTGTCAAAAATCTACAAGTTTCTTTTTTTCTTGTTTTCATAGTTCATCTTTTTGAAATTTTAAATAAATCATCTGTTTAGCAAAACACTTTTATGATGTTGATGGTTTAGGGAAACTATTTTCAAATCTATAAAATATATTTTTGTTTTCAAATAACCATAAAAAACACTTATTCAACCCATTATTTAAGCGATTACCCTGTTCATATTGATTAATGCCACGAACAGAAAATAGTGATTTTAACCTGATATTTATGTGTAAAATTTCTCACATGCAAATACGATGGTCATCAATAATCAATCGACATTAATGATTTTATTAATTTAGAACAAACCAGCCTACAAACACAATAAATAACTTTTAATTATTTAAACTTAATTAAGAAATCCTTTAATAGAAACTAAACCACAACTTGTTCTTGTTTATTTGAGGCAATTTAAAATATGTTTGGGGCACGTGTTTAGAGGCTGTGCAATACAATTGATACATTAATTACTACGGTTTGCTGTTTATTATAGAGAAAATTTAATAATTGTTTTGGAGAAGACCGATGATAATGTGCTTTATAATTTAATGGTTTCTTTAGATTTATTGTATTTATACTGCAAGATATAAATTTTAACTGTCGGCAAGCAGGACAATAAATGGCACAGTATTTATTTCAAACAGGTCAAAAGATTATTTTCGTAAACATTTATTTAACTCAATTCGAACAAAGAAAAAATTATTTCAGTTGGAAATTATGTCTCGCTGCTGGCTTCATAAATCAAAAAGAAAATAAACAAAAATGGATACTAAACTAACACGAAATGCTTTTTTACCCATTCCTGCAAATCAATATCTCAAATGTCTACGTTTATGAATAAGAAGCTTGGGAATTAATTACCAATGTTAAAAACTAAGGATTTAATGCGAAAAATGCTCATTAATAAATAAATATAAAACCATATTTTTTACATGAATATAAATTTTGAAATGCTTTAAAAGAAATAAGAAAAAATATAGAATTAATATGATCCTTTTAGGCATCACATTTATACACAAAAAATGATTGTGCCCTTTTAAAAATTTTATTATATTATTATTATTTATTTATTAAAACAAAAATTATTAAATTTTTTAATCATTCGGTTTTGTTTTCATAAGTATCTATAACTGAATCATTTAAATTTTTAATTAGAAAATATTACCTTTTTCTTAATTAAATATATAATTCAGTCAATTAAAAATTTCATTAAATTATAATCCGAAAACAAACAAATCTTTTAGAGATACAAATTTTGTCTACGAAATACAATTAAATATTTCAAAAGAAACATGTGAAGCGTATTACATTACATTTAAAAATGTTTTACAATGGATTTAACCGTAATTTAATAGTTACAATAAACATTGTAACTTTATTTCACACACATTCTCAAAATATGGTTTGCATGGATGTAATATCCGTAAATATGTTTTGACATTATTAAATGGTTTATTATAGCAATACCGCAATTACCTGTTGGCTATGTATTATATGCATATACAACCATGGAGACAATATACATATAAACACAAATTCCTTGCACCCACATAAGCACACTAATAACATGAAGAAGATCATTATACCTCCACTTCCTATCTAACAGTCTTTATAGCAAGAGTACAAGTAGGAGTACAGATATGCGTCTACACTTGTTCGTGACTAAAGGTTAAATGTTGTCTGGCCAAGTATGGCATAAGGCTTTTAAACTTAATTTAGGACTTCAGCTAAGAGAATTATTAAGAACTGGAGTACTCTACAGAAAAAAAATGTTTATAATAAACAGAAGTTGAAATTGCCTTAAGGCGTTTTCACATTAAATAATTTTAATACTTCAAAGAATATTGTATATTTATTACACACTACGACTGTGATTTGTACCGAAAATAAATTTCAAAAGATAATCAAAGAAATTTAAAAGAAAATTATATGTTAAAAATTTAGCAATTCTGATCTCTAACCATTTAATTGCTAAAAGTAATTCCTTAGAAACTCCACTAGATAGCGTGTCAAACTTAAACAAGCTGTGTAATATTAAGGACTTAACAAAAAAATTAATTGAAAGCTTTATATCTTGTTTCGAAGAATACATAAAATAAAATATTAAAAATTAATATATGAGTTTCTCTGCTAAATCTTTTCGTATCGTTTTATAAAAATATTGAAAACAACCTTCACAAAAAAATACTTAAAAGTGAACTTTAAACACTCCAATTCATTTTTACCACAAAGGTGCTTTATCGCCAAAATTACATATTTTTTGGTTGTTCAAAAAGTACTTTAAAGGAATTTTTATATAAAATTGGGTTATTATTTATAACAAAACTTTTTAAGTATACTTACCTTTGAAATAGCAATTTTTATTAAAATAAAATAGCCCAAGTCCGCATATATATTGTTACGAATGTGTCTTGCTGAAGACACTACTGGTTCTACTGGTTACAAACTGCGTAGAAGTTTATACACACACACACAACTACAATTTGATATGCTGTTTACTAACTGCCTGGCATCTAAACGCGCAAGACAATAACTAATTTTACAACAACAAATATACAGTTGTTTATCATCTGCGTAGTTTTCTAAGAAATCCTTTTTTACAAAAGCAACAACAAATGTATTGAAATAAATCCCAAGCAGAAACCTTATCAGCATAAAAACAAAAACAACTATACACACAGACATAGAGGCGCCTATACAAGAAATAAACAACCTACAACAACAAAATGCAATACAAAGGGAGTAGAAGATATTTAAATCTTCTAGATTCCAATTGGACAAGTATAAATAGGGGAAGCGTCTGAGTGGATAATCAATCAGTGTAAAATTAAACCTCATCGTGTCAACTTTGTGTAGTTAAAGTAAAACCAAACTGCTTCAGGTAGAATTATTAATTATTATTCTAAACAAAATAGAAGGATTATTATTAACATGGCCAATAATTTAATAGAGAGAATTTTAACAATTAGTGACAAAGAATTCCATAGAAAGAACAAAGAAAAGATTAGAAATATTTTAACTGAGAACAATTTTCCAATACGATTAACTAATAGGTTAATTAATCAATTTACTAATAGGAGGAAAAGAGTTATTAGTAGTGGAACGGAACCCAAAATATATAAATGGATAACTTATATATATATGTCTTGTCTGAAAGAATAGAGAATTCAAAAATTTATGATACAAATAAATAAAAAATGGCATATAAGAATATAAATACATTAAATAGGTTGTTTAGCAAAACTAAGGATAAATTTCAAAAATTAAATATGTCCAATGTAGTGTACAAAATTCCTTGTAACGGTAATGATAAGGAGGATTGTAATAAGGTTTATGTAGGCACAACAAAAAATAAATTGAAAACTAGAATCGCAGGACATAGGTCAGACCAGAAATACAGGAATAATATTAGTTTACAAAAAACAGCATTATCTTCGCATTGCTCTAAAGTTAATCACTATCCTAATTTTGAAAATGTTTGAATTTTAAATTTAGAAAATAATTATAAACGTCGTTATATGTTGGAAATGTTATAAATAATTAAAGTACCATTAACCAAAAGAATAAATTTTAAAGCAGATACGGAGAATGTTGCACAAAATTATAGACATTTAGTGCATAAAATTATAAAACAAAACTCTGTATCTGCATTATATTAATTATTAATACTTTAATTTTTTGTAACGTTTGGTCATTAAATTTATGTTTTAGAATATATGTGTAAAATACTATTGTTTTGTAAATTTGTTATGTACATATTTTCAAAATTGTTTTTCATTTAAAAATTTTTTAATATTAAAAATTTGTTTGTATGTATGTAAAAATTTTTTCAATTTGTCGTTTTTTTATTGTTTTTGTTTGTTTTGTTTTTTGAACATTTTTTGATTATTTTGAATTTGTTAATCAAAAAAAAAATTTTTTCAATTTGTTTGTTCATTATTTTTGTTTTCCTGATGATGCCAACCAACGGTGTGGCGAAATATCGAAAAAATAATAAAAAATTAAAGTTTTTAAAAATTTTTTAAATTTTTTTTTATTAAATAGTGACTTAGTGCTTTATAATTAACTACTAAAAAATATTAAAAAGGTCAAAAAACTAGAACTATTATATGTAAGTAATAAAATTGTTATTATTTAAAAATTCTATAAACTGGTGTTAATCATTTTGCAATAAAGAACTCACAACAAAACGCTTATAAAAAGTATAAACGTAACAATATATTTCGACTTGTTAGATACTACTGAGTACGAATATAAAAACCAACAGCGATTAAAGAAACTGCAAACAAACTTCTTCAAGGGTTAACCGTTGCTTAAATCTTATATATATATATATATATATATATATATATATATATATATATATATATATATATATATATTTACAGCTTTATTGCATGTCTCACATATATTACTTGCTGCACATCCGCCACGTTGTAGATATGTTTATATATTTAAGCATTTTGTTAATAGAACCTAAATTATTCTTCACTTGAAATAAGAAATAAGTACAAAAGCTACTTTAAAAAATAGTTGCTAAAGAAAAGTACTTTGTACAATATTCTTAAACCGGTACTTTTTGTGCCGTTCATATAAATTTAAATTTGCAGAGACAACACTTTCCAGAAATAAAATAGCCGCAAATATATCAAATCCACGGTATGAAAAATCCCTTTCATTGCAAACAACATCAGGGTTAATTGATACGAAATAGTTATTTAAGTAAATATTAATCATACGCTCTGAATACAAAATGTATGAATATGAAATCTTTAAATTCTTTAAAGCAGTAGGAATTTTGTCTACCATCTTTAAACAACAACTATACAACACTCTGCTTTCAAAGGAAGTGAAAGAAGAATAGAAGAATAAAGCATGAAAATAAATAACTTTGAGAATGCTGCTCAATGGGTTACAACCCTTAATCCCTTTGTGTTTAAACTTCAAATTTCCAATTTATATGTCTGTATTTTAAACATTTTTGCTAATTTTAGTTATTTTTAACAATTGTTCTACTTTCTTATTTAAATTTGAAAATTTCTTAAATCAATAAAATTTATATGCTACAAAATGACTTTAAAGAAACTTGCAACTTTTCTAGACCCAACAATTTGTTTAACTCCTAACTGGTGGCATTGTGTATTTCTTTTTTTGGTGGATAAAACAAAATTTCGTTTTCTTCTTATCAGTGGATGTGGAGGCTCTTATGTTGTAGCTGTATCTGACATTTATATATATAAGAAAAAACTTTTTAAGTGCAAGTTGTTTGTGAATTTTATACATGTGACACTTTTGCTAAAAATAATCGTTAAAGTAAAAACTTTTTTTATTAAGGCATATTTTGATGAAGGTGTAACAAGCAGAAATAAGAAAAAGAAATAAATAGCTTTAAGTTTGAAATAAGGAAACTGTTTTAAAGCAAACGTTAGTAGCAAATTATATAAAAAATTTAATTCTGTTACTTTAATATACGAGTATATTTTTCCTTTTTAAACTTCTTCCCATTGTTGTGTGACATTTTTCAAAACGGGGTTGAATTGTTGCTGTGGCAATGTATCAGTTTATTTAGGTTAAAGTGTACAACAATGTGGAACATTATTAGATACAACACACGAAGCATGACAATGTGTTTAAATGCATTTATTCAGTTATTGAAACTTAACAAAAACTATATGAAATGAGAAAAGAAGAAAGTAGAAGGAATTCCAGGAACCCTTAGATGACAAATAAAGTTTCACATTTAACTCAATTTAGAAATGACATGTTCATATAAGAGCTTTGTGAATGAGTGTTTAAGGATTTAAAGTTTTATCCCTAAATGAATATATTTTTACCCACTTATCAAATTAAAAAAAAAAATGTTCTCTTACAATTCATCAACAACAGCTTCTACTGTAGTCAAATTAATACCCAGAGGTGCTTTCTTTTCTTTCTTTTAACAGCTTTTTGCATTTCAGCACCAGTAGATATTCTCCTTTATTAGTTATTGTCAATTTGTGGGTGACTTGAAGTATTATCTTTATCATTATCACCTTTTTTTAATAAACTTGTTAATTTACTTTGACATCTTTATACTTTCTTGATATTTTTATAAAGAATTTAAGTATGAATGTTTTTAAAGAAAGTGTTAGTGCAAGTGTGTGCAACTTGCTTCAAGTTAAGACTATAAATAACAATTTAAAAATTATATGCACTCATTGTGTGCAACATATTTTTTCCAACTTATTATTTTTAAACAAATATAAAACTTACGCCAATGTAGTATTAAATAAAAGTATGTTATTTTTTATTCTAAATCCAACTTAAATGCAGTAGCAGTGGAGAATAATTTTAAACAACATTCTTTTTAATATGGATTTTTTTCACTTTTTTAACGTATGCTCTATGCTCCGTGACATATTTCTCAGTTAGACGTCCTCTTTTTAATGCATTCACATTTTTTTTTTATAAAAAATGTTTTTTTCGTATCACAAGTATTTTCTGATTATTGACGCGTTTCATGTAATAAAATTGATGCACTTGAGCTCTGTGTCAATAAAAGGAATCAATACAGCATTTCCACCTTGATTGCCAACCATTGCTCTGTACTTTAATAAGACATAAATCTTGACGTTTCCATTAAAATAAAGCTTTTGTTCAAAATGATTTGTTTATTCACAAACAGAAAATTAATCGCATAAACAAAAATTTCTTGTTTTTTCTATCAGTCGCTAAGACAAGTTTTGATTATTTACAAATTTTGTCAACAGACTGACTTTTTATATCCATACACTATAAAAAGCAAATTCCAGAGCTTAAAAACCCATCTCAAATTATAGTTTTGCGTTCTTTAAATAGAAACTTGCTGCACAAGCAGGATTGATTTTTAAAAATCCCGAACTTCGGTAAATTTGTAAAGTCGCGGAATTTTATTTTATTTTTTTTTTTTTTTTGTATATGCAGAAGAGTTAAACCAATCTAAAATTAAATTAATTAACAATAAACAATTGACGCTTTGCTGCTCTGCCAATAACTCAATTTAAAATATTCGAAATTTATTTAATATCATACGTCATCATACGTTTTTTGAAGTTAGCTATAAATAACTTTTGGCAGTATTTCGTTTTTCTAATCGAAGTGAGAAATATCTCAAATAAAAGTTATATTCCCAGCTGGGAATGAAACGAAGTACTTAGACAATAACCGATGACGTACATATGACTTCGTAAGCGAAGCAGCTAAGTACTGACTATGTAATGCAGCTGTAATCGATGTATAAAATTAGTATACAAAAAATATTTTTTAATATATTTTTATATAATATTTCCTTTTCTTGGATGTTCGTCTAAAAGTTTGCGCTGCATTTCGGTTTGTAATGTGGGCAATTTTGTGGTAAGTATTATTGCACTTTAAGAAATTAAATGCACCCTAATGATAAAATGCTTTAACAGTAAAATAAATAACAAATGTTATTAGGTCACATACATTCTACATTTATACATATAGACTTCAAAGCGAACCATGCATTATTCTTTTAATTACAAAATCATTGCAATAGTGGCACCACCGTTAACCATACCTTACATGCGCCAGTAAATTTGTAATCAACGTTGCTTACTACTCCACTTACGATGTAAACTGAATTGTAGTGGCACTTGATGACGTCGTCGCTTACTTTGTAAGCGAGAGCGCACCGATTTAACAGCCTATGACACTTCTATGTTAAATGTAAGTGGCGAAGTAAGCGAACGCGTCACCACTGAATACCACTTATTTTTTCTTTTCTTAGTATAGCTTATGTAATCGCTTATGTAATGTATATTTTTACAGCTGGGTTGTCATATTGTTTCTCATAGAGAGAGAGAGAGAGAGAGAGAGAGATAGAGAGAAATAGAAAAGTAAAAGACGATATTCTAATAGTTTTAAAATTTAAATAATAAAAAGCTTTACAAATTACAAAAGTTTGGCAATGTTTGGAGTCGCCAACTGTGATGGTGATCTATCTCAGACCTCGCCTAAACTAATTTTAATGTTAATAATTGCGATTGCTGTTACATGACATGCCACAGATTAATCAACTGTCTAAACAACTCTGAATGGCATATTTTCCTAAAATTTTGCCCAAATGACCTTAACTAAAATCCCTATAATAAAATATTAAATTAAAGCAAAATTAATCATTTTCCACAAACCTCCACTAGTTCGTGAGTAGCAAACCTCTTACTCAGAGTAAATGACCGCTTAAACCACTTGAAATTTTGTTCAAACTGTTTTATATGATATTTATTTTTTGCATTTTTTTTTTTTACTTTTAAAACCACATGTTAAATGCCACTGACACGTTCAAAAGAAATTTGTCAAAACAAATCAATATTTCATTTTTCTGTATCATTTCGTACTCATTTAAGCGTGAGTTTTATTTTTGTTTAGAGGGATAAACCTTTTCTTTCTTTTTTTGCTCAAACTCTCAAAGTGCTTAAAAGTGTAAAGGATTTTTATCACTTCGAAATGTTTTTATGATACGGTTTACGTTTTGTTTTTTGTTATTTTTGTTTAGTCTGTTTTCTTTTTTATTGAAAATTATTATTGCTTCTCATGCCAAATGTTGTCTGATATGAAGATATGAAATTGCTTTGCTCTGATAACTTTGTTATTGTTTTTTTTTTTTTGATAATTTTTTGTTTTTGACAAGTTTAAATGCAATCGTTTTACAGTGACTTGATAATTGTTTTAATGACATCAAAATGTTGCTCAAAGTTAATTGGAAGACAAATGTAATGGTTTATTTAGTCTGTGTTTATATTTTTTGCTGGAATTATAAAAAGTTTTTTGTTGTCTCTGACTTTGTAAGAATTTGGCATTATAGCATTAAATAAGTCATTAAATTTTACGAGTTTTTAAATAGAATTTCATTTTCATAATTTTGTTGTATCAAAGAAAATGAAAGAAATATTTTATTAAATTTTTTAAACGTTTTTGAAAATTAATGAAATAAAATTTTAAACAGCATTATAACTGCTGCCAAGGAGATTTTCTTCCTTATATTAATTTAAAATTATGGAAATATTTTTATATATTTATTTACATAAGTTTAATAACTAAAATATTTAATGAAAATGGTCTTAAAATAATTTGATTTTTAATATTTAAGCATTAAATTCCTTACATTTTCTTGACAATTTTTCTAGATCTGGTTGAAGGACGTGGCTGTTAAACAAAAGAGATCGGGAGTTTTATTATCGGTGGTATCAGAAGACTCTGGAGGCAACTGATATTTCCAGTCACTCCACACAGTAAGAAATACAAGACAAGAACTAGTGAAAAGAGAAATATTTACGCACTGGTATTGAAAGTCAAACTAGAAGCTATACGCTTAGAAGCGAGATGTAATAGTTCAACAGAAACATGGATGCGATAACATTTAGAAATTTCTGAGAGTGGCTCGGATTGTTGCGAGAATAAAATTGTAAGGAAGTGTGCTCAGTAAATGTTGCCATTGTTTTACAGGGATCTTTTCACACTTTTCTTTTTTGAATCTTAAAAAATATTTTGATTTTTTAAATTAAAATATTTATTTTCTTTTCAATACGAAAGTTTGTATACTCGTCTTACCAAAATGAAATACTTTAATCGACATCTTAAAGGAAAATATACAACAGCTGCATGGGCAGTATAACAAGACGCGTACGAAAGTTATAAAGCAGATGAAAATAGTTACTAACCACCACTTTTTCCCGTATTGTGTAAAAAAGTATTTTAAGATTTGTATTCACAATAATAAGCTTTTTGTGATTCTATTCCTTAAAACTCACTCAGTTTAGTAAGTCGTAGTTGAATCCGAATATTTTTATACTCAAAATAAATTTAAAATATTATTATTTTTAATGAAACCGTATTGATGTCTAATAACATTGTTAAATTTTAGCATAATTGTGATAAACAATTATTAGGCTTTTCGAGATATTTTTGTTATTATTTTAATTTTTTTATTAAAATACTTACTAGAACTATTTAATATACAAATGTTAATAAAAATTTGTTTGTCGTAACTAAACAATGTTTAATACAAATACAATGAGTGTCGTGAATACTTACTATGGTTATTCTTTACTTTTTTAGAATGGCATGCATTTTTTATCATTTTATATATCAATCAGAAAAATACTATCTGATAGGGATGAAATCAAACAGTAAAGCATTAATTATTTTTGAGGATACTAAGTGCCCATGAAAACCTTCTTGACATAACCCATAAGTCTTTTAGATAACGCTAATGAAGTTAGACGATTAAAAAGACTGCATATACTTGATCTCCCGTTTAGTTCTTAAGTCGTGTATATTTTGCTAAAAATATTATGTAAAACTATTGTATATTTTTGGATTGTTAAATTTAATGGAATTTAAAGAAAATGTCACATCATTCTAAGTACAGGCGTTAGATTTTCTTATTCTTTTATAGTAAATAGATTGCAAATAAAAAATGCGTATAAATAAAAATTAAAAATAAAAATTTGGTGGAGGAAGTGGCTTTTAGGGGCTAAAAAAATGTTTTTAGCTTCAATTCCTTTGAAGTAGATTTAAAATCACTTAACTGGTGTTTTAACGGCTAATAAAAAAATATTTAAGTTTTATAACCTTTTGAAAAAAAAAACAATTTCTTGAGAAGTAATGAAGAAGAATTTTGTTTTTTGTTTACAAAGAAATCAAAAAATAATTAAAAAGTTTACAAGTTTTTCAATACTTCATTTTCATTGGCAAATATTATATTTAAAAAAAAAATAGTTAAACAAACTCTCATACTGATTATAAATTCAGACAAGTTTTGTTGTTCTACCTTTAAGCATTTTAACTAGTAAAATTTATTACTTTGCTAATAAAATCGAAAAATAATCGTATATTAGAGAAGTTGAATTGTATGAATGTGACTGTGAGTGCAAAATATAATTTCTATTGTTCCATACTTTGTACGAGTTTTTAATAGCATCATGACATTGATGTTTTCAGTGCAAACATGACTTGATGAAAATGTTTGACATGGTTTATTAATTTATAATTTATTTCTTTTTATATTCTATATGCATACATTCTCATGCAAATCTACAAGTATGTATAAAATTACACATATTATCACAGACACATATGCATTTTTATATGTATATTCATATCCGTTGCATTTACTTTGCATGTGCATGAATTTTCCATTTTTATATTGTGTAAAATGGGGTCATGCATGCACAGTGTCGGTATAAATAAGTAAATAGTTTAAAAAGGGGAGGAGAGGAATCTTTTTGATATCCGCATACAATTCCCCTGGAAGATGATTTGGTTTGGAAAGGAAAAAAATCCTATTAAAATCCCCCGGAGAATAAGCTGCTTTGCCTTTGAAATTTAGTTTTGTAAAAGCGTCGGAATTTATTAATTAAAAAAAAATTATTTGCTAATGAAAGTAAAATCCACAATTTAGCATTCAAGTGCTTCCACAGTAATGTAACGTAGAGTAGAAGAGAAATAAAAATTCATTTGAAGAACACATACAATGCAGCGATGCAATGCTTTACATTTATTTAATATTTTTGTTTTTGTGTTTTTACTTTAAAGACTGTTTTACGTCATAAATTAGAAAAATGCTTCTTCCCATTATTTGTCTTACTCTAAACCTGCTATTAAATCATCTGCTATTATCGTGCTCATGAGCTGTTAGAGGCCTATTGCTGCCAGCGATTACAAGACTGTTATTTTGTGTTCTGGCACAACCCAGTATTAATAAAACTGCTGCTAAGAGGTAATTAACCCTTTCGGCCTATTTTTATAAGCATCCGCCGCTACGGAGCAGGCGCATCGATTTTGAGAAAAAACATGCCGGCTTTCATTTTAAAAGTATTATCAGTTATATGTGCTACTCGGGGCATTGCAACTAATCCGGTGCAGTTTTAATTGCCGATTCAAAATCGTCATGAAGTAAAAATCCTCCATAACTATTTTTTCCAACATTTATCCTGTGCACCTTTCAAGAAATATATTATTTTTGCACTCAAATTTTACTACACATTTTCCTTGAATCTGCTTCTGGGTAAACACATGCACACCAAAAGTGATCAAAAATATGGAGATTTTATTACGATAATAAATTTCACAAAATTTTCTATACACAAATTGCTTCACACTTTTTCTTCTTTTAGAAATACTCAAAACAGTTGTGTAACAAAGGTTTTATCTTATAAGTTTAATAAATTTTCCTTTAATGTTTCTTAAATTTTTAGGTTAAATTGTTTTTGTTAAAAACTTAAATATTGTGTAAATTTTTTAATTATTTATTTTTTGTGTCATTTTAAGTAACAGCATGCTAAAAATGTGTGAAAAATGCTTAAAATAGTTTTGGACTTGATATTTATTTTTTCAAATGCCTACGTAATTATGTGTATTTATGTTAAGAATGTTTATTTAACTACACTGAAAGAAATTATATCTTTGAACTCTTCCCAATTTTGATTCTATTAAAAATTATTTACCATATTTCAATTAAAATTAATTATTATTAAAGGATACAACAACAAATAATTAAAATTTTAATAAGAAAAATTTTATTGACAATATTTAAGAAATTTTAGTTTTTTAGTAAGAAATTTTATTAAAAAAAAATTTATTCAGAAAAATTGTATTGATGAGTTTAATTCATTAATTTCTTTTTTTAGCAACTTAATATTTCTTCCCCCATGATCAACAGCTATTTTTCAACAACAATTATAAAAGTAATAATAATAATAAAAAAATAATGAAAATAAATTAACTAATTCATAAAGAGAAGTCTGAACATTTGCAATATTTCATTTCTGTGTATTTTCATTTCTGTTTTTCTAGAAGCATCAAAAATCATAAACCAGCACAAAAACGAAGAAGGAGCACCGCATTTCTCAACATTTTGCAAACAACGCAAAAGTGTCTTAAGTCATCATGTTGCTGTCACTCAAAATTTGCCACATTTGCTGAAGCTTTTTCTTTGCTAATGCATTAAAATAAATCAACGAGACGAAAAAGAAATATACAGACATTTCACGACCTGAAATTCATGTAAAAATAATCCAAAATAAAAAATGTTAAAAAAAACAAATTATTTAAAAATACTTTGAAATAAAAACAAAATCATGAACTGTCACTGATTTAACATCATTTTTACTTACAAATATTTTCCAAATAAATTTCGATATGTTATTTTGAGAGATAACTATATAAGGATTTTAAATAAATTTAACTTATTTTTTAATAAAGAAAAAGTATAAAATTTTTAATAGAGTCATTCGATACAAAATCAACAAACCATAAATAAACGGTTTAGAATTTGTTTAAGTCTAAAACATAGAAATACTAAAAATTTCTTTATTTCAAGATGTTTGTTTCTTGACCAGTAGTGAACTTGTAGTTATAATATAATAAATCTTTTCACACTGTTAGAGTTGTTGTTGAGTTTGATATCATGAAAATTCAAATTTTTACGTTTTGCACGTTATCGCAAAAATTTAATTAAAAATTTTTTCTACGCCATCTGAATTTAATTGAGTTAAAATAAAAATAAATTACAGATTAATCAGTTAACCTCAAAACTAAGACGTTTTAGTTATTGATTTTCGCGTTAATCGATAATAGTGTGCGTCTTTTGGACCACAGAGTACAGCAAGGAAATTTTGTTTTGTTTCATAGGGTCTCTTGTTGAGAACCTACTTTAAAATGAAAATATTTCGATAGTTAAGAACAATTAATTTATTTCTAGATCAAATATGAGCCCATCCATTAATTATTCATTCACAAAAACTCAGTCACAAAAATTTTAATTTTGTAAAAAAAGAAATGCATCAACTCGAAAAGCGATTAGATTCCCAAAATTTATAAAGCGATTATCAGTTTTTATAAAAAAAAAAAAAAACAAACAAACCATGTTTTAGGAATGTATTAAGCATATGAGTCATTATATGTACAATTTACACTACAAACTAATTCGATTGACCCCCGTAAAAACATTAAATAATTTCATTTTAAAATGAGACGCTTTTGCTAAAATCAAAAACGACATCGACGACATCAAAAAAGTAGGTAGCAAATAAGAAGCAGTAAATTAACTAACAACTTTCCAGCTACTTATCCAACCATGCATCTCTTTTTAAACAGAAAAATGTAATTAATAATGTTTGCTTGTTTGTTTGTTTGTTATATTTTGGATGAATTTGACAAGTGATAAGAAATAAAAATATTTATTTGATAACAAAAATGTCAGGCAAATTGAAAACTAACTTAACTTAATTATTGAATTTTATTATTCTTAACTTACAAATTTATTTAATTTATTTGAAAATTCAATTGTTTTTCAATTTATTTAAATCTTTTTGGGCTTAAATGTATAAGGGCACTTTTAAACAACAAGCAATACTTTACACATTAAATAAATATTTAAAATACTAACTGGGATATTTTTAACGAATTAAATAAATTTCTTATTTATTTAAAAACACAATTTTGTTTTAAAACAATTTTTAATCCAAATTAGTTTCTTATAAATGCAGCAGTAGTATTAAATTGGATTTCATTTCAGGTTTCTTAAAATATTTGAAATCAATTTGACTATTTTTATTTATTGTTATATAGAGCTACTTTGTGACAGCGACATTGTTTGAATTCTTTCAAATTTTTTTTAAATTGCTATTAAAAAATTGGTTAGTGTTAACTTATTTTCAAGAAAAAAATAAAAAAAATTATTTGATTAGTTAATTACACTGACAATCTTTTTAAAATGTAAATTTAAGCAAAAGAAATATTTAACACGAAAAAATTATGTTACAAAATTTCAATTAAGATAGATTTAAAGTTTATGAAATTAAAACTTTTTTCCTAAAAGTTGTTTGGCTTTAAAATGTCTTCTTTTTCGAATGTGACAACTAGAAGTTTATATGAAACCTCTTTAAACATAGTAACATTTCGCTGTTGAAATAAACCCACTTTCAAACCTCTTGTGGTTGCATCTGTAAAAAATAAATCCAACGATTAGCGGCATCAAGCATTGCCAAAATGCACTGTCAGTCCTACAATCAGCAGCATCATAATAAAAAACATGCTGAGAAACTAAGTCCTTTCATATAAAAAACATGTTTAACAAATTCCACATACGAGGGAAGACAAGGAAGTCTTTTAGACAAAAAAAAAAAATATAGCAAAATGACAAATTTTAAATAGTTATGTCTTTATAGCAAAAAAAATTATGTTGATAATAAATCTTTAAAAAATATCTTTCTTTCTTTTTAACGATCTTTTTTTATTTTTATATATTTTTTTTTCTTTTCGATATTTCGCTTTCCTTTGGAAAGCTTCTTCAGGAAAAAATTTTTATTTTTGAAAACAAAATATTTTTAACATATTGAAAAAAAATTTCTTTTTCAAAACATTTGACAAAAACATATAAAACATTTTTTCATACATATGTACATACAAAAATTTTTAAATTTTCAAATATTCAAACATACAAAAACAAGGAAACGGAAATAACAAATAAATAACAAATAACAAATTCTCTCTTATGAAATATTTATAACAAATTATGCGTCTTTTCAATTAAGTACCTATAATACACAAAATGGCTCACTTTGATCCCCGAAAATTGTGAACATCTAATTTATATCACACTTAAGCTAACTTCTGCCACTGACCTCATTCACAAAGTATGTAAAAATCTTATTACACCCACAATACAATTGTTGTTTTTTTCATTTTTTTGTTTTTGCTTTGTTTTGAAAGTGAACTTATGTGTTGCTTGTGTAAACGTATTAAGGTGAAAGTACTTGTTTATGGCTGCCACCGTAATTGTTGAAAATTAAAATATTCAACAGACACCTTACAAATATATTACATGTCACAAGTTCTCGTACAAGAACTTAATATATTAATACCTGTTACAACTTTTATTTATTTTGGTGCAGATAGTCTAAGCCAAAGTGACATAAACTGTGTTCTTTTGCAAGAACTGCATGCAACAGTTTTTACAATAAAAGTTAAAACTTAAATGGAAATAAAAATTTGAATCTTTACCATACAAACACTTTCTCCCCATTGGTTTATGTTTACAAGGAAAATATAACAAAAATTTTACTTCAGTATGTTTTTAAGAGATATCGGTTATGGATTTCTCCAAATCATTTAATATTTATTTGTTTATAACAAAAATAAATTGCAAGGAAAAGAAAAAATGTTATCTCTATATTTTGCAATAACAGAAAAGGTTTGTATTATATTTACCCTTTGTATATGAGGCCAACTTCTAAGAACCTAACTAAGCTCAAAGGATTTTTTTATTTTTACAACATTTTTACAAACATTTTGATCAATAATTAAAAACAGCGAATGAAACAGCATAAACGACTTGAACTCCAAAATTAATTTCAAATAGTTTGAGACAGAAATTTGTATTTAAAGTGACCAAAAACATATAAAACAAAATCCAAAAGTGCATTTTAAAATGTACTGCAAATTAATTTTGTTTTCTTTTAAATCGCTAACAGGGGCCTTTAATAAAATAAATTAACTTAAAATTCTTTTTAAATCTTTAAAGAAATGAACAATCTTAGTCTAGCTTAAGTCCACGGATATTTTAATTCTATTTTTCAAAAACTGAATATTTTTAAATTGTGTGTTTGTTATTTTTAAAGACAACAGGAAAAATTAGCCAACAGCAGAATATAATTTCTGATCGTCACATCCGTTATTACCATTCATAGTATCCACCTCCCTTGGGTATTATATTTTAGGATATATAATATGAGAAAGAATTCAAATACAACCACTTTTAATTTCGTTTGAAAACAGTTAACACTGTACATGCAGCTTTTTCTCTCTGCCGTTTCTATTACATTTTGCTTTGCTTTTTGCTTTCTACCAACCGTTGGTTTAGCAACGAATGCAATTTATACTTATTTTTCAATCTTTTGCTGTCTTTCCTGTTTTCTTCAAATATACGACTATTAGCAAAACTGTAAACTGATTTCAATAAGAAGGAAGTCGAGTACTTTGAACGATTTTTAATACTGTAAGCATTAGGTAAAAGCAACTTAAGGGTTTTTGGCACTTCAACTGTAACTTCAACGTAACTGTTCGTAACACTGAAAATTTTGTAATCACCCTACCAGAACAACATCGATTTTAAGTCAATCTATCAGATTCTAAAGAACAAAATTAAACAAAATACCAAAAATTTTGTATTCCTGTAAAATATTTATAGAAAACTAGATTTTTTTCAAAAACTTTAACACAAATCTATGAAATATCCAAAAGAACTACAATTGGCAATTAAGCTTGTGCACAATTGTGTTTGTAGTACTTTCAGTCATTCGTTTTTTGTTTTGAAGATAAATTGTTAAAAAAACAAGGGAAATGGATTAATATCTGGTATATGGATGTAGAAAGTCTTTACAAAATCTTAGAAGAATCAAATGGAATTTAAAGCAAATGAAATAGCGACAAAGACAATTTTCAGAGAAATCCTTAATTATATATAATAGCTCATCCAGTATCTTTTACTTTAAATTACCTCAACTTAGCTGTTCTTTTACATTTGCCAAGATGAATAAACCTACACAATTCTCAAGTATGTTTTTAATATTTTTAAATGTTCCAGACTGTGGCTGCCTCTTTGCAAAAGGTTCATATTTTTAGTAATGCTCGAGAAGAACAAAATTCAAGGAAGTAGCATTTTTATATCAAAGATAGGCTTAAGCTTCGCCAACCAATAACAATATTTTCAATTTTTCCAATAAATATTCACTTATAACTTTAATATTTCTAATAAAGAAATATACTTCAGCATTTTTTTTAGTACTTTTAACTCTTTTTATGATAGTTTTTAATAATGCGGAAGAAAGAAATAAATATAAAGTTACGTACCTAATATATTAATTTCATTCATACACTCGAATTACTTTCATATCATCAGGGGCTAAGCAAAATTTTTATTAAAACCTTAAAAGTTTTCTTTAATTATCTGCGTTTTTAATTGTTGGCTTTATTTTAGCCTTTCAGCTCGTAATTCCTTTTACCAAAGGAAACTTCCTCGAACAAAAATTTACCATTTAGCTAAAGAAAGATGCTGATAAAATACTTTAACCAGTTTCTTAGTGTTAAGTAAATATAATTAGTAAACTTAAGTAAATTTAAAAGTGCTCCTTTTTAAGGCTCAAATAAATTAGATATTTTATATTTATTTTGTCATAGTTCAGTACCTCATCCTGCAGTATTCTTTTATGATATTTTTATGAGAGTTGAGATAATTAATATTTGATGACCGAAGTCATTCCTTGCATTACGTTTATTCAGCAAATAAACTCCAGACAGGTGATTGCAGTTAAAGCAGCTCACGCATATACACTCAAAAATATAGGTATTTAGTATTTAATCATTAAAATACCCCATAGAGAAAAAACTTCAAATTGAAGCTTTAAAAACACACAGAAACTAAATTAAAACTGAGTAAATAAAAACACCAAAATATTTAACAGTCTGCAAAAAATAACAAAATAATAAAATATTCGCGAAATAAACATATTTTTTGTGTTATTTTTTGCCTTTGGTAAACATATTAAATTTAGTATTTATTTACCGTTATTTGTTTGAGATGAATAATGAGCAGCACGTTTTGTTTGTCAGCATACATGTGTGCATTAGAGTGGTTAGTTTTCTTATCAGATTAATTTCCAAAACGAGGATTTCTTAAACAAATGTGAGATAAAAATTCTATTTGGGGATTGTGAATTTTTATAGAAAAATTTTAAGCGTGTTAGGAATATTACGCGGATTAGAATTTTAAATTATATTTACATTGCATTGCATACAATCTGGTAAAATTTCCAATGTTTTATTTTTTCATTCACAACTGTTACAAATATAAAGTTTCAATCACATTATTTACTTTTACAAAAGATTGAAAAGACTTAGGTGATATATTTTGAGAAAGAAATAATCCGTTTTTTTATTGTCTTTAATCAAACGATTCTCCTAAGATGTTGTTAATGTTAAAATCATATAAACAATTTGCTTCAAATAAATGGGTCCATCTAAGCTAAAAGCATTTTTGAGCGTTTTTATTTGATACAATGCAGCTGGATTAAGAAGGTTTGAAGACGAGGCAGAATTGGTATTAACTTTATTTTGAATATCCAAAATAAATCTCTATTTTTATCAATGGTTCAAAATAATCTACAAAATGAGAATTATTACATGTTTTTAAAATGGTCCTTTTTGTTGCAAAGCTTTTGGATCACCGAAAGATATGGTTACACTTTTGACACTGGAAATATGTGCCACTGAATTAATTTTCGTAGCGAAGAAAAAGTTTTGTAATGCAAACTTCTATCTTAAAACTTCACCTGTTTAAATTATTACGTCTGAGAATTTTAAAGATGAAATAAACTAGATTTCGGAACTTTTTAAGGATAAAAAAATTTCGAGGTGAAAAAACTCGGGGAGCCTTGTTAGTAGTCGTAATTTACATGGACGTAGCTTTTTCTTTTGACTTTAGGTCGCACTCCAGCTGAAAATTGTAAAAAATGTTTATTATCTATACAAAAACTAGCGTGCCCGTGACTGCTTTGCAAGTCATTTCTTCGACATTTTTTGATCGATTTTGGTTCGCGGTATTGAAAAACAAAGCACGTGAACGTGATACATATAACTGACAGTGCAAAAAACAGGGATCATTGAAAAGCAACAGGTATGGGAAACTAAAGCCATTTAAAATCAAACGGCAAATCTGGAGAAATCATAGAAATGCGTGGTTTCAACACATCGCCCTTATATTTTTGTTTTAAAATTTTTGCTTCAATCACATTTTTCATGACTTTTTTGACTACTAAACGTGTCCCATTCGAAGTCGTGGCTGGCAGATATTTCTAAGCAAAATAACTAGTACACCAACTTTCATTTGTAGGCGGTGGGGCGGCAGTTCAGATAACTCAAGTGAATTCAACATTTCGGAAGTTTTAAAATTTTTATATTTTATTATATATTAGTGAGTTTTTTTTTGTAAAAATCTTCGGAACTACATAACCGATTTAAGAGATTGATATCTCGTTTTGAAAAGCATAACAATGGCTTTAAAAAATAAAATAAAAAAGATAAAAAAATATTAAATATATATATGTATATGTCATTGGTGGGTTTTGCCACGCCCCTCCGCCCACAGACCGAAAATCAAAAATCGGACTTCGCAGTGAAGATTCTCTGAAAATTTCATCAAAATCGGCCCAGCCGTTTTCGAGTCCATTTCTTACATACATACACACATCCTCTTTTATATATATAGATATAATATTTGGGATCATTTTTAAATTATTCTACGTTAATTTCCATTGCATGTGTACGTTGATTTTTTGTAAAATTTTTTATCTTGTTTACTTTTCAAATTACATATGAATGGCTTCCAATGGAAACCCTCAACCCTCAAAAATTAAAAATTAAAAAAAAAAATAGTTTTGTTATGGTTATTGTGTTTTAAAATGATTTTTTTTTTATTTTGCTGTATTTTTGCTTTGTTGTTTGAATATAATTCCTATTTAATCAACTTGGCTTGATGATCTCTATGAGCAGTAGTGAAATGGTCAAATTCATAGGCTTTCTTTCCCCCCCCCCCCCAGTAACACATTTCATTTTTCGAATATGTTTAAAGGAATCTAGCACAATTTTAAAAATTATAAAAATTTATTGAAAAGGAAAGTGTAAAATTATAAAATTAATTAATTTTTACATGCGGAACAAATAGTCATAACCTTTGATATCAAAGTTGTTGGAGGATGCCAGCTTAGCGAAAAAGTATAATTGCAATAACAACTGCTTCATTTTACTCGACAACGAAATATAACTTTTTAAACATCCACAATAAATTGGTAGAAAATTCAATAAGATAATAGAAATTGAATTAAATATTTAAAAATAAATTAACTTTCTCAATGGTTACTATTTTAAATAATGTAAAGGAGAATTTCCTAAAATTAATATTAAAAAGTATGACTAAAGGATACTCAAAAAACCAGCCAGCTATGTTATCTCAACTGCATAAAATGAGTTAATATTTGAAATTTAATTTTTGATATTAAATCACAGCCACTGAAATGCACAAACATTAAGCAATAAATAAATAAGAATTAAAACAAAATAAAGTCATAAAATAATGTTAAATTTATTAGCACAATTAAATAACAAAATGATTTTCCAGTTTAAATTTTTTTTTACATTTTTCACTAGTTCAAGTATTTATGGCATAATTATTTGTAACATGATGTTAATATTTCTCCTTTTTAATTTTTTGCCTTTTCACATTTAGTATTATGAACCATTATAAAGGACATAAAAATACATACAAAATAAATGTATTTTTAGCTTTAATTTAATGCATGAATGTGTTATAAGTACGAGGTTAAGTAAAAATAAAATTCGGAAGTTACAAGTTTTTGGGTTGTGTAAGTCGAAGGACCATTATGTATTCTTTAACGTTTCTAGCGAAAACTTTATTAAGAAAACAAATTTTTACTCTCCATTTCTGATTATTAACTTTTGTTTTTTTAAAGACAAGTAGCACTTCAGGCAACAATGCCTATTTAGTCATGTACCGTGCTACATTCTTTTAGGATATGATAGGGAAGAGATGAAACAGGTGGTGGTGAAAGTAGAAGGATAGTCGGAAATTGACTTGCCGTATAAAGACAGCACAGCGACCAGTGACTATGCCTTCATCGCTGAGCAACCCCACCGACAGTCAATTTTTATTTTTGTAGTGAAAAAACCAAGGTCTTCGTTGGGAATCGAACCCACAACCCCCACACTGAAAAGCTAAAACACTACCTACTAGCCTACAAGGGCACCTAACTGGCAAAATCTCGGCTTAATGGTGGACTCTATGCAAAACCGTGTTTGTGAAATTATCGAACGAATAAAATGAAGAATAAAAGATCCAGGGCAATTATTTATTATAATAGTGACCAATTAAATTTACGATATGTTTAAAGTGATCACTAAATAAAAAGATTTAATCCATCTATTATCAAGAAATGTTTATGAATGGCAAGATAGACTACGTTAGATATTCCTTAGAGGATACTATAATATTGCTAAGTTATCACTGTTATTGGATCAATAAAGCCTAAAAATATTTAAAACATACCAGGTAAAAATAAAATTCTGCCTGTCACACAAGCATTAAAAATTGTTTTTATTTCAAATATATTTGTTTAATATTTAAAGAAAAAACCCATCATGTGACTCGACTCAAAGTATGCCTTAAAAATGCATATCCTTGCTCATAGCACTGACTAACTATAGGCTTGAGGAATATTTTTAAGTGTACAAATCAAGCACTGACTTTTTTTAACAAAATTCTCAAGATATTTTAACACACCCCGTATGTTTTTTCCAGGCTTAAATGTAAGGATGTTTAACTCTCTTTTTATCCATCTCTCTGTCTCTCGCTATAATCAGTTTTCAAGTTTCATTTATTGGACAATTAAATGGAAATGATTTGCTAAAGAATTTTTATAAAATGATTTATTGTAAAGGGACGACAACATTTTTCGTTAAGTTTGAGGAAGGCAACTGCTAATTTAAAGAAATAAACTTTATAAGAATTTATATAAATTTATCGCCAATACCGCTTATGTTCATAAGTTCTTTACTACCACACAATTTTATTTTTTGGGAATTTTTACTAGGATTCTGCCCAATAAATAAGAAAAAAAAAGAAAACCTAACAAATAAAACTAGAATAACAATTTGATACATCAAACAACATTTTTCGTTTTCATTTGTTTTTCAGTTGTCAGCAGCCATTTGGGCGGCAATGTCATTACTTTTTGTTTTTTTTTTTTTTTTGTTAACAACCATTAATATACTTGACATCTGTAAAGATTGCCGATTGCTCATAAATAAAAAAGAAATCCTGTAAATCTTTTACATCAAACTATACACGCATGTGATAAATTGAAAGAAATTTTATCAGCAAAATATTTCGAATATCTGGATTGAAACGGAATTAAATTACACATGGTGTTTGTGCTAAGAAGATTCAAACAAAATTTCGAAACTTAACAAATCATCAATAGTTTATTTACTCTCGTGTTTTTTTTTGTTTGTTTTTGTATTGCTGTTAAAATGTCTGTTAATACAACTTTGAAAAACTACAAACTGATACAAAGAAAAGATAAGACATTTGGCTTCCTTTAACAGCTGACAAAATTCAATTCAGAAAACAGATAATAAAATTTTGAATTATGTTCACGTTTGGAGCGAGATAATTGATATTTCGCAAATAGTAATTATTGGTTAATTAAGGAATGAGATACAGTTGTCTAAAAGGGAGATTAGTAAATATGTTTGGATTTGGAGTGGGATAATTGATATTTCAGAAATAGAAATTTATTAATTAAACAATCGATATAGCAGAAACTGATGCAATAGGTTTAGCAAACACATAACACGCTATTTATACTTAATTATAGTTTTACTGAATTGTAAATACATTTAATTTAAATTAGATTTAATTTTAATAAAAATATATTTCCATACTTATACTAATAATTAAATGTATATTTAATTAAACTATATTTTATTATAATTCTAAATTATATTTAATAACAGTCAAACTTGATTAATTATACTTCAAAGAAAAGAGCACAAAGAATTTATTTTCAAAAATATATAAGACATTATATTAATTTTTGTTTTATTTTTTTTTTATTTAAAATCATTAAAATGTTGAAAATAATTTAGTTTTTTGACAATTAAACATTTGAGATAGTTCTAGCTATTTTTGAACAATTTTGCAAAATTGGATTTTATGCTTTCATTAAACACATTTTCCTTAATATGATGCTATATATACATCACATAGTTTAATAAATTAAATTTTATATTAATTATCGGGTATTTAAAGCTATCCAAAAAAATATCACTGTCGTGGAATAAAATCAATATCAAGAAAAAAGTAAGAAAATGATTACATGTTGGAAAGGCTATAAACCGCTTAGTTTTTCTTTAGTTGTGTGTATGGAAATGTTTTATTTGATGGAAAACAATATCAATCGGTTCAAAAATGAAAGTAAGATCAATCCCCCTTAACAAGCCAAAAAATTTCTCAAAGGATCAATTTCTTATTCTACAGAATTGAACGTTATAAAAACCATTTCGACAAAAGCACGACTAACAGGGCATCTGCTAAAATCTAATTTTGAGGAGATTAAGTAAGCTATAGACCCACTGGATAAAGCGCAGCACTTCAAAATCAAGTTTTTTTGAAGAAAAAAAAATATTTTTCACCATTCTCGCTCGACTGATTTTCTTCTAAAGAAATTTATAAAAATTATAAAAACCAGTTCATTTAATTTTAAATTAAATTTCTATTTATTATTTGCCTTTTAGTGAAATTTATTATTAAAACACTCAAACAATAATTGATAGCTAAAATCTATTAGATATAAATATGACATTTAGCAATAACATGACTTCACAGCAACTTTTTTTTTAAAATAATACACCAGCATATGCTTCATATTTTGCTTATGTAGTTAAAACTGGTACATAAAAGCAAACAGATATAAAATAATTTTACAGCTGCTATTAATGCACTCGACTACTTTTAGGATGCCATCATCTTCATTCAGCAGCTATTCACGCAGTCATTGAGAAGATTTGATTATGTATGGAAACACCAAAGTGCTTGTACTTGCTTCAGTTTATTTCATCTTGGAGTATTTATTTTTTATTATTTGTATTTATTTTACGTTCATGTGCTCTAACAATCATAAGAACCTGTTTGGAAAATGCTCATACTTTATTGTCAGTTGTTCAAAATCGTCATTTCGGTCTGTAGTTTTATTCTCATTTCATTTTTTTATTTTTGTTTTTATTTTATGATCAAATAAACTCTAAAGCTTTTGCAAACTACATCAACATCAACATCAACAACAGTAACCAGAACCAAAGTCATAAAAAATAAGTTCACCCGACATAAAAATATTTATGATTCTTTTTTTTTTTACTGTTAAAGAACATTTTTGCTTCAGTCCTGGCTGCTTTCTGTATTTCAATTATATTTATGATTGATTTAAGAAAAAGCAATGTCTATATAAATAAAATAAACTGAAAAAATTTATGTTGAACTAAGAGCACGACTGGACTGAGACAGATTGTGATAAATAAATTTAATCAAGTGATAAAAAGTCTATTTGTTTTTAAACAAAAAATATAAAATGAAAAAAAAAAAATTGAAAATTAAAATAATAATGTAAAGAGATAAAACATACAAATTTTCATTATTTGCTTGAGCGATTATTTCATAATTTTAAAAGTTAGAAAATAATTTCAGCTACAAAAATGATGAATTACAAATTATGTTTGCGTTTCTTAAATAATATTCCTTTACTTGTTGTTAGTGAGATTTTATTACCTGCGATTCAGTCAATAAGTACTTGGATATACCTTCTTTAATATTACTAGTGTACGAACAAATTGAACAAATTGAAATTGTTGTATTTTTGGTATTTTTGGTATTCCTTCATTGGTGTCTTTCACTCCTTCATAAGTCAAAAACTTTTTGTTTTAGTTTTATTTGTTCTTGCTTCTCCCTGCCTGCATATAAACTCTGTTTTCTGATTTCAAATAATTTCTTAGTTGTGTGATCAAAAACAAAATTTCGTAATAGTTTGTAAGAAATTTCACAATTTCAGTTTTCGTGTTAACAAAAACACATTTTATTTTTCATTAAATTTTGTCTGATAAATTTATTTATTGCGGCAGCACAACTTCCTTGATCATACAGAAAGCGGTGTTCACTTCCACTATACAGGAAAACGGTGATTTAAAAATCACGTGCACTGATGACGACATTCCTTAAAAATCATGGGACCGCTCATCTCTAGTTGTTATACTAGTAGGCACCTGCGCCGCCAACTGTATAACTTAAAGGCTCATAGAGATTTGAACTGTTTTATTTTCGTGGCACTGATGCTAGTGAAACTCAAAACATGTTTTCATGTTTGAAAATAAACTGACCCCTCCAACTATGGAACCAATAACTTTTTCTTTTATTCTGTTTATTATATTTTTCATACACAATTTTTGAAACTTTAATATGCAATACTATGTCTACAGTAAAATAGTACTATAATACTATTCATAATTTTTACAAAAAAAAAAACAAAAATATGTTTTCAAGTATAATTGTAAATTTATATTCTTTTAGATCGTGTCAACTACCCACATCAGGGTTGCAAAATGAGAACATAAAAATTGTACCAACAGGCTTATAAAATTGTACTATTTCGAAACCCATTGTACCAAAAAAATTGTTTTAGTAGTTATTTTTTTTATTGATATAAAAGAAAAAGTTTTTAGAGACACTACAGTCAGTGTTCTCATCAAGCACAATAGAGTAGTAGTTTTTCTTACAAAACTCTGTTATATTATTATTATTAAGGGGGCCAGTCAAATTAGTTATAATTTTTTGTGCCTTTTGCCTATTCATTAAAAATTTTTTCGCTATTTGAGAGTCGGTAACCCCTTCTTTAATTACGTTATTGAGATTATCAAGAGCTGAAAACGAAATATTGTGTTCTGCAACAAACATACTTAGCATAATTTCTAATTTTCTTGCTGATTCTGCTACTGGACACGCTGTATTTTGCAAAAAATGATTTATTTTTGGTGAACTTTTTGCTGCATTAGTTTTCCTAATATGGCTATCACATGACGCATGCCTTTTTATATGCACAATACCTCCAGCTATGCTCATGTTACATATATTGCATCTTTTATGATAGCCGTCCTTAACCAGCCACGGAAATAATTTGGTCCATTCATCTCTAAAGGCACAATATATGGCTTTGCCTGCTTGCTTGAGCTAAATAAAATACAAAATTTTTTAGTTAGATCCATTTAAAACACTTAAATTAACTTACCCTGGTACGCCAGATTCCATTTTTTTTAACGTTGTTTGGTTTTTTTAATTAAATTATTAAAATTTTTAAATCACTAATTTTTCAATTAACATGTTTGATCTCTTGTTTGGATTGTTGTAATAAAAAAACTATAAAAACAAAGTAAAGGTAGCTGATGCAAAAATCAAAGAAATGATAGCAAAGAAGTGTTGCCACCGTAAATCAATAAAAAAGAATAAACTGGGGAAGTTTTCTATAAAAAAAATCGTAAATTGTACCAAATGCTCGATTGGTGTACCATTGTACTTTTGAGTTTGTAATTGTACCAAAAAACGTACAATTGTACCAACTTTTGCAACATTGACCCACATCTATATGTTGCCTTCATTAAACAGCAAAGTTATCAAGAATCATAGGAGTTAGGACAGTGGCGCTATACATAAATAAAAAGATTTCTACAACATTGTAAAATAAGAGACACAGGAGGCAGATAAATTTTCTAAACTTTTCCTGTCTCTCTTCTATTATTTTTTTTTCTTCTCATTTTTGTAATACATCTAAGTGTCAAGTTGAACATAAAATCTGTTATTTATGAATTTTTTAAAATTCTATTTCCTCACTACTTTAACAATAAGTGTGCGCAAGAATTTTTTTTGCTAAAAGTTTCTTATTTTATGAAAGTTTTTTAATCTCTGCTTACCCTACATCAAGTTCAGGTATTTTTCGTAGTCCTTAGAATTAAATTATACATAGAATAAAAAAATTTTGTAGCATTAAACTAATGCGCCTAAACCATTGCCTTTTTTATTTTGTGTGTGTGTGTTTTTTTTTTTGGTTCATAAAGTAATAATATATAACTTTATGCAAAAGGAAAATTGTCGCAACAAAAAGTTAAATATTAAAATGAAATAAATACAAATATATCATATAGAACATACATACAAACACCCTCTACTAGAACAAAGACTTTTCCATAAGTTTTTGCAAAAACAAAAAAAAACTGAAAATATTAAATATCTACAGCAAATCGCAAATAAAAACGTGCAATGTTGAGTTATATTTATGTAGATTTGGTTTTATTTATTTTATTACATTTATTTTCTTATTAACTAAGAATATTTAACCTTCGCGGTTCGCTTAAGACTGAACTATTATTATTAATTTCTTTTGTTTGGGTACGGTTTTCCGTCGACCCTCGTCAAATTTGGTTTGTGAAAAAACCGGTTTCGGTTGTTTGCCATCTTCAGTGTTCTTTTCGTACTAGTTGCGTTCTATTGTCAATTGTGTTTATATAGTTCGTGTTTCCCTTCATGCTATTACGTTCGTCCCTTTCTGTCTTTTTTTGCCTACATCTCTCTCTCCTTTTTTTGTTTGTCCCTTTTTTACCTAATTTGTCGCTTCCTTTTTCATTCGTCTTCTTTCCTAACTAAATTCTTTTACGATCATGCTTGTTGTCCGTTTTTGTTTATGTGTAAACCTATTGGGTTTTTTTCTTCTTTTTTTTTTCTTCTTCTCTTTTATGTTACATAATAATCTGTAATTGTACGTTTATGATGTTCTTTATTGCCTTGGTCTTGCGCACCTGCGTAACGTTTTTGTGCTGGTGTAGTGTTTGTTTTCCTGTAAAAATGTTTCAACGGTTCAAATATTGTGTCCGAAGCAGTGTTTATTTGTTCATTTATTATTCGTCCGTCAAATGTTTTTTGTTTGTATATTTCCATGTTTTCCAATACATTTAGTCTCCTTCCTTTGTGCTGTGTGTGAAGCAGTTTAACCGTTGTCTTAATATGTCCTGGTGTACATTTGTTGTTAAATATATGGTTCGCGAAGTTTGATTCTGGAGTCGATTTTGGTTCTCGTAGTTTTTTGTTATAGTCTCTAATGTGTTCCCTAAATCTGGTCTTAATTTTACGTCCTGTTTGCCCGATGTAGCTATAATGGCATGTACAAGTTAATTTGTACACTCCTTGTTTGTCTAGTATATTTGCCTCGGTTGTTTTATTTCGTAGTATTCTGCCTAGGTTGTTTCTTGTTCTGAATGCGGTATTGATGTTGTGTTTTCCAAAGAATTCCGCCAGTTTGTACGTTGATTTTCCCATATATGTTAATGTAGCCCATTTTTTTCCTTCCTTCTCCTGTTCTTTGTTCGTTCCAATTTGTTTCTTGATGTTATCTACGAGGCGCTTTTTGTATCCGTTGTTTTCCGCTATGGTGTATATTGTTTCCATTTCCTTCATATACATTTGCCGTTGTTAGTGGCGTTCTCTCGAGTCTTGTTATTAACTGCCTGATTGCTGCGTTTTTGTGTTGCTGTGGATGATTTGATGAGTTGTGTATTATTGTGTCCGTTGCTGTTGGTTTCCTGTATATTTCATATTCGATTCTGTTCGAGATTATGTTTCTCTTGATCGTTAGGTCCAGATAATTAATTCTTCCCTCCTCTTCCTTTTCCATTGTAAATTTTATGTCCTTGTGTCTTCCATTCAAGTAATCCAGAATTTGCTCCTCGTTATTTCCTTCTAGTATACATATGATGTCGTCGACGTATCTTGCGTAGAATATTACTCCGAAGTTGGTTTTTAATTCCTTTACGTATTCCTCTTCTAAGTTCTGCATAAATACTTCCATGAGGGTGGCAGATGTTGGATTTCCCATCCCTGGTCCTGTTACCTGTCTATATATATTGTTGTTAAATTTAAAGTAATTCTGTTCTAGTGTCGCTTTTAGTGTGCCTGTAAGTTGTATTGCCAGTTCCTTGTCCTCCGTTTTGTCCTTCACTGTCCTATGAACAATGTTCAATGTATCCATTACCGGAATTGATGGATACAAGTCCTTTACGTCAAAAGAGACCAGTTTTGTCTTCTCCGTTATTTTCACATTCTCCAGTTTATCGATCAGTTCTGTAGTGTTGGCTATTGTATGCTTATATTCCAGGTCTAAGGTGTCTTTCAATATCGTTTTTATATATATCGAAAGTTTGTAGCCTGGTGCGGATTTGTAATTAATTATGGGTCTCATTGGTGTGTTTGGTTTGTGTATTTTTGGTAGTGCTATCAAAGATGGTGCGGATGGATTCATCAGTGTTAATGTGTGCGATATGTCTGGTTTTATTATCCTTGTTGCCTTTCTTATAATATCCTTAATTTTCGTTTGGTATTCTTCCGTAGGATCTTTACCAATTCTCTTGCACTTAGAGTCTCTTATTAACTGTTCTGTCTTTTCATTATTATTAACTTATTTTCTACACGAGGTCGCTTAGACGTTCCTTTCCCATTCCGTCTTTACGTAGGTGTGTGTATATGTTTTGTCCCGTTGTTCTGCCTGTCGTTCTGTCAGTAGTCCGAGTCCCGTTGCACACTAATAGTCAATTCGGTCGACAGTGGTATGCACCCTACATTTATATGAATTTCTAAAATACGACGAAACATCAAAAACATTTCAAAATTGCCTTCTGATTTTAAACAAATTCGTTTTTTTTTTTGGCAAAAATGTAATAAGTTTTTATTAATTAAGCTAAATTAATAAAAGTAAGTGTAAGTAATTAATTAATGTGAATAATTTTTGAGCATGAGGGATATTGATTTTTGTAATAATCAAATGAACTGTCTTCTAGGCTGAATTGAAAGTAAGTCTACTGTTTTGTCTATTGCGTTTAAAATAGTATAAAAATGGTAGTGAAGCTCTCAATCAATGAATATCTATTGACTAAACAACTCTTAAGGAGCGCAGAGAAAAAGCTCAAAGTTTTATACAAATATTTTATATAAAAATCGTGGCACTATCGATATCTCCTGCTTTGCTGAAAGCATACAACACCTCGGCTGGCACACAAAAAACTGCACTGACAGCACTTAAACGTGACCACGTAGTATTATCTTAGATATGCTGAAGAATTCTTTTCCAAATAGGAATTTTGTGGAAAAGGCGTTACTTCCTACTAATTTTGCTACCGTCTCATATTATTTTCAAATTGCTGACTATTTAATTTAAGTAATGCATTCTGGCTTGTCCTCGTAGAACGAAGAAAATTGCTTATTAATTTCGTTACTTAAATATGTTTTCATACACAAACTAATATCAAAATAAAATACTTAAATCTGTTTAGAATTATGGTGAATCATTTATTGTCTTTTATCCATTATCACATATTGACTTTGTGTAAAAGAAGAGAAAAGTGTTAACAAATATCATAAAAAAAATAACAAGTTTGATTGAACATTTAAAAAAAATTGTTAAGCTATTTTAAACGACATTGAGGACGTATGCTTAACTGTCAAACAATTACATCACTCATACGCGCTAGTGCTTGATTTAAATTTTTCATTTGACATAAACTTCTATTTATATATATTTATTTATTTATATTCTCTTTTCGAGCTGTCACGGCCATTGGGCAAACAACAACAATCAAATTCGATCATTAACAACTGCTACTCAAATAGAACATTTGCGTTGTAGAATAGATGTTTTGTTGCATAAACGTCTATGTGTATGTAATTTAACCGAAAAACCACTATAATTTTGGATATTGATGATACCAGTAAGCATTCGAAGGCAACCAACATGCACGTACACAAATAAATTTGAAGCAAATTGAAAATCTATTCTGGTAATCGGTGTTTTATGTGCCCTTGACGTACGTTAATTGTCCAGCTTGAGTTTTATTATCTTTCTTTGTTATCTGCGTTGTAAAATGTATGTTAGTAAAGAGCAGATTTATTTTGCCAGCAAATTGGCAACAGGAATTGGGGACAAATATCTCCACATAATATATCGATGTATTGATTAAAGAAAATCGCGGTTTATTTTAAATATTTATTTAAAATTTTAAAAAATTTGGCATAATTTAAAATTCAAAAGAAGACGCGTGTACTGCAAAACAACAACAAAATTAATTTCAAATAATTGAAGAATGTACAATATTCACAAAATTTATAAAATAGGAGTGTTAATTTTTTTACAACCATTAAAACATAAAGGTGTGGCGAAATCAGAAATTTGCAGTTTGACAGTTTCGCCAGGGACTGCGAACAGATTCGCTACGCAAAAGGGCAAGATCTTCGTCTGCCATTGTACTAAGGTGCGACCCCCCGGGGGCACATTTATCGGTTCTTATAGAGTACTCAACTATCTGGACCTGTGCAACTGGGGGAAAAAGGGAGCCCAGTCCCCTGAAGGCAGACAGGGAGTCAACTGGAAACTCCACTTTATTTCCACGGGGATCAGTGACCCGCAGAGTCCATTATTTGTCTCTTTAGACATTTAATAGATCTCTGGCTGATCATTGAGGTTGGCCCCTATATGGGAGCATCGTGGTGGTTGTGGTTTTGCGGCCCCATATCCAATGGTTTTCTATGGTGGCCAGGATCATCTCACTGATAATGACACGCAGAGTGAATGATCCAGTCCAGTGAGCATGCTTGACATGTGTTCTGGACAGGAGTTGGAAAGTCTCCAACTCTTTAGCAAGGTGTGATGATTTGCAGACCTGTACTGAAATCATTGAAGTTGCAACTAGGTGGTTCTGTTGCATAGAATTATGGCTTCGGCTATCTAGGACGCATGTATCACGTTCCAAATTATACAATAGTGGTTTGTCCACCATCTGATTAAGACTAATGGTCAGGCGCGGATGTAAAACAAATCACACTCTGTACTAAGGTGCGAGAAAAATCTGTACGATGAGCGCTTTCGTGCTAAAGTTCTTGCTACTTCTAGGGGTAGCAAGAGCTTTTGGTCATTTGTTAAAAGAGTAAAGGATAATTCTAGTTCTTCTATTCCGAGTCTTTTAAAGAATGACCAAATATTATCTGACCCAGTTGATAAAGCTAACCTTTTGGCTGGTATATTTACAAATAATTCAAACTTGCCGAAGAAAAATCAACAACCGCCCGAGTTCGACAGAGTATTCGTTACTATGCCGAATATATTATTTTGAGCTAGTGCGGTTAAAAAGGTTTTAACAGATCTCAATATCAACAAGTTTACTGGGCTGGATGGCATTTCAGCACTGATCGTGAAACAGTGCTCTTCGGCTCTATCGCATCCGTTAGCAGCCCTCTTCAGCATGTCGTATCATGCCGGCGAATTTCCAAAGTCTTAGAAGTCTTGCTAATGTAACGCCGATCTCCAAAAAGGGTGAGGCTAACAATCCTGAAAATTATCCCGCAATTGTATGAATTATTTTCATCTTGTGAGGTACCTGGGGTCTAATAGCTTACTTAGCGACCGACAGTATAGTTTCCGTAGCGGGCGCTTTACGAGTGACTTCTTGGCTTTCTGTCGAAAAAATAGTGCAACTCCATACATCATTTCGGAGAGAGTAAGGTGCACTTCTGTCAAAACTTGTTGCTTTTGGTGTCGGTGATAATTTCTACAGATTTATATCGAGTTTTCTTTCCCAGGAAGCGCACTATACGAATTGTTATTAATGAGATTTCATCAGACGTGTTCAAGATTAATTCAGGGGTACCGCAAGGCTCCGTTCTTTCTCCGACCCTATTTCTTATTTTTCTAAATGGTCTTCTGTATATATATATATATATATATATATATATATATATATACTCTTTCGCAGATGACAGCACCATTTGTTATTCTTAGTCATTTGGCAATAGACCGAACCAGTTGGAGGTGAGTCCCAAAAGGCGGAACATGAATGATACGCTCAATCGATCTCGCGATAATCTTGGAATAGGGTCGTGCAAATAGAGTCGATTTGAATGCCCGTAAGACGCAATGTTGCAGGCTTACGTATAGATTTTTGTTCGGAAATGGTGCTGCAGCTGTTACTGTGGGTGATATAAGTATTACCAAATCGGAAACTCTTGATGTTCTTTGCATGAAACTTCAGCGTGATGTTCGATGGACTAAACACATTTTTCAGGTTTCTAAACAAGCTTTCAAGTGCCTCGGTTTTTTAAAACGGTGTAAGAGATACCTCACACCATCCGATCGCCGTACTATTTATACCACCTATATCGGTCCAAAGATGGAATACAACTCTCATGTATGAGCCGGCGCTCCCAAGTCTATTTTGGAGCTGCTCGACCATGTATAGGAGATAGCCAATAGGCTCATTAGGGACAATAGGGTGTCCAACTCTATTGATTCTTTAGAGCATAGAGGCAATGTTTTCACTGTTTTATAGTTACTACAATGGTAAGTGCACTTACGAAATTAGGGGACTTGTTCCCGATACTCGCACATTTTTGCATTTGACTCGAGTTACAATTTTGAGAGCACATTCTTTATAGTTGATTGGCCTGTGACGCACTGCGCATTACAGGGAAAATTCTTTTTTCAACAGAACAATCCGTATGTGGAATAAACTCCTTCCAGATAACTTTCCTGTCACTTTCAATCTAGAAATGTTCAAACTGAATTTCCACAAACACTATTCCCTCTTTCCTCCTCTCCATAACCTGATTTCCTAGTTCCGTGATCATCCCCTGAGTGCTGGTCCGAAATAAAAATAAAATAAGCATCAACTTACCACGCAAAAGTGCAAAAGCTAGAAATAAAAAATGTGTCACAATGAAATATCCAAGGGAATTAAAACACGGTAAGTTTAGAGTAATTTTGGAAGAAAGTGAAGTAAAAGTTTATGGCAAGAGTATTACCCCGATATTTTCGAGAAAAAAACTTCCACTAGATTGTCATTCACTGGTTTTACACCAGAAGACGTTTCAATTCTCCAAAATAATTTTTCCCCAAAACGAATAGTCAATATATTGTTACATTTATTCTTTTAATAAATCTTTTGTTTTATTGAGTTCTTTTATTGCAAAATAATAGTTCAACACTTGTTTTAAGTTTTAAATTAAAATATACGATTTATTCACTTTTATTCGCGTTTATATGCAACTAAAATGTCTAAAAGCTGCTTTATAAACATACATAACGGTTCAACTTGAATTTATTTTATTGCCCAACAGGTGGTGCTTATATATCTGTATTAGGCGTTTCTCGCATATACCAGAATATTCTACTTTAACATCATCACATATTGTTATTGTTATTATCATTAAGTGAAGCCGCCTGTTTGGATGTGCGTGTTTTCCTTTTTTTTTTGTTCTGTGTTAGTTGTTTTTATTTTCTGTCGTTTTAATTATTTCGTGGAATTTTGTTTACAAAGGACTCAATAGGTCATCTCGTTTTACTGATTTCTGAACTATTTTCTTTGAAAACTTAAACAAAACACCTTCGAATTGTGAAGCAGAAAAAAGTTAGCTAGACCCTAATAGAACAACACGTAAAGGCTAATTCTCGCACAAACCTTGTGGAGATTCGAATCGATCGAAATTTTAACTTCATTTTAAACAAAGATGAGTAAAGATGGCGATTAAGTAGCGTCAGGAGGATATCAAAAAAAATAATAATAAAAACTCGTTTTATTGTTAAAATAAAGTTGTGGTAAAAGAATGATATTCTGTTTATACTACATTTGTTGTTGTGATATTGATGTGTATTATCCATGACCATATCACAATCAGTTGTTCACTAAATAAATCATTTATTGTTGAAAGAAAGAAAACAGAATACTAAATAAAAATTTCATTTTGACCATTAATTAAAATCCTTAAGGCAGGATATACTACACTACACTAAACTACACTTCACTGCATGCAACACAAAAAATGTCATGAGATTTTTTTTTTTTATTTGATTTAGTAAATAATGTCTGTGCAGTATGTTTAGAATTCGTTTAAAGCCCGGCATGGTTTAACTATAGATTTATATTTTTAGTTTGTTTTTTTAGTGATGATGATGCCATTATTCTCGTTTAAAAAAGCAAATATGTCAAGGATTATATCAAAAATTTAACACAGTAAACGTTGACAGATTCAATATCATAAATTTTGATATTGATGAGTTGTAGAAAAATACAAAAAAAAAAAAAATAATAATAATAAAAAATGGAAATATTTGCACACGATTTAAATAAAATTTAGAGAAAAAAAAACAGAAAGAAAGTAGAAGCATTGTTAACAATAAACAATTTATTACCTTTATTACCATAAATATTTTACTGCTTTTGTTTCCAATTAAAGTTTTGTATTTAAAAAAAATAATAAAATTTACATAGAAATATTTCTAGTCTTTTAATTAAAAAAATAAAATCAATTTAAAAAAAGCATTTCCGTCAACAAGTATCTTTGTTTGATTTCCGTTTTATCTATTATAAAATATTCTACTCTTAAGTTGCAAGCACTTTGACGTTTTATTAGAATAACGATTTCCCCATAGACAGCATCCATTTTAATTGTGTGTTAAAGTGTGAAATAAGCAAATGATTATTGCACAAGTTCAATATATTAATTAAAAAACGTGCAGCAAGGGATCAAGGATATTAAATAAATCAGGTTGCATCGTTACGTTCATGTTTCTTGTATTTGCAAATCTACAGCCAACTTGCTAATGACTGATTTTGTAAAACAAAAAAAAAAAAACAAAAAAAAACAATTAAAACGAAATCTTTAAATATTTTTCTGTATATTTATTTGCAGATTTTCCTTTGAGCATAAAATACTGAGATATTTTTATTATTATTGATTAATCTTTTGCACTTTGTATTCCTTGTTCTTTTTCTTTTTTTTTCTTTTTATTTGCAGAAATCAATTTTCTTTTTGAACATTCAACTTGACAATCATTTTCTTCATTTTTAATTTTCTTCTTTTTGTTGACCTTGAACTTTTTTCAATTAAAAATTCTTGTTGCCCTCTGTTAAATACAAGAACAAGAAAATTGCAACATAAAAATGCTGCGAAAATGATCAGGAGCTTATTTACTGGTTTCTTCCATAACGCGAGTATTTTGTGCGAAGAAATGGAAGAAATGGATGCAAGCGAAAACGAAATTTCTAAAACAAACACAATAAACATTTTAATTATTTAAAACATTTAATAAAATGCCAACTTTAATAAGATGTATTTGGAGTTTAGTTTATTCTACAGTTTGATGATAATTTCAAAAATTGTTTGGATTGAACGAATAATCTAAGACAGTAAAACTATTGTACTTTCAGTTGATATTCACCAATTTAAGACGCTGAGGGAAGAACTCTATAAAGTGATGCAGGGTCAAAGTGATTATGATTGTTAGGCATTCAAAGCAACAATATTTGGCAAAACTTCGGCGTAAAATTTCACTGGCAAACTGTTTAAATACTTTAGTTTTTTGTAAACCTAATAAAGTAACGTGCAATTTAGCTTTTAAACAAATAACAATTCTTTCATTAAAACAATTTTTTAGTGAAATGTAAAATAGTTTTACTACTATTTTGAAGCATTTGTAAGAAATAGTCTTTATAATTTTTTGAAATAATCAACAACCTTTTAAAACATATAAAATGTTTAAGAAATTTTAAAATAAATTAAGGCACTATTTTATATAAACACTTAGAGAAAAAGTGTCTTAAAACAATTGTTGCAAGGCGAATTGAATGCCAGGTAAGACATGTAGCCCAAGTGTTTGAAATCTCTTGACTGTCTAACTCAAAATATGTTTGAATTTTTTTTGATGCCGGATTTTACTAAAATGATGCAACAATTTAGGAAAAGGAAAGAGTATGAATGAAGAATCGAAGTGAATCGATTGCAATGTCTAACTTAATACAAAAAACAGATTTTTTATACAAGTAAAAATCCTGTAACGAACAACAATTGAATTTTTGTTTCTTTACAACAACACGATAAATCTTTTATTTAATACTTAAAGTTCAACAGAAGAGCAGACCCAGATTTTTTGTTTTTTAAATGGTTTTTCACTTATACCGACGATAAGAAGTTTAAAATTTAGAGTTTCAAAATACGTAATTTTTGCATTGCAGAAAACAAGGATTGTTTTTTTTTTGTACTTTTAATAAGAAACATTTACAAATTCTGACATTATTTTTATTTTGAATTGGCTATTGAAAAATAATTAAATAAAAAATTTAATTTTTTTTTTTTTTATATTTTTTCTTTTTAATATTTCGCTTTCCTTTGGAAAGCTTCTTCAGGAAAAAACTTTTTAAGTTTTTGAAAAAAAAAAAAAAAATGTTTCAAAACATTTGACAAAAACATATAAAAAAAAAAAAATAAAAATAATTAAATAAAAAATTGATTTTTTTTTTTTTTAATTTTAAAAATTCCAGAAATTATGCGAATGGGTTGATGCGCGGTATTAAGCATAACGAAAAATTGTTTAAAACCTAAAAAAGGCAGCACACTTTATTTTTTATATTTTTAAAACGTTTTATTGACTTCTTCGGGTACAACATTTTTTTTTTATTTTTTTTTATTTATTTATTTATTAGTATTGATAATACTCTAATATTCCATTCCTATCTTATATTAAAATTATTCCGTAATCTTATGTTTACATAGTTCTTATAAAAATTATACATTTTCTCCTAAATATAATATCATTTGCCTCATTTCTAATCCCAATTGATAGTGAGTTATATAACTTAAATCCTTTAAAAAAAAGAGATCTTTGCATCGCTTTTGTTGTTGTTCTTTGAAGCCTAAAATTTTCCGCATTTCCAAGTCCATATGGTTGTATCTCGCCAGCGTATCTGATTTGATCGCTTAGATATTGTGGAGCATTTTCATTTTTCTAATAAAAATTAGGGTGTTGAGTGCCAATCTTTGCTTTACATTCATCCATCTGAGTGTGTCCAACATTATTCGTACCGGTGTATATCTATTGCATTTTAAAATCGATCGCATTGCTTTATTCTGTAGTTTTTGTAGCCTTTCTAGTTGTGCTTCGGTGCAGCATGTATATAATATTGTTGAACCAAATTCGAAGTGAGGTTTTATTATCGTATTGTATATGTTCATCGCCGTCATTATAGAAATTTTATTTCTGATACGTTTAAAAAATCCTATCTTTTTCCCGACTTTTTTGCACATATATTCTATATGTTCTTTAAATCTTAATTTATTGTCGATTATAAAACCCAGATATTTAATATGTTTCACTTTTTCTATTACGTTATCATTAATTTTGATTATAGTCTCACTAGTCTCATTTATTTCTACAATTTTCGTTTTGTTTTCGTTCAATTTAAGTTTCAGCCATATATTAATATTCATATTTGGACACAACATTGATACGAAATATTGACGGAATACTTTTCGATTGGCACGCAAAGGATATAGCATCTGGGAGATTGATGAATTTCAATACCACGCAACCCATGGCACAAATAATTAACACTGCAAGAAGCTTCATCTTTAGAGTTTTCAACATTAGCGACGATCAATTTTACACCAAGAACAGAAATAAAATAACGACAATACTAAGACGCAACAGTTTTCCGATTAAACTTATAAACAATTTAATAAAAGAGGCAGGAATTAAACATAAGGCAAATTATCCTCAAACTAACATTACTGAACAGGACAATCAACAGAGAGCTTTTTACGGTGTAAAATATATACCAGGTTTGACTGACAGCAAAAGCTTGAAGTCAATAATAAAAACTGATAAAATACAATTTTCATACAAACCAAATAGCACATCGAACAGAATATTCACGAACATGAAAGATCAAATAGAAAAACAAAAGCAATGCAATGTAGTGTATGAAATAAAGTGCAAAGGTTGTGAAAACGAAAGCTGTAATCTAACATACATTGGAACAACGAAACGAACATTGGAGACAAGAATGAAGGAACACAAAAATGATATTACAAAACGGAAAGAGGCAACAGCCTTATCACAACACATACTTAAGACTGGACATGAAGCTGATTTTGAAAAAGTCAAGATTTTAGATATAGAATCCAGGGAAAGGAAAGGGAACACAATAGAAAGTCTACGCTTTCAACAAAACATTGACAATACTATGAATCTGAAAGAGGTCACAGACAACATAAACACAAACTACAGTGTTGCAATGGCCAACAATTAAACGTTCATAATAAATTTAAGTTGTGTTTGAGCCAGTTCACATTGGATTAGTTGTGCTGGCAGTTTGTAGGCATTTTTGATGAGTAGTTTTTGGTTGAAACAATTTTTCTATCAGCTGCAACGCCGCACAACGAAAACTAAACTAATACACATGCATTTATGAAAACACAGGTCTTGTGTGTTTTTTTTGCAGAGCGATTTTTAGTCTTCAGTTGGCTATTGTAGTGTAACTATGAATATGAATTCAAAAGTAGATAAATAGATTTTATGCTATTTATTTTTATCTTTTTTACTATTTTATCTTTTTTATTATTGAATTCAAGTTTTTGTTATAATATTTTTATATTTTACAGAAAATTAAATATGTGTTAATCTTTTAAACGTCTTTTTAATTAAATTTTAACGATATACATATTTTTTCAATATTTCGCTTTCCTATGGAAAGATTCTTCAGGAAAAATTAATTTTTAATAACAAAAATTATTAACAAATTGAAAAATTTTTTTTTTATTTAATTAAAATAAAAAAGGTCGATTAAGAATAAAAAAAATTTTACATAAAATAAAATTAGAAACAAACATTTCATCATCACTTACAGCCATATTTATCCGTAATACCTATATCATCCATAGTAACAGATGCAGCACCACTACCAAACGAAGATCTATGCGTAAGCATGCTGCAACATTGTGTCTTACGAGCACTGAATTCTACTCTATTCACACGACCCCATTCCAAGATTGTCACAAGATCGTGATTAAGCGTATCATTCATGTTTTGCCTTTTGGAAGTAACCTCCAAATGGCCTGGTCTATTATCAAATGAATATGAGTGACAAATGGCGCTGTCATCTGCAAAAGAATATATTGGGTTGAAAGTTCGACAAAAAAGGTCATTTAGAAAGATAAGGAATAGGGTAGGAGATAGAACGGAGCCTTGCGGTACCCCTGTATTCATCATGAACTCGTCTGATGAAATCCCATCTATAACAACTCGTATAGTGCGATTTCTGAGAAAACTCAATATGAATCTGGAAAAATTATCACCGACACCAAAAGCAACAAGTTTTGACAGAAGTGCATCATGCCACACTCTATCAAATGCTTTGAAAATATCTAGAGCCACCACCTTGCTTTCTCCAAAATGATGTATGGAGTTACACTATTGTTCCGACAAGAATGCTAACAAGTCACCCGTAGAGCGCCCCCTACGAAAACCATATTGTCGGTCACTAAGCAAGCTGTTGGACTCCAGGTATCTCACTAGATGGAAATTAATCATACTTTCAAATACCTTAGAAAGTGCAGAACAAATTGCGATTGGGCGGTAATTATCAGGGTTGTTAGCCTCCCCCTTTTTGGGGATAGGCGTTACATTAGCAACTTTCCAGCACTTCGGAAATTCTTCGACATGGTACAATGAGCTGAAAAGGGCTTCTAATGGACGCGCTAGCGTCGACGAGCACTGCTTCAAGACCAGTGCTGGTATCCCATCAGGCCCAGGAGACTTGTTTATGTTGACATCTGTAATATTGCTTCAAACGGAATTTGAACTTAACAATTGTTTTCTTTGAAACTGAAATTCATTTAGTATTTAATTAAGTTTGGTTGTTCCATTTCTTTAGATAAGCAAGCTCTCCCTCCATGTAAACATTTTGGATGATAAAATCGAATATATTATCATCATGGCGTCTGCTGCCTGCTTTGGCTTTTTTGCCTATTTTGTATCAAGAATCAACAATAATCAATGGCCCAAATATCCCACTCTGTAACTTTGTCACAAAATTTCGCATCTTATTCGCTAATATATTTTGGTTTTCTGTTATCGCATGCTGACTAATTGTTTTATTGTTGTGATAGTATTCTGATTTAACAAAAAGAGCGCGAAAATAAAATCTTTTCTTAAAGTTATGGTCATCAAAAAAAGTTTACATTTTTATCTTACAATCAACTCAAATAATGGCAACAATAATTGATATTTGCCTGCTTACCCTTCTGCAAGATAATTAAAACTTTAAACTAAAACTGTGATTATATTGAAATTTTAATCAACGTTTTGATTAAATTCCTCAAACGCAATAAATTAAAAACGTATTAATTTGTTTGTCAAAGCTGTCTCCACTAATTTATAATTTTAATCACTTCAAACCTGATTAATAATAATTTCCTAACACACTTTAACTAAACAACAACTTTCAATGGAAGCAGCGTTTATGCTTCCAGCAACAAAAGTTTGTTTGTTTTGTCTACTGCAAATAATTGCTCTTATTTCCAAAAGTTATCAAGCTTTATGTTACTTCAATCACGCAAAGCTTTCTTAACATTTTACATAATTGAATGCAGTGATGTCCAGCAATAAAAATGTAGTTGTATTGGTTAGCGCAAGAAAATGCACTAAGAGAAAAGTTGAGTTATTTAAAAGTAAAACTATTCACTTTTATTGCATCAATAATGTTGTAAAGAAATAATTAAAATACATTTCAGAATTTCTGTATAGTATTTTGAACAGCAACAATGGTGCAGCAAAATAAAACATTTACAGAAAAATCTCGGAAAAGTTAAGTCTCGAAAAAGTTAATCTCGCGGAAAAGTTAATCGAGCGGCTGTCTTCACGTGCCGCTCTAAAAAGTTAATTTTTAATTAACTAAAAAGTTAATTTTTAATTAATTTAATTTTTAATTAACTTTTTAGAGCGTGCATAAAAAAAACGAAAAATTCTGAGTAAAGAGAAATATTTTCAGTTACGGTACTTCACGAATACATACATACGTATTCCACATTTGTTTTATGTAAAAATGCAATTCTTGTCTCACAATATTTTTAGCCTTTGTTGTGAAAAGCACAAAAATTAGTAAAGTGTGTGAATAAAATGTCAACAAAAAATAAAAAGCAGCAAAGACTGACTGTTCTACAAAAATCAGAAATTTTGAAAAAGATTGTCCAAGGTGTTAGTGGTAAAAGATTGGCATTAGATTATGGAGTAACAGAAGCAGCTATCTCAAAAATTAAAAAAAAGAAAAATGAAATATTTGAAGCTTTGAGTAACTCATATGAACAGGTACCAAGGAAAACTCTACATAAAGCAGAATATGTTGAGTTGGATAAAAGTGTTTATGAATGGTTTTTAAAACAAAGAGACCGTAATTGTGCAGTAACTGGACCATTGATAAAAGCAAGAGCTAGAGTCGATTTCCAAAAGCTTTATCCAAATAAACAATTTAATGCGAGTGATGGGTGGCTAGCAAATTTTAAGAAAAGGCACGGTATTCGCTTTCTTAAAGTGTGTGGTGAAATTCTATCTAGCGATACCGCAGGAATAACACCTTTTATTGATAATTTACGGGCAAAATGTGCCCAAATGAAGATCACTGAATCACAAATATACAACGCTGACGAGTCTGGACTTTTCTACCGTTTATTACCCGATAAAACTTTCGTCGCAGCTACGGAAAAAACCGCACCAGGGAGGAAAATAGCCAAGGAGAGAATAACATTTTTGTTGTGCGCAAATGCGGATGGTTCGCACAAATTGACTCCGTTGGTGATAGGAAAAGCAGCTAATCCACGTTGTTTTAAGGGATTTGAAAACCCATTGGAGTACGTTGGTTCACAAAAGGCATGGATGAATGCAAAACTTTTTTATAAAATTTTATAAATTCAGCAATTCTATAAGAGCTAATAACTTTAAAATTTTACAGGTCCGCAAATTTTCTCATGAAAATAATTTGCCACCAAAGGCTTTGTTGCTCATAGACAACTGCACGGCACACAAGCCTATTGATTTACTGAAAACTGAGGACGGCAATATTATAGCAATGCTTTTTCCGCCCAACGTCACACCTGTTTTACAGCCAATGGATCAAAATCCAATAAGATTGGTCAAATTGGGTTATCGAAATAAACTTTTATGCAACATGCTTGCAGAGGAAAACATTTCAATTGACCGTATGTTGAAGTTACATACAATTCGACAAGCCATATTGATGCTTAAGGCAGCTTGGGATGAATTGTTGCCAAGTGTTCTCAGCAACTCATGGAATAAAATAAACAAGTGGGATGATGATGAATATCAAGACGAAGACAACATTCCACTGTCTGCGCTTATTGCACTGAACAGCGAATACAACAATTCAATTAACGAAGTTCAAGTTTTACTTTCGAAGGTGGCCGATAATGTGGAGATCAACATAGATGACGTAGAAGGCTGGAATGAAGATCAAGCAACAGAGGATGTAGAATGCGAATTGTCTTCTGATAGCTCTGACTCAGATATCGAGCAAAGTAGTCCACAAAAGGAAGTTAGTTATAATTTAGCACTCCAAAGCATAAATAATTTAATAAAATACTTCAAAAATGATGTAAAAGGGGTGGAAGACTTGATTCTCAAACGCACTAAATTAGTAGCAGCCTACCAAACAAAAGCAAGAAACAAACAACTTTAAAAAGTTATTTCACAACACCTAATACATAACTGAAATTTTTTAATTAATCATAAGTATGTACATACATATGTATAATATTAAAAATAAATGAAATAAAAATATTATTTACAGAAATATATGCTTTAAGCTTTATTTCGATAAATTTAAAAAACCTTCGGAAAAGTTAATAATTCGAAAAAGTTAATTACCCTTGGGACATTTTGATTAACTTTTCCGAGATTTTACTATAGTTGCACATGCAGATTTGGAAAAACGAACAATGAGAAAGCGGCGCATTACAATATAAAAATGAAACTACAAAACAAAGGGGGTGTAGAGCTTTAAAAACTTGTAAGCTGTTACGACTAAATAAATAATAATAATAATAACATCTGAACTTATTATACTTGAAGGTCTCATTTTTTGGTTTCAGTTTTCTGACTTCTCTTTAATATCTGTAAAGAAGCATAATAATATTAATTTATAACTTAACATTATAAATTTATTATTTATATTAATTTATTCATATTGCTGTGTAAATACTCGATATGCCTTTTAGTCCTTCTCTTCTTTACATTAGTCTCTTATAATACACCAGGGTTTAAAAAAATACCAAACGATATTCAATTTCAGGCCGAATTCCCTAATTGAAAGCTTTTATAGCCAAAAACCCGTTTTTATACCCCCAAATATATTTTTGAAAAAAATATTATTTTGGAATTTTGGAAGCCTTTGTTGCTTATTTGCATTCCTTATTGAAGTTTATTTTGTCAAATTACTTCAAAACGAAAAATTGGGTAAAGTACAAGGGATAAAAAATATTTCTGGAAGAGTAGTAGTAGTAGAGAGAGTCCAATTGAGACTTTTTTATAGTTTAAAAATCTATAGTTTAATGGATTATTGGTGAATTTTTTTTTTTTATTATTATTAAGTAGTATTTTAAATACTTTAAAAATTTACATATTAATAAGTTTAAATACATTTTAAATAAATTTTAATGTTAAGCGCTCTGAACCAAATTATTCTTAATATAATGTACAGCTTTGCTCCTAAATACTTTTACATTCCGTTCAATTTTAGTTTCATTCGGCATCATATTGTACATTCTCAATCCCTTGTAAAACAAAGTTCTCTGCATCGCATTGGTGTGTGCTCTTTGCAACCTAAAATCAATAGCATTCCTTAGATTGTATGGCTGGACATCTCCTACATATCTCATCTGCTCTAACAAATATTCTGGTGCTTCACCCATCTTTAGCTTCCGTATGAAAGCTATAGTATTTAATTGTAGTCCTTGCTTAATATTTAACCATTTCAACGTGTTGAGCATGTAATTATTTGAAGTAAAACGATTACATTTTAATATTGCACGCATCGCCTTATTTTGTAGTTTTTGTAATCTAACAATTTGTTGTTCGGTACAGCTGGAGTATAATATTGTTGACCCGTATTCGAAGTGAGGTTTAATTATTGTATTATATATATTTATGGATGTTGAAATTGATACTTTGTTTCTTAAACGTTTGAAAAAACCAATTTTTTCCCCGATTTTTTTACAAATATATTCAATATGTTCATTACATTTGAAGTCGTTGTCTATCACAAAACCGAGATATTTTATATTGTCTACCTTCTCTATTGTGATATTATTTATTTCGAGTGTTTTATTAGTGTCCATATTAATTTCTATCAGTTTAGTTTTTGCTTCATTTAGTTTTAGTTTATTTATATTTATCCAATTATTAATTTTTTTTAAATCTTTCCTGATGTTGTCGTAACATTCTTCTTCTGTTTCTGCTTCCGTGAATATCAATGTATCATCCGTGTATAGTATTATTTCACATTTATCAAGTATTTGTTCAATGTCATTTATATATATTATGAATAAGAGAGCACCTAAAATTGAGCCTTGTGGAACACCATAGTTGTTTATTACTCTACCTGATTCTATGTTATTAACCTTTGTTATTTGTTCTCTATTTTCTAGATATGTTTTGAACCAATTTAATTCATTATTACGTAAACCATATTTTTGAAGTTTTTGAACTAATATATTACGATCTATTGTCTCGAAGGCTCTCTTAAAATGTAGGAACACACATAGGATTTTGTTACTTTTCTTTACTATTTTTATTCTGTTTATTAAGTAGTTCACTGTTGTTTCACACGAATGGTTTTTTCTAAATCCTGACTGATGTTTAGACAGCAAATAATTATTATCGACATATTTCTCCAGTTGATTTTTTACAACCTTCTCAATAGCTTTATCACATATTTTTAGCCCATTTATTGGACGGAAATCCTCGCATCTATTTGTATTTTAGATTTTCTCTATTGGCGTAATCATTAATTCTTTCCATTTTGTGGGAAAAACTCCAGTTTCCATAGATTTATTAATTATATTCAATAAAATAGGGCCAGTTGTGTTCCATGTATCGAGAATTATGTTTTTTGTAGTTTTCTTGTAGTCGGGTTTGTTTTTCATGTTTTTAAATATGGTTTTTAGTTCTAATAAAGATATTGCATGAAACTTAAAAATAGAATTTATCACAGGTATTTCTCATTTGTTGTATACTATCGACAAAATAAGTGTTAACATTTTTGTTTAAATTTATTTTCAAACAAATATACTCATAAGAAAAGACTCTTTAATCGAATTCTCCATAAAAAAAGAGGTAGCAATTTGCTTGTTGCACATTTTATAGATCTCAATAATAATGTTTAAGAAGAAGGTTAAGCTTAATAACAAATCAAATTATTAAACATAATTGCAAATAATAAATTAATTTTTCAATTCTTTCTGTAAAGAAATCACCACTTGCATATTTAGTTTTTTTTTTCTTTTATAAAAAAGTATAAATAAAATACAATTATATAAAATTTATACTTACTGCAACAGTCCAAAGTGCAATATAAAATTTATAGATTTATGAAAAAATCTAATTATAAATAAACGTTTCAGTTAGAGACTTGAATAAAAGTGCCCAGCAGCCTTTTAAGTTGTTTTTAAAACAATGAAAAATAACAACTAATTGTCTCAGTAGTAGACAACTAATTGTCTCAAAGTTGTTTCGAATTTTTTTTCAAATAATTAACAAAAAAAAAACTATTTTACTCGGTTTGATATCAGTAAAATTTATACTGTTAAATTTCATTTTATATAAATAATATATTATTTAAATCTTTAAAATAATAGAAAAATCACATACACACATTTTGTATTAGTTTTATTTTTGCGAATAAAATTTTGTTCTTTTATTTAATTGTCTTAATTACCAAAAAAAAAATATGTTTTTGTATTTATTAATATTTAAATCTTAATTTTTTAAAGTTTTTAATTACGCATTTTAACCTAATATCCTTTAGATTGTATTAACATGAAAAAAATATATAATTTAATTTTTTTCACAAATATCACAATACATCTGTAGAAATATTATTTGAATTAGTGTTTTAAGGATAATGTAATTTCGACATTTGTGATTTATGTACATTATTTTTTCAGTCAAAATTTGTAAAATGAAATAGTTAAAAACGCAAGCACAGGAATCAAAAAACAACAACTAAATTTTTAATTAAATCGAATCACAAAAAGAACAAAAAATTTAAACTATATAAAAAATATCCATTAAGAGGAATGGATGAACTTACGTTAGCTAACAATTATATCATAATGTGCTTAAAGTTAATGGCTAGACAATAGTTCCCTATATCGCAATTAAACAATTTAATTTTTTTTTTTTTTTTAGAAAATGGTGTTGTTAAGCGTTGATTTCGTTTATTCTTTTATTATGTTGTTATTGCTGTTGTTATCGGTTTTTCACACACATACGTCTTGGTTTAAACAAAGAAAAAACAAAGTGAATATGCGCTGTTATTATATATATTTTCATTTTTTTTTTTTTTTTGTTTTTTTTTTTTGAAGTTTTTCTTTCCGCGTCAATTTTTTTAAACAAATATACGCTCAGCGTGAATTATGATGCATTCCATTTATAAACGTACGAGTTGTTGGAAAATTGACACACACGTGATTCATCAGCGTTTTGGTAATATCACACCTTCTATGTTTCATCATACTTGAGATTACAATTCCGCAAGCGTTATGTGTAAATTTGAAAAAGTATTAAAATACTCAAAATAGTGCAAATGAAACATATCAACACGGGCAAGATCACTATAAAGCGAAATGACCTAAAATTTGAAAAAAAAAAAATCAAAAAAATTAATATGAAATGAATTTTTATTTTTTCAATTCAAATACCTTCTGTGCCCTAAAGCTGGATGTCAGAGATTTAAATCAATATCGGCCTCCAGATCAATGTGATTCATTGAATTTTCCGAACTGTTGAATATTTGATTATCGTTTGTGCTTTCACCATTAACGTTTCCGGTTGTGATCCGATTTTGCTTCGATTTACCTAACATCCAAGAAAATACTTTTTCGAAAATCCATTTATTAATTATCAAAGTGCGAATGGGAAAAACTAATAGTTTGATTATGAAAATGTAAAAGGAATTATTTTGCTTTAGTTATATGATTTATAAGGGGTATGGTTTAAATTTTGAATACACATTTAACTTCGTTTCGGCTTTTTCCAAATCCAATGAAAATGGTTAAGAAAATACTTACATGATTTCTAACTTTTTCGACGTTTTCTGTTTTTTTCTTTTGTTTTTGATTTTGTTTTCTTTAATAAACGTTTGTAGTTTTTTGTGGTAGGTGAGATAAACTGAGAGGTGTTGTGTAAATATTAAATGCCGAAATGTATTTTTATTTTATGTATAAATCAAGACATTCGCTTAGACAATCATAATCGCACGCAAGTTATAAAACTATATTTATAACTCATTTGAAGTTTTCTCAAAGTAAAGAAAACATTCATTTTGAATTTTCTTTCTTCATTCATTAAAATTTTTAAATTTTATTAAATAAAAAAATGGATGCGTTATTATTAACAAGAAATATTCTCTTATCTAGAGTGAAAAGACTAAATAACTTAAAATAATAAGAATTTGCAAAAAAAAATAAAAGCTTTTTTCTTTGATATCAAGTTTAGGCTTTTCTATTGACTTTTTAAAATATCGTTTTTGAAGTACTTCTGACCGTGAGATCACGTTTGAGGATTGTATTGCAAAATTCCATATATTATGTGCCTAAAGATACCTTTTACATATGAAATGATTTTATTTTCTGCGCCTCAAAATGTACTTGAATATGCGGCTGGATAAAATGAAGAAATTTATGTTAATCAGTATAACGATGTAGCTGGGACTCAAACATCATGAAAATTATTTTGGTTGGTAAAGTGCGATTAAGCAAATATTCTTACATGCATACAGACTATTACATTTGTAGGATTAGAAGGTTAAATGTGCAGAACGTCTCCTAAATTAACAAAAAATATTCTAAAATAGACTTTCTTTTTAAAGCATTTAAAAAATATATCACAGTGATCACAAATTTAAATTATAAAAATTTCCTATATCTAAAAAATAACAAGTATATCACTTATTCATGTTGTTATATTCTAATTTAATTTCAAAAAGTGTTTAAGCGAATGTCTGCAGTTTTACAATTTTCTGAATTTCATGATGATATTTAGCTGATTATTGTGCTTGCAAATTTTATACGAACCACCACATCGTGTATTACAGTATTAAATATATTAGAAACAAATCGATATAACAAGATTATGACACATTTTTTTTTAAGAAAACTAGAAATGTTCTTTTGCCCAACAAAAATTATATATTAACAAATTAACTAAAGAAGGTAAATAATAAATGAAAAATACACCTTTTGGACGAGGACGTAAGTATTAAATTAAGATAAATATAAAATTAAGATGATATTAAACAAGAAAATACTACTCACCGCCTGTAAAGCAAAGACAGCCTTCGTCATCACTACGTGAATCACGTCGTGAGTTTTTTAACTCTTTGTTCATTTCGTTAATGCAGCGTTGATAATAGTCATAATCTTTTAAATACCACACGGGTGGCCATCTGTGCTCACGCAAATATTCTTGATTATCTTGGTGTAACGCTCGCAGACCTTTAATGGAATGCCGGCAAATAACATTGTAGTTGACGCATAAATAAGACATACACCATTCTGCCAATTGATCAGCATTGTGCAGCTAAAAGAAACTTGTTTTGAATAACTTTTTCTCCTGAAGGATATCTAAAATTTCTACCTTGACAGGTTCTAAAAGTTTGAGACAATGATCTACGGTTTCATTTGTTTCCTTTTGTGATATCATGGTGAGATCCTCTATGACACGACATTCAACTAAATTTAACAAACGCGGCAGACATAAACGATTGGCTAATTCTAAGAGATTGAGACATTTATCAGCCGAGATATGTGGTATCTCGTCAGTATATAAATAGCAAAGTAATTTATGGAATGTATAAATAGTGACGCCAGGAAACACAATCTAAAATGTAAAAACAAAAAACAAAGTACGCATGTACATACTCCTTTTATTAACTTTTTTGTTGTCTGTCTTGAATAATTACCACACTAGAATGTGCCTCACGAAAATCACCTGCCAACATAGCTCGCATAACATCGCATCGGGCAACCAATATGGCACGATGTGCTTTCATCTGACCATCATCTAACTCAAATGTTATATCGCTAAAACAACCATCGCCCAGACAATGTTTTTCCATATTTTCTTTAATACTCTAAAAATAATTTATTTTAATTTACGAATATTATGTGACTATTAAAATATTTTCTTTTTGTGGTTTTAATAAATGCTTACAAGGCATATATGAGAACTGGGGTCATCATTAATGCTGGGTGTGTTATTTTGTGTCTTTATTAGTAATTGAGTTAATCGGGGTAGTTCCAGTAAATCAGCAGCTTGTTCAATGTCCTAAAATAAAATGAATTAAGGGATAAGATAACTTTTGTCAGTTTTCTCTTCAAATTTTAGTCGTTAAGTTGAACTGAGTGCTTTTAATTATTTTTTTTTTTAAATTTTGAAAATATTTACCTGTACATTATTTAATTCCTTTTCAATAGTGCCAGTGTAAATAAATTTGAGGCAATGATGCAATGCGTGTACGGTAATAATCTTAGTTAAAGTTATAATTGTTTGATTAATAAGATTGCCTCGACTGTTCTCCACTTGAATGATGCGTATATTTTGGAAAACCGTGTGGTGAAGATCTTTGTAAAGCTCACTTGGTTTCTTGGCCTCAATTAAAGGTAAAGCTTGATAGCTGGAGCGACGCTTTATTTGTTCCCACATTCTAAAACGGAATATAGTACAAACAAATATAAAATTATTTGCTTAAAAATCTACCTTTGTGCTCGAGATTCGTTGCGTATTAGACACTCAGTATCATCATTAAAATCAGCTGTGGTAGCTTCTCCAAATGTTGAACTTATCTAAGAGTAAATTTTGCATATTATAAGCACAAACAGGCCTTTAGTTATTTGTCAGTCATGTTCATACCATACTGGACTCACTGCTACTGCGTCCGCCCATATCGGTTATTTCGGTATTCAAAATGCGATTGAAAACATTCGAAGCTGCAGCGAGCATAAATTTGTGTACGGGAAATTTAATTGTGCCAACAACCAGTATAAGATCGGTGTAATTTTGGGCAAGAAACATATTGTACATGTCTTGGCGGAAATTACCTACCACTACAGTCATTTCTGGTGGTGGAGGTTTGGGTGGACGAAATGGTGCCTGTAATAAAGGTTTTTGTACTTTCTTTAGATTTGTCATCCAAAATCGTTGTTGTCGTCGGGCTATTAACGCCGAACGTATAGCATTTTCAAAAACTTCATTTACTCCAAAATAGGTAAACACACTGGCTTCATAATACGACACACCTAGTTCTCTGGCGACGGCACGAGCTTCGTCCGGCATTACCAAATCGCTTTTTAGAGCAGCTCTGCAAAAAAATGTATTCATAACACATTAACAATGATTTTCGAGTAAAAGTCCTTCTCCAAAACTTACCTAACAAATGTACTTCTCTCACCAAAATAAGAAAGGTAAGTCTCATCACGATACATATAACGTAGATCGTTTTTGCAGCCCACCAATATCACGGGAACATCAGGGCAAAATCTTCGTATTTCTGGATACCACATAGCTTTGCAATTCCTTAGGGAAATAGGACTAGCGATTGAAAAGCATAGCAGAACGACATCAGACCTTAAAAAGCAACAATGTTTTCTTTAATATATTTCATTGCTAAGAACTGGAAATAAAAAATTATAATAATATTCTAGGCTCATTTCATTGAACACAATATTTTTAAATGTTCAAACTTAAAATAAATAATTGTATGAAATATGTTTTATAAAATATTTTATCATTTGAAGAAAATAATGTTAGTTTATTCAAAATAAATATACATATTTAAAGTTATTTTATAAAAAATTAAAAATAAAATTATTTCTGTTCTTTTACTTGAAAAGTTCAATTTCGATGTTATGTTTAACTTGTTATACTTTATCATATTTAATAATGGATAACGGTTATCTGTTTTTATCTGCAAATAAAAATAGTAGTTATTTCTTTACTAAAGCTCATAAAGCTAAATAAAGATTAAAGAAACATTCATGAAACTGAAAGTATGTTTGTTTTTTTTTTTTTTGTTTATTTTGTTTGTTTGTTTTTTGTTTAAATTGAACTTTAAAGTAAAAAATTTTATTAATTTAATTTACCGGCCATAGGCAAAACGTCTATCTTTATCATGATCACCAAATGTATCCCACAAACGCAATGACACATTGACACCATCAACTACCTCCCATGAGCGTTCAAGTACCTTTTAAGAACAAAATAAAAATTAAATCAATAGCGTCACAAGTACTTTAGTCATCTTTAACATCTTACATCTTTGTATATACGATATTGGTCTATAGCCCAAACAGTGGGCACATGAGTGGATAATAATTGTGAAAGGGAAACATGTTTGTTGCATGCACGAGCACATATTAATCGAGTCTTGCCTACGGCCGTATCACCAACAAGGACACACTTAACAAGTTCCTGATGCGGTTGTTCGTTATCCATGTTTCCATTGGTAAATGCAAAATACGTTTATCCTTTTAACCGCTCTACCTACAAATAAAAAGCAAAACGTGGGTTACACCAGCATTCACATACATACATAAAGTATTTATACATACTATAGATAGATTTATTTTCTATTTTTAATAAAGCATTATAATAATATACGAGTGTGCTGTTTGTGTTACAATGCATGTAATAATACTCATCTTAAATCAGTCACATATATTGATTTATATTTTGTAGAATTTATGCAAAACAATTTATGCATTAATAATCAAGATTTGTAAATGTAAAATATACTAATCAAGGATTTTATTTGAAAAGGTTTAAGACTAGATGATTGGGCTTAATTATTGATATTAATTTGTTTTACACATTACAACGATAAATTTGAACATTATTTTTGGCATTAAATTAAAGGAATTATTTAAAATTTAACAACTATTTTTCAATTTTAAGTTTAAAATCTTATTTTAAACCAATTTCGGGCTATAAACGTGGCTAAAATTTGTCCCAATTTTCTGTAAATTTTCTTATCGAAAAGTAAAAAAATAAGTCACGCCATTGATATAAGTACAACTGCAGCAATTGTGTTCAGCTTTGCCGTTATGTTTATGGTAAAAACGTGAATATATTTTATTACCAAATTTAATTAAATGATATACATACTTTCATTACCAATTTACAATAAATTCAACTTTTACTCTCAAAATGAAATGTTTCTAAGGGATTATCATAAATAATTAATGCTATGGGTGTAGCCTTTTCTACAATATAAAACCTTAGAAATCTAGTATATTGAAAACACATGATTCATGTTTAAACAAATAAAAAGTAAAAGTTATCATTCAAGGAAGTAAAGGATATACATTTCTATATACATATACACTTTTGTTTCCTTTTTTTTTAAACAGTGTAAATCTACAAACCAGCCAGCCACCTCCCGGCAAATTTATTTATTTTAAAAGTCAAAAAATATCCATCGATATTAATGTCGCCTTACCATAAAAAGAAACAAAAATAATAAATAAGCAAATAAAGTACTCAAAAGTTTTTTAATAAAATTTATTTTAAGTAAAAAAAAATAATAGGTATGTTCTCCATAAAAGTTTCTGCTGTTTAATGCATATACCATACATACATATATTAATAAAATATGACCGATATATAAAAATAAAACGATAATAAAACAACGATTTTTTTAAAATTATTTCCTGATACGAAATTCAAAAAAATATTAACGTTTCGGGAGGAAATTAAGGAATGACTTATTAAGAGCAAAACACTGCACACGTACATACAAATAAGTTTATTCTTAGTGTAAAAACATGATTTCAGATGTGCGTGTATATGTGTGGTTTTAATTAAATGGGAAAATAATTCTTGCTTTTTTATTACTTTCCAATTAAGTAAATTTTAAATATTTATTTATAACTTTGTATATATATATATATATATATATATATATATATATATATATATACATATGTGTGTGCGTATATATGTATATATTTGTATTTCATGAATTGTTATTCTACATACAATGTTTTTTTTCAAATTTAAGCAAACAAAATAATATTTAACATTTTGCTGCTGTTTATTTTCTTACTTTGAAATATTCCTTGTATCGTACTCTTTATTGATTTTCTCCATCTACTACTTAAAAATATTTTTTTCTTTTTGTTAACTTAATAAATAGCTTAAGTTATTTATATGTGTGGTTCATTTTAAAAGTAATAATTTTTTTCAATTTTTTTATATCTTTTTAATATTTCTTCACAAATTTAGTTTTAACTGTGCCAGAATATTTCTTCTTTTGTTCAACAACTTTTTATTTTTATTCACTTTTGCCCGAAACCAGAGATGATAAAATAAGAGTGTTGCAGTACAAAACGTACTAAATGAAGAAACCGTACTGCAATCGAAATAGCAGTCACAACAAATGATGTACCTAAAGCGGAACTACCGGTTGATTTATTTTTTTCTTTTAAAATTTGAAAGTAATTAACAAAACCTATAACCCATGATTACACTGGCATATTGGCAAATTTTGATATACAAAATCTAAATAATAAACACATTTAGGTATTACTGTAAGAGTAAATAAGTTACTAAAAGTGGGAAAATCGACTAATCCACTGAAACCTAATTAATTTTAATTTATTATAATTTTAAGATAAAATTATTAAATTTTTACTTCAGCACATAAAATAATTTACGAATAAATTCTAATCTGCAACTATAAAAATGAAGCTTGTAGCACACATACATTTGGAGTTTCTTTTTTTTATTTGAAATCTAAAAGTAAAAAAGGGAGTACATTACACGGCAATACTTCTTTATTTCGTCAAAACACCTTCTCTGCTCCTCTACTTCCGCTCTTCTGTTTCTTTTTCTTAAAAAAATGCTGAATATTGGATCTTCTGAATCTTAGATCAATATGAAATTAAGTCAAGCATTTAAAATGTGATTATAAAAAGCACCAATCTTAACTCATTGTGAATTTGCACATAATTTTTATAATTAACTATGACAAACATAAAGTACTATGACAAAAATAAAAGGAATTTATTTCAAAATATTGATAGGTAGTTTTTTAAAGTATCAATCATAAAAGTTTTGAGTAGAAGAGTATAACTTTTTAATGACTCTTAGAAGAGCAAAAAATTTCCCAACTTAAGTTCTAAATGGATAACCAACCAAAAAATTTAAAAACAAATCCTGATGCAAAGACTTATCAACAAATTCAGTTACCAGATCCCTAAGATCAATATTAAAAAATATTTAAGTTGCAGAAACAAATAGCTTCTGTCTCAAAATATTTTACCAAAGTTTATTTCATACAAGTCCACTACAAAACATTAAAGCTTTGTACAACCACATTGACTAGTATGACATATTTTAATACACAAAAAAATTTCTAAAAGAAAGTAAGGCATTAGATTCTTGGTTTGATAGCGACGTTTACAGAAAAGGTAAGTTTTTAAATTCATATTTTTGTCTTATACTTTGAAATATCTTAGATTGTTTTAATTTAAAACAAGCCAAGTAATAGTAAGTTCACACTTGTGTTTTTGAACGTGTTTAAGCAAATGTTCACACAATAATTGAGATGTTTAAGGCTGACATTTTATCTACTTTTTTACCTTAAAAATGAGTTTTTGTATTGAAAACATCCATTTTAGTTTGGAATCAAACCCAAACCCCAGACAAATTAGTTAATTACACTACCTACTAGCATAAAGGGGCAAAAACGCACTTAGCACATCCCAAAATTAAATGAAATTCCGAGTTGTATTTGGAATTTACGTGTTTAACGACGTGTTTAAATCAAAAACAACTCATTTGAGATGTTTAACAAAACACGTCAATGTATGGTAAAACAACTCAAATTCGCCGTGTTTAATGCTTAAACACGATTGAGATGTTAAACACGCTAGGTGTGAACTTAGTATAAGTTTTTTTAGTATAATAAAAAACAGGATTAAATTCTCAGTTTTTTAATATTCAAAATTAAAGTTGTGTAGTTTGGTACTTTTTGTAAGTTCATACGCATCACTATTAATGAGCATGTACTGAATTCGCCTTATTTGAGGTAAATAAAACATTTTTTTCTTGAGTGTTGCCAGACACTTCAGATGTCAAAAAGTGTCGTTTGAAATGAATCAATTTATTAACTTAAATTACGAATCGGAATCATAACGATACCTGTGAATAAACTCTGCTCTGTTTCTATCTGTACTAAACGCATAAATACCATAGATTAGGGCACTGCGTTAACGGAATGAAGAGATTTAAATAATTATCATACATTCCGTTAACGTTATTCCGTTGTTTTAAATTGAAAAACGTAAAGATAAATTTATTCAAGCTTTGTTACACTTTTCATTAAAATCTAGTAAATTAAAAAAAAAAGACAATCGGCAAGTAAAATCACTATGAGAACAAAAACTGTTCGTTTTATTTACACACTAAAATAAGAAAATAAAATGTGTGTAAATAAAATTTAAAAAATTTGTGCAAAAATAAATATTGCTAGAGAACTTTAAACACACCAAATATTACAACAAAAGTAAATTTAACAACAAAATTTAAAATACAATAGAAATAAATATTTGACTAAATCAGTTAAATTTTTTAGTGGGAATAGAGAGAAAACACAAAAATTTAAATCAAAGCAGATAAGTTTAATAACCCTCCGAAGCTGCTCTTAGCTCGTCCATCAGTGAGGGCGGCACTGATAATGAAGCAGCAGCTACAAGAGAACTCGTTGGTATTTTATGGCTGTAAACAGTTAAAAAATTTTGTAATTCGGAACGCAAACCATCAAAGTTGTTTTCAAGTTTCTCTAAATTTGGCACATATTGGTTGCTACGTTGTATTAAGTCTAAAATTGCACTGGTAGACGGTCTTTTAGTGGACATAGCCGATTGTTGTATTAACTATAAACGGAAGTATATAAATAAAAAGAGAAAAATAAGAACAAATTATTATTCAATGTTGCCAACCTTTTTATAATCGTCTATTAGGTTTGACACCTCATAGTTTGTGCTGTTATTATGGGAAGATTTTCCCAGATCAGAAAGCTCAAACTTTTTCCGTTCAAAATTCAAAGACTGCTCTAACTCCTTAAAATAGAGATATAATAATATTGTATTTTTTTCTGTGTCTTAAAACTTACTTTGATGGTGACTTGACTTTGTTCATATTTTAAGCGTAGTTCCTGTAATGTTTTTTTAGTCTTTTGTAATTCAATAAGTTCTTCTTTAGTCCTCAACTGTTCGGCGCTTAGTAGGGCTGTTTTTTCTTCATTGACTTTAAGGGATTTTTTAAGGCTTTTCAGATTAACAAGTAATGAATGTATGTGCTCATCATATCTAAGCATTTTACGTTGATATTCTGCTTCCAATACTTTCGTTAGTATACGTACATGATCCTCACTGATGTTTTGTTTTAATACTTCCTCAGCTTCTATAGATTTGTTTGTCGAAGTGTCTATTGCTTTGTCCAAACTGAAATCAGGTATTAAGATCGCTTCTCTTTTATTACCTTTTAGATCTTTAGTTTGCTTCTCTAACTCTTTGAGATTTAACAATAAAGCATTTTTTTCTTCTGTTATTTTATATATCCTAGACTGTAGCTCCTGTATTTCGTTTTTATATCCCGTTACTTCTGTTGCAGTATCTTCGTTAATGTCATGTTGATATCTTTCGGCTCGATTTTTTAACTCCAGGTTTATCTGTTTTTGTTTTTCGATTTCCTGCCGACAATCTTTGACATGTTGTTTCATAACATCGATTTCTTGTTGGAATGTTTGTTTCAGTTGTTCTTTTTCTTGGTGTCTTTTTGATTCTAAAATTGTTGCGAATTCTTCCAATTTTCGAAGTTCGTCATTTTGTTCGGCAAATATTTTATTAAGTTCTTCTAACTCCATACGCTTTAATTCTAATTCTTTGCGCGTTTTATCTTCCGAAGCAGTGGCATTATTTAGAGATGTTAATATATCTTCCCAATCTTTTTGTTGTTGTTGTATATTTGCCATTTTTGTATTCTGCAGCTCGATCATTTGATGTAACAACTGTAATCGTTCTTCTTTTTTATTGGCTTCGTGGTCCATGAAAAGCCGCTGCTGTTGTTGAAGTATTGAAATATTTTCCTTAAGTTCCTTAACATCGTAATTTTCTGTCATAGAATTATCCTCCAATAAACATTGTATGGCTTTATTTTTGGTTGGTTTTTGTCTCATTTCTATCTCCCCTAAGGATTGCCTAAGGTTTGTTAATTTTTCAATTTCTTGTTCAAGTTTTTTAGCTAATTCAGTCTTAATGGCTTCCTCCTTCTTTAATTGCTCAATAAGTTTTCCATTTACTTGTGTCAATTCCTGGAATTTTTTATCACCTGTATCCAATGTTTCAAAATTTCTTTGTAATTTATAAAGATTGCTGTCATTTTCCAAAAGAATTTCTTGCAAATTTTTTATATTTACTCGATGATTTTTAAGATTATCTTTTATTTGAATATAGTTCTGCGTTCCTACATGAATATCTTCTTTAATTTGTAATGTTAATGCTTCTGTTTCTATTGCACATAATTTATTCTTAAGAAATTCATTTTCCTTGACTAGTTTTTCTATGCCTTCATTTGTATCTTGCTTTTGTACTGTTCTATTAATATGGCTAAGTAGTTGATTTTTTTCTTTAAGAAAATCATTTAATTTGCCAAGTTTTTCATTAAGTTTATTACTTTGCAGAGATAAGTTTATCAAGTTAATGCCTTTATCAAGATCTTGGGCACTGCTGGAATCTGATAAAATTATTTGATCTTCGTTTTGAATTTGTGCAATTTTCTTCATGAAGTCTTTAGGCGTTAGCAAAACCTCATGATCTTCTAAGCCTCCTTGATGATTATCTTTCATTAAATCAACACTTGATTGAAGTCTTTCACATTGTTGTTGCAGTTCCAACCAATCTTGATCATCCGCCGTTTTATTCGTTCCGTTATGGTGCTTTTCAGGCGAACTTTGTTGATCTGTTTTATGTATAGGATTTTGTTCAAAATCTTTTATCAACTTTTGCATTTGTTCAGAATATTGCTTATGTTCGGAATTTTCTTTCAATACTGTAGCCAGTTCATTCTCTAGATATTGTACTTTATCACTTAAATCAGTAGTTTTCTGAAAATACTCTTTGAGTTTATTTCTCAAATGTTCAATTTCTTGCTGATCGCTATCGGTTTGGAATCTAACTTTTCGTTGCTCTATTTCTAATAATTCCAGTTGAAATTGTGTCTTTTTATATAATTCTTGTACTTGTAGATACTGTTCTTGAGTAGATTGTAAAGCTTGCTTTACCCTTATATAATCTTTTTGCTGCTCCACAGTCGTTTTGTAAGCAAGTTGTTTATCTTTAACGAGTTGATTCATTGCAATGTTTAATTCATCCAATTGTTTATCCTTTTCTTCTTCCGATGCTTTAAGTTCTTGTAGTTCCAAACGATAGGCTTCAATTGAAAAATTTAGCTGGTCTATTTGCCTTTGTTGTTGTTCATTTTGTTGCTGAATCTTTTGCACATCTTCCAGCTCGTCTTGTGTTTCCTGTAGCCTTTCTTTCAGATTAATAATTTCTAATGTTTTAGCATTGATTTCTTCTTGGTATTTCACACTTAATTTATGCACTTGATCCAAATCTTCTTCATCTTGTATTTTATGGGTATAGTGATGCTGTATATGTTCTATTTCATTTTCCTTCAGTTTTAATAATTGCTGTTGAATTTCCAATTGTTCTTTTAAATCTACAATGGATTTTTGCAAATTCATTTTCTCTTCTAAGGCCATGCAAAGCTTGCTTTCACTTTGCTTTAAATTATTTTCTAAATTTAGACGCTCTTTGGCAAGATGGCTACATTTTTTAGTGATAACTTTGTTTTCGAATTCGAGGTCTGTCAAAAGACGTTGCAGCTCCATAACCTTTTCGTCCTTTTCCTCTGTTAGAGACTTAAGATCTTCTAGTAAGGAACGCTTTTGTTTGCGTAACACTGAAATTAATTGTTGCTGATCTTTTATTAATGCCAATTGCTGTTCCTTTTCAAATTTTAACATATTTTCTTCAAGGTTATACTTATCGTCTATATTCTGTACTTGGTATGCATAGGATTCTTGGCTTTGTTTTTCTAATTCCTTTTCCAGTTCAATGCACTTTTCATACAACCGTGAACATTCCTTTTGGAGACGTTGATTTTCCTGCATAAATTTTCGTTCTTTAGTATATATTCTCTCCAAATCATCTAAGCGCGTGGATTTCTGTTGCTTTAACTCCAATTTATACCACTGCTCGGACTTTCTTAATCTTTCCAATTCACTGCTCAATTTACGCACATCTTGCAAGGCTAATTGAAGACGTTCATCATTTAAATTTCTGGTCATGACTCTTTTCTCGCAGAGATCTGTGTCAGATTCTAATTGCATGCTACAATCACTGGTGTTAGAGCTACAGGTGTATAGTCCCGAATCACTAGTCAGTAAGGGAAAGTTTAGTTTAGAACTTTGCTGAGATAGCTGAGAGGCATTGGAAAATGTACGTGGCCTGCTGCCAGAAAGACCACGTTCTTCATCACTCGGATTCATTGCTTTGAATTCTCAATCATGCTGCCTTTAAGCCCTTGAAAAAATAAAATTAACAAATTTTTGTAATTTTATTAAATAACAATAACAAACCTTGTTGTTTTCTGCAAGTTGGATTTAATAATCTTTCAAACAGAATTTATTGAAAAATGTTTTTCTTCGATTTGAATTTAAACACATAAAAATTAAATAAAATTTATTTATTTATTTGTGTTGCACATTTTTACTTAGGATAAAAATTTTCTCAAGATTTTCATTGTTTTTATTTTTTTTAACGTAAATAATATGTCAAACGAGTTGACATTTTTAATATGCAACGTAATGAGAAGGGAACAGGGAAAATGAAAAAGAACAAAATCATTCAAAATAATATTGTAAGTATAACAGTTTGGTTAAATATAATATCGTTTAACGACATCTATTGAAATATCTTCACCGTTTTTTGTAGTTCCTATTGCCCTCAAACTTTGCGTCCACTGAAAAGCTTTTTTTTAGTTATTTTTAAAGCTACATCTATGTTGCAACACGTTCTGCTTATAGCAATCTTAATTTTAAGCAGAACTGGACACCAATCCTAACAGACGTGTAGAAAAATCAAACTTTCTGTATAGTTGACCCCACCACAAATTAAAACTTGTAAATATAAAAATAAAAATTTGATTATTTTTTGATGAAAAATATCAAAATCCAAGATTCTCTCAGATTATTACGTATCCACTTATATATATATACACATATCAATTGCGAAAAAAGTAATTATATGAATATGAAGTAAAATTAATTTTGACTGATAATATTGATACCGATGAGCTAAATAAAAATTATTTTTATTTACAATGTATTGAATTCAGACATACATTCCTTTCAGTGCCCTTTTGCTTAAATTTAAAATCTGGTTAAAGTTCAGCAACTTATAGCGGCATATTTAATAAAGAATTTCTTCACTGTTGTACCAAAAAAGGTAATTTTAAAAAGAAAAATGATTTTTTTAATTGATAAAAATGCTGAAATTACTTAAAATCGTACTTAAAAACAACTAGTTTTTATTAGTTTCATATAAGAACAGCAAATTTTCACCGTGTCAATTTTCTATTGATTTTGGTTTATATTATTGAAAATTAAAAACTATTTATGCACACCTATAAAGGGTGTTTTTATAGAGGTATGAAATAAATTTTTGTAATTGACTTTAAATTTACTATACGAAGGATGCTCTTTTGGCATTATAATCTAAATATGACTGCCGGTATTTGACCGCAACAGCTGGATTGGACGTAGTCTAGTCTGGAGGTGCAATTTCTGACGACTTTTTGCATCATTTGTGGCCGTATATCGGTAATAACCAAGTGCTGAATCGCTTGAGGTTTATGGGAGTAAACTAACTTCTTATATCTCAATAGCAAATAGTCTAAATCTCATGATTTTAGAGACCGATTCCAAATATGTCAGTTTTGTTTATTATCGATTTATACATTCGATGCTAAAATATTTTTTGCTTTTAAAAATCAGGAACGGCAATCTTGTTTTGAGCCAAACTTGGAAGCGTTGTTTAGGCGTCAGTATATTCATATTGAAATGCCAAACCAAACTGAACCTAAATCACTTGACGCCTAGCAAAATGGTCGTCAGTTAAAACGGCATTGCTTATTTAAAGATCTATACCTTTATAACGAAAACATGATAAATCATGTGAATTATCACGATTTATATGTCACTAGCGTGCCCGTGACTGCTTTGCAAGTCATTTCTTCGACATTTTTTGATCGATTTTGGTTCGCGGTATTGAAAAACAAAGCACGTGAACGTGATACATATAACTGAAAGTGCAAAAAACAGGGATCATTGAAAAGCAACAGGTATGGGGAACTGAAGCCATTTAAAATCAAAGGGCAAATCTGGAGGAATCATAGGAATGCGTGGTTTCAACACATCGCCCTTATATTTTTCTTTTAAAATTTTTGCTTTAATCACATTTCTCATGACTTTTTTGACTACTAACATATGTCATTGCATCTGCCAAGTGTGCATACAACGCCATCTACTGGCAATATAGCATTTACAATCATGTTTTTTTATGGGTTCTTGAGTTAAGATAGCGTTGTAAAAAAAATGTATGTGAAAATGAATTTTCTTCATAATTTTTTTTTGGGAAATTTTCCAAAATTTTTTTGTGTATTCTTCTTATTTGGCCGGAGACCTGTCCGAATTGGTGCTAATCACCGAAATCGGTCCAGGCATTCTCGAGTTATAAGCGTAGTAACTAACATCACTTTCTTTTATATATATGTCATACACAAAAAAGCAAAAACAAACTGGCAACACCGGTTGTAAAGGTTAAATAAAATCAAAACAACAATTTTCATATATATAAACAAAAGTTAAATGCAACAAGCTTGAGAAGAGAGTAGTTAACATCAAAATTTTTAACAGTGTAAACTCTTATACTGATTCGACGCTGCTGTTTAGTTTCTTTCTCTGCCTCTCTCTTTCACTCTTTTGAAAATTCTGTTCATAACCTGGCTTTCTAAAGTATTGGTTACTGCAAATAAAAGCTTTGAACATATTCTTATGAGTGTATTTCTATTAGCGGCCAGCCAAACGACGTGTAAAATTCATTGGGACTTAAGTAAAGCAAAACTTTTGCTCAAAACAACAGTTTGTTGCTTTCAATCCTGCATTCAAGTCGTTTTTTTAATATAAATGGATTAAGAAAACTTATTTTTAACGGCTAATTAATTATTTGAATTAAAAAAATAATTTGATTTTAAATTATAAATTTATTTCAGAGTTAATAAAAACAAGAATTTTGTTGGAAATTTAGAAAATATATACACATACATACTCTATACTTGAAAAATTGTGTTATTAATAATTTAACTAAATAATTGTGATTAAAATCACAATCACAAATCCTGAAATAAGCATGTAATGAGTAAAAAAGGTTAGTTTACGTTCTGGACGTATGTGGATTAATGTGTTAATTAGTAGTAAATAAGTGTATATGTATTAAGTTGTGTTATTAAAGTATGCGTGTACGGAAACATTGCGTTTGTATGATTAAAAAAGAAAAGTTATATTAAATAAAGTCGTTATGGGAAACAAGAAGTGTATAAAAATTTAATTTGTACAATGAAAATGAAAAAATAAAAGAGAAACACCAATCGATAATATTTGATGTTTGAAAGAATCATAATAGCACTTTGCTTCGTTTGATTAAATAAATATTTGGTTTTTATAATATTAAAATTTGTTTGGTATTATAAAGCAACAATGAAACGAAAATATATATTATTCTTACAGAAAGAAAACAAAAGCTGAAAAAATTTCGTTTAATTAAGAAACAAAAATGAAAAATGTTTTAATAAAATATTGTATCAGTAACGAATTTATACGGCAGAGAATGTTACTTAATTTAAACTAAAAACACATAAGAAAATTTAAATTTGAATTTAAATCTTACAGACAGACAGACAAACAATCTTTTATTTCATATTATTTTTAAATATGTATAAATAAGAAAATCTAACCAAAAAAAAAAGGAAGTGCTACCGTTAAAATATGTGTTAAACATTCAAAAGAAGAAAACCTTAAACAGGTTAGAGCAACCTATAAAGCTGATCAGAGTTAATTTATGACTGATTAAAGTAACTAAGAATTAACTTTTTAAGAATTAATATAAATTAATTATATTGAGCCAATAATTTCCACGTTTTCTCCTTTTAAAGGGAATAGAGCACATAACGTAAACAGTTTTCTAAAGCAGTTGTTTAGACAGTTCAAAGTGTATTTTGATAAGCGGGTCTTAAAGAAGGTATAAAGCTGAAAGTCCATACCACGCGTTCTATGCGTACACGCTTTATACGCGTCTGTCAAAAAAGTAAAATCAGTGTATTTGTATGTGACAAGTTACATAGCACAGCGCATAGAAGTACGTTTACTTTCTACTTTTCTACGCGTCGCAAGCGCCATGAAAAAATTTCAGCTGTTTTGACGTTGTATTATTTCTGTTATTTTGATTTTTCAAACGTTGGTGCAAAAAAACCACTCACTTGTCTTTCCAAAAACAAGGGACGCACCCAAAAGCGTCTTCTTTTCTCTTGAAGTTTTCCATAGGTCCTCCCTTATTACACAAAATATCATTTGCACAAGTTCAATAAATTCTGTAAATTCTTGAAAAATTTCAATTTCAGTTTTCATTTTTGCAAAATTTTTTACACCACAGCTGATCATAACAAAAAACTTGGCGCATAAAAAGCGTTGCATGTAACTTGTAGTTTGAAAGGCGTAGAACGCGTAAAAAGCATCAAACGCATACAAAGCGTGTGCGTGTAGAACGCGTGGTATGGACTTTCAGCTTAAAGGCTAACTTACAAATAATTAGAACATTTTGTAAATATAGATCGGCTATTTAGCTGAAAAAGTTAAATCTTGAACTCATATCTATATGTAATTTAGTAAAAAAATCGAAGTCTGCAGATTTTAAAAATTTTTTTATTATTCGCTATAGTTTTAAGGTCTGTATAACGAAATCTGTCCTAAATAGTGCTCTTTAGTAATAAAACGGCTTAAGGTTCACGTATTCCTTTATTAGCTAAGGAAGGAAAAATATAAAACATGGTCAGTATAATTCAAAATTAATCACTAAAAAATTGTAAGATGAAGTCCACACATACCTCAAACCTTTTTTCATTGTTCCCATAGGGAGGCCCTCCTGCTGTTGATATATCCTCCCTATGGGCTCTCCAGCATCTCCAATTATAGCTGATATTGTGATGGAGGAATTACTAAATTCATGAATTAGTAAAATGCATATTAAACCTAAGATAATCACAAAATATGTGGATGATTTATTTTGTATAACTTCAGAAGATGCAGTGGATGATATTTTGTCAGAATTGAATAGTTTCCATCCGGATATTAAATTTACGATTGAAAGAGAATTAAAATCTAGACTTCCATATTTAGATATATTGATAATAAGGAAGAAAAATAAGTTAGTATTTGATTGGTATAAGAAACCAACAACTTCTGGAAGAATTATTAATTTTTATTCAAAACATCCGAGGAAAATGATAATAAACACAGCGAAAAATATGATAGACAGAATATTGACTATAAGTGATAGAGAAATTCATTTGAAGAATAGGGATATAATAAGAGATATACTTAATGACAATGATTTTCCAGTAGAATTAACTAACAGATTAATTAGACAATATGGTAGTTATAGGCATAATTTAGGAAATTCTACGGCAGAGCCAAGAAATTATAAATCATTAACTTATGTTCCTGGAATATCAGAAAGATTAAGAAAGTGTAAAATATATGACACAGATAAATATATAATTGCACACAAAACACATAACACATTAAATAAATTATTTAGCAGTATGAAGGATAAAGTAGGAAAAATGGAAATATCTGATGTAGTATACAGAATACCATGTGGAGGAAATGACCAGGTAAACTGTGACAAAAAATATAATTAAAACGAGATTAGCTGATTACAGGTGTGACCAAAAATATAGGAATATTTCAACATAGAAGACATCCTTATCTTCACATTGTAAGAAATATAATCATTATCCAAAGTTTTATGAAACATCAGTATTAGATATAGAAAAAAACTACAAGAGACGTTATATGTTGGAAATGTTAGAAGTTGTTAATGTACCAAATGTAAGGAGAATAAATTTCAAGACAGACACAGACAATTTAGCTCAGAATTATAGGTACCTAATTAAAAAGACACATAATTTGTTATAATTATTTCATAAGAGAGAATTTGTTATTTATTTGTTATTTCCGTTTCCTTGTTTTTGTATGTTTGAATATTTGAAAATTTAAATTTTTTTATGTATGTATGAAAAAACATTTTATATGTTTTTGTCAAATGTTTTTAAAAAATTTTTTCAATATGTTAATAATTTTTTGTTTTCAAAAATAAAAATTTTTTCCTGAAGAAGCTTTCCAAAGGAAAGCGAAATATTGAAAAGATAAAATATATAAAAAAAGATCGTTAAAAAGAAAAAAAGATATTTATTAAAGATAAATAAAAAAAGATCGTTTAAAAAACTATAAAAATTATCAAAGTTATTTATTATAATTTTTATTTATTTTATGTATATATTATTATAAATTTATTTATTATTTATCTTTTCTTTCTAATACTTTTGATCCTTTGAAACTAAATTCTACTATCGACTAATTAAATTCGCTTTATTCAAAGCCGTTTTATACTTTTAAGCAATTTTTTTACAAACACATTTTATAAGTACACTTTAATCTAAATAGTGACGTCATTTAAGCAAGTGTATTAGTACCACCCAGCAAAACAACATATTAATAATGTAAAACTGTATAAAAATGAGTGCATTCAAACAAAACTAGTGAAAAAGAAATTAAAATAACAATGCAGAAACAACAACAACAACAACACACTTATATTCTAAAGAAAAATAAATCATATATTAAGGGGTTAAGAGTGCATAAATAAAACATAACAGTTGTTGTTTTTACATTTTGACAGTGGAGTGAAGAAACTATCTTGTCATGTTTAAGTCAGCATTGAGATTTTTCCACGCAAGAATCTGCAGTTCTAAAATACACATCGCCATTGCTTATTTGCTAATCCGAGTTTAGGTTATTTCTAGAAATTATTTACTTTATTTTTTATATAAATTTTGTTCAAAATCAGTAAAAATTAGACGCAAAAATAAAATAAAAGAAACGAAACAAAAGCTAAACTAAAACCTAACAAAATATATATTCAATTATATATATTAAATTTCTTCTCACGACTTCGTGTTGTCCATTCATTATATTGCAAGATTGGTCAAGTATGCGTAAAATTTCATAAAGCATACCCGTTAAACAGAAACTTATATCATAGCATATGTGTAATATAAGATTAGATTATTTATTTTAAGTGTCCCAAATGCACTTCTTTCAGTATTGCTGGCAGTATATGAAATTCTTTTTAAGACTCAAATTCAAATATATCTTTGGTAAGCCCGTCTAAGCTTTAATGTCAATTGCGAAATATTTGAAATGAAAACCACTATGCAGAGTGAGGCAACAAACAACAATCATACAACTGACAACACAGAAAGTGCATTAACAAGCAAACAAGAAAATTCTTTTGACAATGTTTTTGTACATGAACTTGTTAAAGGTACACAAAACAACAATTACAATGCAAATTAAAAAATATATTTCATTTTAAAACAAAGAAAAAAAAGAGAATCAAAGGGCCGGCAGTTATTTGAAGGCAGAAATTTATCGTCATTAAAACTCTCGTTTTGATTTTTCTTTTTTTTTTTATTAAAAAAATATTATTAATTAAGCTTAACTGATTAAGCTTAATCTTACGAATGTTCTCTTTGTTAGGGAGGAACAAATTCATTAGAAATTAATTATTTTTGTACAACCACTGCTTAATAATAAATGTTGTTAGTCAAACAATCAAACACTTATTAAAATTTTATTAATAATTTTAAAGTCAACACGACATTTTAATTGAAAATATTTGTTCGTTTTGTTATATTTTTCAACTCAGAAGTGAATTTTTTTATAGCGGCGAAAAGGTTTTTCTTTTATTTCTGCCTTTTATTCTCCATGATTTGTCCAATTAGGAGGCAGGCGAATTTTTTAAATGAAAATAATTATAATGAAAAAAAGAAACAACAATATATCGAATATTCAAATAAAATTTTATCTTGCTTTATTATTTATACATTAATTTTTTATTTGCTTAAGTGCTGTACAACAAAACTTAATCTTATATTTAAAGTGAAGGAAAGTTGTATCCATTAGTTATATTGAAACAGCAGACTAAACACATCTATAGACTAAATTAATTAAATTAACTATAAACTATTAATATAATAATATTTATGATTTTTTATATAAACAAACTAAATAAAAATATAATAGTTGCATTTCCATTAAGTTTTTGCTGTGAAAAAATGTGCCAGATACAAGAAAACAATATTCTTACGCTAAGTGATCTTACGAATTTATTTTTTGGAAATATATTGTGGGGCTTTTGAGTTAATGATGTTATGCAAATATCAAAGCATGCATATATTAAGTAGGTTTTTGAATGTTACTCCGTATAGTTTCGAAAATAAAACTAAGAAATACACAAAAAATCATGATTTTGCTTAATCTATAAACATTTATTATATAATTGTTGCTTTCAGCAGCACAGCTTTTAAAAATTTCACAACTGCAATTTAAAAGATTCATACAATAATTATTTATGTTATTAGTTTAACTCCACTGTGCATTATATTCAATTAGAATCACACAAATGTAACAGACATGTTTAAGAATTTTCTTAAAACGAAATACTTGTAAAAATCGTAAAAGTCATGTTATAACGAAAAAAGTATTTCAATTATTTTTAATAATGAAAAAAGTATTATTCAGGAGGAATCACTCAGCTGTGACACAGATAGAAACGTGCATAAAGCATAAAGTTATTAAACACGTCATTTTTTTAATAAAAATAAAAAAAAAAACAAGCAAAGTGAAAAGAGTAAAAACAAAGCCACCAGTAAGAAGTAAATTATATAAATACAAATGTATACGAGCACGTGTAATAAAATTTATATAAAAGAAAATAAACTTGTAATCGTATATAAAAATAAAAATTTTATATTCAGTTGCACAGGTATCATTTCTACACTTAAACAACAAGTTGTGCGTTAATGCAAAAAACGAAAGAAATTCAATTGACCGACAAGCTTAGAAAAAAAGATCAACAGAACAATAATAATGACGGTGATGTGAACACCAGGGACAGGACGAAAACTGAAATAAAAATTGCTCAACGCGTAAAAAATGGTGATTAAATTTTATATAGGTTTAGTACAAACAAGAAGGAGGGAATATGCTGAAAGGTAAGTTAAATAAAACGATAAAAATATGTATATTTATTAAACGAAACTAAAAGTACAAACAATAATACCTCTTATGTTGAATTATACTGTCGTCGGATATTAGCTGGTCAACCAATTTTATTTTTAAGGCGAGAACGTGTTAAATTAAGATGCCAGGCGCAACTGGAGCGGCAGTCAGTAATCTAGAAGTAGTTCTTCTATATTTGTAAAACTGTATTACTACTAAAACAGGAGTACAAAATTAAATTAATTAAAACGTCTCTACCATGCGAGTAAACCAAATTATTGACTATTGTCCGTAAAATATTCATGAGGAATATATTTACTTAAGTATTTTCGAAAAACTTCACCAGCAGCATTTCAAATAAACTTACCAGATGGAGTCAATGATGATTTCACACTTTTTCGTTTTAAATGAATGAATGTATTAATGAAAATTAAGTCATCTTCAGTTTGTGGTGACAAAGAGTTTTTTTTAAATTCCTTTGAGTAATTTCAACTTATAATTTCTGCTAAGTTTCTTAATTTAATTATTTTTTTTTTAATAAGTTATTTATAATTATTCGGAATCATTTTCAATATAAGCAATTTTATTTCGTGCTTGATTCCTTTAAATAAATATTTTATGATATTTTCACAAAATATTTATTACAAAAATTTTTATTAAAAAATAAACATCTTATGATATTCTCATAAAATATTTATTCAAAAAAAATTAAAATAAAAATATTTGAAATGTATTGTAATGGGTGAGAGCACATCCATATTGTAACGTGGTTTTATTCATCGGCTGGGGTAGCATAGCCGTGTCCAAGGTCGTACTTACGGATCCACAAACCTTAAGTAATAAGATGCTTGATTTTCCCTTATCTAGGGCTTACAGCAATTCCTTTATTGATTCTTAAATCTTATTGTTCTATATATATTTGGATTACGAGAAATAATCACGATAACTAAAGATAAGCAGGTAATGAGCCGAAATACAATAGGTTCGGGTTCTGGAGGAGCCGAAATGGAACAAGTTCGGGTCCCCGATGAGCCGAAATACAACAGGTTGGGTTATTTACAGGTTCGGGTTCTGGAGGAGCCGAAATAGAACAGGTTCGGTTATTATCAGGTTCGGGTCCTCGATGAGCCGAAATACAACAAGTTCGGTTGTTTACTTACAATGTTACTTAACTCTAGGTTTCTACAATACTACAATTTGTCTTAAGCTAGGGGAACAGTCAGCCGAAGCCGCTGTGGGGAACAGTCAGCCGAAGCCGCTGTGGGGAACAGTCAGCCGAAGCCGCTGTGTATTATTTATCATACCCAGCCCCTTGCCGGGTATACATTTACTCAAAATTCCTCTGAGCTTACCGAAGTAAACCAGAAGGCTTGTCGTATAGATCGTTTCTATTGTCAAGACTTTGATGCTACGAAAACCCTGTCTTGTGGGCATCGCAACATGCCGACGGTGTATCAACTTAGATTACTTATACAAATATTCTCATACATTGTATGAGAATTATAAGCTAATACACCGTCTACATGTGAAAACACAAGCATCCCCAGCAACCAACTTGGTATGCAATACGGGCACTCCCAGCAAGGATTGTGGTGAGCGTTATAGTCAAACCAGCAAACGAAATGGAATCGGAGCCGGGAGAACTAACGTTGATCGTAAAACTAGGCATGTAATGTGGAAGAATATGAATTCCTCCCATAGAATTCGTATTTCCACGTTACAATATTGCAATTTCACTATTGCTCAAGTAGCTCATCAGTGAATTTTACCACAATATTGTATAGAAAAACCTAAGAATCTTATATCCAAAGCCAAACTGATTCTATGAGAATTTTTCATAAAATCAACATAGCATAGACAGCAAGACTCAAAGACACTTCCATACAAACACTACAAAACATTTCAAAACAACAAAAAAAAACATTGTTTATTTTCAATCATTTCTACATAAGGGTTTCCATTGGAAACCATTCATATGTAATGTGAAAATTCCAGAAAATAAAAAATATTTTGTAAATAATTTTACAAAATTCTAAAAAAGCAACGGACACATGCAATGGAAATAAGTTTTTTAATAAAAATTTTTGTAATAAATATTTTGTGAGAAAATCATGAAATATTTATATAAAGGAATCAAGCACGAAATAAAATTGCTTATATATTTTTTTATTTACATTTCTAAAATACAGAGTTGCTAACCTAAGCAATTTTTATATTTTTTGAAATTCTCAAATATAATTTGTTGTCAAAATTTTATATACAAAGAACGGACGACAGTTTCACAAACAAAAGGTCAAAGTTTATTCCATTTCTTTCACCAATTGTGTTTACCTTTTTAAATTTTCATATGCCACTTCTTCCCCTACAAGCATTAATAAAACGAAAAAAACTATAAAAATGCCTGCTTCATTTACTTTTGTATTTTGCTATCGGATTTCTTAAATTAAGCAGGCATGTGGCCAAGTAAACAAGTGGAAAAGTTTTATTAACCTGTCATAAATGGTGTGTGGATGTGCAAGCATAAAACTTGCTAACCAAACACGTGAACTGTTTGACTACTCCCCATGGTCCCGTCGTGAAAAGACAGCAAGCACAAAGTAGCCACGCTCTGATTAAAACACAAAAGCCTAAATATGTGAAGAAATTTTATTTTTTGTTTCTGAGTAAAATTTTTCTCATTAAAATAACACACACCCCCGTACTAACTTGTCTTGCTGGCAAATCTTTTTTTGCATATTTAAGAAAACCAGAAAAGATGAGAAAGTATAGCATACACTTAGGCTAATTTAAAATACAATCTGCTTAAGTTATATGTTATTTTTTCTTTGGTGTTTGTTTGATTTTGATTTATTTATGCAGGCAGAAAATTAAAAAATATCATAAAAAAATGCAAATTAAAGTTACTAAAAAATAAGCAGTAAGAAGTAGCAGTTGTAGATAATAGTTCATGTTTGAATAATTAAATGGCTGCAAGTTAGAAGTAATTTAATTATATTTTTTTTTATTTAATTAATAATTTGTTTTTCGTTTTTTAGTGTTCTAGAGTCTTAATAATTAATAAAAATTTGACAAAGGAAAAGTTACTTAAGTTATGTGATATTGAAGAGCAAAAATACTCATTAACTGCCTTTCATAATAAGCAAACATAAATTCGCAACTCATTTTCTTAAATTGTTTTTTTAAAAGTTTTAGAACTGTCTTTCATGCAGTAAGAAATTCTCTCGCAACAATTAATTTTTCTTGTTTTTCTCTTCTAAAAATAACTTTTATTTGACTCATTTATGATTCTTTAATGCAAATCACTGTATTTAATGGAAAAATAAAATACATTTTATTTAATTATGTATGTTTAAAGAAAAAATAATAATAATAAAAAGGGAAAAAATGAACTTAGTCTGATGAAAATTACGAGAGATTGAACAAAATTAAATGTATGAAATGTCGTGTTTGAAAACAAGTTTATTTAGCAGAAATTTATACTTTTAAGGGCTCTAATACGAAAATGTCTATTTGAGGTTTTATCTTTAGGTTGTATTTTATTTGGATATAAAACATTTTTGCAAAAAAGTTCCAATATGTGTAAACATTCTCGAAATGGTTTAAGCTTCGAGGGAAGCACCTGCCTTAAGAACACAGTCATTTTAGTAATTTTCAGATAATAAAACTACATAATCATTTGTGTTAGCCTTATAAGTTCCAGAGAACGAGATTTAGAAGTTAGAGCACGTACACCTAGTTAAAACTAATAAATCATTTTTAATATTTTTGGGCTAAAACAAGCATTTTTTTTACTTTAACTTAACACCAGTGATGGGAAAGTATTTAGTAGTGAACATCAAATACCGAGTTTATACACTATTTTAACATAATTATTACTCAATAGTAGTAACGCAATATTTTCAGAATTGTACTTTTTGATTTCATTGTATGGAAGATTTTACGATCTTTTAGAAAAGTAACTCTAAATGTTTATTTAACTAAAAAGGCATACAAATCTTAATTCTTAGTTCACACTAAATTCTCAATAAAACAGAAAAATAAAAAAAGATATAGTTTTTGTTAGACTTCATGTACAGACGTGTGCCAACATCTGTCTATTTTGAATATTTAAAATGTGTGAAAAATGTAAAGAAGTCACGAATTCCACAATTTTTTAATTATCCATTTGGGTAACTGAAATAAATAAGCCAGCACTAAAGAAAATATAAAAATAAAAATACACAATTTGTAAAAAAATAATCTTAAAAAAATGTCACTTTACTGCCTTAAATATTTAACATCTAACAGTCCTTACATTAGAACTCCTGCTGAAAAAATAATTTAAGGCAGAATATAAAACTCGTTAATGTTAATTACCTGGCAGAAGGAAAAAAATATAGAAATTTGGACTAAATAAAGAAAAATCCAGGAAAACAATTCATCTTCAATTAAAAGCATCATTAACAACATTTATGTTAATTATGCAAAAGTCCAAGATATGAAAAGGCAAATGGAAAAAAACGAAAAAGAAACAGATAATAATGGGTTTGTAAGGAACCCAAACATCTTCTTAAAGCGGGAATAATAGAGGGAGTAATAATAAATTGTTTTAATACAAACATAAATAAAAAATATAAAATATAAACATATAAAGTAAATTTTTTTGTAATTAATTTTAAGCACTAGGTGTTATTTAAAAAAAAATTTTTTAAAAAACTTTATTTTTTATTATATTTTCGATATTTTGTTAATGAAAAAATTTTTTCAATTTGTTTGTTCATTATTTTTGTTTTTCCTGATGATGCCAACCAACGGTGTGGCGAAATATCGAAAATATAATAAAAAATAAAGTTTTTTTAAAAAATTTTTTATTAAATAAGACCTAGTGCTTAAAATTAATTACAAAAAAAATATTAAAAAAGGTTAAAAAAAATTATAACTATTATATATAAAAAGTAAATTTTTACAGGAACTAAATGCGAGGGTCAGTTTAGAAAACCTTAGAAAACACTTTTCTTAGAGTCACATTAATTTTGTAATATTGCTTTTCCCAAGCTAGAAAACTTCTATTTGTTGATCGCTGGATTCCCTCAGCTTCTTAAAATAATTTTATATTGCAGAAATGAAGTCCCACAACGCTTTGTGGCTTCTTTTTGCAATCAGAAATATGCAGAAATATTCTCGTACAGGAGAATTTATAGAAAAATCAAGACTAATAATGACTTTTCATAGTAAAAATCGTTGATAAAAGTTTTCTACAACAAAATCATAAGTGATAAAATTTTTTATAGAAATATCGCTATTAATGAAAAAATTATGACTTATAACTTTTTATAGAAAAAGCATGACTAATAAAAATTTTTACTGAAATTTTACTGAAATTTTACTGAAATTTTACTAAAATGTCTACTTGACAATCAATTCTAAAAATAAATTAATGGGACAATAATTCGAACACAATTTGATTTTTGATATCTAAATCGGGCGGAAGAATTTATTTAATTAAAGGAAATTTTACATATAAAACGTATAAAATGTTTAATATGTCTGAGAAGCCATTGTAGATAGTTTTAAGCAGATTGGAAAAATCCTCCCACTAATATTAGTTTTACATACTTGTGATTTAATTTTTGATGAAACATCAGTAGGTATGTGTGGGCAACTTGCGTTTGCAGTAATTTTCGATTGCAATCAAAGGCAGCCACTACACTACTGACCGCTCATTTAAAAGTTCGCTTTTTATTTCAATATCAAATCACTGATCCGTGTTTCAGCTAATTAACACAACTTTACTCAACAGTCACTTGAAACAACAGCATTACGGATTTTTTCGAGAACTTCCAAAGCAAAGATTTCAATTAAATCGCGTCTTTTGAATCTTGTCGTTTTTCAGAAATTTGTGTTGTTGAGAATTCTTTATGTTGTTGTAGGATTTTGTAGAGACAATTGATTTTCCCCCATTAAAACATTTCACACAAAAATAATCTTGTTTAGTCTCTATATTTCAAGGAAAAAATGAAGACACTTTCTGAAAGTTCCTCATATTTTTATTGTTTGGCTCTTTGTTTCACCATAATATAGCAAAGTGAATAAATAAATAATACATGTAGACTGTACTTTTATATTTCCCAAGAGGATAAGGTGTTCTAAAACGAAAAATGAAATGCGTATGCGGAACAAAAAACTATAGCAAGTTAATTTATGGCACGTAGAAGGCACGTAGTTACTGCATCTAACCGGCAGTTCTCAAGTTTTATTGTTAACAAAAAAGTGTTTTAATTAAAATATGAAAATATCTACTAAATATCTAGTTTCCGCATTTATAATTCATCCAATTCATTTTATTGAGTACAGTATTGATAAAAGATTTATTTTTAATTTAATTTTTTTTATTCGATTATTAAAATAAATGAGATTAGTTTGAAATGAATAATTCTGGAAGGCACAAAATGGCCTTTTATGTAGTTGCGAATGAAAGATTTATATATTTTTGATTTGATTTAATTTATGTTTTGGAAGTGTTACATTAAGAAAACATATTGTCTTTAATATCGAGAACTTCTTCTATCAGTTGACTGCTTACTTTCAAAGTTCTCTTTTATTGAAATCAGGAACTTTGTTTCCGTTCTTTTATTATTGTAAGCTCATTCATCTGCATTAGATCGGCCAGAGAATCCATTTTTCAGCCGAACAGTTCAGTTCTCAGCAAACATTTTTCCTTGCTATATTTTCATAATGCATGTATGGATCAGGCTCTGGGTAGTCGTACCAATAAGAAAATTATTTTTGCTCTTATCTTTTAGTAATAATATACTTTGATAGAGGAATTAAGTGATTTGACTATTATCAGGTGTTATCTAATATATCTCTTTTGTTTAAAAAAAAATTGGAGAACACGATTAAATCCCACAAATTTGCTCTTTGAAATTGAATTCCCCCTTAGCCATGTTATTTTTCTAACATGATTGTTTTGCCCTCTGCTGTTACAGACATCTAATTTCCCGTATTATTACTTGAAAGTGATATAAATTGAAAGAATACACAACTAACGAACTGTTGCCTTTTGACTAAATGCATTTATTACCTTTTCCTCTTTACCAAAAACAATTCCGTTAAAAATGTTTACAAATAAAATTCAATGCATATTCCTGTGTTTGCGTGAGTGCGTGAGTGTGTGTGTGCTTGTTTATTCGTACTTTTGTGTAAAAAATATAAAAACTAAACTACTGCATACTTAAAGAGGTAAAACAAAGCACTCATATTGTATGGTATAAGTGACAGTAAATAGTTAATAAGTCTTTACATGACATGGTGAGAAATATTTTACTTATTTTACTGCATATGTTGTTTTCTTATTACATTTTATGCAAATGTAATAATAAATTCCCCTTTTGAGAAAAGACAGAATAATAAGATAAGACAGATTATTACGTGCTCTCTATTTTCTTTAATTCTTATTTTGTTGATCGATCACCTACATTTTTGGTAAAAAAATTTAATTTTATATGAAAATTAAAAAAAAAATTTATTTCTTGTATTTTCGGAAATATTGAATTTTCAAAGAAAATAAGCTTGATTTGTGCTCATCTCTATTTCTTAAACGATCATCTGCGTAAAATATAAATTAAAGCTTTCATACCTGAAACTTCGAAAATATTGAGTATTTCGAAAATCTAATTTTTCCCTGTTGCTCACTTATGTAATTTATAAAAAAATATGATTTAAAACAAATTAAAATCATTGTGGAGTTGAGGTGAAATGATTTTGCAATGTGACCGCCTTATGTACGTGATAGCATAGAAAAAAACTAAAATTGCATTAAGTACGTTAAATATTTGGTTATATTCTTGTTTTTTAAAGGAAGTAAACAAAATTCCTTTTTTTGCAAAACCGTTACAAAGTTATTTACATAATTTCTTATTAAACTGTTATTTAGCTAAAAAGATAAAAAGATTTTCAGAGGGTTTTTAAAACAGCGTTTAATGCAAATATTTTCTATCTTTTTGATTTTACTTTAAAATCCTTGAGTGTATTTTGAATTTACTGAATCTAAATAAAATTGGAAATAATAAGATTTTTTATATTATGAAAATATGTAATTTTATACTGTAACCCGTAATTGTATTTTAATGAGAAATAGAAATAAAAAGGAAAAAGAAATAATAATAAACAAACTAATATTTAATGTAATTATAAATAGGGTAAAGAATTTAAGCCCTCATGTAAAATGTTGTGAATAAAAGCAGCTTCTGTTTAAAAAGCTGTTTTTATTTAATTGCAAGGTTTGCAATAGAAGCTTTGATCAACGTCTGCGACATCATTAAGCCAGAGATATTAAAACTAATTTTATACATTTTTTTTTTATAAAATTAATACTTTATTATTAAGTAAGAGTCAGGCTAATTGAATATAAAAATTCATAAGCCAATCAATTATGTTTATATTTGAAATCTATTTGTTGAATTAAAGAGCTGGTCTTTCATGATTGAATATCCACCAACATCCATTATATCGCCTTAGAAGTTAAGTATATGAAGAATAGACGTGTAGCAGATGTAGTAGCTAGTTTAAAAAGCGTTTCTGTAAAATTAGTTGACCGCTAATAAAACATGAATGTACCACTGCACATCAGAACTAAAAATCACACTTCTTTTTAATTCAAAAGTTCAAATAAGTACATTCGACATAATTTTACATTTAACATATTCAGTCAGCTTTTCGATTTTCAAAATTCAGTAAAATGGCTCTAAAATTATCAGGCCTGCGGAAATCTTGCTTTTTGGGGTTTTTAAACAATCGCTACTAAAATGAGTTTTACAAATAGCTTTAGCTGAAGGTTTTAATAAACAGTTTTTACAATAATATATGTATTCTACTAAATTTATTTTTTTAATTAATTTTGTGCAAAATTGCAAATATTTTAAAATGAATAAAATTAGGTCGCAAATCCAAACATTTTTTGTGACAGTTCATAATGCAATAAAATTTAAATAATAAAAAGAATCTTTTTACACGAAAAAATAATTTGAAGAAAAAGTAATTTTTTAACAATATAAAAACAAACTTTTACACCATAATGTAATTTCTAACAGAAAATTCTTATTTTATTTCTTTAAAAAAAGAAACTTTTTGCAAAGAGGCACTTCCAAAAATGCATTTAAAAATGTCAATAATCAAAATGTTTCAAAAGTTGTTATATATAATAAAATAAATTTAACACTTAAAATGCAGCCTGTAGATACTACGCAATAGAAAATTAACATTTTTAAATGCTACATATCGAACTTGCATTGCTGCTGCATATCGAACTTGTATTGCTGCCTGCAAAACGAAACACAATTTCTGCAATAAACAAATACATAATTGTAAGCATTTTACCAATATTTAATATGCACATTAATATGAGATTGCAAGTATGTAAATACACGAGTATTCTATAAGAAATATGTTATTTTTATATTTCTTTTATTCAAAATTTATTATATGGTTGGTTAAATACAGATATATATATATATATATATATATATATATATATATATATATATATATGGGTGTGTGTGTGAATATGTGTGAATATGTGTGAATATATTTTATTTTTCTATTTTAGTTTTCATCATGATAAAAAAAAATGATGCGCAAACACATGTTGCTGACACAAAATCTATTGCATATTTTTAGTGACATCGGTGCGTTCGCTTGCCTGCAATTTTTTTCCTTTATTTTTATGAATTAATATTTTATACAGCAAAATAAAATTTGCTTTATCTTTATTTAGTTTATATAAAAGCAATTTTCATGATACAATTATTTTTTTTTTTTATAAAATGAAAAGTGAGCGATTTAACAAAACCAATGAAAAATACAATAGCTTATAGCAGGAAAGATGGAAATACCCCAAAGACCCCAAAGGAAATAACGTTGTAATCATAAATAAATAGTTCATAGTTTTTATGTTAAAAATAAAAAATATTAAAAAATATTCATATTGCCTACTTTTAGGGGAGGCTTTAAAACATTTTACTTGGTCGTTTCTATTTAAAAATAATTATTTTAACAAATCAATAGAGTAAATTTTTTTTGCTCTCTATTTAATATGAAATGTAAATATTTCACTTTTAAGAGACAGTTGAATTCACATTCACTCAAGAGTGGTAGAAAAAAATAAAAGCAACCATTCAACCTTACGGCCACATATTTTTATTTAAATGTGTCAACAAGGCTCAAAATAAAAAATTTTCTCACACAAATACGATAACTTACATACACTATTATCCAACAAATCATAAATGTCACAATATTGTATTAAAATTTAAGGGAATTGTTGGAATTTCTTTTCAAAATTCTGTACATTTGTTTGAGTTTGTGTCAACAGTTTTTATTAAATTTTTTATTAAAAAAATGAATGCTATGTTTAATAAAGAAAAAAAAGCTGACCGAAATATATGTCACATTTCAACATGTTCATTGGTAATATTAAATAACACATAAGCCAACAATAACAATAGCTTCTAGAGCTGAATGATAAATCGTATATGTTAAATATTCTATCATTGTGTTCGAATACATGCAGAATTTATTTTCTTATTTTTAATTTCGATTTTATAAAAATTTCTTTAAAATATTTTTTTTATAGCAAATATAGCAAAAATAGTAAAATTAATTTTGTTACAACTCTAAATAGACTTTTAGTATATTATGCGAGTATTTGGCCCATTTTTTTATTTATTATTATTTCTTTTATTTAATAAATAATAAATATTTTAGGCTTATATTGAAAATTGTTTACACTTCAGAAGCAATATACCGCAGAATAATAAAAGTTCTTTTAAGCACGTCCCTTTCTGCTGCAGTTTAACAATAATAAATAGTAGAAAACTTAAGTTTTCAGACGCCTAAAAGCATTCACTGCCCTTCCTTTAACGATTTTAAATTTATGGCCAAGTAAAAGTATACAAAAATTTTGTTCAAATAATAACAATGCTACTGAATTTTGAAAAATACAAACTAAGGAAAAACAATATTTTTATCAAATACTAATTTGGAAACTAATTCTAATTCTTGCCTGACAAATCATCAAATTTCAAATCTCAGTTTTAATTACTAAAGCTGAAGTAAATAACTACTTGTAATATTAAACACACCATCAACTTCAAGACATGTTTATTCAGAAGCAAAATCCTCTCAAGAACATTTAGTTTACAAAGCTTAATTTGCTTAGTTTGGTTAGGCAAAAATATCCAACTTAATCAATTACAGTAAATGTGTAATAACAATGAATAAAATGTTTTGAATTAAAATTTCTTATGCAATGATTATTTATATATTTTTGCGGTTGTATAAACTAAAATGAATACGATTTAAGAAAGAAATTTTTAGTTTTTGGTAAAGTGTAAAAAATAATAAACAATAAATTTTACTTTAATATTAAACACTTTATTAACATTCCAAGAGGTATTTTTTTATATGTGTGGGAAAACTTTTCTTATATACTGTGTGTATGTTAAGTTCTCATAAACTTCAAGTGCGACAATGAGCACTTGTTCATTGCTCTTTTTATAAAATATTTTTTTGTTATTGCTTTTTTGCAACAAACTCACATACAAAAACAAAAAATAAGAGACTCACCGTCGTTCCTTTAACACATGTTTGACTGCCAATATCCTGAAAAAACCACATATTTGAAAAAGAACAACAGTACAAAAAAAAAACGGAAGGAAGCGCTTCTCGTTGCAATGTGTGTTTGAGTAGATGCGGCTGGTATGGCCGGTTCAAGTATTTTAAAATGGCGCATGTTTATTTAAATGGTTTTTTTTTTTTTTGTTAAATCTATAAATGTTGAGTTTGTTATGGTTCTTTTTATTTAATATATTTAAAATGTTTATTTTTTTACTTCTACTTAATACTAAAACTACTTGCATTTCAAATGTGTTCTACTTTAGCCAAAATAACTGCAGCAGAAAAGGTTCACGTATAAAATTTAAGATGCATGAAAAATATCAATTTGAATTTAAAAAATTAATGCTTTTCACTGCGAATATGCTCAAAATCACACAGTTTTATGCCATTTTACTGTTTGGTAAAAATTTTTAACTGCTTCTGAAAATGTTGCTTTGATTTAATTATGTTAAATTGTATGAAAACAAGAGTTTTGTCATTTTTACGAGTGTTTAACATGTTTTAATATATACTTTTTAAAGCATTAATTGCCATAAAACGTATCGATGGTTACTTTACAGAATATCCTTTTTTGGTTTTTTAAACGCTTATGTATCATTACACTTTAAAAAAATTGCTTAAGACAATTTATTCGGGCATTTTTCGTATCTTTAATTCAAACGGCTGGATGGTAGATGCATATGGTTTGCTCTGAAAGTAAGCGAATCATTCGTTTCTTACACATACGGTTATCTATCACTGAGGCGACAAAAGCCGACATACAGCATTATAAGTTTTAAATCTGCATAATTTTTTTGGTTAAGGTTCCTTTTTAATTTAGTACATGCGAATAGTGCTCTCTAAATCAGCTAAGTGTACACGCTCACAGTCAGCCGAATCCAGGCGGCAGAGTTCAGAAAGCTTTTGAAAAACAAAAGTTAATTTTAATAAAAGTGGCATTTAAAATTGGTTTCGACCTTTTGGAAAACCCTATTATATTGTTGTAATTGTTTTATTTTACCTTACTTTTTTCTTTTTCTTGAAAAGGGTGAGGTGATTTTAAGGTTGCTAAAACCAACATTTACTTTATTACACTCTAACACGTAACATATTTTATTTTGTTATGTTCTTTTATAATTAAAGCTGCCATTTTACATTCTTAATGCTTTGATTGTTAAATTCCAAAACAAAACATGTTTCTTTTTGTTTTTGCTTTTGTTTTATTTTAAAACAATAAGATTTTGAAGCATTAAGAAATTGGAAACTGACCTCGTTGTAAATTAATAATCGTTTTTTTTTTATTTAATTAAATCATTATTGATTATCGCTTTTTGTTGTTTTTTTTTTTTGTTTTGCAACAACATTTTTGAACCAGAAACTTAAAAGCAATAAATTATAATTTTATTTTCTGATTTTATAAATCTCAAAAATTATTAAATATTAATCTTTTAAACGGTCCTTTAAATTATAGCGATTGATATTTTTTCTCGATATTTCGCCTCCCTGTGGAAAGCTTCTTCAGGAAATTATTTTTTATATTTTTCAAAAACAAAAATTATAACAATTTGAAAAGAAAAAATTTTGTGAGAAACATGTGACAAAACATATAAAATAATTTTCTCCATACATACAAACATACAAAAATTAAAATTGAAAATACTTAAACATACAAAAACAAGGAAACGGAAACTAAATAACAAATTCTTTCTTATGAAATAATTATAACAAATTATGTGTCTTTTGTATTAAGTACCTATAATTCTGCGCTAAATTGTCTGTGTCTGTTTTGAAATTTATTCTCCTTACATTTGGTACATTAACAATTTCTAACATTTCCAACATATAATGTCTCTTGTAGTTTTTTTCTATATCTAATACTGATGTTTCATCAAACTTTGGATATTGATTATATTTCTTACAATGTGAAGATAAGGATGTCTTCTGTGTTGAAATATTCCTATATTTTTGGTCACACCTGTGACCAGCTAATCTTGTTTTAAGTTTATTTTTTGTTGTCCCAATATAAACTTTGTCACAGTTCACCTGGTCATTTCCTCCACATGGTATCCTGTATACTACATCAGATATTTCCATTTTTTCTATTTTATCCTTCATACTGCTAAATAATTTATTTAATGTGTTATGTGTTTTGTGTGCAATTATATATTTATCTGTGTCATATATTTTACACTTTCTTAATCTTTCTGATATTCCAGGAACATAAGTTAATGATTTATAAATTCTTGGTTCTGCAATAGTATTTCCTAAATTATGCCTATGATTATCATATTGTCTAATTAATCGGTTAGTTAATTCTACTGGAAAATCATTGTCATGAAGTATATTTCTTATTGTGTCCTTATTCTTCAACTGAAATTCTCTATCACTTATAGTCAATACTCTGTCTATCATATTTTTCGCCGTGTTTATTATCATTTTTCAACCTCAAAAATTATAAAACTTTATTTATTTATATTTAAAAAGACATTGGGCAAAAGGATATTCTTTCGTAGGTGGGGCATTTTCTTATATTTTGTGGCGATACGATTAGACTATTACACCGAATATAGCAGAAATGCGATGGTACAGCACTGAATTACCTTGATCATTGCACAATTTAATGAAGGTGTTGTATACATGCGTTAACGCAGGAATGTGTTCCGTTTCTCAAAAGTTCATGTTAAACGTTTGTAATTTAAAATCATACAAATAAAAAATGAAATAACGTTCTCATTAGTTTTAAAATTTTTTTAGTATATGTCGCAAGTTCTCTTCCCATTTTTAATCTACTGTAACGAACGAAGTTAACGAAATTGTTACTTATCGAATAATTTTGTTACTTTCTGTATGGAATTTTATTTAATTGGTTGCTAAAAGTCGTGTTTTTTGCTAATATTTTGCATAGCAATCGCTTAAAAACATAAAAACAACAGTTCGATAATAAAACTCATATCTGCTATCTTATTGTTATTTTTTTCCTAAATTGAAATTTTGCATAAAAAATTGCTAAACAAAAATATGAAAGATAACTGTAAAGAAGTGCTTTTTGGAGTAAAAACTAAAAATTGATTTCAAAGTTTTGAATCATAAATTTATTTGCAAGCTTAACTCATTCATAAGAAGAAGTACAAATTCATCGTTAAGTTTAATCTTGAGTAGCACGATAATAAAAATTTGTATCCTGGAAGGTTGAATAGCAAAATGTTGAATTTGTAAAATAAATTAAAATTCAAAAAGAATATTTATGAAAAGCGATGAGGGGTTTTTATTTTAAAAGGAGTTTGTAAAAAAAGTTTTCCGTTTTAAAGTTTGATCGTATCAGGTGAAAAAATTAAAATTAAAACAATAAAGTTGAAAAGTTTTTTAAATACAACAATATATCGCGATTTCAAAATAAAAATAATTAATAATAAAAAAATAATTTAGATTTGCGTAGTAGAAGAAAATATTCTTTCTCTGAACAATTTTTCACAAAAATACAAACAAATAATTAAAATTAGAATTTAAAAACAATTTCATATAGAATAGCAAAAACAAACTTAAATTTAAAAAAAAAGAAACTTGTAGTTAGAGTAATAACTATTAAATAGTTCTAAAAATATGCTAATTTTAAACAAAAAATGTATATTTACTTAAAAATGTCAAAAAAACTTTTAAGAAAAAAACTAAAGTCATCACATTTAAAAGCCACTTCTGATTACTGAGACGAAGGAGTACAGCGGTAGTAAATGTCTCTTGCTTTAATTGAATTTGCATCTACTGAGTGCATGTATTACTGCTTAGTTAATATTACATGACTTTACATCAATGGGCGATTTGAGACATGCATTTTATTGATTTTTTAGAGATTTTTTTAACGACTCTCCTATGCTCTTCAATAAATTGTAGCAAAAATTTGTCATAGAAAATTTTAACTTCTTATCTATAAAAACAAAAAGTAGTTAAATTTTTATTTATATTGCTATTTAAACAACTGCTCTTATTTTTTCTTAAATTTATTATTTAACCTCAAAAATTTAATATGACTTCTAAACTTTCTTTGCTAACATCGTAAAAATTAAAGAATCTTAAATTCATGGAATCTTTACTATATTTATTTCTTTATATCTGTATATAAGAAATATCTATAAAGATGCACGTAGCTTTTTCTTGCATTTATATGATTGTGTGCAATTATTTTAAAAGGTTTTTCTTATCCTTATAAATTTCTTTCAATGGCATGTTAAGAAAAAAAATTCTCTTAATGGTTGAACTGATAAAATGTTTCAGTGATGGAATATCTAAAACATCATGACTTATGATTGAAAATATTTTAATGATTTTACTTAAAGTAAATCTCCTTATCCTTTATAATGGCTAGTCAAGGACGAATAAAGTAAAATATTAAAAGGCTATTAAAAGGACACTAAAAGTCGTTTAAAATTACATTGTTTTAAGAAAGAAACAATATAAATTTCAAATGCTTGTAAAACTTCTTTTGTATTAAAAAAAAACCTTGTAAATGTCAGGAAAAAGCCCAATATAATACTTTTAAACAATTAATCGGAAATCAAAATACATTTTTAAGGGTATGAAGATAAATACGTCAGTTAAATACGTCCTACAAAAATTTTAAATACGTTCCCCATACTGTTAAAATGAAATTTACATTAAAATTAAACTTTATTGCTATAAATAATTAAACACTATTAAAAAAATATTTCAAAATTATATAATAAAATATCGACCGCTCTATTAAAAGTTTAATACATAATAAATATTACAAGAAAAATTAATATGAAAAAACAGGATATTTTGAAGTGGATAAAGCCCATATTTAGAGAAGACATGAATGGGGTCACCGGCAAACTGGAAGTAGCTCAGGACTAGTAGATTGCAACGATATATAATCTATGTCTAGATTCAGCCCGATATCGGAGATATGAATTTTTGAAAATTTTGCTTCTTGCGCAAAATAATATGAAAAAAAGGATATTTTGAAGTGGATAAAGCCGATATTTAGAGAAGACATGAATCGGGTCACCGGCATACTGGGAGTAGCTCAGGACTAGTAGATTGCAACGGTATATAATCTATGTCTAGATTCAGCCCGATATCGGAGATATGAATTTTTGAAAATTTTGCTTTTTGGGAAAAATAATATGAAAAAATAGGCTATTTTGAAGTGGATAAAGCCGATATTTAGAGAAGACATGAATCGGGTTAGCGGCATACTGGTAGTAGCTCAGGACTAGTAGATTGCAACGGTATATAATCTATGTCTAGATTCAGCCCGATATCGGAGATATGAATTTTTGAAAATTTTGCTTTTTGGGCAAAATAATATGAAAAAACGGATATTTTGAAGTGGATAAAGCCGATATTTTCAATACAACTTGGCTTAAATGAAACGGCAAGTAAGAGAGAATGAAAGGGATGAAGGGATAAATCACCCAGCTAGATACTGACGAAAATATTATCACGCATCTCTTGTGCCATGAGTTTTGGAGAAAAAAATGTGTACCGGAATAGAACTCAAATAACACAGTTTATTCTGTATTTAATACAAGTGGTCGACGCATTCCTGGCGTGTGTTGTTCTATCATGAGTTAGACTAATATTTCAATGATTTCAGTTTTTTCGATTGATTTATATGCACAGCTACTATTCCTAGAATATGGCCTTCTAAAAAACAGTTTCCGACCGTTACCAAGAGGAAGTCTAATGCTCCGACAATGCATTCTACGAAATAATTAATTTTGACACTTTGTATAATCTGATAACCTCGCGTGAATACTACTAACGTTTTAGGTTTATGTTCTTCTCATATCCAGAGTCGGTGTATTAGTGAGTATTATAGAATTGCAATTTAATTTTTTTTATGTTTCTTTACACAGCAGTTATTCTTTTTTTTATATTCTTAAACTATTAAAGTACTCACTTAAACTTAAGTAAGGTGACAACAATCGATTAAATTGTATGAGCACTCGAATTTTTTTTTTTTATTTAATCCTTAACACATGCAAGTTTTAGTTCATAATACACAATAGAATGTTTATGCTTTATTTTTTATCGTAAGAAAAAATATTTTAATGTAGTCAATACCAAATAACAAACATTAACTTTTGACTTAATACCCTTAAGCTGTTGCCTAACAAACTATTAAGCCAAAAACAAAATTAAAAGAAAACTAAAACATTTTTTTTTTTAAGATGAGCAATTCGTTTTATAAACATTTAGATTGTTTTTACCCCTAAAAGTATGCTTTTGGGTTGCATGTTTTCTTATGTATGCATGTGTCATGTGTCATGTTTAATTTTTTATTGTGTTTCTGGGTTATTTAGCTGATATCCGCTCTTTTTTTCTTTTTTTTTTTCTCATATTTGTTTTACTAAGTTTCTTTCACAAGTTTGAGTCACGTTTTTGCTATTAAATTTATAAGTACTAAATGTATGCATATAAGTAAGCAAACAAATAAACCTGTTTGCTTAATGTTAGACTGAAATAAGTTAGTGTGGACACAAAAGTTTTGACAAAATTTACCTAAAAAGAAACAAAACAAAATTAAAAATAATTCGATGACAGATACTTTCTATCACATTATTGGAAATGTAGTGCAGATAGAGGAAGGCAAAGCGAATTTGTGCATTAATCGTGAAAAAAAATATTAACTAAAGCAACAAAACAATGACAGCAGAGTGAAAAAACTGGCCTTAAAACTTTTTAAAAGAATTCGCGTTAAACCAAAATGGGAATCAATTTGTCACCAATATATTTCAGCAGTTATATTCTTAAATAAATAACACTTTTTTCTATATTTTAAGAAAACTCTTTAAAGTTAAACTGGTGAACAGAATATTGGAAATTGTCAGCACAGACTGTTCCTGTTTTTATATTGATTTTACTTCATTAATCTAAGAGCTTGCGTTATACATATTTTGAGAATTTGTAAAATCAAGACAACAAAATGGAAAAACCGTTGTGCAGGAATTTTTAATAGTTTGTTGAATTTTATATTATAAGAAGTCTTTGACTTTTTCTTATAAAATTAATTTTTTAACACAATAATTTTTATTTAAAACAATAAGATTTAATTTTTTTCTTGTGAAAGAAAAACTAATAAATATCTTTTTTCTTTTTTTAGATCTTTTTTTATATAAAAAAAAATATATATATAAAAAAAGATCTAAAAAAAGAAAAAAGATATTTATTAAAGATAAAAAAGATCGCTTAAAAAACTATAAAAATTGTGAAATAAAAACTTTAAATTCTATTTATTGGTAATTAGTTAAAAAGTCTTCTTGGTCTTTTTTTTGATAAAAAAAACTTAAAACTAAATATATTCCTAAACTAAGCGCTCTAAATTTTAAATAAGAAAAAGTTGGAGACCATTAAAAAACATTTAAAAATAGATTTCCGTTGGCAAAAAAAAAATATTTTTTTAATGAAAAACTGTAAACGTTAATGCCTATTCCCTTTATAACTGTAAATGTAAATAAAAACTCACAGCCACTTCACTTTATAACTGTAAGTGTAAATAACAACTCACAGCCACTTCGAGCAAAACTTTAATTACTCGTCTTTCCTACTAAAATATTTAAAATCAATTACCTGAGTCATATCTATAAATTATAATGAAATTATGACATTTACGTTGCATTGATTTATATTCAGCATATTAAAATACCCAAAATTAAATATTATAGATTTTTATTTTTTTAGAAAATGAAAATCCCTTTAACTTTATTGTTTGCCTGCTAAAAAAGTTTTTACTAACATCTTGACATTTTATAGTTTTTATAGAAACGAGAGACTTTATTTCGTTTAAGGCATACAATTTTTGTTATAAATCGAAGTAAAAAAAGTTTTCTTTTATTATTAATTTACGACTTGGCACGTAAAATACACCTGAGTTTTAGTGAAGAGTATACAAACACGCATTTGTACATTTTTTACAAATGGGTGGGTGGGTAACGGCAAACAATTATATTGTGTGTATGAAATTAAGTTTTAAATTGTTTTAGTTAGGAATTTGCAAACAATTTGTAATAGTCTGCAGGACTCTTATATAAAGTTTGAATTGTTTCTGGATATTTTGTAAAGTTTTTTTTTTTTTAAGAAGTTTTATTCGAACTTGTAATAAAACCTTTTGGGAGTATAAAACGACATCAGCCGCCTTAGCTTGCGGGGACTTAGTACAGGATGTAAGGGCGTTTTAAGTCCAACCAGTGGCTAAGTTACTGATACCGTCTTTACACAAGAATCAAGATAAACTAAGAGAGCTTCTTTTAAATATAAATTTTAAGAGGATTTTAATTATAAAAATTATAAAATAAAATAAGAAATTTTAATTACAATAATATTATATTTCCTTTGCGCACTGTATGTCTACGGAATAGTATAATGATGACTTATTTATACAAAAAACACCTGATGACCCTGACCTTTTGTTTACACTCTTCTTTATGTATTTTTATTTTATAAAAGAGACTTTAGAAAACAAATGTCTAAGTTGTGATTGCTTTAATTTATTATACTCATTTCTCATAGAAAGCGACTTCAAATGTGACAACAACAAACAAAAAACGTTCACTCCCAAAACTCTAATGAAATAGTTGCATGACCCATTAGGAATTTAAAAAAATATAAATATCAATGACATTAGAATAAATTTTTGTTCTTGTTGCGGCATTTTTAACAACTTAACGACAATCTGTTGTTGTTGTTAATTTGTCTAATTAGCAACCGTTTCAAAAAGTTGTGGAAAAATGAAAAATTTCGCACCGGTCCTTTTAGAGGTATGACGAGGAATGTTTATTTGCACATGGTAATACATGTGATTGTTATTTATTTCAATTATTCTTCATATGTGACTTTGTTAAACACACTTATTAATCGCAAAAGGTGGTTAGGACGTTAACACAAAAACAACAAATTATTTTTAATATAACACTATAACATAAATATTATTATTTCCCCTCCAGATACAATTTCTCTTTTTAAATAATTTTTTTTTTTTTTTTTGTTAAAAATAAAAAAATAAAATCCTAAAGCTTTCAAAAGATTCCATTTATTGCTTTTGAACAAAGCCCCATTTTAATCGAGTGATTAGAAAGTATTTCTTAAGACTGACTGTTGTTCTCATATTTAGTTAAACGCAGACGACCGCTGATCGATGAATTCGTAGAAACTTTCAACTAAAGTCCTCCAAAAAGGAGGATTTATGACGAAATGTACTTTTCTTTTAAAACGAGTCCCTTTCCGTTTCATATCTTTGAAGAAAATTTGTTGTCTTTCAACGATGATGTTGTGTTTCTTACCTAATAAATCCATTAATTATGAAGAATTAAGAACAAATTAGTACGATCAAACGTGTTTTCAACATCCAGCTTTAACACTTCAGGTTGTGTGTGAGGTATTCGTCATTTACTTAAAATTTATCATTCACTTTTGTCCTATTAACTAGACATTTCTTATAATGTATTGTAAGAGAACATTGAACATTGACTATCTTCTTATCAATGTATACGTAACTGTTTGCCTTCTTAACTTCCGTTACATATAAGCTCTCAATGAAAACAGTAAAGGAAGGAGTGTCATTACATCACCTTCAATGTTTAGTGGTTGAGCGCATAAACGAAAAAATGCAATTTTTACTGCCACTTAAAACACCTTTAATGTCATTTAATGGCCATACATATACGTAAGTTTGTATTTTACCTGGCTCTTACTGATATGCAAACTATACTATAAAGGAAATCATATTAAATGACACAAACGACACGCCTTGACAATGAATGTCAACAACAAGTAACAACTGCCATTGGCAACAGTCAATAACAAACAACTACATGAATTAACAACTGCAAAAAATGATAGCATTCGGGCAGACGGCACATTTAACATAGGGCGAAAATATTTCTAAGGTGCGGATTTTGGTCCAGAGGCATAGCGATCGTTATCGGGCCATGTTGTGAACAAAAATTCGTTTCAACAGGACGACGCTAAGTGCCACACAGCCATAGCTACACTCAATGTTGTGACGATCAAAAGTCGGCAGGCTCGTTTTTGGATCACATAGCAATTCAATCACAAGCAATTAGACTCTATATATATATGTTTTTCAAATTTTTGTAATTTTTTTTTTGAATTTCACAAATTTTTACAATTTTTACATTTCTGAATATTTATTGTTTAATGAATTTTTTTTTTTAAAAGAGAACATTATTATTATATACTTTTCATTTTATATAATTCATAATTATATTTTATAATTACATTTATTATTTGTTAATGAAATATTTGAAATTATAATAGCCGTTAAGAAGCGCCACCTATTAACACGAGGATACATCCGTGAGAAGAACATACCATTAAACACAACCCTAAACAGTAGCAATCAGCTGTAGTTTAGTGATATGGGTGTGTATGTGTGCCTGGCAGAAACATATAAAAGCGAGATAATTACGTTTTGAAGGGGAGTTGGCCACGGGCAAGCAACCGGGCAAGACTTCTTTTTAAGTGAGTTAGAATTTTATTCAACTTAATTAAAATAGTCTTGCAAATAGGTTTCGCTCGCTCAATCAAAGCCAGAATCTTATTCGACTTTGAATTAAGCGAGACTCGCTAAGGTCTCCGGCTCAGTAAGTGCTGTCGCTGCTTCACCTGGCCAGAATTTTATTCGCCCAGGTGACGGAGCCCAGAACCAGGCCGCGCTTTGTTCAGCAAGGCCAGAATTTTATTCGCCCTAGCTGAACAAGACGGACGAGGTCGTCAATAGGCCACGGAGAGGTTGATCGTCATCGGCAGGCCCAGTAAGTGCTGTCGCTACTTCACCTGGCCAGAATTTTATTCGCCCAGGTGACGGAGCCCAGAGCCAGGCCGCGTTTTGGTCAGCAAGGCCAGAATTTTATTCGCCCTAGCTGAACAAGACGGACAAGATCGTCAATAGGCTAACACCAATTTCGACGTGGAAAGGTTGTCTCAGAATCTTATTCGTGACAACCGCGACAAGTCAAAAATTGGTGGACAGGCCAACTGTTCTGCTCAGACTGGAACAGAATTTTATTCGCTCCAGTGTGAGAAGCAGTAGGCTAGCCGACGGAGAGTGGAGACGAAAGCTCTTGAGGGCCACGAAGCGGTTGATCATCGTTGGCATGCTCAGTATTGGTGCAGTTTAATTATAACTTAGTTTAAGAGTGAATTATAAATAAAGGAATTTTTTTATAAAAACAAAAGTGTCTCTTGTGATTAATGAAAAACATTTTTTTTTGTAACGAACCCTGGACGCCGCGAGCTATACCCCAGCATAACGCGAGAACGTGTCGTTACAATGTTTTGCACCCTATTTTTGAAGATCGCATTATTAGCCGCAGAGCTGATATCGTTTGGCCACGTCGGAAGTGCGAGTTGATACCGTTGGACTATTATTTGTGGGGTGCCGTCAAAGATAAGTGTTACGCCGACAATCCAGAGACAATTGACGCTTTCAAGGACAATATTCGTGAAGCCATTGGTAAAATGCAGCTGCACACTATCGATAATGTGCTTAAAAATTGGACCGATCTGTAGGCTACTGCATGGCCAGCCGTGACAGCCATTTTAACGAAATTACTTTCCATTATTAACGGGAAGGATTGTACTTTCAAATAAAAAAAAATTGAGTAGTTTTGTTTATAGCAATTAAAACAAAAACAAAAGTTATTCGATAGTAAAACACAAAATAACCTATAAGCAAAAATCTTTTTCCAGAAACATACTTTTCAAAATACTTTTTAAATCGACCCTTTTTTAAAAAAGTACTATTCAAAAAGAATCCTTTTTTATAAAAAACTAAAATGATTTTTTATCTGTCTAAAAATTATTTCAAATTTTTCCTTTTTCACAAAAGCAACGTCTAAAAGTGGTTGAAAAAAAAAACTTAAAATACTTTAAATACTTAAGGGCCGTTTTTACTAAGAAAAAGATTTATTTCTTAAGAATACTAAAACGTCGCATATAAAACTGTATCTTTCGCATTATATAAAAACAAACTGGCGAAACTTTTGATTAAACATTAGATAATAAGACTTTTAGATTAAAAGCGCTTTGCTAACCGACCCATTTATATAGAAATCACCTTTGTAACACCTTTCCAAAACCGATGACCCCCTAAAATATTTTTTAATACTTATGTACACGTTTTTAAGACCCTATTAAGAATTACAGTTTTTATATATAGTTCCTTAACATAAATTATAAAAAGTCCTTTCTGTAAAATGCCTCTTTTATATTACAGAGGCACTTTAGAAAATTAGCGTTGTGAAAGAAATACTTATAATAATTCCCTATGAAAAAAGTGTTTTTAAATATCTTGTGAACATTTCTGTTTTTAAAATTCTTTTTTAAAAATTTTTTAGTAATTAATTTAAAGCACTAGGTCAATTTTAATAAAAAATGTTAAAAAACTTTTATTTTTTATTAACTTTTCGATATTTCGCCACACCGTTGGTTGGCATCATCAGGAAAAAAAAAAAAAAAAAAAAAAAAAAAAAAAACAAAACAAAAATAATAATAAACAAACAAATTGTAAAAAAAAAAAAAAAAAAAAAAAAAACAAAACTTAAAAACTTTTTTACAATAGCGCATTTGAAATTAGCTGCTTACAAGCGGTACTTTCAAGTAAAAAAATTTTTTCAAGCAAAAAATTCTTCAAATGAGTTTTAAAATGTCTTTTTCCAATAGAAAAACTAACCGCTTTTATTAAATTTCAAACAAATTGTTGTAAATTGTTATTCATGTCAATATCTAAATCATGCATTTTGTAATTAAAGTTCTAGTGGGATGTAAATATTAAAATGATATTTAAACATTTCAACAGTAAAATTCGAATGCCCAGGGGGGTGCGATGCACATACATATACATATTCATATTTAACAATTTTACATTATATTTTTTTATGATAAATACAACAGATAACGTTATTTTCTGAAATTAATAATAATTAATTTAATATAAATTAAAATTCAATTATTGGATTTGTAAGGACAAATTGAAAGTAGAATGTTTGTGTGTGATTTGTAAAGAATAATTAATGAAATAATTTGTAAATTATAATAATATATATAAAATATACTTTTTTTTAAACCATCTTTTTTTATTTATCTTTAATAAATATCTTTTTTCTTTTTTAAGATCTTTTTTTATATATTTTTTCTTTTCAATATTTCGCTTTCCTTTGGAAAGCTTCTTCAGGAAAAATTTTTTTTATATTTTTGAAAACAAAAAAAAAATTATTAACAAATTGAAAAAATGTTTCAAAACATTTGACAAAAACATATAAAATATTTTTTCATACATACATACAAAAATTTTAAATTTTCAAATATTCAAACATTCAAAAAACAAGGAAACGGAAATAACAAATAAATAACAAATAACAAATTCTCTCTAATGAAATGATTATAACAAATTATGTGTCTTTTTAATTAAGTACCTATAATCCTGAGCTAAATTGTCTGTGTCTGTCTTGAAATTTATTCTCCTTACATTTGGTACATTAACAATTTCTAACATTTCCAACATATAACGTCTCTTGTAGTTTTTTTCTATATCTAATACTGATGTTTCATCAAACTTTGGATAATGATTATATTTCTTACAATGTGAAGATAAGGATGTCTTCTGTGTTGAAAAATTCCTATATTTTTGGTCACACCTGTGACCAGCTAATCTTGTTTTAAGTTTATTTTTTGTTGTCCCAATATAAACTTTGTCACAGTTCACCTGGTCATTTCCTCCACATGGTATCCTGTATACTACATCAGATATTTCCATTTTTCCTATTTTATACTTCATACTGCTAAATAATTTATTTAATGTGTTATGTGTTTTGTGTGCAATTATATATTTATCTGTGTCATATATTTTACACTTTCTTAAACTTTCTGATATTCCAGGAACATAAATTAATGATTTATAATTTCTTGGCTCTGCCGTAGAATTTCCTAAATTATGCCTATAACTACCATATTGTCTAATTAATCTGTTAGTTAATTCTACTGGAAAATCATTGTCATTAAGTATATCTCTTATTATATCCCTATTCTTCAAATGAAATTCTCTATCACTTATAGTCAATATTCTGTCTATCATATTTTTCGCTGTCTTTATTATCATTTTCCTCAGATGTTTGGAGTAAAAATTAATAAGTCTTCCAGAAGATGTTGGTTTCTTATACCAATCAAATACTAACTTATTTTTCTTCCTTATTATCAACATATCTAAATATGGAAGTCTAGATTCTAATTCTCTTTCAATCGTAAATTTAATATCCGGATGGAAACTATTCAATTCTGACAAAATATCATCCACTGCATCTTCTGAAGTTATACAAAATAAATCATCCACATATTTTGTGATTATCTTAGGTTTAATATGCATTTTACTAATACATGAATTTAGTAATTCCTCCATCACAATATCAGCTATAATTGGAGATGCTGGAGAGCCCATAGGGAGGCCCTCCTTCTGTTGATATATCCTATTAGCAAATTGAAAATACCTATTGTCTTCAATGCAAAGCTTAAGAATACGTAAAAATAATTCCTTTTCAATATTCGTATTTTGTTCCATTATCTGCCATTTTCCCTCTATAATTCTCAAAGCTAAACCTACAGGAATACTTGGAAAAAGTGAAACTACATCAAATGAAAACAATCTATCATTATCTTGTATATTGTATATATCTTGTTTATTTATTCTCTACAAGAGACGTTATATTTTGGAAATGTTAGAAATTGTTAATGTACAAAATGTAAGGAGAATAAATTTCAAGACAGACGCAGACAATTTAGCTCAGAATTATAGGTACTTAATTAAAAAGACACATAATTTGTTATATCTATTTCATAAGAGAGAATTTGTTATTTGTTATTTATTTGTTATTTCCGTTTCCTTGTTTTTGTATGTTTGAATATTTGAAAATTAAAATTTTTGCATGTATGTATGAAAAAATATTTTATATGTTTTTGTCAAATGTTTTTTAAAAAATTTTTTCAATATGTTAATAATTTTTTGTTTTCAAAACCAAAAAAAATTTTTTCCTGAAGAAGCTTTTCAAAGAAAAGCGAAATATCGAAAAGAAAAAAATATATAAAAAAGATCGTTAAAAAGAAAAAAAGATATTTATTAAATATATATAAAATATTTAAACATTTTTAATTAAAAATATTTTCGAAAACCATTTTTGATTTTTGTAGCTAAATTTATTTTTATTATTTACATTTTTATTTATAATTTATTTATATTTATTCCATACTTCTATTCGAAAGAAAACCAATTTTAAAACATACAAATAGAGAGAGATAGATAGAGGGAGAGAAAGGAAGATAAATAGAAGTTAATCTTCAGGATTTTATTTATTAAAAATAAACACAAAAGCTTGCGAATTTAAGATGTATTAAGCGAACTAAATACAGTTGTTTGCCTACGTTAACTGATTGGGCAAAGAAGTAAATGGCAACTATTACATGAAAATTTTAAAAGCATTCGAAAACACTACCTAGTCCCCAAAAATATATTACTTTTGCCTTTTTTTGGTTAGAATTGACAATACATTGTCAGACCATTAATTTACAGCTCTTACAGACATTACTCGATACGCCTTCTCGCAATCGATTTTGTCGCTTTGCTTATTTAAAGGCTTGCAACTTTTTTCACCTTCCCCAGCTTATTTGGATATTGACAAGTTTTTCTTAAGTTTTGAAGATTTTTTACATTACATGTAATTGACTAATAAAAGAATAATTGAACTAAGGAAACCGGTAAAGCCTAAACTTAAATGCATCAACAAAAGTTAAAACCTTAGTTTTCTCAAAATATAAAAAATGAATATATTTTATGAGCTTAGCTAAGTGAAGTGGAAGGTGAAGGACTTAAAGATTTACAATTTACTAATAACCAGCTGTTAACATCTGTTAAAATTCATAAGAAAACAGCATTAATAAAAAATGTTTGTATTTCTGTTGTAAATATGCTCCGTCGTTAACTTTAATTGCAATATCACGTTTTACTGCATGCGTTTCACAGTTTTGGCATCAAAATCTAAGATTATTGTTTCGCCAATTGGAATGCCGATTCGTTATTTCTGCTATAATGCCAGATATTCTGATTATATAATAAGAGAAAATTAAATAAAAATTGCTTTGTGTTATAAATAAAATGAATAAAATTATATATTTCTCCTTTTCAACGTTATTATCTATTTTTTATCTTACTTTCGTTACAGTTAAATATTCAAGTGTGCTTAACATCCACTGATAAAAGCTAAAACGTTAGTAAGAGAGTGGGGATGAAAAACCATAATAAAAGGGATTTGATTTTTAAATATGCAGGTAAATTGTTATTTAAATTATACTTATTTTGAGAATCAAAAGTTCACATATCCTTTAATTTTATATATTTAAGTATGCAAATGTTCATTGCATTTTCAGGATATTAAAAAATATTTTAAAGTTAACAGGGATAAATTCTTAATGTGTTTAATAAAAAGTGCTTACAAAGAAACAATTTAAAACAAATATTTTTTAGCTAAAATTTAGATATTTTTTTTTTTTGCTTTACTTCATTACAAATTTTGATGAAACAAATATTTTAAGGTAAAACAGTTTAAGGATAGCTGCTGCCAATTGAAATATGTATATTAGATACAAAATAGTTGATATTATTTAAACATTATAAAGGAAATTTAATAGATTTAGTTAAATCATGGTTTATGACGGCAGCAAAATCAGTTAAAAACAAATAAAAATGGCAGAAATCAGAAGTATTGAAGAGACCATGAATCTGGTGATCATGATATTAGCTGTGTTCCCGTACTTTTTGGGTAAAGTTCGGGCAAATGAGAGTAATGAAAAAATACTCTCAATTAGAGACTAAAACGTTTAAAAGTACGGGAACACTAAAAACCAAATTTTTAGCCCAAAATAAAATGTCAAAACTTTTGACGTTTCAAAGTAAACAATTTAATGTAAAGAACTAACTGGTAATAAAAATTTGGAAAATGGAAAACGAAAATTTAACGATAAGCTGTTCACCAGGCACCTACAACCGAGTAAAAAATGGTAAGTAATATAAATAAATTACCAGGAGAGATTCATTTCTTTTTCATATTCTGCAGATAAGGACTATATGCTACAAGTGACTCACGATGTTTTAGCGGAGCAAGGCTGCTCTTATAGCTAAGTCACATTTACCCAGACAGCGCATTCAGAAAGTGGTAAGCCTTTAGAATGTGGTAAGCGTTAAATTTTAAAAATCGTTTAAACAATTATTTAATTTGTAAATTTTCCTTAGATGTACCGAAGCAAACTGAAAAGGAAAATGCCTGGCAAGAAGATATTTTTGTTCCAATTACAGACAGCCCAAATGGTTAGTTAAAAAAAACTCAATATTTTACAGGAAGATATTACCCTGAAATTTAACTGACATGAAAACTTATTTCAGAGAACAAACTTAATTGGCACGACGCACCAACAAAACTGATGTTAGCGCTAGTAGAAGAGTTAAGGCCAAAACTGGGGAAAAGTGTTTTAGTCAAAACGAAGGGGCGAATGTATAAACTAATTTCGCAAAGAATGGAAAAAGAGGGTTATAGTTACACTCCAGTACAAATAGAAAACAAATTTAGGGGACTGGAGCGTAACTATAAAAAGACGGTTTTGCACAACAGACAAACTGGTAGAAACAGGCAAACCTGTTGTTATGAAACGTTAGTACACAACGCATATAGTGTTTTTTAAATTTTTTTAATCTTCTTATCTTTTCAGCGAGCTAGATAAAATTTTAAAAGGAAAAAAAGGAATTAATCCTGAATACGTTCTAGATAGTGCTGATGTGGCAGGATGCTCACATAGTTCGGGGCCTATCGACGACAACTCGGATACAGACCACTCGGTTAGAGGTAAAGTTTTCCTATTATTATATAAAATTTGTACATCTTTGTTTACAACCTACATTTGTTTTTAATTGTATTGCAGATAATTTGGAAAGTCCAAGCCAGCTTGCTGGGAAGACTTCAAAATTAAGTGCACGCGGCAAACTGATGGCAAAAATGGGGGAGATGGTAGAGGAGAGAAAAAACTTCCACTCCAAAGTGTTGGAGTTTCTTGAAAAGAGGGCTCAAAAGAGGGAGGAAATATCCAAGAGGAAACTCCAACTACTGGAAATGCTAGTAGAACAAAAAAAGTAACGCAATTTTATTTATTATATTTTTCAAGTGCCTTCTAATTTAAGTTTTATTTTTGTTTAGTTTTTAATGTCATATAAATAAAAAATGAATTATTAATTTTTTTTACTTTATTGAATTTTTTCACTTTATTGAATTTAAAAAGATTTTTATTAATAGTTTTTTATAATTTTAAGTAAAACCAAATACAATTTTAAATTGCATTTAATTGTAGCTCCCTAGAAATTTTGTCTCTTATTGCATTTCCACTAGGCGTCTCTGTAGATCGTTCAGTATCCAAAATTTCTATCTCTTCTCTATTTTCTTCTTCAAACATCAAATCGTCTTCGTTTGCAATATTATGCAAGACGCAACAAGCTCTTATGAAATGACATAACTTTTTCATCTCTCGCAATTTGCAATAGTACAGTTGCCTAAATCTTTGCTTCAATATACCAAAGGTATGTTCAATACATACGCGGCCAGAACTTAATTTCATATTAAACTTTTTTTGTGCTTGTGATAAATGCCCATTGTCTTTATAGGGCGTCACTATATGTTGGGAGCAAGGATAGGCGGAATCTGCCAACAGGTAGTAATCTGCCATACAAAATATGTTTATTTTTTTAAATCCTAAAAAATGTCTTTATTTACCTTCGCAAAACGTTTCTAAGTTTTGACACAAAGGAGAGTTCTTAAAAACCCAGCTATCGTGAGATGAGCCCGGAAATCCAACGAAAATATTGATGAATTTTTTATTTTCGTTACAAACTCCCTGCATTTGTAAAGTTACATTACCTTTTCGGTCAATGTAGTCATCCTTACATTTAGATGGAGGGTCAATAACTATATGAGTCCCATCAATACAACCTGCAGAATGGCAAAAATATGAAAATAATAAGCAGAAATTGCAATAATTTTTTTAATGTTTAAATATTTTCCTTTTTTTTTTCTTACCTATTACTTTAGAAAATCCACATTTATTCTTAAAATAAGTAGCTGATTCGAACTTTTTTGCTTCATCGGGTGGTTTTATTACATCTAAGCTTAAACTGCTGATGAACATAGTGGTTCTGGCTATAATTCTACTCACAGACGATATTGACAAATTGAAACGATCAGACAAGTCACGGTAACTACATGCTTCGTGTACTGCAAACCACAAAAAAACTGCCAAATATGTTTTGGCCGACATGCGTTTGTCAGGTCTAAGGTTATTATAAGCATCACTTTCAGCAAATCTCTCCGACAGACTTAAGTATAAGTTTTTTGATATTTTAAAATGGTTTCGAAATTCTTGTTCTGTATACGAAGGGACACTAGCATCCAAGTAATTTGGAATGCTGTTCCTCTTTTCGCCTTTAAAAGCTTGTAAAAATGAGTCAAGCATCAGAAATTCTTCGTCATCAAAGGAGTGGTTTAAAATTTCAAGAATATCATCATCTTCCGAATCACTGGAAGAGTCTATTAGCTCTGCAACCAAAACTTCCAAATCATTGTCACCTACTATTTCGCTACAATTACCGGACTTTAAAGAAAGATATGTTTATAAAATGCTCATGGAAATATGTACATACATATGTAGTTATCTATGCATGTATATATAATCTATATATCGTTACTATGTTTTTTATACATAGATTTATATGTACAGGCATACATAAATAAAAAATTTAAGGATTAACTTACATTTTTCAACATTTTTTAATAAAAAATTAGAATTTAACTCTTGTTAGCTGATAATTTTTATTGTTTATGTTATGCAACAGCTGATTGTTTTACAATCTTACCAAAACAGCCCGAAGAAAAAGTGCGGGCTGTTTTGGGCAGAAAGAAGAAGAATATTATTCCTCAAATTCTCTCTCACTAGCCCAAACTTTGTGTACGGGAACGCTTTTGGGTAAATTTGGGAACCCGCGGGATCCCAAAGTAGAGTACGGGAACAAACCTATTGTATAAATATTATCAATGCTTCGCATATGTACATTCTATGGATAAAAAATAATCGTTAATATTTTAATATTTAACTTTAGTAAATTTTGTATTTTATGCAAATCAAATTTAACCATTTAAGGGAGTTAGGTGATATAATTTTCAAAAACTGATGTTATTAAACCTCAAATATCTTTTTAGTTCTCCTTATACGCCGTAAACTAGGTACTCTTCATTTTTCATTTCATTTCATTTTTGTGCATGAGGCAAAGTGTGCTCATATACATGAAAAAATTAAAGGCTGGGAATTGTCTTACTTTAAAATAATCACCGCCAATGTTTTACAGTAAAAACTTTGGTTTATTTTTGGTTTTATAACACTTTTCAATCCTGATAAGACAAAAACATGCAATATATTGCCAACCCCAATTAGTATAGTATTGCCAGCTGTTGCATTAAACAAACGCGAACACACACACGCGCATACAAACAAAACATGTTAAACGGCAGTTCGAAGCCGTCATCAAAAAGATTCTAAAAATACTTTGCAATTTGTGTCAGGAGAAGGCAAGTTACCATTAAACAATATAAAAAACTTACTAAAAGGAGAAAGAAATAGAAAAATAACATTTCGCAGCATTTACAAAACATTTCATTACAAACGAAGGAAAAGCAAAAAGCAAATGCAGAAAAAGAGAAAGAAACGCATTTGCTTAAGCTGCCTATGTGTTTCTTTCTGCAGCAAAGCAATCAGCAACGCATTTATTTTGAAAACGTTGATGTTTGTTGCTTTGCGTTTGCTTTGCTGTTGCTTTTTGTGAAAAAAAAAACATCACTTAATGGTGTAATAAAAGCAACGCTTTCAAAATGTATTTTCTCACGTATTGTAAGTATGTAATAAATATATAAATACATTTCCAATGTTAAAAGCGGGAAAAAATGTAATTTCCTAAAACTAAGAAATGAAGCAACGAGTTACAGCAACTTACAGCAGAAAACAGCAACCGTTACCCATAGTTTCATAGTAAAGAGTTAAGCAACAGCAAACGTTTTCAAAGTAATTGCTTTGCTGCAGAAAGAAACACATCATTAGTTTAAGAAAATGCGTTTCTTTCTTTTTTACATTTGTTTTTTTGCTTTTGCTGCACAGTTTTCCTAAGCAACAGTTAATCAATTACATATGCATTGAAAATAGACAAGTATTTTTAATCACTGCACAATACATACATACATATAATTTTGTTTTTTATTATTGAGCTAAATTAAGTTAAACTCTGGAAACAAGCCTACAAGTTCCTAGTTTGCACAGTGTTTAAAAATCTTTAAGAATCTATTTAATGTACGGTTTTAATGTACAGATATTAAACTTCAAAAATAGAACGATGCTCAAAATTTTCTCCTTTTACGTAAACACTTAACGACTTTCCTTAAGATGTTTAAGCAGAAAACTTATTACGTTTGGTGTCTTCAACTTATATATTTGCTCCTGAAGGCTCAAATCTTTTTTTCCACATGTATTACATGTGAAAAATATTTAAAAGAATTTGTATGCTTTGTTTGTTCAACACGAACAACAGGGGATTCAGATTTCAGATTTTAAAGGTTCATTTATTTTCCAAAACTTTTACAAAAAGAGTATTAAAAATTAACAAAAATATTACAAAATTTTACAAATTATTCTTTACATAAAAAAATTATTTTTCAAAGACTTCCTTATTATTAACACAATTGACACACTTTTGTGGTCATCTCTTGCAAAAAAACTTGTTAAAAATTATGAATTAATTTCCCAAAAAAAGGAATAAAAAAAGGAACGCTCTTAGAATCTACTTAAAAATAAGAAACACTTAACACTAATAATATATAACTAAAAACAAAACAAGAACAATAGAAAACAAGAAATAACAAAAAACAAAACAAGAACAATGTAAAAAACAAGAAATAACAAAAAAACAATAATAACAAATTCAAAGTAAACAAAACAAGAATGAATTCGCAATTGAGAAAATTATACTAAAATTAACTATTGGGCGGTATTATACATCGTGTTCTGAATGCTTAAAGAACGCAGCCTTCTATGATAAAATAAGAGGTCTGCATCCTCATAAAGAATTCCAGCCTCTTTCAAAGTTAATAAGTCCATTGGACAGAGATACCGGGACATCCGAACAGTCTCCAAACACGCGACGCAGAAAAGCACCCCGCAACCAGGTAGTTACCTAAAGAACGTGCGCCCTCCAGGAACTTCACAGCCATTTCCATCATATAGACATCCACCCGCGCAAAATCAATTGCGTTGTAGATTGAACTACATGATGGCCTGCGGAACTCGCCACTTGGTCCTCTATAAGGCCTCAGTCCAAGACAAGCAACCTACACCCGTCTCTCCCATCTCCTAAGTCTCTCCATCTGATGAGAAGAAATACCAAACCAAGCCGGAAAGGCGTAGGAGATGACAGGGCGGATAATTTGGCGATACACAAGAAGACGCACCCTCTTATCAAGACCTCCTTAAGCCTGTCCGAAGTCGCAATCTGTTCTCGTCCGAGAGTCAAACAAGGTCTGTACGATCTACAATTTGGGTAAATATATTTCCGCCTTCCCTTAAACATTACGGCCACGGTCTTCGCAATGTTTAAAGTTAGACCCCATTTTGTAAAATAGTCCGTCAGTATCGTCAAATAGTAATTTAGTCGGTCATTAGTGGTTCTTGCTCTAGCACCTGAAGAGGCAATGAGGACATCATCGGCATATACAATTAAAAGATTCTCCCGTGGCGGTTGTGGTATGTCAGAGACAAAGATATTGTAAAGCACAGGCCCCAGCAACGAGCCCTGTGACACTCCAGCAGAAATCGAACCCGTGTCTGACCGAACATCACCCACGCGTACTCGAAATGATCGGTTTCCTAAAAAGTTGTCCACTATGCGGCAAAGGCCCACACCAAATTCCATATCCATCATCTTGAATATAAGCCCGTCATGCCAAACCGTGTCGAACGCCTTGGCAAAGTCCAGACTTACAGCTATTGTTGGGCATTTTCTATTCAGTCCCCTGGCAATGAAGTCCATTAGCACCGTCAGCGCATGCGTTGTCGAAAGTCCAGTTCTAAATCCAAATTGGAAGTCTTTTAAAATGTCCTTGTCAATTATAACGTCATTTATCTTTGCCAGAAGAATGAATTCAAACAGCTTTCCAAAAGCAGATAGAAGAGAAATGGGTCTATAGCTTCCACATACCACAGGATCCGATCTGGGTTTCAGCACCGGAACGACGAGGGCCAATTTCCACGATTTTGGAAAATAGCCAATATTATAGCAATGATTGAAAACTATTGCTAGAAATCTCCATGCCATAACATTGGTTCTTTTCAAAACAACATCAGAAATCCCGTCCATACCACAGGATCTTTTATTTGGTCTACACCTCAACGCATTGCCCACAGATGTAGAGTTAATGAACCCTATACCGTCTTCGCTTGTGCTTGCACCAATTAGGCTACCGTCCGCCGTAAAAGTCCTGCCAAAAAACGTCAAAGATGTCGTCCTGTCTAAAGTCGACACAACCGCCCGCACATTCGCACCAAATGAATCCAAATGTGCACTTGGACCAGAAAGACCAACCTGAAAGAAACGGGTTGCTAACAGGTTAGCCACTCCAGCACTATCAGAAACAATAGCGCCATTTGCATCCACCAAGTTTCGAATTGCGGGTCGTTTGTTGAGTCCAACGGCCGACTTTACATCTCGAAACGTCTTGTCGTTAAGTCGAATTTTCTTAAGAAAATTTGTCCAGTGGTCACGCTCAAAAGCAGCTATGGCCCCCTGTATTATTCTGTCCAAATTTCTAATTTCCGCTTTCAAAATATTCCGTCTACCAGGGTCCTCACACCTATGTGATACCCGCCTTAGTCGCTTTTTCTGGTCGATGAAATGAAGAATGTGTCGAGGCAGCTTCCGCAACCCTCTGCCTCCAGTGGAGACTTTCGGTATGGAATTTTCCATAGCATCTTGGAAGGCTCTTTCCATCGCGGCAACACATTCATCAATTTCGGTCTCAGTCACGTTATGGGTTATTAGAACAAAATTTGTTGCATACCAAATTTTGTAGGTTGTGAGCATTACTTCTAGTTACTTTGAAAAGTTATTGTAAATTCAATGAGACCACTTGATTTTTTCACATTTTCTCTTAATTGAAAAACAAATTCCCAGAATAAGAATATAATTGAGCCACTAAAGCAGCTATAGCACTAATTCCTTCTATTTAATCCAACAATCGGTTGATGTTCTTCTTACTTCTTCCATCTCTTTTTCATTTAGTTTATACTAATGTGATATTAAAATAAATATTTTAAAACTATTTTAATTTGCAAATAACCTTTTTCGTGAATAATGATTTTTGGTAGCTTTTTGACACTTTTACTTTTTTATATTTTATTTTTATTAAAGCACTTTTTTATGTATAATAATTATAGTTATTTGACCTTTTTAATATTTTATTAGTAGTTTATTATTAAGCACAATTGTTTATATACATTTTGTTTATCCTAAAGATGCCAACAAATGGTTTGGCTAAATATTGAAAAAAAATTTAAAAATAAAGTTTAAAAATTTTTTATAAAATAAAGATCTACTACGGCTGTATGCATAAAAACTTAAAGCAGGTTTAGCTGCCGTTGTTAAGCACAATTTTCTAAAGTTGTATTAAAAAAACGCTTTTACCTTAAAATACCTTTGTTAACTTTAAAGTAGGAACAACCTACGTTAAACCTACAATAAACTGACAGTTCAATTCTATTATTGAAAGTTCAAAAACAAAACAAATTTTGTTTACAATAAACTGAGCCGTTTATTTTAAAAGTGGCATAAGTTACTTTGTTATTGTCATCTTTTTTATTTTAAATTAGTTTATAAAACATTTTCATTTTTAGCTATTTTAACTATTTGTATTTGGTTTTCTTTCTGAAACGGATTTTTCAAATGATTGTATTGAAATAAAATCTTTTTTCTCCATGTTGTTTTCTGTGAAGGATTTTTTCGACAGGGGGCTATTACTACTATTACTATTTTGTCCTTTACAAAAGTCACTATGTGCAACAATATGCTTTTGAGTTGTGACATTCTTAGATATTTCATATAACACGAAGCAACTTCCTGAAAATAATAAACTTAATGCTAATTATGTGTGGTATATTAGATATCACTACAATATAGTTCAGTAAACTAATAAAAATAAGTCCAATAATCACAACAATACTTCATACACATTTATTACATGTTTCCATTTCTTTCATACGAAGCTCCGTAATTAATTTCCTGAGTACAGCCACTTACGCCGCTTTCAAAATAAACATTTTTGTTTTACCGTTAATTATCAATACTCCTCTCAAACAAATCTCAATACTTCTCAACTTATTAATTTCAAATTTATTAAAAATGAAAAAAAAACTGTTCAGTTGTGACTTATGCCACTTTCAATGTAAACGGCTCAATTGACACTTTTACTTTGTTATTCCAAAAATGTTTAAAAATGTTTATTTAAAACAAATTGTAGTATACAAATAATATTAAAAACTAAAATATAACACGCCATTCAATATAAAACATTTTTACATCATTATTTTATATTTTACATATAATCAAAACAAAGCTCGTTATCCGAATAATTATTTTTTTAATATGAACAAATTCTTTGGAAGTTCTTCGTAAGCCTTGCAAATTAACCTTTTTTGGGTTCTTTGCTTTTTATTAAAAAGATCGATAAAAAAAACAAAAAAAAATATGTTGATTTTGCTGAAAACAATAAAAACATTTTTATGGATCTAAATACCCGGATAAATAATATTCATTTTTATACATCGTTAACTACAACGTGACAACTGAAAATAGTGGCATTGCCAGAATCAAAATACTAATTTTACTAAAGCATACATTAGCTAAAGTACTGTTTATGAATACCATTTTTTAACAAACGTCTGTTATCCTTAAAGTGTTTGTTAACTAACGTGCACTTTAAAGCTCAAGTAAGCGTTTTTTATGCATACAGCCGCTAGTGTTTAATGATAAACTACTAATAAAACACTTTTTTACGTTTAATATGCCAACAAATATTTAATTTTCGTAAGAATCGAATTTAATATTTGGGCATCATTATTAAAGTGCTAAATAAGTTTCGTCGCATTTTTAAATTAACTGAGCAGATTTTAGTAATCACACAAATTTGGTAGCAATTATCGTTTATCGGCTTTTAAAAAATAAAAGAAAAAAAGTTATTTATATATTTATTTACTTTTTCATCTATTATAATTAAAATTATAATAAATCTTAAGAACTAAAGAACTAGTAACTAAGACTATCGGCTACAATTTAAAAGTTAAATGATTTTAAATAGAATGAACTGTTTTGTTAAAAATAAACAACTAAAAATTTTACAATCTATTTTGGAAAGAGATGAGTTTTAAGAAATTATATGTATTAATTATATTATCTGTGGAAGTATATTTTAATAAATTAATAATACTATTTGAATTATTTATATTTATACGAATGTGTTGCAGGGAAGGACAGTCATCCAAATGATGATTAACTGTTAATGAAGAATTTCTACAGAATATGCATACTGGTTGGGCGTCCCTAGAGATCAAATATTGATGTGTTATTTTTGTATGTGTTTAACGGAGTCTAGTAAAGCATTTATTTTTAAGCCAGTTTGTAGAAGTCTGAAGGTTTAATGGGGTCTTATCAGGATTTAATCTAAACCAATATGATATGGATATGAAACTTTTGTTGTTAGGCATAAAGATATAAATAATAAGCTGTTTTTGCAATCTTGTCTGCAGCTTCATTTCCCATAATGCCAATGTGACTTGGTATCCATAAAAGTTGAACTCTTTCTTTTATTTCAATTAAAATCTGCTTATTCCTGGGATTTAGCTCAGCATCGAATACAGATCGACTGTCAGTGCAAATCATATATTTCATGGATGAGAATTTACATATATTTAAAGCTCTAAAAACGGCTTCGACTTCTGCTTCAAATATTGTTGCATTGAGGTAGTCCAACTAATTTTGTGTGTCCATATTCATCAACAACAGAGAAAGCTACATTGGTTAATGTCTTCGAACCATCCGTTAAAATAAAATTCCAACTTTAATTTTTATATTTGCTGACCAGCTCACTGAAGAGTGTTTTGCAAATATCTGGTGTCATAGAGCTTTTGTTAAAGAGCAGACTCTAGCAGCCATGGGGGATGTTTTAACACAGGAATATTAAAACCTTTTATGTTAAATTTCTTCACAATTCTGGTCATATCCGCTAAGATGGAAATATATTTCTGTTCCGCTTTTCTTTTATACAGCAAATTGACATGTTTACGCAACAAAGGTGATTTCGTACAAAGAATTTTGTGGATGAAACGAAATTTAAGTTTATTTACGTGTATGTGAAGTGGTTCAAATCCCGCTTCGGCTAAGAGATTTTTAGTAGGTGTTGTTCTGAATGCTCTAATACTAGCTCTTATTGCAGCAAAAAGAGAGGTTTCAACATTTCTTAATATTGATTTAGCCGCTTTGCTGTAGATCACTAGACCGTAATCTTTTTTTGTCAATATTATAGATTTAACGAGTTTAAGCAGACTATTAGTATGCATATAACTTTTTTTTGATGAAAGTTACTTGATGATATTTGATCGGCTGGTGAGGTCTCTCTTAAGGTTATTACAATGTGTTTTAGAACTATAGTTACAATCAATGCTTAATCCTAAGATTTTACAATACTCTACATTCGTAATGTTGATGTTACTATAAATGAAATTTATGTTATTGCAATTACGCTTTTTACAAACGTGTAAATGACCAATTTTCAATAGCACAGAGAGTTTCATCAAAAGATTACTCAATTTTCCTATTTTCTTGTTCTTTTGCTATAATGTAAAGATCATCAGCGTATAAACAATGATCAACCCTTTTATTACCATTAATAATATGAGATAAATCATCAAAAACAATAAGAAATAGGGTTACCGATAAAGGTGATCCTTGCGGAATCCCATTTTCCAATGAGAAAATATTTGAAAAGGTGTCATTCACACGTACTGCAAATTTTCTGTTTAACAGAAAAGATTTTATTAAATGAAACATTTTAGGTCCAACTGACCAACTCAGAAGTTTTTGAAGAATGATGTGCACTCCGATCCTGTCAAACGCCTTTATAAAGTTGATTGACAAAATAGAAGTGTGTTTCTTTATTGATCTATTTTTACAAACTAAGTGGTCTAGGTACAATAGTGCATCTACTGTAGCCAGGCCAGCCTGAAATCCAACTTGATTGTTAGATATGAGGTTATATTTTTTAATATACCACATTAGGCGTCTTGATATAAGTTTTTCTAACAGTTTCGAAATTTCGAAGAATTGATGTTTTCTATGGGTTTGCCTACCTTATGTATGGCCAATACCGAGGCAATTTTGAAAAATTTCGGCATGACACTAGGTTCAAATATATTGTTGAACAAATTTAGGATGCGGATTTTGAAAACATATGGAAGATTTTTTAACATTGTATATGTAATTTTGTCATGCCCTGGTGTTTTACCCTTAGAGGTTCTTAAGCCATAACATAATTCCTGCATGTTAAAAGGTTGCTCAAGAGGTTTAGCTCTAGAAGGACAATTCATTACATTCAAAGAAGTAAGAGTTCGCAATTTTAAATCTTTAAAAAGTTGTGAAAAATTAGAATCCTTTGAACTGTCTGACCAGAGCTTTGCCAACGATTCTGATATGTTCTGAGGATCTGTGACTGTGGTCCCATTAACATTAACGAAAGTTATTGTATTTGGTCGAAAGTGCCCTGATAGTTTTCGAATATTTTGCCATAAAACAGAGGAGGAAGTAGACGGATTTAGTTTCTCAGTAAACTCTCTAAATGATTTGGCTTTTGCTAGTTTCTTTTCCCTATTAAACATTGAAATTTTTTTCTTGTACAGTGAAAAGCTTTCTGAGGGCAAACAACGTCTAAATTGTCTCCAAAGATTTTGTTTCTCTGTTCTTAACTGTTGCAATTCTACTGACCACCAAGGTAATAATCTAGTTTTATTTTTATAAGTTGAAATAGGAATAGATTCATTAGCCGCCGATCTTATTATCTTTCTAATAGATGCAGCTTCCTTATTAACATTGTTAGAAACTCTAAACTTTTCATTGAACTGAGATATTTTATTCTGATAAACTATCCAATTGGCTCTTTGAGTATTAAATCTACAATTCGTAGGATAAATGGTGTCATTATTGCCAATTTTGCCCTGTATCTGGAATTCTTTCAGATATAAGCAATTAATTGTAAATTGGAAAAATTATTTATATATCCGCGAATGTTCCACTGTAAAATATTTAAAATCATCAAAGAGAGTAAAAAGTAAAAAGTTTTAGAAAATTTAAGAATAATAATATACAGTAATACTCAAAACAGTACCACATACCGTTATGTGAACAATACTGTATAATCAATTACGTGCTATTTTTGATTCATCGTCTGTTGCCATAAATTCAATGCTCTGTGTATCAACATCAGAAACAGAATCTAAATATTTAACTGTATATTTCTGAGGATTAGTGAGGGAATTATTGATATTCTGAGACACAGAGAGTGTTAGAGGATTTATTGTTGCTGAATATTGAGAATTTGGATTTCATGTTCAAAAATTACTGATTCTCTTGCTGTTTGTTTCTGAGTAAAGGCCGTGTCAGATAAAACTTTTGCTTTGCGTTGCGTCAGAGTTTCGCTTTGACATTTGAGTTAAAATGTACGTAAATGTATGAAAGTTGCCACATAAAGCACTTTTGATGCAGCGCAAAGCGAAAAGTTAACCAACATTCAACTTTTTGCGCGCTTTGACAAACACCTGGCTTTTATTATTTGTGTTTGTGTATTTGTGTGTGGGCGTAAACAAAAAATTCATGAGTGTTGTCAAAGTTTATTGTGACATACACCACTGCGTGTTTTTATAATTTGAGGACTGCAAATTATAAAGACACTCGTGCTTCCTTACTTCTTCAATAATTTTTTCATTGATGTCCATTTTTGCTTTTATGCTTTTTTCACCTTTTTTATTGATCCCACAACAATTAATATAAACTTCAAAATCACATGTGTTTTGTTTACAATAATGTTGTGAACACCGCCAATTAATGAAAAACTATGGCAACATTAGAAAGAGAAAGAGTGTAAAAAATTGAGAGAATAAAAAAAACCGCAATGAAATAAAATAGATTTTAATTTTATGCCGCACCGCACTGCGGTTTTTTACTTCAAAATCGTATGAAAAAACGCACCGCAATAAAATATCGCAGTATTGTGTTTATACTCTTAATTTTATGCCGCACCGCACTGCGGTTTTTTACTTCAAAATCGTATGAAAAAACGCACCGCAATAAAATATCGCAGTATTGTGTTTAGACTCTTAGGCTTTTGCTTTAAAGTTTCAAATGTCACGCAAAGCAACAAAGTTTTATCTGACATCGCTTTAAGTGTTTTGGTAAATTTTGCTTTAGTGTTTGATTGTTTTTGTAGAGTTCAAAGGGAAATATTCTTAAAATTTTCCTCTTTATTATTATTATTATTTAAAATGATTTCTTCATTTTGCAAAGAAATCTCTTTAATTGAAATTGACTTAATGTTGGTTTTATCATACTTTTGTTCGTTTGAACCAAGCGCATTTGCTTTATTTGCTGATTGGTGATTGGTGATGAGATAGAGTCACTCTTGGCAATATGATTGTTTACGTTGTTGGATGCTACAGCGGAAGAGGTATTCGTGGAAGAAACTGTTACATTTTGTTTTCTAAAAATTTTTATTGCTTCGCGAATTGTACATTTCCGTTTTGTCTTCATTTTGAGAACTTCTTTTTGTTCTAAAAATTTTTTGCATTTATTAGAAGATGATCCCCTGCACAATTTCCACAGTATGTCCTTGTGCATTCTGAGTCAGAGTGGTGGGGGGAAGATTGCAATTAGCACATTATTCAACATTCTGGCAGCGTTTTTTTGTGTGTCCAAGCAACTGACATTTTTTGCACCTCATTGGGTTAGGGAAGTACTCCCGTACCTTTACCCTATGCCATGATACATTCATAGCAGGCAGATTATATAAATCAAAAGTTAATAAGATATCTTTTGATGGTGAGCTCTTACCATCAATTGTTCTAAGAAATTTGTACACTTAAACCACGCCTTGTGCGCTGAGTTCTTCTACAATTTCCTTCTCAGATACATTAATAAGACATGGAGCGAAAATAGTTCCTTTTACAAAATTAAGCTGTTCATGTAGCTTGCAGGTTATTCTGAATATACCAAACAATTCCTTTCAATTCAAAAATTTTTTTGCTGTCGAATTCTCTTTGACAAGTAAAAGTAAATTGCCATTTCTTAGTTGAGAGATAGACAATGTATCTTTACTAATAAGATTAAGAGATTTATGAATTGAAAAACATGAATAATGCGAGAGTGGTGTCTCTACATTTTCAGCAGCAACAATTATATATCTCGGGTTAGTAGGTTTATGGGTTGGAAGTGATGGGAAGCTAATAAGAGATTCGTCTATGTTTCGCTTTTTCCTCTTGCTTTGAGGACTCCGGTCAGCTAGTATTGCAAACCGATTATCCCCCAAAAGAGGGGGCCCGAGGGGCATCGTAATTATGTTATGACTTTATTTTTATTATTAATTTATTTATATATTTATTTATGTTTGTTAATAAATATGTGAAAAGAAAAATTAAATATATATTAACTTCTGTATATATTTATTTCTTCTTGCGGCACTTCGGCCTTTAATAAAGGAATGAAAATATTTAACACTACTGTTCTTATTTATTAACACACGCGCCGCGTAACAAAAATCGTTAAAAACCGTGTTTTTAAATAAAAAATTATTAATCTGTTTAAAAAAATTAAATATAAAAATCAAATTCAAATAAAATTAATTTTTATTTTCAAATCGATTTCGAAAACTGATATTAAAAGTTAAATTAAAAATTATTAAATATTAAATTTAACTAAATTCTTAACATTTAAAACATTTTTTAACAATCCGTTTTTTATACAAAACTCTCTCTCTCTCTCTGTGTCTCTCGCTATTTTTCTTCTTTAGAAACAAGAAAAGAGGCGCGAACTGCGTCTGAAAAGATTTTGGCGCTCGCCGAAAACAACGTCATCCGAAGATTCTACTGGATACGAGAGTCCATCACGTACAAAGATCGCAAATGATTCTCAACGTTTTAATCATTTACACTACACTAGTCTGGCACAAACTGCACCCACCCATGAAAATGATAGCGAAAATGGTGGCAGGAGCATTGATTTATCAAATGTTAAAACATCTTTAGTGACAGTTGGTAACTTCAATAATAAACCAACATGTTCGTTACCTCTGCTGCAAGTGTGGCCTAGTCAGGTAAGCTTTTTAAAACAAAACGTAATCATTACTTTAACAAGAAACATATAGCCACTGTTCCTTCAAATGAAAATATAAAACTAAACTAAATATAAAAATAAAAACAATGTTGCATTCTATACATTTAAATTTTTCTTGGTGACATTAAACATCAACAATATTTTCTTTTTTTAATTTAATAAAATATTACATTATAACTATGTTGTTGCTCTACACGTTTGTCTTCGTATCTGTGTTCGCCCAAACTTAAAAAATAAAAACTAAAACCCACTAATTATATTAACGTTTGCAATGGAAACCTTTTATAATTGTAAAATCAAAACTGAACAAAAATTGTACAAAATATAAACACATGTATTTGTTGTTGGCTTATTGTTAAAGCCGCTTTTAAGACAGGAAGGCTTTATACAGTTGCGTCGTTACAGCGGTCCAGAAGGTCAAAGGGTAGGCGTTTTTACTCAAAACTCAACACAAATTAAAAAAAAATAAATATTAAAAATTATTTTTAATTATATTTCGTAAAAATTTTCCTTAACACTAAAGAAAGTTTTGCATGTTTCTTGTTTATTTAACTAAAATACTTTCTACATTTTCTTAAACCCCTTTTTTATCTTTCTTTACTACCAATGCTTCGTATTCATTTTAGAAACGATGATAATAATTTTGTAGTTATTCAAAATATTCTTAACACATAAAAAATAATTCATTAAAAAATATACTTTTTGTATGCCCCCTGTATAATAAACTCCTTTCTGGCCACCCCTTTAATGTAAATAAGTAAACACTAATACTCATTCCCACCTGCCCATTTAAATTCATGTATTTTTGAAATTCGTATACTTCTAAGAACAAATTTGTTTTCTTTTGCTTCTTTTACACAATTCATTTGTCATGCACTTTTTCGCAAATTCTTAAAAAATAAAAAAACATTCCAGGTGGTAGTTTTGGCATTAACGTGCAATTTCTGTATCTTTTTTTTATTTATTTTCATGATTTTAGGATTCGCCCAGGGGAGAGGCTGATGGTCAATCATTTGTTTTCCCTGCCATTGCCGAAACAAGCACCAGCAGCAGCAGTGGTGCTGCCAATGCTACTCTGGGGACAACTTTAACTAGCAGCACATCAGGTCATAGCAGTAATAATCAGTCGAGCAATCATTTAACATTTAGCACTGAAGATCGACGGGATTCATTATTCTGTGATACTTTACATGCAGGTGATTCAGGTATTGACTCGGTGCAGGCTTCACCTTCTCCCAATGCACTACCACTACCAGCAGGCTCCGCTTTAATAGGTATAAGTGGTAATGGACCCAATATTGTAGATTGTGCTGCCATAAGTTCCTGTAATGCGTCACCTGCCGCTACACCCACGCAAGGATCACCTAATTTATCCCTCAGAGGCCATAGAATGGGAGTTCGAGCAAGTATTAGCGTAGGCGCATCGAATTACCGCCGCAAATCAAGTGCTCTTCTACATCCCGATCATGCCAGATTGTTTGCGCTGCGTATGAAACATTCAGCGGCACTAGAAAGAGCCCAAACATCTCCCGATCAGACTTCGATCGAGGATGCGACTGAGTTTCATGACAATGGTCTGGCAATGAATTTGCGTTTCTGTTCTGCCTCGTCGTCGACGACGTCGTCGCTTACCTCCGTGGCCGCCGTTAGCTTAGGCGGTGGTGTTGCCACACACCAATCCTCCTCCTCTGTGGCTGCAGCAGCAGCCCTAGGAGCTACCGCTGGTGCGGGGGCGCAGCAGCGAGTCTCCGATCCTTGGCTACAGCCGCAATCAGATCGTGAACGTGATTCACGTCACGAACGTCGTCGCTCCTCGTCCATGACTGCCCGCTACTCTCTCTTCGATGCATTGGATTTAGAATATGCTCTCTTACGTGCAGCAGCACGTGGTTCCGTGGGTCCCTATTCACTTAGTGAATCAATACACAAATTAACATTTACACAGTCTTTGGCATTTCCAGCTTTAGCACGCGGTCTGGCTTCCAAACGTAGACGTTCAAATACGCGCATGAGTTCACGTCCTCTCAATCCTAATGAGTCCGGTCTAAATACCTGCGCCAAGGTAATAACTGCAATCATATTAGTCGCAATTTCTTTTATGGTATTTCTGATAGTTTATAAGTTTGTAAGAACGTGAGGTTTACTCCTGGCCCCGACAGACTTTCCCGTTACATACCAAAATGCCTATTCAATAAGACCCACAAGTGCAATATTGGGTAATAATGCTTCAAAGCCTTTGTCGGGGTTCAGGAGAGTATTGGGTTTAAAATATAGAAAGTAATTTACAGTAGAAAAAACATCCAAAACGAAAACAGAAAAACTTTTACAAATCGGAATAAGCAGACAAGTTTGCAACATATGTATATGTTTATGTATAAGTATACAAGTATAATTGTGATACAATTCGAAAATAAATTTAAAAAATTATAAATGAATAAATGATTAAGAATGTAATGCAAACAAACGAACAAACAAACAAACAAACATAGTAAAGATTCTAAATGAAACCAACATCTTAAAGTGGTTCGTGTGTTAACAAAGTTCATAGTTTTATTAATTTTAGATAATAATAAATAAATTTAACATATCTAAATAAAAAAACAAAAGCAAAAACAATAAATAAAATATTAATAAAACATCCAATAAATCTTAAACAAAAAATAAAATGAAATGTGACTCTAAAAGCTTCAAATACACAATTTTTATTGAAACCTTTTACATGTATGTATGTGTGTGTGTGTGCATATATTCATTTTAAAAATTAATTTATTTCTTTTTTAATAAAAGCCGAAACAGCATAATTATGGAATAATTTTTCAAGCCATTTTTAAACTTTTTTCGATTTCATTATTTTTGTCAAAAAGAAAAAAAAACCCCCGTAAGTAAAGGATTTCATTTTTTCTCTTTGTGCAAGTGCTAAGGATTTCTAATGGATTGCACGTTAAGCTCAATACTTTAATTCACATTCACATTTCATTTATACATAATTCAATTAAGTTTGTCGAATATTTAACAAGGGAAAATGGTTCGAGTTTCATCAAAAGCTAATATCCCATTATTGGCACACATAGCACAACCTGTGCCGACTTTCGTCTTGCCAAGCCAAATGAGTACACCATTTATTATTAGAAAATACAATTTCCGTCACATATTGTCACAATCGTTTTTTCAGCTCATATCGACCAAAACAAAAATGTAACAATAATCAATAGACTTAACATACTCTCGCGATTTATTTTATTTTTAATGGCAAAACAGACACTGACTGCACGTACCTGATAAATTATTATGTCATGTCCTACTAATTGAAAACAGATGTTTTAAGCCAGGCAGGGTAGGATTGGTACTGTAAAATTTCCCTGAGTAGTTTATGTTTTTTGTACCTTTTTTTTTTGTTTTGTTTTTTTTTCGTATTATAGAATTCATAAAAATTAATGCTAATTAAGAAAATATATAAAGTTGTATTTGTTGTATTTTGCAATTAAATTCAAGAAACGCATTAAGCAGTATTTTAAATTTGAAAAAGAGTGTTAATCTTGATATTCCATAAGTAGCACAATTTCGGTGAATTTTTTGGTATTTTCAAAATAATATTCGACAAATATCGTTACAGTACGCCGATAATGGGATCTTACTTTAAGTCTGAATGGCAAATCGATGCAGCCAATAAATATAACATAGAACTGGGGCCTGATTCTAAGAGTCGATAGCGTTCGGAATTATAGTCGTACAATCGAAATTTCGTGCTTTTGGCATTCTGTCAGTCGATATCGCTTAAAGTGTATCGGAATTACGTATTCTATGAGTCGATAGCCATCTAGCTATAGAACGTGAGCCTTCGCTATTTTGCTCGATAGCAAATTAGCTGTCGCAAAACGTTTAGCGCCAAAAAAAAAAAACAAAACAAACAGAAATAATAAAACCTAAATAATGTTTTAAAATGCACCAGAAATCGCATAAAAAAAGATTTATAAAAATAAGATTTAAATTTTTTTCATCATTTTTTAATAAATGGCCATATATATGTTAATAACAAAAGCATAAAAACACGCAGTTTTAACAAGGTATTTTTGTTTTTGTGTCTTTTGTTGTTAAGAACAAATCAAGAGAAAGCATGTCAATAAAAGAAAAAAGTTTAAGGTATAAATTTGGTGAATCCCCAAAAAAATTAAATTCTCGAAATTCGAATAAAATTTTTTTTTCTTGCAACGCATAACTCTAAAACCGCATAAAAAGAGAACGAAGCGTATATCAATATCACGGAGAGAAAATAAAAAATGTAAGTTAATTTTTGTGTGAATTGCTTAAATAATTAATGTGTTAATTTTAGGTCCAATTTAACTAAAATAAACTTTACGCAAAAGCAGATTTTGGGTGAATTTTTGTCAGAGCATTCTGAGCTTGCGAAAGGGGTAATTACATGTAGTGCTCAAGGAAGAGCGACTGCCAATAGATTGTTTCAAAAATTTTGTATATGTATAATTTTTTTCTATTTTTCACGAAACATATGTTTCTTGTTTATGTTAATTTACAGTGTGGGTAAATTTTTTCTTGCTTTCGTCTTACAACACTGAAATACAAAACGATTCGTTACGTTTCGACTCATAGAATTAGAAAATTGCGAACTATCGGAATTAATTGCGATACGCAATTACTTCGCTATCGACTCTCAGAATCAGGCCCCTGTGTTGGTCAATTTGTCACTTAGATTAAGTTGAAAGTTAATTTCCAAATCTAAGCAATCTCAATTTTTTTTTCATCTTTACAATCTATTATTTTTTACAAAATCTTTGTTATTGATACAATTTGAAATTTTGATTTTAGACCACAAATATGCTACAACATCACTACATTAAATCTTAAAATTGTGTTTTTAATTTTATTTGATCTACTAAAGTGCCTGTATAAAAAAACAATCTTTACACTAATTCTTAAGCTTCGAGTTAACTTTGTTTTTTAAGCCTACAAAAAAAAAACTGATTTTTAGACTTTAAGTGCTATTAAAAAATATAAGAACATCCTAGAAATAACAATTTGCTGATATTTTAATAATGGTAAAACCAAAAAACATTTAATAAAATAAATAGCATAAGAAGGTCTTACAACCTTTACCAAAGTACGAATACTACTACTTATGTATTTTGAAATTTAAATTAGTAATGTGTAACATAAACAATAAACGAAAAAAACAACTTGTACAGTTACCAACCAACTCAGAATAAAGAAAATCAAATTAATAAAAATATGGGAAGAAAGAAAGATTTATTAAACACAAATTAAAGCTTGAGTTCCATATTATAAATGTATATCAAAATTGGTTTTGTAATGCTTATATATAACGAGAAAAATAACAACAACAAATATATGTCAATTTTCTTGGACAAAAAAAAAAAAAACTTGTACACTTCTTATTTTCTTTGCACAAAAAGTCTCGTTGCAAATCTTTTATTCAAGATTTAAAAGAACCGATTATAAATCTATGGAAAGAAAATAAATAGTTAAAAAAAGCACACACACAAAAATAATTCTCTAGAAAGACTTAGTAGAAGCGGTCGCCCCAAAAAATAAATACTCCTCAGATTGAGCGAAAAATATTATATTTTGTAAAGAAAGATCCAAAAATGTCTGCTGTAAATATTGCTAAAGAACTTAAAACCTCCAAAATAGTTGGTGTGACTCCACAGACGGTAAGAAATTTGCTCAATTCGACACAATTGTATGGATATGCAGTTCGCAAGAAACCCCTCCTTTCCAAATTAAATAACCAAAAGCGCCCAATGTATGCCAGTGAGTTTATTGGCAAAGACAATGCTTTCTGGGATACCGTTATTTTTACAGACCAATCTAAATTCAATATATGTATTTGACAGCGACGGACGAAAATTTGTATGGAGAAAGAAAGGAGAAGCTTTGAATCCACGTAATATAACACATACTGTTAAACACGGTGGTAGAAATGTAATGGTTTGGGGTGCTATGAGTGCAAATGGAGTGGAAAACTTTGTTTTTGTAGAAGGAAACCGGAACAAAATGGATTATTTACATATTTTAAAAAACAATTTGGTTCAATCTGCTCAAAAAATTGGTTTGGGTGATAGCTTTGCATTCGTCCAAGATAACGATCCAAAGCACTCAGCCCTTGTAGTAAAGGAATGGCTGCTTTATAATACGAAAAAAATTATTGCCTCATTATCCACAAAGGCCAGATTTAAACCAGATAAAGCATTTGTGGTCACATATGAGAACTAAACTAAAGGATTACCGGATTTCTAGCACAAAAACCCTAAAAATCGCCTTAAAGGATACATATATGGAGTTCTATTCCTGGAGATGTAACAAAAAATCTAGTCCATTCAATGACGAAAAGACTCGTAGCCGTTAAAGAAACTAAATGTCAAAACAAAAAATACTAAAATACGTAATATTTCTTTATTTATTGTTATAATTTTAAGTTTTATTCTTACTGTACAAGTTTTTTTTTGTCCAATAATATTGACATATTTTAAGTGTTGTTATTTTTCTCGTTATATGTAAGCATTACAAAAACAATTTCGATGTACGTTTATAATATGGATCTCAAGCTTTAATTTGTATTTAATAAATCTTTCTTTCGTCGCATATTTTTATTAAAATGCCTTTTTTTTATTCTGAGTTGGTAAGTGCACAAATTTTTTTTTTGTCAACTGTATATTTTTTTTTAATAATATACTTATGTATAACAACGGCTTTATTTAATATTTATTTTTGTCATAAACGTTTTTATTGTATACAAATTTATAAAACTCTACTTCAAGCCAAAAGTTATGGAAAAAATTTGAAAAAAAACTGTCACTATGCAGGCCACAAAAAATGTGTTAATTTTGGCATATGGTCTTTTTTTGATAGCAAGAGGAACAATTTTTTGTGGTCTGAATAATGATGCCCCACTGTACTTAAGATTGTTTGTTAAACTCAAAGGTTTAGGTTATGTTTCTTTAACTATTCTTATATTGAAAAATAAATTCAATTCAAAATTAGATGTCGCAATGCGATGGAATTTTGATCCAGTTAATTATCCATTATGGATTCAAATGAAAAACTTTAAAGCTTTTTAGAAATAATCTTATGGCATTGCCGCCGACTTTAAGCCTTGCTCTTCTAGCTAATCAGACTAAAATAATCGTAAAAAATGTGTAGTGTTGCCTGCAATTTTTATAAGCGATATGAGCTATCGAGAAGAACTACTTAAAAGTATACTTTCAAATGCTTCCAATTCCTCATCTTTAAACTTTTTCAGCTGACCAGGCTGCTCCTCTGTATCGATATCACAACTTTTGAATAGCGCAAATCATTGTTCACAAGTTTTTTGAGTTGGTGCATTGAAAAAATGTGTGTTTACACTTTGAAATATAATGACAGATGTTTACCCTCCAAAATACACTCAAATCTCGTCTTATGCGATTGATCCGTTCCAGAGAAAATCGCTTAAAACAAATTCGCATAAAACGATACACTAGGTCCACACTAAAATTAATGATTCGTCCCTGAATTTTGAAAAAATGCATAAATTCAAAGTAAAGCATTAAAACTCAAACAAAATCGCATAAAAAAAGTCAACAAAAAAGTAATTGATTCATTAAAAAAAACAAATAAACATCAATTCACTACGTACTTAACAAAGGAAAAAATATTTACATTAAAGAAATAAATTATAACTCATAATCAGAATCACTAATATGGCGTGTGCCGAGTTTCTGAATTGGCTCTATATCGCTTTCATCACTAGAGGAAACAAACACATCTATGGCTAGATTACTATTTTTATCACCACAATTGTTCTCACTTTGGCTGTAAGGAACATCGTCCCCCCAGGGGCACATTATATTTTTTTTGGAACCTACTATTCCATTTAGATTGGTGTCTTGCAGGGTAAAAGGGAGCCCAGCCACCTGGACAATCCACATATTTCCACGGGAAATCAGTTGCCCCAGAGTACACTATTTGTTCTCTTTAGACAATGATGTGCTCTGACTGGTTATTGAGGTTGGCCCCTATATAGGAGTATCGTGGTGGTTGTGGTTTCGGACCCTCGCGAGAGTTTGTGGGTCGGACCATTCAAATTAACACAATGAATGGTTCAGGTCCAGTGAGTATGAATGCTGGCGTGTTCTTGATAAACAAGAGCTTCATGCGTTCTGGACCAGGAGTTGGAAAGTCTCCAACTCCTCAGCAAGGAGTGAGGGCACGGCCTACTCCGGACTTTCTAAATTGCTACTAGGAGTGACTGGAGGATATATTTATCCGAAGGCCTTCTAGGGCGTGGGTGATGTCCAATCAACCAAGTGGTTTAACCACCATCTGATTATGACTATATAGTCGGTGCAGATGTAAATCAAATCACGCATTGTAAGGAACATCGAAGTTTTCAGTCAGTTCTTTCTCCTTAGGTACTTGTTGAAAATAATTTGTCATAAGTTTTTGTGATGTCGATTTTTTTAACTCTTTTTGTAACTCTTGATATGCCGAAAATGTGTTGTTAAGCCCATGCTGAATTTTTAGTGCCCGTTCCGTACTTGGATCCACATTAAGAATTTCGCTCTGTAGGTCTTTAACTGTTTTAAGAATTTTATCAATCTTTTTTAAAGTAAGGGGCTTTACAAGTTCTTCGCAATCACTTTCGCAATTATTATCTTCCATATTATCAGCAGTTAGACTAACAATGTCGTCATCAGATAACGAAACATCTGCGAGAAGCTCTTCTATATCATTATGGTTCAAAAAATCAAATCCATCGCTTTCAATTTGTCGAGACAGCATTAAAATTTCTTCAGATAATACAGATATTTCATCAGCAGTATTACCACGAACACAACCTGCTCATACAGCTTTCCAGCACCCATTTAATGTTTTTGGTCGTATACTGGATACTGCAGATGCAACCAAAACTATGCAGTCGAAAATATTAAATTTTTTCCACGCTTCGGTCAATGTTAATTCTTCATTTTCAATTTTATTTAAAATAAATTGGTATGTGCTTTAAATATAATATTTCTTAAAAGTGGAGATTATTCCTTGATCTAGTGGTTGAAGAATACTGGTTGTATTTGGTGGCAAAAATTCAATCTTAATGTTTGAATGTTCCAAATGTGGGTGTCCAGGAGCATTATCTATAACAAGCAAAATTTTAAATTTAAGATTTTTTTCCTTCATATAGGATTCAACTTCTAGTACAAAACATTTGTAAAACCATTCACTAAATAATGCAGAGGTTACCCAAGCTTTAGTGTTTGCCATCCAGTGAACTGGCAAACGTTTTTCGTCTTCTCCTTTAAGAGCCCGTGGTTTTAGAAACTTATTTACGACTAATGGTTTTAACATTTTATCTCCTGAAGCGTTGTTGCATAGTAAAACCGTTAATCTTTCTTTACTAGGTTTAAATCCACTGGCTCTTTTTTCTGTTTTAGCAATGTAGGTTTTGTTTGGCAATTTTTTCCAAAATAACCCGGTCTCCGGACAGGCAATACTGTCCTGCTTCTATTATTTTTTTTCAATTTTTGTGGATAATTTAATGGCTATATTACGGAAGATAACCAAAGTTCAGTTGCTTTGAGAACTGGCAACGCCACTGAAGTTAAAATTAACATTACGTATGGCAACTTTTTTCAGTTGCCAAGAAGTTATCGATAATGACATCTAAGCAACTAACAAAAGTAAACAAAGCTATAAGATAAAGCATTTGAAAATTTTAAAAATCAAAGTGTACAAAAATTAATTATGATTAGTTCAGTGGTGAAGAGAATGAAGTGCAAAATGTGGCTTCAAGTAGACGGCACTAGAGGGATAATTCAAATCCTGCTCTACAGTGAGTTCATGTTGTTAACTGAATTTATTTTAAATAAGCATATTTTCGTCTTCCCAAAGAAGCGGTATTTTATCTGGTGGATAATTTAAAAGAGCTACAACAATACTTCCGCTGTTAAAGGGGTGTGCTGCGTCAAGGTTTTCAGAAAGCATATGGTAATGATTTCAACCTTAGAATAGCACAATCTACGTTGTCGGTGGTTTAAAAAAAAGGTGATCTTTTTGATCGAGAATAAAATCTGTGGAATTTGGATAAACTGTAAAATGACAGAGGAAGAAAAAATAAAACAAGAATAGGTGCTATCCAAAAACCAAGTTTCCTGGCTTTGTGGACTGTGTGGATGGGACACACGTACGAATCCTAATACCTAAAAGCACGGACCCCACGAGCAACGTTGGGCCTGGCTTCCATATCTTTAATTATAAGATCGAATTGTTGTCTGCTTGTTATTTTTACGATTTTGAAATCTGTTAGCTTAGAGCATTTTAATATTATTATTTCAATATAAAAACAAAACAATATTTTGCTTATCTATTAATTTTACTCGCTTTTTTGATTTAAAAACTACACAGCAACTAAAAATTTGTGGTTGCCAGTTTGGCAACTGAAATTAACAGCTGTAAGTTATCAGTTGCCATACGTAATATCATTTTGGCAAATGGCAACGCAACTTAAGTTCGATTGCCATCCATAATCGAGCCATAAAGAAGCATGTTCATCTGCTGATGCTGACTCACCTCTGATTTGGATGCTGTGAATATTATTTCTTTTTAAGTTGATGCCTGATTTTGCTTTATTCTATCATAAAATATTAAGGCTTTTTCCTGTATTATATATCCGCTTATGGGAATCCTTTTTTTAGTTAAATCCTCAATCCACAAATTAAGAGATTTTTCCATTTTTTCAATCAGTATGTCTCTTGTATAAGACGAATACTTTGAACTCATTTCTGTGCCCGAAATTACGGATTTTCTTATGGAATCTTTATTTTTTTTAGTCGATCGTATAGTTGATTCTCCTAAGTTGAACTCCTTTCCAAGAGCTGTATACTTTGCACCATTTTCTAAGCGTTCGAGAATTTTAATTTTTGTCTCTAGGGATATTGTTTGTCGTTTTCTCTTATTTTTATCCATATTGTAATCTGAAAACGTACATAAATATTTTTGAGCACAGAAACTTTAAAATCAAAACTTTATAAGTTCTCACTTTAGTCACTTTTGCGATAAACTAATCTCAATTTTTTATACGAGTAATATTCACTAAGACGTGAAAACAAACACCACAATAAACTATTTTATTTAACTTGTTGATTAAAAGAGATTTCCCCTAAGTTGAAAACTAGAATGATATTCACACTAAGTTACAGCGCGCTGCAATAAAAGTCACAAGTACATCATGTGCAATTCTACAAGCGAAAATATAAGCGCACAAAAAAAAATTCAAAATCGCACAAATTTGAATTCGCATAAAAAAATCGCATAAAACGAGGTTTGAGTGTACCATATTTGTTATTATTGAATCAAACCATATGTACTAGTTGTCCAAATCGACATTATTAACCTGTATATCTCTAATTGCTATATAAAGTTTGGCAGCTGAATTACTAGTAATTTCCTTACAAGATATTTTGAATCTTTTTCTTTTTTGGCACGAATCTTGTTCAAAAGATTTATTGTAAAGAAGTTGGTGTAGAGATTAATATACTTTTTCTTTATACGTGATTCAAAATTTGTATATAAAAACTGCATAAAAAAATCCTCTTTCTCTTAAAACCAGTAAGTATTTTTTGTAAAACTATTTTAATTATATATATATATATATATATATATATATATATATATATATATATATATATATATATATATAGAAAATAAAAAGTGCTTAAAATTAATGTAATTTTTATGTAATAATAATATTTATAATGAATGTTATGATAATTTTCCATTAATTATGCTATAGTTTAATATTTGTTATAAAGTTAAGAGAATATTAATCCAACATTGTAATTTTTTAGTATATTTATATATTTATTGCATTACATTAAGTATATGTTTTAATATATATAAATGATAATTGAATAAAATAAATTATTGACTTAAAAGCATATATTGTTAACTTAAAGAAAAAAATAGAAAAAAGAACAAAATTATTTGATTGAAAACAATTATAAAATGAAGATTTGAGTACTTTATTGCTTCTTTTCAATTTGTCTAAAATAACATGTGATGTTCAAAGCCTAACTAACAACTATTGACGCATTATTAATAAAGAACACCCACTTTGACTCAATTGTATTTAATGTGCATTTGGCTCAGCATATGTACAATAATAATAAAATGTCTTCAAACTCAAATATATATTTTTTTAAAGAACATCTGGCAACATCTTTTTTTTGAAGAAGTGCGGCAGTAAAACGAAACGTTATTTCTGAAAAAAACTTGTTTTAAAAGGAGAAGCTGAAAGTTATATAATTGTGTGTCAAGTACTAAAATAAAGCCATTATTTTTAACACAATACACTATCACAATATTTATTATTACTATTTTTGGTTTACAAAAGTTCTCTAATTTTTCTTATGTGTCTGTTGTGGCACTTGTAGTTGCAAAACGACTCGCGGTATAATTGTTTGTTTTCTTCTGTGTTCTGTTTTTTTGAGTTGCCAGTTTGTTCTCTCTGATCTGACGGTTGAAAAAGGGGCTGCCACATCCACTCCCTCTCCAATGATAATGTCGCGATAAGGTTGAACCGGTATTGACTGACTAGGCGTTGGAGCAGTTGGTGTGCTGGAGTTGGTATTATTAGGAATTGTTGGCTGTTTCGAATTTGTACTTGTCTCTTGTTGAGTAGTATATGTAATGAAGGCTGGTTTCAATCTGTCAGCAGATACATCTATGTTTTTCTCTTTAATTCGTATAGTATATAAACGGTCAGAATGTCGTTGTATCACTTCGTATGGGCCAGTGTATGGTGCTTCTAATGGTTTCCGAACAGCATCATTACGAAGAAAAACGTGTGAACAATTATCAAGGTTCTTTAAAACAAACATTTTATTTTTACTATGATGAGCGGTTGGTTCTGGTCTTAGGAGACTAAAATGTTTCTTCTATGTTCTGTTTTTATGAGTTGCCAGTTTGTTCTATTTGATCTGACGGTTAAAAAAGGGGCTGCCACAGTTAAATAGAAGTAAGTTTTTGAATCTTAATTTGAATAAACCCGTAAAATTTTTTTCCATATGGTTGAGGAACAAAAGGTAATGCCATAAAGTCAGGTTGAACTAATAGCACAAACTATACTTAGACTGTGCTAATAGTAAATTTCAAGATATATGACGTATTTTTGCTATGAAAATCCAGTGCATAGCATTTTCCAACACTAGTTTTTGCTACAAATAATAAATGTAAAAGCATACATTTATTATTTGTAACAAAAACCCAATAGCTGATTTTTACATTTTAAATGCATTTTTATGCAGCTTAAAAATGAAGCGCTTATATAAAATGAATTTGATATTATATATACCATAGAGCATCTGCGAATTTGACAAAGGCGAATTTGAAGTTATCAATTAATTTGAAGATATTAAACCGGCTCCTTTTTTAATTGCAAGCGTTTGACAACTGAACGGAATTTCACAAACGCGAATTGCGAGCTAATTAGTAAGCTGTTATTATCTAGCAGGCAACCTAAGAAAGATTACGGTGACTTGAATCCAGTTTTTATTACATTATTCATTTTCTATAAAATCCATATTGTCCATGGCATAGGGCAGCCCCTATTCCACTAAATTAACATTATCTTTACATTTTCTTTTTAAAATTACTATTTATACCGAAAATCATACTTCTAAACTGCTGTGCTAACCGGAAAGTTAGTGCCTGTTTACAAGCTTCAACTTTTGATTTTTCCATTAGAAAGAAAGAGAAGGCTTTATACCAAAAGTTGAGCAACAAGAGCTGAAGCGTCTAAACAGGCACTTACCTTACCACCATAATCAAGAATTGAGGTATAATTGTACTTTTAACCACAAATAAACCAGATTCCTTAGAACTGACTTATAAAATTTGCACTTAACGTTTGCAATTAACCCCTTTATTGAAGAGAGCGGATATAGAATGGCATCCTAAAAAACAATGAGAAAAAGCAAGCACAAAATAAATAAAAAATATTTGTTGGCAAACTTTAAAATTGTTAATAATTGTAAATAATATTAAATGGGGAAGTAAATTAGATTAAATTATTTGAAGCAAACTGGAAACATTGGCTGCAGGAAAATAAGCATAACTAAAAACAAATTGGTAAGTATTAGCTGCACTTGAAATGTTCATTAGTTTGTTAATAACCAGATTTGTTTACAAATTTTGTTTACAGGCACTTATCTACATAGATGTGGAATTACTACCGTGGCTGGGGGAGTGATCAAAATTGTACTCTGAATAGTAAGTGTTCCTAAAAATAGAAAGTGAATTATATTCCTATAAAAGGAAAATCTTTAAAAAAAAACTTTAAGAAGAGATAATTTAAAACATTTAAAAACCCTTTTGAGGGCTATAAAATAACTAAAAGTGAGATAAATTGAAAATTCACACATTGGTGTTTGGCTTGTGGAAAATTGGCAGAACCGGAGTTATTAGCATTGCCTTAAAATAAAAAGTAACACATTCGGCCGCACTTAAATTTAGCTGGTGGCTGCCAGCGACTCAATTAATTTTTTCATATAAAAACGAAGTGCTTGAATTCCCGGTTTTTTATAATGAATAATTTTTTAAGCTGTGTCAAAAAAATGACGGATATTCCTACTATGACGGAAGTTGCCGAATTTTATATTTAAGCCCTATATAGCAACTCTAACTCCATACAAAGTGAAATAAACTTTGGAAAATTTGATCTGAACATTAGCGGGAATTTCCGTCATTAGTTTACTTAAAGATACGTGAATTACGTGAATTCCCGCAATTCAGCCGAATGTGTTGTTACTTTTGTACTGATGCAAGGATGAAAATCAGCAGAATTGGACACCAATTGGTAAGTATTATCTGAAAATATAATATGCATTACCTTCTTACTTACAGTAACTTTATGGAGCCTAAATATTAAAATATTCCTGCAACTTTCAACGCAGAGGCAGACTATTATATGTGACAAAATATGCAAACAAGATAACAAGGAAAATTTTTTTTTATATTTTATCTCCTTTTTAGATAGTCCGTAGCGCTTAAAATAGCTTTTGTAAACTTTAATGATCATCCCTTTACTACACAAAAAGATGTTTTTTTTTCAACCTTGCCTAGTCTAGATCCATCATGTTTTGCTATGAACAGTATCACGTCTTGTGGAATGTGGCTCTTCACCACACATGACGAAGCTAACTAACCGTGCACAGGCTAGCTAAACTTGCCTCTGAATGGTAAAAATATTCGATGTTTTCTACTTTTTATTTATAATTGTTAATTACATAAATAAATAAAATAATTTAGTTGTAAATTTTATAAAACTATTGAAGGAACAAAAAGTCTTAAATTTATAAAAGCTGGTACAGTATTTTTTTTTTACCGTATATATAATTATATAACATACAGAGACATTTTTTTAATATTTAAAAAAGTTGTTTATGATGTGGATTGAGTATCTACCACCGCTGATGAATTACCTTGTATTTGTTGCTGAATTTGTTTGCTACTTTTGTAGGCAATTTCTAAAGTACGTTGACCTGCATATCAGACTCTATACTTCGGGTCAAATTTTCCACGTCACTCAATACTTTGGTAGCACTATTGACTTATCGATTAATTGCAACCATTGTTGAGTTTATTTTGCAAAATTAGTATCGTCTACATGCAACTGCTTCGCTTCCGCATCTAAACGCTTCTGATTTATGTAGGCCTGCGCCACAGTAGAAACGAAATAAGTATATTTAGATCAAGACAATTAATTTTATGTTAAAGTAGAACATACCAAAAATTTAAATGGTCCACTAAAGCTTTAGTTAGCTTTTTGAATGCTTCTTTGTGGCTGACTTCTGCGTTTGGCAAATAAGATGTGCCAACAAAAAATGAAATGTGCAATCATCGGGCAAATATTTGTAATTATTGAATACACTGGCGACTCCTAAAAAATAAGATAAAATGTGTAAATAAATAATTTAAGTTTGTTGCTTAGGAAGAAAAAAGCACATTCTACATAACGATCACAATTGCAATTGGACGTTATTTAATTGGCAAATGGAACCGTACACGGAAATACACTTGTTTTTTTTTTTATAAACGAACGTTCGTCAACACTACATAAAACAATTTGAAAGAAACTTACCTTGTCAGATTCTTCGAGAACCGGTGGAGTTTCCTTACATCTGGACAGTTCATTACACATTTGCGGCTCCTAAAAATAAGATAAACTGTTTTCTTCAGTAATTTAAACTTGTTCCTTAGGAAGAAAATAACTCACATTTTTTAACCTTCTTCTTATATCCTTTGCTATTTTATAACACCTCTGCATACGGATTCACTTGTTGTATTTTTGACCAATCAATTGGCGCAAAAATTAGAAAATTATGGCGAAAAATCAACATATTCTAAATATTTGCGCCAACTTGCATAAAATTTTAAAATAAAAATGTAAACAAATAAAATTCATCAACTCCTTTATATAAAAGAGACAGATGCATACAAATTGAATAGCATGGTGTCATGTAAAAACAAAGAAGTTACCTGTGGCGGGCCACTTGCCGAGATTTTTCCCGGTGTCCTATCTAGTCATAATCTATGCTTTATAGCAGACAAATGTGCGACGAAGAAGTAGCTGCCTTAGTTGTTGAAAATGGTAACGGTATGTGCAAAGCCAGTTTCGCTAGCGATGATGCTCCTCGTGCTGTCTTCCCCTCTATTGTGGGCCGCCCTCGTCATCAGGGTGTAATAGTTGATCAAAAGGATTCCTATGTTGGCGACGAAGCTTAAAACAAACGTGGTATTCTTACATTACTTACATTCTTATTGGCACCAACCGGGACGACATGGAAAAAACCTGGCATCACACTTTTAACAATAAGTTGCGTGTAGCCCCCGAAGAACATCCTGTTTTGTTGACTGAAGCTCCTTTTTTAATTCCATCATCGTTTCAAATGTGAAAAGCGTAATAGCAAAATTTCAAAAATAAAAAATGTACACTTCAGACATTATTTCATTAACTACTTCAGTACGCAAATAGTAGGGCACAGGTATAGCGAAAGCGAATGTCATAATTGTTTGATAGTACAAATATCTTGTGGTAGTAAAAAAAACTACACTCAAATGAAGAAAAGGATGTTTGTACTTGGAAAATTATATATATTATTTATAACATGCATATAGTATGCATGAATAAATACCCATGTTGGACAGTCCAACCATTTATATGTGACTGGCGTTCATTGCTCTGATCACACCAGAAATGCTGCATGTACGGTAAAATGCTGTTTTGGGCTCTTTTTCGTCATCCACCGATACATTATGATTTATATACTTGGCACACAGTACTCCCCCAATAATGGCGTAGACGTTTCTCTAACAAACAGACATTGATTGTTGGTCTATCTTGACCAATTTTATAATGATATGATCCTTGACCAAGCAATTTTAATGCAGCCTATATTTTTATTACACTTTTAGTTCCTGCGGAACATTTTACAATTTTCGGCTTAGCCTGCATTACGTTTAAAATATAAATGAACGCTTCCCAAAATAAACGAAAATTTTGTACAAAGCAGAAACAAACGAAACAAACAATATTGTAAAACATTTTCAACAAACGATTTTTTTTTTGTGCATGCGTTTATTTAAGCAGAGCACATCGGATCTATCTCTTAATATTCTTCTAGTAATTAGGTCTATATGTTTATTTGCGTGTTTCAGCCATAAACCATACAAAATCCATCAATATATATTTTATTTTTAATAAAACAAATAAAAATAGTGAAGCTACTCTTTTCAAAATATTTTTTATTTTCTTTAGAAATTATTTTCGTTAGAAATAAATAAAATATTAATGTAACATTAAAATATTACGGCATACATTGTTTTAACAAAAGTGCAATTAAAATTAGTTATCAAAAAACTTCTTCTTTGCTGCAGTAGTATCAAAATTTATGTTGGATAACCTAAAATAAAACAATATTAAGAAATTATAAAATATAAACAAGTAATCAACATTATTATGGAAAGCAATCAAAGTTTAGAAGAGTTGCCTGCCAGTTATCAATATTACGTTACGGATTGCAACGTCTTTTAGGATGTGAGTGGACTCTTTTTCCTGCACCCAGTGGTAAGACTACCATCAGGTTATAGCCACACGGCTCGGTTCTGATGTAAATCCCATCACGTTTTGCCAGTGTGACCATAATTTTACAGTTGTTTGAAATTAGTTTTAAAGTACCGTTTTGTGAAGTTAATGATAAAAATCTATCAATAATTTGTCCGACTTTAAATGTGAACCACTGTATGTATTATTAGTGTTTGCAGGCTTTATGATGGTTCAAATCACCACAAAGCAGCAATTTGAAATTTTGATTCAGCAACTGGAAGCTAACACAAATGTAGCTCGTGGCGTACGGCTTTATAACAAAACCAAAACTGCTACAGAAGGTGAAAGGCCATTGCAGGCAACGTAAATATTTATGACCCACAAACACGCACTCCGAATGCATGTCAGAGTGTGGATTCATTTGAAAGCAAAATTACAATTTCATTATTAATTAATTAATGAACATTTTCCTAAAAATAAACATCTACTCATTAAACTTTGGTTGCATTGGTTATTTTTCCTAACCAAGCCATAAACAGTTTACACTTAAACTTACCTCTGGGTGTACGATAAATTGTGGAGCTGTCTTCATTCGAAGACACGGTCGAAGACATTGAGGTTTTATTTGTTTAAACACGCACCTATGCATTTACAGTTTACAGTGCATTTCTGATTATTGCGATTACATCCACAAAGTTTGTTTCCGCAGCCACCAAGACATCTGCAGCCCTTGTACTTCCTTTCTATTAATGGATTTGAAGTTTGTCTAGATGATCTAGTACAAATGGTGTAGGGATAGATTGCTGTGAGGTTCATAATTATAAAAAGATAAAAAACATAACAAAAACGTTAAAAGGATGAAAAATTTGAGACATAAAAATATAATAATAATTTCTTTGTCTGCTCGCTACTAAACCCTTAATACAAGGTTTTCAAAATTTTCAAGTCAAATTGAAAATTCTTGTCTTAAAAAATTGGGTGTAATGCAATTATTTTGGAATTAGTCTAAAATGGCATTAAACACAAGTATTCAGCGGCATCTTGACATATATAATCAGTTGTTCAAAAGTTTGCTGTTTGTATCGAAAATTTTAAAATTAAAATATTTGATGGTAATTGTGTTCACATTTGCTGCCATATACTTTCTTAACCTAAAACTCATACCTTCTTCCATTTTTATGATGATAAACTGAAACTCCTTAAGGTAAAAAACTAAATCTATTGAATCTAAAGGTGAGTACAACGATTAACACATTTTGTTGCAAGACTCATTATTTTTACATTCTTATCGTAACCTACATATAGTAACCCGTATAAGTTTTTTTGGAGTGAAAAAACATGTAGCTCCTTACATACTCGAAACAATTGCTCATCATTTGTAACAATAAATATTGAAATTAGAACGTTACCTTGCCACAAATAAGTTGATAAACTTCAAAAGACAAGTTAAAATGAATCAAACAATTTTTACACAAATTTTCTTAACTGAATAATTTAATAAACAAAAATGTTCTTCAATTTGGAGTATTTTCCCACATAACTTGCATTGAAGAGCAAATAATTGCGTACTATGGCCGGCATTCATGCAAAATATTTATCAAGGGAAACCATCAAGCTTTGTTAGCAAGCTTGATGGTGTGTTTGACTTCTAACTAAGGCTATTTGTATCAGCTAATTTCACAGACTGGTACACAGCAGGAGGATGATTCACATTTACAGTTAGAAGAAAGGGTTCTACTGTCAAGCTTACGGTCCCATTTGACAAATTTTTTAATAACCATAAACTGATAACGCGTTTAAAAAATTAAGGGCTTTTCGCTTTGGGTAATGCGTAACCAGACTCGTGGGACGTCACACTTTTGTTTTGATATAAAAAAGTCTCTTTCTGCAGTTCGTTGGAATGCTAATTCGGTAGTTTATACACTGAAATACTTTATGTAATCAATCGGTTAATTTATTTTTTATTTTATATTTTTAGATTGCTACATTATTATCGAATTTTCAGAGCCATACACTACCACTGATACGAAAAATGGTTTTAATAGAACAGCTCCATTTAGTCAATCAATAAAATCTTCACGTGGAATGTGTGGGTCTTGTCAACAATTATCGCATTCACGTGCGGGGTACAAAATACTATCCATTATTAAAAAATTGAATTTGATGCAGCTATGATAAATGCATGGAAGCTACATTGTCTTTGTTGCAAATAGGAGGAAAAATCTCCCAAATGTCGCAATTTGATTTCCGAGTGAAAGTGGTGACTTCCAGGACAAAAATGGGTCTTAGGTATGATCGCATCGATCATTTAATGGGAAAACTATCCACTCATCATCTTTGGCCGCAGTCAAGACCAAATATAGATATTTGAAGTGCCTGCTGAATTTATACCCACATTATCGACGCCAGCACTCATTAAAAAGTGTTGGGTACTTAATTACCCATTTACAAACCACTTTTAACTTTTTATATTATAGGGGAGATATCTGAATCTATCTGAAGGGGCTAACCAATCTCTATTTCTAAATATTTCTATAATTTTTTTTTTATATATTTAAATATCCATTAGGCAGGAATAGGTAAAAAAAAACTTTTGCTGAATTTTAAATATAATATAATAAATAATTATAGTTATTTGACCTTTTTAATATTTTTTAGAAGTTAATTATTACGCACTAGGTCATTATTTAATAAAAAATTTTAAAAAACTTTATTACTTACTGCTGCAGTAACTTCTATTTCGGCATTACCCAGCTCTTTCTGTGCATCTTCGATGACCTTTTGCCTCAGAGAGTCTTAAATAATGTCTTCGTCGCACACCTCCTCTTCATCTAAATCTTCCAAGATCAGTTCCGTTAACGTATTACACAATGTGGAGTCAATTGATAAATCGTTTTCCATTGTGGATCTTGATTGACAATTCTATAATAGTTAGCAACCTGTTAATACTCATGTAAATATATTTAACTTAAGATTTATTTATTAATTATTTTGAAAGTTGAATGCACCTTTTATTTTATACGGAAAACATTTATTCATGACTCACTTAATTTAATTTGCTTACCAAACTATATTTTATTATTTATTTTTATTATATTTCCTGGTTACTAAACTTGATTATTTTGCAATTTATAGTTTTAATTGTTTATAGTTATTTTCTTAATTTTGCTTGGACAATTTAATGTATTTAAGCGAAGTTAATTTATACAAAGAATCAGAATAAAATAGACAATCAAGAAAAAGGTCACGTGTTTTTATCTGCTTTAGTATACGAGTCACGGTTCAAGTACCGGCGATTCACTAATAATATTAAAGTACAATACGAGTTAAGGTTCAAGTGCCGGCAGCTCAAATTAGTGTAAGTACGATCAATTACTAACATTTGGTGATCCCGGCGTGATCTTTTGATTGCCAATTTTTGTTTCTACAACTCAAATTCAATTGAGGACGTGTACCTAAAAAATGGAGTTCGAAGAGTTGGTGCGTACCCAACAGCATCTGGGAGCTCAGATCGAGACGCTCGCAAGGAACTTTGCTAAGGATCCCAAAGACAGGAAAACCCCTCCATACTTCGTCAAAAGATTGGAGGCATTGACAGAATTGGCCGATGAGTCCCACAGAACTCATGAAGAAATCATGGCCATGAAAAACAAGCCCCTGGATAATGACTATCTCAGGGAAGATTATTACAACAAAATAACCCTGATAGTGACCAAGCACATCAAGCTGTTTGAGCAAGGGGCAGCACAGCCGTTGAGATTAGATGATGAAGCCCAGCCATCAAAGGGACAACAGCTATCGACCCACCATACGGTAACGGCCGAAACACGAAGGCTGTTTCGCAACCAGCGGGCAGTAATGAGGGCATTGGATCGAAACATTGACGAAATGTTTGCACAACAAACCATGGAACACCATTCGTCATACTACACCATAAAGGCAAGCTTCATTGAAAAGTACATGACCGAACTATCCAACAATAATTTGGCAATATGGGCATCAACGGAAGCGGAACAAGTCGAAGACTATCACATCGACACCATTTATAACCTTGAAGAAAGGGCAGAAGCAGCGATGATAGCACTTCATCGGCACATTCAAGAAAATCTACAGGTGTAACTCACCAGGCTGCAATTCCAAGTGGCACTGACACAATCCTTCCAAAAATCAAAATACCAATGTTCGACGGAAACTACTTACGGTGGGTAGAATTTAAGGACATATTTTCAGAGCTTGTACATAACACAAGCATATCAGATACAAGAAAAATGCAATACCTAACCACGTCATTGCAAGAAGCAAAAAATCTAATCAAGCATTTACCTGCAGTCGGACACAACTACGCTGCTGCTTGGTCAATTATCACTGGCAGATACGACAACAAACGACTTCTGGTGTCCACATTACTCAGCAAGCTAATGTCGCAGTCTTCCAGTAAAAGAGAATCTGCCTCATCTTTAAAGTCACTTCACGACGTAACAAAGGAGTGTCTTCAGGGCTTACAGGCACAAGATGTCCCAGTGCAGCACTGGGATGCCATTCTGTCCCATATTCTATTACAGAAGATAGACGAAGAGACTCAAATCGCTTTTGAGCAAAGCCTCACCGACAATAGGCGCCTAATCACGATTGACGAGCTACTCAACTTCCTGGAGCGAAGATTCCAGTCGTTGGAGGTGCGAGGTAAGGCTGACAAGGGGCATACAAGAACCTGCGCTTCGGTAACAACATCTGAACTGCGGGGCAACTGCGCAATATGCAAAGGTGAAGGACACAAAATCTTCGCTTGTAAAAAATTCATTAATGCCGAAATGGTTTATTTGAGAGGTGGAGATGGGTCACAGACATGCAGCTGTGTGTCAACTGTCTCAAGCAAGGGCATCGAGTTAACGAGTGCAAATCACGACACTGTGGCAAATGCACCAGGAAACATAACTCATTGCTCCATAACCCCAAGGTGTCAACATCAGGTACCAAACCCAACTACCAAACCCAAGATAATTCAACACATCAAGTCACTCCCCATCAACCGGCTACAAAATTCAGCCTTCTGACTAATCGCATCTACAAAGGTCCCCACCATGTTTTACTGGGAACTGCACGCATCCAAGTGCCAGCAGAAAACGGGCAGTTAATCGAATGTCGAGCAATGGGTCACAAGCAAACCTGATTACAGATCGCCTTTGGAAATTGCTAGGCAGAAGATCACGTCAAATATGCATGAGTTTGGAGGGCATCGGAAATCAGAAAACAAAGATGAGACATCAATCAAACATCCAGATCAGGTCAACAGCAAATGACTATGCCACAAATGTAGATGTCCACACTATATCAAAAATTGTATCCGATCAGCCCCTTCATCAGTTCGATATTACAAATTGGGGAATCCCACAGAATGTACACCTAGCAGATCCAGAATTCAACACACCAGGCCGAATCGACTGCTTGCTTAGAGCAGACATCATTTTCGAACTACTAACCGATGGGCAAATTAAGTTTGGAGACAATCTCCCCGTGCTTCAAAATACACTCCTCGGATGGGTAATAGCTGGCAAAGTTGAATCATCAACCCGCAATCATTCTGTATGCGGAATATGTACAGCAAAGGATTTAAAGGAAGCGGTTTCCCAATTTTGGGATTCCGAGAAAGCATCAAGCGACCAGTCCAACCTTTCAGATGATGACATACGATGTGAAGCACACTTCGTGCAAACAACAGTCCGGGGAGAAGATGGCAGATTTATAGTAAAGCTTCCATTAAACAACCATCCATCAGCATTGGCGGAATCAAAGGGAGTAGCATACAGAAGATTCAACTCAATCGAAAAACGTTTAGCAACTAACCCAATGCTAAAGGATCAATACGTGTCATTCATGAGAGAATACGAATCACTGGGTCACATGACAAGGATCAGCGCCAACAAAATCAGCACTCCACACTATTTCATACCACACCATTGCGTACTCCGCCCTGAAAGTTCATTCACCAAATTAAGGGTAGTCTTTGACGCATCAGCACACAACTCCTCGGGTTTTTCATTGAACGATATAATGCATACTGGTCCCACAGTTCAAATCGACCTGTTTGCAATTTTGCTACGCTTTAGAATGCACAAGTACGCATTAAAAACTGATGTCGAAAAAATGTACCGCCAGATATGGGTTAACAAAAAGGATAGAAACTTACAGCTCATCCTGTGGCGAGAAGATGAGAACCAACCAATTATAGTGTATCAACTGAACACAGTTACATATGGCACTAGAGCAGCACCATACCTAGCAACACGCTGCCTAGTCAAGCTAGCAGACGACTACCAACATCAATACCCATACGGATCATCATCTCTGAGACGAGATTTTTACATTGATGATGGTCTAATAGGAGCGGATTCAGTTCATGAAGCTCTGGTCATACAACAACAATTGATAAACATTCTTGAGATTGCTGCCAAAGATCAAGAAGTCAACCTCAACTTCGACTCAAAGGAAGCACAATCAACAAAAACATTGGGCCTATTGTGGCTTCCAAAGGATGACGCGCTCTGTATTAAGGTCACCCTTCAAGAACATAAACAAACAACAAAACGTACCATGAGCTCCGATTTAGCTCACATATATGACCCGCTAGGTCTAATTGGTCCAGTGTTAGTTTCTGGAAAAATCCAACTACAGAAAACATGGTCAGCCAAACTTGAGTGGGATGAGAACCTTCCTACGGAAATAGCAAACGAATGGGAACTCTACAAGAAGGATTTAAAAAAGTTGGACAACATAAAGATCACAAGGTACATATCTGGCAACCAAGATGCAAATATCCAGATACACGCCTTCGCTGATGCATCGGAAAAAGCTTACGGTGCTGCAGTATATCTACGGGTGATACAACAGGACAAAACGGTAAAGGTTAATCTTTTATTTACAAAATCGCGTGTGGCACCAATTAAATCACAGTTATGCGCAGTACTGTTGGCAGCTGACCTTTCGGCAAGAGTAAAGGCTGATTTGGGCTTAGAGAAAGGAAAGTCATTTTGTTGGACTGACTCCCAAATTGTGCTTTCCTGGCTCCACAATCATTCAGGAAAATTGCCAGTTTACTTGGCCCATCGAGTTTTGAAAATTCTAGAAGTAACAATCCCAGAACAATGGCATCATGTTCCGTCAAAACAAAACCCTGCAGATATATTATCTAGAGGAATAAAACCTCACGAGCTATCGTCATGTGCCATGTGGTGGTATGGGCCACTCTTCCTCTATCAATCTCAGAAGTTATGGCCAGCTCCCAGGTTACAAGAAGTGACAAATGATAACTGCACAGCAACCGTTCTAACAGCACAACACTCAATCGATGAATGCAGCCTGGTTTCACAATACCATCAAAAAATTCCTTTGCACATGTACAAAGGGTCATTGGATATGTCTTACGATTTGCAAAGAACACCAGACGACCGAAGAAATCTCGACCAGAGCATACACAACTATTACCACAGGAGCTAGATGCAGCACTGAAGCTAATGGTACGGCAAATACAATCAACCGATTTCAATGACATCAAAACCGCACTCACAAGGGACAAATTAGTACCCAAGACAAGTCAGTTTAGCTCACTCACTCCATTCTTAGATGAGGAAGGTATAATCCGAGTGGGCGGTCGACTAAGCTGCTCAACACAGCAGTTCGATGCTATCCATCAAATGATGCTACCAAGCCAAGATCCGCTAGTAAAACTTCTGATCGAAAAAATACACAGAGAAAATTACCACTGTGGCCCTCAAGCACTGCTTGCACAGGTTAGGCAGCGTTTTTGGCCGATTAGAGGAAAAACTCTTACAAGAGCAGTCGTCCAACGATGCGTCCGCTGCACAAAGGCAAGGCCAACAATGAATAACCAAAAATTGGGAAACCTCCCAAAACATCGGGTGCAACCAGCCAGGCCATTCCTGAATTCGGGAGTAGACTACTGCGGCCCATTTGCAGTACATTTTAAAACAAGAGGAAAACGACCTCAAAGGGCATATCTTGCAGTATTTTGCTGTTTCGTCACTAAGGCAATACATTTAGAGCTTGTGACTGAACTAACAACGGAAGCATTCATCGGGGCTCTAAAGAGGTTCATAGGTAGACGAGGCCATTGTTAAACATTGTACTGCGACAACGCAACAAACTTTACAGGTGCTCGGAATAAACTAAATGAGCTTAACGACGTCATTTATTCCAACCCAGCACAGGAATAAAGCATGCAGCTCAAAAGGGATAGAATTTCAGTTCATCCCACCGAGATCACCACATTTTGGAGGACTGTGGGAGGCAGCAGTGAAGTCAGCAAAGAACCTGCTATTGAAAAATGTATCCCCAGCATCACTCACATACGAAGAACTGGAAACAGTTTTAATTGAAATTGAAGCCATTTTAAACTCCCGTCCCCTTAGTCCAAACTCATCCGATGCCAATGATTTAAATGCAATAACGCCAGGTCACTTCTTAATTGGGGAACCATTGACCTCAAATGTTGATATACAATCCAAACTCCCTAAACGTAGTTTACAACAGAGATGGCATCTTGTATCACAATTAAAACACAGCTTTTGGGACAGGTGGAGCAAAGAATATCTCAACGAATTACAGCAGCGTCATAAATGGAAAGGACCAATAAACGACGTGCAACTAAATACAATGGTAATAATTAAGGAGGACAACCCTCCAGTCCTACAATGGCCACTGGGACGTATAATCAAGATTTACAAAGGTGATGACGGCTTAGTGAGGGTATGTGATGTAAAAACGCAAAGTGGAATCTTCAAACGACCTATTCACAGATTAGCCCCACTCTTTCATGAAATCATCAAAGAGCAGAAATATGAGTCAGAAGAAAACACAAACTCAACGAGTCCAACAGCCAAAACAAAACTACCTAGGCCAATCCCTAATGAAGAAATCCCACCTAAGCGTGCACGAGTTAACTCAACGCTGCTGATCACTATCTTGGCCATACTTTTCTTGCCAATAATTGCTGGAAATCACATAAACGTAACGAAGTTCACAAACAAGCCTGGTATATATTTTGAACAGATAAGCCTGGTAAAGCGCATGTCTGTCAATTGGAAAATAATCGTCTATTTTGACCTTGAACCATATCAACATCAAATAAATATTTTGACTGATGGAGTAAAAACACTTCAAACTTTATGCCAAGAGAAAAGAATTAATGCAACATGTAAGCCATTGCTGGAATACTTCGATCACATAAAGGACGAGTTACAAGAAGATTTTAATCTGTTCACAGTAAAGCGAAAGAAAAGGAGTGCAATCGACGTAGTTGGAAATATCGCCCATTCACTTTTTGGCGTATTAGCTTTTGAAGAATCAGACTTCAATAATCAACTCCACCATCAACATTCTAAAGCAAGGTCAACTGGATGTGCAAGCAAAGTTTAAAGAAACTGGTAATATGATTCGAACGGTTGAGGCCGAACAACAAATGCTCACACTTTCCGTTCAGATGCTCATAGTTACTAACAATATACAACGCATACACGCTGCAATCATGGATGTTCTAGTTGATAGTCCACATGACAAAATTAACCCTCTTCTGCTCACCCCTCAATAGCTTAGTGAAGAAATCAAGAAGATAAAGGCCCATCTGCCAGCACACTTGCAATTACCGATTCACCGAAATAACTTACTAGAGGAATCATCGCCCAACATCACGTGATATTCAGCATAGACTTACCCCTTACCGATCCACGTGAGTTCCAGCTAATGCAGGTCACTCCGATTGCAGTCACAGTAAACCAGACACTTACAACCGTAAACCCATCAACCAAATTTATCGCCATCAGCCTACATCATGACGAATTTTTCCCAATGACACAACATGAAGTGGACGCTTGTTAGAATCTGGGTGAAAATGAATTAATCTGCTGGAACATACCAGCCACATATCAAGCAACACATCACCCAATGATCCACAAATGTGAACTCGATCTACTGAATGATCAACCCAATCCAAGATGTGAGTGCTATCAGCTGGAAGATACAATCATATGGCAACATCTACACCATCCCAACCAATACATGTTCTCTACGACAAACACCATTAAACTGAATGCAATATGCGGAAGCGATATCATTCACCTAACCTTAGAAGCCAGCTGTCTAATCACATTGAGTCCCGAATGTGTCATAAAAAACGATCTCATCAATATACAAGGCCGTCAACAAATTGTTACATCCCTACAAGCCTCGCCCACTCACTACAACTTCATCATTGGCTTACCTAAACAATATGCAAGTATGAACTTCAGCACACTTACAGTAAAACAATCCACAATACAGGCACTCGAAGCAAAACAACAACAGTTAGACGAAATTCTTAAAACTACACTGCCCGCTAACGAATTCAACCTCAGTACACATGGCGTAATTGTCGGATATGTGGCACTTGCATTGATATTAGCAGTTACCATCGTTGCAGTTTACAAATGCAAAACATTGAAAACCAGATTTAAGCTAACTCAGGCATCCCTACCACAAACTACCGAATGCTAATAACCACAGCTGCAACCCAACCAGCCAGCATAATGTATCACCGACCGATGGTCAGCGTGGGGAAGCATGTTAACACTCATGTTAACATAATTAACTTAAGATTTATTTATTAATTATTTTGAAAGTTGAATGCACCTTTTATTTAATAATAATGAAATTGTTAATTTATTGCATTCTTGCTAAGCAAGCACAATTCCATAATTTGTTTAATTTAAATTACACCTTTATTATATTTTAAGGAAAGTTGAATGCACCTTTTATTTTATGCGGAAAACATTTATTTATGACCCACTTAATTTAATTTGCTTACCAAACTATATTTTATTATTTATTTTTATTATATTTCCTGGTTACTAAACTTGATTATTTTGCAATTTATAGTTTTAATTGTTTATAGTTATTTTCTTAATTTTGCTTGGACAATTTAATGTATTTAAGCGAAGTAAATTTATACAAAGAATCAGAATAAAATTGACAATCAAGAAAAAGGTCGTGTTTTTATCTGCTTTAGTATACGAGTCACGGTTCAAGTACCGGCGATTCACTAATAATATTAAAGTACAATACGAGTTAGGGTTCAAGTGCCGGCAGCTCAAATTAGTGTAAGTACGATCAAGTACTAACACAACCCTTAAAGTAAAGCGGACGTGTTTCTTAAGAGCTCTTAATTTTTTACGGCTGTATGCATAAAAGCCGCTTACTTGAGCTTTAAAGTACACGTTAGTTAACAAACACTTTAAGACGTTTCTTAAAAAATGGTATTCATAACAGTACTTTAGCTAATGTCTGCTTTAGTAAAATTAGTATTTGGATTCTGGCAATGCCACTATTTTCAGTTGTCACGTTGTAGTTAACGATGTTTAAAAATGAATATTATTTATCCGGGTAGTCAGATCCATAAAAAATGTTTTTATTGTTTTTCATTTTTTTCAGCAAAATCAAGATATTTTTGTTTTTTTTATATTAATCTTTTTAATAAAAAGCAAAGCACCCAAAAAAAGGTTAATTTACAAGGCTTACGAAGAACTTACAAAGAATTTGTTCATATTAAAAAAATAATTATTCGGATAACAAGCTTTGTTTTGATTATATGTACATCAATAAAACTTTTGTTTAAAATAATTAATTATAATTATATTTTTGTAAAATATAAAATAAAGATGTAAAAATGTTTTATATTGAATGGCATGTTATGTTTTAGTTTTTATTATTATTTGTATACTACAATTTGTTTAAAAAAATATTTTTTAACATTTTTGGAATAACAAAGTATAATTGTCAATTGAGCCGTTTACATTAAAAGTGGCATAAGTCACAACTGAACAGTTTTTTTCTTCATTTTTAATAAATTTGAAATTAACAAATATTGAGATTTGTTAAGAGTTAAGAAGTATTGAGATTTGCTTGAGAGGAGTGTTGATAATTAACGGTGCAACAAAAATGCTTATTTTGAAAGTGGCGTTAGTCGCTGTACTTAGGAAATTAATTACGGAGCTTAGTGTGAAAGAAGTAGAAACATGTAATAAGTGTGTGTGAAGTATTGTTGTGATTATTTGACTTATTTTTATTAGTTCGAAAGAATAGTGCAGTTTACGGAACAATATTATACTGATATCTAATATACTACACATAATTACCATTATTTTATTTTTTTATTCTCAGGAGGTTGTTTCGTGTTGTATAAAATATCTAAGAATGTCACAACTGAAAAGTATATTACTGCACATAGTGACTTATGTAAAGGACAAAATAGTAATAGTAGTAATAGCCCCCTGTCGAAAATATCCTTCACAGTACACAACATGGAGAAAAAAGATTTTATTTCAACACAATCATTTGAAAAATCTGTTTCAGAAAGAAAACTAAATACAGACTAGTTGAAATGGCTAAAAATTTAAATGTTTTATAAACTAATTTAAAATAAAAAGATGACTATAACAAAGTAACTTATGCCACTTTAAAAAAAACGGCTCAGTTTATTGTAAACACAATTTGTTTGGTTTTTGAACTTTCAATAATAAAATTGAACTGTCAATTTATTGTAGGTTTAACGTAGGTTTTTCCTACTTTAAAGTTAACAAAGGTATTTTAAGGTAAAAGTGTTTTATGAATACAACTTTAGGAAATTGTGCTTAACAACGGCAGTTAAACCTACTTTAAGTTTTTATGCATACAGCCCTTAAACTTTAACAGCCATGTCATTCAAGCTAACGGAAGGTGAGATAATCGAGAAGTTGAAAAAACAAAATGAAATGCTTAGTGATAGTAAAATGGAGGTACTGAAGTTATTTGAGTATACGAGAAATGGTCACAAATTATATAACGCGAAAATTAAGGTCGATGATCAATCTTATATTAAAATGTTAACAGCTGAGAAAGTGAACATTGGATGGGAGAAATGCAAAGTCTTTGATGGCACTAATATTATGCAATGTTTTAAATGTAAACGATATAATCACAGAGCAGCAGAGTGTAAGAATCAGAAGATATGCTACAAATGCCATGGAAATCATAACTCTGAAGAATGCGATCAATAGATGATTATTAAATGTATTAACTGTATCAACATGAATAGAAGGCTTAACCTTCGATGGAAGGTTAAGCCTTCCATATATGTAAAGACCTTAAATAATAAATCTGATCATTATAGTTGGAACAATACTGCTGGATATAATAAATGAATCGCTAAGAAGTGGGATATTCCCTGAGAATTGGAAAACATCAATAATAATCTCAATAGAAAAAATCTCGAAGACAAAAAAGTGTGAGGAATTTCGGCCGATCAATACACTGAAAACGTGTGAAAAAATATTGAAAAAGTTGTTATAGAACTTGAGGAATATATATAGGTTAACAACCTCTTGACGAAACACCAGTCTGGTTTTAGGAAAAATTTTTTATGTGAAACTGCAATTAATTACATACTGAACATATGGAAGAAATTGACAAAACCAAAAAAATTGTAGCAATATTTTTGGACTTTAAGAGAGCGTTCGAAACTATAGGCAGAGAGATACTTCTTCAAAAGTTATATAAATATGGAATCAAGAATACGGAATTAAAGTGGTATGAATCTTACTTAACAAACAAAAAGCAGATAACAAAAGTAAATAATATAATGTCCGATGCAGTGGGCAATGATTATGGAGTTCCACAGGGATCAATATTAGGCGCTTCGCTTTTTATTATATATATTAATGACATGCCAAATATTCTGGATAAATGTGAAATTACTCGTTATGCTGATGACACGCTAATTTTCACAGAGGCAGATACATTGGAACAATGTTACCGCAATATAAACCGAGATATAAATTCAGTGAACTTATGGCTAAATATGAACAAACTTAAGTTAAATGAAAGTAAAACGAAAATAATGGAAATTAACGCTGATAGTAATGTAATTTTTAGAATTAACAATGAAGTAATAGAGAAAGTGAGCAAAATAAAATATTTGGGCATCGTTATAGATAAAGATTTGAAATTTGGCAGTCATGTTGATTATATATCTAAAAAGATCGGCAAAAAAGTTAGCTTCTTTAAACGAATTAGAAGACAAATACCTATCATGACAGCAATTAACATTTATAATACTATAGTTAAACCTCATTTCGAATATGGCTCGACTATTTTATACTCATGCTGCACAGAAAATCAAATTGAAAGACTTCAGAAACTACAGAACAGGGCAATGAGAGTGATATTAAAAAGCAACAGATATACCTTAATAAACTATGTTAAATTCACTAAGGTGGCTTAATATAAGACAAAGTCTTGAGCTTAATACTATTAATTTTATACAGAAGATCAAAAGGGGAATGGCAACCGAGTACTTAACTGAGCAGATAATGTATGTGGGAGCAGTTCAACCGTATCATCTACGAAACTCTGAACACTTTAGGATAGAAAGGGTATCTACAAGCGCAATGCAGCGATCGCTGTTTTATAAGGGTCTTCAGCTATACAACTCGTTACCAGATTTTGTAAAATTGGAGACAAATTATAAATTTAAGAAAAATGTTGTTAGATTTGTTAGACACAATCCATAAAATGTTGTTTTCTTGATTTATTAAATTGTAAATGTAACCAAATTGAAATGTAATTAAAAGTATTTTAAATACTAATATAATGATAATTGGTTTATTTTTTATTTTACAAGCTCGATCAGCATAGCGAAAGGTACTCAACGTCTCAGCGACATTATAATCGGCTGGAGAAACACAGGCAATCATAAGAGTAACAGAATTGCCACCCAACGAATCCCGCAGCAGACGTGGTAATTCCGAATCATGATATCGACAATAACCATACCTTTGCCATGTTTTATATTAAATGAAACCATATTTAATTGCAAAAGTTCAAATTAGAATGTTTACAATAATACAATAACAATATATTATGAATAAAAATTAACCTTAAAAGAACCTTTAAACAATCAAACTTACCTCCCAACGAAGATATCACATTTCCCAAACTAAAGAGTCCTTTATTTATTTCTAGACACTCGGAACCGGCCAAATCTACGAAGTGGAACTTTGAAGTGGTAACTGCATGACTAAAACAAAGCATAAAAGAAAACATTACATATCAGTATTCAACTCAAAGAATATGCTCATTATTTTTTGTAGCTACCAAGGTAACCGTGAAAATTGCATGAGATCTTGAAGACTGTTCATTCATTGCAGCCGAGGCGACAGCTCTTCCCGCAGAAACTTTAAGCAAACAATCGGTGGTTTCTTTAGCATTGAAAATTTTTTGTTCAGTCAACCCCACCATGACAATACCGTTGCGATCTTCTCGCATATCTATAACACTATTATCTCTTGACTTCTCCTATAACAAATCGTACAGCTGTTCCTGATACAACTCCATAAAGGAACATTTGATAGAATAATCAAACTCATTAGAGAATTCTTTAATACGTTCGAATATGTCGTGAATAGCCCTCGGTATAACACCTACATTTTTTTCTAGTGAACCATCAAATGCTGTACACATTGTATAAGTTTTTCTGGAGCCAGTTTGGCCATAAGCCAAGATGGTAGCATTGAAGCCACAAAATAACTTATCCAGCATATCAGATACAGCCAGATTATAAACCCGCTCCTGAGTATCTTTTCAATGGAATACGAAATTAAAAGAAAATGCATCCGTATTATTAACAAGCACCTGGTTTTTACCAAAAACCTTTTCCACAGCCATTTTGCAGCCGCGTGCCTGTTCAAAACGCACCAACGGTTGCACTCTCAAAGCAACTTTAACATTCTCTACGTCACTCATTGTTTTTTCGTTTTTGGTTTAGACTTTATAAATTTTCAATAAAATGTAGTTTGATTGAATACAGTATTTTTTGCAAATCAATAATTTTTGTATTTCATTACTTATATTTTTATCTTAAACTATTGTTCTTCTTCGTAGTATGGCACTCTTTTTGTTAAGTTTGTACAAAAAAATATAAAAACGTTATTACCACAGAAAGATACAAATGACAACAAAATCTAAACACACATAGACTGTAACATATTCACTATAATTAACAGGTAAATTAAAGTATAAAAACCGTACGAAACAATTTTTTACTTGTTGCTCGCTGTTTTGAACTTAAATGAAAAATGGTGGCAGTTGCCCGAGGCGTAAAAACACGAAACTAAAATTGTTCGCAACTAACGGTTTTGTATTTAAATGAAAAATGGAGGTAATTGGCCAAAGCGAAAAACTTCGAAACAAAAAATGGTTGCATTTTTAACACATGAGAGAAAAAGGTGGCAACCGTAAACCACAGTTGTTAATTTTTCACAGAACAGTTGCTCTGAATTCTTTAATTTGAATTTACTAACTTTTGAGCCAATTCACATTGGATTAGTTGTGCTGTCAGTATGTTGGAATTTTCGGTGAGGGGGGTAGTTTTTGGTTGAAACAATTTTTCTACCAGCTTCAACGCCGAACAACGAAAACAAAACTAATACACATGCATTTATGAAAACACAGGTCTTGTGTGTTTTTTTTTGCAGAGCGATTTTTAGTCTTCAGTTGGCTACTGTAGTGTAAATATGAATATGAATTCAAAAGTAAATAAATAGATTTTATGCTATTTATTTTTTATTATTGAATTCAAGTTGTTGTTATAATATTTTTATATTTTACAGAAAATTAAATATGTGTTAATCTTTTAAACGTCTTTTTAATTAAATTTTAACGATATACATATTTTTTCAATATTTCCCTTTCCTATGGAAAGATTCTTCAGGAAAAATTAATTTTTAATAACAAAAATTATTAACAAATTGAAAAATTTTTTTTTATTTAATTAAAATAAAAAAGGTCGATTAAGAATAAAAATAATTTTACATAAAATAAAATTAGAAACAAACATTTCATCATCACTTACAGCCATATTTATTTTGTAATGCATATACTGTGGTGTATACCGAACGAAAAACAAACATGAAATGAATAAAAAACACTAATACACACATATCGTATACGTATAGAATTTTGTGCTAAAATAATTAGTCGAGTGTTTTTTGGAAAGAACTAAAGTTCTGCAAAACAAATATTAATCCAATGTGAACTGGCCCAAAACCACAGAAATATAAAATAACTAGCAAACCCGGCGAACTGTTCGCCACGTGTGCCACCAGATTGCTTCAATGACTGTATCTCCGTAAATAAGACGAATTTCGCAAAAATAAGCATAATTTGGGATCATCTATAAAAAATCAATTTTTATATGAAAATTTCACTAAAAATTTAAAACACGGCGAACTCCGTTTTGCCACCAGATAGCTTCGTTTTTTGTAAGTAAAAAATGAAAGTGAATCTAAGCGTTATGCGTGTTCGCAAATTATCCGTTTCATTGAAGTGCTCTTTGGTAAACCACATTTTTTGTTTTTCGGTCTGACGTTATCACAAATAAAGCGGCTGGTTTCCCAACTCGTGAATATGCAACGTATAACTGCCCATGTGAAAAACAATGATTTTCTAAATTTATCCCGCAAACACTAAGTGCGAACGCAAGGCGAACCGGAAATTACAATCGTTTGAAGTTAAACGGAAAATCAATCGGAATCATTGGTATTCGAGGAATACATACATTTTCGCCTGCGTACTTTCTATTAATAATTGTTGTCTCAATCAAATTCGGCATAGGTCTTTTCACCGCAAGTCGAGTACCGTTGCAAAGTCGCGGTGGATTCAAATAACGCAATATCATAATAACTGAACCAACTTTGAGTTATGTGCTGGAAATCCTGGTAACTCCAGAGAGTTCAAAAACTCCGCTGGATAATTTACTGCATTATCGGGATTTATAATGGAATCAACGGATTTGTATGCCACCAAATCGCCATCGATTTTTGATTGAATGGTGAAATTTAGCGCGGGTACATCATTATTCTTTGCGGCGATAATTCTCACAAATTTTTGGGAAATCATTTTCAATTTGCAATAGTGAAGCATTGATCCTCAATCAGAATTAATCATTCATTGTATATTTCATGGGTTAAGTGACATGCTTCTCGATATGTTTGGCATTGGTGACCATTCACAGTTTTCAAATGCGCAAATGATTTTGGTCCACGTACATTTACCAACAGCAGTCGCAAATAAAAACATTCATCATTTCTAGGATGAACAGTATACATGCGACCTAGCACATCAGTGGAAAACATCTGTGGCGCCTATCTGGAACTGGGGTTCCTTGTTTGCGACGTTGGAATTTCTTTGTTGATTGATTTCAAGTGTAACACTTGGGCATTTCAAAGTACAGCAGCGTCATTGCGAGTGGATATGCTTCACACATTGCAAAGAAGCTAGTCAATGGTGTCGATGGTGGTCTCTCAGATCGTTGTGCCGCATTAGCCTCAGTGAAGTAAACTCTTTGTCCATTTTCCAAATGTACAACTGTGGGATATCTTTCATGAATTGGAAATGACTATAATCGCCATAGTGCTTCATTAGTACTGACGTATATGCCCATTTGAAAGTTGCTGATTTCGTCATTCGCATTTTCCGACGCAATACCAAACACAGCCATGTCGCTGCCTTTTGTGACGTACTTGCACAAATATTTGACTGATTTGGCCGAATGACAACTCTCAACGTTCGCATGTGTTTCGAAAATTCGTGATAGCAGCGGGCAATATGGTACATGAATAAATTTGAACATATTAACCACAGCGTTATTAGCGTGAAAAAATGCTTGCAACTGTTCAATAATTCGTCTATAATTAACTGTAGTGTGTGGTGTATGTGTAGTTGTTATGTGTTGCAATTAATTGTGTTGGTGTGAGTGATTGATTGAATAAAATTTGCAAGTCGGCATGAAGCCGCCTTCCCGAATGATATTAGCTACAAAGGAAATCATGCGAAGGCAGTTATTGTATTCAAGGATGCGTTGAAGAAAATGGTTGGAATCGGGATCAGTTCCATCGAACAATGGTTTCAGTGGCTGTGGTGGTGTAAGTAATGGATCCAGTTTGACTTCTCCACTTGCGCAGCACAATCCAGCCGTTTCCCTTTTGAAATTTAACGCATTGCAGTATCGGCATACAGTCGTCATTGGTCCAATATCTAAATTGTCATCACTGTAGTTCGCAGTAAGATCATATTGGAATGCCAAGCGATTGTATGATGCCAATGATCTTCGTGTGCTGACGCGTTGTCTCAATCGGGCATTTTCTCTTATTATATTTTGTCTGTCTTCGCTTAAGTTATGTGAATACACTTGTTGCTGGCTTGCATGTCTTGTGCGGCCACCGATGTTCGCATGTCGTCCTCTCGGCATTTTGGACTATGGACTTAATATATAAATTTTTAAGTTAAAAATACGTGAACTTTAGCTTTAGTTTAAATAAATAAATTTAACAATAGTACGTAAATTTAAAAATACCATTTGCTTCTGCAGTAACTAACGGAAATACATATCTATTTTTGTTATTTTATATTGATGTTAAGGAAAACTGAAAATATTTAATTCCTTGTTATATGTTGAATTGCTGTTCATTTTAAATATATACTTATGTTAACACTTTTTTATAATCTTTTATTTTATTTTTATTCAAGAAAATGCTAAAAGTATGCTTTTAAATAAATATGTGACAATTGTTCAATGGATTTCAGAAGCATACTTCGTATGCATATAATGCTGCAAAAGAACAGTTTGTATCAAATTTTGTGTGCACGGCGGCAACTACTTAAAATGAAACGTTCTTACTGCGTGATATACACCACGTACTGGTGCCGTTGTTGTACATGCTTTATATCAGAGATGGCGCTGTATTGAAAAATTTTTCTTGAAATTTTCTCCTGAAATTTTTTCCTGAATTTCCTTTGCTATAAGCCTCACGGAGCCGGAGACCTTTCCAACCACAATTTTTTAACAAATTTTGTGTGCACGGCGCCCTCTACATAAAATGAAACGTACTTATTTTCGTGAGGGATACTCACACACCACGTACTGGTGCCTTTGTTGTACATGCTATTTATCAGAGATGGCGCTGTATGTGAAAAATGATTTTTCCCTGTTTTCCTGCTTTTCTCTTGAAATTTTTCCTAGATTTTCTTTGCTATAAACCTCTCGGAGCCCGCGACCTTTCCAACGGAAAACCTGACTTTTTTTTATATTATAGATAATTGTAAATGTTTAAAGCATAGAGGAGAAATTAACCAACTTTTTATATATTTGTTTTGATAAACCAATTTCAGAGTTGAATTAAGGGCACACTTTTTGCTACATGTTTGCATATTTTTTTATTTTTAAAGGTAAGCAACAACGTGCTACACCTTTTATTGTAAAATTTAAATAAATTGTGATGCAAATATACAATTTTTGATTTCGCTTTAAATAGTTAGTTAATTAAAAAATAAAACGATTGTATGCCAGATTTGTATATCAGATTTTTCCATTTTCACTTTTATCAGTTCAAAAATAAAGGTGCTATTTATTGAACATATTGGGTTTATTGTGAACGCTTTTTAATTTATTTTTTATATTAATTTTTGTAGAGTCTTTCCAAAAATAATCTATATCACGATCAGTTCTTATATTATTCTTTATGCGCAGAATAGTTTTCGAGTTATTAATGGAAAACTAAAAACATAAATTTTCAAAATGATTTCAAAATATTTAATGTGACAGCAGAAAAATTCTATGACCTACAAGATATTCATATCATATTTGTTTAAGTAAAATACAATTTAAATTATCTATTTAAAATCCAATTCAAAAATTCTATATTTTTGCCATAATTTGTTCACATTTTTCATCGTACAAACGTTGTTACAGTTAATTTTTTCCTCGAAAAACTTTTCTTTCCAGCGAGCCGTCAATTTTATGTTTACTGTTTGTTTTACGTTTGTATAGATATACTTTGACTGCTACTTTGTTGTGTGTGGAGCCCCACAGGGTAGTGTGCTTGGTCCCTTACTATTTAAAATCTATATTAATGATTAGAAAAATATAGAATTTTTTTGGCAATTTATTGATGTATGTTGAAGTGAAGACATACTATGTCTATTATTTAACTATAAATATGAAAAGGTTTTACAAATTCAAATCGAATATGACTCTGCGGTACTATCAGATTGTTTCAGAGTAAACAAATTAGTATTTAATGTTACTAAAACGAAATTTATAAGGTTTAGACCATACAATATCAGAGACGATCAGGTTATAAACATACACATTGCTGAAAGTTTAATACAAGAATCTTATTCTGTCAAATATCTAGGAATAAACCTAAATACCAATCTCTCATGGAAAAATCACATAAACAAGTTAAAGAGAAAAGTGTCGCCTGGAATATGAATTTTGTACAAGTTTAAAAATAGACTTAATACTGCAACTAAAATATTCTTATATAAATCACTAATTCATTCACACCTCACATATTTATCACTGATTTCTGGTTTTAAAAGTTGTTCTGCATTAAAATCACTGCAAGCAGCACAGAATCAAGCCCTCAAGATTGTGTTTAACCTCCCCTTAAGGTTTAGCACTATAAATTTGTATTAAAATTATACAAAAACTGTACTTCCAGATAAGGGATTGTACAAACAACAATTATTAATATATGTATTTAAATGCCTAAAAGTGTATGGAAATCATACAATATAATTTCATCAGAATATAAGTTTCACTAATAAAGTAAAAAGGCATGCAATGGATTTGAATGTTTCAAGATGTCGACTTGAATTAATTAACAAAAAATTACGAAGGAGTTCGATCAATTACAAAACTACCTAAAGAATATTTCTGTTTTGTCCACATTTAAAACCAATATAAAGCAACATTTGCTTAACAACATCGAAATGTTTTTTGCATCTTAAAGTTACATATCAATATATTAAAAAATATACTAATATTGTAAACTATTTTACATAAGTATATTTTAAGTTAAAATTATAAAATTGTAATCAACTTTGTGTAAGCCTCTACAAAGCCAAAATAGGCGCTAAGGCCTTAATTCAACATAATGATTACTACATTAAATTTAATAAAAAAAATAACCCTCTTTCCTTATCAAATTTCAAAGCAATATTTTCTGGGACCTTGTCACTGTTCGATTTTGGAAAAATTGGCTGTTGATACTGCTTCACCCCCCAAAAAAGATTTTGTAACTGTGCATCAGCAAATATGCATCTTACCATTTCCACCAAATAACGATTTCTTTTTTCCGCAACTCCATTCTGTTTAGCACTATAAATTTGTATTAAAATTATACAAAAACTGTTCTTCCAGATAAGGAATTGTACAAACAACAATTATTAATATATCGCACTTGATCAACAAGAGGGTATTTACTCAAAAATTTTAAAATATCACTTTTTTCAAGAAATCAGCTAACAACATCAATATCTATCTACTGTAAAAATTTCAACGTATTCCGTTTACTCTTTCATCTCGAAAACCACTTTTGAGACCATATTCATGATAATGTAGTGATTACCTTTATTTTAACAAAAAGATATTATTTCGAGTTAATACAAAAGTTGAAATAGGTATGAATCGTATATTTTCATAAAAAAGGTATTATTTTGATTTGAGCCTTTATTTATGTTGAAAATAATCAAACTGTTTTATTTATATTTGGTTGTATTTTGAGTTGATACTATTTTTTTGATAAAATTTGTTTTATTCTATAATTTTAATTCGAAATGTGACTCTTTTTATGAAAAAATTGTTAAAATTTTTTTTGAGTTGCGACCCTTTTCATAAAAAAATTCTTTAGTTATAACCATTTACATGATATCGTGTTTTTAGTAAATCTACTTTAACATAAAAACTTGTTGATAACGAAATCAATAAAACTTAAAGTTTTCAGGAGAGACAAAATCCTTTTTTCTCACTGCTTAAGAAAATAATAATAAGCAAAATTTGGCAATATTTAGAAAAACCATCAATTATTGTATTGCGGGGCATTAACTTTTTATTTGTTCATTGTCTGCAGATAAAAAAAGGATTTTTTAGTTACTATCATTTTCTTGGATTATTTTTGTTTATAAGAAGTAAATATTTTGAGTTATGTTTTTTTACATGAAATTTATTGCTGAATTTAATAAATTTTTAATAAAACAGATAAACATGAAAGGAAAAAGTAAACAAAGTTCTTAAAGCTAAATGAATGCTAAAAACCGCTAAAAAAAAGTTTAAAGTATATATTTTATTAAATTAATTCCCTATTAAGTTTTTACAGTATAATTCGTAATACTTTTTAGGGATTATGTTTTTTTTGACTAGGTCCATAATATTCTTTTTTTATTTTCGGACAACGGCACTTTTTCCGAATAAACACAAGGTAACCTAAAATAATTACAAACAAGTAAGTTTGGTATTAGAATTGGGAAAATGAGTTTAGAACTTACTCCAGGTTTCTCCAATAATTTTTAGATTTCAAATTATCTTTCTGTACAAAAACTTTTAAATAGTCTTCATCCTTATAAGAAGTTTTGTAAAAAAATGAATCCAGGTTATCCTTTTCTACACGGAGAGTTTTAATACTATGCCAATTTATTTTTTCGCGCTCCTCATTTACTACGAAATTTTTGCCCCACAGTTCCTGTAAGACTTTTAGATCATAAAAATCTTCATGAGACAATTCGTGAACTTTATATGGCATTCCAGTCTTTTTAGCTGTGTCTATTTGAGCCGTATATACTGGTTTGCTGACTAGATGCCTTTTTACCTGCTTCTCAATTACGCTGTGGACATTATCACCCTCGTTTTGAGAATGACCTTGAATTAGATATTTATATGTTATACTTCTTAAGTTATATTTTTGTGCTGCATAAAAATACATGGAGAGCAAGTATTTGTTCTTTTGCTGTCCACAGCAATTGTCAGAATAAAAAATTAAGTCCAACTCCTGAGCGTTATCTAATTTTGCCACCAAATTTTTTATATATTAAAGTACGCAACTCCCAATTTCATTTGCTCCACGTTTTCCTTCTACTTCCGTCCAGAAAAAGCATTCGACATGTTTTGCTTTGAGATCACTGACCGTAAAATTATAGCAATTTATTTTGCTTTTATAATAAAAGCTTGATGTCAATCCTTTTGGAAGTGGAAGAACTGCTTGCAGGTCGTAAACAACTGCAATGCTATTTTCTTTATCAAAATCTTTTTCCTTTCTAAATAAATACTTTTCTTCTTGGTGTTTGTTGTTAACCTCATTTAAGTCTTTCTTTTCATTTTCATCTGAATTCAAGAATGACTCACAAAGGTCGCATTGATCCTTTTTAGGTTTAAAAAATGAAATATTAAATTCGTTCTTGAAAATTCTGTAGAACATACTTTTACTACCAGGTGGCAAATTTGCAGATTCTCGAAACTCTTTCTAATCCATGTATAGGTCTGTTAAGCTTTTGCCACTCTCAATGTACTCCCGAGTTGTTTCGGAATATTTTTAATAAATTGTCTTATGCTATTTTTAACTTCAGGGATTACGGTTAAATGGTTCCCATGCTTTCCACGATGGTCTATTTCTACAAAACCATGTTCATCTTTCTTTTTAACAACCGTTGCTATGACTGTATCATTTATGCCAAGTGTTGCTTTAAAAAATAACTTACACACTCTTACTTGTTGCGAGTTAATTTCGAAGAAAAATGCATTGTTCAATCTGCGTAAATCTTGAGTGCAGGAGTATCTGTACTTTGGCTTAATTGGTTTCATATTATTGGCTATAAATTCTCTTTGTCTCTTCAAGCTAGTCATATCCCAATATTTATGAAATATTTCATAGCGCGATTATTCTGTTATTTTTTTACTACACTGAAGGCGACACTTCTTACCACAACCTTCTCGCAAACGCTTGCCTTTTATCGTCTTTGAAGAATTATAAATCGATGAATAAGAATACCCTGAGTTTCGCAATTTTTGTCGTTTGTTATTATGTTAACTTTTCTCGCACTTTCTTTTTTTTAACACTTCTTCATCATGAGAATCAAATTCTGAAGAACTGTTACTACTCACTGTACGTGGATCATAATCATTTTCCGAATTATCACTGAATAGATCTGCAGAGCTGCTGCCAGAAGAATGACAACTTTCACTACTTATATTTTTTGTACTGTATAATAATGAATAGTGCTCTATATTTGGACAACTCATTTTGTTAATTGAACTAATTAAACCTTTTGATCTCAAATATTCAGTATTATGTTTAATAAATTTAATAATAAAATTTCTTGCTGATCAAAAATTAAATGCTACATTGCTCAAATACAAAATTATAAATTGAGATATTACAAAATTATTTCATCACAACAGTAATAACTCAATAAAGAAAGAGTTGTTTCATTAAAACAGTAACAACTCAAAGAAAAACTTAAGCATTATTTCATGAAAACAATCATATTTCGTATTTAAACAAAAAATTTACTTAACCTGAATCAATTAAACAGTTGCATTTCAAAATACTGCCTGACCAAAAGAAATTTTTATTATAAGAATAACCACCTCAATTATCAATAACCATTCCCTGGGAGTTTTTTCCCTATTCCCCTATTTTAAACCAAATGTTCTTGGGAAAATTTTCTCTCTTCCCTATTCCCGTATTATAAATAAATTTCGAATTGGGAAATTCTTCCCTGGGAATAAAAGTAGGCATTACGAATGTTAATTAAAAGGGGAATAAAATAACAAAACTTGGGAAAATTCGCGCCAACAAATTCAAAGGGAATTGTGCTAAAAAATGTAAGTATTAAATATTTAAAAGAAAAAAATGTGATAAAATAGTAATTTACACTTGCTTACAGGGCTAAAAATTGTAACGACACGTTCTCGCGTTATGCTGGGGTAAAGCTCGCGGCGTCCAGGGTTCGTTACAAAAAAAATGTTTTTCATTAATCACAAGAGACACTTTTGTTTTTATAAAAAAAACTCCTTTATTTATATTTCACTCTTAAACTAAGTTATAGTTAAACTGCACCACTACTGAGCACGCCAACGATGATCATCCGCTTCGTGGCCCTCAAGAGCTTTCGTCTCCACTTTCCGTCGGCTAGCCTACTGCTTCTCACACTGGAGCGAATAAAATTCTGTTCCAGTCTGAGCAGAACAGTTGGCCTGTCCGCCAATTTTTTACTTGTCGCGGTTGTCACGAATAAGATTCGTGTCCGTCTTGTTCAGCTAGGGCGAATAAAATTCTGGCCTTGCTGACCAAAACGCGGCCTGGTTCTGGGCTCCGTCACCTGGGCGAATAAAATTCTGGCCAGGTGAATTAGCGACAGCACTTACTGGGCCTGCCGATGACGATCAACCTTTCCGTGGCCTATTGACGATCTCGTCCGTCTTGTTCAGCTAGGGCGAATAAAATTCTGGCCTTGCTGAACAAAGCGCGGCCTGGTTCTGGGCTCCGTCACCTGGGCGAATAAAATTCTGGCCAGGTGAAGTAGCGACAGCACTTACTGGGCCTGCCGATGACGATCAACCTCTCCGTGGCCTATTGACGATCTCGTCCGTCTTGTTCAGCTAGGGCGAATAAAATTCTGGCCTTGCTGAACAAAGCGCGGCCTGGTTCTGGGCTCCGTCACCTGGGCGAATAAAATTCTGGCCAGGTGAAGTAGCGACAGCACTTACTGAGCCGGAGACTTTAGCGAGTCTCGCTTAATTCAAAGTCGAATAAGATTCTGGCTTTGATTGAACGAGAGAAACCTATTTACAAGACTATTTTAATTAAGTTGAATAAAATTCTAACTCACTTAAAAGAAGTCTTGCCCGGTTGCTTGCCCGTGGCCAACTCAACTTCAATACGTAATTTATCTCGCCTTTTATATGTTTCTGCCAGGCACACATACACACCCATACCACTAAACGACAACTGCTTACGACTGTTCAGGGGTGAGTTTGATGGTATGTTCTTCTCATGGATGTATCCTCGTGTTAATAGATGGCGCTTCTTAACGGCTATTATAAATTCAAATATTTCATTAACAAATAATAAATGTAAGTATTAAATATAATTATGAATTATATAAAATGAAAAGTGTATAATAATAATGTTCTCTTTTAAAAGAAATCATGAAATTAATTAAACAATAAATATTCAGAAATGTAAAAATTTGTGAAATTCAAAAAAAAAATTACAAAATTTGAAAAACATATATATAGAGTCTAATTGCTTATGATTGAATTGCTATGTGATCCAAAAACGAGCCTGCCGACTTTTGGTCGTCACAAAATACAAACGTAAAATTTAATTATAATATACATTTTTATTCTATTTATGCATGTGATAACTATATTATCGTACCTGAGAATTATTATTATTTATTTGTTTTTTGTTTGTTCGATTTGTTGCTTGTTTTTGCAAAACATAAGTAATAATCCTGAATTTATATTAAAACTAATCTTATAAAATTTATGTTTTACAAAAACAAGCCTGCCTACATACTTACCTCTGTGAATATTTTTATTACTTTTTATAATAAAATTAACAAATCTTTTTATGATAAATACATGCATATGTATTTTATTCGCAACAATTTGCAGATATGATATTAACAATATTAAAAAGAGCGTTTTATTATTTTTATATTTTGGAATTTAAAGCAGATTGTTTCCTATATTATTTCTAATGTTTTGGGCAACGGTCAAATACTGCGGAGAGGCTAAGGATATCGCAGAATCGTCTTGAACGCTGAGATTTTCGACATTTTCTCCCTCGTTAACTGTCGCATTGCATTTGAAATAAAGGCAAACGTTATGCAATGCACAGCAAACGTTTGTTATTTGAGCTGCCTTTTCTGGAGCATAGTGTAACTCTCTAGCTCCAAGTAGGCATCGCCATCTGTTTTTCAGGACACCATTTGTACGCTCAATAACGTTGCGACACTTGGAATGAATTTCGTTGAAGGTTATTTCAACAGACCCATCTTGCGGACATCTGTGAGGGGTTATAAGCCATGGTTTTAATGAATAACCTGCGTCTCCTAGTAAAAAAAAATTATCTATTAATATTTGAATGTTGTTTTGTTAATATTTAAAACCTTACCAAGGAGCCAATAATTGCTACCGTTTCTGAGGTATTCTTGCTCAAGGTGAGCTCGTAAGTCGCTGCAATTCCAAATGAAGGAGTCATGACAAGCTCCGGGATGAGAGGCGTCAACGTACTGGATCCTCATCTCATGATCACAGACCTGTAAATATTGTTTTCACTAATATGGTTTAGTACATAGTATATTGAAAAGTGCAAAGGAAAACATGTATAAAAAAAATTAATACTTTTTCTTAAAAGCTCATGTACGTAGAGTGTATTAAAAACTGTAGTTCTTCGAATTGCTCTTTAAATTTTCTCATGCGAAGAAAAATTGCACCGAAATAAAGTATAGTTATTGAAAACGTATCATGTAAGTCAATTTTTTATATATGTAATTATATTTTTATGGTATAAATTTATACACTTTTAGGAAAAAAATTTTAAAAATGAAACTTAAAATGCATATTTTACTAAACTGAAAAGAAATTCACCAAAGGATTTGAACTTTTTATTTTTTCCATACAATATACATATTTCAAAGCATGCAATCTATTTACATACATATGAACATGTGATTTTATCATGAATGTTAATTGAAGTAAGATTTTTTCCCCAAAATTGTGACGGTATTATCTCTAAAAAATCTGGCAGCTTTGTATAGTAATGAATTAAAAAATTATCTATTAATATTTGAATGTTGTTTTGTTAATATTTAAAACCTTACCAAGGAGCCAATAATTGCTACCGTTTCTGAGGTATTCTTGCTCAAGGTGAGCTCGTAAGTCGCTGCAATTCCAAATGAAGGAGTCATGACAAGCTCCGGGATGAGAGGCGTCAACGTACTGGATCCTCATCTCATGATCACAGACCTGTAAATATTGTTTTTGTTGATAATAGTTGCATATGTCATATCTTATGCATAGAAAAACCAGTGAAAGAACTAACCAGCATTACATTTAAACTGTAGAATCCTTTCCTGTTGTAATATAAGTGCTTATTGCTGAGGGAGCAATAATCCACACATGTGTCCCGTCAACGCATCCTATAATGCTAGGAATGGCATGCTTTACAAAAAAAGCTAATGAAATTTTCCTCCTTTCGTTTGCCGTTCTGCAGAAAGTTATCCATTTTGAGCATATATGAGTCTCAAATATACTAAGAACTTCTGCCAGAACTTTACTCAGGGTACACTGAGCAACACCCACGTCACTGTCTTTCCCTATACCCGTTTGGTATCCACCTTCGGCAAGGAAACGTAAAGCTGCACTTAGTTTCACTATTGGCAGTATTCCAAACGATTTACGTTTTGGCTGTAGGTGAGATGTTAAAACGTCTAACAAATACTTGAACGCCGGTTTATTTAACCTGTAGTACTTTTCAAATCTTCGGAAAGAAAGTTTCATTCACAAAACGAAATAATACAATTTTATGTACTTACAAAGTTTGCGGCAAGTCAAGTGGGTTACTACCATCACGTAACTTTCTCCGTGCTACCCTCACCTGCTTCTTGTCCTGCTACCGCATTTCATCGTTTTCTGCATCAACTGCCATCACAAATGCTGCACTAAACATTTTTATTTAACTTTTTAATAATTTGTTCACAATTCCACTTTTCTTATTGAAAATATTTAACCAAAAGAAAACTATTGACACAAAACAGCTGATTTCGAATATACAAAACTCTATCTCCCATGTTATTCCCTTCCCCGACTGTTGGAATAGGGGAATTTCATTCTTGGGAAAAATGAACTCCCAGGGAAATCATTTCCCTGGGAATATTTAGAATTGAGGTAAACATCTTTACTCAAAATACTACTCTTTATACGAAAAAATAATTATTTGCTAAGACCAATACTTCGATCTATAAAACCACGGTATTTAGTCTTAGTTACTTTTTCTATTTCTTTATCATTAATTTTAATTATTGTTTCAGTGTCCATATTCATTTCCAATAACTTAGTTTTGCTTTCATTAAGTTTTAATCTATTCATTTTAAGCCATTTATTTATTTTATTTATGTTGTGCATAAGATTCTCCCTACATTGTTCATCTATGTCTCCTGCCGAATAGATTAATGTGTCATCCGCATATAGAATTATTTCGCACTTCTCTAGGCATATCATGTAGACCCGGCTTCGCTCGGAAACTATTTGCTAATGATTAATATTTAATATGAAGTTAGAAAAAAATTTTAGTACAAAGAAGAAGCAAAACAAATTTTTCTTAATTTATCGTTTAAATAGTTAGTTAACAATATTATCATGATCGGTAATGGAACCGATCGATTTATACGAATACAATTCGCCATTTCTGAAGCTTTGGATTTTTAATTTTTTTTTGTTTTTTGAAGCTAAAATGGTAATCGCTGTAATTTTGAGCAATATGTGGGAGCACTTTTGCAATTAGTTCGTGTTTAGACGTCGTGAATTGGCAAAAGCCCATTGGAAAGGCAATCATTTATATATGTATATATATATGAGAATAGATAGATATACCTAAATGTAGATAATCATTCAAATTTTAACAAATGTTGTTGGCTGCCAACAAAATCGTTCGAAGTTGAGCTTTTATTTTTTACTTTAGCAGTAACATTTTAGTACAAACGAATTTTGATATTGGATTTTTCAGCGTATAAGCGTATACATATGTGTGTATATCGTTAAAATTGCATCGAATAGTTAGAAAATTATTTTTTAACTTCAAAGTGAAGTGTAATTGTCGGTAACTTAATATTATTAAACCCTCACTATCCAATATTTTAAGGTTTTTTTCCCTTATAAAAACTATGAATTTTAAAATTATATGAATCAAACCGTACGAAAAATTTTAAAGCAACACGTCTAAATTAAATCACTGAGCACTGTTAGAAATTTATAAAGTTTAAACGTAGGCTAAGTATAAAAATTGAGAAGTGAAAACGATTTATTTATGTTTTCACTAATATGGTTTAGTACATAGTATATTGAAAAGTGCAAAGGAAAACATGTATAAAAAAAAAATAATACTTTTTCTTAAAAGCTCATGTACGTAGAGTGTATTAAAAACTGTAGTTCTTCGAATTGCTCTTTAAATTTTCTCATGCGAAGAAAAATTGCACCGAAATAAAGTATAGTTATTGAAAACGTATCATGTAAGTCAATTTTTTATATATGTAATTATATTTTTATGGTATAAATTTATACACTTTTAGGAAAAAAATTTTAAAAATGAAACTTAAAATGCATATTTTACTAAACTGAAAAGAAATTCACCAAAGGATTTGAACTTTTTATTTTTTCCATACAATATACATATTTCAAAGTATTGAAAAGCATGCAATCTATTTACATACATATGAACATGTGATTTTATCATGAATGTTAATTGAAGTAAGATTTTTTCCCCAAAATTGTGACGGTATTATCTCTAAAAAATCTGGCAGCTTTGTATAGTAATGAATTAAAAAAATCTTCAAACAAAAAAAAATCCATGCCAAACTGCAGACATGTTAGAACAATTTTCGGTTTGACCGAAGTTGAGAATGTTGCCTCTCTTTTATTTGCTTTTTTGTGTTTTTTTTCTTTTGATCTACGCGTTTTTTTAGCATGTGCTAAGAATGGATAAGTGTGTTTGAACGTATACAAACTCATTAGCATACAAACAATCACATAGCTTCGTCAAACCAATTCGAACGAACATGTCGAATCGTAAATAACTTATTTGTTTTTAAAACAACAAAAGCAAGAAGAAAATGAATAAATGAATTTTCTAAGCTTTTCGGAAAATTTTATTATAATTTTTTTTTATACAAACCATCTCCTGAAAATTTCGAATCGAATAAAAAATATAAGAATAAATGGATAAACCTAGACGTATGTAGATAATCTTTCAAATTTTAAGAAATGTTGCGTGCTAACAAAATCGTTCGAAGTTTAGCTCTTATTTTTTACCTTTAATAAATATCTTTTTTTCTTTTTAACGATCTTTCTTATATATTTTTTTCTTTTCGATATTTCGCTTTCCTTTGGAAAGCTTCTTCAGGAAAAAATTTTTATTTTTGAAAACAAAAAATTATTAACATATTGAAGAAGCTTTCCAAAGGAAAGGGAAATATCGAAAAGAAAAAAATATATAAGAAAGATCCAGCCGTTCTCACGCCAACTCATTACATACATGGACCATTTCATTTATATACATATATATATTATGTAGATATAATATGTAAAGATGAGCGCGGCAGGATCGCAGGATGTTTTTATTTGTTATATTTTTATGAACGCGGCAGGATCGCCGTATTGAGTTCTTATCTATTATTCGTTGTGGAATGTTTAACTTCTACCAATTAGATTATAATGCTGCATTTTTAATTCACCTAAGTACTGGTTAAGGTGCTCAGTCAGAATAAAGAGAACTATTAGCATTTAGTATTTATTGACTCTAATTTTAGTTCTGTCTTTATTGATTAAAAAATACCAGCTTATATACTAAAATGTTGCATTGATCAGTATTATTTCAATTTGATGAAAATCAATGACAAATTAAGTTATTAAAGTTTGTTGGCTTATAAAATAAATTTAAACAAATAAAGATCTCAAATTACTATAATGTTCTACATTAGCTTATTAAAGTACGCATGCTTATGAAATTAAGTTTAAACAAATAAAGGTCTCAATTTACTATAGTGGCGAAATATTGAAAAAACAATAAAAAATAAAGTTTTTTTAAAATTGTTTATTAAATAATGACCTAGTGCTTAATAATTAACTACTAAAAAAATATTAAAAAAATATTAAATTAAAAATGTTTTACTTTAATTTCAATCTTTCTTACAATGGATGTGAGCCCAAAAGCCTTAGAAAATAAAGTTTTTATACAGAAATATAGAACAAATATAAAGGAGATAAGAATTACCAATTTTAAGAAAATAAAATGAAACAATTTTCTGGAACAATGAAACATACATATGAAAAGGGGAAGTTAGGAATTTTAGATATGGTTAACAACAAATTAGTAAAGTGGTATTGGAGCACCTGCAACGGAAACTTAATAAAAATAATACAAAAAACAATGTGAGCTGTACAGAAAAGGCAATTGTTATATCAAGAGTATTATAACCAGTACAAGCATTGATAAAAGCTATCAAAAAGTGAAGGATAAAGGATGAGCTTTTGAAAAGTTACAAACTTTTAAGCAATAATTTGGAGCGAACTCAGAAGATAAAGAATTTATTTAATAAAACAATGGTTTGCATTAAGAAGTAAAAGCATTTTGCCGGGTCTGTTGCTGATATCTAGTATTGTACGTTTTACTACAATCATTTAAAATGTTTAAGTGAAGTAGGATGATGCATAGCCGAGACGGAGATATGGCGTTGTATGCATTAGTAATATAGATCTGTCTACACAAAAGAAATTTCAAAAAGAACAAGATATTTAAAGATGTCAATCAAGAAGCTTTGAGATTAAATCAAATAAAGGAAGCCGATTACAATAAATTCTAAAGCAAATAATAAAAAATACTATGTTTGCCGTTACTGCAAAAAAAAAGAGTCATTGGTCCAGAGAATGTCTTAAGCGTACTTGAGATGGAAAAACAAGAACGTTTCAAAAGGTAAACTTTAATTGTACACTTCCGTCAGTAAATCATGAAGTCAATTCAATGAAAAGTACAATAGATTACCGTGTAGATAATGGTGCAATAAAGCCGCTTACTCATTCCAAGGAATCTCTTGTTCGGTATGGGAGATTTCATGAAGGGCACAATTAAATTTCTATCAAAATTGAATAAAAATGTAGAACTTGAAATAAAATTAGAAGACGTTTGGTATGTAACTAATATTTCTAGAAATCTATTTTCAATTTTGGCGGCTCGTAACAAACATTTCTCAAGAAAAAATAAATCTATTCGAACAAAATACTATTTTAAAGTTAATGGTAAAATGGTGTTGACTGAAAATCGTGCGGTATAAGGATCATTGTATAATTTAATATCATTCCAACATTACCAAGCTATGGAAAAAAGCACGCTATTGCAATTAGATCATGAACGTTGGGGCTATAAAGTAACCAAAGTACAGAAACCAAAGGCCTAACATAGGTGGGCGTTTAACTTCAGTATGACAAGAAAATTCTGTGAATCGTGCATATGTATATTAGAAATTTTGTAAATTATATTTCGGGAGACGTGAAATATCTATAGCTCTTGGGGAATTTATATCTACACAAGTTTGTGGTCCATTTTCATTTCAAGAGTTTAGATATTTGGCGATGTATGTATATGTTGAAAACAATTATCAGACACAAACTTTGTAATCATTAATATACTTTTTTCATTATAGCCACCATTAAACTATAAGTTTTTTCTAGACTTCAATTTTATTATTGCAATAAGTTTTAAAAGCTGTCAGTTTGATTTGAAATCATAGTTTTATTTTATAATAGGTTATGGGCCTTTCACCGCTGTGGGCTTAAACTGCATTTTTAAAACTTGTTATATGGTGCGGTTGTGTTTTTATTTTAATTACGCTGTTGAATATGATGATGCAAGATTTTCGATAAAGTTGAACCGAGACAACTATGAGTTGTGAAAGTATAAGATGCAGTTGCTATTAAAAAAGGAAAAGGTTTAGGATATTATTGGAAATGAAATACCTGCAAATCCTGATGGGAGGTGGAAAGAGCGTTATACAGAGGCATATGTTTTGATTGGTTTGGCTGTAGAGGAATCGGAAGTTTTTCGAATTGCGAATTGTAAAATTGCCAATGATGCTTCGGATATTTTGAAGGCATGCCATGAGAAATCAACTTCAACCAACAAGGTGAAACTGATGAAAACGATTTTCGAATTGAAACTGCAGCCTGGTGCTGATATGGATAAATATATAAATGGAATGAAGTTGTTTTTAAAATTGCAATCGCTTGGCGAAAAATGTCTGAGCCATGGATTGTTTAAATGTTGCAGAGTAGTCTTCCCAACACATACGACACTTTAATTACAGCTTTTGTGGTAAAGTCTGAAAAGGATCTTAACATCACTTTAGTGGAAAATAAATTACTTAAAGAAGATGAGAAAAAGAAAAGAAGACAGTATTGTGATGATACTGTGTTGAAGACTGTCAACAAATTTAAATCCCATGATATTTCTAAAAAGATAGTGTGCCATTATTGCCCTGGTCACATTCGTAAGACCTGTTCGAAGCTGAAAAATAGTAATTAGTTTTATCCTTCCGCTGGACGAATATTGTTGTGTATACCGTTGGACAACGCTGGGAAATATTGCGACATTACTTTGAAAATCATGGTAATTTTGCCTGTGTGCGAAAATTTTGGAAGAAATGAAGTAACGTCAGCTCCGTATTTTCGTTATCTTGTGAAAAAAGTGAAAGAAACTGGCATCCTCATCGGTAAACCAAAGCGTGAAAAGCCAAAAACAGTGCGTACCCCCGAGAATATTGATGCTGTGGCAGAAAGTGTGCGTGAAGCGCCATCAACATCAATTCACCGTCGTTCTCAACAATTGAACATTTCAGAGACATCATTGAAACGAATTTTGCATAAAGGCCTTGGTGTGACGCCGTACAAAGTCCAATTGGTTCAGCAGTTTATAGCATTGAAAAAAAACTTATTTGGCGGACCCTTTATATGTCGGTTTGAATTTTGCAATTGATTTTAGAAAACTTCTAAATTAAAAATTATTTCCAAAGCATATATTTGAAAGTACTACGCTAATAACCCATACCATTTAATTACGCAAATGCAAAAAGTTGGTATCTATACGAACTCCACATTTGAATAAAAAATACAGTTGTAGGTTTGCACATATTTAACACACAAAAAATGAATGGAACATCACCGATTTTTAGGGTGCAACTAACCCTATTAAATTTCTTAGAAATTGTTTTTTTAATGGTTTCACCCTGCCAATTAAACAAATTTTTCTAGATATTTTACTTTTAACTTATTGATTTGTTTATTCTGATGTTATCGTTTATTAAGTATTTAAATTAAAGTAAACTTTTCCACCCTCTTGCGCCACTCAATTAAGAGTGATGTAAGGTCTTTATCATTATTTAAATGCATACGTCGCAGTGAACTATGTACGCCAATGTCAGCAATGGACATTTGGTCAACACCAAAATATTGTTGGTTTTGCAAGCGATTACTTAAAATTTGTATCATGTAAGCTTTACTTTTGGAGGTGGTGCAACGTAACAACTGATAACAAATGTCCAGCACAGCATCAATTTCGTCACAAAGAAGGGATTCTTCGTAGCGATATTCAGTGGGACCAACACGACCTAAGTAACGAATAATATTTACCTCACCATAAATAGGAACATACATCGTGGGTGAACTAATCATTTCGGTATGTTCACCTGTAAAATATCCACAATAAATTTTATTTTTCTTTCATGGCAAAACTTACAATTTTTCCAGATTAAACTGATGTTTATTTTAGGCAATTTTGGATTAGGTGTTACAGCCTTTAAAGCATTATCAAAAGCTTTAGCCTCTTTGCCAATATCGTTCATTGTTGAATGAGTAAAGGTTTTTACATCAAGAGTAAATAAGTCCTTCCAAGCATTTTTGATAGCTAACAAGGCATAAGGTATAAAATTAGGGTGACCATTAATGACAATATCATGAACGGGCTCCTAAAATCAATTATAAAGCGTATTGGTATTTTATTAGTGAAAAGGAATTATTTATATATAGTTATGAATATACTACCTCTCTGAAACTGCCATTATTTATTGCAGCTGTTGGTTGTGGTCCTTTTGCACACAAGCCCAAAGTGGAACGTATGCCAGCTAACTGGGCTTTTAATTCGTTCAACTGTTGCAGTACTTTTTCTTGCCTTAGCGACACATTTTGACTTTCATCGTCCGAAACCTTTTATTAAATTTTAGAAACTTTGCTGTTATTTAAATATTAAATGTTTTAAAATTCAATATATTTTTTATTTTCTTAGGTTACTTTATATTTTGTACATAAAAACTACATAAAAAGAAAATGACCTCCATCCTCATTACTCTCCGTTCAAAGAGCACTTCAATAAGAAAATATACGCTATGTTGCGCCACAATAACTACTACTGTCAGAAATATGCTGTATGGCTAACTTATGTCTTATTAAACTAGCGAATAATTAATTAGCAGCCAAGGCCAAATAATTTTAGAAAATTAGAGTTGCCCTATTGTAGCACAAAACTGAGATCTATAATACCTAAAACCAAAATAAAGCAAAACATATATAATTAAGCTGGATTGCATATTCTTGAAAAAGATTAACAAAGATTGGATGAATTTTAACATTACTGAAAATCTATACTTTATCTAGAGTTCGTGAAGAGCTTCTAAATTCGTTAAAAGAAATGATGGCAATTTCGCTTTAATTTTAAGTGAGAAAATCTTACATCATTTTCAACTAAAGGTAGATGCAGTACTAAGAATCACATGATAAGGTTTTTAATCCAATACAGGTACAATCGACAAATTTATTAACAATGACTTTATTTATGGCATATTATGAATTAAAAAAACAAACCGAAGGAATTTGTTTAATTATAAGAATTAAACTTTTTAATTAAAGTTATTAATTTAAGCAAATCCAAATGTAAATATATAAAATTTTAAAACATTCTACAGCTCTTAGGTAGAAAATTTGTGATATTGAATTTCTGTATGTTGTAATTTTTATTAAAAAGTTTATAGGAGTAGCTTTTTATTATATGGCAGCGCTCTTTTATATCTTTACAAAAAAAAAAAACAACAAACCAAAAAATAATTAAATATATTTATTGCATTATGTATATGAGGAAGCTATTAGTTTCAACAATGATGGTTGTTAAATGTTAATATATACATATGACCTGAAGGATATTCTATTCACATAATATACATACATATATTACAGTAATGGCTTACGAAATGGGTAAAAACTCCAAGTATAAACCACAGCTCTATAAGTAATTATTTTAAACTTTTGTTTTAGTAAGATCAGTCAATTAGTAAGACCAGAAAGAATATTTGTGAAAAAATGTGAAGTTAACCTTTATTAGCTGTTGTATTTGTATCCTCAGTTTATCCAAATCAAGAGGACAACATATGCTAACAGCAGAGGTAGTGGTTGAAGGCATGGTTTTATAATTTTTTGTTTTCAATGTTTCCTTGAAAAATCACCAATTTTAATAAATAAATACACACCAAATAATTTTAAAACAGAATTTCCACATATCAAAAACTTACATTGAAATTTTTACATTCAGATGATGATCCCGAAACGTTTTCTACAGCATCTGCTGACAAATTTAAAACCTTCATCTCATACATACACTTAGGTAAATTTATATCAAATTGTGGTAAAATTGTTTTTAATTCGTACATTTTTATGCTTGCAACTCAAAACTTTACCACCACAATATTTTAAGATGTTAAGTTTAATGACGTTGACAGCTAAAAACAGGTCGGGATGAAATATTTGACGACGGCGGTAATAGTTCTCAGTTAACAAAAACTTCGGCGGCTCTGGTTAATTTACCTATCATATCAAAAATGTACCTTGTTTATACAAATTAAACAATTTTATATTATTGATTTTAAAAATAACTTTAGTTCCAACAGAATTGTTGTTCATTTATTTGAGTCTGATCTTTTACTAAACATTACAATTTTATTAAATTTATAATTAAAGATTATATTTAAATTCATTTTGCAACTTCAGCATAAACATAAAGCCAACTACCAAGTATAAAGAAAATGTCTCGACGCTAGACATTACTTGACCCAAAGTAAACTGTTGCACGTGCTAATAAAAATTTTAAGCGGCGGCTATTCTAAGACAATATATCATCATTAAGTGCGGTTTATAAATTATTTTATTTTAATCCACCCTAATTTGTGGTTGATCCCTTCAATAAATATTTTATTTTGTGTAAGTTTTTTTTTTTTATTTCAGAAAACAAAAATGTTTTCAATTAACATTTTTGTAGAAGAGATGGAAAGTAAAAACGGAGTTTCTTATGCTTGCAAATGCGTTTTGTTATTCGTAAGCTCAAAGTACATAATAAAGAAAACAAATAAAAATTAATTTACCACCGAATTCCAAAGAAAGTTTAAAAGAAAATTACACGCATTTGTAAAAAACTGTATATTGTGCTATATGCTTTATTGTCTAAATGCGGTTTCACTGCACCCATCTGATGATTAAATGTGTGGGTACCATTAGTACCCGAATTTCCAGTTCACATAATTTGTTCATTCCTTATGTTTTTTCATTCGTCAACAGAATATAACGTGGTGTCGTGAATTAACAAATTGTTCTATTTTAATAAAAAACTAAAAAAAATTAATCGGAAAGTATGAGCGGTGATGATGATCAAGTTAATGCCAAATCCCATAAGCATCTTTTACAGGCCATCAGCAGTTTGGGCAAAACGCAGCACATCAGAAAATCAACACGTGATGAACCCAAGTTACTTCAAAATGAATTTCAACTGGTTAAAGGGGGAATGGTAGTGCAAAAATCTCATCCAGTCACGGTAAATGATATCGTAGAAGTTTTAAAGGGCACCAAAAGACATTTAAATGCTGGCAAACAGTTAAAAAATGTCGAGGCCACAAAAAAGGTGTTAGAGAAACCATTGGAGAAGCCAACAGCTGAGAGAATTAGACGTACTATTGGTTACGAAAACGTAAAAAAGAAATTAACTAAATGGGATGCTGTCGTAGCCAAAAATAGATCTGCAGAAACCCAGGTAAATTGTTGCTTTAACATATAAAATAGTCATAATTAAAAATATTTTTCTTTATTTCCAGGTTTTTCCTTTGAAAGGTGAAACAATCTATATTAATACATCTCTTAAGCGACAACCTTTGGAACAGTCAGTTAAGAGCGATTTAATGATTCAAATGGAGGAATTAGACGAAAAATATGCAAAGCTAAAACGGGAGCAAATGGGTGATACCGATGATCCCAAAGAATTGGAAAAACATGAGCAGGAGCTGCTAAAAAAGAAATTGACGAAAGGAGAGCTAGTGGCTAAGCGTAGAGAGTTGACCTATTTAAAAATACGTGAGTCGCAGAAATCAGCCAGGGCACGTTTGCAAAACAAAATCAAGTCGAAGAAATATCATAAATTGTTAAAACGTCAAAAGATGCAGGAACAAATTAAACAGTTTGAATTGTTACAAAAGACAAATCCCGAAGCCGCCCTGGAAAAACTAAATGCTTTAGAAAAATCAAGGGTATTAGAAAGAGCTAATTTGAGACATAAGAACACTGGAACTTGGGCTAAAAATTTACAAGTAAGGGCAAAATACGATAAGGACGTGCGTAAGGATTTAGCAGAGCAATTACAAATCGGTCGACAATTAACCCAAAAAACAGATCATAACTCCGACAATGAAAGTGATGAAAACATGGAAACGGATGCTGCAACGAATTCCGCTATTACATTAAATGATGAAATAAGTTATGACCCCTTTAATCCTTGGACTAAAGTGGGTAAAAATACGAATAAATCACCAACAGAAGAACAAGAAGAAAAGGCAAATTGGCGCAAATATTGGCTAGAACGTAATGATAATAGAAAACTATTGGAAGAATATAAAAAACTGTTGCAAGTGGATAAACAAAACAGAGAAATAGAAAAGAAAGTAAATGATGAAACAACGGAGCATACAATTGAGCGGACGTTAAAACCCCGAAAAATTTGCAAAACACATAAAGAATCTAAAACAAAGAAAATTAAAACAAAAGCACAAAAATCTTTAAACAACTCAAATCCAAAAATAGAAAATGGTTGGGTAGTAGAAGAGTTAGATCCAATTACCAATAAAACTATAGACGATATTTTTGATGCTCAAGAAGATGCAGTAAAAGATAAGTTGAGCAAAAAATTAGAAATTATTAACAAAAAATCAAAAGAGTTAAAGAAAACAAATCAAAAACATGTCAAACGTTTGGGAAAATCACCAGAAGCTTTAAAGAATCTTAAGGATTTAACATTTAAAAATGACAACGAAAAGCCCATCATAGATGAAGAACTAACTAATGAATTGCATGAAACGAATAAAAATGGTGACAAAGTTAATGAGACATTAGAAAGGGCTAAAAATGTTAATGTAAAAGAGATAATAAACGAGAAAAATGTTTCGACAACTCTTAACAATGTCATAGATCCCACCAAGTTGGCACCGGTTAAATTAAAACAATACAAAATGATTTTCGATACTGTCAACGATGCTCTAGGCGATGTAGATATGGATGATGAAGAGGCACTTGGCATTGATGGTCAACAACAAATGACCATTGCTCAGGCCTTTGAAGATGATGACATTTTGGCTGATTTCAGTAAAGACAAGACCAAAGATACTGAAATTAAAGATTCCGAAATACAACTTTCTATGCCAGGTTGGGGCTCTTGGGCTGGGGCGGGAATATCTAAGGAGCAAACCGAAAAACGAAACAAACGTTTGCTCTTGAAATTAGCACCCACAGAGAAAAGACGTGATGACAATAAAGACGGTGTTTACGTTAATGAAAATGTCAGTAAACAATTAAGAACGCATTTAGTCTCTGATATACCTTTTCCTTTTACATCCCTTAAGGATTATGAGGCCAGCATACGGGCACCATTAGGGCGTGATTTTGTTACTGAAACTGCCTATCGCTTACTGACCAGACCCTCGGTTATAGCGAAAAAGGGTAAAATTATTGAGCCAATGGATGAAAGTGAATTGTTAAAGCCACAGCGTAAATTAAGAAATCCTGTAGATAAAAGAATTTTAAACATGTCAAAACTAAGCCCTAAGACTTAATGTAATGTCATTTTATTGACAAATATATAAAGATCATTGATTAGGAAACCTGCTTACTATGTGTGCTCCAGATTTTTTTGAAAATAAATAATTGTTTGATTCGCAACCTTTTTAAATTGTATGTATGAATCGTATAATTAGTTGTGATACGCTATTGTAGTTTCTATTGTTTAACTTGAAAAAATTTAATTTTGTAAATAAAAGCGATAAAATTTTAATTAATATGAAATAAATTTCGAGTAAAATTATCCAAAACGTGTTTAGAAAGATGGGAATAATTTTTTTATTCAAATCATTTTATAAAAACCTGAAAATGTATTGTAAATGTCCTAGTAAAAACTACTGTTAAATTCATCGACTTACCACACCTACAATAAGTTCTGAATTGAACAAATATTTATGTAAGTAAAATGTTACATGTGTAATGGTTATATTTTTCAATTAAAACTTTTTTTAAAGATTTATGAAAATTACCAATTTTTTATTCTACCACAAAACAGTAGTAGTTCTTAAACATAAGAGGAGCTTCATCATCCGAAATGAAGTTACGTTCTGGCTTAACAGAAGCAAAAGGATTTTTTGTTGGCGGTTGTATTACACGCAATTTGCGTGTGCATTCTTGACTAAAGCGGCCTAAATCCAAAGGACTTTCATATTCCGTGTAGGCGGTCACAACTATTGGTACATTAAGATTTGAGGCAGCTAAAATTGTTTCAGGCCATGTATCTTCAATATTGTAGCCGGTGCAACGATATAGGCCGGCATTAAAAAAGCAGACTGAAAAAACAAAAACATTTTCTATAGATTAGGAAATTAAAAATGTTTTAATTATTCGATTATTAAATCATTAGTTATATCGAAAGTAGAGGATTTGGTTTTTAAACAAATAAAAATAAAATAGTATGGTTAAAAAATATTAATGGATGATTTGGTTTTTTAATTTTTTATACTCACTTAAATTAGGGACTAAGAACTTTTCCGATTCACAATATTCATGATAGATGAATGATTCAAAAAAATATTGCACTTGACGATTCGATTTGCGACAAGTGTTGCAGCATCTAAAAAATTTATATAAAATTTTTAATTAAAGAACTGAAATTAAATGCACTTGTACGGAGCATACTTTGTTCGCTGCAATTGTTCAAAGGATATATTCTGCGGTTTTAATTCAGGTCCCACAAACACAATGTTGAGATTTTTAACTGAAGGCGTTATGTGCAAAAAGAACAATTCCCATTTATGTAAAACATCAACTTCGAACTCGATTTCAGCGCCTTAAAAAAGAACAAAGTATTAAATGTTTAAGTTATTAAAATATATTTAATCACCTATTAAATGTATATTAAGAGTTTCATGATTTCGTAATTGATCAGCTAATTTTAGAGCGTACCAGGCTGTTAAAGGTCCTGTGGATATTTGTGTTAAGCTTGCATATTCGCAGTTTTCAGGCGGATCTTTGACACAGCAAAAAAAAAAAATTATACGAATATCTAGATATCAGCTCATATTCAAAATAATAAATACTCACCATAACCCAACTTATTAAAAATTTGTTTTGTATTGAAGCAGTTCATAGGAATATCCTTTAATATCTTTGTTGGCAAAGTAGGATTCAGTCGCCCGAATTTCTCTTGAAGCTGTACAAGTTCTTTAAAAATTTGATATGATTTACACCATTTTGCATGTTCTTCGGGGTTCATATGCGCTGGATGTTGTACACAATATGCAATCATACCACAATCGGAACAATCATGTAGTTTATCGAACTGATATTCGCGACACCGAATATAATTGCAGAGTCGGGGAAATAGAATGACTTCTTGTTCAGTGGCATTTAAGGGTCGTTTTAAAATTGATTCAACTTTTCGTATCGTGACAATGCGGTACGAACGAAAATGATCAGGAGCCATAGTTGAACATTTTTTAAATATGTGTCCATCTGAGAAAGTGGAATTGATATTATATTAATTACTTTCAAAAGATTTCAGAAAAGTTTTTTTTTTAATATTTGAATATTTTTATATTGGGAAAATAATTTGTATTTAAAAAATATTATAAAAAAATGGTAAATTCGTTATTCATTTAATTAATAAATTATTTTTAATTATTCATTATTTAATAAATTTTCATTATAAAACACTTTTTTGTGCTAAAATGATGGCTTAAATATTGCCCCAAAAATTGCAGTCTAATTATTATTCGCAAACATTTTTTTCATCAAAAATTTGCTGAACAAAAAATATTTTAGAATAAGGAATATTTTATAATATTCTTATGTTATTCAAAAATTGAAATGAACTACTGTGGGAAAAGTATATTCACATAGTCATTTCACTGCTCCTGATATATATCATCAGTGGATTTTGTCAAATTTTGTATTAAAAACTCAAGAGTCTCAAGTCTAAGGATAAATTGATTAAGTAGAGAACTTAAGTATATTTAAGCAACACAGAAACAGAAAAAAAGACTACAAAGCTAAAAAAATATACAAAAACACGGTAACCATTAAAAAACAATTTTTTAATTTTTTCACGTTTCTTCATAAGGGTTTCCATTGGAAGTCATTCATATGTGTTTTAAAAAAATGAGAAAATAAAATAAAAAAAAACATTTATAAAAAATCTTATAAAAACGCCACGTGCACATGCAATGAAAGTAAAAAATTTATTAATTGGACTAATTTTTAAGTTAATCTACATTTATTGTTCTATACTCCTTCAACTTAAAACTGATTCCAAATAATAAATTTTTTAATAATAATTTATTTCCAAATTTTTTTTTAACTTAAATTTGTAGAATAATTATAATAATAAACTTATAATGAAAGTAAAGTATTCAACATTTTTTTATAAATTTTTTTTCAAAAATAGTAATTCTTAAAAAAGTTTTTATTATAACTATTACTATCTATTTAAAAAATGTGTAATTTTTAATTATTCAATATAAATTCTTCTTATTATTAATATATAATATAATTTATAATAATATATTATGTTTACGATTATTTGTTATTATTTTTAATTTATTCGTCGGAATCATTTTCAATCTAAGTAATTTTATTATTTGTGCTGGATTCCTTTAAATAAATATCTCATGATATTCTCACGAAATATTTATTACAAAAATTTTTATTAAAAAATAAACATTCTATGATATACTCATAAAACATTTATTTCAATAAAAATAAAAAATATTTGAAATGTATTACTGCGGGGGAGAGCATATCCATATTGCAATTTCACTTTCGCTCACAAAGCTCATCAGTGAATTTTACCCCAATATTGTATAGAAAAACCTAAAAGTCTTATATCTAAAGCCAAACTGATTCCATGAGAATTTTTCCATAAAATCAACATAGCATAGACAGCAAGACTCAAAAACACTTCTATACAAACACAGCAAAACATTTCAAAACAACAAAAAAACATTGTTTATTTTCAATCATTTCTACATAAGGGTTGCCATTGGAAACCATTCATATGTAATTTGAAATAAATGTTTTATGAGAATATCATAGAATGTTTATTTTTTAATAAAAATTTTTGTAATAAATATTTCGTGAGAATATCATGAAATATTTATTTAAAGGAATCAAGCACAAATAATAAAATTACTTGTTATTATTTTTATAATTAACAATTTATTATTTATATTTTATATTTTTTTTCAACGAAGAATCGAATTTAATGCATTTAATTTCTTGTCACCCATGGCGTAAACAATCTGTTTAGCCACGAATATCCAACATAAAATGATACATTATTTAAGAGGTTTCCCAAAATTGAATTACATACAACGAATTTATTGAATTTCCGTTTCAATTCAAAATTTATAGACATGCACACGTATACTTACCAGACGACTCGTTGGCCACTTGTTGCAAGGCGTAGCATAATTGTTGATGTTCTGCATCATTTTGCATGTGTTCCAAACTACAATAATATGTCATATGGCAGTTTGAACAATTTATTATTTGGGAAAATTTACATAAATCAGTTTTGCACAACTTTTCGTTGTAATTTTTGTTATTTAATGAAAAGCAAAAAAAAAAAGAAAAATAAGTTTAATAAAAAAGTGAATAATTATGCCTTTGTGTTTATTGTATTACATTACACAAAGCTACCAGAAAATATTTTCTTGGTTTATAAATATATTCAATGTATTCCTCTTCATCATCGCTGGTTTCTATATCAGTTGCAGGTCCTTGATCAAATATTTTCTTTAAATTTTCCATCAATGTGTTGGGTAAGTTGGCATCGCCTAAAGTCGATTTTTTTAATGAAATTAATTATTCGAAACTTTAAAGACAATAAACTTTCTCATTTTAAAGCTTGTTGCAAAACAAAATAAATCGATAACAGTGCTTTAATACTATAATTATCATTTTTAACAGGTGAAAGTCCGTTCGTAACCGTTATTACCCAAAATGGAAATTGAATTTTATACAGTTGGAAACTAAAAAGAGTAAAAACAGACTAACAAATAATTGTTAAAAGAAATTTAAGCAAAAAGCATTAAGTAAAACTGGTAACCATTATATTTAAGCGGTTCTGAATCAACATGGCACTGGATAATGATGTGGTGGGAGTCTAGATCCTGTAACGGTTGGAATCTATAAACGGAAAATAAAAGTACAGAGAGTGTCTTTATGTAAAATTTAAATCGGACTTATAAACTGCATATGGCTGGTGTCCAGTTTTTTTACTCGCGTAACTATAAAATTACGCGATAACGTTACAATCTAGAAATCACAAAACTTTAAAATCGATAAAAAAATATATATCACAAGAAGAGGTATGTTTCTATCGATTGCAATCATACATACGGCTTGTTATTTATATTTTACGCCTTTTGATTATAAATCAATTTAACACCTTTTTGCAAAATTTTTTTCTTCAATTTTATGTTTAATTTTTTAACTAAATTTTATTTTGAAACTTGCTTTAAAGAGAAAAAAGTTTTTTTCTACATTTATATGTAAGTATATCTATCTATTTATCATTCTATTCTTATCTATATTTCTTTTTACCGTTAGACATCATGGCATCCATTTTCTTTTCTAAATTTTGCACAAATGCATTCCTTTCAGCAGCCGCAGTAAATTTGGGTTTTTCAAATTTATTATGCGCATTATTTGGAGATTTAACATTTGAATTCAAATCAATTTCAGATGGGATTTGGTTTTGATTTATTAAATCTTTTTGTAAAAATTTACTTTTCATTAAATTTTGTAAAACTTGAAGCGGATCCTGTTCCTGTTCAATCACATTCGTTTGAATTTCTGTCTGCTCGTCCATAAGTTCAGGCATATCATCATCCCGCTCATCGCTTTCATTTGGGTCACTCGACTCAAATTGGGTTTGCTGCTGTTGTTGTTGTTGTATTATTATTTTTTCATTATTTTGATTCTCTAATAATTTTAAACGATTTATTTTATTCCGCGGCCTATTACGTATTCTAGGGTTTTTCTTATTCGGCATTTTATTTGCAATGTTTCCGTTAATACTATTTTTTGTTAAACTTATGCAATTTATTTTCTTATTTAATTAAACAATCTGTTTTAGGGTTTTGTATGAATCAACGCACCAACTTGCTCTTTAGCAATTTAAAACCTCAATGCAGCGTATTTTTGCATTTTAGCAAAAAAATTGTTTCCATTGTTCTCGCCCAAGCTAATAATGGACAGACAGGAGACAACAACCCAAAGAAAGATACCGTTAATTTTGGCTATTGGCCATGTAGAAATGTAAAGAATAGAAGGCAAACGACCAAACGCACAGAGATGAATTATCATTACCCCTTTGACTCAAGTCAACTAAACTCAATCACTAAATAAAACAAAAAAAAACATTTAGATATTCTGCCTTAAAAACAAATATGCATGTTTTCTTGTATGTTTGTATTTACATCATTATCTTTATTTTTTTGTAAACGCAAATACATATGTATGTAGATTGATGTGCTGGGAATTATTTGTGGGAACAATATCAGCTCTAGCATGCAGCAACCGCTACTGCAATGATCTTGAATTTTGTTAATAAAAATACGAAATTAAGTCAGTCAAGTTAGATAAAATCTTATAGAAACATATCTACACCCATACATACATACATACTATTCCATTGTTGTCATTACTGTATTTTCATTTAATAAAAATTTATTTTTTAAAGCAAACTATGTAATTTGCTGCGTTCTTCGAAAATTAAGAATATTAAAGGATTTTTTATAATACAAAAATAAACGGCTGCAGCTCCAAAATTCTTATAAAAATATAGTTTCACATCAGAATATGTTAACTTAAGAAGCTATCGTAAATTGTGCGGATATGTTGTAACAAAAATACTCTATTATAATTCCTGTTGAAGAACTTTAAAACAAATTCAAAAATTTTATAAATATATAAAAAACTTAATCTACGTTAATATTTGCTAGATTCCTTTAATAAATATACATTTTACGCTCCTACAGCATGGAAAACTGCGAAAGTAGTAATTTTGCCTAAAAAAGGCAAGGATATGAGCGATCCTAGGAATTTTCGGGCAATAAGCTTGCTATCAAAAATAAGTAAAGTCTTTGAAATGTGTGTAAATAATAGCATACTTAAATTTTGCGAGAATAATAATTTAGTTAACGAGAGACAATTCGGGTTTAAATTCAAACACTCCACTATCCATGCTATTCACAATTTAACTTCAAATATTTACTATAATTGGAATAAATCCCTATGTACCGGCGCCTGTCTGGTAGACTTCGAAAAAGCTTTCGACAGTGTGTGGGTTCCAGGGCTAATATACAAACTAATCAAATATAATACTCCATTCCATCTTGTCTTGCTCATATACAATACAATATGTTGAATAATAAGTGCTTATTTGTATGCAACAAAAAGGAAATGAGTACCAAAAAATTTGTAATTGTTAATGGCTTACAACAAGGAACGTTGAACTCGCCAATTCTTTTTAATATATTTATTTTCAATCTGTTGCAACAAGTCGATAATATTATTGCTTTCGCCGATGATATGAAATTCAAAAAATTAATAATAATTTACAAAATAAATTCAACTATGTAGAAAAATATGCCATTAATTGGAAAATGAAAATAAATATTGAAAAATGCGAAACTATTCTTTTTCGGCCACCTGTGGGTAAATGTAATTACAATATTAGTAAAAATTGATAGGACTTCGGAATAAAATCCTATTCTAATAATAATATTCCAAATAAACAGATGGTTAAGTATCTGGGCATTCATCTCGATAAATTTTTATACTTTCACAATCACATCAACCAGAGTAGCGAAGTGTTCACTCACTGTTCATACATGTATGAATATGTACATTTCATTTTTTAGCCGCTTCTTCTCATACATGTGTGAGAGACTGAAAAATATTTTGCGTTTTCTCATTTATGAATGCGACGATTTATTTTTTTCTTTGTATTCATAAGTGAAAAAATGAGAAACACACAAGTGTTCATTTTTGAATATGTACAATTTTGATAATTTTTCATAAATGAAAAGATCGTAAAAATATGTGCGTTAAGCATTCGCGTACATAAACGCACATATTTGATAATGCGCAATTGTCGGCGTATGTAGGAAAAAAATGTTTTTTTTTTATTTCTTTTAGAATATATTGCAATATTGTATTTTGTGTTAATATGTAGTACCCATGTGTTTTTACTACATTTTACGGTAAACTGCGATCGTAGGTAGAAAATTTTTTCACATTCATTTATGAGAAATTTTATAAAATTTCAACGTTCATAAATGAACATGTACACTTATGAAAAATAACATTAATGAGAAGTAGCTAATTTATCATTTATCACATATGAATAAGACTAATAATTCTTGTTGTTCGCATTCATGTATGAACATAAGCAGAACATTTTTTCTTGTTCGTTTATGCGCGTGAAAAATAAATATAAAATTTTAGATTTCTCATTTATGAAAAATATCATGAATGTTGATTTTTGAATGTTCATAAATGAAAAATTCTGAACCCTGACATCAACATTCAAATTACAAAGGCAAGAAATGCCTTTTTCATGTATGAAAAACTTTTTTTTTTTCAAAATATATTAATCCTAGGATTAAGATTATTTTATATCAATCTTTAATAAGACCAGTGTTGACATATGATTGCCAAATTTGGTTTAATATTTCTCCCGCTTACATCGAAAAATTTCGAGTCTTTGAAAGAAAATGCTTAAGAGCATGTACGTCTCTTTCTAGGTCAAAAAACAGCAATTTTAAAAAATATATATCGAACGGAAAATTATATAACGCTGCAAAGACATGACGAGTAGACAATTTCATAATTTTTTTAATTAGAAACCACATTTTGAAAAGCTCTAATTGCACATGAAAATAACTTGATAATGGCTCCATACTACGTAAATGGGGAATATATAGACAAAACGCTCCAAAACGGTTATGTCCCACCTGAGGCCTTCTTGCACCTAGATAGTCAAGGTTTTATGCAAAACGAAACAGGTATTCCTATATTCTATCACATATATAGACGAGCCACTCAAAAAGCAATATTTTGCAAGCAATTAACTATAGGAAATAAAAGATTTGATACAAGCCTGTATTTCAGAGATAAAAATATGCTTCCATGAAAGGTTATCTACAAATTCCCTCCTTTATCATATAAGTATTAACATTTTATTCTTAACTAAATATGTAAGTATATACAATAGTTATACTTTTTTGACCTTTTTTAATATTTTTTAGTAATTAATTTTAAGCACTAGGTCTTATTTAATAAAAAATTTTTTAAAAAACTTTATTTTTTATTATATTTTCGATATTTCCTGATGATGCCAACCAACGGTGTGGCGAAATATCGAAAATATAATAAAAAATAAAGTTTTTTTAAAAATTTTTTATTAAATAAGACCTAGTGCTTAAAATTAATTACTAAAAAATATGTAAGTAATTTTTTTTTAACTTTTTTGTTACATAATATTTTTATAATGTCACCATTCTGGTTTATATATTATATAATTTTTTTAAAAAGAATTAATATTGTTAATGTAAAATATACTAGAGAGCTCGAATAAGGGACTGTGTATAGAAAGAAAAAAATTACTACTATTTGTTTATTTATAGCTTAATTATAAGAAATATGGTCAAATAAACGTTATTAAAAAAAAATAAATAAATATACATTTTACGATATTCTTATAAAATATTTATTATCAAAAACAAAAAAAAATATACATATAATTGAAATGTATTACTACGGAGGAAAGCATATGCATACGGTCATTTCACTAATGCTCATATTAGCTCATCAGTGGATTTTATTCTAAATTTGGTACATAAAATTCAAGTGTCTTATATCGTAAGCCAAATTGATTAATTGAGAATTTTTATTTAAAGAACACATCAAACAACAAAACTTAAAAGCACCTCTTTTTATTTTCAAACTTTCTACATAAGGTTTTCCTTTGGACGCCATTCATACGTGATTTGAAAAATAAAGAAAACAACAAATATTTGTTAAGAATTTTACAAAAACGCAACGTGCACATCCAATGGAGATTAATAATTTTAATTTTTGCAATAATAAATATTTTATGAGAATATCATAAATGAATCTAGCACATATTAACGTAGATTAAATTAATTTAATCTTTAATTTGCACTCTATTTTACAACAAAAACATATAGCAAAATTTATAAATAATTAAAAAGTAACGTAGTCTATTAAGTTTCAGTAAGCGCAATAAATTATAAAAGAAATTGTAATGCAAATTACTACTGAAACTATGATAACTATGTATGTAAAAGTGTTAGCCTATCTTCTAAAGGGTAGATCAAGAATATGAAATCTCTTGACTTTTCGAATCTCCTCACTATCATCTAGAAGTGAAATCGCCAACAAATTGGCGTGATTACTTAGCCTCTTTAAATATCTTTCGCTGAAGTTATTAATCTCCTCTCCTACTCTAGATATTTCTAGGTCATGGTGTAGGCAGTTGTTACTTATGAACCCAGGAGCGTTTGCTAACAATCTTAAAGTTTTTGATTGGTATCTTTGGAGTATTTCAACATTAGAATTGCTTGTTGTTTCCCAGAGTTGAAAACCGTAAGTCCAAACTGGCTTTAAAATTGTCTTGTATAGAGTGATTTTGGATTTTGTTTCCTTAGCTTAATTCTGGCCTAGGTTCGAGAAGCCAATACATTTTTTTTTGTTTTAATATTTAAATGTTCTCGTTTAGATTTGAAGTGATACTTCCATGTTAGTCTTCTGTCCAAGTGGACACCTAAGTATTTGACTTTATTTGATTTTGAGATGTTATTTCTATTTAAGGTAGGTGTTGGACAATCACCTTTTTTTAATGTGAATGTCACATGGGATGAATTTTTTTTTTTATTTCTTTTATTTAGAAGAGAAGGCTTTATAGAGTCGAAACTGGCAAGTAAATACTAATAACAATTAATTAAATAACTAAAAAACTAATAAAAACAAAAATAATAATAATCACCCCTATTCTGCGTTTCGATTAAGTCTCCGCATTCAGTTCCGTTGCGATCGAAAATTGGTATTCTGAAGAAAAACGGAATCAAAAGAAAAAGAAGAAGACAACAATGTTTACAAAATTAATAACATCACTGTGGAATGTGGAAATGAAATAGCAAAATAAGCAAGTTTGTTATCATTTTCATAAACAAATGTAAAATTTAATACAAAAAGTTGTATGTATACATACATAATTAAAAATAAACATTTTTTGTTGGAGGACCTAGTGCACTGAGGACTCCTGCTACTTCCTCCCAAAACACTGCCACTTCTTCTTTTGATCGCTGGTGCTATCCACATGCAATGTCTGCTTTAGATGCCATTAAATTTGCCAATTTTTCATACTGTTGCGGTGTTGTTGTTTTTGACCTGTAACACATAAATAACACATCATCATTTTCGGGTACAAAAATTAACAATTTAAAACCAATAAAAAAAATTAATTTAATTCAGTAAATTAATTTAAAATAATTTTAAGTGTTTTTTATCGTTTCTGAACATTTTATCTCATTTTCTACTTACATTTTTTTTTAATTTTAAACTTTTTAACTAAAAAACAGAGATAAAGAAAACCCCCCCGTTAACAAAAAACAACTGAGAAAAACGGAGCTCCGATCGTAATGCAGAATACATACAATCGAATGAAACTGAACTGAATCGAAACGCAGAATACCAAAGCTGCTAGACGATTCGAATCGAAGCGCAGAATAGCCCCAAATAATATCAATTTACCATTTATATAACTCAATTTGCAAGAAGGATTTCGATATTATCTAATAGATATTCTTTTATTGCTACTTTAAAGGTCAAAAGGACTAAGATATCTTTTTTACGATTAGGTAGGTGGTTGTACTCATTTCGACCAGCAAATCGAATCCGTTGCTTTGTTACTTCAAGCCGACATCTGACAATATTCAAGTTCATCGATTGTCTAGTTGCTCTTCCCGTATGTGTACCAACAAAAGAAAATTTAGTTGAGCTAAATCCAATTCTATTTAAGACTTTGTACACATATAGCAATAGCTATATGTTGCTTTCGATGACCTTTTATTGGCATTATACTCTTAGCATATCTTTGCAATAATTCCATTGTATTACAATGCAAAGGAAGATTGAAAACTATTTTTATTGCTCTGTTATGGGCTGATTATAATGAGCGCATAGAGGAATTCGATTTGTAGGCATATACTGCCGGAAGGTAGGTTAAGTGCGAGTGAATAATAGATCGATAAATCAACATTTTCGCTTTTGTGTCGAATTTAATTCTAAATTTACATAAAATACCAATTCCAGAGGAAACTTTTGATTTTAAGAAATTAATGTGATTATCCCATGAAATATTACGAGTTAATAGTATTCCAAGATATTTAACACTTTCAGTTCCCGTAATTACCTCGCAATCAATATGAACACTCATTAACGTACTAGTTTAGTTTTCCTTGCATTCAAGATTAATTTATTAAGTCTCCAATATTCAGACAAAATTGAAGCATCATACTCGACTTGATTTCTAAGTACTTCTTCAATACATCGCTGATATTATAGATATTGCAAAAACGATAATAAAACAGAACTACTTTAGATTCAATAACAACTTTTACAAATTATCTGACGGACTCGGTATGGGAAACCCAACTTCCGCAATCTTCATGGAAATTTTCATGCAACATCTCGAATTACTACACGTAAAAACACTCATGGAAAAACACAAAATGACTCATTACTATAGATACGTAGATGACATTATATGCATCCTCGAGCAAGACAACGGCGAACAAATTCTAGAAAACTTAAACACAATTCATGATAAGATTACATACACAATGGAAAAAGAAGAAGACAGAAATTTACATTATCTTGACATCACTATAACGCGAGTAACTGACTATTTAACATTCGACATCTATAGAAAACCAACAACAGCGGACACTACCATCCACAACACCTCAAACCACCCTACACAACACAAACTAGCAGCTTTTAGACATATGATACATAGGCTTGGGATAATTCCACTTACTCCAGATAAGTGCAGGACAGAACTCGACACAATCTACGCCATAGCTATAAATAACGGCTACAAAACCACTTCCATCGATAAACTACTTACACAATACAACACTAAGAAAAGAAATAGAGAAGACCAGGAGATAGCCGATACAACACGACGGCACACCTTTACTTACCAGGACCAGAAATATACAGACTAACTAACCTTTTTCACAAAGAAGGAATACTCACAGCATTAAAAAGTGGAAACACCCTCAGACACTTCAGACACTATCTTAGAACAACGACAGAAACAACTGACAAATTTAATTCCAGCGGGGTATACAGATTTAGCTGTACCTGCAAACGAACCTATAAAGGGCAAACTGGACGAACACTAAAAACAAGGTTTACAGAACACATACGCTCATACAAACGGAAAAGAGAAGATTCAAACTTTGCATTACACCTTGACACTCACGGACACACACCAAGGGAAACAGATGAATGTATGACATTATTACATCCTAGCAAAAAAGGACGAAGACTAGACATTCTTGAAAATATTGAAATCTACAAAACGTAAACATTCAACAACGACATTATAAACGAACAGGTAAACACGACCTCAGACACAATTTTCACACCATTGAAACTACTCATGCAAACGGACAAACGAAAAACACCCTCAGACGGACACACGTACCTACATAATAGTAAAAGACGGAGGTATCGTTAGGTTCACTTTGCATACAAATGCCAGGTGGCTGGTATTCTGCTTACCTGAATATATACGAACCTAATAACAGAACTGCCTTAACGCCAACACTGACTCACCAGTACAAACTAAACCGTGGCTTGAAAATAATGCATTCGCGTCGAAAGCGCTCGCCATCGAAAACAAACCGGCCAGTTACGACGGCAAATGGCAATATTACTTATATATGAAATAAGAAATCACCAGCTCTGAGAGTAACTTGACAATCAGTCCCTGCCGCTATGATTTTATATTCGTATCATAGCAACGAAATAACTAAAAATATAAATGCTATTTGATTATCTTAAAATAACTGTTTCAAAAAGTAAAAATTATGAGTTACACTAGTAGGGCTGGTTTAGTACCAACGCCCAAAACGGAACGAAAAATTTTAATCAAAGTTAGTAAGATGGCATAATTTTAAAAATATTGAAACACCGAATTTGAAAAATAATTCTATTCCTTTTATTAGAAATCCAACAATGCAAACTTGCCGCAACACTTTGAGGCCGTGCCCATGGCTTTATCCTTAAGACCTTTTGGTGGTTTGTTTAATCCATTTGCCAAAGGATGTTCAGTGCTCTGCAATCATCCAGCTCCGGCTGAAGTTAAAGAAATTATAAATCAATGTAAACAGTCAATGGTGAGAATCTTTAAAAAAAAAATAATAAAATAAACACGTAAAAACAAAGACTTTAAAGTCTGTAGAAGGTAAAACTATTCATCATATCCATGGAGCTTCTACTGAAAAAGGTGCTTCACCTAATGAACTGCATGATAATATACCCGAGGACTTATTTCGCCGCTATACAGATACAGATTCTCGACCTTTAACACCCACGCCGACTGTAACCAGTATACATACACGCACTAGTGCTGGTTCCTTTCTTAATAATCGTCGCTGTATAACTCCCGAGTTGGGAAATAGTGATAAAATAAAACGTAAACAGATCATTTTAGATTTAAGAAGATCTCATTCACAAGAGACCCTATATTGGAAACATTGTTCCGATTTATCGAGTGGCGGTGTTTTTGTTGACAGTGATGAAAAGGCACGCAGCGCTGGTGCCATAGAAGAAAAAAGAAATAAAAAACAAAAGTCAGAGGATCAAAAAAGACCCAAATCGTGTATAGCAACAGCAATAATACAAGAAGAAGAAATCCAAAAGGAAGGACAGCACAAGAATGATATACAACAAGATTTTGCTGAAGAGGATATACGACGCGCAAGACGCAAAAAGAAATCTAGGGTGGTAGCTGGTATGTATTTAATGCGAAAGGTGACCACTATCCATTTTAAAAACTGTACATTGGAAAACTTTTAAATTTCTAGCTACTACCACTACTTTTCACTTAAATCAAGATCCTGAGACACAAGTTGCTACTTTAGGCCCCGATTCTTTGAATACTAGTACTCGAGCCAGTTTAGTACCAAACGCTGAAAGTCTTTTACCTGGCCTAGAAAAGCGAGCGAATGAGCAGGTTTTGTTAAAAGGCAGCTTTTTGTCATGCCAAGTTTTTCAGACTATAAAGAATAAAGTGGATGTAGATCTAATAGAAAATACATTTGGAACATGTGTAAGTACGAATGATGGATGTTGTTTTTGCTGTTAAACGCAAAGAGGGCCATAAATAAGTTGAACTTTTTATTACAATAAAATAAATATTTCAATTGCGCATATGGTTTTTGCATATTTAGAATTTCTCTAGGTTGGTTTAAGTTGAGCTTGAGGGTTTCCATTTTATTGATATATTTCAGCTTAACAGAGCTTATAGAGAGGCATATAAATATTTACCACCAAAACCCAAAGATCCAAATAGCGTAATTAAAGAAGTGGAACAACTTAATTTGATATGTGATAAAATGCCGAGAAAATTCTCTAAATCAGCCACTAGATTTAAAGTACCAATGGACATAAAATCTGTTGAAGGTAACGTGATTTAAATAAATAAATCGTCACAAATAATTAAAACTATAATACATATGTATATGTTTTAGACATGTCTGCCATACATTATCTGAGCAAATATGTTTGGGTTTCGCTTCAAAGAAAGCAAATCTTTAAAAGAACTTTTCTTAAATATCTAGAAGACAACCCAGAGCAGGAGCAACTTCAACAACATGCCGAAACTGAAATAAATTTTCCATTGCAGGAATATCAAGAGCGTTATATAAATATTAAGCATCTTTACCAAGCTTTGGAAGATGTTTTGGAGTTTTATGGAACTGAAGAAAATATTAACAACGTGCTAGAACTTATAAATTATCAAAAACTAAATGAAGAAGATTATAAAATAACTTTTCGTTTATGGTGCGGTATAGTGGCATTTGCAGAACGTTTGGCTTTAGATGATCCCTCTTGTACAGATTCATGTGATGAGGTAAAACTAAGTGAAACACAAAAAGAAAAATTACCTTTTATGTTAATAACATTCTATTTAAATTTTAGTTAGAAAAATTTGACTTCAGCAGCATGGAGCTACGATTAGAGGACGCAAAAGTATCCCAGAACTTAAAGCAAGTATTTAAAATTATTCGAAATACTCATAATATACAAAAAAATATATAATTTTTTTAACAATTTAACTACAAGAATGGAGAAATTTATTTGACCATCCCGGCAGGTCTTTAAAAATTTAATGCTAGCTTCTCTTAAGAAATCCGTTAAGTAAACTTCTCTAAAGAATTGTTTTCTTTTTATGATACTGATCCTTCTATAAAAACGCTCCTGTCCTGCACTGTTCTAAGACGAGATATTTCAACATGATTATTCTTGGTGCAATTAAATATAATGTAAGAGTTATTATTCGCCACTATGCATTCGTCAACCTCCACAGTAATACAATAAATGGGACTTAATACATATGTACATATGTCATCATAATTCTATTTATATCTAATACACATACATATGTACATATGTTCATATGTAAGTGGCATCAATATTTAGTGTTGTGAAAAACCATGAAATTTTTAACTGCTGAAATTACTTTATATTGGCCCCTGACCTTTTTCACGTTCAAATTACCAAGTTTTTTCCACTCGATTTGCTTTCTTTCTTCTTAGCCTTGGCCTTTGTGTTTTATTTGCAGAAAAACCCTTTTTAAATAGTCCCCTTGACAGTTCCATGCACCATCTCTTTATCCGGAATGCCCTCATGAAAAATAATGTAATAAATTTTGACGACAATAAAAGATGAAGTGGTTACCACAAGGTTGTGAATTCTAGCGCATACCTCGTGCATTTCTTTGATTCTGTGTCAGAGTTACTACTTTGCCTAACTACTTTATTTATTTAATAAATTTAGATCATATTTAATTAAACTGGCATCTATTTAGAAGCCATTTTATTTTTACATGGCAACGCTTTCACAATTGTTTAGCATAGATATAAACCTTAATTTTGTGACGTTTTAAAATAAAATTGTTGCATTTGATACCCGATTTTTAATTTTTGACATCTCTGCTTTCACAAGTTTAACATTGGACAGACTGCGAAAAGTATTCATTCAGTACTTATTAAATTTGTTAAAATTAGAGCTATTTAATTTAATTAATATAGTTTATTAAAAAATTTATTTTGTTGAATAAAAATAAATCTTAATAATGGCTTCCTTGGAAGAAAAATTAATGGGAGAAAAGTTGGAGTACTACTGCAGTAGTGATGAAGGAGAACCGGATGACTGTGAAGATGGTGAAGAAGGCTCTGGCATGGCAGGTTCCTGCAAGCAGGATCTACAGGGCTTTTTAGATCCTGATATATGCCCAACGCCGCCTTCAGGTGGTTATAGAAATCAAGGCTCTACTAATACTGGGCCCAAGGGAGTAGTTGAAGACTGGCAAAGATTCAAAAAACTGCAGGCGGAAAAACGTGAAGAAAGTGAAAGGCAACGCATTGAATTGGCTAAAAAACTAACCATGACTACAGCAACGGCCCAAGAAGAAGAGGAACGAAAAAAACAAGACGACTTAGATGCCGAATTGGCTGAACTAATGTCGGAAGATTTCTTGCAACAATATCAAAAACAAAGAATGGCCGAAATGTTACTCCAGTGTGGACATAACCAAAAATTTGGCAAAGTTATCAATCTAACTACACATGAGGAATTTCTTAATTGTGTCGAAAAGGAAAACAAACATATTACGATTATTATACACATTTATGACCGCAATGTAACTGCCTGCGCCACATTAAATAAATGTTTAGAGACTTTGGCATCCGAATATTCCACAGTTAAATTTGCCAAAATATGCAGTACAGTCGCAGGCATGAGCAGAGATTTTCGCACAAAAGGTCTTCCCGCCTTACTCGTTTATAAGTCGCAAGCTGTTATTGGAAATTTTGTTAGAGTTACTGATGATTTATCCGATGACTTTTTTTCCTCTGACGTCGAAAGTTTTCTAATTGAAAATGGCATTTTGGTAGATAAAAATCTTTACAATTAAGATGATCTCTTGACACAATCAAAACTATAAATGGACTAAACTACTTAAACTAAAAAATACAAATATTGCAAATAATATATTTAAATAATTAAAAAAAACTATTTTAAATAGTTTTAATTTTTCTAACAGATTGTGTTCTTTTTCAAAGTCAACATTTGCTGATTTTTTTTCTCACTAACTAAATATATCTTTTTTGTTGGTAACACACTTTAATGTCTTCTTCTTTTATGACTCGACTAACAAGATTTAACTTCAATTTAAAAAGATTAAAAACTAAAAATTTTATATTTTTAGGGAATTATATACAATTTTACGTTTGCATTTTATTGTTTTTCCCATTAGAGTATTAGCAAATGTCACGTAACGAAATTTTCGGAACAATTTACTTTAAATGTCATTTAATTTTAATATGTTATTAAGAAATTTTTGGAAATGTATAGTTTTTAACATATGAAAATAGAAATGTTATATTTAACACATCCATGTATGTACGTCTAATAATATTTATTAAAATACCTTAAATATACAATGCGACAAGAAGTTCTTCTATGGGATATATTTTATTTTTCCTTATCAGAGGAAATAACTAAGTAAATTTTGCTTACTTTAAACATTATCCAGTTGAGAAACCATCCATGGGATTTATTTTTAATGATTCTCAGTTTTATAATCAAAGAAATCGAATCATGGAATTCAATGCTATTGATAATTTCGTTTCAGTTGCTCCAACAATTATTCAAATTAGTCAGCGCTTTCCTATTTTTAAATAACTTTATTAATTTGTTTTGTTTCTTTATTTCATCAAACATTTAATTTTTGCTTTTTTTCAGTTTATTTTCATTTGATTTACAATATTTTATATTAAATTTCTTAAAAAAAATGTTATTTGATTGTTTTTGTATGTATGTATATGCCATGTTGACCAAATCTCTTTGTTTAAAACATATTCTTAAATTATTTGCTTAACCTGCAAGAGATAAAGTGTTGTATGTTTTCTGTTGCATAACGTTCGAAATCATTTATAGAATTACGTACCTAAAAATTGAAAAATTAATCATATTGCTATCACTAAAATGTCGGGTAGCCTGTAAAAGATGTCTATCTCTGGAACAATAATAGCTCGAAGGGTCATTATAATTGGATGTTTCTGTAAAATGGGCTGACGCATTAAATTTTTATCAGCAAATAAAAAACAGATACATGGTGTAGTCTTCGCATGGAAGTCAAACTCGCTTTTGGCTATTATTTAAAAGGTTTTACAGGAAGCAAAAAAACCATGATAATCGCAAGGTATTATTTATAAGACTTTCTATAAGAGCCTTTCAAATATATTTGCGAGAGATTTTGTAAATAAAATTTGTAGTTAAATTCATGACCACGCTTTCCACGGTACTTGCTGGTTAACGTTATTTCAATCTTGATTTTTTTTATTGTTTTATTTTTGAGGCTTTTGAAGATCGACTATAGCACAAATAATGTTTTCAGGAAATGGCCAACTAGGTTTATACATATTTTAGATTTTATTTGTTATCACTTAACAATTTTATTTATTTTTTTTTTTTTTGAAAAAATTGATTGTAATACATTCATTTCCTTTAAAAATAAAAATGTTTTAATATTTATGTAAAAAATCCGAAATAAAAATATATTATTAAATACAATTTTAAAAATAACAACCCTTTAATTTTTTTTATTTTCATACTAAAAATCAAATCTATGTTCAATTATGATTTAGGAAAAAGAACTAGAATACATTTAAAAAATAAGTATTTTTTTATTAATTTTTTTATTTTAGATTTGCTTAATTTTAAAAACTACAAACTAATTTTGTTTTATAAATATTTGGTGTTATTTTATTTTAGTTAAAATTTTATTTATAAATACATAAATTAAAATTTGGAACCATTTATTGTTCAACATATAGTTAGTTTCTGTTGAGAATATAATTTATCTTTTGTCGTTTAATTGAATTATTTTTACAATTTAATTATGATATAAACAAAATTGATATTATTTTTTATATGCTATTATATATTTATTTTTATATTCTATAAACAGGATTTTCTCTATTAAATTTTATTTATAAAAATATTTAGTTGAAATAAATGCTAATTTACTTGGAATACTTTTTTAATGTTTACAAAATGTGGAATTTCTGTTTTTAAAAAATTTGTTCAAGGAAATTTTTTATGCGGAATTGTCATAAAAAGCCAAAATTATTTTAAGTTATAATGCAGACAGAAGCAGGGCAGTCGGTGCGTAACTTTTTACATTTAATAAATAAATGTAAAGTACAATTTGTTTCGGTTACGTACTAGACTAAAAATTTCGATTTTGATCAGTACTCGATATAAAAAAATATTAAGGGCTTCTTTAAGAACCAACTCAAGATGAACCACATATCATTAAATTTCTGAACAAAACCATTTGTTAAAATAATTTAGTAAATTAATTAAACATTTAATTTAGTCATTAACTCAGTTTGAGTGAAACACTTGAAAAATTTAATTGCCACTTTTAATAGCAATGCTGCCAATTGAAAATGTTATTATTCAACAAGGAATTCTAGAATGCCTAGAAAAAATATATATAAAGAATCACTAAATAATCTTTTTATATAGTTTGAGGTTTGTTTAAGAGGATTTTGGAAAGCTTCGACTAATAAAAGTAACAACAAATTTTACTCTCTCTCTCTCTCTCTCTTTCTCTCTCTGCTAAATTAATTTGCGATTTTAATCTTTGAAAAATGTATGGGTTATTTAATGACCTTTTAATGAAAGTAAGGACTCCTGCTATTTAAAATTGTTTTGTAGTCCATATGTATGTATGCTAAAGTTTTTTAATTTTTCCTTACAAACGAAAGCACAAAGTTAATAGTTAAGCCACAAATAAGCTATAAGCTATTTGCAGTCCAATATCTAAACAATGCGAGAATGAACCCTGAAGGGCAGAAAACTAAATCACTCAACAAGATAATGGCGTACAAATTGTTTATCAAATTAGAACTGCAATACCGCTTGATTTTATTATTTTGAAAATTAATTTTTGATATTAAAAACATGAATTTAAACTTTTAGGTGTTCTTGCCCAAATTCAAAACTTACTGCCGTGCAAAATAATAAATTCGTTTTCTATTTAAAATTAATTTAAAATTAATATTATTTTTATGAATATGACAGTAAGACACTTCGAGGCTTTCAAAGTCATTCGAGTTAAAATAAAAGTTAATTTATTCACCAAAAGTTGATCTTCATCAGGGATTTTTTTATTGAATGTAATAAAATCGCAGCAGAGCACTTCGATTCAAAGAATGATGTAGTTTCGTTTGGTATCCTTAAGAACAAGAAATTAAACATGCAATTTTGGAATTTTAACTCGGATTTAATTTAATTTCAAATACAAAAAGATATTCTTCGCTACAAATTGTTCGTTTTCACAAAAAAGAAATTTTGGCTTTTTCTTATTATAAGACGTAAAGTAGTATAAAACAGTTAAGACATAACATATTATATTTGTTTTTCATAAATAAAACTTAAAAATCAGACTTTTATCATTTTCTTGAAATAAAATTAGTTTATATATAAAAAAAATTAATAAATTGTTGTAATACAAATTATATACAAGTAATACTTACTTAGGCAACTTACAGTCTAGGAGGCTTAAAAGTTATAGACGATTCCATGGAAACACATTCATTGCTGGTCGCTGATAGACCTTCGGAATTAGAGTTGCTTAAGAAACTTTCTCCAACTGGAATAGAGCTGCCCGTTGTAGATTTGGGTAGTGCAGTGGTGTTTGAAGAACTAGTATTGTTGTTGTTATTATTGCTAGTACCTTTTTGCCGTTCCTTGTGACGTCTTAAAGAAGACCGTAAAGGATATTGTCTTGGTATATTGGCACCTAAAAGTATGCGACGAGTTGAGGGTCTCCTAACCGTACACTGTACAGATTCTGCACTGTTACTTAAACGAATGTTGCCAACTTTAAAAGTTGCATTGGACCATATTTGGTACGTTCAGGAGAGTTAATATATACAAGTTTTTGTGGATTTTTGTTTGTTTGCAATTTTGGAATTCGGTACGGTACAACACAAATTAACCAATTGTAATTAAAAAATTAAACAAGTAAAGAAAGGCCATAAATTGGAGAAAAAAAACAAGAAATATAAAAACACATTTTAGGTTTATGTCTTCTTCTTAATTTTTAAATGCTTGATACACACTAGCCAACAGTTGCAGCAATCATGACATTATGTCTGAATTTTTTTATATTGTGCCTTAATTTGCTGCCTTAACGAGTGTCTCGTGTGTTCAGCTGTAGACATTTAAATTATCGGAGTCCAAGAATAGTTATTTCTTTAAGGTTTGCAAGGAAATTGTGTTATTGTATAATGTGAAAATTTTTAAGTCATCAAACAAAAGGGATTAGTGTCATTTATGCAAGTTTCTTATTAAATGAGACTGATAATAAACTTTTGAAAAGTTAATGCAATAATAGTTACGAATTAAGACACAGAACATCTTTTTTTAAACAAGGAATACAACACTCAGCAAACCAAAGCGCATGTTAAAGACAACAAAAAATACACAAAGCTTTACTGAACCAATTGACATATAAAATTTTATTTATTAGATAAGCATTAAAATATGTGGTAAAAAAGGTTAAAATAATAAATAAACATATACTTTAAATATTCAATTAATTAAACATTTAATTTCTAATAACAGCAAATTATTTTTATTAAAATTAATTACTTTAATATTTAACTAAAAGAAACAAAACGATAAAGTATCCTTTTAAAAAAATCATAAAATGTTAATCACCCCGCCCGCTTCAAAGACAAATATTCGAATTTCCAAATTTTTACTTTTCCTGTGAATTTTAGGTACTTTAGTTTAAGCTCTTGGATTAATTCTGTCTGTCTTATGTCTTGAGAAATTTATTTGGATTAATTAATTTGAGTTACTAGCATATCAGATGTGTAGACGTGAATTTACTCCTATTAGGAACACAACAATGCTAGAAAGTATAATAAAGAATAATGCTAATAAATGACATAATGATAGCAAAAGCGAATAATTTCTCTGCTAAATTTAATTTATAAAAAACGGAGTCAATTTATTTTTATATTTTTAGCCACAAGGAAAATATCTAAATTCGTTATAGCGATCACTTCTGGAAAATTGTTACATCTTGAATGTAGCACATTTGAACTCTTGCCAATATTTTTTGCAGACAAATGAATTTTGGTATTTGATAGCTTATTAACATATAATTCTACTAGGGTTGAGAGTTGTCACCATAACCATAAACGTTTTTTAATAGAGTTCATTTTTCATATCATGTTTATGGTTTTTAAAAACAAATAAATTACTTCGTCCTATCTACATCGCTTTATCTAATTTTCATATAACACATAGTGAATCAATACTTTCTTTTACCTGAACTACTACGGCTAAATATAAGTTTTTAAATTAAAAACAAGTAAAAACGAAAACAAAATTATTAACTAAAATAAATACTACAGAAATAACTACCTAGATTGGCTTACTAGGACAATTTTTTTGACTACTTTATTGCTCTTTAGAAAAGAAGAAATACCAAGATCTTTATTTCCAGGAAAAAAGAAACGGGAAACTCTTATTCCATTCACTTTATTAACAAACAAAGGCTAAGCCAATTTTAAGCAGATGTATGTACATATGCCGTGTTTGTCATATTTCCTGTTATTTACACAGGCAACCAAAAGTTGTTTTTTTTTTATTGTGTTTTTCCTGTTTTAATAGTGGCATTAACACATACATACATGCATACATAAATAAGATTTTTTGTAAGTAAAAAAATTAAGGGATTGTAAAAATTATGAATTTTCCTAAATACAAGCAACAGTTATTTTTCATTTTTCCAGTAGAAATAAGTTATTTGTTGTTTATGTTTTCAATTTAAATAAAAGTGTTATTTCTTTTCAAACACAAAAAAATTATCTTACAGTTAGTTTAACCGTCATTTTATTTAGTTTTTTGCTGCTATTATTGTTTTAAGTAAAAATAACAAACTACCACTTAATTTAACAAATTTATTCTAAAAATCACTAAACTGCAATAAAGATAATTTTTATTTTTTTTTTGACCCCTTCGAGCGGATAGTTGGCATGGTACACCCAGACCACGACAGCGATTTAATAGATAATTATTATTATACACTCTGCGCTTGAAAAACTACTCTAACGAAGCAATGGACGTCACAACTATCTTAAGATACTGGAGATAATATTTAATTATTTTTAAATAATTAATAATTAATTAATAAAATTGCAGCCAATAAAATATTATTGCAGTTGTCAGAGTGATCATAACTTAAAACTGCAAACTTCAAGTTATTATAACTAGTGGAATGAAGCGCTTTTAAACGACAAAGTCTTGTATTGTCGGCCCGAGGATTTCGCGTAAAATAATTACAATATTCTTGTGGCCAGTATTGTAACTTTAAACACATGTTATCTGATCAAATTTTGCCTCTAGATTATTAAGATATAAAAAAGCTTAAAAATTATAACGACATTGCAGCAAATTAATGACATGTCTTTTGATTCTGTAATAAATAATTTTGTTTTTAATATTTTTTTAATAAATAAATTTTGAACATTCCATTCATCTTCTTGTGAACAGCTAAAAACTAATATCGTATCTACTAAACTTATTACAAGACTGAAACCTCTAATGAAATTTTATTATAAAATTGCCTGCATGACCCTCTTCTCCATACGTTTTGATTTTGCATTTGTTCGAAAAACAGCAATACTTTGAAAATTCTATTTCGATTATGTTCTATTACAAACTGACAGGATATCCGTACTTCTTTATTTACTTTATTATAAAATAAATATTATTTGCTTTGTTTGGCACATATTATTACAAAAAAGTTTATTTAAATAAATTAAAACCCCGTTGTAGTGTTTTATTTAAATACTTTTTCATGTTATTAAAAAAAAAGTAAAAATTAAATAAATGAGTTATGATTAACACACATAAAGCAAGAACCAAAATTAATTCTAAAACAATTGCAATAAAATAAGTTTTTGTGTTAAAAACAAGCATCGACACACACGTTACACAACAGTTAACATAAAATTAAAATTTTAATACTAAAAAATAAACATGAATTACAGACACCTAAAACGGTGTTTTTTTTTTTCTTTTTTTATATATAATTCAAATTATTGTTATTTTTAATTACATGAAATCAAAATTTAAAAAATAAAATGGAATACAATGCAACGGAACGGAAGCATTTACATAAATTAAAACAAAAAATCTAAAACATTAAAAACAATACTAACAAAATTGCTATTGCCACCACTACTACGACCACTACCTCCACCGCTACTACTCGATACTGTCGACTGATTTTCATAATTGGTAACGGTATTTAAAGTGCTGTTAAAACTAGCGTTGCTAGCGTTAGCAACATTAAAGCGATTAACAGTGCCCCCCAGGTTAGCAGATGACATGGGTGCTTGTAAACTAGCATTGAATGATTGATATAAAGAGGAAGAGGATGAGGGTAAACGTTGACGCCTAAGAGCCTGATGCTGTTGACGCAAATGTCGACGTTGTAACATGGGAGTTGAATGGCGATATTGTGTAGAAGTCATGTAATAATCAACATTTACAATATTGTTAGACATGCTACCGTCAACCTCATCCTTAACATTAGCGGCCATATTAGAATTAACAGTGGTTTTAGCAGTGCTTGTTATACTGTTAGCTTTAATTGAATTCAATAGGATGTTGTATGACTTGTTATGTTCTCGTTCTTCTCGCTCTCGTCGTTCTATTTGGTTTTGTTGGCGAGGACTTTGATATGATAATTTTGAGGAAACAATAGAGTTAGAAGAACATGGCTCTTCAACCTCTTCTCCATTTTCGCATTTTTCATTGTTACCATCACCATCACTATCACCATCACCAATATCATGCTTATTAAATAGGGATTCATTTGAATAATATTGCGACAGATTGGTTTTGTGCTTAGGTTTTTTGGATTTCTTTTGATTGTTGTTGTTGTTGCTGATGTTGCCGGCATGCAAATGATAAAGTGACAATGACGATGCTGTTGATGATGCAATAGATAATGGTAAGTGTAATGTTTTAATCTGTATTGTGTTTGGTGGATGTAATATAGTTTCGTTAGTTGTTGTTGATGTTGTTATAGTTGTAGGAGTAGTAGTAGAAGTAGAAGTTAGAGCAGTGGTGGTTTTCATTAAATGTTGGCGACTACTTAAAGTGTAACTATCACTGTTATATTCTTTGTTATTGTTGTTGTAATTGTAATTAAAATGATTTTTATCTGTTGTAGTTGCAATTAAAATATCTTTATCATCAAAATCATATCTACCATAGTTTGTATCCAAAAAAAGTCCCTGACCCTCTTGGGCTTGGCGAGCATTGAATTGGGTTGATTGATTATTTTGTTGTTGCGGTTGTTGTGTTTGTATTGCTGACAGTTGCTGTTGCATGGAATGTAAATTTAATTGTTGATTTATACTGTTGCTAACGGTGGCAAACGAGGAGAAACTTTCATCGGTATCCATGTGTTCCGGTGATAAATGAAAACTTTGCCGTTGCATTGGTAACTGCTGATAATGTTGCCGCTGCTGCTGTTGACGCTGTTTATAATAAAGATATAGTGAAGTATTGACAGCTTCGTTAATATTATGATGTTGTTGTTGTTGTTGCGATATTTGATTGGTATTGTGATGATGATGATCCATCATATGCCTCATATCTCGTGTACTACCACCTCCTAAATAATTCCCCTCCGTTTGTAAATTTGCAGCTGATAGACAACAATTGCTGCAGGCATTTGATGGTACACACAATATATCACCATCGTTGGGACCTAAAAACCACTCGGAACGAGTACGCATGCGGGCCGTTTGACGTTCATGGACCTGTCATCATTGTGTAAAGTTTGAATTTGGTGTATTTAATATAATGGCATTTTCATGTTGTTTAATGATTTTTGTTTTTTTTTTTTGTTTTTTGTTATTTATATTAATTGTTTTTAATACCAAGAAGATTTTTTATTGATTTATTGTTTTTTTTTTTATAAAATGCGGGTTGCCAAAATATTCAAGTGGATTTCAGAAGCATATTTTTTCATGTTTGTTTTTGGCATTTAGTTAATCCATTTTAATAGCGTGGAGATGTTTTATTTTTAATTGTCGGTGTTTAGTTACACACACAAAAAATGTTTTTGTTTATTTTTAAATTTTATTTTGGAAACAGGGAGTTTTTTTGATACCAAAAACAAAAAAGAAACAGAAATAACTTAGTAAAAAGGATTTGTTTCATTTATTAAATATTTAAGACGAAAGTGAAAGAACGAACACAAACAAAAAGTAAGCAAATTAAAAAATTACAGAGAAAGACAAAAAAGTTGTGAATAAAAATAATACGTTTTAAAGCGTTTACCATAATTATTTATAAAAAATATTGTTAGTAAGTATAGTTTTATTAAAAAATTTATTATGAAGTATTAGGATGACAGCTGTTAACTTAGTACCTAAGCAATGTACAGTTGGTAGTTAATATTTTTCTCATTGAAAATGGCATTGTCATTTTAATAAAAATTTGATAGAAATAATTAGTGGACTTCTAAGCTCACATTTCAATTTATAATTTTAGCTCATTTGTTTTTTCATTTCTAGCTTTTATTCAAAAAATAAATGTTGATTAATATTAAAGAATCGCCATAATTCGATGTGTTATAAATAAAAAAAATCGCTATAACTCTTATAAAATTAGCAATATCTTGAAAAAAATCGCCGTAAATTTGAATTTTTAATTTGTTTTTAATAACTTTTTGTATTGGTAACGCGAAACAAAATAAAAAAAAATAATGTGTCTTTGCTTTCAGGTTTTATTGCTTGGGATTTCATAAATAAAAAACAAATTTATGAACGCAGTTGCCTTTAAACAACTATATATTAAATGAAACACGTTAAAAAATTTGTAATTTTAATATAAATTTTAACAAGAGTTTCCTAAATAACTGCCTCAACTAAAAGCCCTATACGAAATTCATTATTATTGGAAGTGCGGTTCCGGCAAGAGATTTTTTTTTAATTTTTCGAAGAACTTATTTGCAAAATAAAATTATGATATAAGATTTATATTTTGCTTAAAACGTATTAAAAAACGAGCCTTCCCTCCCTTTGTAAAAAAAATTATTGAAAAAAATATTATCAAAATTGGTTTTCTTGCTCTTCAAAAAATCAACTTTGGAAGAAATGGAGGCGAATGCCTAATTATTATTAACTGCTTAAAAAATAAATTTATGTAATTTGGGGGAATTAAGTAAAATCTAAATATTTTGCAAATAGTGGCAACTCTTAAAAGAATAATAACAAAAAACAATTTTAACGTATGAAGTACGTAGCGCAACTATTGTGCCATAATAAATAAATTAATTTTGTTTAAGGCATATTGTTATTTAAAATAATAATTAGTCATTATTGTTGTAAAAAAATTTTAAAACAATTCATTTTTGTTTGCGATAGAAATCAAGGATGGAAAGCAATGGTGGTCTTTACGGATGTAAAAAAGAAATTAAAAAGTATAAAATATATTTTACGAACGATAACATTTTCAAGAAAGATAGTTTTTATTTAAATCAATCTCTAGCACATACCTGTTTATAAAGTACTTAACTTTGTGGGAAGTTTTATACAAGTTTCCCAAGCTAAATAACATATTATTAATTGTAGCAAACGCTTTAAAAAGCAGCTCTTCTTATAGTATTGCAAGTATTATTGGATGCATGTTAACATAAAGATAAATAAAAATAAAAGTTGCAGCGAATGACACATTCAAAAACAAACCACAAAATGATTAAGTTAATAATGCCAAAAGTGGTGGTGGAATGAAATTAAAAGAAAATAACAATTTTGATATATAGATTCTACAAACAACACGTATGTATATATGTATATATGAAATTTAGATAATTGATTACAAAGAAAAGTAATTTTTAAACAACTCGTACAGCAAAGAAAAAATATGTTTTTTTTTCTGTTTTACTTTCAACAATAACTATTATCATGATATTAAAAAGGCTGTTTGGTTAATAGTTTTAGAACAACAGGCCAATTTCGATTCTTACAAGCAAACGATTCATATGTTTTAAAATAAAAAGACAACAAAAACACTCCATACTTTTTTTAAACAATATTTATTAAGGGTGGTCATTTATTATGGTTAGATTTTAATTTGAATTATGTTGGAAAAAAAGTAAAATAAAAAAGGTGCTTAAAATTAAAAATTTGAATTACAAAGTATTGAATTTGAAACAAAAAAAAAAAAAGAAATTGTATGCATTTAGTTAAAAATATAAAAAGGAACTTTAATTAGTTTATAATATAAAAAAATAAAATAAACAATACAAGGGAAAAAAGTTAAATTTCATTAAGCAGCTAAAATTAGTAGAAAATAAATGAAATCTTAAAGAATCTTAAAGGTATTTGTATTTACATTTATTGGCAAAACAAATATTATTAATATTAAAGCAATTAAATTTGTTTTAATGTCATTTCATATTACTTGTTACACAGGATACTAAAAAAATACTAGTTAAAAAGTACTATATTAAAATAAATGAAAATTTTTTTTTTGTTGCCAGGAAATGTTTTTATACTATTCAAAAATAGTACCAGCAACATTTTTTGATTTGAAAAAAATGTAATCTTTTTACCACAAAAAAAACTAGAACTGTGTCCCAATTTTCTTATTGAGTTTTATTAAGCTTTATTAAAAAACAGCAAATTATTATAATTAATTACAAACGAAGAAATAAATTATTGTTTTCAATTTCAAGTATTTAAAAATTAAGCAAAAAATTAAAAACACAATTTCAATATGACATAAAAAAAGCATTAATTTTGCCAAAAAGATATTTTACAAGGAAAAATGAAAAAATAAAACAAAAAATTAAATAAAATGATTAAAAAACAAAATCTAAAAATTAAAAATGTCAAGGCAACAAACAGAGTTAACTTTTTAAACCAAAATAAAATCATAAAATTTTTAAACAAATGTCTCTGGTATTAAAATGAAATTCCGTAAAATTAGCAATGAATTATTACAATGTTTATATGTTTGTTGTTGTTAAATGTTATGAGTATTGGAGTGCTTTGGATTTGTTCTTCGTTAATAACAGAAACGTTGTTGCGTTATAGTATTTTTACTTTTGTAATTTTGAAGTTCGATGTGTCTATAGCATAAAAACAAATTTGTACGGTTTTTTTTCAAATGATGAGTGGTTAATATAATAGTATATTTTTTTTAAATAAATCATATAAAATCATTGAGGAAATAAAAGATAAATGAAACTAAAAATTAGGTTTTTGAAATAGCAAAATGCAGCTGCATTTAAGCATGCTTTGAACAAAATAACTTTACAAGATATAAGTTATAAAGAAAAACATGAGCTTAAAATAAAGCCCTTACTGCTTTAATAAATATTACAAAAAACAATAAATAAATAAATTCGAAATTTACTAACAACTATCTAAAAACAGGAGTAGTAATAAAAAAATAGTAAAATAATAAAAAAAGGAATTTATACCGAAATCCTTGAAGCAAGCAAGTATTCATCCCTCACCTGTGGCAAATAAGATAAACTTTTAGTGCTTTCAGCATAACGATTAACAGCTCTTAACTCTTCCATAGTCATGCCACTGCCATTGGTACCATTAGCGCCACCACCAGAAGCTGTAGACGAGGAACACGAAGACGAATGTCGTATGCCTCTTTTACAACGACTACATACTCGACTCTTTTGTTGGACTGCAGATGTCTCAACGCCTAAAGTTTTAAGTGTTATATTTGATGCAGTTATTGTTGTTGTTTTTTGAGGTTTCGCTATATATTCGTAATCGTTCGTTAGAAAATCACAATTTTTTGTATCAAAACTCTTAGAATTGCAGCAACTTGATGTTGATGTTGTTACCGATGTCCTTAAACGTCTTTGATGTTGCTGTTGAACTCTTAGCTGTGCTGTGTTATTGATTAAGGATTTTTTTTTGTTTTGTTTATATCGCCTTTTAACCACAGTCGTCATTTCATCGTCCACATCATCTTGGCTATCGGTGAAAATAATAGCCTCCACACCAGCACCGTCACTAGGATTTTCGTTGTCGGAGGCAAACGATCGAGATTTTAATTTACATAGATTTATGCTAGATATGGATGGCATTTGACAAGTATGAAAATTAGCCTTATATGATTGGTTTTCATTGGAAAAGTCTAATTCGTTAGCGAACTCGTTATCACCATCATCATCTGCCGTTGCTTGCTGAGAAAAACTATGCTGTTGCTGTAAGTGATCGTTAAAATGATTGTTATCGTTGTCATCTTCCTCGTCGTCATCTTTCTCATTGTCATCATTATTCTCATCGTTGTTATAGTCATTTTCATCTATGTCATCATCATCGTCTTCTGCATGGACATCTCTTTTGCGGCCCGGTAAAGGGGATGAAGTCAATGCAAATAGACCAGGACCCTCTAAAGAAACAGAGAGTCGAGCACATGATTCCATAAATGAATGTTCGGGTGTTACACCCAACGATACAACACTGTTATCCAAAGCAGAGCTCGAACTTGTTAACAATGCAGGAGTAGAGCGTGATTCTTCTTGAGCAACTGTTTGTTTGTTGTTTAAGTTAGATACACATGCGGTGTCGTGAAATTTTATTTTTAGTTAAAAAAAAGTTTACAACATCTCATTACAACAGTTATTTTATTTTTTTATTTTTATGGGATTTAAAAGGAAACAAAAGAAAGAGAGAGAGAGAGAGAAATATTTGATATGCAAATTAACTTTACCATCCAAAATTGCATTTCTATGTTCATACGTATAAGTATAAAAAAAGGGTTATTTAATATATTTAACCAGTAAAACATTTTTTAAAAATTTAAAGCTGTAGTTAAAAAACATCGCCCACATCCAAAAACATGATTCCTTTGAAATTTTAATGAATGGATGAAATGTTGCGATTTAATTTATTAATGAATTAATAACAGTTCATTGGTATTAGACGCTTAGAAAAATATGTAGAAATGTTTTATTTAGTTAAGACAATGAAACAGATTCAAGCAACTAAATGCAATTTTTTCAATTAGTCACATTTTTATTTGATTTGTTTGCTTTGCAATAAATTTAATTCTTGTTTAAAATTATAAATAAATTAACCACAATATGCAAGTTAATGAAAAGATAATTTCATTGTGATACAAACAAAACAAAAAATACAAAGAAGGGAGAAATAAAAAATTAATTAAAAAGCAACAATAAAAATATACTTACGTAATCCCCAGCGTTCGCACTGACATTGTAACCATGTTTTTTCTGCTTCCAATGAATGTTGCACTAAATAAAAATTATTAAAATAATTAAAATTTAATAAGATAAACCTTAATAGATGATTAACATGCTGATGGTAAAATTAAAAAATCAAAAAGTACTTTAGCGTTTTAGAAGTAAAGAAAATTTGGAATTTTTATTTTTTATTATTATTGAATATTAGAAATAATACTTACATGCATATTTTTGTTGAGCCTGCTTTCCTCGAGGCGGAGGCGGATATTGAAAACTACATATCCATTCATCTTGTACTTTTAATATTCTGCCTGTAACACGGGCATAGTATTCATAATTTTCACGGCCAAATAAATCATGTGTTGCAAATTTATCAATTATATGTTTCATAATTTTTGTAGCCACCTAAGAAACACCAAAAAAAAAAAAACAAAGAAACAAAGCAAAACATTAAAGAAATAGATTTGTGAAAATAATAATGTCATTTTAGAATAGAAAAAAAGTACCTTAAACTTAAGCACATCTTCCATGCGTGCAGTTTTGCCATCACTAACGCATGATTGAAAGAAACTTGGTGCAACGGAAACACCTAAGGCTTCGCTTGTCATGCCGGTACCAGCATGAGCTGCATTGCTAGCAATCACACGGAATGTACCAAATAACAAAACTAATAAATGTTGTGTATATTTCGGCAGTGATTGTATTAATCTGTAAACAGAGAATATAATTAAAAATATTAATAATTATTGTAAACATTTTCTCGGGAGTTACGTCGGCGTCTTTGGAAATTCACAATAGAAGTTCTTAAACATTAATTAATACAAAGTTTGAAGTTTTTTCTGAAAATTGTCAAATGTCAAAAAACATCTGGTCCGCCGATTTTTTTTTTTAGATAGCGGGATAACGGCAACAAGTGGAGGAAGAATTCCATAACCGGAGACTGCGGACGGATTTAAGAAGGACATGCGAAAATATTTGTCATTTTGATATCATTGATAGAATTGATTAACGTTAGGACCTTTGATTTGAAGTTGATTAAGTCATGATAAGTATCATCTGGCTCAGCTTAGATGAAGTTGTCTGGAGATAGTTTGGATACCGCAGCATAAGAGCATGTGTGGAAAGGAGGTGGCTGATAAATGCACGAGCAACGGCTTGAACTTAGAACAAAAATATCGCCTGGCTAGACATGTTATGGAATGAAACGAAACACAGATGATTTACGTCTACCACTTTCAAAGGATTTAATTTCATTTCTGGTGGGCTGATAAGGTAAGTTGCAAGAACCGTCTGTATTGGTAGCAGAATAAGAATCATTATATATATGGATTAAGGATTATATCAGGACCTGGACTGCCTTAGAAAAAATGGGGTTTGTGAGAAACTTCAGTTGGTTCTTTTAAAAGATAGATTCATCTACAATAATACAATACAAGAATAAAGATATTGGTAATAAAGAAACAAATTTAATCCTTCTTCAAAATAATGTCGGAAGGTAGTAGCTACATTTCGCAAAAAAGCACGAGATGAGATTTAAATAAATAACGCATGTATTTAACACTGATTTCCAAATACTTCAACAAATTTGGTAGAATAGCTCAAAATTGATTAGCAGGTTATCTCTGCTATAAAATTCTTTTTGTCACTGAATGCGAATAGTAAAAAGTGGTCTCTAGTATCATTTGTTAAACACGTGATTAAAATAAATCCCAGATTTCTTATCAGTAAAAATGAATGAAAATTGTCTATGAATCATAGTAAAACATCTTTTTATTTATTATGTTTTAACAATTTAATTATAAAAAAATTTATGAATCACCCACACGTTTGAAAATGCTTTAAATAAAATGTAAAAAATATGATATTGCTTGTTATTTGTATAATGGATATGAAATGTCCACACTATATGGCCACTTTCCCATGAAAAAAACATAAAACATGTGTTTAAACCAAATCAAATTAAGAGAAAACAGCTTAACCAACACTTTTATTGAAATAGCAAACTATAATTAATAAAAAGCAAAGTTTGAATTATATAAAGAAAAAACACCAGATTTAATATCAATTGTTAACAAACATTTATAAAAACTGTTATTAATATGATTATAGATGCCAGGCAAGCTCTACATTTTATTAGTGTTTTTTTATTGGCAACACAATTAAATTGGAATCAAGTTGAAGGTCCTGCAGTGTTCCTAAGGATGCAAGGCTGATATGAAAAAAATTTTAAAATAAATAATGATAATAAATTATCAGCTAATATTGGGATTGATTCTATTAAAAAAATCTCTGTCTTACGTGATAGTTCTTAAAAAACGTATGTGTCATAAATAATTTTATTAATTATTATATAAACCCCCCCGGGGAACACGCATGTTAATGACCACCTCTCTCACCAGGACATTGTAGCCTCTGGCCATACTAATTATTGGTTGTTGGTAAAATATAGTAACTTTTTTTAAGTTCTATTAACAATATTTTAAGCGACCTTTTCTTTAGTTGCAACTGGCTTTAATTTTAAGAAATTTGGTTAAAACTTATTTAACGACTTTGTTGAAAATATACACAATTTTAGTGGTTGGCGTAGGCGTAATCGAATTTCAAATTGTAGGTTACCGTGCAAAAATGTTGTCGTAAACAATTGTGTAAAAGAGCACTTACAAACATTTGGCGGATACGCCAAGCATGGTACTGTTTTATCGAGTCGACATTTTTTAAATCGCCTGAAATTCACCACAAAAAATAATAACACCAAAAAATTAATTTTTAGGTTTTTAACCTTTAAAACCCCTCGTTTAAATTAATTGAAAATTTCACATATAAAAAACAAACAAAAAAAAAACAAGAATTACAACAAAAAAGAAACATGTTTTGTTAAAAAAGTGATTATTTTTTTTTTATTTTATGCGCTAATGTTATTCTCAGTTGATATGTTATTAAAAAAATAATTTATTAACCTAAAAATTATTAACCTGGCATTAACGATTTTTATATACTTTATACATAAATTAAAAAATGAAATTTTTCACACAATAGAAAAATATAAAATGAAAAAACCATTTACTCCATAAACTCAATTCAAAAAAACAAAATTCTAACAAAATATTATTTATTTTGTTCATCTATTATAATTAAAATTATAATAAATCTTATAATTTTAGTTAATAAGAAATATGATAATGTGAAATTGTGGCATCAACATTTACGAAATATATCTGCAGATGTGGACAGAAAAATTGATGTAAGGATTTTATACATTTTTTATGTTAACAGAATTCAATTTTTTGTTTTTACTGCTGTTTGACTTATAGCCTGTTTCCACGACAATTTGAATCTCGTGTTTCGCTCTCTGAAGCAAGTTTGTGAACCATGCTGTTTACACGACTCATTTATCTGCTTCGATTTGGCAGTTGTTATTAAACAGAAAAACATAATTTGAAAAACAACAACAGTTGAAAAGCAACAGAAGATATTCTTCTTGCCGCAATAGCATTAAGTGTAATTTTTTTCCTATCCATTTTTTTTAAATTTTATAAAATTAAAACTAATTAATACACCCACAAAACAATTATATTTTTTAAGTTTTCACTTTTAACTTTGTTTTGTTTGTAATTTTTCTTTGTTTACAAAAACGTTTAATTTTGCCGACTAGTGCAGATAGACTTACGATAAAAATTAGAGAAGAGAGGATTTTTCCTTGATTCGCAGCTAGATTCAATATGAATCTACCAGCTTCGTTCTCAAAATTTTGTATGGTGAAGCAGGTTGATTCGCTTATGATTGGGGTGTGAAGCAAGAATAGAGAGCGAAGCAGGTGTCGTGGAAACAAGCTATTAGATAAAATGCACAATTGAAGTTTGTTAAGTCTGGCAACATTGCTTACAAACAAAAAAAAGGAACTTCCTCTTGTAGATAAATTAAAATAATAAAGGCCGTAATTTTTTTCTGCAATAATAAAAAAGAATTACAGGAAATATTCAGCAAATACGGTACAATATCCCTGGTGAGTAGTATCCATCTATGCCTCGAAAATTAAAGTGGTCCTTAAAAATAATGGCGGTTGTACAGGATAAAAATATGGACTTTAATGTTCATTAATAATAAATAATTTCTGTTTAAATTTATGGATTAATTTTAATATACTTTAAGTTTTTTCTTTTACTTCTTTAACACTGAATTAATAAAATATATGTTAATTAATTACTAAAGCATATGTATGCAACATTCTTTTAGTATTTTATTCACGCTTACTTTTCTGTCCATGTGTGCGTACATCAACATGAATTAGAAGTTATCAAAAATTACAAAAATTAAAAGATTAATTAAAGGTCCTTAACAATGCAATAGAAATTATAAATATTATTTTTTATATTAAATATGTGGAAGCCAAATTTGAGTGAACTTAAGATTGTGGTATAACATCTCTTAAATCATTTTGTTTTAATTAGTTCATAAGCAGGAACACTCCGAATAGCGGACATCTCTGTTATTTACACATATTTTATATTTTGCCTGTAAATGAGGGCTCGAGTTTGGTTTATCGAATAAAGGATTTGAAAACGAAACTTTTATTTTTTTGTTACGTAAATTATACTTTTAAAGAGTGTTTTCGTAGAATTATAGATTTTAAAGTTGGCAGTACTTTTAACTGGCCGTCGTGTTGTCATCTGTTAAGTGATTTATGTTTAGTTTGGTTTTGAATTTTAGCATGAATAGACTGGCGTCACAACAACGCTTGGATTTGTGCAAATAGGGATCAAAACAAGATTGCCGTTGATACCGATTCTCAAAAGAGAATTTTGTTAAGCATTGAAGCTTACTTTTGTTTAACCGGATTCGTCAATCCTGAAGGATATGTTGAGGCACTGTTATATCCAGCAAAACTAATTGGTGTGATTTATGGGCTGGTAGAATCTTTGGTTGATACTTCTTTAAAAATAATACTGGTTAGAACGTTGCAGTCAATGGTGACTTTTTTGTTCATCAATTAAATAAACATGATATACCAGCTGTGATTTCAACAAGACGGCACACCATATCACACACTTCTTGCCACAGCTGATTTACTAAAGGAAACTTTTGGTAACAGCATAGTTTGCGTTTCCAAACCCATGAATTGGCCTCCTAGATCGTGCACAAATGTTGGGAAAAGTCATCGAAAATTTAGAGGGCCAATTCCGTCCGAAACAGGCGCGGTGGTCATATATCAAAAATTATATTAAAATTTTAATGCCAGAAGATTATCTTTCAATCGCCGCCAGACAAGAAATAATTTCTCATTGTTGCTGCTTTTTGTTATTTAAGACTTATTTTTTAATGTTCGACGAAGCAGTTGATAGTTATACATTTTAGTTGGATACTACCATAATTACTTCGGGCTCGTGAATGCTTACCCTAATTTATGTTAATTCTATTACACTTATAATGAATTGTTAGCGCAATGATGAAGAAAAGAAATAACTATGATGAGATAAATAAAAAAAAATTTTTAATAAAATTATAAATGTATAGATTATTTTAAGAAAATAATATTTTTTTTGTACTATTTTGATAATTGAAAACCACTATATTCTAAAAATCTATTTTCAAGTGTAAAATCATAAAGTAAATGCTTAATGCTGACAGAAGAATATCCACAGAAGCTTTATTGTTACCCTTAATTTATTGAGGTTTCATATTAATTTTCAGTTTGTCAACATTGAAAAAACAATGTTATAAAATTCTGTCAACCTTGGTTAAGGCCGTTTATTTATTTCTTATTTAAGAATGTTTTACTTTTAATTTTATATTTATTAGAGGACCAATACATTGGAGAAAATTACGACGGCTTACGTACATACATACATACATATACATATGTAAAATAATTTTTTTTTAGCAAAATCAGAAGATATAAAGAATAAATTCTTGTAACAGATTTAAGTCCTGTATACGTATTGAATGAAATTACTTCTTTTAAATAATTAAGCTCCACTTGTTTTCAATTTTTACTAACAATATTTTGTAACATAAAGTAAAAAACATAAATTCAGTACTCAAGCTCGGAAAATAAATTTTCAAAAAGTAGGCTGAGTACACTAAATTAAAAAATAATTTGTAATTGTTTTGTTACTGCGAAAAATGCTAAGAAGTTGTTAAAACTAAGAAATCGATTTTGATAAAATTATTGTCTGCTTCTAAAATTTCAAAAGCAAAATAATATACAAATTACTAGGGAAATTCTGGATCAAATAATAATGACTGCCTAAGTCTGTCTTTCGTTTTTCAATTAGTAAAAAGCTTTTTTTTTTTTTGAAATTTTATTGAAATTAAACATACTAGTGAAAATGCGGCGTAAAAGTAATTTAAAAAATGTACTTGTGACGATTTACCACTTAACTAACCACATAACGCTACACTCTACAAATATTTTCTCTTAAAAGAGAAGCTTGATTTCCATTATTTATAAGTTTAAATTTGATTTAAAAAAACATCATTTGTTGTATCGCTTTTCGGGTTAAAAACATTTTTTATTACATTCATTAGTTGTTCTGCACTCATAAAATTGTATGCAAAAATAAAAGTGAAGACAAAGCATTTTTACTCGTATTAGCAATAAGAAATGGCTGAAAAAGTCAAACATACAAATGCAAAAGCACGTTCTTAAGAATAGACAGAAAAAAATCTAGGACAAAAATCAATATACACTTTTACAAATCATACAAAACAAAAACCGTTTGTTTAAAACAATGTTACCAGATCTTAAAAATTTATAGTGTAAAATTTCCCTTCAAAAATAAAGATTTGATTATATTTATATGCCATAAAAACTTTAAATATTTTTTTCATGTACAATAGTATCCCGATTTAAAGAACATTCGATTTAGTGAATGTCGCATTTAATGAACACTCGAATGTTTTGACTGAATGCCTTATACAACGAGGAAATATTTTATTTCGTAATCGGTATAACTAACAAAAATAAAAAACATAATTGCTAAGAACGTTAATAAAGATGTACCATTAAAATAGACATTGCTAACCAGTTTCTAAAACAAATTATTTCTGTACTTTAGGAATTTTTATTTTACTAATATTTCAATAAAATATTTTTGTTTATTTAATAAAAACACTACTTTCTAAATATTAGTAAAACGGTTAGAAGCTATGTTTTAGTTATAAAAAAATTATTAAAGTCTATAATACCCACAGTTATGATTTTTGTACAATATTTAATTTTTACCTAAATATTTATATTGTGATTTTTGCAAATCATGCAGCGCTTTGACTAACACATCTTTTAATTATTGTATTCTTTCTACTTAAGCTATGTATATAATTGAAATTTTCATGCTTATACAATTATAAAAAAAACACAGAAACACTAAATGTGTTTTTAAAAATTGTTAAAAGTTGCAGATAATCAAAATAATAAATAGGCAACTCAGCTGTATTGAATTAAAATACAAATAGAGACAATCAAATTTTAAAAACTATTAAAAAAATAAACCTATTGAATAAAAATAAATAATGTAGCTTTTAACATTTATTATAAATTTAATATAAAAAAAGCAAAACACAAGTAAAAAAAGGGAATGAGCAACAAGAAGCAATAATACGGTTGAGCACAAAACAAATATAATGATAAAGAGGAGCAACAACAATCGATTGTGCAATAAGTTTTATTTATAATACAATTATTATTACTTTTAAAACAACTCAACCATTAAGTTGTTATTAACAAATTGAAGAAAAACAAAAAAAAAAATAATAAATCATAAAAAATCATCAAAAATACAAATTATTTTACAACTTCTTTCTTTAAAAAAATCAACTGAGAACTTTATATTCCCTTCTTTTTTTAATTTAATCAGCAAACTTTTCGTTTGAAAGAGATGCGGATTTAAGTTAACTCTTTTATAATTAAATAGCCATTATGATCTTTAAAGAACTTTGTTCTACATATATAAGATATGTTAATCGTAACGGCAAAAATATCTGTACAAACGAAACTGAAAGACTCGATCGATTCGGCTAATTTATTTTATATATATTGGCGTTTAAAAGAGAATATATTTTTTTTTTTTTATTAGAGAAGTAGCACTTCAGGCAACGATGCCTATATTTAGTCAAGTACCGTGCTACATTCTTTTAGGAAAGGGATAGAGAAAATAGATTAAACAGGTGGTGAAAGTAGAAGGATAGTCGGAAATTAACTGCCGTATATAAGACAGCACAACGACAAATGACTATGCCTTCATCGCTGAGCAGCCCAACCGACAGTCAATTTTTATTTTTGTAGTGAAAAAAACCAAGGTCTTCGTTGGGAATCGAACCCACAACCCCGATATTTACAAGCTAGTACACTACCTACTAGCTTACAGGGGCAATGTAGAAATTGGGTGGAAAATAGTAAAACCCAACCTCTTTCTCTCACACAAACTACATAAAAAAAAACGTTAGACTCCAACTGTCAAAATTTTGCATAAATAACGGTTATCTTTGGTACGCATTCAATTTGATTAGAGTGCGTGGCTACTAATCTATGACAGTCCAAAATAATCTTCTTCTTTCTTCTTCGCCGCAGTTGCTTCTTCGATTTTTTTCTGCTGTGACTGGAATGGGCCATTCACAGAATGCCTAGAAAGAACCTAAAGAAGCGCTGGGTATAAAAAGCTAGTGAAAATTAAAATTTAATGTAAAAAAGCTGATATAAAAAAACGGTGCAAAATAAATAAGAAACCAATGTTGCTGTAATATTACTCTGTTGCAATTTTCTGTTTTAAGTTTGTGCCAAATTGTGTAAAATTAAAAAAAGTTGAAAATATTTTAATAATATATTATTTTCCATTTCAAATTTCTTGTTGTCCCGAATCTTCTAAAACCTAATTTTTTCCACACATGTTTTATTGTTTAAATAATTCAAACAATCTTGCATATTTTTAAGGTCAATAAAAGCACAGCTTTCTCCTAAACCGATGTATTGTCACCACTAGCAAATTGTACAACTGTGCAACCGAAATAATAAATGTTGCTTAACAGTTTTTAGTAATTCAAACAGAGTACTAGGACTGAGACCATAAAACAAAGCAAGAAAAAATTCTGTGTACCACAAATAAAAAAATAGTAGTTATCAGTTGTAAATAACGTAAATTGGTTCTTTGAAATTTACAAATAAAGCAAAAAAAAAAAAAAAACAAACCAAATTAAAGAAAAAGATTTATTTTTTCTTTACTAATAAAAGTATTTACTATTTTGTCACTTTTTTCACAATTAATTGCCATTTTCCAATAAAAATTTTTATTTAATATTTCTTTGTTAAATTATAATAGATTTTAAATACTGAGAGAAATAAAAAAACATTTTCTTTGTACAAGAAACTTTAAAATGCATAATAATTTTGATTTATTAAGTCTTGTTATTTATTAAAAACAGAACATCATTATAAAAAAAAACAGTAACAATTGTATTTATTTTATTTTTTGTTTATTGTTTTAATTCTTTATAAATTTGCAAATTTTATTTTGCAAAACTTTTATTTTGCTTAAGCAATTTAGGTCAATAAATAAAAGATAGATAAAAAAAGGCAAGAAACGTATTTTGAAGAAAATGTGCTGTTGTTTTTTAAAACATCGATAGCTTGAGCCATGTGAATATATATGTGTTGTCATCAACACATATATCACAAGAAATCAAGGAAACTAATATAAGAAACAATAAACTTTCTTCAGAACATCCTCATACCACACCGCGTGGATTAAACTAGAATGAAGTTTTAAAAGTTGTAATAAAAATATACTACCTAAGATCATGATTTTTTCGCTTTTACTTTTTTAGAGCTTTTTTTTTTAAAAAATTGTTTATATAACTTCAAAATATTAATTTAATTATGGAAAAGTCAGCTCAGAAAAAAATCTTTACTTAGTAGTTTTATTAAAATAAAGAGAACAACAACAAAATTGTTTTATGTTACTGATTTGCGTTGCGGGAGGCAGCTAAAGTTTCAAAACGGAAATATTGAAAAAATTCAACTGTTTTCGAGCTTCAGATAAGAAGTATTGAACGTTAGCGCTTTTTGTCAAACTTTTTTTATTTAAGCATAGCATGCATGGCATGTTAATCTTTTGTTTAATTAAACAGAAACAATTTCAAAAACATAGCGAAACCATTTCTAAATGGATACTTTTCATTTTATAATTAAATTCACCTTTAACGCAATATAACTTCAACTTTTCTTAGCTCTCTGAAAAGAAAAATTTTGGACGATAATTTAAATTGTTTAAATTTTCATTTAGCGTTTTTCCATTTTAATTTTCCTACGTTGAAAGTGAGTGGTAAGACGTCTGGAGGGAGTTTTGTCCACATACGAACTGTTCTGCTAATGCGTAGTGCGATTCACTGGCCAATTGACCACATGCATGCGCTCTCAACGAAAATCGATTTAAACGCAAAAACGTGCGAGTAACGGGAACAAGTTCCCTAATTTCGTTGGAGCACTTACCATTGTAGTAACGATAAAACAATTAAATGCAACCTACATTGCGTCGATGCTCAAGAGAATCAATAGAGTTGGTTACTCTACTCTCCTGTACGCGGTCGAGCAACTTCGAAACAGACTTTGGGGCGCCGCCCCATACATGAGAGAGTTTTATTCCATTTTCAGATATAGGCGGTATAAATAATACGAAGATCGGATGGAGTGAAGTATCTCTTACACCGTTTTAAAAAACCGAGGCACTTAAAAGCTTCTTTAGAAACTTGAAACATGTGTTTAATGCATCGAACATCACACTGAATTTTCATGCCAAGAACATCACGAGCGTCCGATTCCTATATAATACCTAATACATATATTACCTATAGTAACAGATGTAGAACCATTCTGTGTACCACAAAACGCAGATCTATGCGTAAGCATGCAACATTGCGTCTTACGAGCATTAAAATCGACTCCATTTGCACGACCCCATTCCAAGATTATCGCGAGATCGTGAATGAACGTATCATTTATGTTCCGCCTTTTGGAGCGCACCTCCAACTGGCTAGGTCTATTGCCAAATGAACAGGAATGGAAAATGGTTCTGTCACCTGCCAAATAGTAAATAGGGTTGAGGGTTTGATAAAGAAGGTCATTTAGAAAAATAATAAATAGGCTAGGAGAAAGAACGTAGCCTTGCGGTACCTCTGAAGTAATCTTGAACTCGTTTGATGAAATCCCATCTATAACAACTCCTGAGAAAAGTCGATATAAATCTAGAGAAATTATCACCGACACTAAAAGCAGCAAGTTTTGACAGAAGTGCATCATGACACACTCTATTAAAATGTTTTGCTTTAGCATGACCATGTCCCATGCCAAAGCAAAGGTAAAATAAAAAATCTGTTAAAAAGCGTAATCGCAGGTCAATTTGTCTTGCACTTAACAGAACTTAAAACTTTATTTAGTATGTTTTTTGTGTTTATTTAAACTACGAATTTTAACTAATCAATTGCACTGAAAAGTTAAGTTAGTTCATTTACTTACTGTTAAATAACTGTAATCGGTTTTGTTAAGCTCAAATAAAGGGGATAAAATAATACCAAAAATCAACTTTTTTTAAGTCTAAAAGTTATTTAGTGGCATTAATTCTCTTTCTGTTTAAGTATTTATTAAAATGATGTCATTTAAGAGAATGCAGGCAAAGTTATGTGCGAGAGGCCATAACCCTTCGGTCATTTTTATAAACATATACACAGAAATAAAAAAAACTTTGAACACTTGTGCATTTGTACATACATAATTGCGTAAAAACAATGCATTCATATAGTTACTACTAAATTTGTATCTATTTCTGCATCTAAACGATTGAAATGAATTAAAAGTTTATGGATATTTAACGCAGTCTGTCTGACTGACTTGAAATAGGTTTAGTTTTGTATTAATTTAAATTCTTTGAATATAAAGTTAAGTTTTCATCGCTTCAATAATGCCTTTTTCGGAAATAAATTGTTTTTTCATTGTTTTAGTTTAAAAATGTTATTCATTAATAACATCTTAGTCGGACGGACGCATGTTACAATTTTAATTTTTTTTTTTTTCTTAGTATTGAAAATAAAACTTTTGGCCAAACAAAAAATGGATCTTTTGGTTATGTACTATAAATGTTTTAATACCAATATTTTTGTTAATCAATTTTTTTAAGAAAAATGTTAATATTTGTTTAAAAAAATATTTTTCAAAAGCTACATTTATTTCTTACGACATACTAGATACTTAAGGACACTAACTAGTTAATTGAGAATTTTTTCAACGGTGTAAGTAATGTTCCTGAACTTTTTTTACAAACATGTATGTATGCGTGAAATATATTAGATGTAAAAATGAAAAAATTAAATAGGTATCCAAGCTTAAAACAATTTAAATTTTTAAAATTTTTTTTCATTTCATTTTAATTTGTTTTTCTTTTTATTAAAATCTATATCACATTTAATATCAATAACATGTTCTTAAAATTTTTTTTAACTCAATATGAGTTATTTCGTGTGAGTAATTCCTAAACAAATCTGTATAACGTAATTTCCATAACCTAATTTCCTAGTTCTGGCACAATGCATAGCATGTGTAGGGGTCATCCCCTGAGTACTGGTCCGAGAAAAAAAACCCTACACTAAAAATAGAACGGCATAAACAGCAGTAATAAATAATATAATAAAAATTAGCAATTTATAGACTGAAATGTTATAAATAAAACATTGATCTTATTAGTCGTTTCAATTTAATTCTAAACAAATTAAACAAAAAAAAAAAAAATAAAATAAATAAACAAACAAAATGAAAATAGGTACATAAATAAACATTAATTTTTCAAATGTAAAATAAAAAATCTACGTCACAAATGACCATTGAACAGATACAACATATCGTTGTTTGCTCATCTCTTTTCATTTGGCAATCAATGAATCTCACTTTTATTTAATATTTTTAATTATTTTATTTCTGATGATGCTTAACACACATTTTATTTAAAAAAAAAATGCATACAACAAAATTATTATGAGTTATTTCAAATGTTTATAGATTACATGCGCTTACAGCAAATGTAATAAATATTGTACCGCCATACGTCATTGTTTTATTTTGTTTTATATGTTTGACTAACAAAGCAAATATAGGTCGATTAGCAGTCATATACGCCATTAGTTTATAAAAAATACTTAAAGAAACTTTCTAGATGTTCGACTAAGTACGTAATTACGTACATACGTACAGAAGATTTTTTATTTTATTTTAAAAAAACTAACTAGGATTTTTTAGAGAAACCTGTTGCTTTTTGAGCGCCATTGTTGTTGTATAAATACTTGTGCTTGTGTGTTTTAGTAAGGTGTGTGTTTTTCTCTCTCCCCTCCTATTATTTACAATGATGCTCTATATAAATAGTTAATGTCAAATCTATTTTTAATGGAATTTATCTTCTAATTTGAGACTTGAAACAATTTCATATTGTTATATTATTATAGTGCTATTGTTATTTATTATTTATTTGTAATTTATTATAGTGCTATTCAAAAATATGTACATAATATATACATTGTAAGTATATAACGTTTATATATAAGTGTTCAGTAGTTAATTCATTATTTTTTATTTTAATTGAAAACCGATCCTCGTTATGTAAAGTCAAAGTTGATTGAACTTCCAATAAAAATTAATATTTTTTAATACTCGTGTGTTTGCTAGTAGTTCACTAAATAAAAATCTTTTGTTATTTTTTTTATTATTTTTCTTTTTTTTACAATTAACATTTTAATGTTTTATGTAAACTTTTTTTGTACACTCGTATGTGTGCCACTGACTCAGAGATTAATTTTTCAATTTATCAGTTGGGCAGAAAGTCATAAAAAGTTTGAATGTTCAAAGTAATATGGAGAAAATGATTTTAACAACTGTTAACTTACTTATTATTTTAACTTCCGACTTTAAGTTTCAAAAGTATTTTAAGACAGACAACACTGACGACTGACAAAAAAAACATCTTTTTTATAAAATTTTTAAAAAAGGCGTTTACTATGAAGAAAATAATAAAAAAAATTTTATGTAGAGAGAATTATGTAAAAAGTTGTGCATAAATCAAGCAGAAAATACTTAAAAATTTTAGATGGGATATGCGTTAATAGGGATTTACAGAGATGAAGGAAACTTAGTTAATTAATTCATAATTACTAATTCAGCAAGATATTTTTAGCAAATATATTTAACATATGCACGGATGTATATTATGTTAATCACAGCATATATTTGTTATACGTAAATAAATGCAAAATAAATACAAATTTACACTTGAGACCGTTACTAAAAACTATTTTACTTTTTAATATAAATTGTCAAACCTGTAAAAATTGTGTGCAAGGAAAAGAAACTTCAAATTCATCTATATATGAACTGAAAAAGGTAAATAGCATAAGCCGAGAAATACTACTAATACTCCCTGCACTCAAGTACTGATCCTTAAATTAATGGAACAATGAACAGTAATTACCCTTACAATCTTTCTGTTTAATGCCAAATGAAGTTTGGACTGGCTATGTTTAGAATCTACAAACTTTCTGTAGTAAGCATCAAAATCAGCAAGGTAGTGACGAGAGCTACATACATGCATATATGTGTATATAAGTACATATGTAACAGTAATAATTTCTCAAAGAAGGGCAACTATTAGCGAAGCAATTGTCGTCTAAATATAGTAAAATTTGCAGGTACTAGTGTGATGTTAATTATCTTTTCTTTGTAAACTTTCCAACATATTTATTATATCAAATACTTTATTGCAACTAACTCTTTTTTATTATTGCATACAACCTTTGCTTTTAAGCGATTAATTATTACAATAAAAAGTTTTGTGTCAATAAATCATTTCATCACAATTTTTAAACAATTAACATTAAATTTTAATTTATGTTGCTTTTTTCAAAACACATGCATACCATAATCAATTAACAAAACCCGTTATGTATATATGAATATATACAGCGGCAAAAAAAAGTATTCGACATTAACCATAAAGCTGATATTTTTATCAATAAAAAATTGTAAAATGTTAAATTTAACTAAAAGAACTTACACAACGTTTTATTAAGAAACGAAAAAGTTATATTCAACACAAAAATGACATTTTAAAACAAACAGTACAAAAAACTCATGACTTAAAAAATAGACAACAAAAAACAAACAAAATAAGTATTCGACATTGGTAACATGTTTTATATATACATAAGATATTACAACTTTAGTAGCGAGTTGCTTTTCCTTGGCGGCGTATGACCTCTTTTAGACGATCTGGCATAGATTTTACCAAGTTTTTGGTATATGCTGGGTCGACTTGGGTCCATTCCTCCTGCAGGATGACTTTCATCTGGTTTTTGTTTGAAAATGCCCGAGTTCTGATTTTCTTCTCAAGGTGACCCCAAAGATGTTCGATTGGGTTAAGGTCTGGAGACTGGGGCGGCGTTTTTATTATCTTTGGACAGTTATACAACAGCCAAAGCTTTGTATTTATCGCACTATGTTTGGGATCATTGTCCTGATAAAACTTAAACTTATTTGACAGACCCAATTTTTCTGCGCTTGAGCGTAAGTTATGCTTTAGGAGATCAATGTACTGTCGGTGGTCCATGATCCCATCAATAAAGGCTAAATTGCCCACACCTGATGCCGCCATGCATCCCCATACCATAACACCACCGCCACCGTGTTTGACAGTTGATACCATGTTTCGTTCCTCCAATTCCGTGTTAGGCTTACGATAAACCAGAACTTTGCCATCACATCCAAAAAGATTGTATTTACTTTCATCAGCAAAAATTACATCCATCCAGAACTCTACAGGCTTATCAACATGTTCTTTGGCAAAGTCGAGTCTAATCTTTCTATTTTTCTTAGAAATGTGTGGTTTTTTTCTGGCTGATCGTGAGTGAAAGTCGTATTTTTTCAGGACATTTCTTATTGTTTGGGAAGTAACAGATACGCCTATGTGCTCCTCAGTCATTTTTGCTAATATGCTGGCATTAGTTTTTGGATTTTTTCTTACTTCCCGCACTATTCGCCGTTCATCTAAGTCTGTCAACTTACGAGGTCGGCCAGTTCTCGCCTTGTTTATCACAGTGTTTTCATCCTTAAATTTTTTTATAATGTAATGGACTGTAGTTCTAGATTTCTGAACGATCTCTGCAATGCTCTTTTCAGTTTTTCCTAATTTATAATGATGTATTATTAAATTTCTTACATCAGCAGATGTTTCTTTGCCTTTTCGACCCATTTTCGCGAACACTTGCACACAAATGGGTAAAAAATTCTTGAAAATGGTAAAGAAGAATCATAACGGTATTCCTACCAACAACAACATAAAGTAATGCAAAAAACATAATTCCAATAAAAGAAAGACAACGTTTGTCGAATACTTTTTTTGCTTGGGAATTTAAGTGTTATAATAAAACAAGATATATAATTGTTAAGCCTTGAATTTTTTTTAAGTTTTATAACGGTATATTCTTAAAGACTTGCTGTACAACTAATATCAATCAAAAAAACTACGCATTTTAAAGAAAACTCGGTTATTTTTTATTTAATTTTAAAAAATAACGCCTATGTCGAATACTTTTTTTTGCCGCTGTACATTATATACATATTTATTTAAAGAAAATTATTAAAAACCCCGCATATGTATGTTTACTCATTCATTCTGTCATTGTGTTTGCGTCGAATTCATCATCATATCATTCATTTAACTTTTTTTTACACAGAAACACACATACTTGTGCATAGGAGAGAAGAGAAACAAATACATTTAAATAGTGAAAAGTTTACCCACAAAAATAGCGATACACAGAAGTGTAACGTGAACGCTTTTTAAATTGTCAAAAATAATTATTACCTAGTCTTGTTGCGAGGATAATTTTAAAAATTGGTTAAAGATAAGTCTTAGGATATTATGAGTTAATTAAAGGAGATTAATTGTTCAAATACGTAGCAGTTATACTCATTATACGGCACACTTCTTTAATGGTATAACAAAACTTCACTGCACAATGTAACTTTTTAACACAATTACTTGACTACTAAAATAGACGAAATAGATATACAATGCACCAATGGTTGGAAAACATATACATGCAATTTCACTATAACCGCAGTTTTTAAGGTGAACAACAACGGAATTACGCAATTCGAAATGAACAAATGTGTGACAAATTCAGTATTTAATTAATGATTTTTTTTTGTCGTGACTCTTTTGAATTGTTCTGCTAAAAAAAATACTTTTGATGAGCATAAGATTATACCACAACCAAATAAAACAGACTTATGGCTATGTTATATGTATGAAATTTGTAAACGTACAGTGATGCCACACTGAATTGAATTGTACATCTTTATTGCAATGATAAACAAATTACAATTATTTGACTACTAAAATAGACGAAATAGATATACAATGCACCAATGGTTGGAAAACATATACATGCAATTTCACTATAACCGCAGTTTTTAAGGTGAACAACAACGGAATTACGCAATTCGAAATGAACAAATGTGTGACAAATTCAGTATTTAATTAATGATTTTTTTTGTCGTGACTCTTTTGAATTGTTCTGCTAAAAAAAATACTTTTGATGAGCATAAGATTATACCACAACCAAATAAAACAGACTTATGGCTATGTTATATGTATGAAATTTGTAAACGTACAGTGATGCCACACTGAATTGAATTGCACATCTTTATTGCAATGATAAACAAATTACAATTATTTACACTTTCCAAAATTTTCGTTTTATCTCAAGCAGCCTTTATTAAATTTTTGTATTTCTGATTCATGCAAATTTATGCTCTATCATATGGACATAGTGAATAGTAAGGGGCAGCAACATTAGTATTTAGGTTAGGAGGTTAAATGTTTATGCTCAGAAACATGTTATTCATGAAACATTATTTTTTTAAATGTTTATGCTTTTACTTATATTTAGTGAAAGGATGGAAATGGACAGCCATACACATCTGCATATGTGTGTGTACATGAACATGCACATACTTTCTTTTGCACAAAAACTATAATATGTCTTTTTTGCATTTACTTAAATGCTTCGCTGTGCAGAACGTACAGTGTGCACATAAGTCTCATATTATAATTGTAAGTAAATTGTTTATGTGCGTGTCGCAATAATACAATATGTCATATACAAATACATATATATATAATTAATTAAAAATAAAACTAATTCGACTTGCCACAACAGTTAAATAAAATAAATCGTTGATAAGATACATTGCACATAAAAATTTATTAAGTTTTATAAGATAAAACTTAATAAATTTTATATACGATTTTATATACTGTTTGGATTCACAACTGGAAAGAATGCAAAAGTTACAGAATAAGGCGATGCGTAGTATTCTCATCTATTTGTGCAATGCTAAATGCACTTAAATACATTGCGTTTTATTCACTCCTAAACATCTTTGTAGGAAAATAGAATACGTTGGAGATGTACAACCTTATGAATTAAGAAATTCCGATAATTTTCGAGTACAATGGATGACATCAACAGCGATGCAACCAAAACAAACAATAATTGAACTTCCTAAGTACGAAAAGAATTAATTCCACCGCTTTCCTTTTTTTTGTTTTAGAAACACTTTTTAGACTGTTAAATTAATGTATTCAACGTGTGTTCTATAAGTCCGATTCTGTAATCGAATTGATGTCAAAAGCAAGCGATGTACGTTAAAACGTATAATTAGGTATATGCTTTTTCGCAGATAAAAAGTATTTGAAACGAATATTAAATCTTATTTGATGCAAGAAAAGCAAATTTATTAAGTCCTAAAAAAATAAGAATGGTTTGATTTGATAAAGCCCATAGTTTGGGATAGTTTTGGGAATTATTTTTCTAAGAAAACTCATACTTAGGGAAAATAAAAAAAATATTCATGAATTTAGAAAAATTTTGCTGAAGTTTCATAACCAATGCCAATCGAAACTGATTTTCAAAAATTCCAGGATTTGCTATTTTCGATGATAAGTTATTTATGTGAGTGTCGCTTATTATTTTGATACATATTAAAAATAAGTTATAGACAGCAAAAGTTTATTCAGCTGGAGGATTTAAAGAATTTCAATTTATGCTTCTTTAACAAGTAGCAACTCGAAGTCTTTTAAAATGAACGAATCGATAATAAGAGAGTAAAAGAAGAACGTGTATAATACATTTAGTTTTTAAATTTATTAATTCTCAAAATAACGTTGAATAGGTACTATGTAGGGGTTAGGGTCAAAGCATAATTTTTTTTATTAAAATTATTAAATGCACAAAATAGTTTGATAAATAAAAAAAACGTTAAATTTTAGTTTTAAAACAACTTCCATATTTTTAAAGTTCACTCACTTGCAATCGCACAAAAGTTAAAGTGCACCCTTAAATTAAACGTGAAGCTAATCATGTATTTCTGCTTGTCCTTAATAAATGATAACAATAAAATACTTGTTGATTTCAAACGTTCTGCTCTAATTAACATACTATGCGGATAATAATTAACACAATGCAAAAAAAGCATAACCGAACAGATTTTACAGGTAAACGACTGTTTAAACGAAAAAGAAACAGCAAATTTGTTTTGTACGCATAAACAAATAATTCATGCTTTTGTAATATTTATTTTAGTAATATTATAACATAAAAATTGTTGCAATCAATCGTATGTGCATTTAAAGTGCTTACTTTTACGAGGGCTGCTATTTATATTTCTGGCCTGGTAACACTGACTGTTGCTAGCCACCAGCTGATGTTTCCAGTGCAACCTTCACATTGTTAAACATAACCTCAGCCAAAACATTTTGTCATTTTATTGTTGTTAGTGTTAGTGATAGCAGGTTGAAAAAGTGATCTTAGGAGAAAATGGAATTAACTCGTGAACATTTTCGTGCAATAATTTTTTATAACTTTCGACGTGGCCTGACACGACAACAGTGCACAGATGAACTTAATTCCTTATTTGGTAATGAAGCACCTTCTTACAGCATCATTAAAAACTGGTATAACGAATTCAATCGTGGTCGACAATCACTCCAGGACGAATCCCCTGAAGGTCTTCCAACAACGGTTGTTGTGCCAGAAAACATCGCAGCTGTGCTTGAGCTGATAAAGCATGATCGTCATGTAACATATCGCGATATTGAGGCATCTGTAGGGATTAGTATGACAAGCATCAATAAGATTTTGCATGAACATTTGCATGTGAAAAAGGTTTGTTCACGTTGGATAACGCATAACCTGACAAATGCACAAAGGGATGCTCGTGTTGATTGGTGAGGGAAAATATTGCAAAAATTCGCTCAAGGTGCATCAAAAGAAGTTTATAATATCTGCACAGGTGACGAATCATGGATATACTCATATGATCCTGAAACAAAACAGCAATCCACCGTATGGGTCTTTCGAGACGAGCGAAATCCCACCATAGTTGTTCGGGGAAGAAGCACATCAAAGCAAATGGTTGCGTGGTTCTTCGGCATTACCGGTCATGTGGCGACTGTGCCATTAGAGCAACGTAAGACGGTTAATCGGCATGGTACACCAATATTTGTTTGCCAGAAGTCTTTGAGAAACTTCGGGAAAAGTCAAAGAAAAGACGTTCTGCATCACGACAATGTCTTTTTGTTTCCTAACATCAAGAAAAGACTACGTGGACAACGGTTTCCTACACCTAAAGAAGCAGTTTCTGCATTCAAAACCCATGTTTTAGAAGTACCTGAATCGGAATGGAAAAAGTGCTTTGAAAATTGGTTCCAACCCATGCAAAAGTGTATAAATCTTCATAGAGAATATTTTGAAAAACAATAAAATAGATTTTGTTTTTAAATTCTTGTGTTTTCATCCTTAGGCCACAAATATAAATAGCAGCCCTCGTATTGTACAACTGATTTATTAAAAATTACGTTTTACAACATGTCATGCATTTTGTACTATTTAGCTATAGCTAATAAGCACCGTTTTAAATCTTGTGTCAATATAATAAATACGGTCAAAGATTTACTAAGCCTAAGAAAATTTTCAAACTTATTTACAGTATTCTGGGTCAGTAAATCATCATTAATGTTTATTTAATTTCATTTAATACATTAGCAGATCTAAAGGCGAACAGACACTATTCAAATACTAATGACAGATTGCTCTAGTTGTTATTGCTAATTTTTTGCACTGACGATGCTGTATTGAAAACCAACATGTTTAATGTCACATTTGGATATGTTGATTTCATTCTACAAACGGGATTAGTAGGGTGTAAAATTGAGATTAAGCTTAATATACATATGTATGTATGAGAGTGAATCTTCCCCGAATAATCGAAATAAATTGGTAATGTCATATTAAACGTACACATACTAGAACAAAGTTTTTTAATTGTTTTTTTGAAAATTTTTTGAGAATCATATCTCTTGAGTTTACTAGATATTATTTAGATTATTTAATCTTTTCATCATCAATATTTATTAATTGATTATTAAAAAAGCTATATTTTTTCGAGTTTACAATAAATTTTTTAAACTAAATAAAATTAATATTTAAAATTAATACTTAATAGTATTAAAACATTTTTTAGCGTTTTTAAATCAGTAGCTTTATAAATTGTATATCAATGGAAATAAGATGACAACACATATTACCTTTACAAGATAATAACAACAATAATATAAAAACAAAACAGGTTGACTTGAAAACAGAATTAGACCCCTTTCAGACAGGCAAATTTTACTTTGCAAAGTTTTGATTTTATGTGAGAGCGAGGGAGAAAGCATGATTGAGAGTACAGACTTTGATATACTCGCAAAGTTGCTTTGTTTTTCTTTCGTCGCTTATACACAGTTGTACTTATACACAGATTACATTACAGATTACATTGACTAAAACAAAATTTGTAAAAGAAAACTTTTTGTGTTTGAACACCAAAGAAAGTTTAAAAGAAAATTAAAAAAACTTTGTCAAAGTAAAATTTGCCTGTCTGAAAGGGGTCTTACACATAAATAAGAGAGCAAAAACGCCATAGAAAAGAGAGCAACGCATAAGTGATAATAAAATACACAATAATGCTTAAAAAATTTAAAGAAATAACTTTTTTGTCCGTAAATGCAAATTAAAATTAGAAACAAGCAAACAAGGTATTAAATGGAAATCAACTTTATTCGTGCAATTGCAAAGAGAAATAAAAACTTGACGTAAGTGCAAGGGAAATCGATATGATAAAAAAATATCAATTTTAAAGTTATCAACAAACTAACTAATCAAGCAAGAAAAACTGGAAAATTATGATGTGGTTTTTGTTTTTCTAGTTGTTGTGTTTATTTTCCGAGGACAACATATGCTCTTTAAACACAACGATAAAAATAACTAAAATTGTAGAGAACATAACATCTGAAGACAAGTAGACGCATCTTGTTTATGCATGCTTATTTGCTTTTCATATGGCAGATTAATAATTTCTCTTTTTCTATTTTTATTATGACAGTTTACATACACACCTTAAAGAGCTATGTATCCGATTGTCTACATTAATCATAAATCATGAAATTAGGTATACAAATTCCTTTTCATATGATTAGATCTAGCAAGAACAAAATTTTTGGAAATTTAAATTTGGTGTAAAAGGGTGAAATATTTTTTTAAAAGTAGATAAATCAAAAAGTAAAAATATAACAACGTGCAACAAAATAAATAATGGTATACCATTTGGCTAATGGTACCTTCTCGACTATGTTGTAAAAATATCTCCAATTTTATTTTTTTTTCTAAACAAAAAGTTTAAATATAATAGTTATAGTTTTTCGACCTTTTTAATATTTTTAGTAGTTAATTATAAAGCACTAGATCACAATTTAATAAAAAAAATTTACAAACTTTTATTTTTTATTATTTTTTCGATATTTCGCCACACCGTTGGAAAACAAAAATAAAAGTTTTTAAAAATTTTTTATTAAATAGTGACCTAGTGCTTTAGAATTAACTACTATAAAAAGTTTTAATTGTATATTTTAAAAACTCATGATAACATTTCACAATTTGCTTGAACGAAAAGCCTACTTATTTAAGATGGTAAATATTTACATGCCGTTAGTTAACTTTAATACACAAATGGCAGCATAGATACATCGACTATATATTTGGTTGCAAATGAATAAACAATGACTTTTACATTATAAACAGCATAATGTGAAAACAAATATAAACGCAATTCATTCATTTATTTATTTCTTTATTTATCACTTACTTGTGTAAACGATCTATTTGTTCTGCTTCGTTGGACAGTTCTATAATGGCAAATAATTCCTCTTCGCCAGACCGGCCGAAAATGCCATTTGGTATTTTGCGTAAAAATTTTTTCAGTACACTAGCAATCGTATAGACAGAATAGTTGTCAACATTCACTAAGCGACCAGCTTGAAGAAAATGTATTAATTTTTTCATGGCACCCTGATGACCGGGAGCCCGAAAAACATCTCGACGATTTGGAGATTCTTTATTTAATTTCAATATAAGAACCAATAGAGGTCCTGGAATGTTTTCATTTTTGCACACCTCTTCCAAAGGAACACCAAATTTGACTTTTTCCAAGCGGTAGGGATATGTTGGGGTCGATGAACCGGGGTGACCACAAGAGGTTACCACATTACTGAAGTCAGCAGCACGCCGATGAACACGTTCGGCCCAGCTAGACATTGTGTTGTGTTTAAAGATGCGTAGGCGAGCGATTGGTTGTATATTTTTCTTGTTTTTATTAAAATTTTGTTTTTTAAAGATTTTTTTCTCTTTTAGTTGTTCTATTGAACTAAATTATTTGTGTGCAATCAAAAATTTCCCATAAACAAACTACATTAATAGAAAACATAGAAACATTTGACTTTAAATATGATAGACGTTTTTAATGCATGTTATTCTTGGAATGGTTGTATTATGGCTTTCGTTTTTCTTTTAAAATTTTTAGTTTTCTTTTACTGTTTTCTACTTTCGAATATATAGAAAATTTTCTTTTTTTCACACATATAAATTTTTGTGGATATTTTTTATTTTTAATTTATTTCCGCTTTCTGCCTTGTTTTATGTAAGAATATACTTTGTTAAATAGAATATAAACAAAAAATAAATACACTTCTTAAGTACTGTATTTCTTTGCATTTGTTAAATGTATTTGTAAATTAATAATAATGAGGACTGTTTTGTAGCTATTAAATTAAATTTCATAAACATCATAAATTTCACTTTAAAATTTTGCTTTTGGAGTTTGTTGTTGCTTTCGTTTTTTATATCTTCCACAAACTGTGGCTTGTATTTGCATGGTTGTTGTTGTATTAGTTGCCTGCCACTCCTGTGTTGCGTTGATTTGAAGCAAACCAAAATTAACACATACAGACTTTTGGCAAGTCAAAAAATTTTCACTTTTTTAATGCTTTCATTTAGGAATACCGTTTCATTTCGTATTAATATTTAATCTGCATGTTTTTTTTATTGAATCTCTACAATTAACAAATTTTTAGAATTACTTGCATTAAGTGTATTTTACACTTTTTTAATGTAAAGATTCCAACCAACATCCCCGTCAGACGCATCCACTCTTCTTGACTTTCGAACACAAAATGTTTCTCAATTGCCTTGCAATGCTACACTAAATTGCAACTGTGTTGCTTTGCTTACAAACGTGATGTAAAACGAACATATAACGCTAAGTACATCTATGTTTAATAAATATTGTTTTAAGGGCTTATCTTTTTTTTTATATTGTCCCATATAATAATTTGTTTCTATAGAAAATTAAACAAAAATCTTAAGGCCAGGCAAAAATAATTTTATTTAATGACAATTTATTAAGTTAATAAGTGCAAGAATTCACGTATGTATTTTGCATTTTTTAACATAAATTGTGGTTTATATGCAACTTAATTAGAATTAATATAGTGAACACGTGCTTAATGTCTATTTTTATTGAAAATTTACGTAAATATCAAAATCAAAGTCAAATAAATAGCTTAGCCAATAGTAGGTTGCAGTTATACTGGAAAAATTAATGTAGAAAATTGAATACATTACGTATCTATACAATCGTATTTTATTTAATCTCTAATTTTTATTGAAAATTAATCAAAATATCTGTCAAAATCAAAAGAAAATATAAAAACTGAACATCTGAAGTAAGTAATATTTAAATTGAAATGCTGTGGAGAGGCAAAAATATTACGTATAAAAATTTTGATTTATACATTTCCTAATTTAAGCGTTGAAGAGAAATAATCGTGGTTAGCAAAATGGCTTAATATAAAGTTTAAGGGATTTTTTTATATTCGTTTAATACATTTTGTTGTGTAGTTTTTTAATATTGCAAAGTAATGCATTGACTTATACGAATAACGATGGGAATTATCAAATTTGCTACTGTAACTCTAAAAGAGTATTGAAAATAATGTTCATAAAAATTGGAATCTTATACGTCTGATCTTATTTCCACATAAAATGCATTCTTTCTTCTTGAAACAGCTGCCAAATTAAAGTACAAACACAGAGTGAATATGATAGTTTCAAATTGTATACTATGCAAGATATAATTATACGTAATATAATTTGTTAAAAGTGTTACAACTGGTTAGCATGGTATCGCTTGAATTAAAATAAAAAAATATTTTTTGTAAATAAAAACTCTGACCAAGAGCACTCCTTTAATTTGCAAAATAAAACACACAACCAAATTTCACTACATTTTCTTGCAACTGTTTTTTTAGTTTTGACATTTCTATTTTATTTAAAAAACGTTGTTATATGGATTAAGTCTTGTGAAAAATTAAATGTTTTTCAAGTCTTTAAAACTACGCACAAAGTTAAAAGTGTTTTTATTTTAGACACAAAAGAAAGTAGAATAAGCCTGTCACATCCTTTTATAATACAAACATGCCTGCCTCTTCAAATACTGTAAAACGAACATCAACAGCAGCTGTAAATAATACAATAATAACGCCGATTAAACGTGAGTTATCCTCAACAGCACTGACGTCGAATGGAACTGCAAAGTTATCATCCTTAACTCCCGCAAGGGATCTAACGTTAGGGGGGAGAGGAGGTGGCGGTGCAACTGCGAATAAAAAGGTGTTTTTACCCAACCTGAATGTAGTGAGAAACAAAAATACGTAAGTTAAATATGTAACTATTAAGGCGATTAATAAAGAATCATCTTCTTTGAAATAGTAATGTAAAAACATCTAAAGACACCACAATTAGTAGAGGAAGAGGTCGAGGACGCGGTGCGGATCGAGGAACCAGAGGTAGCGCAAGGGGTGGACGTGGAGGCTTTAATTCGCTTATACAAACAACTGGTGTTTTTTCGGAAGGAGCAGGGGCTCTCAATATACGTCAGTCGTCTAGATCCTCAAGCTTTAACAGAGATGTGGATGACACTCCTTCGGCTATGAGAAAGCCAACATTGCTAAAAAGTGAAAAAAAAGTAGATATAAAGGCTGTATTAGCAAAGGATGTAGATATTTTGAAATCCCTCGACGACTTAGAAGACGACGATGAATTAGAACAAAAGACTGATTTGGATAGGATGCCTGTTCAATTAAATGAAGGTAAGTATTTGATTAAATTTAAAATAAAAATTTTCAGGATATGAGAATAAAAGCTGGAATGTAGCATGTGTACTCCTCAGTTTTATTTCCTAATTTCCCATATTAAAATTAATGAAAAAGGACGTGTCAACGATTTGTATATCTATATTTCACGACATGCTTAGCATTTTCAATAAAAAAGGTTAATCAGTCATATCTGCCACACTAATATCCATATGTTTTTTTTACCTTAAACCGTAATTATAATTGTGGTTCTTAAAAAAACGAAAGCTAAATGGAAATATATAAAACCGGAAGTAAAACAGGAATCAACGGACTCTAAATATGAATTAGGTGACTCAAAGGAAGGTAAATTTAAAAAAAAGATGAAGAAACTGTAAACACCTACTTAATTTGAGAAAAGTTTTAAATTAAGGTTAATGTCCATAACGTTTAAAATTTATTGTAAACAGATGCGGTAGCCATAGCATCCCAAATACAAGCTCTACATGTAGGTCAACAAACGGAGCAAAAAAATAAGCCATTACCACGTTATCCTCAAACACTAGCGGAACTGCTAGACAATTCACAATCGCAGATATTTTTAATGCAGGTAATTCATTGTTTGCTAATAAAAATTGCCTTCTTATAAATAATTATAATTAAGCTGCCAGACAAATTACCCTGCGAAGAAGATTCTGAAGCTCAAGAAACCGCGGCAAGTCCAGCATCTTCGACTGCAAGTACAACTAAACCTGCGAATGCTACAGACAGAAATAAAAAAACAATTAAGGAAAGTGTATTAAAGAAAATGGAAGAGGGACAAGTGGGACGCTTGATACGTTACAAATCAGGTAAAACGAAATTGGTGCTCGGAGAAACCTTCTTTGACTTAGACATCGGAATGGAAACGGGGTTCTTACAGGTTGTTTTTTGTTCCTTTAAAAAATAAAACGAATAAATTATTTTCAATATATTTCAGGACTTAATGTCTATTAGCTGCAATCGTGATGAACGTAGTGGAAATATGATCAATTTGGGTCCAATACAAGCCAAAATAACAGCAACTCCAGACTGGGAACAATTGCTTCAACAGTCGCAAACAAGCGATCAACACCTGTAGCACTGTACATTTTTTTACATATAAGACTTTGATGTTTTTTAAAAATAATTGTATATACAGTTTTTTAACTAGTATTTTTTGTTTGCTGTAGTCATTATATTTAATATATATGCTTATTTTGTTAGAAAAAACTTTTTTTTTATTGGCAACAATAAACATCTGTTGTGGCTTAGTTCTAACATTAAAATTGTTTAGTTTTGAACTTCTACTCGATCTTGAATATGGGGATTACTTTGAAGCTCTTTACCACCTGATATGCTTCTAGGAGTGTTAGTGCGGCCTCGATAAATATTTCCATGCAAATCAATAGAATAGTTATAGTCAACAGGATTAGCTAAGGCCTGTTCGATAGCATTTTCAAGATTTTCACGGGTGATAAATGTTTTCGACAATTCCTATGAAGAAAAAATTATATTGTATTTCAAAACCAATTTATTTTTCAAAATTTACCTTTTGTTGCTTAACTAAGGCCTCAATTTTTTCCATTTTTTCTTGTTCCCGTTCTTTAGCCAGTCTCAAACGTTCCTGGACATACTTAGCTTTTTCTTTTTTCTCTTTAGCTAAACGCTCTTCTCTTATGGCGGCAATTTCTTTATTCCATTTTTCATTTGTCGATAAACAACGTTGAAATTCAGCCTCTTCTTGTTCTGGTGATAAAACAAAGTGACCCGCTGTTGAAGTTTCATGTAATCGTCGCTGTTCTTCTCTTAAATATTGACGCACTGAACGCAGTTGCGTCCTTAGAACAAAATGTAATTGAAATCCTTTACTAGTAGTTTATTCACATATGTATGTAACACTTACTTGTAGTTGTTGTGCAAACGTAACAATTCTGCCTTTTCTTCTGGTGATTGTTGTTTTCTCTCGGGCACTCGGAACAATTTGCTCTTGGCAGTAGGAAGCCAACGAGGCTTACGTCTCCATCTCACAAATTCCAGAGAAAAGCCGTTGTGACCAGTTTTGCTTTGCGCCCCAGCTAAGTAATGTAAAGTTCCCGTTAAAATACGTAACATATTGCAAAATTTTTTTATCGGTTGTAAACTTTATTAAAGATTTTATAAAATAGTTTTTAACGTTCACGTCTTATGTATTTGCCATAAACTTAGACTGTGGCATTTGCATCAAAAAAAGCTATAAAAGATGTTACGAGATAATTTGACAGCTAAAACAGTTGATTAACAGAACAATTAAGTTGGCAACTATAAAATTAAAATGTCATATTTAGTTTAAAAAAATAATGGGCCAGAGTAATATTTTACATCACAAAGCACAATGTTACAAATAATACAACGCAGTATTTTACTTGTTGGCGTGTAAATAAAAATATGACTCGAAAAAAGCTTTTGAATTTCGTATCTAAAAGATACAGTTAGTGATGTAGTTTTTATTTTCTTAAAAATTAACATTTTTGTACAGCACAAACACATAAATACAAATAAAACGTTTGCTTCAAACGCAAGGAAACAAGTTGATTTCATATGTTTTTTAATTGAGTTTCTCTTTTAGATAAAGGTGTGGTAGGTGCTGAAGATGATAAAATTGTACAATTACATGATGAATTATTTGATGAACACTGTTTTCGCCTTTCACGTACATCTGAGTTAGATGATCGTCGCCTTTCATTCCATAACAAAGAATCATCATTTTCAGAATTAAGATGTTTTGTATTACGTGCCCTCGGGGATTCGTTGGTCAACAAAACTTCATTTGCATTACAATGATGCCGGTGGGTTTGTTGGTTAAGCAGATGGAGTTTGTTTTGGTTTTGATATGATCTCTTCAAAATAAAACAGGTTAAGAGAAATGGTATAGCAAGAATGGTTATTAGACCAATAATAAGTGTAAACATTACATCCAAAAGTATAGAATTCCAAAAGCTTAGAAGGTGTGTGTGAGGCTTAAGGTATTCTAAACCACCAGTATTCAGTGCCATTTCTATAGCATTCAAGGCTTTTGTTAGAGGACTAACGCTGTCCAAGTTATGTATTAATTGATTTTTTAATTTATTAACCGATCGCTGGTAGTTTGAATTGTTACTAAATATGTGCGTGATGGCATAATGCATCTGATCGTAATTCAAGTCATTGTAATGAAGTACATAAGCAGCATTTTGATCTTTAAGCTTTTTAGACAACACATGCTGCTCTGGTGTAATGGGTATAGTTATTATTGATTTTTCAAAATAAAGAGCTTCTGTTATACTCATGAGACCACCAGAAGTTATGAACAGTTTAATATTCTCATGGGCTAAGGAGAAATAAATATTATTTACAAAAAACGTATTTTAAAAACATCATACTTGCCTAATATCGCCTGTTGCGGCCACCAATTATGTATCAAAATTTCGGAAGTAATATTAGTAATAGCAGGCAAAGAGTCTTGTTTATCATATTTAATGATTAGACGCATTTCGGGCAGCGTTTTAAGAACTTCGAAAAAGATTTCCAACTTATCATAAGGAAAGTCATAAATATTAGCACCAAAACTTATAAAAACTACACCTTTTTTTGCTCCTTCAATAAATTGCTTTACATGCTAAAAAAATTTATTCTTAAAATCTATAAAGCAATTGACATTTTAACTTACATTCGGCAGTAGTAATTCAGCTTGAGACGATTTTAGATGGATGCCAGCTACACTTAGCATATTTGGTAGGAATGCTCGAGGATATTGAAGCACTGGATGTGTATTTAATAATGCCAATGAAAGGGTTTCAGTCAACTCTTTGTGGTGGGGTAGTTCTTGACACCAATTTGCAAATTGGCACAGAGGTTCAAAATTTTTGGTATAAACAGCCTGTTGAGAGATCACATGAAAGAAACAGTATGTTAATTTTTCAAACATGGCCATCAGAGTATTGACACAACGCTGCCAAAATGTCATATTTTTAGCATATGGTAAAAAATTACTAGGATCCAAGGCAGCATTTTGGGGATTGCCAAAACGTTGATTTAACCAGGTGTTCGAGCCACTGGGACTTAAAACCACAGTAGGTACTTGATAGTAAAAAGACAAACTAAAGGAAATAAAAAGTTGTTTTTCATAATACTTTTCTAATATATAATTACTTAATGACTCTACCTACCCTATTAAGGCATCACTTAAAAATAAGTCTACAATAAATAAATCAAATGTTTCATGTGACTGCAGCAGTTCTCGAACTTTGTAGTTTTGCAATATACTGTCTGTGTTACTAGTGGTAGCATAAATAATACGAGTAAAATGTTCCATTACAGACGTTTCATGCATTTCTTCTATATTAAACGATAAACCCATTTCCATCCAATTATTTAGCAGGCCTTCAACTTTTATTTCTCGAAATTTATCCATAGGTATATTTTTCCTATCCATTTTGTTCATTTCGTGGGGACTTATTAGGGTCACCGTATGGTTATTCTTTTCCACTAATTGAGAAAGTATATAATGACCAAATAGATAATGGGATTTCCAAACACTCGGTAATACTGCCAATATATGAGCACTTTGAATACGCATTGGTGTCGTAATAATTAGAAATAAGTACATCTTTAAACACCATATCGAGAAGTTGTTTTTCATTTTCACACTGTTAGCTTCTTAGTTTTGTACTTTCAAAATAAAAAAGTCCGGTTTTGTGTCCCAAAATTTAAGTCTCTTTATCATGTATTTTATCTATGATTAAAAATTTAAGTCCCACTTTTTACATATTGGTTTGTTTTGCTTTTCTAATAAACTCTGCTTTTTTTATTTTTTGAGTGTTAAATTGTTAATTGTACAATAAGAATTTAAATACCAAATAAGAGATAACAACCCAAGAAAGCAAAAACAAAAACGAGAATGTAAACAAACGTCAACGACACAGTTATTTTGTTAAAGGCTGCCAGGGTTAATGAAAATAAATTAAAGCTTTTTTCTGTCGCAGACAAAATTATTTTTCTATATGTGCCGGCTTAAATGAGGGTAACATTAAGTTAAAAAATTCTCTATATCGCCAAAAACATACCATACCATACTTGTATTTGTATTTTCTTGACATGAAAGTGGAAATCAACAAAATAATTTATAACTCGATTTTTAATTGCAAAATTAAAAATATTCGAGTTCTCAAGCTTAGCTTCCGGTACCACAAGGTTAATTAATTTTCAGTTTTTAATAAACAAAGCCCGGTGTTTAAATCTTGTTTCAACATTTTATTAATTTTTCAGATAAATTCAGTCACTAACTTAACAACACGCATGTAAAGAAAGATACATAAGCTTTTCTTCCCATTGTACCATTGCTTTATAATTTACAAGGCTAAACCTAAACCGTCATAATTGTTTTCGTGCATATACCGAAAAGTTTGTAACGTTAACGGTTAACCTACAGCAAATGGTTTACGTTAGGTATTATCAAAATATAAACGTTTATAGGTATGATTTGTTTTAAAGTTTTAAAGGAATCTAGCACAAAATAACGTAGATTAAATTTAAAAAATTATTCCAAAAAATAAAACTGCTTATTTCCATTGCATGTTGGGGTTCTGTAAAATTCTTTACAAATATTTTGTGTTTTTTTTATTTTTTCAAATTACATATGAATGGCTTGCAAAGGAAACCCTTATGGAAACTGGATAAAATCATGTATGATAAATTTTTCATAGATGGTATATAGTGTTAAACAAAGTTATATAATTTATAAAAACAAACATACATTGAAGGTGGGTTTTTTGATGTAATGTTAATTGTAATAATAAAAGATTTCATTTTAATAGAAATAAACCTTTGAAAAAGTCAACATATATTGACGAAACGTTGGGGAAGAAAATGGAATAAAGTTTTTTTATTGCCAAAAATGTGTTGGGCCAGAATAGCTTAAAATTGGTAAATTGAATAAATAAAAGTGTTTTTGTTTTCAGAATGTTTTCTGTGTTTTTGTGTATAGACGTGCTTTTGAGTTTTGTTATCTGTTTTCTGTGCTGCTTTAGAGAATTCTCAATTAATCAATTGGGCTTAAGATATAAGACTCTTGAATTTTGGGGTAAAATCCACTCTAGTGAAATGGCCATATGGATATGCTTTCCCCCCAATATTACATTTCAAATATATTTTTTGAATAACAAATATCATAAAATATTTATTAAAGGAACAACAACAATAATATGTGATGGTTTCGAGCAGAATTTTCTTGTATATGAGAGAACCGCTCAAAACATTTTATATAATCACCATCTGCTGGACAATAAAATTAGTTACTTGAACGAACAAACAAAGTTGAGTAAAGACATAAAAATAATAAATCATCCTTTAGGCGTGTTACAGTGGTAAAATTACCATCGCGCTTTTTTGTGTGTATTTAAAGTGAATAAACCGTGTAATTTAATATAAAAACTCTATTATTCTACAATAAAAGAACAACAATACATGTAGTAAAGGAAAAACCGAACAATATGATCAATCTGGTTTTTGTGTTACCAATGCATTGCTGCACAAATTTCTATAAATAAGTACATTGCCATATAAAAAATCAAGCTTTTATAATCTATAATGCTTTTTTAACGAAAAACATCATTAAATTTTAATAAATTAAGCTAATACTTAAAGTTAACAGTCCTATTACAAAGCATGCTTTTTCATTTAAAACATTTTATCACGTTTATTTTATAACCCATAAAAAAATACTAAAAAAGTACATAAACAACTTTCATTTGGCAGCAATGAGGCAAAACAATAAAACCGTTGGTGGTCATTTAATTTTTAAAACTATTGCCTCAAAACATTGGCGTTAGGGGCATATAATATGCATTGATTAAACCTTAAAATTGTGGATATACATATAACAAAATCTATAAGAGATATCTGAAGCATGATACGAAATGCCTATTGTAATTCGAAATAATATATTCGAGTAATATATATTTCACATCTAACTCATTTTTTAAACAGCTATTAGCCCAAAAGATTTCTGGGGTAACAAAATCTCATAGTACTTATTGAAATGTATTTTATATGCTTCTGCGCCTAATTGATAAATTATTGTTCCATGGTAAGAATGTTTATTTAAAGGAGGTTTCAACAATAGTATGGGTAACTCTTTCTATCAGCTGATTGCTACAAGCATGCGCTTGTACACAAATATAAACTTTTAAAGAAAGTGTTTTAACCGGAAGGTCCTAAAACGACCTTGAGTTGCAGTGGAAATTTTTTAAAGCTTTTTAGATCCTTTGTAAATGAAGTCAATTGTATAAGAATTTGCACACATTTAATAATTATATGACTTCAAATGTTATAACCGAGAAACCTTTGTGCTTATACCAGCTACAAACTATTTTGGACAACTGCCAAAGTGCAAACATATGTGTATGCATGGAACACACACACACACACACATAATTTCCAGATGTGTTAATTTCTATAAGATGTTTTCGCACTAATAATTTGTATTGTTGAAGTTAAATTAAAGAAATTTAGTTGCTAAACAAAAGCAGTCTGGGACACAGAACAAGGTCGTAGGTATATGCATTGGTAAAATTACACCATTTTCTTTGGATAATAAACGCATTTAATTACGTAATTATTAAAATTTTCTAAAATGCAATTGAAAAAAATCAATTAGTTGTGCAATGTAGAAGACAACATTTTGTTTCCTTATTTTTTAAATATTTACAGTTCTTCCTATGGCACGTATTGATGTTGATAAACCACTGTATGATTTATCTACATTTTTTGGACGTTTCAGGCATTATGCCTGGATGACTGATCCTCGTACGGTTGTCATCTCTAGCCATGAACTGATGCAAGCCAAACAGCTTTTGGAGACCTATCGAAAAGGAGAAGAGCCTGTAGGCACAACAACTGAGCAAGTGAAATATGCTATGAAATTGTATAATTCTGCCTTTCATCCGGATACTGGCGAGCTGCAAAATTTCTGTGGGCGCATGAGTTTTCAAGTAAGTGTTGTATATTTGTATATTGTATATTTTACATAAGCAATAGTATGTATGCGTATACTTATGTATGTAAGTAATCCAATGTGTATACGACTAATAAAATATTTTGTTAGGCAATTAAAGCAATTGGTTTCATATCAAGTAGTTACTTATAAATAACTGAATTATAACTTACTGTATACATACATATATTTATGGATAAATTAACACTGGTAAACATCAATATTTTCGATTTGGTAAATTTATGCAACGACGAAATTTCCTTTTCTTTATTCATTTAGCCTTTAACACGTTTGTGAGAAATAATTTTTTAAAAAATCTTGATTTGAGACACCTAATCGCAAAGAATTTTAACCGTAAAAACACAAAACATTGAATTTTCGGTACCCTAAATTTGTGGACTATAAATTTGTCTTAACACTACGGCAGTTGTGGGTCTAAAAAGTAAACTTTAATGTAATGAAGGCTTAAAATATAAGAATTATAAATTTCGCATTGTTTGTAAGTAACAAAGTATTAAGTTAGTGTTGTCGAAAAATTTCAATAATTTCTTGTATTCTATTTCCCTATAATTAGTTAAATATCTAATCCTTACAAGGTATTATAGATAGTAAAATATCAAAATGTGTTTAAAAAAGTACATTTTTAAAATATCAAAATAACATATCTTTGGAAAATAATTCCAATTCCAAAGGTGTCTTGTGGGGGAAAAAGAATAACAATTTCATAATGATTTGATAATAAAAAAAATACAAAATTTGTTTTATACCTAATTAATTTACTTGTAATAATAAAATCTAATGAGTCAATAAGATGTGTATATGAAAAAAGGGGCACGCTTTGAGAGTCTCGTGACTAGATACCATTGAATATGACGTACATATGTTGAAGATAATGCTCTTCAATTTTGAAACACTGCCAAATATTCACAATACGTATTAAATAAACATTTATTTAAAACTGAATTTATTTTTTTTTTATCGTTTTAGGTACCCGGTGGCATGCTGATTACGGGTGGCATGTTAGCATTTTATCGCACAGTTTCTGGTGTTGTTTTGTGGCAATTTATCAATCAGTCTTTTAATGCTGTTGTCAATTATACAAATCGCAATGCCAAATCGCCCACGACTGTAACACAGTTGGGAGTGGCTTATGTATCGGCTACAACGTCAGCTCTGGTAGCTGCCCTTGGCTGTAAGAGTTATTGGAGTAAGAGGGCATCACCTATCTTTCAGGTAATGAAATATTGCTAATGATTACGATAGGATACGATCATTTCTTATTCTAGAGATTTGTACCATTTGCTGCCGTGGCCGCTGCTAATTGTATTAATATACCTTTAATGAGACAAAATGAAATTATTAATGGTGTAGAAGTAAAAGATGAAAATGGCAATGCAGTGGGAAAAAGTCGTGTAGCCGCTATTAAAGGCATAAGTCAAGTAACATTTTCCCGTATAATTATGGCTGCTCCAGGTATGTTGGTGTTACCTTTTATTATGGAACGTATTGAGAAATTACCAATATATAAAAGAATTCAATGGCTGAATGCTCCATTCCAGACAGCTTTAGTAGGTTGTTTGTAAGTATCATATTTATTTGTTTTCTATATTTTCATTTTAATTATTTTTAAACATTTAATTCGAAAAATGTTAAAATCCCAATTGCTTGGCAGCCAAGACAAAAAGTGTACACAAGAACATAATCAATGAAATAATACATATGTGAACAATATTTGAACTCTATCACGTTCGGAAAATGTTTATGTTTGTTTAAATGTTTATTCTTTGCTGAAATTGTTAACCGTTTTTAGGATCGTTTTTAGTAAAGCATAAAGGAAATATAAGATTCGGCTTCAATGAATATTTGTAGCAGTTTGTCATACTATTTTATTTTATCATAAAATACATGGCTGGTTGATACTCGAAATAATCTGAAAACAATCAGATAACTTGCCAGATAATAATCGCAATTGCTGAAAACAACAGTCGGCAATGATTTTGTCCAGCCAATTCTACACATTGTTTAGATAGGCACAAACAACATTCGTTAATTTGTCAAAACTTTCGAAAATTCCTACAGATTTTCTCCGGCAATAACCTTTCGAATTCGTACCGAATTCTTTAAGATAATTTAAAGAGACTTTCTTAAGTGCTCAGACGAATTTTGCACAAAATGCTTATGCGACCTCATATAGAATTATAAAAAGTATGTTTAACCACAGAAAGCTTTTCGTTATTCCTCTTTCTAATTCTTGTTAAAATTGTACATGCATTCATCACATTGTTACAGTTATAACAAAATTAAAATATTTCTTTAATTCTACCAGCTTAATATTTATGGTGCCAACAGCCTGTGCATTATTTTCCCAAAAATGGTAGGTTTCATACATATATCTTTTCCTTTATGTTACAGTAATATTTAAACATTTTACAATCTTTTATCCAGTTCTTTAAATACCACCACAATGCAGCGTTTCGAACCGGCATTTTATGAAGAGATGAAACAGTCATCACAGGGTAAAGTACCTAACAAGGTATATTTCAATAAGGGTTTATAAATATGCTTCATCCTAACAAAGACAATAAATACTACAAAGTCCTTTAAAGGCAGAAAACCATTTACTTCGTGTTCTAAAGGCTTAAGTATATTTTTAACTTATCAGACTCTTATTGTTATTATCTTTTATTATTTTTGTAATTAATTTATATAAAAAGAAATTTTAAATTTTAAAAATGTCTACAAATTTGTAATTCTTTTTCATCAACTCTCTTGTCGGCGAAGTAACGTCAACATTTACATGCACCGATTTTTTGCGTATAGCAGAGAGCGTTTGTTTGAAAAATAAATACAATTTTTAAATTTATTTGTCCAATACACAACCTGCTAGATGCGTGCTAACTCGTTGAATAGTTATAAAAATTTTGTTAGTATTTTCTATGACTATCGTAAGGCATGTATTTACATATGTATAATAATTCTATATAACTACAAATAGTTGGTCTCATGTAAAACATAACGAAATTGTATGTCAAAATGTAATATTAAAAATATAAATTATAAATGTTACGTTAAATTTTTGAGACGAGATGTATCTGTATGAAGCGTAGCGGAGTCATGAACAAATTCAATTTCACAAAAAATCGATTAAGGGTCTTATATATATACACATTTTTTGGCGTTTTAAAACGTTTGCAAACAAAATTTTACAACAGGTTTACAAACACCCCGGTTTTGAATTGTATAATTTTTTTCTCATATAAATTCTGGTCATATGTTGCGTTTTAAAAATTATTTTTTAAATTTCTTAAGCAAATTACAAGTTAGGTTATAATAGTATTAATAAATGTTCTCATTTTTAAGCAAAATAAATGTTATTGTAACGAAACTAAATAAAATAAACCTTTTTTGTATAAATTCATTTGTTTTCAAAGGTGAGCATAAAAAAGAGCAACATTTTTATTTCTTACAAAGGTAATTTGGGCGTACAGAATGATCTTCGTCAAAAGCAGACGTGGTTGCCTTATGCCCATATGCAAATAGCAGTGTTAACGCTATTTATAGATCTTTCGAAGAAAACTTTTTTAAATAAAATTTATATATTTTGTGTTATTTTTGCAATATGAAGTTCGGGCTTAAACAAAAGCATCCTATAAGTAAAATATCGAAATAGAGGAATAACCGTTCACCGCCTAGAAAGAATTTTGTCAAGATAGGCTGTTATTTATGGGTGGAATGAAAAAAGGATCAACTAATTCTCAAGTTTTAGAACCGCAACAATAAGAGAAGTTTCCCTATAACAATGCTGGTTTACCTTGGTTTTTTTTTTGCCGTTTCCAATACATGTAGGATAAAAGGCAAGGATAGTGAATAAATACTTTTAAATATATATTTTCCAGACTTCTAACAAAGATTACAATGTCTAGAAATTTGACTTGTTAGTTAAGTTTTCATTGAGTGAAAAATATTTAAATAAAATTTTTCTACAATTTTTGCTACTTGTTGTGAATGGAAGAGAGTTAAAAATTCGTTTATTTTCTTTGAAAATATCTTGTTTTTTTATTTTTCTTTATAGATTCTTTGTTTTTGTTTTAGGATTATTATTTTTTTTTATAAAAAACATATTTTTTTAATTCTGTAAGCTTTTTATATATAATATATTTGTTTATAGACTTATGGACTTTTATTTATTAAACTTTTTTTTTTATAATTTTTTTTATGTTCAATTATTTTTTTAAATATAATGATAAATGACTTAAATAATGTTTGGTATGTACGTTGTACATACATACGTACAGACGTATATGAATGAATTTTAGTTAAACATTTTGCATCATTATTGATGTTTTCAAACATTTTATTAATGTTTAATCTTAAAAGTTTGTAGTTGATTAAAATTAATTAATTTTGTGTAACAATTCAACGCACATAAAATTCTATTTAAGATTTTATCTTAACTGTGTCTAAATAAATGTTGGAACTTAAAACCTAAAATACATTTCATTCAATATTCATTTTGTGCTGAACGCCCTTAATAAATTTATGCTTTAAATTAAAACTCTTTCCTTTATTTTTTTAATGGAGTTTTAGTGTTGAGGATGGAGATATAAAATTTGTGCATTTGGTTTAAAGGGAGACATAACATTTCTTTAATAAAAAAAAAATGAAGTAACAACAAGTAGGAAAAGGTTTTGTACGTCCACTTAATAGATTTGTATTCTACAGTTAGGATATTAAATTCCACCTGATAGTCTTTCTAATACTAATCTTCTGATAGCTTCTTATTGACTTCAACTACCGAAACAGCTTCAACAGTGGTAGTAGTTGAAGTAGAAGACGAGTTTGTTGAGGCAGGCGACATATTGTCGGCATTTAAATTCTGCGGTGGCTCATTTATATTCGGTGGCAGTACAAAACTTTTTCCTACAAGTTGATCTCATTTAAGTCCCGTATCCGAAGACGGTGTCCATCGATCAAATTCAATACCTGAATCTGGCGATATACCTGTCGCGGCTTTAGCTAATTGTGCTATATAGCCGCCGGATTGTATGCACTTACAATCCGTGGCTATGCAATTGCAAGAGAATTTTGATGTTGCACAGGGTCCCATTGAAATATCGGAACTTGTTGCAGAGACACCGCCACTACCTCCACTTCCGCTGCTACTTATACCAACGCCACCACTTTGATCCATCGTTTCATTGGTATTTAAACGCAACTGACGTTCAAATGAATGTAATTGTTGCATAAAATGAAAATTTGGCGATACATCCGGCTTGCGATCACGTACTAAGGTAAATGCATCGTTGAGATTTAAAGCTCGGGTATGCATTAAATAAGCCAACGTCACTGTTACAGAACGGGAGACACCAGCTAGGCAGTGAACCAGCACGGCCGCGTTTTTAGAACGAGCTTCTTCTGTTAAACAAAATCATTATTAAAATTCCTTAAAAACAAGAAAAAATAAAGTACTTTTTACCTATAAATTTTATGGCAGCTGGGAAATGCATGGCCAAATCCTGTGAATAATGATCGGTAATGGGAATTTGTAAATATTGTATACCGCCTGAAGCTTCGAAGACATTTGGAAGATCTTTTGTTACATTTAAAACATACTAGAAAGTTTAAATATAAAATAAGAAAAATTTATTTCAAAAATAATTCAAAATATTTATTATTTACTTTTATATTGTATTTTTGTAGGGCCCGTGCATCACAGCTATGCATGGCATTACCTAAAAATAGGCCAGGTATTATTTCTACGGGGGCCTCATTGAAATTGTGATGTGAAGTTCCTTCACAGTCTGATGATTCAGCTGAACTACTACACGCTGAATCGGAATGTGGTGTTGAAATTCGCAGAGATCTGTCGAGAATAAATATATTTTAATTAATCAAAATAACAACAAAACAAAAGGTGATAACAATTTGAGGTTCATTTTGTGATTTATAAAAGTTACTGTTTTTATTATTCAAGACGCTTTTTGTATTTTTTTTTTCAGTAAAGCTGTGGCACGACAAGAACATAATATTTAAACTCACCTTAAGCCCATTAACTGATCTGCCTGGGTACTACGACTAGATTCCATTTCTTTATTTTGTACGCTACCATCTTCACACCATTCGGGAAATGTTTGGCGAAAACTACAGAAACCATCTGGTAATAGAAGGAGAAAAAAATATTTTTTCTTTTTTTAAAAGTTACGTCAAAATTACATATATTTGTAAAACGATTAAAAGTTATTTTTATTATATATAATAGTTATATTTTTTGACCTTTTTAATATTTTTTAGTAGTTAATTATAAAGCACTAGGTCGCTATTTAATTTTTTATTATTTTTTCGATATTTCGCCACATCGTTGGTTGGCATCATCAGGAAAACAAAAATAATGAACAAACAAATTGAAAAAAATTTTTTTTAATTACAAATTCAAAATAATCAAAACATTTTTCAAAAAAAAAAAAAAACAAACAAAAACGACAAATTGAAAAAAATTTTTGTTTTACATACACACAAACAAATTTACAATATTAAAAAATTTTTAAATAAAAAACAATTTACAAAACAATAGTATTTTACACATATTTTCTAAAACATAAATTTAATGACCAAACGTTACAAAAATTAAAGTATAAATTATTAATATTATGCAAATACAGAGTTTTGTTTTACAATTTTATGCACTAAATGTCTATAATTTTGTGCAACATTTTCCGTATCTGCTTTAAAATTTATTCTTTTGGTTAATGGTACTTTAATTATTTGTAACATTTCTAACATATGTATAACGACGTTTATAATTATTTTCTAAATTTAAAATTGAAACATTTTCAAAATTAGGATAGTGATTAACTTTAGAGCAATGCGAAGATAATGCTGTTTTTTGTAAACTAATATTACTCCTGTATTTCTGGTCTGACCTATGTCCTGCGATTCTAGTTTTCAATTTATTTTTTGTTGTGCCTACATAAACCTTATTACAATCCTCCTTATCATTACCGTTACAAGGAATTATTTACAAAATTTATTTATTTTTATATTACAATTAACCATTTTAATAAATAGTAAAACTATACTTAACTTATTTCAAATTCATTTTTGAATTTAACAAAATTCAGTTTTAAATTTAACAAAGGCCGCACAGGGTATAAAAAATTTACTGCTGTGGTTTAACCTAATAGATTTTTATAAATTATTTATTTGCATTTAGTTTTGAAAGGTGGCAAAGTCCATATAAACTATTTATTCTATTCTATTCGTTTTGTTTATTTGCTTTTGTTTTTTTTTTTTTGTTTTCGTTGTCCAAATTTGTTTATTGTAAAATTTAATAATATATTTGGCGGATGTGAATCCGCATACACATACATATTTATGCATGTACATATATGTACACGTATATGTGTGCTTGGGTGGTGTTTATATTATTGTTACTGTCACTGACATCATATCATATTCATTCAAATAATCCTAAAACTAAATAAAAAGCGACCGACCGACAACTGACTTCTGCTTTCGTTGGATATTGTTATAAATGTTTAGTTGTTAGTGTTCTTGTTCTTGTTGTTGTGGTTGTAGTTGTCAAGTTATTGATGCTGGTGCTGCGCTGTTAGAAGCAAACATTTAGATAATGCATTTTTTAAAATATTACGCTGCTCTGCCGTTTAACTTGAGGTTTCATATACTGTATCACATACTACAACTCGTTCGATGCGAGTAATTATCCATTCATACATACAGTCGCTACTGTCAGTTAGTTATAAAAAATGTTTATTTTATCTTTTTTTATTTTCGTTAAATTTAAAAATATTGGGCTTTTGTGTTTAACCAACAAAGCGCAGGAATAAAATATTCAACTAACTGATACTCCACTCTCTATCTTTCCTCTACTTTAATACTCTGCTTGACAGTCGCTCCTGGTATGGTGTTGTTATACATATTTTTTTTTATTTATATAACACGTTACGTTCGTACAGATCCACTCATTCATTCATAAATGCTTTTTTCTACATGGATGATTTGAATTTTTATGACCGCAGCAGCACCCGTTGGTAGAGGCTGGAATATTTAAAATATTTATCAAGAAATTAAAATTCCAAATGGTGCTACAAACGAACGAACATTCGGAAATACAAAACCAGTTCCCAAGCTTGATTAGTTAAGTAAAGAAAAATAAATTATAAATCATACGACATTCAATTGAATACATTATGTTTAAAATACAAACTCGACGTACATCTTATCAATATTGTGTCTGTCTAGTAATAAATCGATTACAACTTAAAACAAATTTAATAAGCAAATTTGATAAGCCGCAGTAATTTTTGATAGCATAAGTTTTATGTAAAATTGTGAATTAAATTCAAACATTTTAAAGGTTTACTACTGCTAAGACCCCTTTCAGACAGGCAAATTTTACTTTGCAAAGTTTTGATTTTATGTGAGAGCGAGGGAGAAAGCATGATTGAGAGTACAGACTTTGATATACTCGCAAAGTTGCTTTGTTTTTCTTTCGTCGCTTATACACAGTTGTACTTATACACAGATTACATTACAGATTACATTGACTAAAACAAAATTTGTAAAAGAAAACTTTTTGTGTTTGAACACCAAAGAAAGTTTAAAAGAAAATTAAAAAAACTTTGTCAAAGTAAAATTTGCCTGTCTGAAAGGGGTCTAAGGAATCAAACAGAATTATGTCTTCAGATGTAAAGAGAATTTTTGTTTGTATACCTGCAGAAATACAATAGGGAAACTTACTTTCTTTATTTCTTTCTTTCTTTCTTTTGATGTGGGTTGCTCTGAGAATAAAATTCATCTCGTAATTAATAAATTGAGAAATGCAAAGCGTAGTTCAAATTTTACGGGCTATTTCGTGGATGGAAGTTATAGAATAGGATCGTGAAGACGGTAGAATTTTATTTCTGACGCATTTTCATTATAAAGCATTCAAGCACAAGGGTCTGTTTATTTAATTTTCAATTAGTTTTTTATGAATGAAATTTTTAGAATGTTTAAATTAATTAAATACTTTGCTTGCATGCATGATGACTTTTTTAGATATATTTTTTTAATAAATTATAAAAAAAAATCATTGTGTGCACAACCTAATAATGGGGTAACAAAAAGCATTTTTCATGAATGAGATTTTTTCTTTAATTTATGCCTTTGTAACAATAATAATCGTAATAAAAAAGTGTTATATAAGTTGCAATAATTACATTTTTGTACAAAAACAAAAACAACAGAAGACAATTAAAATTGTTGAATGAAATATTTCGTTATACTTCAGTTATTTTCTTTTAATTTTTAGTAAACCTCTCATATTTGCTCCTCATGTACGAGTGTGCCATGTTGTATGACGATGGTGGAAAAGGCGGAAATAATGAACTCAGAAAACAGTCAACCAGTAAGAAAATAAGAAAATAAAAAAAAAAGAAAACTAAATACAAGCCATAAAGAAGAATGCAAAGCAAAAACTCGCAAAGTATTATGGAATTATATGAACTGTTTTTAACCGCCTTTTTGTAATTCATTCATAAAAATTGGTTACTTTTGTACAGACAGGCAGACAGACAGACAGACAAAAAATGCATGGATAAATTTTTTTATTTAAAATTTATTAGTTAAGTTTTATGCAGAAGAGAAATTTTAAATAAGTTTAAGTTTCGTTAATACCAGTAGACAAAAAACGATTGTAGTTTTAATAGCAGATATTATTAAATAAACTTTATAAATGTTTTTTGAATTGTTTGACAATTTAGAAACTTTGCACTGGATTAAAAAATTAAGTGAAAACTTAAATAATTCAACAAAAAAATTTTGATTTTTATCCCCGCAGTTATGTTTGAGCGATGCTATTCAGCGCTGCGCATCAGGGCATAAATAAACTGATTGGAAATTAATCGACAATATCTAAAGTAGCAGAGTTTATTTATTAGAATTTAGTTGTAGAGCTAGACAGACCTTAAAGGAGCATCGAAGAACCTTAAAAACCCTTTTTGAAATTTTTCAAAGAAACATCAAATATTTATTGTCAATTAGAGTAAATATATTTAAACTATATGTTTTGGATTGGTGTACTTCATCAGCTAGAATAAACTGATAAACAAAATCAGGTTAGCCAACCCTCAATTGGAATTTTTGCAACTTTTGCCTATAAAAGCCATATAGGGCTTTTCAAATTTTAAATTAGGTCGAAACATTTCGTTTCTACCCCACTGTGCTCCGTGCTTTAATTCCGTAACTGAAGTGGAAAATTTCTTTCATTAAAATATTATTACCAGGTTGTTTTAAAAAAAGGGGGTCCTAATAATTTAAGCTGTGTTTTGTTTCTGAAGCTTAAGTGAGAAATATCTCACGTTAAAGAAATTCAGACAGGGTGTGCTCGAGTTAATTTTAAAATTTTTTCTTCTTTTTTCTATGAAAAGGTTAATGCTCAACTCTGCTTAAGACTGTATTTAAAATAACGACTAAGATTTTGGTGCGAGGTTAAATTATGAATCATCAATTAGTAACTATGAACTAATCAGATTTTATAAAAAAATTGAAACTTTAACAAAAACAAAAAATATTACAAAAAAAAGAAAAACAAAAAAGAAAAAAACTCTTAATATTCATAAAGAAGGAAGTTAATGCTTTTTTTGTATTTTCATTTATTTGTTTTAATTCATTTAAATGAGCATTTTCGTTTTAATTTGCAATTTTTTTAACAAACGACCAGTGACGCTAATTCATTGATGGGTTCATACAACGACCTTCATAAATTTTGAAGCAAAAATTTCTTTTTTATTATGTAAACCTTTTTTTAATCAAACCTGGTTTTGGTATTAAATTTTGTCGAAAAAGCTGTTGAGAAATTAAGTACAATTTTACGTTTACGTAAAAGTATTAATGAAAATGTTTTATCACAAGTTAGTTATTTTAAAAATCTCTTTAAAATATATTTCCGTTAATCGGATGTCGAAGCAACGTCATGAACCATTAGAAAGGCATATTTCAATTCATACTCGTATACAAGATGTGTCTATCAGTAAGTCGTTCCTAAAATGTAACGCAAATCAACCCAACTCTTCCCTTCAGGCTGCTGCCTCGAGGAACTTGTAAAGAACTGTAAAATTATGCCAAAATCTAATTTTTTTTAATTTTCTTTTTACTTTTATAAAATTTCAAGTTTAATATTAATTAATATGTTTTTAGGGAAAAACATTTAATTTAATTAGTGTTACATTAAACTGCTGCTTAGTTTCCATAAAATCGGCTGATATTGAAAATCGAGGCGTATTAAAAATGAAAAACAATTTACTTTTCGTACAGTTTTGCCACCGTAACTTTTTTATCTGAAAATAATCTGAATAGATAATCTCTTTGAATAGCCGCTAAATTTTGCAGAAATAATAAAATAAATATTGGCTGTCACCTTCAACTGTTAAATTGTTAAATAATTAACTTCGTATCGACGGAAATATTTATAAGGATTGAAAAGGAAAAGCTCTGATCATGTCAGCCAGTCGTTGGTAACTCAAAACTATATTGCCAATGATGCTGATTGAAGTTTTTCTTATTCAATTGCATATGTAAAGTCCAAGATATTTGTGCTGTTAGACTTAGAGTTACTTAATATTTGATCTCTTCGTTAAGGTTTTATTTACGATTTTATTAAAATCTATTTATTTTTCAAGGTATATTTTTTTTATAACAACTACAATCTGTAGCCATTTACAGAAACGTCGAAAGATGTTTCTAATCTTTTTCTTTTTAAAGTTAATACATAAAAATTAAATCTAAGAATTTATACAGATGTACAAACATATATGTATATATATATATATATATATAAATATATATATATGCATGTGTGCATTTATGTGCATGAATACACCATTCCAAATTTATGAAATGTAACAAAGAAAATTAAATAATCACAAAAATGAAAAAAGAAAAGAAATGAACAAATTTATAAAACTTCCTGATTTAAATAAAAAAAAATTTTTAAGAAACCAGCACGTTCATATTTTGAAGGTGTAAATAAACCGTTTGTTCTTTTTGTTTATTAATAATTGAATAACTTAAAAGCAAATATTTCTATAGAAAATATTTCACACATTCTGCTTCAAAGAGATTAATATCTGAAATGTTTCAACACAAATCATAAGTTTTTCCTTTATAATAAAAATTTCGTAATTCCAATTGTTTATAAAAATATGTTAAATATGATTTTTTATTTTAAATTAGAAAGCTGTTTTTAAATCTACTAGCAGAAAATCGTTTAGTAGAAAATAACACTTTTTGTAAAATAAAAACAACGGCACAACGGATACATACGATCTAGCGAAATATTGAATTTAGTGCACATTCTCTCAAATAGAAATACAATCTTCTTCTTCTTCTTATATATATAAAAATGAAATGGTCCACGTATGTAATGAGTTGGCGTGAGAACGGCTGGAGCGATTTGGCTGATTTTTGTTTTATTCGATTCGAAATTTTCTGGAGATGGTTTGTATGAAAAAAAAAATTATAAAATTTTCCGGAAAACCTAGAAAGTTTATTTAATAATTTTCTTCTGTTGTTGTTGTAAATATAAATAAGTTATTCACGGCTCGACATGTTCGTTCGAACTGGTTTGATGAAGCTATGTGGTTGTTTGTATGCTAATGAGTTTGTATACGTGCAAACATACGTATGCATTCCTGGCATACAGGCATACCTCGCTTAACGCTACCTCGTTTAGCGCTGTTTCGTTATAACGCTCTTCAAAAAACAATTTTTTTGTCGTTATTTTTGTCATTTTTCGAAACATAGTCGTCATAAAAAGCAGCAGAAAATATACATAATTTGAATTTTTTTCCATATGTTTGTTTTTTAATAAAAGTAGGCTAAAAAAATTCCCTAATTCTGGGAATTCCCCTATAAGGATAAATAATTTGTGAAATTTTGTTTCATATTAAATTAGTCATTGGAAATAGTGATATGGTCCGGTACAGACTTAGTAATTGCAATATTGTTATTTTGAATTATAATTTAATTTCTAATTTTAAAATGAAGTACACATTAAATAAAAGATATATTTTTAAATAAAATACCCATCTTATTTGTTATTTTTTACTTCAAGGCAGCAAAAAAAAACGGAAATGCAAATAGTGCCTTTTTTAACGCTATCTCGGTTAACGCTCAATCTTCAGGAACGCAACCTAAGCGTTAAGCGAGGTATGCCTGTACGCTAAAAAAAACTCGTAGATCAAATTAAAAAAAAAAACACAAATCAAAAAGAAAACAAAATAAAAGACCAAATAAAGAGAGGCAACATTTTCAACTTCGATGAAACCAAACATTGTTATAACATGTCAACAATCAAAAATGTATTTTTATGTTTGAAGATGTTTTTTAATTCATTACTATCCATAGATGCCAGATCTTTTAGAGATAATACCGTCACAATTTTGGAGAAAAAATCTTACTTTAGTTAAAATTCCCAATAAAATCATATGTACATAAGTATGTAAATAGACTGCATGTTTTTCAACACTTTGAAATTCGATGGAAAAAATAAAAAGATCAAATCCTTTAGTGAATTTGTTTTCAATTTAGTAAAATATGCATTTTGAGTTTAATTTTTTAAGTTTTTTTTTCGTAAAAGTATATAAATTTATACCATAAAAATATATTTATATAAAAAATTGACTTACATATGTACATATACATACATACGTTTTAATTAACATCAGCAAGCTTTGCTTATGTTGCAGAATTTGTCAGGAGAGCCCATCGAGCATGATACGTCTATATATATAAAAATGAAATGGTCCACGTATGTAATGTAATAGCGTGAGAACGGCGGGGGCGATTTGGCTGATTTTTTTTTAATCGATTCGAAAAATTATAAAATTTTCCGGAAAACTTAGAAAATTCATTTATTCATTTTCTTCTTGCTTTTGTTGGTGTAAATATAAACAAGTTATTGACGACTCGACATGTTCGTTCGAACTGGTTTGATGAATCTATGTGGTTGTTTGTATGCTAATGAGTTTGCATACGTGCAAACACACTTATGCAAAAAAAAAAAAAACAAAAAGAAAATAAAAGACCAAATAAAGCGAGGCAACATCTTCAACTTTGGCGAAACCAAACATTGTTCTAACATGCCAATAGTCAAAAATGCATTTTTTTGTTCCAAAATTTTTTTAATTCATTACTATATATAGCTGCCAGATTTTTTAGAGAAAATACCGTCACAATTTAGGGGAAAAGATCTTACTTTCATTAAAATTCGCAATAAAATCACATGTACATATGTATGTAAATAGATTGCATGTTTTTCAATACTTTGAAATGTGTATATTGTATAGAAAAAAAACTTGCAATCCTTTTAAGTTTCATTTTTAAATTTTTTTCCTTAAAATGTATAAATTTATACCAAAAAAAAAAACATAATTACATATATAAAAAATTTACTTACATATGTAGATATACATACATACGTTTTAATAAACATCAGCTTTGCTTATGTTACAGAATTCGCCAGGAGAGCTCAATAAACACGATACGTTTTCAATAACTAGAGTTTATTTCGATTTTTTTTCGCATGAGAAAACTTAAAGAGCAACTCGAAGAACTAAAGTTTTTAACACATTACAAGAGTATTTAAGAAAAAGTATTAATTTTTTATACATGTTTTTATTTTCACTTATCAATATACTGTGTATTAAATCATGTTAGTGAAAACATAAATAAATCGTTTTCACTTCTCATTTTTTTTACTTAGCCTACGTTTAAACTCTATAAAATTCCTAAACAGTGTTGGATAATGCTAAAAGTGAAAACTTGAATATATGTATATTCTACATACATATGGACATATGTATGTATGCACATTATCCGTGCTTTAAAATTTTTGTGCGATTTGATTCACATAATTTTAAAATTAATAGTTTTTATAAGAGAAGAAAAACCTTCACTTTGAAGTTAAAAAATAATTTTCTACTCGATGCAATTTTAACGATACATAGATACATATGTATATCGCTTATATGCTGAAAAATCCAATATCAAAATTCTTTTGTTCTAAAATTTTATTGCTAAACTAAAAAATAAAAGCTAAACTTCCAACGATTTTGTTAGCAGTAAACATTTCATAAAATTTGAATGATTATCTACGTCTAGGTTTATCTATCTATTCTAATATATTGTTAGACATTGGCAGTGGAAAAAACCGACTGAATTTACAACAGGACAGATTTCCTTTCCAATGGGATCTTGCCAATTCACAACGTCTAAAGACGAATTAATTGCAAAACTGTTCACATACATTGCCCAAAATTATAGCGAATAACTTTGGTTAAGTGAAAGAGCCATTTTGGCTGCAAAAACAAATACGTTGAATAAATAAATTAAAAAATCTAAAGCTTAATTAATGGCGAACGCTATTCGTATAAATCGATTGGTTCCATTACCGATCCCGAAAATATTGTTAACTACCCCGCAGAGTTCTTGAATTCATTAAACTTACCGGAAATGCTACCACATAACTTCCAGCTTAACATTGGAGCGGTAATAGTCATGTTACGTAATCCGAATCAGCCAATACTATGTGATGGTACTAGATTGGTTATTAAAACGCTGATGGCAAAAACTTAGCAATAATAATTATAGAAAAGTTTGTAGGTAAAGAGCTGCTTACTCCAAGGATACCTATCATACCAAGTGATTTACCATTTAAGTTTAAACGTATCCTCCCGTTCACCTTGCATTCTCAATTATGATTAATATATCCCAAGGACAATCGCTAAAAGTGTGTGGGTTAAACCTAGAATCCCAATGTTTTTCCCACGAGCAATTGTATGTTGCATGCCCAAGAGTTGGGACACCGTCAGCACTGTGTATTTTCTCTCCCAACAGAAAAACAAAAAAATATTGTTTACTATCAAGCTTTAAAATAAACTATATTTTTAAATTTTTGTTTGTTTATTTTTTAATGAATTACCTTAAGAACTATTAAAACAATTGAAAAAAATTTGTGTCGTTTCTTCTTTGTACTGAAAATTTTTTTCTAACTCCTTATAAAATATCAATCGTTAGCAAATAGTTTCCGAGCGAAGCCGGGTCGTACAGCTAGTTATTAATAAACAATATCAATTATAACTATATAACATGTTGAAATAAACATGAAATAAAAAATGAGCTTCAAACAAATAAGATTTAAAAATGAAATACAATTTAATATAGTAAAGTTTTGGTTTAATATAAATTTTGAAATGATATATTCACTTTATTTTCGAGATATAACTCTCTCCAGTTGCTGCAAGCGTGATATAAAGTGTCGTCATATTATCATTCTTTCTAGAAAATAATGATCAATTCAAGTTATAGCTTTTTTTATAACTTTATAATATTCAGAAAAACTAGCTTTTTTAAATTTAAAACTTTTCTGGAGATTAAAAATTTGATCATCATGTTATAGAGTTGTTATTATATTTGGTTTATTTAACCTGGCAACGCAAAAACAGATATCCACAGTTTAAAGATACTCACACAGTATAAATATACTCATTAACTCATCTCTGCAGTAAAATTTTACATTATGCTTAAAATTGATTTCAATTAATATATTTTACGAACAACTTTTCCATTTGTTTAACATAAATAAAAAAGTTTTGTTTATTTTTCTTTTTGGTGTTTTTAGGCTGAGAGAAGCAAAATGTGGTAGCAAAAATATATTTGAATAAATTTAACAAAAAAAAAACTTTTAAACGTATAAGCAACAACTATTATAAACAAATAACTCCCTCTGTTTACATTTAATTATTTAAACATTAATTTGTACTTCTCGGTAAAAGAAACTCATTTGTTGTGATCTAATTGCTATACTTATTTCTTTCAGAGATATTTCCTTATTTCCATATCAATTAAAGCCTAAGGCTTTCTGTTATCAAAACGTAATTATTATTAGGATCATTATGACATAATTTAATTTTGGATGTTTTACAAAGTTAGCCCCCCGCACAAATTAATTTTATTCAGTAATTCGTTTTCAAATTGTTTTCAACAACTTTTTTTATCAAAATCCTAAAATCAAAATTAATTCCTTTAAACTTATTTATGGGTAATAGGAGACTTTTTGTGAAGTTTATTAAATTTGTGAAGTAAACATTTGTGAACTAAAATTATTAAAAGTCTTCGAAAAGAAAAAATTGTTACAAGCAACTGAACCCAATTTTTGTTTCTCAACGTTGTTTGTTGTGATGTTTTCGGAAAAGAAAATATAAAAATTTTGAGCAACTTGTTAATCTTTTATTATGAATGATGGCACTGGCTGTCAATTATTTTTTTATTTTATTGTGAAAACTAAATTTCTAGTGACAAATTTAATATTTATCTGAATCATTGACATTTTTGTGTCCTTATTTAAAAAGTAAGTTTAAAATTTTAATCCAATGTGCCATGCCTGCTTTAGATCACATTTAAGCAATTTTGTTTTGTTCTTTATGACAATACATTTTTAACAACACACACAAATACACAAAACATAATTCATTGATTATTTATAACCCCAAAGGCTTTTTTGTTCTTGTTCCTGTATTAATGAATCATTTAAATAAAAGTTTTTTGTGTAAATAATTTATGATGCCTTGTTGTGTCCCCCATTAGTTTATTGAATATGTGAAGCACAGTTTGTTAACATTTTGTGTCTATTTTGTTTACTCGTTTTGTTTATTTGTTTTATTTATTTATTTTTTTTTGTAAATAACACATACATATAGGGTATGAACATACTTGTAAAAAAAAATCATTTATAGTAGATAAATATGCTTGTTGAATTCGGTACTCGTTATTGTTGAAAATTTTGTTCATTTCATTGAAGACTTTGTTTCGTTTCATCAATTTAATATCGTACAACACATATATATGTATGTATGTATGTATGCATGTATATACATATTCATACATCCCCAAATATCATTTGTATTTTCATTGAAAAAAACTCATGCATGAAACCTCAAAAAAGTTTTATAAACAATTCTCTTACATTTAATAAAATGAACGACACAACATGAATGCACATGACTATTTATAGTTTTCGTACTTGTTGTGTTAAAAGACAAAGAGATGAAGCAGAAAAATTATGACTCATTTATTCTACTAATGTATACCCATTTTTGATACACTTGATTTAGATTTTAGGAGTAAAAAATTTTGCTACATACTTCCTGTTTCGTATTTCGTTTACTCTCGCAAGAAAATTTCAAATGTTAAATCGGTACCTTAAAAAGAATTTAATAAAAAAATATTAACTGTGATAACTCTGTTTTAAAAAAAATCTCTTTCTGTATTATGCTACCAATATAATTAAGCTCAGCAAAACTTTTTGGGAATTGGCAGCAATAATATGTATTGTGCATCTCCATTGTTCTTTTCATAACTTTTCAAAATTAAAAATTTACCCAGTCATTAATCTTAGAATTATATCCCAAATCATTGGTTTACAATTGATGAAATTTTTCTCTAGAAAAATTATGTCTGATGAACATTTTTTTAAGAGAAATTAAAAAAAAATTATAGTCTTCAGGCGGTGCATAACTTATTATTAATAAAACCTCTTGATTAAACAAGAAGCACTATTTCTAATGCTAAAGAACACTAACATTATTACATTCAATGCTAATGAAACTAACAATTAATTAGTTTTTTAAATAATTAAACCGTTTTATACTCATAACTAAAAAAATTAAATTAAAAATTCCTATTCGTCCGAGTATTTATCATTCATATTCATGTGTTGCCTTTGCACACAAAATAACGGATTTTTTTCTTGTTGTTTATTAGTATTTCTGGTGTTGCCAACTGTTTGGCGTTTCAAGAAAATTTACCGTTATTTAAAATGCAAACTTGGTGATGTTTTTATGGCAACTTAAATTATGGAATTATTCGTCGGTAGAGTGCATTTTAGGATTGTTGAATGTTTAAGTCACACATTCATTACCCACCCCCAAAAGTATGTAGGTATTTTTTTTCTATGTACATATGTGTATGAATTGCTCATTAATAATTTTTATGCATTTCCAATATTTTGTTTATTTCACATTATGAATTGCAGTTAATGTTGGATGTTTTTCATATTTTTTGTGTTTGCATGGGCTTATAAAGTTTTCGAAAATGATAAATACTCCGCTTAATGCGGACTAATTTGCATAAAAAAATATACAACGATTATCTTCCATGTAGTTGCCATTCAAGAAACGTGCTTAGAATAAGCAACAAAAATATTTAAAGAAAATATATATGCAATAAAAATTATATTTATAAAAAAAAACATTACTGGCATTGGCAATTTACTTCGCACCAAAAGGGCTGGCTAAAGAATGCATACATATATCATAGAATTTTTATTTTTTTTTTAAATACAGGAAGTTTAGAAAAAAGACAAGATTACTAATAATAAACAATAATAAAAATAGTGTACTGAAGAAAAAAGTTTAAAAAAAGTCATAATTCTCGTAATTTTATAACGCAACCAAGCAAACAACCTACAAGTTTAAATATCTTTAAATTCATTATTTATTTAATTTGTATACAAATATTGTGTTTGCAACTAGTGAAATAACAAAAAAAAACACCCACTATTGTAATAATAAAATTAAAAAAAGGGAAAGATAAAGAAATAAATGTTTATTTGTAATTCTTCACAGTCACTTATAATTCTATATGTCCGCTTTTTAACTATGTTTTAAATCTTTTGTTGTTGTTATTGAGTTTGTTGTCTGTCTGTCTCTCTGTCCCGATGGCTGTGTTTCTTTTTCTCTTTTACTACTCGCACAATTTTGTATAATTGTATTTTGGATATTGGGGTCTGCTATTCATTTCAATCTTTTTTCATTTGACCGTAGTACAAGACGACCGGAAATCGCCAACAACACCGTTTATTGTTGCGATTTTGTTGTTGATATTGCTATCGTTGCTATTGTTACTTTTAAATTTTCAGTTAATTTTTTGTGTATTTAGTTGGCGTTTCTAGTATTTTAGTTAAGTATCGTGTGTGTTAATAGAATTTTAATTTTTTTATTATTAATTTGTTATTTTTTTACGATTTTATAGACTATATATTTAATATACAATTACTTTAAAAGTGTTAAAAACATTATTTTGCAGAACTATTTTTTTTAAATTGTGTGGGTTTACTTTAACAACTGCTAAATTAAGTACAATTAAAAAAAGGGAAAAAACCATGTCAACAACAAGGAAGTTAAACATAATTCAATTCAGGAATTTAGGAAATTAATTGTCTTCTCCAAAATTTTTAGAGCAGTAAATTTTTATTTTGATATCCAAATATCCAAATTAAAGAGAAATTCAAGGGTGTGAAGATAAATACGTCAGTTAAATACGTCCTACAAAAATTTTAAATACGTTCCCCAAAGTGTTAAAAACACTGTTAAAATGAAATTTACATTAAATTGAAACTTTAATGCTATAAATAATTAAACTCTATTAAAAAAATATTTAAAAATTAAATAAAAAATATCGACCGCTCTATTAAAAGTTTAATACATAACAAATAAAAAAAATAATATGAAAACAGTATATTTTAAAGTGGATAAAGCCGATATTTAGAGAAAACATGAATCGGGTCACCGGTATAGTGGGAGTATCTCAGGACTAGCAGATTGCAACGGTATATAATCTATGCCTGGATTCAGCCCGATATCGGAAATATGGGTTTTTAAAGATTTTGCTTTTTGGGAAAAATAATATGCAAAAATAGGATATTTTGAAGTGGATAAAGCCGATATTTAGAGAAGACATGAATCGGGTCACCGGCATACTGGAAGTAGCTCAGGACATAGATTATATACCGTTGCAATCTACTAGTCCTGAGCTACTTCCAGTATGCCGGTGACCCGATTCATGTCTTCTCTAAATATCGGCTTTATCCACTTCAAAATATCCTGTTTTTTAATATTATTTTTTTTTTATATTTATTATGTATTAAACTTTTAATAGAGCGGTCGATGTTTTTTTTATATAATTTTTAAATATTTTTTTAATTGAGTTTAATTATTTATAGCAATAAAGTTTAATTTTAATGTAAATTTCATTTTAACAGTGCAATTAACAGTATGTGGAACGTATTTAAAATTTTTGTAGGACGTATTTAACTGACGTATTTAAAATGATAAGAAAACGTGTATTTCAACTTACTTGTCAGTTGAAAAATACAACGTATGACGGATTCTATGTGCCCCAGCCTTAACTGTCACATTTCCATAATAGAACAAATCTCTCTCTCTCTCTATTAGTGTTGAGTATTTAAATATTAAGGCGTTATGCTGTTAGATTTTTATTTCTATTTTATTATTTTAAAAAATTAGTGTAGGTTTTAGGTATTACTAATTTGTTATTATGATAGCTGTTTTTATGTTTGTTTTCAGGTTAACCACATTTAAAATTGGTTATAATGTGTTTAAACAAATTGAAACAACGTTTTGTGTTTTAATAATTTAAGTTTGAATTCAACCACAAGTCGCAAGTAGAAGTCAAAAAATAAAAATAGCTCCAATATTTCTTTTATTTAAAAGTTGCATTAATATTTACAACAAAACTAAATTTTTCTTTTAGTCTAGGCTTTCTCTTCTAATGAAGAAATAAATAAATATATAAAAACCATGCAGTATTAATACGAAAAAAATAATAAGAACACCAACTTGTTTTAACCAAAAAAGATGAAATGAACTAAATTTAATGCGAAGACAAGCAAAAACAACAATAAGAAGTTATAAAATACTGTGTAAAAAATCACAATAAACATAAAAGGCATTAAGAAAGAGGCCATTCAACAGACCAGTAACTAATGGAAAAATCAGTTATATTCTGAAAATAAAATAAAGCGTATGAAAAGATTTGAACTGAAAATTCCTAAGCAACGCCATTGTCATCGTACGTACGTTCTTGAAAACTATAAAAGGAAAGAAGAAGAAAAAACAAAACAAAAATAAAATACTGGGTTCACACACGTCAAGTTTCGTTGCAGCAAGTCTTATTTCTATGGAATTGAAGGGATTGTGACTTATTATTTCACTTCTCTTTTGCTCTCCCGCAAAAATTAGACTAGCTGCAAAAAAACTTGGCGCTGTGTAAACTAGGTAACACGGCATAAAAAGCACTATCAAAGTCATAAAGAATAACAGCAGCAACAGAAATAAAAGTGGAAAAGACTGAAAAACAAAAACAAGCAGTGCAGTTTTTTCAAACAAAATTTAAAACAGGGTTTAAAAACGAGGGTACTTTTTTGTGTGTACATAAAGGCCTAATAAAATAATAAATCTGGAATAAAGTTTTACTATAAAATTTTTCACTATAAGTGATCTTACTAGCATATGCCAGATAGGCCATTCTAAGATTAACAAAATGTTGAAAAAATTAAAAAAAGGCCTTTAGTTTTTTTTGTTTAAACTTAAATTGAAAATTCCTGCATTTTGGATCTTTTTCCAAAACTGAACAATTCTTAACACAATAAAAAATTCTACATAAAAAGGTATTTGAAGTATTATACACTTAACTTAAGTAAGTTTGGTACTCTGTTCAAATTTGCAGAATTGTTTTTATCAGCTTTACTTCTTTCACTTGATTTAAAAGGAAGTTGTTATTGCTTTTTAGTATGCAATACCGTTTGCAGTTGGCAACAACTGCACCTCGTATTGTATGTTATAATGCCACAAACATGCTTATTTGGCACAAATTATTTTACAGACTTTTGATAGCATTTCGCATGAAATTGCTTAACTCTTACAATATTTTCAATTTATATTTATCAATTTAGGCTTTATTCTTCTTGACTTTGAAACTAATTTAAAAATAACAGATTTGTTTATTTTGAATCTTGAAAATAAAAACAGGACTGAAATCTTAGATTTGTATCTTTACAGTGTTCATATCTTTGAATCAATTAATGAATATGAAACCGATAGGCAGTATAAGTGATATTTATTCAATCATTTTTTACCGCCTCTAACAGTACTCTTTTTAATATTCAGGGTACTTTTTGTTGGTTTAATCAGGCAGGTCTGATTTGGCTGTATGTTTGTTTTTGTTTGGCTGCATGTTTTTTAATGGTAATAAAGTTGGTGTTGGAGGTGGCTGGTGGTGCAAGATGTATAAAGAGCGATTGTGAAATAAACCCAGTCTATAGTAAAAAAATGGAGGAATGTGTTTGACAAAACAACGACCTGTTGATGCGTAAATATAAAGCACACACACACAATCAAAATAACAGTAAGAACAAAAATATCATGAAGATACACACATACACACGTACATACGTAGCGTATAAGGAGCATACGGAAAAAACCATCCAAAACAAAACAGAAAAATTGCATTCAGTAATATTCGCATGTGCAGGCGAATTATTAAATTGCTGATCATAATATTGAGCAGGCAGTTAAATGAAAAAAGAGTTAAACGCACTTTAATCTCCACAACACACTCTCATTCTCCTGCCGAAACGACTGACTTTAGTGTCGAGGATGATGATGATGACGTCTATGTTCACATAACATTAAAACTGCTAGCCTGGCCATCATGACCGTCGTTTAGGTTGATTTGCTTGATTTTTATTTAGACCTAAGTGTAACTAAAACTAAGCGGTTATTGACATTAAATACTACTTAAATGAGAACTAAAAAAGAAAATTGATGAGTATGAGGGAGATGAGAGTGAGAGTTTGAAAGGGTTTTCATTGTGAAGTTTATCTGATCTGTATTACTGGCTGCCTGGCTAGCAAGGTTGTTTAGATGGTACACACAGTTTGCCATACAATTTTGGAATAAATAGCGACTAAATGTTTTTTGCAATGACTTTTGAAAAACAGTAAGAGTTTAATTTCTACAATAAAAAATCAGAACCAAAAATTAGATTTTATATTTTTTTTCAATTTTTTTTCCTTTTTATTTTTTAACCATTCAAAAAATTCTTGAAACGATAAATTATCTCAACGATATAACAAAGGATAAAATTATGTAAAGAATATAATTTTAATTTACTTAACTGTACAGCGCAAAATAAGAGCTATAAGACCAACTGTACAAATACCTATTAATCATATGTGGCAAACTATAATGTACTTAGCAAAACTTTTCCTCAAGTTTCGTCAAATGTATTTTGCTTAAGCAAAGTACGAAACTGATCGCACATTCCGTACGGAAACAGCTGTTTTTGCATTGTGTTATAGATACATCAGTAAACAAATTCCAATGGAGGACGAAAGCGAAAAAATATTTTATCTGTAATTAATAGAAAACGTACAAAGAAAAAATTGCTTATAAGACAAAAGAGACGCATTTTATTACAACGGCAATTCAAAAGAACGAGCATGGAAAGAAGTAGCAGAAAAATGCAGTAAAAGTGATAAGTAATACCTTAAGGAATTTTGCTTGCGTTTTTCATTTTCATACTGGTATGAATTATATAAAGTCGCGGAGTGCAAACACAGATGGAAGTTACTACGGGCACTTTTCTGCAAGGAAATTGGAGGATTTTTTAACACACAATTTGCAGCACAATTTAATTTTTTATTGTTTATAAATTCAATGATACGCAAAGTTGAATTTTTTTTAGTACTTTTGGCCCAAATAGTACAAGCAGCGAAACATGTGTAATTTTTCTTTCGTAATTTTCTTAAAACTATTAAAAAAATTATAAATTTGTATAAGAATAGTATTAAGTATAGAAAATTTGATTATTAAACACATTTTTGTTAATAAATTTCATTTATTTAGAAAGAAATTATTTTTTGCAAATGTACGAGTAAAATAAATGTGCAACTGAGCATAATAACGTCTATATTAATGTAAGTACATTATAGTCACCTAAAAGTTTTTAATGATTTGCTTAAGCATTTGACAGACTTTTCGTTTGAAGTTAGCTTAAGCCAGCTTATGCATTTTATAGTTGGGACTATAGAATTCTTATTTAATTGTCGTTAACTGATAACATTTTTAACAATTATTCTTTTCATTTTCTTCGATTTTGTTTTAAAAATGTTATTTAAAAATGTCGCAGCATGATTACGTTATCGCGCGTGTATTGCGAAATTATTTCGGTTAACAATTATATAAATTAGAACGGTTTTTCACAAGAAAATCCGATGAAATTATAGCCTATTTAGAAAAATCACTAAAAATCTGTGGTAAAGTGTCGCACGTTCACACAAATACGAAATTTAAGTTAAAAGATTCTTTCACTAATTTAAACAATATAAGTGAGCTTCCATCGGAGTTGCTTTATTTTTGTACCAAGTATTTCGATCGATTTTGTTGTACCTTTTACAGACTTCCATCTGAACTGGTTTATTCCTTAAGGTTTCCAGTTAATTTTAATTATTTAATGTGATCGAAATGAAATCAAAATGTACGTTTTTAGATTTGTATATTTTTATAAAAATAATTAATAAATAAAATTAAATATACTTTAATAACTGATATCGAAACAAAAATTTTTTGTTAAAAAATATAAAATTAATTAAATTTTTTATGCACTGAACTAAAGATATATATAATATATGTTTGGTGAACACAAATTCATAAATTAATTTACATACGTACTTATATATACAAACAAATTAAACTACAAATTAGAAAATATAACAATTTACAGAACGGAAGTTAGTCGTATAATTGTAATAAAATTCTATTTACAGCAGCTCTCTGGTATTATTTTATCAATATCCCAGTAATAAATAGACGGCCAGACGGACGGGCAAACAAATCAACATACAAACTCACAGCAACGAATGAACCACAAAAAACTGCACTAAACTGACAATCATACACGTACTCATTTATCGAATGCAAATGCAATGTGTGCATGAGTAATAACATCATCCTCATCATCTTCATCATCATCATCTTCATCAACATCATCTTAATTTAAATTGTGGTTGCATTTTATTAATTAATGTAGTCCCAGAAAGAAAGAAATAAAGGAACACATTATGAACACAAAAAAATTATATTAAAAAACAACAAAAATATGAAAAAATAAACTGGTTGGCATGCATGTATTGGATGTTTTGCTTCGGTCTGGTCTGGCATACAAATATGCTTTAATTTTTAGTTTTTTATTTTTTTTTTTTGTTGTTTCTATTATTTTAATATGTTAAATGCGTAAAAACAGTGCACAACTTTTTGTTGCAGTTGAAAACAAATAAGAAATTAAATGAAAAATAGCTCATATAATGAAATGACATGTAAATTAATAGCATCTGGTTGATTTTAATTTAAATACTTGCTCGCTCTTTTTATATTTTTTATTAAATATTTCGCCCATTTATTATGTGTATAGAGAACAAAATGATGCTGACACAGAAGAGAAGTAAGAGGATGGTTTTTAAAATAATTTGTAAAAAAATGTCTGCAAAATCTTGGACTCCGAAATATATATTTTTCCAACTTCATTTTCAACTGCATAAAGTAAATATAGTCTGAATCCTTATACATTGAGAAGTCGATTTGGCAACATCGTCTATCGATCTAAGATCATTTTGAAAAGGCCATGGAAGTGGAAAATTTTATACCACCAGTCTATCAGCTATAGTTTGGATGTAGTGGCTATTACAATTCAGCAGCTTTTTATTTATGTTTTTCCCTAGCTGTTGTGATTTGTTGTTGTTGTTTTTGCTTAGTTACATTAAAAACCGAAAATTCAAATAACCAACAAATCGTCATTTCAGAAAATAGACGAAAATAAAATACAAAAAAAAAATAATTTCATTAAGATATATAATAACCATTTGACCTTTTCAATAATTTATAAGTAATTTATTGATTAAGCACTCGGTCTTCATATAAAAAATTTAAGTTTATCTTTATTTTTAATTTTTTTTTTTAATTTAAATAAAATAAAAAATAAAGACGAATTTAATTTTTTTATATAAAGATCTAGCGTTTAATCAATTATATTCATTAATTATAAAAAATTTTAAATCTAAGAACACAATTTCAAACAGAAATTAAATAAAGAGTAACAAAGCGATATCTAAATAGTTATATTATTTATTTTAATTAGGTAGTTAATTCTTTATTTTTTTAATTTTTTTTTTCTTCAACATAAATTCAACATTCACTGACTTGAGTAAATTTTATAAACTCTAGTTTTTATACATATTTAAATTTTACAAGTGGAAGTAAAATCCACAAGATTTTTTTAGCTTTTTTAGTAAAAAAAATAAAAGGTAACATAAAGTTGTCGTTAGTACTATTAGCGTTTAACAGCATATGTACATAATACGCACAGAATATGCAATGACGACAAAATGTTATTTAGTGATGGGAACTTAAAATTTGCGTTTTTAAACGACATTGAAGCAAATAAGCGATTTCTAGCGCTTGAAAAGATGCTTGGATTTAGAATTTATTTTTTCTATACACCTCTTTATAATTTGTAGTATATGTTACCATGGAATCTGTTTGAACTTTTAGAAGTGATTTAACAGCAAGCATTCAAACATGTATCCATACATAAGTATGAACATAAAAAATTTCGCATTAATAATATTGCTACTAATATCCCGACAATTACTTAAGAAAAATTTTACAATTATATTCCCAGTATGTTATAGCTGGAACTTGAATGTCACATTTTTAAGTCTCAAAGTTATTATTTTTTAAATAAATGAAAAAAAGTAGATAGCACTTTTGTACTAAATGCAATATAGATGTTTTATTCTTTGCTATTTAGTTGTGTTATTTCAATCTTGCTATGACTTCATTTTTTCTTTTGACTTAATCATTACTTTTCAATATGAATGAATTCTGATTAAGTACGAATACAACGTTTACCACTTTATCTGCCAATTGAAACATAATAAACAAAAAATGTGAAAAAAAGCGTTGCTGCGTTATGAATGACAGTGAATTGTACTCTTACGGCTCTTACAGAACAGAAATGCCCGGGTTACTATCTGTACCACACTTTTTTTACATGTATACATTCTTGTTATTTATATAGTCACTCGGTATGCCCAACCCGTTAGTTACTTCGGATGTCAATGCATTATTTAACGGAATAAAAAATGTACTACAGGGATGGAAGTTTCAGTACTATCAACGATTTATTTTTTCTTTTTACCAAATCCAAATGCAGTGACTGTTTTAGTATTCTTAAATAAAAAAATTTAATTAACAAATCTAAAGTATAAGTCGTTTTTGATTTTTAATAGTTGGATTAATTATTAGTAAATTACTTCAGTTCGCGAACAATTAGATATTTGTTGAAGTTTAGTAGTCATGTTAGCAAAACTTGCGGCAAAATCTTTATGTAGTTTTCTGAACGCTGAACAGCTAATCAAAAAAATATTCCCTAGCTATCTAAAATTGCCATTAGACTCAATGTTTCTTCGAAAACAGCATTTTGTTTTTGTTGTGACCTTTCAAAATAATATAGAGCTATATGTATCGAAAAGCATGTAAAGCTCATTGACAATTCGCTTTCATGAAATCGATCTTTAATTTAAAAATTGTATTGTTTTGTTTAATAAAAAAAAATATATATTTTAAAATATTAGTTTTCCAAGTCTCGATGGTTTTTACTTTTATCTCTAGCAGCAAATGAATTTCTAACGCGAATATATTTATTTATTATGAGTATTTTATATATTTTTCATTGATAATAAAGTAAAATTTTTATTCTATCTTGGTTCTTGTTTTTGTTTTGCAAATTAAAAAAAAAAAACAATAATAGTATTGAAAAAATATGATAATGCAAACAATTGACTTATTTTCGTTATAATTAAAGATAAGATAGACAAATAGTTTTACAAATACTTGTTCATTAATTAATACAGAAAATTAAACACATAAAGTTTGAATGATTTACGAGCCACCATAAAGTATTTTTTTATTTAATAGGGCCAGCACTCAAAGGATGAACCCTACTTATGCAACGAATTGTGCCAGAATTTGGATATTAGGTTATCTAAAGGAGAATAGATAGGGAAGAGTGCTTGTGAACATTCGATTTGAGTCTTTTCATACTGATAGGCTTAATATTTACAGGAAGTTTATTTTATCTACAAAGTGTTCGGCAAAGCAAAAATTCTCTCTGCAAGGCGCCGGTTTTTTGGGTGTATAACCGTCCAATATGCGAAGCGCTCTAGATAAAGAACGTAATACGCACAAGAAATTACGGTTTTCAGTAACAAGTTTCCTGATTTCATCAAACATATTTCGATGTAGTAACAAAAAATGTGAAATATATTCCACGTTGCGTCGATGCAACAGCCTCTTCGAGCTATATTCCATTTTCGGTATAATAAATATTACATAATTAGTAAGGAGATCAAGCACATTTATAAGCCGTAAGCCATATAAGAAAATATAAATAAGGCAGTATATACATACATACACCATATGAAAGCAACAATTGATTGAATCCATATAAAATCTCAATTCGATTAGTTGAAAAGAATATAACTTTGTAAATTTATGAAAAAAAAGCCCGAAAAAGTTTGATTCAACCTCCACTAAATTCCTTCAGTTTTGTAGTGATTTCATTATGAAAGAGTTTATTTATTATTTAACAGCTAACCGAGAGTTAACTAACTTTCGTTCCATAGAATTAATGTATTATTTTCTCTCTCTCTCTCTCTCTCTCTCTCTATTATTTATTATTGGAGGTATTACAGCTAGGGTAGCGATGGATAATAGTTTTCAATTATAAATTAAATTTATTTATTTTATTTTTACTTTGTATAAAAAATCAAATCATATACATTTTTTTAATTTATTTTTTGATTTAAAAATGCCTGCCTTGTCATAAAATAACTACAAGGAGTTTTTATTGAAAATTTATTTTATTTTTATTTATTTATTGCTGTTGGCATAGTTAAGTTTCCCTGCTTAATGGGCTTAAAAGTAAAGCAAGAAAATATTGTTTTAAAATAAACACTGAACTCGAGCGCTTTAGTTAAATGTATAAATTTATGAACAAACTACTTACGAAAAAATCAGCTTTAGCTTACGAACTTTAACGTTTGCCTAAGTTAAAACTTAAACGAAATCAAAAATGAATACGATCTATTGAGTTAGGAAAACTAATATTCTATTTATATTCGGTAGGTTTTTAATGTTCTCTTTTTTTTTTGTACCGAAAATTAGATTTTTAATTCTTATAAAAATTTTTAACATGAATTTTCAGAGGTATTTTATTTTAGTATTTAGTATTATTACTTAACATAAGTTATACATACATATATAATAAACTTTTGAAATATCTTAATATTTTCCTTTGCTCTTATTCCTACTTTCTCTTGTAAATCGAATAATTAAAAAACAAAAAAAAAGCTATTCAGGTAATTTGTATTGTGATAAGAAGTCAATAACCTATACTGTAACTTTTGAGAGATAATTTATTATTTTGTTTGGGTGTCCTAGCTAATTTACGTTCTTTAAATAGCATACCTATCTACTTTTTGGTATTGAAAAACTTACCTTGTAGGGCGACTACCCGGCAGCCATCTTGTTTCAACCGTTTGTGTAAAATATTGATGGTCGAATCGGGACTGCCCAAAGCAGAGCCGACATTTAGTCCACTCATAACATCCATGGAAGGTGTTTGCTGTGTAGACAGCAAAATATTAGAAACAGTGGTTGAATCATTATTTCCGTTTGTAGATTGTAACCCACCGCCACTATTTCCAGCGCCCACTTCATTGTATAGTACAAATAAACTAACTTTGTAACCGTTTTGTATGCGTTCTTTAAGATCGGGCGACTTAATAGTGGATAATAGATCAATTTTTCCAGCGGCTAGACGTCTCAGCATTATGCTGGGTATGGAAAAATTAACAGCTGATCGTATATGGCACTCGCTAAATTCGTTTGAGCTGCGACAATCTAAAATGATTAAATCTTTGGCATGGCGCAAAGAAGACGAACCGGAAGCTGTACGCAATTCGGATTGCAACCATTCTTTACTTATAAATTCATATTCCGTTTCAGGCATTTTAATTTGTTTTTTTTTTCTCTTTTGTTCAAATATAAAATATTCTGTATTTTTTTATTGAAATTGCTTGTTGTAGCTTTTTATGTTTGTTTAAAGTATAAAATGGTTAATGATGTTGTTTTTATTATTGTTGTTGAATGAGATTTAAGTTTATTTTAGTACATATTGTTATCTCATTAAATTTATCAACTGTTTGTTATTTTCTACTTTCTAAACAAAATAATATTATCTGTTAAGAGAACAAAGGCGAACGACGGCAACAAAACATTATTTGTGTACTTTTCATTGGGTTAAGCGCATTCATTGCTTCTTTGCGCTCAATATTTATTTTTTTACCTTTTATTAATAGGTATTCTTTTTATTTAATATTCTTTAGTTTTATCTGCTTTAACTTGACATTACTCATGGCTTTTTGTTAGTTTTTTATTTTGTAATAATTTCATAGGTATTTGAAGTAAATAATTTATATATATATATATATATATATATATATATATATATATATATACATATGTGTGTGTGTGTGTTTGAGTGTGTGTGTATTTAGCTATTTTGTTTATTAAACAATTTTATAAGCTAAACAGATTTTTATTACAGGTTCTTTTAATTTTCTCGGTTTTTCTTTTCAATTTTATTATTGATGTGTTATATGTGTGTATATACTTTATTGGAGTAGTTGGTGCAACACTAAGCAATTTTTTGTTTTGTAGTTTTTCTTAAAAAAAAAACACAATTATTTTTGTTTTAATTATTGTAAAACTTTGTTTACGTAATATAGCCGTGGGTTTAATAATTTAAAATTAAAGATTTTTGTTGACTTTAATTTGTGTAAGTTATTTTTGTAATTTTCTTTTTAGTTCCAAGGCACACCACCAGAGCGTCACCATACATTTTTCATAACGACAGAAGAAAAACAAACCATTACCGACCACAGCCACGAGTGAAATGATTTTAATCCAATAATTTTTCAACAGAACAGTCAAGCATTTTGTGGACGTATGTATGTATGCTGGTACTCAAGTTTGTTTTCTTACTTTTTTTATTAAATGAGTGTAGAGTATTAAGAGCGTATAATGCGAGTTGTTGCTATTGTGCTTGTTGAAATATTTACCAAGAAATTAAAAGGTTACTAAAGCAGGTATGTACAATAATTTCCTTTTTTTTATTTAAACCACAAAATCCCTAACCGAAAACAACAATAAAAAGAAAAAAATTTATTACTTGTTATTCTCTTCTTACATTTTACTACTCTCATTAATGTATATATAGTTTGCATGCGAAAAGAAACATGTGTATACATGTGTGGGTGCCAGTTTTTTTTAATTTATTCTCTCCATAGCTTTGGTCGTTCAATCTGTGTAGAGATTAATTTCCTTTACTTATATATATTATTTGCTTTTTGAGATAGAAGTTCAAAATTTAATATCTCTTTGTTATGTTTTATATTCTACCTTTAAAAGCTGCCAGACTTGTGTTCAACTCAAAAGCATATTCGAATCTTCCAAAGATATGTTTTAAAATATCTTTTTGTAAATTTTATAACACTTAACATCTAGCAATCGAACGCTTTAACTAATTTATTTGTATTAAAGAATTTTTAAATTTGGAGCCTACAATAACATTCATATTTTTAAAACTATGCGCGATTGCGTTTTTGCGTTTTTAAATGGTACAAACAATTATGCTTCTAACGCAGAAAGACAAAAATATCGGAGAATAAATTGATTTTTACTATTACCATTTTTTTCTTAATAACGGAAGATTTTTATAAAATTTTAAAGCAACGTAAACATACCTATCTGGCAGGCCCTTACTCATACCGATGCTCTTCTAACTTATTTTCTGTTTGTCGCTCACTTTCTATAAGTTCATTGATATTTTTCTTTTATGCATTAGTGTGTGTGCCGATTCATTGAAATATTCTGTTCAGTTAAGTATAACAAAATTAAAAACCTTTTTTATATAATTGTACACGTACGATAAAAGAATCCTCTCATACTCTCTCAGCAATTGTTGCCAATCTAGCGTTTATAAGTAAGTAGGTATGTATTATAAGATTAATTTACCTAAAAATGAAAACTGCTGTTATGAATTTATTTTGGTTTGAAATAGCATTTTGGATAATGTTATGTACATAAGTATTACGTATCATGCGAAATGCATAATAAAAATAAAAGTTATGTGTCTTATAAATGGCCTATATCAGTCTTGTGAACAAACTTGGGATAGAAGTAAATCTACTTTTTGTATTCTAAAGCTTTTTACAAGCATTATTCAAAAGATTTCAAAAACGTAAGTGAGATACTATTTCTCTTGATTCACATAATGATACTTTAAATGATTTCTACTTGAAATACGTAGAAAAAAGGATTTACCAAAAAATTTTTGAGTTAAAAATAATCTCTTGTGGCAAAAACACAAAGACCTTCAGAGAAAATAACGAATTTTTCTTAACAGCGAAAGTGTTCGTTATAAAATTTTAAAGCAGCCTCTTACTCTTACTTGCTCTTCGCATTTGCTTTCTATTCATCGATTGTTCCTTACTACATTTTAGGTAAAATTTCAAAATTCTAAAAATTTGCACTACTCGTATAATTAATTATTTGTAACATTTTCCAGCAATATTTTTACAAACTTTATGGAATTCAAATTTTACTGAATTCATTAAATTTTAAATGAGACTCATAACACTGTAAATAAAACTTCTTGTAAATTACTATATTTTAGTTGTTATCGTTATATAAATTGCAAACTACTTTACATATTATTTAGTAGTATATTTTAGACTATTTACAAAACTACATACATAATATAACGACTATTGCAGCGCGCTTTTCTGTTTAACAATTAGATAACTTAAATCCTTGTTGATAATCCTACTGAAGATGTACACACTTACATTAAATGTCTGACCATTTGTTAAAATAAATTAAGTAAGTGCGACATTAGTTTTAGAGATTCTCATTTTAGGTAACAATTTTTTTTTCTGTTCAAATTCTTTTTTTTTTGGCCAGTCACGAAATATATGAATAATTAGTAATCTTTTAAATATTACGTGTTTAAATATGAGCAATTGTTAGATTTCTAGCAAGTGTATGTAACCTGCTTTCTGGTGACAGTAGCATCGGTATCACTTTAAAACTATTTCACAATAGATTTTAATATGCTTACTTACAACCATATACATACACATGCACAAGTAGGTATATATATATATATATATATATATATATATATATATATATATATATATATTATATTGGACTTCTCTCTTTGTTCTAAAGTAACAGAACTTTTTAATTTTCTCAGATTTGGAGACCTAAAACAAACTTAATTTATTATCCATGACCCTGATACTTCAAAACCAAAAGAGTATTGCAAAAAAAATACCCGACAGAAAAAGAACATCAACTAAAATAGCGACCTCATCAGCAGTTTTAGTAGCAACAAAAATATAAAAATATAAAACAAGGAAGAATCAGTAATAACAACCCATAAACAAGGTGAACTTATTTCAAGGATATCAAAACCAAATACAAGCGCGTGTTTTTCAAAGTCTACAAAATAAGCAACAAAAATATTCACCCCAAAAATGTATACCTGTACACTATCGCACAAAAATATACATAAATGTGTATTGGTAGTAGCCAAGTTTTCATCAAACGGAAAAAATGGCGTATGCGCAGCACCTTCATCCTTGCTCTAAACTCTACAAAAATTGTTATGTGTGTATTTGCGTGTGCTTTGTTGGTGTTTTTTCTATAGAGGAGATTTAAAGCCATGGAAAATACTTGCTGTATTGAGCAGAAGGTGAGGGAGATCAAGGGTAAAGTTCTGATGTATGAATGTATTTACATTCCCATTTACAATTTGTTTTCATACATTAGTTTATTTATATATGTCTGTTTATATATATTATAACTACCTAATAGTGTCTTATAGGAATTTGATGCATGTATATGTGTGAGTATATACTTATATACTTATAAACGAATTAGCAAGTATATAACGTGTACATATTGAGTATTGGCCAAAAGCAAGTTAACCTAAAATCATGAATGAAAAACCCACGCAGGACACAAAATAAAATATTTCTGTATACTTACACTCAACCATTTACTTGAATACTTATTTCAATGTGTACAATTTGAAACCCACTTAAATTGAAAAAACCAAAAAACGTCCATTTAGTTAGAAAACAGACAGTCACAATTCAAATTTAAGGGCGCTGACAGTCTATATACTTTTGTTAAGTTACAAACACACTACAAAAATAATTTTATTGAAATGAAATAAGAAAAATTATTTAAATGTTTTTTTGCAACGGTTCTTTTCACTAAAATGTACGATGCGTCTCTTTTTATTTTTTTATTTTTATAATAAATAAATATTTATCTTTATAAAGGTCTTTTTAATTAAATTTAACACATAGATTTTCAATATTTCGCTTTCCCTTGGAAAGCTTCTGCAGGACTTTAATTTTTATAAAACAAAAATTATTAACGATTTAAAAAAAAAAAGTTCGAAAACAATTGACAAAGACATATAAACTAATTTTCTTCGTACATACATACAAAATTTAAATTTCAAATATTTAAACATACAAAAACAAGGAAACGGAAATTAAATAACAATTTCTCTCTTATGAAATAATTATAACAAATTGTGTCTTTTTAATTAAGTACCTATTCTGCGCTAAATTGTCTGTGTCAGTTTTGAAATTTATTCTCCTTACATTTGGTACATTAACAATAGTTTTTTTCTATATCTAATATTGATGCTTCCTCACACTTTGGTTAATGATTTCTTACAATGTGAAGATAAGGATGTCTTCTGTGCTGAAATATTCCTATATTTTTGGTCACATCTATGAACAACTAATCTTATTTTAAGTTTATCTTTGTTGTCCCAATATAAACCTTGTCACAGTTCACAACGTGATATCCTGTATACTACATCAGATATTTCCATTTTCCTTATTTTATTCTTCACACTGCCAAATAATTTAAATAATGTGTTATATGTTTTGTGTGCAATTATATACCTATCAGTGTCAAATATTTTTGACTTTCTTAATCTTTCTGATATTCCAGGAACATAAGTTAATGATTTATAAATTTTTGATTCTGCCGTAGTATTTCCTAAATTATGCCTATGATTACCATATTGTCTAATTAATCGGTTAGTTAATTCTACTGGAAAATCATTATTTCAAATATTTTTCGCGGTGTTTATAATCATTTTTCTTGGATGTTTGGAATAAAAATTAATAATTCTTCCAGAAGATGTTGGTTTCTTATACCAATCAAACACTAACTTATTTTCCTTCCTTATTATCGATATATCTAAATATGGAAGTTTAGATTCCAACTCTCTTTTAATCGTAAATTTAATATCTGAATGAAAACTATTGAATTTTGACAAAATATCATCCACTGCAAAATAAATCATCTACAGATGATGATAATGACTAGCAATTCATCTTGCATACGTATTCCAAAATCAGCTAATTTCTCCATAATGTCACAAAAACAATTTAATTATTCAGTCATATTCTTGCTATCCTTCATGTTAAGGCTTAATAGTTTTTTATATAAGGATACCTCTTGTATGGGAACACTAGGCTTGTATACTTCTTTCATGTATCTTTTGATGCATTAATATTCTTGATATAATTTATCTGTGTAGGCTTTACACTCAGCAAAATCGTTGCCAGGGCTTTATTTCTCCATTTTAATATTTTATCCGGACTGCAGGAAAAATCTAGTACTTCATTGCCAAACACATATTTCCAGAAACCACAATGAACTAGGATGCTTTTCATATGATTGCTCCATGTTTCATAATAATTTTTCTTGTCTAGCTTCTATATTTCGTATAATGTTAAAAATGTCATCTTAACAACACAAAATACACAACTTCTGCCGCATTTATTTTATTAAATAGCTCCTTATCCCAAACAGTATGCCTGGGCCCATAACCTGTTGAAAATCGTTTCGAGTAATTAACAAAACAGATTTTCAAAACGTGAACTATTTTATTTAAACTATGTGTATTGAACAACATTTAGAAAACGTATATGAAGCATGAAAAATTTTATATCGCAATATAAAAACATTTTCAAAGCCCACTATATAAATATAAATGTTGAAATATGGAAAGTGCTTTTATCCAAAGTATATTTACAAAAAAAATTTTGGGATACATTTTTCATTTATAAATTTAAGCATTTAAACTTTGTTTCAACGCTTCTTTGTATATATTTCTCACCTCTGGCGTAAAATAAAAAATTTTTCATGCCTTCGCAAAAAAATTAAACCTAGAAATGGCTGGTAATTTAAGCTTGTTATTTAAGAATACAAACCCTTAATAATTCCTTAAAGTTTAAGAACTTCATTAACCGAAGAGCTGTTATTTTTAAATCCCAACTGAAATAATTAGCATTAGGAGAGAGCAGAACTGGTACAAATAAATCGTTAAAAAACAATCATCTATTTATATATATATATATATATATATATATGCGAGCTGCATACGTATATACGTGTGCATGTATATGACATATTGCACCACTATAATTTTTAAAGCTATCATCCAAAAATATGATACGTTGCTATATTGAACTCTGTTAACAGTAACTGAGAACCATTTATGTTGTCCTTCCTTTCGGTGAAAACCGTCGTTACTGGGTGTTTATTTGGTATGATCGATTTGAAAATAAGTTTCATTGATAAATCCACTTTTCATTCTATACAGAAAGTTGTGTTCAGTTCATACAATGACTAAAAATTTACAGTTCTTTGCCATTATGTCTAATCATAGTTTCCTAATTTTTAGCAACTTTGCCAGTTGAATATCAGTTTCTTTGTTATTCTTAATTCATACAGATTCTTAATCATTATATTAATATTAATCATTTATGAAGAGCGTGTTTTTTTTGGTTGTTCTAATTCCCCAGTTTTTCCAACCCTCACTAGTCGGTTGTTAAATATTTTTTTTTTATTGACAACACTTTATCGCTCCAATAAGTATTAAACCAAAAAGGGTATAAATTTAGAGATATCCTCAGGGACATACCCAAATTGGGTATTTTTTCAACAAAAAGGAAAATTTTATGATATAGGAATTTCCTTTTAATTTTAAGGAAACCATTTTTAATGGTTTTGCAAATTAGTTATAGTTCTATTCATTGTTTCTAAGGCAATTTAGGTATCGCTTACGTTAAAAATGTATAAACGAAAAGTCTTTTAAACGTTATTGAAATAACGTTTGATCGATCTTTCTTTATATATTACTAGCTGACCCGGCAAACGTTGTTTTGCAATAGTAATAACAAAAATAATTCGATTTACTTAATTTTAATTAATCTTTCGTGTAGAGAATACCTTAAAAGTGCTATGTTATGTTATAGTTCGACTTGTAATAGAAGTTAAATGTTCCCAGATTGAAATATGCCATAAATATTGTTGATTTGATTTGTGGAAAAATCGTAATTTCAATGCAATTCTGCCGAATCACGTTTTGCAGGAATTTTCCGAGTTTTCCACTAAGAGTTTTCTATTTTGCAATTCGAAAAGCTACAACGGAACAATTGCACACAATATTCCATACTAAAAATTAATTTTCGATTTTTCCAATTTCCCGGCTTTCGTACTAACATTCTCCTGGCAATTACGAACAACTGAAAAAAAATTTGAGCCTAATCGGCCCAGCCGTTCTAGAGTTATGGAACGACAGTAAAATGTACACTTCTTTTTATATATATAGATTTTATAATTAATTTCCTTTAATAAATATCCTTTTTCTTTTCTAAGATCTTTTTTATATATTTTTTTCTTTACGATATTTCGCTTTCCTTTGGAAAGCTTCTTCAGGGAAAAATTTTATATTTTTGAAAACAAAAAATTATTAACAAATTGAAAAAAATGTTAAATGTTTCAATTTGTTAATAATTTTTGTTTTCAAAAATATAAAATTTATTTTCCTGAAGAAAATTTCCAAAGGAAAACGAAATATCGTGAGGAAAAAAATATATAAAAAAGATCTTAGAAAAGAAAAAAGATATTTATTAAAGATAAATAAAAAAAGATCGGTTAAAAAAACAATAAAAATTATCAAATAATTAATTTCCTTATTTTTATTTTCAATATTTTGTCACACCATTGGGGAGCAACATCAGAAACAAGAACAGAAAATGGTACATTTAAAAATTAAAATTTATAAACAATTTTATATAAAGACCTCGTTTAAAAAAAATCAATCATAACACAATTGAAATAATAAAATTTCAATTATTGTAGTTGCCGTTACATTTAATAGATTTAGTTTATTATTTTTAGGAAGTTTAGGTTTAGGTTTTTGCTTTATTGTAGAGAAGCAGAGAAGTTATAAATGTTAAGGCCAAAAACATAGTTCAGTAAATATTAAAACGATAACTGAAAACATTTTAATTGAAATTTTAAAAGTTTCAATAAAAAAAACAAGCGCTTTGAGCAATTTTTTCACTGCACTATTTGTGCATATCAAGATGCTACTCTGATTCTATGAGAAATGCTTGTGTAAATGCTTTTTTTAGACAATAAATTCAAATAAGTAACAAAGAGAATGAAAATTTTACCGACGTTCAAAAATTCCAAAACAATAGTGTTATTTCCAGGGGGACATTTGGAGTAAAAAAAAGTGGGTTCTGGCTATTTTTGGGAATAAAAATCTTCATTTAGGGGATTCGACTTGAAAAAAAAATATAGTTACTTTCATTACGCTTTGCTTTCAAATTATAAATAAAAAGCCTTTTCGGTTTTTGTGACTTAAATTGTGACTTAGATTGTGATTGTAGTAAATGCTTTTTAGTAAAAACAAATAACTTGATTTTACTACAATCACATTTGTTGTTTTAACACCTACCAGTACGTCAAAATATTTTTAGCACCAACCTAATGTTGAAGTTTACAAATAAAACAAAAATTTGGCAGTGGGATTGGAAATAAGTTTTCAATTTTTGCTTTTAACGGCTGCTTTAATTGCCTGTGTGGGTTTTTAACTTTGATTGGCTTGGCTTACACATATCAAACTGATTTCATTCTGTTGTATATTTTCAGTATACTTGTCGCTTAGAGCCGGCTAAAATATAAAATGATTCGTTTTTTAAAAAAATGAATATTTTCTTTTGTAATTGATCTAAATTTAGGAAGTCGCATACTGAGTTCATCAGGTTGTTTTTTTTTTAACGTATAACAATTTTCCCAACATCCCAAGTAAAAACAAACAAAAAAACAGTTTTGTGTCAATAAAATAATCTGACTGAAATACATCAAATCAACTTAACCGAATTTGCGGTGCCACTAGTAAAAATTTTAATTGAATTAATAGTTTAGAGGGGTAATTTAATTTCTCCTTTCAGTTTTTTTTTATTATTTTTTTTATCCAATCCTTACTATAATTCAACACCACTAACATCGGACAGCCAATGTACAAAATTTTAGTGCTAAATTAATAAAAAATAATGATCTATTCAAGTTGTTTTAAAAGTTTCAAAATATTTCCGGCAACATTTTATTTCAACTGCAAAACAATATAAGGGGCACTTTTTTCGAAGAAATTATTATTTTTTTCCATTACAAAGTATATATGTAAAAATGTCTTAAATCTAAATATAAGATTCTGTTTTTTGTTTATACAATTGAAACAACGTTTAAATATGCAACAGGCAATAAAAACGAAAGTTTTCTTCTAAGCCGCTGTAAGAGAAATTAGAAATTTATTCTTCAACAGTGTTTGCAACTTCAGTGTATTAAGTTTAAATCTGAATACACAAAAGAAAGAACAATGTAAAACATACGCCCTCAAATGTGGTGGAAAATTGGCGTAAAAAAACCTGCCTGCCTGATCAAACTTCTGCAAGCATTTTACTTTACTAAGATTTTACAAATTAAAATTTGTTAAATAATTCTTTTTAATTTCTTTCTGATAAAAAGTGTATTTTTACAAGATACGGGATCCATTTCAATTACTTTTTTAGTCTGACAGCTTTTTATACACTGATAATAAAACTTTGGGTAATAATTTTCTTCAAACTGATAGGAATCAAAACAAATGCGTGCTCGTTCAAATAAAAATAAAACTAAAACAATTTTTTATGTATATTAACATGCACATACACATACACAAGGGTTAAAGTATTAAGGTTTATTTAAAAATAGTTTTGCACGACCTTGTCTTATAATAAGTCATAAGCGTAAACTTTGCTACAAACACTTTTCGGTTCAAGTTCATACCGGCATTGCTTGTTGTTGTCTTTTTTTCACTCAAAGTAGGGGAAAAATGTAGAGTTGCATTTTAATATCACTTTACGTTTTAAAGAGAGGGAGAGAGAGAGAGAGGGTGTAATTAATCTTTTAACTTCTAATAAACTATAAATTCAATTTTTTTTTTTTTGGTAGAAATAAATAAGATTTAATGAGATCTTACGACAAATATTAATGGTTAAGTTATTTTTAATTTAACGTAAGCAATTTGCGTGTGTGCGTTTGTTTTTAATGTTGTTTAAATGAGTTCATAACACGTTGATGAAATGCCCACACATATTTATTTATGTAAATTCCAAATATGATTTGTTTGAAAAAATATAAATAAAAATAAATATAAAACAAAATTGGTTCCAAAAGGCTGTGGGCATTACACTTGTGACAAGATTTCATTCATCTTTTGCTTGCTTGTTTTTCTATTTTCAGTTTGTATGTCACTTGGTTAGTGAGTGTAGGGAGTTAAGAATTAGAAAGAATTAAATCATAATAACATAAATTTATATAAAATACAATTAAAATTAATCAAGATATATTTTTTAAACAAGTACAAAGACGAATCCTGCAAAAACTGATTTTTTAATTAAAAATTAGCTAACGGCTATGTACTCTACACTAGAATTTGAGAGCGACTCCAATTTGACTCAACACTCACGAAATTCGGTAATAATGTATTATCAGATAAATCTGTCACCAGGATATATAAAGCTTATTTCTTCTGTATATGGGCCGCGAAAAGGCTTTACGTAAGTGCAAGAGTAGTAATTCACACTTAATGTTATTCTTGTGCCGTTTCCATTTATTTTTTTTTTTCTCTAGATGTAGCTCCAAACGGATCTTATTCAAAATTGAAGAAAAATTAGTCAGCGGAAAAATACCTTTCTAAACAACAAAAACAAAGGGTCTTTTAAAAACGTATCATCCGGAGGAATGGAAAAAGTAGACAAAAAATACAAAATAATAATTAACTTAAAAAAGTCTGTTTTTAAATGTTTTTTTCAAAAGTTAATTAACTTCCCCTCTTCCACTTAAAATGTTTTGTATATTAAGTGTTTAAATAAAAAAAAAGTTATTTTAAAAGTCATTTCTTAAAATCTGCACATTCTCCAGTTCGTTACGAGACAATTTTTATTTTGCCAAAAGAAATTTGTACTTTAGAATTCGTTACTAAATTTTAAAAACAATTTCAATTTGAGTGCAGATGTACTGTTTAATTCTTTATAAAAAAAATGTTTTTTTGGATTCGTTAATATTTAGGCTTAAGTAAATAACATAAACCAACTGATTACTGTTTTTTTTTTTAATTTATTCTATACCCTGTTTCCTGTCTGTGCTCTGGATTAAATTCTTTAAATGATCTGAAGAGTCTTTTTATTTTTTAAGTTGTTTGTGTTATATTTTACTTTTATAAGTGACCGGACTAAAAATTGTTAAGCGCATGTAAATAAGAATATGTAGTTATTTACATACGAGTCTCAAATTAAAAAAAGTGAGTTGGCTGCAAAGTCAACACTGACTAAGTGGCTGACTTATATATAAGACAAAAATCACAGAATGCGTGCATTTGAGTGGGTAAGCGTATGGGATTTTCTTGGCGTGTGTGTGTATTCCTATGTGTGCCATACAACTGGTGCGGTTCAAGCTGCCCATTTTTATTCATAAATATTCATTCATTCATTCAACCATCCATCCGCTTGAATAAAATACACTCTAAAAAATGAATGCATAGTTTTTCCCAAAGAAGTTTTTGAATACAAAGCAGAGAATGTGAAGATTTGTGAACGCTACATCTTGCAGAAACGAAGAACGGGAATAAGCAGAAAAAACCGAAGTTTGGAAGGAGGGAAGAGGTTTTTTTTTGGGGAATAGTATGATTCCTCTCGTGTTATTAAAGACACCCTATAATCATAATTATATTTCAAGAAATTTAAAAATCTGATGTAGAGCCTTTAGCCAGCAGTCATTAGCAAATCTTTTTCACGCATTCCACCACAAAAAAAAATATTATTATTATAATTGAAGAGATCTTCTTTGAAATGGTTTTAAAGTTTTTAAAGTTTCCTGATTTAGGATCCCATATCAGTTGCAAAACTTTATCAGTCTAAATCATTTCCAAAACCATGGCTTCAGTCTTTATTTTGAATAAAATGCCTTCTTTACACCTTTATTTTTACACGTGTACCTTTTTAAATTTATTTTTAGGTGTAAACAAATATTGAAATGCCTTGCAAAGCTTAAACGCATTGCAAAAAATGTGGCTGTAATACTATGAACAAGTATCCATGGCTAAATGGATCGATGGACATAAAAAATGAAAATAAATTTGTGAATGAAAATACGTAAAAGTATGTATGAATGTAAATACAACCTCCACCTCGTCTACAACGCCATTAAAAACAAATTTTAATGGTGGCACGATTTGGCGGCTTTTTCAATATTGAAATGTAAATTCATTTTTTATGTTAAACGGAAGTTTTTGGCATTTATGTATATAGACGTAAGTAAGTAATAATAAAATATGGTCATAGGACCTATTTTAACATAGCCAGAGAATAAGAATTACATACATATGTACATAAATATATACAAATTTATTATTCCAATTAAGTTTTTATTTTATAACAAAAAATATTTACTTCAATTAGTAGCCATTCTTTCAAGAAAATTAAATATTTTAGCTGTGCTTTTTGTTTAAAATAATTTATAACAGAAAAATATGAATAATTTTATGATTAAAAAAAGAAAATATAGAATAGATTCATAATGGTCATTGTATGGTAAGGGAGTGCTGCTATTATTTTGTTTTTAAGGTTGCCAGACATTTAATAAATTTTTAAATGATTTTTTTTATTAACTTAAATAGTCATTTTTTAAGCGTACAAAATTAATCATTTATATCATTATATATAGAAAAAAATAAGATGCAAAGAAACTTTAAAAACATATTCCAAAAACTCTTATAAGTCTGCAATACATTTATATACTTTTATTATATAGCGATCAGGCTGAGCATAAAAATATTGAACCAAATGTTTTAGCCAGATAAGCAGAAATAGAAATTATATTAGAAGTCACTTACTACCAGTATGATTCTTAGCGATAATCAAAAGAAAATTCAAGATATATTTTTTTAATGCAAAACTGTGTCGAATAGATTTGTTCTGATAGCGGTACCCGATTTCGACTAGAAAACGTACCGAATATTATACGGCTGAATATATACGGAATTTTCTACAACTTAGATTAGTTTGTATCTGATTATTTTAATATTATTTCTGATAAAAGATATAACGACAAAGACTCACTTTTTGGCAAAAGTCATAACTAACTGCCCCTTATTTATCACCTCTTTTTCTCACTCTCTTATTTGCCGATAAACTTCCGCTGGAAGTATAAATTTTATAGAATACATACGTATGCATGACCGTCACTGGAAATTGAATTAAAAACAATTTACTTTTTGGATTTCATTGTTTTATTGTGTTCAAATTTCTGCTAGCTAATCTTTTAGTCTTCAATTTTGTGCAACATGCGGAAATGTACTCTTTTTCTGTTATTTATTTTTGCACTTGACTTTTGTCGGTCTGTATCTGAATTTTTTTGAAGTTTTACAAAATTCTTGAAGAAAATTCATCAAGGTAATCATGCAAGATAAAAAAAGAAGATTGTGAAATCGAAATTTAAAAAAGACAAAGAAATTAAACGAGCTATTTACTACAGGGTTACAGGCGGTAGTTCTGTCGCATTAATAAAATATATTAAACAAATTATTTACATTTTATTTAATAGAAAAAAGTCATTAAGTTTAATAGGTTGAAAATGCATATTAAGAAAAAGGAATAAGAAGTGTTTCTGCTGCTTGCTTTTATGTTTAATTTATCAACAAACAAACAAACAACTCGCCTTCATCTGTTTTTCAATTTCAACAGCATTTTCATAATTATTGCTTAACAAAATCAATTGTATAATATTGAGCAAAATTTAAAAGTATTTTGGCCTTCCCGATTGATACGTCAACCATTTTAAGCATGCAGTATAAATGCGTGCATATGTTATACATACGTACATACATATTTATGTTGCCTTTCAATTTTCACTTCATAACAGAGCAGAGTAGCGAAGTGTTCACTCACTGTTCATACATGTATGAATATGTACATTTAATTTTTTAGCCGCTTCTTTTCATACATGTGTGAGAGACTGAAAAATATTTTGCGTTTTTTCATTTATGAATGCGACGATTTATTTTTTTTCTTTCTATTCATAAGTGAAAAAATGATAAACACACAAGTGTTCATTTTTGAATATGTACAATTTTGATAATTTTTCATAAATGTAAAATTATCAAAAATATGTGCGTTAAGCATTCGCGTACATAAACACACATATTTGATAATGCGCAATTGTCGGCGTATGTAGAAAAAAAAATGTTTTTTTTTTATTTCTTTTAGAATATATTGCAATATTGTATTGTGTGTTAATATGTACCCATGTGTTTTTACTACATATTACGGTAAACTGCGATCGTAGGCAGAAAATTTTTTCACATTCATTTATGACAAATTTTATAAAATTTCAACGTTCATAAATGAACATGTACATTTATGAAAAATAACATTAATGAGAAGTAGCTGATTTATCATTTATCACATATGAATAAGACTAATAATTCTTGTTGTGCGCATTCATGTATGAAAATAACCATAACATTTTTTCTTGTTCGTTTATGCACGTGAAAAATAAATATAAAATTTTAGATTTCTCATTTATGAAAAATATCATGAATGTTGATTTTTGAATGTTCATACATGAAAAATTCTGAACCCTGTAACAGAGGTTGTGATCTCAAAAGCCAAGTATGACAGATATCACAAAATGTTTGTATAAAACTATTAAAGGTTTTTTTTTCTAAAAAAATAAACAGACAAACACAGTTAGGCGAGATGTAGGCAAATGAAGACAACTGTATTAAAATTTTGTGTTACTTGTCCATTGTTTACAGTTATTTTTACAATTCCATTTAAACCAAACTAAGCAAAAACTTGAAAAATTTGGAAAATTTATTTTATTTTATAAAAGTAAAAAAAAATCACTTTTTTTTAATTCAAAAACACATCAGATATCGAAGTTAAAAAAATTGTAATAAAGCCATCGTAATGTTTATTCTTAGCTTTGCGTACTCAGTATTTATATTTTCTATATATATATATATATATATATATATATATGCATTTTATATGAATTTTCCTGAAACTTTGATATTCTGGGTTACTTTTCTCTTGAATGGTAATTTAGATGTGCTCTCAAACTGGCAATTGCCCTAAATTAATACCTAAAATCGTCGAAACTGTGTCAAACTAATAAATAATAAGGATAAGCACAACAAGGTTTTTCGTTAAATTACACATTTTAATTTTTGAAAATATTTCAAAATTACAACAAACAAACTACATTTTTAGCATCTTGCATAAAATTTAATTAAATATAATTCATATTAATTTTTGCAATAATTATTGAAAAAAGTTTGCTTATTAAAATTAAATAAATTTTATGTCAGATGCTAAAAATGTAGTTTTTTGTTGTAATTTTAAAATACATACATATTTTGAAAAAGTAAAATATTTAAATGTTTAAATTAAGGAAAATATCTATTTTTATTCTTATCTTAATTATTTGCTACTTTGAAATAGTTTCGATGATTTTAAGTAATGAATAATATAAGCAAACTGTTTCCAATAATTTTTAGTAAAAAGTTTTATTTAATTATTTTCGCCACTATAATTTTTTTATTTTCTTGGAATCCCCTTATGCCATAAACATTATTCTGAAATATTTGTAGCGTCGAATAAATTGAAAAAAATATTTAAATCGCTATTTTTTCACACCTTTAAATATTTACAAGTGTTTCGCAGACGTCTGGCGTCTAAATTAATAAGACGAAAAATTAAAAATAAATCATAAATTCTTTGAATTTTTTACCATTTTTATATTTACGCCAAATCAGTTGAAAAACATGTTTGTGTAACGCAAAGCAAAGTGAAAATGTTTCACATATTTATCATGTTTTCGTTATTAATTTATGGCTAAATTCAATTTAAATTTCTAAACTTTTAAAGAGGAATTTTCCTTTGCTATAATTCTTTAGAAAACAACATTTAATAATATTAAGGATTTCAGAAAATTGAACGACCCTTTCCCTTCTAATGAAGATCTTTACATTTTTCTCTAAAATTGTATTTGTATGCGAGACACAGAAAGAAATATTTTTGCATTTCTTTTGATTGCAAATATCATGTCAATTTTAATTCGCTGTGTTACTTTGGCGAGACTTGATCTATTCGATATCTTGTTTAGAAAGCATGCCCCCATATAAATCAAACCACAATGCACTATGGGCTTCGCGAGGCTTAAAATTAACATTTCGTCGTCCTTTTAAATAACTTAAACACGACCGCCATCTACTGTTGCAAAATGATTAAGATATTTTTACTAACTATTGCTCTGATTACTGAAGCCTTTTGTCATCTAAGCAGCTTATCTTTAATTAAAGGTTTTTTTGGCATTTCATCTGCTGCTCTCATACGTCAGTGGCTTTATTAATTCATCTATCGCGGCTATAGAATAAGTGTTAATTGAAAATTCGGTCGTTTGTTCAACTACTCAACGATTTCATTTAGTTATTCTTTATATCCAAAACTGTGGTGGGATTTAAAATATGATCTTTTGTTAAACAAACACGCTGCCAACTAGACAACTGCTTTTGTTTGCTTGCTTTTTTTCTTAGCTGAAATGTGTTTCTTATTATTGAATCTCTGATATAGGGCACAATTTTCTTCTCATTTTTTCGAGCCCTCCAACAATTCTCTACTTACACCCAATGGCTTACAAAGAGAAGTCACTTAAAAAACTTTAAACAATAAAAATCATACATTTATAACATCGACGCTCTTGTTTGCACCAACAATTTTTTTCTCTGTGTAATGGAAGGCATTACTATGTAGTCATTATGTAGTAGGTCTTCAATTCAGCTGAATGAAACTAATTGCTGGAGGCTAACTAAGGTCAAATACGGAACTATTGTATTTAGAATCCCCAATTGAATAAGCGCAAAATAAAAAATAAAAAACAAAAACAAAAGTTAAAATGCTCGTGTATAATTAAAGTCAAATGTGTGTTTGCATATTTTTTTTATTCGTACACTCAGTCACAATCATACACATTGTGGCATTAATTTGCTTTATAGAGAAAGTTTAATTTGCCGCTGTTCTGTTGTTTTGCTTGAATTTGAAAATTCAATTGGCAATAAATATATATGGTATCATTTCCGGTAGCGGACCAATATATGATGGACAATGTGGATGACTCAATTTCAATTAGTCGTATTTGCTGTTGCCAGTATAACGATCATCACGATCATCATCAATTTAAGTAATTTTAAATGTAAACTGATAATTTTCAACAATTTGTTGTAATTTAATTTATACACAAACATTGTTGTTATTGCTGTTTATTTTTTTTTTTTTACATTTTTCACTCAAGTAAATGCGGGGGCTTGTTTTGTATTTTTCTGGCTTTCATTTTTTACATGTTTCAATATATAGTTTTGGAATTTGTTTTTACGCTCAAGTATCCTTTTTGTGTGTTTTGTTTTTAGTGCTGCTGCTGCTGCTGCTGGTGGTGTCATGTTTTTCCTTGGTTGTAAATAAAAAATAACGCCCACAGTTTTATGTCTCTTTAGATAGACACAAATATTTAAAAAAAAAATAAATATATATATTTAAATAAGGCCTGCTGATTTTGTTTATTGGGTTAAGTATCTAGTGGGAGACAGGTTGTTAATCATTCATTTGTTAAGAGTGAACGTTTTATAACAGCATCAGCCTTGTTAACTAAAGTCTGTAGAAACTCGCATAGCTATGAACCTTTATTACTCGTAAACTACAGGTATAATTGAAAACCTGTAAGCTAGTTAACTAGGATAACGTTTTATGTTTATGTTTTATAAAGTAACTTATCATTTCCAATGTACCATTCTGCTACCCCGTTAAAGATTAAAAGTTTGTATATAAAAAAGTAACACAAGATTGAAATACTCTTCTCCCCATAAACATCGTTAAATATTACCGTGTTAACCTAATGTTTCCAGTCTGTTTTCGTCAGTTTTTTCGCCAATTATTTACTTTATGTTTTAGTTGAACTGTATCAAACTTAATTAAACTGTATTAAACTTTCTCGATGTGGGATAATGAGCATTTATTTTCTTGAAAATGACTTTCTATCCTTCAATTTTATCTTCAAAGTAATCATTACAAAATTTCAAGGCTCGGTTTTGCATAGCTATACCCACTTGCCCTTCCCTTCATTCTAGGATTTTCTATGAATACAAACTTTGCTCTTTGAGCAACCTACATCAAATTAAGAGAGTTTTTTTTCTTGCAACTCTCCATAATAGTCAACGTCTATCTTTTGAACCTAAAGGTGTTTTGTGTGAAAACATTATTATTATTGAAATTTGTCATATATGAATTTCCTGATCGAGAGGAGAGATTTTAAAATTATAAAATTTTATAGGGACCGGTTTCGCAGTTTGGCTTTTATAAAGTATAAGTTATAAACATACAAATACAGATTAATTTTATGGTTGTAGAAAGCAGCAGATAAAATATATTTGTGGCTGAAATATAGTCAGACTTAAAGTAATCAATTTTTTAAATATTATTTTGTAAATCAGTAAGACTGTCGGCTTGAGAAAAAGTGGAATGCTGAAAGTACTGGGTTTTTGCAAAAGCGTCACATACGTTGAGCTGAAGATTTTTACTTAAGAGTCTGATCATTTCAGTGTAAATTCAAAATGAAAATGCCTTGCTGCTTTGTCTACGATGTCGTTGACGTTTATCCTATATCTCGTGATGCGTGATCTCATTTACATCTGTACCTGACTGTGAAGCCTTTATCAGATGGTGGTCAAACCACTGTGAATGGTATGTAGCGCCATTTTCGCCCTAGGAGGCCTTCGAGTCCCTGCCCTCTTCGGTCACTCCTAGTTGCAACTTTAAAAGCTCGAAGTAGGTCGCAGCTTTCAATCCTTGCTAAAGAGTTGGAGACTATCCAACTCCTGGTCCAGAACGCATGAAGCTTAATATAAATAAGAACACGACGGCATTCATACTCACTGGACCTGAACTATTCATTGTGTTCATTGTGAATGATCCGACCCACAAACTCTCACGAGGGCCTCGAAACCACAACCACCACGATACTCCCATATAGGGGCCAACCTCAATAATCAGCCAGAGAACAACTAAATATCTAAAGAGACAAATAGTGAACTCTGGGGCTTACTGATTGCCGTGGAAATATGTGGATTGTCCAGATGGCTCCTACTAGCCTTGAAGGGGCCAGGGCTCCCTTTTACCCCGCAAGGCACCAGTCTAAATGGAAGAAGTAGGATCCATAAAGACTGTCATGTGCCCCCGGGGGGACCTATATCTCGTGATATAAAGTGAACTGTTGATGGATGATAATTATTGTTGTGCTTTTGCAATAAAAATCTGTTGACTGCCGCCGCTTCAATGAATTTGGAAATACACATTTTTATTATTTCGAAGCGTAATTTTGTTTGCTACTTTCTACTTCTTAAAACTCTAAAGCATAAAAATTATTTATAACCAAAAAAGAACTCACCATTTCTGATTTTTATAAGAACAGCATTCCCTAGTTGAAAAAAATAATTGGAAATAAATAAATTCTTTTTTTTTTTTGCTCAACATTAATGAATAAAATAATAATAAATTCAAACGTAAATTTTTATTAAATTTATATGGAAATTTCTATACAGATTAATAAAATCCTTTACACGTCTTTATTAAAATTTTTTTATAAAAGGCACATGCCGATAACTGCGTAACCCACGCATTCTAATTGAGTTGTGTTTTGTATTCAATAGCATTTCCAAACACAAATAAAATCAGACGAAATGTCTGTCAAAAGTATTGTGAGCGTTTATTTATTACAGAGATGGAAATTTAAAAAGTTTTTTACTTTTACATAAACACTTCAATTGTTAAATCGACGTTGCATATGTTGTTGTTAGTTGTAGTACCTATTCACAAACATATTTGTTTTAAACAAATACAATTTTGAGATTGTGATTCATTGAAAATGTTAAAATGCATTTCTAATTGCTCGCTTGGTTACTCTATAAATGAAATAAAAAATTATTTTTTAAAAATCAAAACAAACCCGTAAACTTTGTAATTATTAATAACACACACTCAGCACCATTAATTAGCACGTAAAAGTAAAAAAAATTACATTTTCTTAAATGTTTAAGATCAAAATTTAACTAGCGGTGTTTTGTTTTTCTTTCTAATTCAACTCAGCTATTAATCCATTTATATTTTAATACTGCATCTGTTTAGTATTGGTCTCCAACGTTGTTCATGTAATATGATATTAAACTTGTAGCACACTTTTAGGCAGTAGTGATTTATATCCATTCTCATCATTTTAAATTCTGTAAATTTTATGCTTCTTAGTTTACACATTTAGTTTTATACTTTTGATAGGTACACTGATAAATATTAAATTGAAACAATATGGAAAAATAAACATCAATATTCTATATGAAATAGTTAGTGATGAATCATTATTTATTAGCCCGATTTACCTTTAGTTTGGATTTGAATCGAAACTCCCAAATCTGTTTTTTTTTTGTTCCTTCTCTTTATTTAGTTTTAAATAACTTTACATAGATTACGGCTTGAAAATGTATATACACAAAAAAACAAAAGTTAATGAAAACAGCAAATTGTCCAGAAGAAAATACGACAGGGGGATAAGATAGTTGTTGATAGAAACAAAAGAAGCAAAAGAGAACTTAAAAATACTACAATGTTCAAAACAAAACATAAAATAATGATGTGTTTGTAATTTTTGTGGACATACACACACATAGTATTAGACTTTCTTTACCATTTCTAAATTATGAATGAAAGTTTTATTTATTTCTTTTTTCAAGTTTGCTGTTTTATTTTTATTGTTTTCGTGTTCAAGTATGTGTTCAAAACGCCCCCATACAAAATAGCAAAAAGCCTTTTTAACACTTTATTCTGTTATTATATAAAGAGGACCAGCACATACTATCTTACTGAGTTGGTGAGTGTCATTTGTTAGAGAAATGAGGGTGTGGGTATATATTTTATTATTCTCTTCTTATATTATTTTGTTTTGTGTTGTAAAATCGATTAAAGAGAACCCAGTAAGCTCAGTAAATATTATTCGTTTAAAGAATACCTAAAAATATTTTTCGTTTTACGTCTTTCCGTTTTTTTTTAGTTTAATGAAAATGTTTAATATATTCCTATTTCATACAGTTTTTATTTTATTTCCAAAAGGATAACTTATATTTTTTGACCACTCAAATTGTTTAAAAATTTTTATCTTTTAATAACAAGATAATTAATTGAGCTGAGCAGGCCATAAAAATCTATTTTTTTTAGCTTAAATTAACTGAATACCATCTTGATGATATTTAGAAAACTTGTTCAAACATCTTCATTTTTAAAAAAATTGTAGGTTTGAGTTATATCCGTGTTACATATTTAATATATATGTAGCTATTTAATATAATAATTTGATAAAAACTCCTTAAATCAATACAGAATCTTTAAAAAAATGTGCATCATTTTATTCAGTTCAAAAAATAATGTTTCGTATTTTAAACAACGTGTAAACGAAAACAGCTTTTAAAAAGTTAGGAAAACTAATACTTTATTAGTGTTAAACAAATTTATTTTGCTTTATTTTAAGATGTTCATCCATTGTGCAATTATACAGAGTTCTATTTTATGAAGATGTCATTTTACTGTGATTAGCATCTACAAAGTAAAAGAAGCGAAGTGTACGGGACAATATACAAAAGTGAGTGCTGCCAGCTATTGCAATACAATATATTTGCTAAAGGTGCAGCACTTCCAATATTAAAAACTACTTAAAACGTGAAAACGCCTAATTTAGAACGAATGTAATTATTCTATGCTTTGCGAAGCAATTACAACATTTACCTTGTTCTATTTGAGTATTTCCTATTAAAAATGACAGCGTTTGGTTGCGTAAGAAAGAAAATGATTAATAAAAACAAGTTTCTAAGAAAAGGATAAAAGTACAATTTATTTATTATTCTGCAAAAGCGTGGAAGTAAATTTTCATCATCATTTTCTGCTCACCTTTATACTATATTCATTTGGTATTTTTAATTCCTATTATTTTTGAACTTTAAATGCTTTTGTCGTCTTTTTAATGCAGGGATAAACACTTGTTTGAATAAGTTTATTAATATTTTTATTTATTTAAGAAAGTATTAAATTAAATGCATAAACTAAATTTTTTCCGTGTTGCATTTCAATTTGGTATAACTTTTAGCTATTTACGCCTTTTAGAAATCGCTTTTTTAATGTATTCATTAGAATGCTGCAAATGCTTTCACATCATCCGCGTACATTCCTATTGCTTCAATTTAAGAAATTCACAAAAATTGGAGCGAAACACTGACTATTCTGGCTGAAATGAAGGTTAGTTGTAATAAAATTATTTTGATATTTATTTCAGTTTCAAACGGTAAATATCATTTTAATCATATTTGTATCACTCACTACTTCGGCAACACTGATAACGAGTTCGTTTACCTGATGTTTGCTTTTAAATTTTTTAATTTTTTGTGTTTTTTTTTGTTGGCAAATATGCGAATGTTGTTTCATTGTCTGGCGGGTACAAGATATAATAGCTCGCAAGCTAATTGAAAACAATTAAAAATTGTTAACATATTTATATAGAAGAAAGAAAAAACTTAAAGGCAAAACATGGAAAGTTTCGAAAATAGAGCAAAAGACATTAAAGAATTGGTATCAGCGGACAAGGAAAAAATCAAAAGTGAAAGTTTTGCTGGGCTAGAGGAAAATGAGGAGCCTGCCTGCAAACGTAGTAAATTAACTGTAAGTTCTCAAGAGGGAGGAGAGGATAAAAGTAAAACAAAGATGACAACCTCATCGTCTGATGATTTACAACAGGATGATTTGGTAACCTCCACCGTAGGCCTAAGACGTTTCCAGCGTATTCCCATATTTATTGTAGATTATCACAATGACGTGTTGGAATTTATTTATCGCTGTTTAGCCAGTAGACATTTACCTTTGGAAAATAACACCTTGTTGCATTTTGATTCCCACCCAGACATGGTAATATCACGTGAAATACCAGCGAGTGCTGCATATGATAAAGAGACAATGTTGTCTGAGTTAAGTATTGAAAACTGGATTATGCCTGCATGTTACGCCGGTCATTTCAACCGTGTGGTCTGGGTGAAAAACTCATGGTGTAAACAAATGCCAGTGGGAAAATACAATTTTAAAGTTGGCCATAAGGATGACAAAATAAGTGTGGACTGTTGCTTGGACTATTTTATTTCTGAAGGAAATTATTGTCAAACTACAGAATTGGAACTGGCCAGAGATTTGGAACTACAAGTTGTAAATGCTGACGAGGAAAAACCTCCCAATCCTAAAGAGATTTTAGCTGTTAATGATGCCAGCAATTACATATTGGATATAGATTTAGACTTCTTTAGCACATCTAATCCTTTTTTAGAGATTTATAAAGATGCCAATTGTTACATGCAGCTAAGTGACATATTTCAATTTGAAAGTGCTACCGAGGCAAATGTCGTAGCCACGACGGAAAAAAGAAAACAGCAATTGGAAGCATTAAAAGGCATATTTGAATATTTGGAGGAAAAGAGGACCTTTGACGGCTTGGAAAGGCCATCTCCGGATATAGTTTCTCGCGAAGTTTTTCAGAAAATAGAGAAACTTGCAGAGTCGTTGCAGGCAGCATATGCCGACGACGAAATCGACTGGTTATTAATTTTTGACTCCGGCAGCACTACTGATACCAATGGCCTTCCTCATCATATCAGCACCGAAGATGAGCTTAGTTTATACTATACACAATTTAAAGAGTTTCTTATAAATTTACCCCATCCTCCAGTTTTAATAACAATGGCTTGTTCTGCCGAAGACGATTATTGTCCACGCAATCAGGTGTCCTCTATACAGGAAAAAGTAGTAAACATTCTGCAAGAAGTATTTGGCGATAAAATGCATGAAAAACCTATACTACACTATATGGACGATGAATGGGATGTCATGAAATTATAAGTGAATACGAGTAAGAAACAATCGGTACGAGAGAAGGAATAAAGGAATAGTTTATACATGTAATGTTTTTGTTTCAATTAGTACTTATTTTAAGTTATAAAATTTTATGCAATTACAGAAAATTTCTTAAAAACTAAAATGTTATCAAATATGATTTGATTACTTTGTCAGACGCTGACAGAGCTAAAAAATAATAAAATAGCGTAAAATAAATGACGTCTTGAAGCCTTTTTTAATTAGAATTTTTAAATCTTGGGTAGTAGCCAGATTGATTGAATAGGACACTTCTATAACTTTATAACAGTTCCAGAATTTTTTTAAGCGAAAACCCAGTTACCGTGAAAGTAAAAAGTTGTTTTTTGGTGAAAATTTTAAAAAAGAACATTTTGTTTACTTTCAATTTATTGTAGAAACACTTCTTTATACAGGCGGCATAATTTACAAAATTGCTCATGGCTATCAAGTAGTATTTTCTCTTCATGGCTGTCGTGTTCGAGATCACATATGCCTTCAGATGTATGGGTGTTATCTAAGGAATAACTAAAAATAAAAATCAATATTAAAAATTAAATGCAAAATTTTTTTGTTATACTTTTTTACTTGCTAGATTCAATTGAAACGCGACGTCCACTTCTTGTGTAAGTAGATTCGTGTAGTGAATTTTTCATTGTATCTTTAAATTCTCTAGTATGACAAACTGTTTTCTGCTTTTGCTGCGTTCTCTGATAGCTGCCTCTTAGATCTTCTAAATAAGCAGTTTTCACCATACAAGGTTTTTGATATTCGATTGGTCTTATGCCTGCACTTAGTTTCGCATTAGATAGAGTTTTTTTCGGAATATTTGTACATGTTCTTAAATCTTTATAGGTATTGCAGAAATTTAGAATTTTGTCCTTAATAAAAAACTCTGATGTTATTTCTACTTTAGGTGCTATGCTGCCCTAAAATCATAACATTTTCTTAACGGGTTTTTGTAAGTAAAATTTAAAGAAATCTAGTTTAGTTATAAACGCCAAAACGCGCTTCTTAACAGAAACAAATCTGTGTAAGAATTTATAAAATTAAAACATTTGAGCTGTGCTAGTCGTAAGTTGCAACACAGGGCTGAGGTATTTAGCTAAACTAGATTTAAGTCAATAAATAATAAATTTACCGGAAAAGCTGATGTTGCTTTCATCAACAATTGCCTTGTATTTTTATGGGGGCATTGCATTATAGGTTCTGTATGTTGTATTAAGTCCACTAGAACTCCTTCATAGTAAGCCAATCTTCTACTGTTTTGCCATAAAGTTACTTCTAAATGTTCTGTTGAAAAACTGTTTTGAAGCTGCGATAAAGATTGAACATTTTTAAAATACCCTTCTATTTTAAAGTGATCGCGACACAATAAGGGGAAAAAAGGTTCCATAGTACCAGTGCGAAAGAAATAACCCAAAACCTTAATAGTGACCTCCAAATAGCCATGACTACAAATCCAAACACCCGGACAAGTAACCTTTCGAAGCAAAGTATTTAAAAATGTAATAAAATATACTTTAATATTCCACTAACTGCTTCAAGTTTTAAATTAATTTTGACATGAAATCGCCTTGAACTCATTTTTTTTTAATTTTTCTACCAAAATTATTCTGTTATAGATGTTGGGGAAGTTGGGGCTTACCAATAACTGAACAATTAACAGCTTCTGTTTTGCCATTTAATTTGCAGTTGTCATGGTAACTTTTATTGCTAAGACAACATTTACTTAAAGACATGCGTTGTTTTTTTTATCAAAATACGAATTTCTCCTAATGAAAATTGTCCACCTGTTGGTATATTAAACGCACCAAATAATTCAACTTATTTGTGGTTTTATTTAACAATTGTTTCTTAAAACTCATTTTTTAATAATAAAATAATACTTAAACATATTTTAGCAAATCTAATTGATCAAATACTTTACCGATAAGATAGATAAACAAATTATAGGGCGTGGCCTTTTCAAATTCATGAGACTTTAAAAAACTTCTCAGGTGCATACAAGATTTTGCGACGTCCCTTAAAGTACTATGCACATTTGGTTCTAATGGCAAATGAAGACAAGCTAAAACGCCATATAGCCAATCACCTAACCATTGGTCACTACAACCTAAATCTAAAATCGTGACAGAGGAAGCGGCAGCCGAGGTAGATGAAGATGCTGCCGCTATTGGCGAACCATATATTATAACGTCATTATTCCACTCTCCCTTTAGCCATTCACTAAGCAGCACGAGCAGGTATTCCAATGTACGTTGATCGAAACGTAAGATTAAGCTCAAAAGGGGTTGGTGTTGTTTACAAAACTTAAGCCAGGCCATATCATCTGTTATTAAAGGTGGCTCTAAGGTATTATTGTAGTTATAAGAAGCTAAATGTTGGCGTAGCATCATTATTTTTGAACGTGTTCTTATAAAATTACTTGACTGAGTATTTTTCCACTCGATAGTGGGCACTAGATGAAGGTCGGGTAAAGCATCAGTGCAGTTCGGCTAAAATATATTAACGACTATTAACACAAAATTTTAAAATATTTACAGCATAATTTATTTACCTCTTGCTCTTCTAAAGAACTAGAATTGCTTTTATTGTTTACTTCCAATTTTTTTGGCCGCTTGACAACAACAGCCGGACAATGTTTACGTTCGTACAACATGTGCATCAAATACTCTTTACCACTTTGTGGTTGTTTAAACGGATCAAAGTCATCACTAACAGGTGCTATTTCCAAAGCTTGCTGTTGAAAACTTTCGATTTCTTCTACCTCCATTGTTTATAATCAACAATCTGCAAAATCCTATTTAAACTGTTTTCGTATCATCAAGCGTACACATATGTTACATTGAGTGTTAAAAGCACAAACTCATTTCTGTGTTAGGGAGCTCATTATGAATAAACTTGATTTCTGTAGAAATAAATATTTTCTTTATACATATGTATATATTCTTTTAAGCTAGGAAAATTCCCCTAGATAATAAGAATGTAATTAGTGAATAGAAATACATTAAGTAAAGATTAATGAGAAATGTGTTTTTAAAGATAAAAAGGGTGTAAGGATCATAAAATATTGTAAACAACCATAAAACCATTAAACATATATTTAAGAACTTTAGGATATTTATCTATTTTGTGGCTGTCAAATATATTTTTGTTTAGGGGTGGGTACGTATTGTGTATATATCTGCTTGCTTTTTCTCAATATTTTTTAGGATGCCATTCTATATCCGCTCTCTTCAATAAAGGGGTTAATTGCAAATTTTATAAGTCAGTTCTAAGGAATCTGGTTTATTTGTGATTAACACTTTCTTTCACAAACTATACGCAGACGCGACACGACGCGCTATATTTACTTTCTATTTTTTGCATAAGTTTGAGTCGCGAGTTTTGTTTTGATTATGTGTTTCTAGTGCAAAAAGGGATTAAACGTTTTTTACGTGAACAAATATTTATTTTTTATTTTCAAGTTTATTTAGTCAATATTTGACTATTTGAATACAATAATTTTGTATTAAAATGTATCTATGTACAGTACAATACGCATATAAGAAACTCGTTAATAAGAAAAACTCGGCTATAAGAAACAATTTTCCAGACACCATGTACATTTACATATAACTAAGTGCTAAATAATCCTTATATAAGAAACTCGCTTATTAGAAAAACTCTGTTGTAAGAAATCAATTTTTATGAAAAATTATATTCCTTCCATAAAAAATTGTACGTGTATAAGAAAGTATTCTCACAATGAAATTTTTTCATTTTGGGGAAAAACACTGGTGCAAATGAAGTCGTTGATTTTTGTGTAATCAGCCAGCTTCGTTGTTTTTATTTATTTTGTGTAAAATGTCGTCGAACAAAAGAAATGTTTTGTCAATTAAAACCAAAATTAAAATATTAGATTCTTATAAACGTGGATAAACCCGAAAAGAAATTTGTAAGGAGTTGAAAATAGCAGAAAGCACTCTGTCGAAAATGATAAAAAACTCAGAGGTACTAATGGCAAACAAATATTCGGGAGAAAATTTAAACATTAAAAAGAACAGAAAATCGCAATATGAAATTCTGAATAAAACTATGTATGTCCAAATGGTTTGCGCACATGGCTGAAAAAAATACAATTATTACTGGACCAATAATTCTAGAAAAAGCAGAACAATTTGCAATTCAGTTGGGCATTGATTTTAAACCAAATTCGGGATGGTTACATCGCTGGAAAAAGCAAGAAAATATTAGGTTCAGAAACGTTCATGGAGAAGCCAGTTCCGTCGACGTTAAAGCCGCCGATCTTTTCAAAGAAAACGTCCTTCCAGATAAGTTAGCTGAATATGAGCTTGACGAAATCTATAATGCCGATGAGTCTGGATTAATGTACGAGGCTATTTCTAATAAAACATTTGCACCAGCTAATGCAAACGTTTGCGGACAAAAAGCTTTTTATCTGTACTGGTTCCGAAAAGCACCTTTTTTCAATTGGAAAATCGAAAAATCCTCGATGTTTTCGTGGGAAGCAAATCCCTGTGGTCTACAAATTCAATATCAAAGCCTGGATGACCAGCATTATATAGTGCGAGATAAAAAGGGAGCTGGATGAAATCTTTGCAAAGAAGAATAAAAAAATTTTGTTGTTGTCATAAATTAAACTTTACTCCAGGAAACATTGAAGTATTGTTCTTGCCACCTAACACCACAAGCCTTATTCAGCCATTGGACCAGGGTAAAATGCTTTTGGTTTTAGTTATATTAAGTCCACAAGCTAATTTGTAATTTTTTTCTTTCAACAGGCATCATCCATTCGTTCAAAGCGCAGTATAGAAAGTGTTTAACTCGCAAGCAAGTATTAGCGATTGAAAGTGGTCGTATGGATACTTTTTTAAAAAAGTTTACCATTTTAGATGCTTTGTATATTGTGAAACGGTCTTGGTGGCTTGTAACACCACAAACCATAAGAAATTGCTTCTGAAAATCGGTAATTTCGAAGGAAATGGTATCCGAAGAAGTATGTCAAGATGAAACGGACGAATGTAATGAGTAGTACTTTTGTAATGATTTTGATGGCGAAGAAAAAACTGCTTCGGAGAAATTAATGAAGAAGAACTAATTAATGAAATACTCTGTGAGGAGGTTAACGAGATGGAAAAAGAGGAAAAAGAAGCACCCGAAAAGCCAAAAAGAGAGGATGTTATTAAAGCCTTCTCCATTCTCAAAGAGTATTTAGACGTTGACGAAAGCCACGATTCTATTTGTAAATTAGAAGATATTCTCTTCAAAACTCGTGAAAAGGAGCTCGTCCAAAAGAAAATTCAAGACTATTTTCAGTGCTAATAGTAGTTTTAAGTAAACAAATTTTTTTAACTATGTATTCGTATTTACTTCTAACTGATTTCTCAGCAAATGTTATTTTAAAACTATGGATTAATATTTTTTTACCAAATTTATTTATTACTTATCTATTGTATTTACCAAATGTGATTTTAAGTGAACATATATAGTGTACATATAGATTTGTACAATGTATATTTGTTGGATAAATAAAAGATATGTCGTACAAAATAATGTGTATTAATTTTATTTTTTAAATATTGTTTCTGACGCATATAAGAGAATATCTTTCTTATATGCATGTTCTCTTTATAAGAAAGCTCGCATATAAGAAACAATATCTGTACATTTTCAGACTTTCTTATAGCAGTATTCAACTGTATAACATATGCTGTAGTTAATTGTTTAAATCGATTAAAATTCAGTTCTCTTTTTATATTATTTGGTAATTCATTAAATAAAGCAAATCCCTTGTAAATTAAACTATTCTGTGTTGCTGCGCTTTTAATTGAGGCTAATCTCAAGTCCTCATTGTTCCTTAAATTATAAGGCTAAACATCTCTTATTGTCCTTATATATCTAGACAAATACGAGGGTAGTACATTATTTTTAATTTTGATAAATAAATACTAATACATTAAAATATAGTCTTTGTTTTATACTCAGCCACATCAACAAATTTAACATTTCTCTAACAGGTGTCAAAATATTACATTTCAAAATAATTTTCATCGCTCTATTTTGTATTTTTTGTAAGATCCCTATGGCTCTTTGACTAGCTTAAAATAAAATTGTCGAACAATATTCAAAATGTGGCTTAATCATTACATTATAAACTTTTATCGCTGTATCATAACTAATAAACCTCCTAATTCTTTTAAAAAATCCCACTTTTCTTGCAACCTTTTTACTACATATTGCACATGTTTATCAAAACTTAATTTATTATCTATTACCACACCCAAATTTTTTATTTCACATACACTCTCTATTTCCTCATCTTTGATAATTATGCTATCACTAGTAATGCCATTTATAAACATACATTTTGTTTTGTAAACATTTAATTTTAATTTATTTTCTTTAAGCCATCTATCTACTCTTTCTAAGTCAAGAAGGGTACATTTTTTGTAAACATTAAAAAATTTTTGAAAAATAATTAAATATTTATTAATTTATTTATAGAATAAGGCTGTTAAAAGAGTAAAAAAATATTGGCAAATGACATATAAGTATGCAACCTGTAAAAATGCTAATTAATGAGTACATTAATGTTAACACTTTCTTTTAAATTTTAGGAGTCACAGATGCATTAAAGGATGTCCGCCTGAAAAAAAGGTTCATGGCTTTCCCAAGGATTCTAAAAGATAAGATAATTATTTACATTACGATTGAGATTCTTTGGGTGGTGACTTTGAATTGTAAAATTGTCGCTGCAAAGGCAATTAATTATAAGGAGTGGAATAAAATATAAAACGGTAAAAAAAATCTTAGATCGCAGTAGCTTTTCATTTAATCTTTACTTAAGAATTAATCTGCGTTAATTGTGCTAGATTCCTTTAAGATCTTTTTTTATATATTTTTTCTTTTCAATATTTTGCTTTCCTTTGGAAAGCTTCTTCAGGAAAAAATTTTTTATATATATTTTTTTTTTCAAAAATATATAAAATTTTTTCCTGAAGAAGCTTTCCAAAGGAAAGCGAAATATTGAAAAGAAAAAATATATAAAAAAAGATCTTAAAAAAGAAAAAAGATATTATAAAAAAGATCGTTTAAAAAACTATAAAAATTACTAAATTATTTTATTTATAATTGCATAAACATTAGAAATAAAAAGAACAAAACATTGATTTGAAAAATTAAATTTTACTTGTTTGGTGGAATGAAGTCGAAGATTTTTAAAAAGTGTTAACATTTTTAGAATTCAGACGTAAGTGTAGCTAGCCTGTGCACGATTAGCTTCTCTGTACTCAAGACCGTCAAGCGTGATGAAGAGCCACATCTCAAGAGAAGTGATGCTGTTAATAGCAAAACATGATGGATCCAGATTAGACAAGGCCGAAAAAAATCATCTTTTCTGTGAAGTAAAAGGATAATCATTAAAGTTTACAAAAGCTCTTTTAAGGGCTATGGAATATCTAAAAAATGGAGATAAACTATAAAAAACATTTTCCTTGTTATCTTGATTACACATTTTATCACATATAATATTCTGCATCTGCATTGAAAGTTTCAGAAATATTTTGGCTCCATAAAGTTCCTGTAAGTATTCTATTTTCAGATAATACTTACCAATAGCTCTTAAAAGGGCTGTTCTTTGATGTATTTTTTCTAGTCAAAACTTGTGCCCAGCACCATCTGTGTTTGACCATTCATTTACCTTTTACAAAGTATATTTGTAGTTATCCTAAAGCTAGTTTTAGTTTTGGAAATTCTTATAAAAGATTTTTTATAGCAATGTAATTCTATTTTCAGGAACACTTACCATTTAGAGTACTATTCTTATCGTTTTCCACCAGCCAAACAAGTAATTTCCACATCTATGTAAGTGCCTGTAAACAAAAAGCAAATTTTATTATTAACAAACAAATGAACATTTCAATTGCAGCTAATACTTACCAATTTGTTTTCAGTTCTGCTTATTATCCTGCAGCCGATGCTCACAGTTTATAATCCAATTAAATTTAATAATTTTAAAGTTTTAGTTAAAATTTTATAAATTTTTAAAATTTGCTAACAAATATTTTTCATTTATCTTGTGTTTAGTGCGGTTTTACACATATCAACTTTAGTTGCTCAACTTTGGTTTTTTCCATTAGAAAGAAAGAGAAGGTATAAAAATTGAAAATGTTTCTATTTCACTGCAGTACGTTGCTGCTTGTACTCGGGAATTTCGTTTTGTGTTTCAATTCGCAATCATACAGATAGTTGTATTTCTTTATTCTCTGTTTCATTGTTAAAAACAAATATTCAAATTTCGACGTAGGAGAAGATAACAAACTGTGAGAAAACGGAAAAATTTTCACAGAGTTGTACAGAACGGACTATTTCCAAGAATAATTGAAACAAACGCCATGCGCAAGAAGAAATATGTAAACAAACTATGTAAAAAATATGCCATTTTTGAATTCGATTTTTAATAGTTAATTTTAATTGTTTTTAATTAAAAGATATAAAATAAATGGCTTGTAGACCACAGAATCAGATTTTACAGTTGTCCCTTTTTTGTGAATAAACGAAAGCACTGGAGCTTAAATTATTTGGAGTTATTTCGAACATTTATATCAGTTTTCCATCAATAACTCGATAACCATTCCGCGTGCACAAATAGCACTATATACGATCGATAAAGCATAAAAATACAAATCAACAGTGATATATCTTGTTTCTAGAAAGACTTTACGGAAAAAGTTATAAGGCAGCAAACTTCTAAAATTGTTAAAAATCGTCAAATTTTTTTGGTTTTTCATTAATAACTCAAAAACTATTCCGCGCGCCCATATGCGGCTATATACGTTCGATAGAGGATAAAAATACGAATCGACTGTGATATAGTTTCTTTCTGCAAAGACTGTACGGATAAAGTTATTAAGCTGCAAACTTTTAAAATTGTTAAAAAATCGTCAATTTTTTTTGTTTTTTTCATTAATAACTCAAAAACGATAGCGCATGCACATATACGGCTATATGCGATTGATAGAGGACATAAATGTGAATCGATCGCGGTATATCTTGTTTCTGGAAAGACTTTACGAAAAAAGTTATAAAGCAGCAAACTTTTGAAATTTTAAAAAATCGTCAAATTTTTGTGGTTTTTCATTAATAACTCAAAAACTATTCCACGTGCACATATACGGCTATATACGTTCGATAGAGGATAAAAATACAAATCGATAGTGATATGGTTTGCTTCCGCAAAGACTGCACGGAAAAAGTTATAAGGCAATCAATTTTTTAAAAAGTCGTCGTTTTCATTAATAACTAAAAACTTAGTTTTAATTATTATTTTTTCATGTTTATATATTTTTAGCTTAATTTTACATATTCGTTTAATAATTTAAATTTTCTACTTTTCCATCTTAATTACATAAAAAAGATGCATTTACGATGTAAATATTGTAGATATTTTTAATTTTTTTTTAATGAATATTAATTTAATACAGTATTTTACATATTATTTTAAATAATATAATAGAATAAAAATAAATCAATAAAAATTTCTATTTGTTATTAAAACTAAAAAAATGAAGTAAAATTGTTAACAAACTGCTAAAACTATAATTCTTGTATTTCTTTTGGTTTTTCTATTTGAGAGCTCTACAGGTGGCCGCTGTTGTACAATGGTTCAGGAACTGCGGTCCGTCCGTCTCGTGTTTTACGTCGGAAATCTATGAAAAATGTAATAATTTATCGACTCCGACCTTTAATATATATTAATGAAAACACAACAAGGCTCACAAAATCGCTCACGCGACGATTACTAGGGTTTAGCTCAATCCTAACTGTGCACTCTTAATTAAAGGCGTATTGAGAGGATAAGATTACTTATGGTGCGTATTTTCCTTAAGCCCAAGAAGGCCTAAATTAATATATAAAAATTGTTTATTTGTAATTCGGCGTCAAGTCATCTGTCGATGTTGTCATGGACTGTTATATAACATCCCAGGCGTAGTGGTGCCTTACTGCTTTGCCTGTTGAATACTCTGCTGGAAGCAATAGCCTTGATGGTGGTGCCGGGAACAATTAATTTACATTTTTTTCTTATTTATATTTTATTATAATTTTAAATATCTTTGTTTCATGTATATTTTAATTGTTTTTATTTTATATATATTTGACTATATTTTATAGATCTTTTATTTTTATATTTCTTTTAACTGTTTTTATTTTAGTTTTGTTCTAACCTTATTTTTTGGAATTTTTTGGAATTTTTTTACTTTCGTATTTAAGAATATTTTAATTGTTCTTATTTTATTTAGTTTTCATTTAGTTAACTACATTTCTTTTTAGTATTTTTACTTTATTAAGGTTAATGAACAATAAAAATATTTCAAATTTGACTTTTCGGCCGTTTTAAAATTTATTAGGAACTTTACATCTGTATTTGAATTCGCAGCCCTTTTTTGCAGCCATTTAAATTTAAAATTTATATTCACTTTTATTTTATCATCTGGCTTGGTTTTTGGGTTTACAAATACACTATACTCTTGTTATATATAGTCTTTCTATTTTATATCCTGTATTTACTACTTCCAGATTTTAGACACATATAAAACATATTTGTTCGGACCTTCAAATGGAAATTCATCGCACTCTATAGTTTTATTATTATTTTCTGTTTTGTTAAACTTAATTCTCTATTTTAATGTGTTCGTGTTTGTTATCTTTCTTGATTTAAAATTTTTGTACAGTTTATTTAATTTATTTCACTTAGCACCAGTCAGAATTCCTCCAAGTTTTCTTTTCCGTCTTGCTTTTTCTGTTCGAGTACACCATTTCAAGAGAACGGTTCTTGGTCGAAAGCGCTCATAAAACCTAAATGTTGCAACGTGCCGACCAAGAACCGTTAGCATCTTTTTGCATTTGCAGCCATTCATCCTGTTGCGCAGGCTATTGTTGACCTGTGTCTATTCACCTACATTTTACATATTAAACTCCAATTCTTCCCTGCTATTCATTTACAAATTAAGAACGGCATAACTTGGAAAAATTTGATTTATTTTCACATAGTTATTTTTTGATAACTTTTTGGAAAGATTTGTCATCATTATAGAGCTAAAATAACAAATGCATAGGATCGCTAAATAAATACAAAATAATTTATCTTTCGTGCAAGGGTCAAATTTAAAAAAAAAAGTTAATTAATTCGTAAGCTTAGCGTCCTGGACCTTAAATAATTACTTTTACACTTTCAAAAACATTTTTTTGGCCTAAAAAATATATTTTTGAATAACACACTTTAAAGTTATATTTTGGAAAAATTCTTAACTCAATTTGTTCGTATACTTGGCGTTTTCTAGCTTCGGTCCAAAAAATACATTTGTTAATGAAACACTTTAAATTAAATTTATTGATAAACTAAATAATTTACAAAAAAATTACATTTTGTTCCCAAAAATTAATTTTATTGAAAAATTTATTCGTATACTAAGCGTTTTAGAGCTTAAATAGCAAAGATCAATTATCTTTTAACATATACATACAATTTATAAAAAACTTAAAAATTTTCATGATAAAAATGTTGCCACTGCACGGGAACGCTTTGATTTAAATGTATATGGCAACGCTGCCGAAAATGTTTAACAGCTATATTTTTTATCAAAAACGAACGAAGAAATTAAAAAATATTCTACCTACAAAAGTTGTTAAAAAATCTAAAGCAGTGAGGGGCGAACTACGGCCCACCGGACACATCCAGCCGCGAGAGGTTTCAATCAATTGTCAATATAAATTGACAATTTTAGCAAAAAATGCGATGTTTTTATATTATATTGTGTCCAAACTGCGTAGTTTTCTAGGAAATATTTTACTCACAAGAGAACAACAACTTTCTGATGCAATATTCCAAGAAGAAACATAAACATCATAAAACACTAACAACTAATATAGAAAACTGAATGTATAACATAACAACAACTATTATATGTGAGATCTAGAAGATTCTTGATTATTCGAAACAACATGCGCAACAAATATAAAAGGGCCAGCGATGGATTAATCAGCAATCAGTAAAAGTGTAAATCTCGTGACGTAAAGAATAAATTGTGAAGTAAAATTATAAAGTTGCCAACGTACAGTTTTATTTGTGTAATTAAAATAATAAAGTGTATTGCAAATATAAGTGCAATGGTAAAATAGTCTAAGTTTTTTACCCCCATAAATGTTAATCGAAAATAGAAAGAGAAAAATTGATTCGGAATGTCGAGTATTTCAAGAAGAGTGGACATGAAAGTACTTCTTTATGAAATATAACCAAAAACCTATTTTTCTTATCTGCCAAGAACCGGTAGATGTACTAAAAGATTGTAATCTCGCTAGGCACTTTAATTCAAAACATCTTGGGTCGAAGTACTATAAAATGATGATGATGAAGACAAGAAAGTTCAGAGTGTGATTCGTTTTACATCCGCACTTGGCTATGTAGCCTTAATCAGATGGTGGGCAAACCACTATTGTATAATTTGGAACGTCATACAGCGTCCTAGAAAGCCGAAGACATAATTCTAAGCAACAGGACCACCTAGTTGCAACTTTAATGATTCCAGGGCAGGCTGCAAATCATCACACCTTTCTAAAGAGTTGGAGACTTTTAACTCCTGTCTAGAACACATGTCTAGCATGCTCACTGGACTGGATCATTCACTTTGCGTGTCATTATCAGTGAGATGATCCTGGCCACCATAAAAACCGTTATACTGTTATGGGGCCGCAAAACTACAACCACCACGATACTCCCATATAGAGGCCAACGCCAATGAGCAGTCAGAGAACTATTAAATGTCTAAAGAGACAAATAATAAACTCTGCGGGTTCACTGATCCCCGTGGAAATAAAGTGGAGCTTCCAGTTGACTCCCTGCCTGTCTTCAGGGGACTGGGCTCCCGTTTTCCCCCAGTTGCACAGATCTAGATAGCTGTTGCGTAATATAAAGACCATAAATGTGCCCCCGGGAGGGACAAGAAAGTTCATTCAGAGGAATTGAAATTCTTTTCTTCTCTAGTCAGCAAATGTTTTTTTGAAAATCAAAGAAGTGTCCAGCGATCCGCCACGTTAGCTGGTCACATTGTTGCCTATAAAATAGGTAAAGGTAAAAGATTTCAAATCTATAGGGCTGTGACGTAGAACGGTCACAAAAAGTTTTGAAGCGATTTCTTCTAATTTAACCAATCAACTCGATGGACGTCTTAAAAAGTTTAAGTATTTTTCAGTCACTATGGACGAGAGTGTTGACAGGAGTGATACAACCCAACTTCTAATTTTTATCAGAGGAGTCGATGAAAACTTTGTAATAACCGAAGTACTTGCTTGTTTGAGATCTTTTAAAGGAAAGACGACAGGAAAAATAATTTATGATGAATTTAGAGAGGGGATGGAATCTCTTAATGCCCCAATTTCCAAATTAATTAATTCAACAACTGATGGTGGGAAAAAATACGGGGTTTGCAGGAGTTTATAAAAGTCAGAATCCTGAAAGCGAAACAATTTTTTTACATTGTATAATCCACCAAGATGTTGCAAGGTTGCCTTGGGTATTAACCACGTACTTAATATTATTTTAAAATTAATTAATACCATTCGAGCCAGTGGTTTGTTACATCGACAATTTCAAGAGTTTTTATCGGAAGTTGATGCAGAATTTTCAGATGTACTTTATTACACAAAGATCAGGTGGCTGAGTTGTGGGCATGCCTTCTCGAGAGTTTGGAGTCTTCTCGAAGAAATTAAAGTTTTTCTAAAAACCAAAACTGAAATTTGGGATGAGTGGGAAATATTGGAGGATAAGAATTGGTGCATCGAGTTTGCTTTTTTCACGGATTTACTCGAGCACTATAATAAACTGAACAAGAAGTTACAGGGAAGAAATCAATTTATAGATGAAACTAGGGGCAGTTTGAGGTCTTTTAAAACTTAATTGTTTATATTTTCTAAATGTTTGGGAAAAAATGATTTGACTCATTTTTCAAGACTTAATTCTTTGAGGCCTGTGAGTGAAGAGAAGTTAAAAGTCTTTTCACAATCTTTGTTAAAACTGTATTCAGAATTTGAGGCCAGATTTGCTGACTTTAAAAAAATCCAACCATTTTTAGATATTTTTTCAATGCCTTTTAATGTTAATCCTGAGAATGTTCCATCTGATCTACAATTGGAAATTATAGAATTGCAATGTAATAATAATTTAAAACAGCTATTTTTAAATACACATAAGCTTAATTTCTTACCAAGAGATGAATTTCCAAAGCTAATTAATCATGCGCAGAAAATTATGGCAATGTTTGCTTCCTCATATTTATGTGAACAGGCCTTTTCAGTAATGAAATGCAGAAAAAATTCAATAAGAAACCGATTGTCAGACGAGAGTCTATTTATTAAAAGTCGCATCCTCCCAGCTGGGACCAGATTATGAGGAAATTCAGAAACAAGTCAGAAACAAATCCATGCTTTCCATACATCTGGAAAATCTTAAAATCATAATAAACCGTATCTAAAATTGTTATGTTGTTTCAAAATATTACGTAATATAACTAATAAATATATAGCTTAAACCGAACTTTTAATTGTACAGCAACCCCATAATTTTTTAATGAATGACCCTCTATGTTTTTTTTTAATTTAATGGCCCGCCGCAAGATTTGTCTTAATTTATTGGCCCGCCACCCAAAAAGCTCGCCCATAAAGCAAATTTTTTTGCTTTATGCGTCAATCAACAAAAATTAAAACTGTTTGGAAAGCATAATATTTATGTTATACTTTAAAACAGAAATTTCGTTAAAGTGGGGAGATTTGTTTTCTATACCTGTGTTTTTTGTTTTCTGTATACAACGAAGACGTATTTACAATTTTTCAACATATTGGTTTTACTTATAGCCTGTTTCCACGACAATTTGAATCTCGTGTTTCGCTCTCTGAAGCAAGTTTATGAATCATGCTGTTTACACGACTCATTTATCTGCTTCGATTTGGCAGTTGTTATTAAACAGAAAAACATAAGTTGAAAAACAACAACAACAGTTGAAAAACAACAGAAGATATCCTTCTTGCCGCGATAGCATTAAGTATAATTTTTTCCTATCCATTTTTTTTTAATTTTATAAAATTAAAATTAATTAACACACCCACAAAACAATTATATTTTTTAAGTTTTCACTTTTAACTTTGTTTTGTTTGTAATTTTTCTTTGTTTACAAAAACGTTTAATTTTGATAACTAGTGCAGATAAATTTACGATAAAAATTAGAGAAGAGAGGATTTTTCCTTGCTTCGCAACTAGATTCAATATGAATCTACCAGCTTCGCTCTCAAAATTTTGTATGGCGAAGCAGGTTGATTCGCTTATGATTGGGGTGTGAAGCAAGAATAGAGAGCGAAGCAGGTGCCGTGGAAACAAGGCATTACTTATAAAGATTCAAAAACATTCGCTTAACCGCAATTAGTTTCATTATCTGGTAAATTTTAATAAAATTCATCTCATATTTTGAACATAGATTATATACCTGTGTCATCACTATAACTAAATATTTTAACTCAACAATCGAAATTTAAGTCTAACGATTACAATTTTATATTTCTATTTGTTTATTAATTTTATTTTTATTCGACCTTTTTTAAATTTCAAAACAGACACGGACAATTTAGCACAGAATTATAGGTACTTAATACAAAAGACACATAATTTGTTATAATTATTTCATAGGAAAAATTTGTTATTTAATTTCCGTTTGTTTGTTTTTGTATGTTTAAATATTTGAAATTTTAATTTTTGTATGTTTGTATGTATGAAGAAAATTATTTTATATGTTTTGTCAAATGTTTTCAAAAATTTTTTATTTTCAAATTGTTATAATTTTTTGTTTTTGTTAAATATAAAAAATAATTTCCTGAAGAAGCTTTCCAAAGGAAAGCGAAATATCGAAAAAAATAAAATCGTTAAATTATTTAAAAAGACCGTTAAAAGATTATTTCATATTTAATAATTTTATATTTCTTTATTATATTTCCGTTAACAGTTGTATTAAAAAGTAGTGTTTCAAACAAAAGGAATTTATGTGTTGCCAAACAACTTGACTGAGCAAGCACTTTTAACCGAAGTAAATTCAAGATTCAAAATTTCAAATTAATTTGCCTTAATAATTTTCTTATTTGATTTTAATTTATATATGATTTATATATATACATATATATATATTTATATATATATATATATATATATATATATATATAAATCAAATAAGAAACTAATAATGCTAACTGATCTGTAGATGTTCAAACATTAACTTTATAATGAGATTTATATATTATAAAAAAAGACAATATTAAATATATTACAAAAAAAACCCAATAAACATTTCATGTTAATTTATATATGATTTATATATATATATATATATATATATATATATATATATATATATATATATATATATATTTAATATTGTCTTTTTTTATAATATATAAATCTCATTATAAAGTTAATGTTTGAACATCTACAGATCAGTTAGCATTATTAGTTTCTTATTTGATTTATATATATATATATATATATATATATAAATATATATATATGTATATATATAAATCATATATAAATTAATATGAAATGTTTATTGGTTTTTTGTTTTTTTTTTGTAATATTTAATATTGTCTTTTTTTATGAAATATAAATCTCATTATAAAGTTAATATTTGAACATCTACAGATCAGTTAGCAAAATAGTTATATGGATATTAAAATTATAGATATATATAGAGGATAGTAAATAACTTTTTATATGTAAACTGTCTGTTATGCTTTCTTTTGGTTTAAAGCCATATTTATTTTGAAAATTATCTAGAAGTTTATAGGCGCAACTAAAATATTTTTGTTAACAACAAGTATTTGTAATGTTTTGTTTATTTTTTATTTAATTTTGCATCAAAAGAAATAAGAAATTGACGTTGATAACTCCTAATTATGTCATTTATTTTTACTCAGCTCTCGGACCTGCTCCAAATACCATCTACATACGAAAATACCTAAATGTTCAAATAAACAAAATAATTTTAAGTAATGTCAGATACATTTTTTCTTTAAAATAAACTAAAAATAGGATGTGAAATTTTGCAATCGAAAAAAGCATACAAATAAGCAGCAATTTAGCACACATTTTTTTGTGATAAAAAGTGTTTCACAAAAATCTATTTTAATTTTCAATTCAAATTTTAGAAACTGTATATTAAAAAAACAGTTCAATTTTTTCCTGCATTACTAAAAAAAAAAAATAAGCGTAGTACTAGGAAAAGTACAAGGAAATTGCGTTATAGGCTAATTCTTAAAGCTAACTACTGCATTTTTGAATGCATTTTCAATAACCTTTATTTTTAGAAAATATCTACGCTAATTGTGATAATTGTAAAATTTAAAGGAATATTTAACTTCGATGAATTTAAAACTTATTCCAAATAATAAATTTTTTATTTTGAAAATTTCTAGCCTTTTTAATGCTTTTACCCATTACACCAGAAGTAGTGTTTGTCAGTCTGCGTAGAAGTGTTTGTTACCCACAATTAACTTCGTGCTCTAGACTAAATGCCAGTTATAAGGCTATGTTTCGTATTTCGACCGTATTCTATCTTCCTGGTATATTTGGACTCATTGGACATGCTGCTTACTTTCAGAATAGTATCATCTACATTAATCTGTTGGCGCTTCTGATACGCACTTTTGTCAACGAAGTGCGTATTTTTGTTAATGTAGTTGAGTTCAGAACATCTGATCATAACATGGTTTCTTGCAGAGTGGCAAAAAACATTTCCAAATCCGTCTTACACTGAATACTCTAAGAAGATATGTGACTATAATAAGTTCAAAGAATGTATTTTAAATGACGAATCTTTGCAACAAACTGGTAATCCATCGTATGATACTTTAAATCTTATTCAATGCTTATCAAATGCGAGCTTAAATTCAACATATGTAATATATAGAAGAGAATCAGATGAAAACAAAATTATACCCTGGATGAATGACCAATTAAGGAATTTAATTTTATTAAAAAAAAAAAAATCTTGAAGCAGAGACGGAGAAACTCAAATAATATAGATATTCATAACAGGATAAAAAGATTAAGCAAAATCATTAAAGTTGCTTATCACAGATCTATGAATAATTATTACCACGACAATATCTGTTGGATTCAACAAGATCCCAAAAAGTGTTGGAGATTTCTAAATAAAAACTTGGGCAGAGATATTAAATCTAAAATAATTCTAAAGAATTCAGATGGTGAAGAAATTAGTACCGAATTTGAAAAATGTCAACGTTTTAAAAAAAGAAAAGAACACTGAAGATGGCAAACAGCCGAAACCGGTTTGTTCACAAACCAAATTTGACGAGGGTCGACGGAAAACCGTACTCAAATAGAATTTTAACAATTACTTTCTAAAAATATCAAAAACTATGAGAGAAAGCATTCAATATTCTTCTACAGATAACTGCAATAGTCTCAGAACTTTAAGACATTGCAATAGCTCTTTTATTTTTAAGCATACAACAATCGATGAAATATGTCAGGAAATATGTAATCTTTCCATGAGTAAATCTCCAGGATATGACGGCTTGGCGCCTAAACACTTTCTTAAAGGTGTACAGGAAATATCCCCATATTTACTTAATATATTTAATAAAATTGTTTCAACTTCCGAATATCCAGAGCCATTAAAAATAGCAAAAATTGTTAAAATACCAAAGAACTTACACGCTAACAAATAGGAAATGTATCGACCTATTAGTATACTGTCGGTTATTGACAAAATTTTTGAGAAGATAATACACCAACAACTTTTAAATTACTTGGAAAAAAACAACTTATTGTACAAATGTCAATATGGATTTAGGAAAGGTAGTGGTACCGAGAATGCCGTTGCAAATGTTGTGAATTTTATATGTCAGGGCTTGGATTAAGGTTATAAAGGAGTCTCAGGAATATTTTTTTTGATTTTTCCAAGGCGTTCGACCTTGTAGATCATGACATCATATTTGAGAAGCTTCAGTACTATGGAATTCGAGGTGCAGAACTAAGTTTGTTTAAAAGTTACTTGACAAACAGAAGACAATTTGTTGAGTTAAACAACATTCGAAGTTTTATTGGAAACTAGCTGACCCGGCAAACGTTGTTTTGCAATAGTAATAACGAAAAAATTGGATTTACTTAATTTTAATTAATCTTTCGTGTAGAGAATACCTTAAAAGTGTTATGTTATAGTTCGACTTGTAATAGAAGTTAAATGTTCCCAGATTGAAATATGCCATAAATGTTGTTGAATTGATTTGTGGAAAAATCGTAATTTCAATGCAATTCTGCCGAATCATGTTTTTCAGGAATTTTCCCAGTTTTCCACTAAGAGTTTTCTATTTTGCAATTCGAAAAGCTACAACGGAACAATTGCACACAAAATTCCATACTAAAAATTAATTTTCGATTTTTCCAATTTCCCGGCTTTTCCGTACGGTTTTCCCAATATTTTCTTTCGTACTAACATTGTCCTGGCAATTACGAACAACTGAAAAAAAATTTGAGCCAAATCGGCCCAGCCCTTCTATCAGCAGCTCTAAATGAAGATGTACTGTCACGCATTTGCTGAAGCCGTGATTCGCATTGTCTCTCCGTTTCTGCGGCTCTAGACGTAGATGCCCTTTCACGATTTTCCTGAAGACGTGATTCGTGTTCCTCAGCTGATTCAGCGGCTCTTCTTGTCCTCTGCTGCCGCGTTGCGATGGTTTTTTTTAGCAAGAGCTGTTTTTTAGGTGGCATTTTAGTAAACTGGAATAGTGCAAAAGGAACAATGATGTGTTTTGTTTTTTTACTTTTATAACATTTTATTATTGGTTGTTGGAACGACAGTAATCATATTACCTATTTGATGAATTGGCATTAAAAATAATTTGTGAACTTATTTCACTATTGTAAATTTAAAAACACTTATTATTTACTAAATTGATTTCACTTATAGGTTTCTCACTTATGAACACAAAACAGCAAAGTTTGTTGGATTGTACCGTTATTTGTTACCAGCGTAGCGGGGAATATGTTGTATTATATAGTAATGTTAATATTTTGTAAATATAAATAAACCGAAAACTCGGATTTTTGAATGCAACATTTCGGAAGTTTTAAAATTTTGATATTTTATTATATATTAGTGAGTTTTTTTTTTTTTTTGTAAATATCTTCGGAACTACATAACCGATTTAAGAGATGGATATCTCGTTTTGAAAAGCATAACAATGGCTTTAAAAAATAAAATAAAAAAGAAAAAAAATAATAAATATGTATATGTCATTGGTGGGTTTTGCCACGCCCCTCCGCCCACAGACCCAAAATCAAAAATCGGACTTTACAGTGTCACCCGCCTGAATATTCTGAAGATTCTCTGGAAATTTCATCAAAATCGGCCCAGCCGTTTTCGAGTCCATTTCTTACATACATACACACATCCTCTTTTATATATATAGATATCGAGCTTGGTGTACCGCAAGGCAGTGTATTGGGCCCACTTTTATTTTCTATTTATATAAATGATATTGTGAATCTTGAACTTAATGGTAAAGTGTATATATATGCGGATGACATTTCACTGTTTTATCCTTATGAACATGAGACAGTATTAAAAGTTGATATGCAAAGAGATGCTGATATGATTTTTGAATACGCGAGAATAAACAAATTAAATTAAATTAAATTAATAAATTAATTAATAAAACAAAAACGAAAATATTAAGATTTAAGCTTCATTCAAACATAAGTACTGAAATTTTCAGTGTTCTTGTGAATGGCGTAGAAGTTTTTGAGACGAAATCGGTTAAATATTTGGGACTAACTTTGCAAAGTAACTTGAGATGGAACTGGCATATTGAAGAGATAAAGGCAAAAATATCTCCAGCTATAGGCATTTTATATAAATTTAAGTATAAAATGGATGAGAAAACGAAGTTAATGCTATACCAAGCGCTAATCCAAAGCCATTTGAATTATCTTCTAATGATATATGGATGTCATAACAGTATAGAGCTAAAGTCTCTTCAACGAACACAAAACAAGGTAATTAAAACGGTTTTTAATTTACCAATTCATTACCCAACAATCACATTATATACAGAAGTTTGCAAAAATATTTTGCCTCTGAGAGACATGTATAAGCTGAGGCTATTATTATTAATATATAAGTCCATAAACAATATAGGCCATATAACAATACATTTTTCAAGGAATCAAACAAATTTTACAACAAGAAATAATTCAAACTTAAGTACAGCAAGATGTAGATTTGAAACCACAAAGCAAAAAGTTGAAAAGTATTAATACAATATCAAACTTCAACAGGAATGTAAAGAAATACTTACTTCTTGATCTTGAAATGCTTCTAACATATTATTTATATTTATTAACCTAACTTGAAATATAATTAGTAATCTCTATTTATTTATTACTAGCGTGCCCGTGACTGCTTTGCAAGTCATTTCTTCGACATTTTTTGATCGATTTTGGTTCGCGGTATTGAAAAACAAAGCACGTGAACGTGATACATACATATAACTGACCGTACAAAAAACAGGGATCATTGAAAAGCAACAGGCATGGGAACTGAAGCCATTTAAAATCAAACGGCAAATCTGGAGGAATCATAGGAATGCGTGGTTTCAACACATCGCCCTTATATTTTTCTTTTAAAATTTTTGCTTCAATCACATTTTTCATGACTTTTTTGACTACTAAACGTGTCCCATTGCAAAGTCGTGGCTGGCAGATATTTCTAAGCAAAATAATTGATACACCAACTTTCATTTGTAGGCGGTGGGGCGGCAGTCCAGATAACTCGAGCGAATTCAACATTTCGGAAGTTTTAAAATTTTGATATTTTATTATATATGTATTAGTGAGTTTTTTTTTGTAAATATCTTCGGATATTTGTTTTGAAAAGCATAACAATGGCTTTAAAAAATAAAATAAAAAAGAAAAAAAAAATAATAAATATGTATATGTCATTGGTGGGTTTTGCCACGCCCCTCCGCCCACAGACCGAAAATCAAAAATCGGACTTCACAGTGTCACCCGCCTGAATATTCTGAAGATTCTCTCAAAATTTCATCAAAATCGGCCCAGCCGTTTTCGAGTCCATTTCTTACATACATACACACATCCTCTTTTATATATATAGATAGATAGATGTATATACATATATTTCTAAAGTATGTGTTTTAACACAAGAATTTTGAATTAAAAAATGCCAACTCGCCTTAATAATGTCATATGACGCTAAGGCAATAGAAATGTAAATTATATATAAATAAAAAAAAAGTGAGTGAAGTTTCTACATTTAATTCAAGATTATTTTTGGCCGATGCAACATTCGCTTTATAATGACTGCTGTAGTGTTTCATTTACGTCACACGAGAATTTCGGAAGCAAATGTCCGCCTGTACAAATTTTATATCTTTACTTAAACTGCAAGTCGAAAAGTATTCAGAATCAGAATCGTAAAAATTAAAGCGTTGAATTTTTGAAAAATGTTGTTCTGCCACGGGATTGCGGTATTATTTTAATAAATCCACCAGTGTGCACCCCAGCAACTGCACACTGGTACAACTCTCAATATCATCTCAGCAACTGTTAGCTAACTAAAAAAAAAATGATGGGTTTCCCTGTCGTTTCAAAGTTTTTTTTTTAATTTAAGTGCTAATTTTTAAACCACACAAATTTGTTCATATTGCAGCGGAAATATTTTAGAATTAGATTTATGCATGAATAGAATACGAAAAATTTGAGAAATTATTTTTGTCTCCAAATTGGAGAAGCGAAAATTATGATAAAAAAAAATGATTTTTCGGTAAAATTTTTGCTCCGATAGCAGCTTTGGGTCTTTAGTATAACCAAAACTAAGTAGACATAATGAAATGTATCTTGTAAAGCGATAATCTGAGATCCTTGTGCAAAATTCTCATTATGATACTGCATGAAATATCGAGTTGTTAAGATCTAGAGTTTCGATGTTCTTGGATTAAGTAACATAACAGCTACATACAGTATTACGTGCCAGTCTCACTTGGGAAGTTGGCATTATTTTGCAAGATTGTTCAACACCACAAAATGTTTAACATTTTATGAAGCATGTACTGTTTTTCAGCTTTTCGCTTTTTTAACTTCAACGCATTTAAATTAAATGACATGTTCACACAGATTTGTAAATATTTTTCCTTTTTTAATAAAAAAAATAAAAATTTAGAAATTAAAATAAATATGAGTTTAAGTCGAGTAAATTAATTCATTTGTTATTACTAAGCAAGTTATTAAAAAAAAAGACTTAACAACAAACTAAATCCATCTTAAATTGGCTTTAACTTATTCTAGGTCATAAACAATAAAAAGACGCAAAAATATACTCTTGTTTCTAAAGTAATAAACTAGTTTCAGTTAAGTGAAATTAAAGAAACCAGATTTATTTTTATTATGTTTTAAAACAAAAACATTTAAAAAAAAATGGTGTAAGCGATGATTAACACGCTTACTTTCTCATATTTTGTCCACTAAAAATTGTAAATAAATTTATAGTTTTTGAGTTTATGGATATATTTACTTATTTACTGAAATTAAATAAACGCCCAGTAAACATTTTGGCTGGAATTTAAGTGGAATTACATTTGAAATCCAGTCACAATTTCCAATTTCCAGCGTTGAATTACAGTTGAAACACAGTTGAATTCAATAGCGAATCCAGCAAAATTAACCATTGAATTGCAGTCGAACAAAACAGTATCTTTACAGTATATCTCCAGCCTTGAATAACAATGTGATTCAAGTCGAACCGAACCTGTTTTCATACTTGAATTCAAGCATGGAATTTCAGTGTTATTCAAGCAATGCTACAACAGTATTTAAATAGTGTTATAACATTATTTTAACAATAATTTTCAAATCATTTTCTGCCACATTTTTTACCCCATTTCCTCTTGCAAAAAAAACATTTTATACAATAGTACATATTAGGTTTGTTCCCGTACTCTACTTTGGGAGCCCGCGGGTTCCCAAATGTACCCAAAAGCATTCCCGTACACAAAGTTTGGGCAAGTGAGAGAGAATTTAAGAGAATAATATTCTTCTTCTTTCTGCCCAAAACAGCCCGCACTTTTTTTCGGGCTGATTTGGTAAGATTGTAAATCAATCAGCTGTTGCATAAAATAAACAATAAAAATGATCAATGACCAAGTTTTCTTTAGAGTTGAAATAAAACTTTTTATTGAAGAATGTTGAAAAATGTGAGTAAATGCTTACATTTTTTATATATGTATGTATGTACTTATATATATCTATGTATAAAAAACGTACTTATAAGATATATATGTATGCATGCACAGATAACTACATATGTATGTACATATTTCCATGGACATAAAACAAGTAAACAATTTTGACATTTTATTTCGGGCTAAACATTTGGTTTTTAGTATTCCCGTACTTTTAAACGTTTTAGTCTCTAATTGAGAGTATTTTTTCATTACTCTTATTTGCCCAAACTTTACCCAAAAAGTACGGGAACACAGCTATTACTTAAATAGTTTATAGTTGAAAAATCAAAATAAACGATAAATAAAAGTTTATTAGTCCTTTTGTCGGAGCTCTATTTTTTCAAGGCTGGCTAAACCTTTTTGCATTTTTTAAAAATAGGTACATATTTATTAATATGAAGAATATTTGAATAATGGAAAAGTTTATATGATAACGTATTGTAATTGCGGTGAGAGTAATGATTGGGTAATGAAAAAGTTAAAGTTAGTTTACATAATTACATTAATTTGTTTAATTTTTGCTTGTTTTTGTACATTTTTTATTAATGCGATTTCTGGCTTGCTGGAAAAGGGCTATGGTATTTGTTTCAAACTCCATATCACTGTGGTCAGAAAATTTCTCTTTGTAGGCTATTGTAATACTTTAGAAAAGTAAATAAGTGAGAGACTGAAAAGGAATGTCTTTAAATGTCTAACGTTTAATTGCAAGTGTAATTGATAATGATTTCAACGGCAGTTTTGCAGCCGATCCTTGCCAACAAAAAATTGTGCTATATCGTCCTTCATTAATCGTCTCCAGCAGCTTCTTATAAATTTTGAGCCATTGCCCGATACCTTTTCCTTCAGTTCCTTCACCTGAAAATGTAAAAAAAATATTTTTATAAAAACAGATGAATGATCTACACGATATTGTGAAATGCGTCTCTTGAAAGTCAAGTCCTTGGCATAGCAATTCATTCAACTCTGCGACAAATCTTTTTAAAAACATATCAGAAGTCGATGGTTTTTTCACTCCACAAAACCCAGTCGCTGTATATATATCAGTGTAACCATTTACGTTACATAAAATTGGACATATTTGCCGATTTGAACTTTTTGGCAAGGGCAAACCGTCTATATTAAAGTTCAACTCCAAGGTTTTTGTCCCCATTCGGTTTTTTTAGCAAAAAATCTGTCATGGAATCCTTAAGGCCATATTACATTAACTCACCCGAACCCATAGCTTCAATATCTGGACATTTCGGAGTGGTCTTTAAAGTTCGGGCATCCGATGGCAAATCCTTATGATGCTGCTTAAGGATTTGCAGTAAACTGTTTATTGCAGCATTCGCAATGTTATGGTGGATCTCCCATACAGCCAGCTGTATTTTTAAGTCCCTGTCTCCCACACAATTAATTTTAGTATCAGATATATCATCTTCGTTTATAATTGTGCCCTCACAGACAGACCGTTCATCGTTCAAAGCGATGTGGACATCGTTGGATGCCATTCCCATAGGTTGTTCATTTCCCAGAATATGCTGATTCTGGGTAAGCAGTACAAAAATTATACGAGCATCTGCTTTTGGCTTTGAGTACATACCTTTATATTTATTTGTTCAAAATTTCTTTGTTTTATTTTCGATTCTTTATTCTTTATTTTCGTTTTGCTTATTTTCACTTTCAAAACTTTGCGACTTTCGCGTTGTAATATTGTTCACTATTAATTTATAACATTTAATATTTATTTATTTATTAGTATTATAATATTTTATGATTGACATTTAGGTGACTCTGACTATTTTTTAACAAACTTCAAACAAAAAAAAAGGAAAAAGGATGGATTTCAAATGTAATTCAAGCTTGAATTCACACTGGAATTCAAACATTGGAATTCACAAAAAAATTTGTGCTTATTGGGTTGAATTAAACGCTAAAAATAGGTTCGGTTCGACTTGAATTCCACTGCAATTTCGTGCTTGAATTCAAGTATGAAAACAGGTTCGGTTCGACTTGAATCACGTTGTTATTCAAGGCTGGAGATACACTGTAAAGATACTGTTTTGTTCGACTGCAATTCAATGGTTAATTTTACTGGATTCGCTATTGAATTCAACTGTGTTTCAACTGTAATTCAACGCTGGAAATTGTGACTGGATTTCAAGTGTAATTCCACTTGAATTTCACCCAAAATGCTTATTGGGTATTTATTTATAAATGTATGTATGTATGTATTTATAAATTTAAAGGCCTTTTTTTATCAATATTAAAAACACAATTATTCATTTCTTTAGTTAACCAATTACAAAATATACAAATATTGCTTTTATATTTAGTGAATTTTTTTCTTTTCTTATCTTAACTTAGAACTCTGACATTTCTGGTCGCTAAGTGCTTATTTCATATTTTCAGTATTCTATGCAAAAATAGCAAAATAAAGTTCCGTACAAAAAGTCACGTCAACCATTTGTTTTCAGTTTTCTTCCTATAAAACGGTGTTGCTATATAATAGACAAATAACAAATACAGGCATACCTCGCTTAACGCTACCTCGTCTAGCGCTGTTTCGTTATAACGCTCTTCAAAAAACAAATTTTTTGTCGTTATTTTTTAAAATTTTTTGTCATTTTTCGAAACATAGTCGTCACATAAAGCAGCAGAATATATACATAATTTGAATTTTTTTCCATACGTGTTGTTGAACTAATAGATAGTGATGATCATGGTATCTCCAATGAGGATCTAATCGCTAGTTTATCGCAAATACCGGCAGAAAGTGCGGAGTCTGCGCCAGAATCGGAAGAACCGCCCGAATATATTCTAACAAAAAAATGTTTAGAACACAATCTAGGAATAATTTAACAAGCATTAGAAAATTTAATTGAAAATGATCCGAATTTTGAAAGGTCCTGCGCGATAAAACGGAAAATAACAAACACTTTATCACCCTACACGGATTTATTAAATGAAAAAATGAAACACTCAAAGCAAACAACCTAAGACTTGTATTTAACAAAAAATAATTAAATACTAAATTTAATAACATATTTACTTATTTTATATATTACTTATCATTTTATTTGTGTTTTTATTACAATATTGTTAATTACCTGGGGCCGACCCGAGTGAACCAAAAGGAAGCCTTATTTTATTAAATAAAAACAGGCACTTGAACCTACCGACTTACAGCCAGGGGCGTGCAAGGAAGGCGATGAGGATTTTGAATCATTGCAACATATCCATTACCATAAGTTTGTGTTTGTTCAAATAAAATCTGCATATTTTACACATCTACTAAATGCAACTCATTTCAGGGGGATTCTTGAATATTGCTGAGCAACTTAATTGAAACAAAAGAAAAAAAAATACTTATTTTCTTTTTTCCTTAATTTTTAAATCGAGCACAACCATCACCGACCCACAATATGACAATTGACACAATTATAATGTAAATGATGGTGAGTGGGTATGGTTTATTTGCACACTCTCTCTCTTTCTCACTCTCTCTCTCTCTCCATTACCACTATACACTGTATAAGTTGCAGCTAGTATTTTACTCCTACATCCAACTTCAATAAAATATAATTATCACAAAGCCTAAAGGCCGTGTCAGATAAAACTTTTGCTTTGCGTTGCGTCAGAGTTTCGCTTTGACATTTGAGTTAAAATGTACGTAAATGTATGAAAGTTGCCACATAAAGCACTTTTGATGCAGCGCAAAGCGAAAAGTTAACCAACATTCAACTTTTTGCGCGCTTTGACAAACACCTGACTTTTATTATTTGTGTTTGTGTATTTGTGTGTGGGCGTAAAAATTAATATTTTTAACTTGTATTTTTTTAAATAAAACAAATAGAACTAGAATTGAAAATATGTAGCTTTTTTATGTAAACAAAAAATTCATGAGTGTTGTCAAAGTTTATTGTGACATACACCACTTGATTTACGCTTTTGCTTTAAAGTTTCAAATGTCACGCAAAGCAACAAAGTTGTATCTGACACGGCCTTAAAGCAGCTTGATGCTGTAATAAATATAAGTAAGAATATATTGCACACAAAAAATTTTAACATAAAAATAAAACAGCTGAAAAATGCAGCAATAAATACTATTAGAATTCACGATGAAAACATAACGCCACATCAAACGCAAATAAATTCGTTATCAATTACCACGCACAGCGATGATAGTTCCTCGCAAAATTTAATACAATCAGTGGACGTGCCAATAAATGTTTTCAAGAATCAAATATTCTTAGACTGGTCAGCAGAACCCAGTTATAATTTTCAGATTATTTTTCCCACTTTCCATCGCCACACTATTAAGGAACAAGAATTTAATCCAGATAAGCTCATTTCATTGTTAAAAAGGTACCTTAATCCTACAGTTGTTAATGGGATTAAGGCCCCCGAACCCATAATGGGGATAATTCAGGAAATATCTCCAATTCACTTTAGTAAGTATCGCATTAGATTTACAAGGAGAGAAGTAGAAGACAAGAGGAAATAATAATCGAAACACATAAGCGAGCACATCGCAATGCTAAAGAAAATAAGATGCACATTTTGGAGAAATCATTTTTTCCTAGCATGAACGGTAAGATAAATAGAATAATTAAACTTTGCACAATTTGCAAAGCAAACAAGTTCGACAGACACCCAAATAAACATGCAATACAGGAAACTCCTATACCCACACAGCCTGGTCAAATAGTACACATAGATATCTATCAAGCAGGAGGTCATTTAGTGCTTACTGCTATAGATAAGTTTTCAAAATATGCACAAGTAAAGCAAATAAAGTCAAGGGCTGGCTATTAAATAAAAAGATATAAAAGAACCACTCAGGGAGCTTCTTTTTTTATTTGGTGTTCCTAAAACAATTATCCTTGATAATGAAAAATCATTTAATTCTGCATCTCTTACGTTTATGGTTGAAGACATTTTAAAGATACAAATATACAAATCTCCACCTTATAAAAGTTCTGTAAATGGACAAGTCGAGAGATTCCACTCGACATTATCTGAGGTTATGCGCTGTTTAAGGGCATAGAGGAAAGATCAGACATTTACTCAACTTTTGGACAGAGCAGTTTACGAATATAATTACTCTTTTCATAGTTCCATAAATAGCCGACCAATAGAAATTTTTTTCGGCAGGACAGTAAGCACGGAAACCAAGCAATTTGAAAAAGCTATACTCAATAATATTCAAAGACTAAAAGACAAACAACAACAGGACTTAAAGATCCATAACAAAAAGCTTCATCCAATTATTCACTATAAACAAGGCGAAATCATATACGTTAGGATACATAACAGATTAGGTACGAAAATCACACCGAGATTTAGGAAAGAAATAGTCAAGGAAAATAGAGCAACTACAGTTCTAACCGAATCTAATAGAATAGTGCATAAAAGTAATATTAAAAGCAATTAAGTGCTAATTAATGACGACAATGGCCTTAACTGACTTTTCTATAACGAACTATTCAGCAACCCACATAATTCCGATAAATTAAGGACTAGCAAAAATCCAAGAAGGAACGTTTAAATTAATTCACCTCGTTAATTTCGAACTGAACGAACAATTTTTAGCAGAAGAAATCCTAAAAAAGAACATACCAGCACACAATATTTTTTACTCAGCTTTGAAACAGGAACTGGAACAGACAAAGCGTGATTTGATTTACATCTGCGCCGACTATATAGTCATAATCAGATGGTGGTCAAACCACTTGGTTGATTGGACACCAACCACGCCCTAGAAGGCCATCGAATACGTATATCCTCCGGTCACTTCTAGTAGCAATTTCGAAAGCCCGAAGTAGGCCGCAGCCTTCACTCCTTGCTAAAGAGTTGGAGACTTTCCAACTCCTGGTCCAGAACGCATGAAGCTCTTTTTTATCAAGAACACGACAGCATTCATACTCACTGGACCTGAACCATTCATTGTGTTAATTTGAATGATCCGACCCACAAACTCTTACGAGGGTCCGAAACCACAACCACCACGATAGTCCCATATAGGGGCCAACCTCAATAACCAGTCAGAGCACATCATTGTCTAAAGAGAACAAATAGTGTACTCTGGGGCAACTGATTCCCGTGGAAATATGTGGATTGTCCAGGTGACTCCTACTAGCCTTTGAGGGGCCTGGGCTCCCTTTTACCCCGCAAGACACCAGTCTAAATGGAATAGTAGGTTCCAAAAAGACTATCATGTGCCTTCGGGGGGAACTGGAACAGACAGAAAAAAAAGACAAAAAATCTATAAAACCAACAAGCCACAGAGTAAAGAAATCACTTAATTTTCTATTGACAGCTTGGAAATACCTGGCCGGCACTCCAGACCACGACGACTTTGCACCACTGCAAGGCAACGCTAACGAACTGAAGAAAAATAACAATAGACAGTTTTTAATAAATCAATCTCTAACCGAACGAATGAATAATTTGACGCTACTTATCAACCAACTGACAGTTTTAATAACGAATTATTATTAAGTATACAAAATAGATTACGATTAGCCAAAGAGAAAATTAATAATGTGAGATACGTATGCCGTACAATGCACTATGGCCGAAATCGAGATTTTAGCGGCCAAAAGTCAATTTTTCAGCTTTAAGTTTTCAAAATGTTTTTGATGGTGTTCAATACCCAACATATTGATAAGTTAAAGCTAAAAAAAATTTTACTGCTGGCAACCCTTTTTATGTATAAACACCTGTTAATGTTTACAAATTTTTTGGCACGCGTTAACACAAGTGAAGAAGCAAAATTTTTACAAAATTAAAAACTGTTTATTTAATAATATATTCTTGCAATGGTCAAAATTAAGAATCATTAATAGCGTTTTACTTAATGATAAAGAATTAGATGTAGCTCTTAAGACATTGCAAAGCGAAAAAATGCTATTTGCCGAAACAAGTGTTTTATATAATGCAACAATGTTAGCCTGCCTATATCATAAAAATACCAATAACACAAATTGAATCTTATACCCGTATATTAGTCAAAGCAGTAAAAAACAAATAATTCACTTATTAATATTCCTTTTGGAAATGTATTAAAAAATAAAAATAGCATATTTGCAGTAATAAATGAATGTAAAACAGTAAATTCTTTATCCATTTGTAAGAAAAATCAAATTATTAACATAAGTAACGAAACTTGCGTAACAAAACTACTATACAGTGAAAAGAACCCAACTTGCAAATTTAGCAATGCACACCACATCAAATCATTGGAAATACTACCAGATGGAATGATGATACTTTTGAATGATTTTAATGGCACTATTAATAACACTGCCGGCACTTACATTGTACAATTCACAAATCTGACGATAAAAATAAACAACGAGTCTTTCTTTAACGGGGAGACCTACACGACAAAAGAAGAACCAGCCCGAATTCAGTTCACTTCGGTAGAAAGGGAAAGAATTCATCTTCTCTAGCTGGAATCCATTAACGAACTTTATATTAACAACATAGAACGCTTGAGTCGATTACAAACAAACTCCTAATTAACCAAATCCTTAAAGCCGTTTTCGCATTGTTAATACTAACAGCGTTTGCAATCCTACTCCGCTACAGAAGACGGGCAACAGATAGTGCTATGATCAGTTTTTCCACTGGTTACACCGACAAATATGCGAGTCATGACGGAGGGCACGGAAAAGATAAAGTTACCCCTTCAACTAGACCTTAATAATCTACCATATTTTTAATTGATTGAGGACAATCGATTCTAAGAAGGGAGGAGTTAATAACAATAAAGTTGAACACATATTTTTTACTTTTGTAAACAATAAATGAAGTGCACTGACACTTAAACTGCAACAGCAAATTTGACCTAATTTAATTCCAAGTGCCATTGTCACCAGAATAGCTGACTTCACATTATTAAAACTTTTGTTACAATTTAAGCCAATTGCATTGTCACCAAAATAACCGACGAATTGCATTGCATTGCGAATATTGCAAAATTTAATAATAAAGTAAGTTGCTGCATTTATGCTAATAAAACAAATTTGTAGTATAAATAGTTAAGAAAAATTATTTTTAACTGATTTTTATTCTATCTTTCAAACAATAAAGATTGGAAAATTCAAAAGTTGTTTTTTTTAATAATTTAAATACTACAAACCAACTTAACTTGTATAAGTGTAACAACTGAAAGCTCATGCAACAATTTTTAAAATTTTTAGGGTTGTGTTTGCTTGTTCTAAAATAAACTAACATTTTAATTTTAATTGTATTTTAAAAATTTGCTTTAACCGGAACTAAATTAAATTTCATTATCATGACTTGAGAATATAATTAACAAGAGAATACTAGAAAAAAACTTTAACTTTAATAAAACAAAAAAAATATATAAAAAAAATAATTAACGTGAGAAAATTACAGAGTAGCGAAGTGTTCACTCACTGTTCATACATGTATGAATATGTACATTTCATTTTTTAGCCGCTTCTTCTCATACATGTGTGAGAGACTGAAAAATATTTTGCGTTTTCTCATTTATGAATGCGACGATTTATTTTTTTCTTTCTATTCATAAGTGAAAAAATGAGAAACACACAAGTGTTCATTTTTGAATATGTACAATTTTGATAATTTTTCATAAATGAAAAGATCGTAAAAATATGTGCGTTAAGCATTCGCGTACATAAACGCACACATTTGTTAATGCGCAATTGTCGGCGTATGTAGGAAAAAAAATGTTTTTTTTTTATTTCTTTTAGAATATATTGCAATATTGTATTTTGTGTTAATATGTACCCATGTGTTTTTACTAAATTTTACGGTAAACTGCGATCGTAGGTAGAAAATTTTTTCACATTCATTTATGAGAAATTTTATAAAATTTCAACGTTCATAAATGAACATGTACATTTATGAAAAAGAACATTAATGAGAAGTAGCTGATTTATCATTTATCACATATGAATAAGACTAATAATTCTTGTTGTGCGCATTCATGTATGAACATAAGCAGAACATTTTTTCTTGTTCGTTTATGCGCGTGAAAAATAAATATAAAATTTTAGATTTCTCATTTATGAAAAATATCATGAATGTTGATTTTTGAATGTTCATAAATGAAAAATTCTGAACCCTGGAAAATTATCAGACGAACAAAATTGTCACAACATGACTTTGAGAACGTATTCCCCAACAAACTTACGTAGATGTATGTACATATGTATGTACATATATGTACATATAAATACATGAAACAAAAAAGAACTAAAAGATAAGAAATATACATTTGAACAGATATTTATGTGAGTGCAGATGTGCAAAATAAAACAGTGATAATGTATAAACACACCATTTCCAAGAGCTTTTAACTGCATTAATTGATTTAATATGTAGAGAGTTAAGAAAGTCAAATATTTATATGATTCCTGAGTGTACGCGCGAGACGTAATGATTCCATTCTAATTATGGGATTATTTTGCTTTGTAAAGGTAGCTGCGTGTGAATTTTAATTATAATCAGTTGACAATCGAACAAGAATTATTCGCAAATTCGATTATTTTTGTTTAACTTTTTTCCAATGAAAAAATTTTTACAAATAACAATTAAAAATTATTCGATAATTTTGAATCGAATATTAGAATAAATTTTTAAAAGTACTTGCTTCATCGTTGTGTCTATACCAGTGATGGGCGAACTTTTTGGGTGGCCGGCCAATAAATTAAAAATAATCTTGCGGCGGGCCATTAAATTAAAAAAAAAACATAGAGGGTCATTCATTAAAAAATTATGGAGTTGCTGTTAAATTAAAAGTTCGGGGTAAGATATATATTTATTAGTTATATTACGTAATATTTTAAAACAACATAAAAATTTTACGGTTTATTATGATTTTAAGATTTTCCAGATGTATGGAAAGCATGGATCTGATTCTGACTTGACATAATTTCCTCAAAATCTGCTTCCAGCTGGGAGGATGCGACTTTTAATAAATTAAATAGACTCTCGTCTGACAATCGGTTTCTTATTGAATTTTTTCTGCATTTCATTACTGAAAAGGCCTGTTCACATAAATATGAGGAAGCCAACATTGCCATAATTTTCTGCACATGATTAATTAGCTTTGGAAATTCATCTTTTGGTAAGGATTTATAGAAATTAAGCTTATGTGTATTTAAAAATAGCTGTTTTAAATTATTATTACATTGCAATTCTATAATTTCCAATTGTAGATCAGATGGAACATTCTCAGGATTAACATTAAAAGGCATAGAAAAAATATCTAAAAATGGTTGAATTTTTTTAAAGTCAGCAAATCTGGCCTCAAATTCTGAATACAGTTTTAATAAATATTGTGAAAAGACTTTTAACTTCTCTTCACTCACAGGCCTCAAAGAATTAAGTCTTGGAAAATGAGTCAAATCATTTTTTCTCAAACATTTAGAAAATATAAACAATTGAGTTTTAAAAGACCTCAAACTGCCCCAAGTTTCATCTATAAATTGATTTCTTCCCTGTAACTTCTTGTTCAGTTTATTATAGTGCTCGAGTAAATCCGTGAAAAAAGCAAACTCGATGCACCAATTCTTATCCTCGAATATTTCCCACTCATCCCCAATTTCAGTTTTGGTTTTTAGAAAAACTTTTATTTCTTCGAGAAGACTCCAAACTCTCGAGAAGGCATGCCCACAACTCAGCCACCTGATCTTGGTGTAATAAAGTACATCTGAAAATACTGCATCAACTTCCGATAAAAACTCTTGAAATTGTCGATGTAACAAACCACGGACTCGAATGGTATTAATTAATTTTAAAATAATATTAAGTACGTGGTTAATATCCAAGGCAGCCTTGCAAAGAACATCTTGGTGGATTATACAATGTAAAAAAATTGTTTTGCTTTCAGCATTCTGACTTTTATAAACTCCTGCAAACCCCGTATTTTTTCCCACCATCAGTTGTTGAGTTAATTAATTTGGAAATTGGGGCATTAAGAGATTCCATCCCCTCTCTAAATTCATCATAAATTATTTTTCCTGTCGTCTTTCCTTTCAAAGATCTCAAACAAGCAAGTTCTTCGGTTATTACAAAGTTTTCATCGACTCCTCTGATAAAAATTAGTAGTTGGGCTGTATCACTCCTGACAACACTCTCGTCCATAGTGACTGAAAAATACTTAAACTTTTTAAGACGTCCATCGAGTTGATTGGTTAAATTAGAAGAAATCGCTTCAAAACTTTTTGTGACCGTTCTACGTCACAGCCCTATAAATTCGAAATCTTTTACCTTTTCTGGGCATAATACTTTTCCAATACTAATTAACATATCCTTAATAAATTCTCCTTCAGAAAACGGTTTGTTACTTTTTGCTATTTTATAGGCAACAATGTGACCAGCTAACGTGGAGGATCGCTGGACACTTCTTTGATTTTCAAAAAAACATTTGCTGACTAGAGAAGAAAAGAATTACAATTCCTCTGAATGAACTTTCTTGTCCCCCCCGGGGGCACATTTATGGTCTTTATAGTACGCAACAGCTATCTAGATCTGTGCAACTGGGGGAAAACGGGAGCCCAGTCCCCTGAAGACAGGCAGGGAGTCAACTGGAAGCTCCACTTTATTTCCACGGGGATCAGTGAACCCGCAGAGTTCATTATTTGTCTCTTTAGACATTTAATAGTTCTCTGACTGATCATTGAGGTTGGCCCCTATATGGGAGTATCGTGGTGGTTGTGGTTTTGCGGCCCCATAACAGTATAACGGTTTTTATGGTGGCCAGGATCATCTCACTGATAATGACACGCAAAGTAAATGATCCAGTCTAGTGAGCATGCTAGACATGTGTTCTGGACAGGAGTTGAAAGTCTCCAACTCTTTAGCAAGGTGTGATGAATTGCAGCCCTGCCCTGGAATCATTAAAGTTGCAACTAGGTGGTTCTGTTGCTTAGAATTATGCCTTCGGCTATCTAGGACGCATGTATGACGTTCCAAACTATACTATAGTGGTTTGCCCACTATCTGATTAAGGCTGCATAGCCAGGTGCGGATGTAAAACGAATCACACTCTGAACTTTCTTGTCTTCATCTGTCATTTTATAGTACTTCGACCCAAGATGTTTTGAATTAAAGTGCCTAGCGAGATTATAATCTTTTAGTACGGCTACCGGTTCTTGGCAGATAAGAAAAATAGGTTTTTGGTTATATTTCATAAAGAAGTACTTCCATGTCCACTCTTCTTGAAATACTCGACATTCCGAATCAATTTTTCTCTTTCTATTTTCGATTGACATTTATGGGGGTAAAAAACTTAAGACTATTTTACTATTGCACTTATATTTACAATACACTTTATTATTTTAATTACACAAATAAAACTGTACGTTGGCAACTTTATAATTTTACTTCACAATTAATTCTTTACGTGACGAGATTTACACTTTTACTGATTGTTGATCAATCCATCGCTTTTATATTTGTTGCGCATGCTGTCTCGAATATTCAAGAATCTTCTAGATCTCATATAATAAATAGTTGTTGTTATGTTATACGTTCAGTTTTCTATATTAGTTCTTAGTGTTTTATGGTGTTTATGTTTCTTCTTGAAATATTGCATCAGAAAGTTGTTGTTCTCTTGTGTGTACAATATTTCCTAGAAAACGACGTAGTTTGTACACAATATAATACGAAAACATCGCATTTTTTTGGTGAAATTGTCAATTTATATCTTTTTTAAAACATAATCACCCCTATTATGTATGTCGTAGTCACGTCGAATTTATGTCACTTTTTACAAATGGCATCACAAATGTCGTTTTTAGTGTGAAATACGACTCTGTCGAAAATCTATTACAAATATGTGAAATTCGACAAGAAGCGTCGTTGTGTATTTTCAAGTGAACAAATTTTGAAATAGAAAAAACGCGAATAAAAACTTTCGAAAAATGAGTAATATAAAACCGTAAGTGTAATTTATTAGTTTCCATAAAATATATTTTCAAGTTTGTATATTTATGTTGATATTTGAATGTATTTAAGGATAAAAAAGACAACACCCAAACAGTTCGAAACACTTGTGGATCTGATGTGTAAAAATCCTAACGTTGCAAAAGGATATCACAAAATTACTGAAAAATCATTGTTTAAGGAACAATGGAATAAAATCCGAAATAAACCTAATAGTATTGGACCACCCACTCGAGAAACGGAAGGTTGGATGAAGGTATGGGCCGACATGAAAACTAGTGTTAAAAAGAAACTTATCCATAACAAAACTGAAAGTCGTGCAACTGAAGGCGGAACTTTTCAACAAAAACATTGACACCTTTAGAGGAGGCTGTATCAGGTCTACTCCAAATGAATTCAATAGTAAGCCCAAATGGACCTACTTTCGGTATTGATAGCTATCAAGAAGAAGGAAGCTTCCTTCTGCCAGTATACGCAAAGCGGCTGCCAAACGTATAGTCTTGCTTACACGCGTAGATCTGGAAGGTTCAGTAAGTTTGTTTGATATTGCCCTTAAAACGTAACGAAAAGCTTTTTTTGAAAGTCTGAAATTGTTTACAAACCTAGACACAAACATTTTTTAGTAATTTCTTAACAAATCTAAAAAACTAAATTACATGGTACTTGGCAGCGAGCTTATATTAGATTGATATCTTAGATGTCTGCGAAAATTTAAAACATTTCTGGAACTCATTTCATCCTCCTCATCAGAAGACGAAAAAGCCGCAACACTTAACATTTTTAATAAAGTTTTTATATTATTATTTATTATTTTTAGTAAACAAACGAGCGCGTCACTTGAATATTTATATTTTTTCTGCCAACTGATTTCTTTTTTTTAACAGGGTAGTTCATAAATTATAAAAATACCACTAATTTATTCTTTTACAAAAACACTCACGTCAAAAATGCTACATAATACCAATAAAAATTAAATTCGGGTTCGACAACGACAGTACTCGAAATTCGACTACGACATACATATTTAGGGTGAATGTAAATTTATTTTTTCGGCATAATTTTCTAATAGATGATTAATAATATTTTTTTGAAAAACGCTCGGCGGGCCGGATGTGGCCCGCGGGCCACGATAAAAAGATTTTTATTTAATATTTGTTTTTTTTTCATAGCAAATTATTCATTCGAATAAAAATTCAAAATTAATAATATAATATATAAAATTATAATGTGATTATTGATTGCAACTTTTTTGTATTTACTGAGTTAAACGAGAAATGGTGTGTGTATTGAACCTGAAATATTTACACGTCATTATATACACAAGTCTTTAAATATGTTTTGTTATAAATCACAGAGTATATAAGTTGCCCTTGCATTGCTGATACCGATAACAAGGTAGCAGCCAATCATTCTGACGTAGCTAAACACAGCCCTACGCTAAATTATATTAAAATTGTTGTCTTTGTTAAAACTTCAAGTTCATTGAAGAATTAATAAATACTAGTCGTTTTTCCTGTATGTGCGTCATTAGTTTGTATGAAGAAATTTCTAAAGGTTTCATCAATATGTTATAATGTTGCATCAGATTTTACGTAATTGTTAATGTTTATGACATTTGATACAATTATATTTCAATACAGTTTAAACATTATATAATATTAACGTTTGTTCGTTGTATTAAAAGTAAGCAGCTGCTACCCTGTGGACATCTTCCAAGATGTTTTGATTAATTTTAAATTCATTCTTGTATTTCAAATTATTAGTTGAATTGTTTTTTACAATCGAGTTAATTAATTCGGGTTAAGTTCATTTTAATTTTAAATTCTAAATTTTTACTGACAGTAAAAACAATATTTACAAATTTTTGTAATGCCTTCATATGCACTGCTTAGTAGTTCTAGAATTTACTAGAAAAATCTAATTTATCGGTCGTGTGTTTTCTGTTTTTTCTGATTGTTAATCTTGGATCATGAAATGGTGTTGTTATCTTGTCTTGTTCATAAAATTTTATTATATAATTCTTAATTTCTTAACAGTCGTTTCGCTTTACTTTTTCTAGGGAAAACTTATACTAAACATTTTGACCACTTATACTAAACATTTTCGTAACAATATTTTAAGTTTAAAATATGGCAATAAAAGAAAATATATAGGTACATTGTTAACCATAATCGTTAAAAGTTTAGGTTTTTATTATTGTGCGGCGCAGTTATTAAAAGTGATTACCTTTTTTCAAACACTATTAAATTAATAATATGTATCTCATTTATAAAAATAATTCGCATAAAATATAACTTGATATTTTCGGTTTTACTAAAAAGTTTCGGGAGAGCAACTAAATGGAATCCATAAGCAGAAAAAGTGTATAATAAATTTAAGTTCCTGTAAATTAAAAAAATAAATGCTGGTGAAATATATTCAGAAGGCTCTATTGCCTCTTGCACGTCAATGCCAACTAAATTAGGAAAAAGATTTCGCTTATTAAAATACGAGTTTTTTTAACCAAATATATCAAGTAATAAATTCTAATTGAATATATGTATGTATGAATGTTTAAAATTAAATGATGTTTAGCAATTTCGACATTGACCGCCATAGGGAATTTCGTTTTTTATATACACTTGAAAAAGAGCTCCTTAAAAAAAAAAATATATATATATATATAAATTTAATACATAGAAAACACTAAGGAGAGTTTCTGCTGATGTAATTTTACTTTTTATAAATATTTTTTTTAAAATTCTGTAATGAATGAATTTCTTTCGTAATATCTAAATTCTCATACAAATTAAAAGACGCCTGACAAGCTAAATTGTGACACTCGATATCGTTTAAAAGTTAAGCCCATGCAATCATTTTAAATAAAAACCGTTATATAAATCTAAAATCTAAATCTTGTACCAGCGAAAAACTAACGGGATCATCACTCATATATGAGTAAAAAAACATGCTTTTTCCCACCAAAAAAAAAAAAAAAGACTAAATAAAATGCAATTTTTAATTATTATTGAGATCAAATTGTTTATATATTTTTCATTTTTATTAAATCTTTTTCCAATTAAAATAATAAAAGAATTAACTCAAATAATATATTTTCTTTTTAAATTTTTCAGGCGGCAGGATAATTTTTTTCTTAATATTAAACAACTTTATTTCAATGTTTTACAAATACATTGGAAAAACACCGATAATTTGTAGTTTGATTACAAAATTAATAAATTTTTTCATGATTTTCAAAGTCATAGAACTTGGAAGAACTTCGAACTATTATTGTGCGTTTAAATAAAAAAATTCAAGGCAACAGAGTAACAACAAAATTCTACTATAAAATTAAAAAAAATCAACAAATTCTTTAATTTACTAAATTTATAAAACTATAGAGAAAAACCCAAAATTTCTACATTCATACAAATATGATATTTTAGATAAAATAATGAAAATTTTGGGCAGGTGGTTGAAATAATAGCAGACAACACAATGCCTTAGCGTAACAAGGGTTGATGGTGTCTGACAGACATAATGCTCAGTCTCACACTCTCTCACTTGGTAGATGTTGTGATTATTTGTAAAATATTGTGTTCGATTTAGATCAGAAATAAATTGGTTGGCAGACAACAGCAACGACATTAGGAAGTCTTTTCGCAAGCAAAATGACGAAGCTAGCGCGCCAGAGCTTACAGATTTTTAGTCTAAAGCTTCGAGCATAAAAAAGGCTTATGCCGACTGCTTAAGTAGTTTAAACACTCCAATGTCAACCCATTTCAGCGTACGAATCATTTACAAAATTCATGCTTAAAGTACTGCAGGAGTAGTCCAATGGTTGAACACCATCTTCTTCAACAATATCCATACAATTAATGGCCTTACTGCTAGCCGAACAATCATCTTCATCATCTGGTATGCTTACATCCACTGGTATGTACATATGAAAAGGTTTTTGTTCCTTTAGCCAGGGTGATAGGAAGATGTGCTCTATGGGAACACGATCTGTGATGTTTTTCCTTAAAAGTGCCAATAAAAGCCATCTTGCTGAACGTGATAGATGACCTGGTAGTTGAACAAAACATTGACGTATTATCGTGATGAGATTGCTATTGCCTTTTTCAAAGAATGGATATTGTCCCACCAGCATTGTGTATAAAATCACACCTAGCGCCCACATATCAGCTGGTTTGCCTTTATAGGTGGGTTCGGGACACAATAATTCGGGTGCAGTGTAAAGAGGGCAGCCAATTTTTTCACTTAATGTATCATCTGCAGGATTTTCGAGAATCATGGAACCTTCCAGAGATTCGTACTGGAGTTTGGTTCTAAAAACATATATTAGAAAAAAAAAACATTATTAAATGTTTGATAGCAACAAAAAGATAAAAAAACAAAATAGAAAACAAGAGAACAAAAATTAAAGAGCAAAACAAAGCATTCACTATAAAAATGAAGAAAATATAAAAATAGTAAAACTTTCTTTATTTTTTGCACCATTATTTGTAATAATTGATTTTCAAGTTTAAACATTTTTTTAAATATTTTTATTTATTTTATTTGGTTGGTTTCTTGCTGCCACATCTTTGTGTAATAATTAAAAATATTAAAATAAAAAATATATTTTTTTATTAAAAATCTTAACAAGTTTGAAAAAAATTATTTTTACAAGAAAAATCGTTAATAAATTTTCCATAGACAAAAATTCAGAATTTCCATATTCCTTTTTATGGTAAAAAACACATGTCGATTACATCCTTATGATCGAGTTTTGATACAGGCTGGAGAGCTCAAGTGCCTGTACATGGCATGGAACTACCAGCACATTGTTTTCTCTCATATTCATTACCATTCGGTGATTTTCCCAAATTGTTTACTATAGGTTTTGGCTTTCAAACATTGGATAGTACTCGCCGCGACACGTTGTCATAACAGAATAACCATTTTTCTCATTTGCTCATATCCCTGGAAAATGTAAATTATCGTGGTAATTTTATTCAATGTCTGAAAAAAAAACAGATAAAAGCAAGATATAATAAAACACTGCGTGAGCTGTTAAAAAATTATTCGTGACAATTTAAGAACCCTTTACCAGCAGCATTGCAGAGGATTACCATACTCTACTCGATGTTTTTTTTTTTTTGTTTGCAATTCAATTTATGTGATTCAAATCCATAAAAACTTATTATTTTTATAAAGTTTTAGATTTTTTTTTTTTTTTGGTATGTGAAACCTTGTTCCTTTAGTTCATTCAATACTACCCCGGTATATCGCAAAATTTTCCGTAACTTTTTTTCTTTAAATACCTATTTTTTAAATTTTTTTTGTGAAAACTTTTCTGGTTTTTTTGTGCAGTTTTGGCTTCTGAGGAATTTTAGAGTGTATGTTGGAACATTGAATAATTGTGTGTATTCTCGGAATTTAGATATTTAAATGTCATCATATACGTACTATATTTAAAAATTCGGTCTGTAAAGGTTTAGCGAAGCTAATTTTGTGCAATTTAATTTTATATTGTAACTGATATACATATTTATTTATATTTTTGGTGAAATAACGATTTTGTTGGTGATGTATTTTTTTTCAAGTTTTTATTTTTTTATAAAAATTAATTAAAACTATATATACTTATACAGTGGGAAGCACAACTGTTGTTTTGCATTAAGAAAGAAAGGTAATGAAAATAATACACATAAAAGTATATTATGAAATATATATATATTTTTTTATTTAATTGAACATTATTCTAAATTATAAAGCACAAAAACTCATATAAATTGCTTTAGGAAAATTAGCAAAATTAAAAGAACAAATATTATCACGATATTGCTTTGTTAAAAAGATTTTAGATTAGAAAAATAAAAGATCTTTAAAGATGCGAAAAACGCCAACTGACATTGAAAACAATGTGATAAATTTGTTGCAAAATAATTATTCATGCCGTAAAATTGCTAAAAAATTAAATTTAAGTAAATCTACGGTTAATGATATAAAAAAACGACGTAATGTAGCTTGCAATAATAACCAAGGTGATCGACCAACACTGCTTTCTGATGGTGATGCCCGGCAGATTGAACGTTTGCTACACAAAAAGACCATCAAAACACCGAAAATTGCTGCAAAAAGTATTGGTAAAGATGTCAGTTCCTGGACGGTCAGACGAGCATTAAATAGAATTGGTTTAGTAGCCAGTGTGAAAAAGAAGAAGCCAGCACTTTCTGATAAAAATGTGAAAAGACGCCTGAATTTCTGTAAAACCCACAAAAATTGGACAGTCGATGACTGGAAACGGGTTATTTGGACCGACGAAACAAAAGTCAACCGGTACCAGTCTGATGGAAAAGAATATTATTGGCATAGGCCGCATGAGCGCATCCAAAAATACCATGTGAAGGAAACGATGAAACATGGTGGCGGCAGTATTATGGTTTGGGGATGTTTTACTTGGTGGAACACTGGACCTTTGGTGACAATCCAAGGTATAATGAAGAAGGAGGATTATTTAAATATTCTACACACAAATTTAAAAGGTTTTGTTAACGAGAGTGCTTATCCAACCGAAGAGGTTATTTTTCAGCAAGACGGGGATCCAAAGCATACGGCCAAAATAGTAAAAAGCTGGCTACAAAACCAAACTTTTGGGACAATGGAATGGCCTGCACAAAGCCCAGACCTGAATTCCATAGAAAATTTATGGGCTATTGTTAAAAGAAAGCTGGGAGCGTATGAAAACCCACCAAAAAATGTTGACGAGCTTTGGGAGAGAATACAACATGAATGGCGAGCTCTTGATCGTGATATCATCCAAAAGTTGGTGGAGAGTATGCCAAAACGTATTGAAAGCGTAATTAAAAATAAAGGCTTTTGGACGAAATATTAAGTTGGCAACGTTAATTGATTTTCAACAAACCCCGCAAATAGTGCAAAAGTGTCCGAATAGTGAATTTCTTGTTCTTTTAATTTTGCTAATTTTCCTAAAGCAATTTATATGAGTTTTTGTGCTTTATAATTTAGAATAATATTCAATTAAATAAAAAAATATATATTTCATAATATACCTCCTTTATGTATATTATTTTCATTACCTTACTTCCTTAATACAAAACATCCGGAGAGTTGTGCTTTCTACTGTATATATATATGTATACTATATAATTAAAATTTAATTTTGTAAGCTTATTTAAACATTTTGGGATTCCCCGCAGAAGAATCTCGTACTTTGTTTGTTGTAAACAACTTCTGTTGCAGGATAAGTAGTTATGGTATTACCGCGACAGTTCTACTAGAAGCATCTCTCTGTGCTGACTATGCATATACATAAATAATATAAACAAGTGATCTCTAAAAATATTTTTATTGAAAATATGTCTAATAAAAAACCAAAAGTGTTAACTCTTCAAGAAAAGTCAGATATTTTAGAACTTTTATGAAAAGGTCCACCTGTAACTGGTTTGCCGAAAAAGTATAATGTCGTCAAATCGACGACTTGTTCAATATGAAACAAAAAAGATGCAATTTCGAAATGTGTTAATAATACATTTTCCAGTCCTGGAAAACGGAAAACACTGCATTCTTCGGAGCTTCCAAAAATGGAAAGATCTCTGTACTAATTTCGAAATTAGTATCTTAGAAACCCTTTTGCAACCCATAGCAGCATAGTACATATATTAACCCTTAACGGCCGAGAGCTTTTTTTGTAATACTCGCCCATAGCACGACGGAAAATTAGGTGAAATTCTAAAACGTTTATAAGGATGAAAACTTAAACTAAACTGATTAAAATGATTTATTTAGATATGAATTCAATATATTTACTTGATTTTTAATGTTATAAATAAAATTAATTTTTATAATATATTTATATTTATATATTTATATATAATTATATATATAATTATAATATATAATTATATATATTTATTTATATATTATATAAATGAAATGAAAATTAAATTCTTTTCATGTCCCCGTAGCGGGGCCTTTCGTTTTCTATGGCATAAGTACTATGTCCGTACTTTATTTTAAATTAAATAAAATATAAAAAGAGACCAAAATATGTTATATAAAAAATGCAATCTAAAACGTGAACAAAATCGAAAACGTGAGCACCCTATATATATATATATATATATATATATATATATATATATATATATATATATAGGTACTTTATAGATACTAAAGCTTGTTAAGAGCCAGCCGGATAGTTGGAAGATAATTGTGGTTTTATTAAAAAATCATTTAATTCTTGATTTTTACATAGCTTAACCCCAATTTTAATACAAGTTTTATTCAAATGCACAAAACTGACAAGCGCAACAATTGAAATCGAACTTTTCTGTGAGTTGTAATATCTAAAGGGGGAAAATATAGAATCAACAACAAAAATCACACAAACGTACGCACACATCCGTACATAGTTAGAGTTTGTAAATGCATACACGTATAAAAATAACGCCCATAACTACCTACTTCTTGTTTAAGATTTAAGTACAGCAAGTTTAATTTTGTAATAAATTCATTGCCAGCAAGATCACTTCGAGCAAAAAAAAACCAAAAAAGACAAATTAAATGCTGTGTTTGATGATTATTAATAACACACACTCTTGCACAAACTTACAGCTAACATGCAAACATTAATAAATCCGCGACGAGTGAATGAGCAACACCCAAAAGCTTTGCATTTTAAAATGAAAACAAAAACAACAATTTCAACAAGTATTACTAAAACAATATGAAACCTCGAACTGACCCTGATATCAATACTGCAAACGAATGAATACCAACAAAAAAATAAGCAGCGATAAATACAAGCGATGAAGAAGAGCAACTAACCAAGCACCAACTAACTCCATGAACTAAAACAAGAATCGTCGAGGCAAAGCAATTTTTAGTTGGTTTTGAAAAAATCAAAACGAAAAAAAGCTCAAAAGATTTGTAAGACATACAAACATCAGTAGTAGAAGAAGACAACGAAAACAAATTACTATAAAAATAATAATGATAATACAAGGGAATTACAAAAAATGACCTCGTAATTGTTTTTTTTTTTTTTTTTTTGTTTTCGTATGATTTATTCAATTTTTTCACAAACCATGAATGAGGCAAGAATGTATTGTATTATAAGTGTAGCAATACTTTTTTTAAGCAATATAGAGAGCAACAAAACAAGAGAGCAAAAATTGTTGGATAAAATGGAGACATTTGTTAACAAAATAATGAATACACCGTTATCTGTGAAAAGCGTTGGAAGAAGCAACCGTAAAGAAATTAAACAAAAATAATTTTGTAAACAAAAAAAAAACGAATAAAATGAAGACAACTATTATGTCCGCTTTGGCAATAAGTGTAAAATTAAGATAAAAAAATAAATGTTAACAGAAAGGCGAAATTTACACAGAGTATATATTGTTTATAATTACAAGTATAAGTGAGCTAAGATGATAAGAGATAAAAACATTAGTCAAAAATTTAAAAATTTACCAAAACTTTTTGAACACATGCCATTTCTAATAGATCACCGAAGTATTAAGTTATGCCTGCGTTGTTTGTTTTTCCTGAAGAAGCTTTCCAAAGGAAAGCGAAATATTGAAAAAACATACGTATTTAATTAAAAAGACCGTTATAAAGATTGATATATATTTATTTAAGAAAAAAAAGGTCGAATTAAAATTAAAATAATAATCAAATTGTAGATAATATTAAAAAATATTTTGTTTTAATCATTTTTAGTTTGATCTACTTTAATTAAGCTACATTATTTTAACATACATACATATTTTATATTTTAATAGAACATTTATTATTAAAAAATTTAATATTAAATAAGGATATGCTTTCCCCACAGTAATACATTCATATTTTTTAATAATTTTTTTTTTTTAGAATATAAAAAAATATTTTTGTTTAAAGAAATCTATCATAATTAACGCAGATTAATAATATGTAATTTAAAAATTGTTTGAATTTTATTCAATTTATTTTTTTTAATTTCGACCTTTACGTCAAAAAATAACACAGCCTGAATGAAAATGTTGAAATTTTTATAAAAATAAATTTAATATTTGGAGCAAAGAAAAAGTTCTGCATTATATCAAAACCCAATAAATTAACTTTATTAATTTTAATTTATAAAGTCATTTATTTAAAAACTTTGAAATTAAATTTTGTCATTTTGTAATTATTATTAAAACATTTTTCTTTCTTGTGCGTCCTCCAATTTTTTTATTGTTCCCTCATGAAGTTTTTTTTTATTTAACCAAAATGTGGGAAACAGTGTAAAAGAAAATAATATGTATTTGGCACAATGCATTTAAAAATTCTAAGCAATGGATATTAAATAAATAAAAAAAAGTATATATATATATATATATATATACATATATATATATATATATATATATATATATATATATATATATATATAATAATTTAAATTTAATTGATTAAAATTAAAGTATTGCTTTTATTCCTCTCAGGGTTGTAGACAATATGTTCAGTGACCTTAAAACATTCTCTGAATAAAGATGATATAAATTAAGAAACTAAAAACAACCAAATTTTATTTAAAAAAATCGAATAATTAATTAAACAATTGTGCAAATCTATTAATGCATGTGGGTAGTAATATTGAGCCACTGTTTGACATTAAAAAAGTTTTAGTACCTAAAATTAAAGTTTCAAAATGTTTTTAATTAAAAAAAAATGTTTCGAAAACTTCAAATAAAGTTGCTACGGGGCGTTTTACAATTGATGACCTCGTATACCCCGCTATCAATATGAATATGTCACCTCACCTACTTGTCAAACTGTTTTGTAAAATTTTATTACAAAAATGTTAAAACCTAAAAATTAAATACGTAAACAAACGCGAGGTATGAAGTTTAAGCTATCTAAAGGTTTACCTTATTGCTTGACTTTTTTTTAAGTAAAAAGTTGTGTCAACAAAAACTAAAAAAAACGACATTATTGAAGAGAGTTTTAAATTTAAAAAACAAAAACACCTTTATTCGTACTTATTAAGGTACTTTTGTAGTTCTTCCAAAAAATTATACTGTCTAACATTTTTTTATTAAATAATAAAAATTATTGTTTTTTATAATTGAAATAATTTTAATTTAATGAATTTTAAGTCTTCAATGTGTATGTACATATATGTATATATCAAAATATTCATCCATGTGCAAACCAACACTTGTTTAAAAATAGCCTCCCCCTATTCATGTAAATAATGTCTTGTTTCATTTCACTCTGTTCTCTTTGTTTAAAATATTTACAAACCTGTTACAATTCTCTCTATTTTAGTTCTCTCGTTATGGTTTTATACTCTCTACCATTTCAACTAAAATGCAGCAAACAAGCTGCTAAATTATTAGGTAATAAAAATACAAATTGCGATTTTACAGTCTTTTACACTTTTGAAAACTAAAAATTTTGCTTGGCTGTTAAAACGAATAAATCAAGTTATACCTATGAAACAGACCAAATAAAACTGCGGCAAGAGGACTTATTATATTTAACAGCGTGCGGAATGTCCTATTATAACACTAAGTGCATACCAGATTTATGGTTATAAAAATTATCCAAGTTAAGAATTTTTATTGATAAAACCTTAAGTACCCAAACACAACGGGTAGAATATTAATTAAAAACACTTGTCATTAGCTTATTTTTAAAAAGAGATTTGGAGGGACTAAAAATATATCTGGCAGCCCCAGTCATTCTAGTGTTTGTTCGATTGCACAAAAAAATAAACAACAAAAACATTGGACGGACTTTGTGTTAATTTTTTTTGTTTATTTTGTAATTGTTGGCCCTCAAGCACATATTGTTAGCGTTTCGGTAGTATAACATGGTTTTGATATTGGTGGTGGTGACTTCTGTTGTTGGCGTAATTTTTTAGTATTTCACAGTACATATTGATTTCAAAATTTTGTTTAAAATATATTTATACATAAGCACGTATGGATGCACGTTCAATGTTACTGCAAATGTTGCCATAACAACAAACTGTGAAAATTAATACACATTGTTAACAAATCATTAGATATGAATAGATTAAATCTGTATGAAAATGGCAACTGTACTTAAAATTCCTTAATTGATATACTTCACGAAAATTAATAATAATAATAATTTTGTAAATAAACAAATTTGTCAAGTTATCAAATTTAAACCAATATTTAACTAATATGTAATATAAATAAAAGTGCTAATAATGTACAACACACTTTAAAAATTCTTTCATGAATTTGCCGATTGTTTAATATGTACAAAAGCGTTAAACTGTGAATTTTTAATTGAATTTATAAAATCAGATTCGAAAATAAATTGACAAACTACCTACATTTCTCCGTTAATTTAATTTAAGCATAAATTTTTTGTGGTGATCGACATTTGCAATTGGTTAAAAGCAATAAAACAGAACTGGTTTAAAGTTATCATACTCGCAATCAAATAAGAATTCGCAACAAACGATTCGTAGTGCAAAAAATAATTCAGCATTAGCCAAAATTTTATAAGAAAAAAATAACACCAATTTAAATATTAAAAAATTGTTTCCCAATCACGCTTACACGCACAAACAGTTACTGATGAAAATTCAATTTCAGAGAGGTCTTCGATTAAAAAATGTTTAAACTAAAACGAAAAAAAATATACAAAAAGTCGTCTTGACGATTTTACAACTGTTGTCTATTTAACAGCTGTTTCGTCTGGCAACTATATTTCCAGAATTCTTTACGTCAGTCAACTTGCAATTTTTTTTAGCTATTATTTATTTTCTCATTGTATTCGAGAGCGGTTGTTTAAAACGTTTTTATATGTTAGTTGAAAATGTTTCAACGTATTTCTTTCCTTTTGTTTTGCTTTTCAGGTTTATCTAAATGTTTGTGTGTTAATGGCAATAACGAGTTTAGTATGTTTGGTTGGCGGTGTTATTGTTGATGTTGCCATAGCATAAATACCTATGTTGTAAATAAATGTAAGTGTCCACGTATTAATAACAGAGTAGTAGAGTGTAGTTTTAATTTATATATGTTAGGTTGTACGCCAGCACGTTTTTATGGAACTGCAGAGAAGTTGTGTAAAATTAAGAGCTTTTAAAGTATAAATCATGAGGAAAACTATGCAGCTTTTACGTAATTAAACAATACTAATAATTTTTTGAAGGAAATTGTGCTTGCAATGATATCATTGAGTGTTCCTAAATATTGACTAGAGGTATCCAAATTTTTCTTAGCATTTTAACAATTGTTCAAGAAGAAGTTTTAATGTAGGATAAAGTATTATTTAGACACAATCTATATTTAGAATATTTTATAAACACTATTACTTCCACTAACCTCCAATAGCTTTTTGTTGAATGCCTTCTTTTAAATCCCTGCTATTTGTCAATTGAAGAAACTATTGCAAAATATTTAATATAAAACATTCTACAGCTTCTTACATTTATTCTCCCTTAATTAACTCTAATTCTCGAAGTGAGTCAAAAAGTTAAACGTCAAAAATAAGAAAAAAAAAATAATTTCATTTGTTGACTACACACATAAAAACTTACCTAGCTTCGTCTACAAAAAAGAAACGCTTTAATTTGAGATCACGCAAAATGATGCCATTACGGTGGCAAACCAAAACAGTTTCACATATCTGATGGAACAGGGAACGTGCTTCAGGTTCAGATAAACGATGCTTATCGCGTAGATAAGTATGTAAATCCTCGAATACTCCAACGGTACTATCACAAGTTGATAGAGGCTGGGGCGGTGACAATATAACATATGTGCGTTGCTTATTCAGAGGTACTATATCCTTAACACTACGTATTAACTGATGGCCATAGATTGAACTGCGATATCGATCGACTTCTTGCTGCAGTTTAAAATATGCCTGTTGTACTTTGTGTAAAGGTTCATTGATAACCTTACATAGGAACTGTTCACCCGTGTAGACATCCGTGCACTTAAGATTAGACATATTCATGTCCACTAAGTGTCGATAACAAGAGGGAGCTTTCGCAAAGGCAGTTGCTGGTATATGTTTAGGCTTGGCACATATAATATAACGATCTTTGACCACATTTACTGCAGAATCTAGACTAGAGTCTAAGCGCAGGGATTGCAATTCAAATGCTCCACCAGGTGTTGAAAGTTTCTTGCGTATGGTTTGCAGCATGACAGAATCTATAAAATTTTTCTTAGGTGTAGACAAAACGGCGGATGGTGTACAGACGCCAGTTCTGCTGTTCAAATTAGTGGCTGCTGCAACATCACTTGGAACGGGAGAGCCCGGTTGAGAGTAGGTTATTTTTGTAACTGTTGTATTATTTATAGAAGAGGCAGGTATTGCTAAGGCTTGTGGTGAAGAGGCAGTTGTGTTGGTTGTTGTATTGCTATCCATTTTATTTATTTTTGATTTTAACTTATTATATTTAGTGTTTAACACTGTAATTGGCAAACAATATATCACTAGAGCTTGTAATTTTTTCAACACTTTGGTTGTTTAAATCTCTTAATTATTTGGTTTTTTTCTATTTATTTTTATGCGCATTTGTTTTGTCATCAAATTTCTTAGTCATACAACGTTTACAATTTTGAGAGCATAAATAACAGCAGAGTTGCTACGTTTTGCACTTAAATCTTACTGCTAAATGTTCTTTTTATATTTTGTGTGTTATAAATGTTTAAACGTTTTTAAAACAATTTAAGAATAACACGCTGATGTAAATTGAATTTGTTCTTACGAAATCTTTTCAATGCAAGTTAATCAACATTTTAAGGTGAGGATTTTTATAACAAAATCTGCTCTTTTTCAATATATTTTGTTGTCTCTTCAAAAAAAAAAATAATAAAAGTCAAGAAATACGTTCTACTACTTTTATTTCTCCTTACTGTACTCGTTACGCCAAGCGTATTAAAATGTTTAGCGCTTGCTTGCAGAAATTCAACTGACGTATTCATATTCATTTCAAAATATAGCAACAACCAGCCAATTAAGTAAAATGAAACACACGCAGGTACATACACAAAATATAACAACGGAATACTGATGAGATGCCATATCATGAAATTTTTAAAAACAAAAGAAAAAGAGCGTGTATACAAAATAAACCAACGAAATTATTACACACAATACGCTGTACTGGTCTCTTTCTAGCCCTTGCTGCTGCTAAGACGAATAACTACTAAATAATGATCATTAACAAATCAAAAGAGAGAGAGAGCAAAAGATTTTTGTATAAACTTGTGAATATACGCTTAGCTTATATCAAAACGTTATTATTTTTAAATAATAAAATACATACATATTTCCAATGTCCGAATTTCAAAAATGTAGGTAATTAAATGTAACAACAATTTTTAGTTTATTTCCTCTAGTAAAATTATAAAATCTTATTTGTGAAGTGATCGCATTTGTTTTTAAAATCTTTAGAAATCAACCCCTTTTAGGAAATGCCAAGACAAACAAAATTCAATTTTAAATTTCTGTACATACTGTAGTACAGTTGCGTTACTTAAGCAAACAATTCTTAAGAAATTCCTTCGTCCTGCCGGCGAAAATTTGTAGCTATCAAACATACGTACATATGTTTGTTATTATGTACATTTCGTACAAACATGAAATCACACGAAAAACACACACATATGCACACTTTTCTTTAAAGTTAGCTGTTAATCTTACTTAAGTTCACTTTAGTTTGAAATTACTACAAACATACTTTACTCCACTTTAAAAATATTGACTACAGGTAGAAATACAACGTACTCGTACTTACATTCATTTAGCAGCAGCTGCAAGGTGATTCACATGGTTTCCGTGAATCCGGCATTAAGGAAGCAATAATGACAATAGCAATCTTAAGGGATTTTCAAATTTTCATTTCTAAATTCGCATTATTAACTGCACTCAGGTTTATGAAGGTGTAGCTTAGTTTATATTAACACATCAAATTGGCAAACTTTAGAAAAATAATGTAAAAAAGGTACGCACAATTTTTTACATCATAAATAATTTTCAATTGAAATACAGAAAATTACAATAAAGGGTCTCACTAATGTTTAAGTGATTTTTAAAGCAGCTTCTCAAAAACAAACGCCAACTTTAATAAACAATTTTAAATATTAACGGTTTTTAACGTTCTTTTTAAACATTCAAAAATATGTATATATGTGCGTACATACATACATATATGTGTGTGTAAATTTGGGATCTGTTGTACTGTATTACTGCTTTAGTAAAAACGTGTTTATTTCGTCGTCATCATTTTTTTTTCGCTTCTGTTGTTGGTTGGCTGGTTAATTGTTTATACTACAAAACAAAGTATTCGCGTGCTCCACTTTATGCAAAAAGGAATAGGGATGCCAGGGGAAACAAGTTTTAGTTGTATTAGTAAATAAGATGATCAGAAGAAGTCCCAAAGTTATTCACACTTTTGTTACCCATGCATAGACACCAAACGACTACAAACAAAATATATTTTAAAAAAATATCATTTATTTATTTTCTTCTCATTATTTGGTTTAACCTTTAATAGCATGTGCTTTGTTATGCGTCATATTCGAGTAGTAAAGTTCTAGAGTCTGCATTTAAATCGTTAGATAATTTAACGTTTACAATCACTAAAAGGAGAATTACCAATTTCATTTCAATATGAAATCCCCAGACTTTTTTCTCTGTCATAATAATTGTTGTTGTGAGTTTTTAAATTTACTTGTGAAAACGAACAAACGTTTTACTGCTGTGCTTAAAATTGATAAGCATTAAGGAAAAGAGAAAAAAGAGTACAGTACGGTTATGTTAAGTAGCAGTGAAAAGAACAAATTTAAATTGGAAAGAGAAAGCGGCAAAAAACGAAAATTGAAATGGTCCTCTTTTACAACATGATGAAATTTGTCTACAGAAAAATCGTGACTAGTGAAATTTTTTATAGAATGATCATGATTGGTTAAAATTTTCTACAGAAAATTCATAACTGATGAAATTTTCTTGTAGAAAATTCATAGCGGATGAAAATTTTATTCAGAAAAATTATGACATCAAATTTTTTTTTATAGAAAAACTATTAAATTTTGTTTAGAAAACTGTGACTGATGAAATTTTTTTAGTGAAAAATCAAGACTGATGTAAATTGATCAACTTACATTTCATATTCAATATTTTTTCGCACCACAATAAAGGAAAATAGTGTGAAATAAAATGATTAAATTAATTGCAATAAAAATTCCAATAATTTTGTATACTCTACTTTTACTTTAAGAGTAATCAATTAAAAATATTTTCTATATATGTAGCAGTGATAAATCAGTAAACCAAATTCCACATTGATGCTCTTGGCGCAGTCAATTTAGCTCCCAAATAGACTCTGGTGCAAAAGTAGAAGTTGTATTTCATTTTCGGTGTGATATAGTTAGTATAAATAGTAAGATCAGATACAATGGAATATCTCTAACACCGTTTCTGGAATCCAAATCGCTAAAGTGCTTATGCTTACAAAAATGACGGAAACCTGTTGGCCTTATTTCCGAAAAGAAAGTAAATACGCAGCTAACCATTTTGCAATTTCATTGTATTTATAATTTTTAACATGTAAGCTAAAAAAAGAAATTTTATTGTTCTAATAAAAGGAAAGTCTATTGCTGAGAATGGGTTATGTAGAAAACTTGTTTTATATAACAAGTAAAAATATAGATTTTTTGCGACGCAACTCATTCACTTGGTCATATAAGCTTAATTTTTAAATTCTTGAAATTGCTCATACGTTAACGTTTTAGGCAAAATAAGCTAAACTTTTAGTATTTTTGTATATTAACGATAAGAAACGCAACACAAATGTGGATAAATTAAATTAGAGCGACTTCAAAAATTCTGATATAAAAGTTCTATTTTCCATGTCTGACATGTACAGTTTCGACTGCAAGCAGAAATAAACTTTAGCAGAAAACAAGAGCAGGTACGGAAAACTGAAGAGAAAAATTATGTACCGTATGTTGATGATTAATTATACAATTAAATAATTTCAATACTTTTTGACAATAAGAAGCTATTGTTGAAAATGCTCTTCGCTTAAGGAATTATAAAATAATTGGATTTTTAAAGTATTGAAGTTTTTTAATTTCGCTGCTATAATTCTACCCACAACTTGCGGTGCCACTTGAAACTAACATTCAAAGATGGACAAACATAAAAAGTAAAATGTTTTTTCTTCATCCTTAATAATTAAGTAAACTCATTTTGTGTATAAAAATACATACGTAAGGATGTATGTATGCAAGTATGTATGTGCATTAATACAATTTTCTTCGTGATTAAGAATTCCGATGTATTGTTCTGACAATGCCGCTAATTTAAAATTTCTTTAACGGATATTACCTGAATTAACGGGAAATCGCAAAATCTTTAGCTAAAATAAATGGAAAATATTTTAAATTATTAAAAATACATTCATTCGTGCAATAAAGAGATTAAGTTTTCAAGGATATGGATATGTATGTATGTAAATATTTTTTTGCTTCCTACTTAAGCACGTACACACCCATACATACATAAATGTATGTATGCATATGCTAATAAACAAATGTTTTACAAGTGAGAATGCAATACATACTCAATATATATATGTATGTATGTATGAAATCCATAAATATTATAATACGTTATTACTAATGCCTTTTTAATATGCTTTAATGTGCAACACAAACACATTTATTTGCAATTCAATATTTGAAGAAAATTAAAATATTCTGACATGTGACATCAAAAAAGTTCTTTAGCTTAAAATAGTTTATTTTAAACAAATTTTCATATTTGTATATTATGGCGTATAAAGCATTTTTTTTATCATAAATTGCGTATTTTAATAAAGTAAATATTATAAAAATTTTATTAGTAGTTTATTATTAAGCACTACGGTCTTTATTTTATAAAAATTATTAAAATTTTATTTTTTATAATTTATCCTGAAGATGCCAAATATTGAAAAATAATAAAAAATAAAATTCAAATATTTTTATAAAATAAAAACCTTGTGCTAATAATAAACTACTAATAAAATATTAAAAAGGTCAAATAACTAATAATTATTATAATTATATAAATTAATAATTAACATTTTGCCTTCGATGTGGAATATTTAACATTTTATTTCAAGATAATACATCCTGTTTATGGAAGTAGTTTAATAGGCAAAACCAAACAAAAACTGAAAATTGCAATTATTTTATAAATGAAAAAAAAAACATTTTTTATAAAATAATAAAAAATTAAATATACAAATAAATATACATAGTACATATACAATATTGGGGTAAAATTCACTGAGCAACAGTGAAATAGCAATATGAAGATTCTCTCCCCCGCAGTAATACATTTCAAATATTTTTATTAGAATAAATGCAGACTATCATAAAATGTTGATTTTTTGATAAATATTTTGTGAGAATATCACGAAATATTTATTTAAAGGAATCAAGCACGAAATAAAATTGCTTACATTGAAAATGATTCCGATGAATTATTTTTTTTTTCCACTCTCAAAATTATTTATTGTATCTTCTATGAAAGAACTAACAATAAGTATTAAAAACTTAAATTCTAAAAAAAGTTACATTAGTCCCAACTATGTCAGGCCTAACCTTTGGGTAAAAAAAAAAAAAAAAAATTTCATGAAAGAAACAAAGCAAATATTCCTAAGATGTATCGTCTATAGCATTAAGGATTAAAGCTGCGGTATCCCTCTTTTTTAATCGGCTATGTCCACTATAATCCAAGATATTGCGAGCAAGGGGATTAGGATGGTCTTCAAGCTTCATCAAGTATTTGCCTGCGTATTTGATGATTTCTGTAGTCACCAGCGGTATGTCTAAATCACAATGTATGTTTGAATTTCTGATGTACCATGGTGCGGAAGTTATTAACCGTAAAATTTTATTTTGCATACGTTGGATTCTATCTACGTTTGAAGCTGAGGCAGTGCCCCAAAGCTGGATTCCATAAGACCATATTGGTTTCAGAATACTCTTGTAAATTAGAAGTTTGCAATCTAGGCCAAGTCTCGAGTTCCTGCCAATGAGCCAGTGTAATTGTGTTAGTTTAAGTTTCATTTGTGTTAGCTTTGAGTCAATATGATGTTTCCATGTAAGGCGACGATCAAGATATATACCAAGATATCTCACATAATTATGGTGAGGAACAATGTGATTATTGATTTGAACGGGTGAACAATTATCTCTTCGCAGGGTGAAAGTCACATGAATGCACTTTTGAACGTTCACTTTAATTCTCCATAATTTTAACCACAACTCCAACTGAGTTATATGTTGCTGAAGATTTGTTGAGGCTTGATAGGAGTTTTCGTGCGAACTTAGACACGCTGTATCATCAGCAAACGTAGAAGTGTGGACAGTTTCACTTACAGGCATATCGCAGGTATATATCAAATATAAAACTGGTCCAAGAATGCTACCTTGTGGTACACCTGAGGAAATTGGTTTGGATACACTTACGAAATCTCCTTCAACAACAGCAAATTTTCGTCCAACTATGTAGCTTTTCAGTAGGTTGCTCATATTACAAGGCAAGTGAGCGGTCAGTTTTAGAAATAGACCTTCATGCCAAACTTTGTCAAAAGCCTGGGAAACATCAATAAAAATAGCTGAACAATACTTCTTCTCTTCAAAAGTCCTTCTTATCACCTGAACCAATCTATGGGTTTGCTCAATTGTGCTATGTCTACTTCTAAAACCAAATTGATGGTTTGGGATACACCCACTCTCCCTTAGCATTGGAGACAATTTATCCATAAGCAACTTTTCGAAAACCTTTGAAATAGTTGGTAATAGACTTATGGGCCTATATGACTCGGTTTTGGTTAGGTCTTTACCCGGTTTTGGAATCATTTTAACTTTAGAAATCTTCCAGTGGTCAGGATAGTATTCAAGCCGTAAAATGGCATTAAAAATGAATAGCATGATTCTGACTGCAATATTGGGGAGCTCCTTCAACATTTTGTTACTTATGCCGTCCATATCAGGAGCTTTTTTTGGATTTACTTCAGAAATTAACTTTTGTACCTCACGCAACTTAAACTTTAAGGGTCGAGGGGGTAATCCAACTACGCTCGGCAAACTAACATCATCAGTACATATGTTTGGGGTGAATACATCTTTCAAGTAATCGGCAAATAAGTCACCTTTTTCAGCGTCCCTTCTTGCCCAATCTCCACTAATATTACGTAGGGGTGGCTTGTACTCAACGGGCCTTTTAAGGTTTTTTGTAGCACGCCATAAAGAATAATTGGAGTTTGGTGTAGCATCGAGGCCTTCCAGATATTTCTCAAAAGATGCAGTTTTTTCATATGCTAGTAAGTCTCTAAGCCGCTTTGTGCATTCTCTAAGTCTCTGCCTCTGCAGGGGCGATCTGTATTGTTGCCAATCTCTCCTAGCTCTTCGTTTTTCCGCTACGAGACGTTCAATGTCTGAAGAATAGATGTGACCTAAAGCAGTCTGCGGATGTTTAGTTGTTGCAAGCTGTGCTGCTTGTTTAATATTTTCACTTTTTTAATATTTTCACCGATGAATTATAAATTACTTATTTTTGTTATAACAAAATACAATTGCCAATTTGTTGTAGCTTTCAAGTAGGTTTTTGCTACTTTAAAATACTTAAAGTTAACGAAGGTATAACAAAGGTATTTTAAGGTAAAAACCTTTTTGAGTGCAACTTTAAAAAATTTTGCTTAACAAAGGCTTTTAAAGCTGCTTGAAGTTTTAATGCATGCGGCTGAAGGTCTTAATATTAAAATTAAATAAATTTGTTTCTTATTTTCAATATTTCGCCACATCATTTGGTGGCTATAATTATTATTTTATCATTAATATTTTGTTTGTAATATTCTTAGTATAAATGTTTTAAACATCTCGGTGTTGATTCACTGAACTCGTATGTGTGCATATAAAAAATTATTTTGATTTCAAATAAAATGTTCTATATTAATTTTGTTTCAAAATGCATAAGAAAATATTTTTTTTATTTAAACACGTGGCAGTTTCTTCAAATTTTTATTAAATTAAATCGAATTTGACGCTGTTTTTTATAAAATAATTAAGTGCCGTTATCATTAAACTATTTGAATTGTAATTTAAAAATAGTTTTTAAATTATGATTACTATACAAATAAATAGTTTAACGATATGTGCTTGGCTTTTCCGACGGGGTTATAATCAATTCTATTTGGGTACGGTTTTCCGTCGACGCTCGTCAAATTTGGTTTGTGAACAAACCGGTTTCGGCTGTTTGCCATCTTCAGTGTTCTTTTCGTACGAAAAGAAGACGAGGGTCGACGGAAAACCGTACCCAAATAGAATTAAATAGTTTAACCATATGAACGTGTTGATTTTGATAGTTCACAGCGGTTAACTTATCTTAAGTGCTGGATGCAATTTATACAGTGCTTGTAGACAAATATATGAAGGTAGGAGAGGTATATCATAGTTTTTGTATTTGTGTCTTAAAATTTTTTCCCTGCTATAGATGCCAACAAGTGCAGAAGATTGGAAAGCTATAGCAGATTCATTTCATGAGCGTTGGCAATTCCCAAATTGTATTGGTGCTGTAGATGGTAAGCATGTGGTTATGGTAGCGCCACCGAATTCAGGAAGCATTTACTATAACTATAAAGGTTCGCACAGCATTGTACTAATGGGAGTTGCCGATGCTGAATACAAGTTTATATACGTTGACGTCAGTCGTAATAGACGTTTTTCTGACGGTGGTGTATTCAATCGCTGTAGCTTTGCAAACGCTCTGGACGGCAACAAACTGAACTTACCAGAACCAACTCCATTGCCAGGCCGAGAATTACGTGTTCCCTATGTACTTGTTGCAGATGATTCATTTGTTATGAGACCTAATTTATTGAAACCATATGCTCAACGTGGTTTGACAATGACACAAAGAGTTTACAATTATCGGTTAAATCGCGCACGTCGCGTTATTGAAAATGCGTTTGGTATACTCTCAGGACGTTTCCGAGTTTTGTGATCCCCAATACATTTGAACCCAGATAAAACTAAAAAAGTAGTTCTAGCAACCTGTATGCTACACAATTATTTGATCCACACAAATAAAAAACTTTACACGCCATTTGGATTCACAGATCAATACGATAAAAATGGGCACTTAATTGAAGGTACTTGGCGTCACGAATGCCATATAAATTCTACACTTTTTCCATTACAAACAGCAACAACTGTTGACGTTCAATTAACCACCTCTGCTTAAGAAATACAAAAAGAAATTTACAATGTATTTTGTAGAAGAAGATGAACTAGATTGGCAGTATAAAAATATATAAACATAAATATAAAACATAAAAATTAAAAACCTTTTCTAATTTCAATTTTATGTTATTTTGTTATTTATTATTTTATTTTAAAAAGTTCAGTTCAAATATGTTTAAAAAGTAACAAAGAAAAAAAAACAAACTTAAATTCATTTAAAAAAAAACAAAAAACAGAATTCAACAAGTTATTTTAATTTAATTATTTCTAATAAAAAATTAAAGTTTTTATAAAAACTAATAAAGACTTGAATTCATATAAAAAACATAACACAGGCTTCGTAGCACAGGTCCCAAATTTTTACAAAAACTAATACTAAATATGTACTATGTATTATCGAAACTAAACAAAAAAAAATACTTACATGCATTTAAAAACATAACTTTGTAATGTTTATAAATATATGGTAAGTTTTGTATGAACACTAGGAATATTCCTTTAGAAGGCACTGTAATACTATGTGTGTATGTATGTACTGGTGAAGTTTAAAGTGTGTTATACTTAAGATAACATTTAACTTTGAACTTCGTCCATAATATCGACCAGTGCACGTGCCAATTTGCGTTTAGCAAGTAATGCTTTTGGTAGTTCGAGGCTACGCAACTCAGCAGCAACATTAGTCCCAAAAACATCAAACTGGTCTTTTTCGTTTGACTTTTCAGCTAAAGTGCAAATTGCCTTCGCTGCCATTTCTGTAAACACATCAGAGGAAGATGACTGTGGTGCTATCGATGATATTTTTTATCGCGTTTTCGTTGTGCTGGTACTTCATTTTCTACCAACAGCAAGTTTGTGCCTTCCGAAGATTAATTAATAAACCTCATTGAATAAAAATGAATAGAAACTTACCTGCGTCATCGATGAAATTGACTCACTGCTTTGAGACGAATTTTTCAGCATAAATATGTTGATTCAATATATCGTCTAGACTTAGCTTTATGCATAGTTTGATTCTTGTTGTCATGCAATGATTATAAAAAAAATCTAGTTGCTGATATTTTTTCATATTTTATTTCATCTTAATTTTCCAACATCCTAAATGCAAGATTTACTTATTTAAAAGGCTTGCTATACGTTCACATTTTAACTTCAAGTAGTGTGTCGAAAGAAAGAATTTATTTTATTTTTTGATATCACTTATTTTGTCGATAGTATACAACAAATTAGAAATACAATTGAACACGTGCAATACATAAATGAAATACCTGTGATAAATTCTATTTTTAAGTTTCATGCGATATCTTTATTAGACCTAAAAACCATATTTAAAAACATGAAAAACAAACCTGACTACAGGAAAACTACGAATAACATTATTCTCGATACATGGAACACAACTGGCCCTATTTTATTGAATATAATTAATAAATCTATGGAAACAGGAGTTTTTCCCACAAACTGGAAAGAATCAATGATTACGCCAATAGAGAAAATCATAAACACAAATAAATGCGAAGAGTTTTGTCCAATAAATGGGCTAAAAATATTTGAAAAAGCTATTGAGAAGGTTGTAAAAAATCAACTGGAGAAATATGTCGAAAATCATTATTTGCTGTCTAAACATCAGTCAGGATTTAGAAAAAACCATTCGTGTGAAACAACAGTGAACTACTTATTAAACAGAATAAGAATAGTAAAGATAAGTAACAAAATCCTATGTGTGTTCCTAGATTTTAAGAGAGCCTTCGAGACAGTAGATCGTAATATATTAGTTCAAAAACTTCAAAAATATGGTTTTCAAAATAATGAATTAAATTGGTTCAAAACATATCTAGAAAATAGAAAACAAATAACAAAAGTTTATAACACAGAATCAGGTAGAATAATAAACAACTATGGTGTTCCACAAGGCTCAATTTTAGGAGCTCTCTTATTCATAATATATATAAATTAAAAAATTGAACAAATACTTGATAAATGCGAAATAATACTCTACGCGGATGATACATTGATATTCTACGGAAGCAGAAACAGAAGAAAAATGTTACGACAACATCAGGAAAGATTTTAAAAAAATAAATAATTGGATAAACATGAATAAACTAAAACTAAATGAAGCAAAAAATAAACTGATAGAAATTAATATGGACACTAATAAAACACTCGAAATAAATAATATTACAATGGAGAAAGTAGACAATATAAAATATCTCGGTTTTGTGTTAGACAAAGACTTAAAATGGTAATGAACATATTGAATATATTTGTAAGAAAATCGGGGAAATAATTGGCTTTTTCAAACGTTTAAGAAATAAAGTTTCAATTTCAACATCCATAAATATATGTATATAATATAATGATTAAACCTCACTTCGAATACGGGTCAACAATATTATACTCCAGCTGTAACGAACAACAAATTGCTAGACTACAAAAACTACAAAATAAGGCTATGCGTGCAATATTAAAATGTAATCGTTTTACTTTAATTAACTACATGCTCAACACGTTGAAATGGTTAAATATTAAGCAAAGACTACAATTAAATACTATAGCTTTCATACGGAAGCTAAAGATGGGTGAAGCACCAGAATATTTATTAGAGCAGATGAGATACTTATGTAGAAGATGTTCAGCCATATTATCTAAGGAATGCTATTGATTTTAGGTTGCAAAGAGCACACACCTATGCGATGCAGAGAACATTATTTTACAAGGGATTGAAAATGTACAATATGATACCGAATGAAACTAAAATTGAACGGAATGTGAAAGTATTTAGGAACAAAGCTGTACATTATATTAAAAATAATTTGGTTCAAAGCATTTAACATTAAAATTCATTTAAAATTTATTTAAACTTAATAATATGTAAATTTTTAAAGTATTTAAAATACTACTTAATAATAATAAAAAAAAAATCTTTTTCATAAATTCAAATTCACTTTACGAATACGCCTTGTAAAGTAGAAATTCACATCTTATGATTTAACTACAATAGCACTAGCTTTTTTAAAACTGACCTTTCGAATGCAAGAATTAGAGAATTGGAAAACATGCACCATTAGTTGAAATAATACTACTCAAAAAGTCAAACGTAAAATGCAATGTGTAAATGATATTATCATATTCCTACATACATATGTCCATATTTGAAATTAACTAAACCGGTGACCCAACTCTGTTTATTGATTATTTACATCTGCATTACGTCTGCATGAGAAAACTTTTAACTATGAATCATATTACTGCACTGGTTAAGACTAACTTTGTTCGTAATTCAGTTAGATTTTGTCATTTTCCTTATCTAAAAATGTCACATGTTTTTCATATGAAGACCTCAATTAATTTAAGAAAAAATAACAAAAATGAATAAAAATAAATTGAACAACATGAAAATAGTTTTCTCACGTTGTAATTTAAGCAAAAGTGACAATCACTACTTTTCCTCATGATAGATTATTGGCTTTAATATTAAAGACGATGTTATGTACATATGTGGTCCAATGTGCTTCATGTTACAAAAACAATGTAGCTGAAATCAGAAAATAAGTAAAACAAAGTTAAGGACAAAATGCTGATAAAATATGTACTTACATACATATGTAAATAATAAGAGTTAAACATTTTTATTAACTGATCAACTTACATTATTTCTTCTTATGGGCACGTACTTCTTAGTATAATTTGCATTGCAAACAAGGTATTTTTTTATTTAAAAACGCTATTACGGTTATGTATATCACTTAATTTCCGCCATAAAAAACTTTCTTCTTCTTTTTGATCATTGTCATCATCATCACTTACATATTTAAAAAACACTTTCTCTCAGAGTCCATCGAACTTTGTTTTGATTGAAATTGCTTTCTATTACAGTGCAGTTCAATAAACTGTCTTTCAGTGCATGACGTACTACACAACATCATTAAAAAGAGAGAAAAAGCAAGAAGAAAAAATTAGTTAGTGCGGTTTTACACGCTTCAACTTCTGTTGCTCAGCTTTTGTTTTTTCCATTAGAAAGAAAGACAAAGCTTTATACCCTTCTCTTTCTTTCTAATGGAATAAACAAAAGTTGAGCAACAAAAGTTGAAGCGTGTAAAACCGGACTTACTCTGCTATTTTTACAGTTAAGCAAAAGAAAGAAAGAATATATGTACATACTTAAAAAAAATGAAATCACACACTCTCACCTTCTAATCCAACTAACTCTTATTAAATGAATAACAAAATACTGTATGCAAAGTGTAACGTAAAAATCATTTAAAAACTAATGATTTCTTTAAAAATTTTCAGTAAATGCAACCATATTTAGGTTGCAAATTGAAAACAAATAAACAAATAAATTCTTTTATTCAGGCCTGTTCTGAAAATCACATTTCATGAAAGTGATTTGAAAGCACAAGAAATGTGTTCTGTGCACAAATTTATGTGCTTTTAAAACGTTCACGTTTGCCACTTGCAATTTGAAATCACTAGGGTAATTTTGCTAATATCACAATGAAAACTGTAAAATAAATTACTGAAATAATTCAACTAATATGTTTTCTTATTAATTTTGTTACATAATTACTTTTTATTGAAAACAAACACTTTAAAATTTAGAAAATTGTAAGGGCACCTTTTTTACTGAACATTTTTTATTTGCTTTTGTGTTTTCAATTTTTGTGTTTGTCAGGTAAATCAGCTGTTTTCTTGTGCTTTCAGGAAAGTAAAATCACTAAGTTTCAAATCACATGCAGTTTTAAAATCACACTTGTGTTTTTATGCTGTTCTGTAAATCACACTGTTTTTGTAGTTTTCGATGTGATTTTACTTTCCTGAAAGCACAAGAAAACAGCTGATTTACTTGACAATTTTTTCTTTAAATTTTTGTTGTGCAAACATAAAAACCACAAATAAAATAAAAACGAAAATAAAATGCCTGGAGCTTTTGTGTTGTCTTTAATTGAACGCAAAAAAACCATTATTAATATTAATTTTTATGTATGTAAATATATACACATGAATGTATGCATGTACTTTTTTTCCAGGCTTTCACTGTTTTGGCTGGTGGTCCCGAAGCATTCAGTTCATTTGCGAGTTCCATTCACAACTGTTCAAAATAAACTTTGTCGCCATGTACAAAGCCTTTTGCCAAATCAGAGTTCCGTTCCATAAATGCCAAGAAAATCTCGAGTTGGCTCTGATTTTTGTGTGGTCCCCTAAAAATATATGTGTTAATACCTACTTACATACAATTACTAGACATTATTTTATAATACTTACATTTTAATTAGGTTTCGCGAGAAAATTTAATAACTTTAAAACTTAACGTCTGTTGGCAAAAAGAAAACAAACCAGTAAAGTTGCCACAGTACACAATAGGTTTTGAATTCCACTTGCTTAAACTTTGTTGTACTTTTCTCTTTTTTAATTTATGCAAAAAGCTTATTATTATTTAATAAATTATATTATAATTTAACGATAATTTAACATTTTTTGCTGGCACTGATTATTAATATATTCATATTATATTTCATATAATATTTTAAACAGCCATAAAAGAAATTCCAATGGCAACCTTCTATGTATTTTCGAAAAACTTTAAACAGCTGAGAGCAAACAACAAAATTGAAATCACAATTGAAAACACAAAAGCAAATAACAAATTTTCAGTAAAAAAAGGTGCACTTACAATTTCCTTAATTTTAAAGTGTGTTTGTTTTCAATAAAAAGTAATTATATAACAAAATTAATAAGAAAACATATTGGTTGAATTATTTCAGTAATTTATTTTACAGTTTTCATTGTGATAGTAGCAAAATTACCCCGAGAGATCAAATTGCAAGTGGCAAACGTGAACGTTTTAAAAGCACAAAATTTTGTGCACAGAACACATTTCTTGTGCTTTCAAATCACTTTCATGAAATGTGATTTTCAGAACAGGCCTGTATATTATTATTATTTATATTCATTTGCTGTTGTGGTTTATTGTAAAGAGAACAGAAAAAGTTAGTTATCGGCAAAATTGCTTTTCTAAATCTGCTAAGGTTAATAATGTCGATTTGGACAACACGCACCAACTCAAAAAACTTGTGAACGATGGTTAATACGATTTAAAAGTGGTGATTTCGACACAAAAGACAAAGAGAGGCCTAGTCAACCGAAATAGGTTGAGGATGAGGTAATGGAAGCTCAACTGGGCGAAGATTGTTGTAAAACGAAAGAAGAACTTGCACTACAATTGGGAGTACCATAACAACCTATTTCCCTATGTTTGAAAGCATTGGCTAACGATGGACAATATTTTCAATAATATATTAACTCATATTGTTATTATAATAAATCCATTTTTCAAACGAACAAATTGACATTATTACCAATACACCAATATACATACATATATCCATCAGTCTATCTATGTGTAAGAAACACAAAATGTGTTCGTTCGCAAATGGTCTAGTTTCCCTAAAGTTTTGCTACTAGTTATTTCAATTTATAAAATATGGTACATATTTTTTTGACATTACAAATGGGCGTAGCACTTTACATATGAAGTACTTATATATTTATTATCGTTACCATTACTTAGTAATTGCAATGGGCACAAATAATCTCTCTATTATTGTGTAAATTTTAACACGTTAGGCATGGGAGTAAAAAAAGTACAAGGAGTCTGGCTAACATGTGAAATGATCCTCTTAGTGTTTTTTGCTTGCGATTCTGTCTAATTAAAATTTTGCCCGCAGTTTGTTTCTTTTAGTAAATTTCTTATTTCGGGGAGTTACAATTTAGAGCGGCGCTAAAAAACCCAGAGGATTTCTTTAACAAATGGCTAAGTGGCAAGCCAACAACGAAATGGTACTGCATAATATAATAATAAAAAAAACTGAGAACGATAATTCAGTTTCCAAACTAGCGATCAGCTTTGAAAAACTATATATGTATTCAACAAATTAATTCTGTAAACATTTTTATTCTTTAACTTTTGTAACTATTGTATAACTATTATTCTTTATTAACACCTTTAATATTTGGAGCTTTTGTAATTTAAAAATTTTTTATTAAAATCAGTTTCAATTCGCAAAAGTTTTTATTTTCAGTACTTTTTTCTATAATTAAAGCAATTAAAGATTTGTTTTTTAAACATTATTTTAAAATTATTTTTCACACTGTCCTCGTTACTTGTTAACATTCAAAAACACAAATACATAATTTAGGGTCATTGCATGCAGCCTATTGTCTGGTAATTTATTCTACTTGATAGTATTTTTTGTTTTATTTATTTTCTTCAAGTCTGCTTTAGCAATATTTACGCTTTTTAACAATCGACAACTATAAAAGCTTTCAAAGTAAAACAGGCTAATGACATCACAAACACTGGGGCACACTCGTACTCATTTATGGAGCTTAAAGAAAGTTTCTCGAAAGAAATGTTTGCTGCTGGCTGGTTGGTTGCTTCGTAAATATATTGCGAAACCCACCGTAATCCAAGAAACAGAATAATGAATGAATGAAAGCAATCGTGACTGCGAAATGTTATTGTATGTGCCTGAATTTGTATGACGAGTTTAGAAATTTCACTTTCTTTTGCTACTGCTGCAGCAGTTACACTTTTCAAACTGATGTCAATATACGCCGAATAAGATATTTTCAACACACACACACACACACACCACAGATATTTATCGAAAATGTGTACAAACGTTTTTAGTATATCCACTTTTATTATTATTAAAAAGAGGAAAACAAAACTTAAATATCCATCAACACTATGGAATATTGTCAACACTGCAAAAAGATACGTTATAGGAGAATACTCTCCTAGGTTGGAAATCAACCCCCCCTGGATGCTTGAACCCAACAACTTTTTAAAAAATTTGCAAAATTTTAGCAAAGATAATACAAATCGCATTGTTTTCAAATCCTTATTTAATGAGATGTACAGCGAATACAAGAAAAAAGATTGGCAATTCATTTTCACAGATGGATCAAAGACCACAAAACACGTCGGATTTGCTATATCTGACGAAACAGGAAGTACGCTGAAAATAGGCCTATTGCCCCAAAGTACAACTATATTTGAAGCTAAAGCCGTAGCAATAATTGAATCCCTACAGCTCTGCTAAATCTCACATGGAAAGTATATAATCTGCACAGACAGTCGTTCCGTATTTGATGCTGCATTAAATCAGAACAATAAGAACGAATTAATTATCTCCATACAACAGCTAATAATAAAAATGGGTAACAATATTAGACTGCTATGGATTCCCAGCCACATTGGCATCATAGGCAGCAGACCTAGCTGCCAAAGCAGTAATTCAGCAACCAACATACCTTTTTATTCCAAAATTCAGGAAATTTCTGATAAGATGTGCTACCATAAAATACAATATATCCTTAGAACACAAATGGAACAAATACAGCCACCCCTATAAGATCTTCAACCCCACAAAACAGCCGTTAATTCTGCCATCTTCAACCAACTGTTTACAAAACAAATGCATCACAAGGCTACGTCTAACACACACACACACGTCTCACTCATCAATATTTGTTGGACAAAACGGTACAACCAACATGCACTTTCTGTGCCTCTCAACCATTGACAGTTTTCCATATCTTGGCAGACTGTCCAGCTCTCGTAAACGCACGCGTATCGGTTTTTAAATCGACTAGCATCCTTGACTTGCTAAAAACGCCAACTAGTATTAATAATAAAAAAATCTTTGAATTCTTAAAAAAAACTTTTTTGCACGACAAAATTTAAATTTTTAAAAATTTAACGATCAAATTTCTAAATATACATGTGTGTATACACATGAAATAAGAAGCCGATAGCCATCGTAGCTAGTGCTCTTAGCTTTTGATTTGTTGTAATTTTAATTATAATAAATTTGTAAATAAATAAATAAAAAAAAAATATCCACTTTTGTATTGAATTTGGAATTATTTAAAATCAGAATATTTAGGATAACTTTGACATGCTTTCGCAAGTATTGTGTTTGGTTTTTGCGAAATCCTGGAATACATACACTCTCTCGCAGTTTCGGTGAAAGAAAAAAAAACTATCATCTGTTAACTATAATCTTTTGATGATACATTTTTCAACATAAAACAAAAATAAAAACAATTGTCAGCAGTCTACGTATAAAGACTTCCACTTTCCTAATTGCATCTTTACAGGAAAACAAACATCGCATAACAGAATCTATAACAACAATAAAATTATAAATTTAAAATATAATAAAAACTCTATTTTATAATATTGTTTTAAATTTTAAGTTTTTGCGACAGGGTTTTAGATGATATCAACGATAGATATTAAATATTTTAAAATTGTTTTAGTAAATAATTTTTATAATCTTTTTAACTAAAAACTTTTTAAGAAATAATAAACAAAAATTAAGAAAAAAAAAACATGTAAGTGAATATCCACAATTATTTAATTTTGTATCGGATCGTAATGCGCGATGTTAATTGTCAGTCATACTTTAACGTAATTTTTTTATCCAATTAAATTTGACATTTCAATGTTGAACAAATTCACAATTGATCAGAGCGTTAAGATTGTTGAAGCCTTTCACTATTACGGACGTTCAAATCGCAATGCACTTCGTCCACTTTTTTTGGTCAGTATAATCAACCAAGAATGTGGCCATAATCGGTGGAATTATACGTTAATGTCAGCAAACCATATTTGTATGAAATTTGAAAACACCTGCGCAAACTCGGCTAGTTCTGCAGAAAACATTGCTTTTGATTGCGATAGTGTGGCAGAAGAACCGTAAAGGCGATGTCAGATAAAACTTTGTTGCTTTGCGTGACATTTGAAACTTTAAAGCAAAAGCGTAAATCAAGTATTGTATATCGCAATAAACTTTGACAACACTCATGAATTTTTTGTTTACATAAAAAAGCTACATATTTTTAATTCTAGTTCTATTTGTTTTGTTTAAAAAAATACAAGTTAATAAAAGAAAAAAAGATATTTATTAAAGATAAAAAAGATCGTTTAAAAAACTATAAAAATTATCAAATAATTATATAAGAAAAAATAAAATACAAGTTAAAAATATTAATTTTTACGCCCACACACAAATACACAAACACAAATAATAAAAGTCAGGTGTTTGTCAAAGCGCGCAAAAAGTTGAATGTTGGTTAACTTTTCGCTTTGCGCTGCGTCAAAAGTGCTTTATGTGGCAACTTTCATACATTTACGTACATTTTAACTCAAATGTCAAAGCGAAACTCTGACGCAACGCAAAGCAAAAGTTTTATCTGACAAGGCCTTAAGCCATTAATTTGCGGCTACTGATTTGACATCGCTGGACTTCTATCTTTGGGAATATTTAAAAGAAAACAAGAAATAATTAACCAATTCAACCGCTAAAGGATGAGATAATTCGGAACATTAATAACATTGAACCTCAAGTATTATTCGCATAGTCAATAAAAAATTTTGATATGCCACAGTCAAAACTCCTGCGAATAATAACGTGTGCCCCGTGGTACATCAGGAATAATAATATTCACAGAGATCTCAGCATTCCCACTATTCGTGAGGAAACTAGGAATGTTATCACAAACTATAAATCTAAAGTTACAACTCATCTAAATCAGTTTGCAAGAGACTTGCTCATATTTGAGGGCCATAAACGTCTTAAAAGGAGGGGAACCTTTGAACTCATCAGATGAAGACAACGAAGACTTTTTATTCTTAGGCTAAGATTTGAATACTCATTGTAAATTTCGTTATAATGTGAAAGATTCAATGATTAAGGAAGATTAAAAAAAAAAAAAAACGATATGCCACCGAAGCTGTGTGTGACAAGCATTAAGCGTATATCTTATTTCACACATAATTGTCATAGATTTTTCTATCATAATAATAAAAGGTTCTTAAAACTTTTTGTTAATTTGTGCAAATACAATTTTTTATAAAATATTAAGAAACAATTTTAAAAGACTACGGCTGTACCGTATGCATAAAAACTTAAAGTAGGTTTAACTGCCGTTGTTAAGCACGCTTTTACCTTAAAATACCTTTGTTAACTTTAAAGTAGGAAAAACCTACGTTAAACCTACAATAAATTGACAGTTCAATTTGATTATTGAAAGTTCAAAAACAAAACAAATTGTGTTTACAATAAACTGAGCCGTTTATTTTAAAAGTGGCATAAGTTACTTTGTTATTGTCATTTTTTTATTTTAAATTAGTTTATATAACATTTTAATTTTTAGCCATTTCAACTAGTCTGTATTTAGTTTTCTTTCTAAAACGGATTTTTCTAATGATTGTGTTGAAATAAAATCTTTTTTCTCCATGTTATGTACTGTGAAGGATTTTTTCGACAGGGGGCTATTACTACTATTACTATTTTGTCCTTTACATAAGTCACTATGTGCAATAATATGCTTTTGAGTTGTGACATTCTTAGATATTTTATACAACACGAAGCAACTTCCTGAGAATAATAAAAATAATGCAATTAGCATGTGTAGTATATTAGATATCACTATAATATAGTTCAGTAAACTGAAATATTCTTTCGTACTAATAAAAATAAGTACAATAATCACAACAATACTCATACACACTTATTACATGTTTCCATTTCTTTCACACGAAGCTCCTTAATTAATTTCCTGAGTACAGCGACTTACGCCGCTTTCAAAATAAACATTTTTGATGCACCGTTAATTATCAACACTCCTCAAACAAATCTCAATACTTCTCAACTTATTAATTTCAAATTTATTAAAAATGAAAAAAAGAAACTGTTCAGTTGTGACTTATGCCACTTTCAATGTAAACGGCTCAATTGACAGTTTTACTTTGTTATTCAAAAAATGTTTAAAAATGTTTATTAAAAACAAATTGTAGTATACAAATAATATTAAAAACTAAAATATAACATGATATTCAATATAAAACATTTTTACATCTTTATTTTATATTTTACAAAAATATAATTATATTTAATTATTTTAAACAAAAGTTTTATTGATGTACATATAATCAAAACAAAGCTCGTTATCCGAATAATTATTTTTTTTATAAAATGAACAAATTCTTTGGAAGTTCTTCGTAAGCCTTGCAAATTGACCTTTTTTGGGTTCTTTGCTTTTTATTAAAAAGATTGAAAAAAAAAACAAAAACAAAAAAAAATGTTGATTTTGCTAAAAACAATAAAAACATTTTTTATGGATCTAAATACCCGGATAAATATATTCATTTTTATACATCGTTAACTACAACGTGACAACTGAAAATAGTGGCATTGCCAGAATCAAAATACTAATTTTACTAAAGCATACATTAGCTAAAGTACTGTTTATGAATACAATTTTTTAACAAACGTCTGTTAGCCTTAAGGCCGTGTCAGATAAAACTTTTGCTTTGCGTTGCGTCAGAGTTTCGCTTTGACATTCGAGTTAAAATGTACGTAAATGTATGAAAGTTGCCACATAAAGCGCTTTTGACGCAGCGCAAAGCGAAAAGTTAACCAACATTCAACTTTTTGCGCGCTTTGACAAACACCTGGCTTTTATTATTTGTGTTTGTGTGAGCGTAAACAAAAAATTCATGAGTGTTGTCAAAGTTTATTGTGACATGCACCACTTGATTTACGCTTTTGTTTTAAAGTTTCAAATGTCACGCAAAGCAACAAAGTCGTATCTGACACGGCCTTTAAAGTGTTCGTTAACTAACGTGCACTTTAAAGCTCAAGTAAGCGTTTTTTATGCATACAGCCGTTAATGTCGATTTACAAGGATAACATTTTTTTTAATAATTCTAAAGTATTTACTTAAATGCAATGAAAGAGCATAAAAATAGACATTTTTTTAATTACCGAAAAAAAAATTCCATTTTATTGGAGCTTTAGAATTATGCTTGCTTATTGTAACCTTAAATTAAAAAAAAAAATATTTTTAAACTGGTAGTATAAAACTATCTGTCATATTGTTACAATGATCTTTATATTTCTTCGTATATAAGCTAAGAACGATAAGCTAAGAAAAAACTTATTTGAAATTTCATGTATTTTGTTTGGTTTGAATAATCACATGCATGTACGTATTTATGTATTTACACGTATCTGTGTATCTATAAACTATTTTACTGCCACCAACCTTGATTTATATGGCCTTCGCCTTAAAACTTTAAATTAACACAAAGTATTTGTTTAAAATATAAAAAATGTTGTTTAAAATTTTTCAAACCAACACGTGAAGTTTGAAATAAAAATTAATGAAATTGTTTAATTGCAACACAATCGCACACACACACACACACATAAAATAAACACAAACTTTAAGATTTAATAAAGCAACTTTTGTGCATTAATTTTGATAAAAAAGATTTAAATGAAGGTGTATCGTATCTGACAACAGTGGTAAAGGAAAGTATAAAGCTGGAGAATTTTTGTGGAGCAAAACAAAAAATAAAAACTGAGGAAAACAAGCAATAAAAAATAAAAAGATTCGATGAGAAATAAAAAATTTAGTTTGTTGAACTATAAGTTCAGTTTAAAACAAACGTTTTTTAATCTGATAGTTAAAAACTGTTGTTTCAATTGAACGTACTTCTTCCAAAGTACTTCTTTTTATTAAAAACTTTTTCCCATGTTTATAAGCAATCGAATATGTAATTGAAAATGTGTAATTAATTTCAAGTAATTAATTTTAACATGTAATTTAAAATAACACTATTTTAAAGGAACATAATTTTAAGAATAAGCAACAATTAAAATGTTTTATTGCACTACTAGAAAAAAAACATTGCTTTTTCAAAGCAAAAATATGTAAAAAAAAAATTGTGAAATAATTTGGAAACGCGGTGTGCCTCCCGTGTAATAATTATATATTTTATGTTTTTTGTTGACCTATTTATTATCATTTTTATTATCCTATTCCTTTTCGGCTTAAGGTCAGTTTTTTTCTTTTTTATTGACTTCTCCCAATATTTCGATCAACTTCGTTGATCATCTTCAGGGGATCTATAACACAATTACAATCACCAATAAAAACATTAACACAAAATTACAACAAATTAAAATATTTACAATTACCATTTAAAAAATTTTTTTAACTAAAATTAAAAATACAGTAGACTCGCGATGACAAAAACACCGCCTTACGTGAATACCGGCTAGCATGAACATAATTTTTTTTACACTGACGACTCTGTAGCGTGAACACAGTAAGAAAGCCCTATAAGGTGAACAAATGTATAATTCATTCAACATAGAGAACGTTGTTTTCTTTTGAACATTTTTAAGTAATCACTACTTTTGTAAAAACTGAGAACTCCCGTAAATAAATGCTTATGAATATATTCTGGCATTTTGTGTATCGCGTATAAAGTGTGTCGTAAAAATGTCGCAAAAACTAACAAATTTTTTAATTTTAAATGAAAAAGTGGATGTTATAGAAAAAATAAAAAGAGGATCAAGCGTGAGTAGCTTAGTAAAGCAATACAATGTTGCAAAGTCAACAATTTGCGCTATAAACAAGATAAAATGTTTAAAGAGCAAGGGTTACCCAATAAAGCTTTACTCTTTATAGATAACGCTCCATCTCATCCTCCAGCAAATGAATTGAGATCAGACGACGGGTTCATAAATGTAATGTTCATGACACCCAACATCACGCCACTCATACAAAAAGCTATAAGACTTACAAAGCTTTTCTATAAAAACAGTTTCTTGGCATCAATTGTAGATACAGGAAATGAAGTTATTGAAGCTCTAAAGAAATTAACGTTAATGGACAATGTTGAAAAGGAAACAATATGGAATTGCTGGACAAACATTTTAGCCTCTATAGGAGATGAAGAAGACATTGAAGAGGATATTCTATTAGCTATTTTGAGAGAAAGAATTTGTGCACCAATTAACACCCAACAAGAACCCGCAATATAACTTTTTAATGCAATTACTCCAGATGTTTGAACATTTTCACATATCTAGTAGTTCGCTTAACATAAATTGTGTCTTCGCAGGTTAGTTTTTCATTTTCTGATATCAGTGAATGGACTGCAGATCTTCAAAACGTAACTGAAACGAACGAAATCTTGAGCAGTGATGAAATTGAAAGCGATTATAGTATTCTGCAAACAGCACGGACCAAAGTAGAACCTAGTGAAGCAATTAACATTTTCAACGTCTCCGAGCAGCTTCAGCTTTTTGCAAAAAAAAAATCCAAAAAAAAAGATAACCCATTTTTTTAAATAATTTTAATATAAATTGTTTTTCTTAACAAAGCAAATATGAATATGAATTAATGAAAATGAATTAATGAAAAAATATATGAATTTGAGTTAAATGCATATGTCATTTTATTTTTAAGATGTAAAAAATTACACCTTCGTAAACATGAATAAATTCGCAAACGTGAACACGCTCAGGTTTTAATAGTTCACGTTACCGCGAGTCTACTGTAATAAGATTAACTATATATTCCTTCCGCGTCTTGTTCATTGCACAATTGTCAATATGTAAACAAAGTTAGTTTACGTTCTATTGTTTTTTAGTCTATGTTTGTTTATTGTGTGTCTATATATCTGTGCACATTTCCCTGTATCACTTTTAAAATTAAGTCTCTTATCGATTGCTACATCAATAATGTGTAGCATCTCAAGCGTAAATCTCTTTTTATAATTGTCCTCTCCTGATAATATTTTGATGTTTTCAAAATTTGGTTTGTGACCTGTTGTAGCACAGTGGGCTGCAAGTGCAGTTTTTTGTGTTGTCTGCTCTTCACGAGATTTTGTATCAGATTTGTGTGATGCTAACCTTGTCTTAAGTTTTGTCCTTGTTGTTCCAACATATACTTTCTGGCATATATTGGACTCGTCCCCATTGCAGCTTATTTTATATACTATATTAGACCTGTCCTCATCATCCAGTTTCGACTTTATCTGGAAACTTTAACACGTAAGATTTTGGTTTTAAACTAAGTACACTGCGCTTTTTACTTCCCATCTTTTATGTTTTGAAGCTGTAAAGCGGTGCTTTTTAAAGCAAAAAAAAAAAAAGTGCTGTCAAAAAGTTTGTAAAAATTTGGACTGGCACCTTAAGCAATAGATTTTTTGTTTTAAATTGCACTTATTATGTACAATGTGTCGTGTGTCGTTGAGCCTGTCTACTTTCGCTTCTCTAATTTTTTGGGGCAACCAATGCCGAAGGATAATTTACATAATTATTTTAAACTCAGCATTAGTATTTTTATATCGAATCTGCATAAAGTCGCATGTAAAATTTATCCCAATGTAACAATATTTCTAAGGTGAATTGATATGCAACGATTGTTCTTTTACTTTCACTTATTTGATATTTCTTTTTCTAATAAAGCAATGTAGACAATTCGATAATCTATTAGAACAATTGTGCTTCAAATCTTGTCCAGTTGATTTTATTATCTATGCCTTGTGCGGCGGATTAGCTTTGGAATTAAAAATGTGGTGGTGTGTAGTAGTAAAGCATCTTTCATTAACAGTTTTGTAGCGGCGAAAAATATTCATTAAGGCAGAGAAAGAAAATTTCTAAGCAAAGTAGTAAATTAGTCACACGATTGAGGAGGTTATGAAACTATGCTTTGTCCTTTCTTGTTATATGTATTTTCATAATTGAATTTTATTGAAATAATTTTGCATGAAAATATTTAATATTACCGAAGCAGCTCTTTAACCCATTAACGCCCAAAGGAAAACTATAAACATTTTTACCAAAAAAATTTTTAATACTAGTGTAAAATTACTTGTCTTAAGCTACTACAAAAGAAAAAATTACAAAAAATAATTCAAAGTCAGGTTTAGAGAGGTGTACTAAGTTTAGTACAATGGGCGTTTAGGAGTGATATTTAGCAAAACATCCTCTTTCCAAGCAAAGCGTTTTCAGGCATTTGGCACACGAAGTTTTAACACGATTTGAGCATAAAGCACATCTGACTTAGCTAACTATTTTTTGAGGGCTATGACCATTGATTCGTCTATCGATAAGTCTTGATGTAACATTCCGAATTGGCAAAACTTTTTTTGCAAAACATCAAAAAGTGGACGCATTTTGAACATCTTATTAGTTGAGTTCATAATCAAAGTGTTATCTGCAAAATGCAGGTTTCGTTTGATTTCCAAGTATCTGTTTCTTGACATGCACCCTGAAACTAATGGCATTCCTAGGTCTTCATCTAAGCTCCAATATGATCTTTCACTAGGTAATTTATGATATCCGGTAAGTATAATTATGCCGAAGATACTCTTTTGTAAAAATAGTATCGTGCCTATTGTTTTGTCCAGCATATGTTGTGCTTTGCGTTTTTATTATTTCTAGCACTTCATCATCAAAAAGCTGCTCAAAGACTTTCACAGGGGTCACGTCTTTTAAAATATCCGAAACAAAACCACGTCTTTCTTCAATACAATATTGAGCAGGAGTTATCTGATAAACTGAGTAAACTGGCGTACATTTTTTCCAATTGCTTAACTCAGTATTTTTAAATCTCGTTCTTTTTGATACATTACGCGAAGTAGATGACGTTAATGTGTTAAGAGGTTCATCGTCATCACTACTCCATTGTTCTTTGACGGTTGGGGCTTTTCTGTGAGTAACCAACTTCTACATTGCCAGTAACATCTCGAGGTAATTTGTTTTCATATAACTCATCTTCTCCACCTTCCTCCTCATCGGTTGCAACGCCTGGATTTAGTGGCAACATTAACACGTCGTATATAGCATCATCATCACTGCTATCGCCAATGATGTCATTTATTGCTTCTTCCAATCCAAAATAGTCTTTTTTGTGTGTAAAAGTACAACGTTTCGCCATTTGATAAATACCTTCTGTGCTAATTTACTGGTAAAAATGTATGTAAATAAATGGTCACTAACTGAAAATTTAAGAAACAAACACGAGTAAAAATTTTCGCCTAAAAGCATATAAGACAAATAAATATGTATTTACTTTTACTATGTACTTTGTTTTACCTCATGCGACCAGTGTACTAAATTTAATACAGCTACACTTTATACGCTATAGTGAGAAAAAAATTTACACGAATTAAGCTGTTTTATGTGCTTTTTATTAAATGTAGTGTCACTGAATAAATTTAATACTTTTTAACACTTTCTGCGGCCAAATATTTTTAAGTGCGGGTTTACACACTTCAACTTTTGTTGCTCAACTGTTGTTTTTTCCATTAGCAAAGCACCAAAAAAAGGTTAATTTGCAAGGCTTACGAAGAACTTACAAAGAATTTGTTCATATTAAAAAAAAATTATTCGGATAACGAGCTTTGTTTTGATTATATGTATATCAATAAAACTTTTGTTTAAAATAATTAATTATAATTATATTTTTGTAAAATATAAATTAAAGATGTAAAAATGTTTTATATTGAATGGCATGTTATATTTTAGTTTTTAATATTATTTGTATACTACAATTTGTTTTTAATAAACATTTTTAAACATTTTTGGAATAACAAAGTATAATTGTTAATTGAGCCGTTTACATTGAAAGTGGCATAAGTCACAACTGAACAGTTTCTTTTTTTCATTTTTAATAAATTTGAAATTAATAAGTTGAGAAATAATGAGATTTGTTTGAGAGGAGTGTTGATAATTAACGGTGTAACAAAAATGCTTATTTTGAAAATGGCGTTAGTCGCTGTACTTAGGAAATTAATTACGGAGCTTAGTGTGAAAGAAATGGAAACATGTAATAAGTGTGTGTGAAGTATTGTTGTGATTATTAGACTAATTTTTATTAGTTCGAAAGAATAGTGCAGTTTACTGAACTATATTATAGTGATATCTACTATATCTAATACACATAATTAGCATTATTTTGTTATTTTTTTATTCTCAGGAGGTTGCTTCGTGTTGTATAAAATATCTAAGAATGTCACAACTCAAAAGCATATTATTGCACATAGTGACTTATGTAAAGGACAAAATAGTAATAGTAGTAATAAGCCCCCTGTCGAAAAAATCCTTTACAGTACACAACATGGAGAAAAAAGATTTTATTTCAACTCAATCCTTAGAAACATCCGTTTCAGAAAGAAAACGAAATACAGACTAGTTGAAATGGCTAAAAATTAAAATGTTTTATAAACTAATTTAAAATAAAAAAGATGACAACAACAAAGTAACTTATGCCACTTTTAAAATAAACGGCTCAGTTTATTGTAAACACAATTTGTTTTCTTTTTGAACTTTCAATAATCAAATTGAACTGTCAATTTATTGTAGGTTTAACGTAGGTTTTTCCTACTTTAAAGTTAACAAAGGTATGTTAAGATAAAAACGTTTTATGAATACAACTTTAGGAAATTGTGCTTAACAACGGCAGTTAAACCTACTTTAAGTTTTTATGCATACAGCCGTAAAACTTGAAGTTGTATACTATTTATAGTGATGCGAATTTTTTTACAAGAATTTAGAACTAAATTATGAATTTTTTTAATTGTAAATTTTGCAAAAATGTTGAAGAACCTAAATAAATAAATATAATTTTTGTAAATTTACACTATTATTTATATTAAACTACCCCCATTATTTATCATTATCATTCAAAATTCCCCTTTCATTTTATAACAAAAGGATTAAGAAAAGCAAATCTGAATGAAGAAATTAAATAAAAACATGCTGGTGAGAAATAATGAAAACACAACTATTTTCTTTATTTGCAATTTTTCCCATAAAATTGAAAATCTTTCATAAACTCCCTAAATTATAATGGAAATTATATTCTCATTTATATAACAACATATGTATTTAGAAGGGATAAGAAAAGAATACATAAATAAAGGAAAACATATGAGAAGTTATTGTTTCAATTATTCAATTATTGCTTTAACTCCAGCATATGATCATCATCATACCTGAAGCAGTAGACAGTCGTAGGTGTTACACCTCACATTGCATCATAATTTTTTAAAAATTTCCATAGTTTAATTCTTTTTGTGATTAAGAATTTTCGGAAAGTAGGGACGGTTTACTTGGTAAAATATATCGGTTTTTTTTTTTGCTTTCGAATAAAATTTTATTTTAAAGTTAAATTTGTTAAATCTGTTAGTAATGATTTAAATAAATGAAAAAAAAAACATATCGACAATAACTGTTATTGTGTTGATTAAACTTTATTATATAATTTAGGAGAAAAATTAAAAAGAGAGTTTTCTGTGCGAAAAGTGAGTCGAAATTTGTGTTTCTTCATATAATTAACTGATACAGCAACCTGATGATGATGAGTTGAAAGAAATTGAGTCCAATTTCTTCAAGTATGCAAGCCATAAATAAAAGTTATTAGAGAAATAGCAGATCAGACTGGACTGACAGTGGATCTTTACGTATAAAAACAATCTATATATTTTAATTCGCCTAAAAATATAAATTAAAATTACAAACAGCCAAAACGAATTGTCAAAACGAAATCTTTACATATTTTAACTATCTAGTTGTGGACACTCTACGGTAGTATATTAAAAAAAATATATTGCTTAACAGTGTTTTGTTTACAAAATTAGTTTTTCCAAATAGGCCAAGTTAGTTTATAAGCCAAGATTATGCAAATATGTTTATTTTATATAATAGTTATAGTTTTTTGACCTTTTTAAAATTTTTTTAGTAGTTAATTAGAAAGCACTAGGTCAATTTTAATAAAAAAATCTTTAAAAAACTTTTATTTTTTATTTATTTTTTGTTATTTTTTTTTGTTTTTTCCATAGAAAGAACAAAGAAAAGATTAGAAATATTTTAACTGAGAACAATTTTCCAATACGATTAACTAATAGGTTAATTAATCAATTTAATAATAGGAGGAAAAGAGTTATAAGTAGTGGAACGGAACCCAAAATATATAAATCGATAACTTATTTACCAGTCTTGTCTGAAAGAATAGAGAATTCAAAAATTTATGATACAAATAAATACAAAATGGCCTATAAGAATACAAACACATTAAATAGGTTGCTTAGTAAAACTACATATGTCCAATGTAGTGTACAAAAAGAACACTGAAGATGGCAAAAGGCCGAAACAGGTTTGTTCACAAACCAAACTTGACGAGGGTCGTCGGAAAACCGTACCCAAACAAATGTACAAAATTCCTTGTAATGGTAATGTTAAAAAGGATTGTAATAAGGTTTATGTAGGCACAACAAAAAATAAGTTGAAAACTAGAATCGCAGGACATAGGTCAGACCAGAAATACAGGAGTAATATTTGTTTACAAAAAACAGCATTATCTTCGCACTGCTCTAAAGTTAATCACTATCCTAATTTTGAAAATGTCTCAATTTTAAATTTAGAAAATAATTATAAACGTCGTTATATGTTGGAAATGTTACAAATAATTAAAGTACCATTAACCAAAAGAATAAATTTTAAAGCAGATACGGAGAAAGTTGCTCAAAATTATAGACATGATAAAACAAAACTCTGTATCTGCTTAATATTAATAATTAATATTTTAATTTTTTTGTAACGTTTGGTCATTAAATTTATGTTTTTCGAATATATGTGTAAATTTGTTATATATTTTCAAAATTGTTTTTCTTAAAAATTTTTTATAGTTTTTTAAACAATCTTTTTTCTTTTTTTAGATCTTTTTTTATATATTATTATTATAAATTGAAAAAATGTTTTGAAACATTTTTTCAATTTGTTAATAATTTTTTTTTTTTTTTGTTTTCAAAAATTTAAAAAATATTTTCCTGAAGAAGCTTTCCAAAGGAAAGCGAAATATTGAAAAGAAAAAAAAATATATAAAAAAAGATTTAAAAATTTTTTTTATATTGAAAATTTTATTTATTTATTTATTTATTTATTTATTAACTATCATAGGTACATTATCTTTAACAATATTTACAGTTTTTGAGTTTCTATCATTAAGATATTTCAGCAAATTATCACATTTTCATTATTATTAAAAACTTATTAAATACATCTATTTAATAGGAAAAGATAGTAAAAACCTAAGATATAATATAAAAAAAAAAAAAAAAAAAAAAAAAAAAACAAAAAAGGGAATGACTTGAGAAGCTTTAAGACAACACCTAATGGATACTTTACTTGAGAGCAAAGTTTAAATCAGATGTTATCAAATCAAACCTCTCAGATGGGCGTAGCTCGACCTTCTGCATGTTTCTCTAAATGACAGCGCCATGTCAGTTATGAAATCTACAATCGTCTTTACGTTTGCTTTTGAATGCAATTCGACAGTTGGGAATCTTGAAGACAGATTGTAAATTATTTTTAAATTTTTATTCTGTATTACTTGTAGCTTTTTTAGGTGTGATTTAGCACATTCATACCAGATTTGGCAGCCATACGTAAGAATTGGTCTTATGCACATTTTAAAAAGTAGTAATTTATTTTTAAAATTCAATTTTGACTTCCTATTCAAAATGGGATACAAAGATCGCCCGCATCTAATTGCTCTAAGACGTGCACTCTCAATGTGCTCTTTGAAACTCAGTTTCTGGTCCAAAATAACTCCAAGATATTTTACGGATTTTGTGAACTCTATTACATTACCTTGAATCCTGAGATTTTTAGTAGGAACTCTCCTAGGAGACTTGTTGTAGGGAAACAGAATGGCCTGAGATTTATCTTCATTAATCTTTATTTTCCATTTAGAAAAATATTTTGTAGTTGTTATCAAAGCGTTCTGAATCCTGTTCACAATTGAATTCGAAACTTTACCGTGACAGATTATTGCGCTGTCATCAGCATAAAATGCCACGTCGTTGCCTCTGGAAATTTTGAAATCGGAAATGTACAGAGAATAAAGCAATGGTGATAGAACAGAGCCTTGGGGAACACCAGCTGGTATGTTACGCAGGGTTGATTGATTTCCGTCAACATCAACCAAAAACTTTCTGTCCTTAAGAAAATTCTTTAGAAGTTTTGTTAGGTATAAGGGAATATTCATTTTGTTAAGCTTGTATAAGAGGCCTTTGTGCCAGATAGAATCAAAGGCCTTTTCCACATCTAGTAGTAGGATGCCAGTAGAGTACCTTCGGTTTTTGTTTGATTTAATAATATTAACCATTCTCTTAATCTGATGAACGGTAGAGTATATTGAAAATTTGTTTGTATGTATGTAAAACAAAAAATGTTTTCAATTTGTCGTTTTTTATTGTTTTTGTTTGTTTTGTTTTTTTTTTTTAAATTTTTGATTATTTTGAATTTGTTAATCAAAAAATTTTTTCAGTTTGTGATGATATGAATTCAGATCACACGCCAATAATATTAAACTACAATACATCACTGCAAACTATGTGCAGAAATTTGAAATTGCTCTCCAAGAAAACCGACATGGATTCGTTTCAATATTGGATGGATAGAAACTTAAATTTAAATATATCTCTGAATTCTGGTGAAGAAATTGATTTTGGTGTAGACAACTTTACAAACCTTATTCACGAAGCTGCTTTTCTTTCAACGCCGCAAATGGATCAATCAAATGGTAATCAATTATTAGTATCAATGGAGATTAGAGAGCTAATAAGAAACAAAAGACGGCTAAGAAGAATCTGGCAATTAAGCAGAAATCCATTAGATAAAACTAACTATAATCGTGCTGCTAATGGTTTTAAAAAAAATGTATAGGTGAGCATAGCAATGAGCAACTTGCTAACTTTTTAAAAAAACTTAATACAAAAAATAATAATAGTAATGAACACAGTCTATGGAAAGCAACAACATTTTTGAAAAGGCCAGCTAAGAGGAATGTCCCAATAAGAGATGAAAATGGCTCTTGGTGTAAATCATACAAAAGTAAAAGTTATGCTTTCTCAAAAGATTTAGAAAAAACATTCCAATAATTCCCAACTACAAATTCAGATGACGAAAGAAAAATTTTTAACTTCTTAGATTCTCCATGTCAAATGGATCTTCCGATTAAATCATACTCTCCGTCAGAAGTAAAAAACGAAATTCTTAAATTAAACAACTGCAAATCGCCAGGTTATGATAAAATTGACTCGTTGGTAGCTAAGCATTTGTCTAGGAAATCTATATTGTATTTGACTCTTATTTTTAATTCCGTAATGAGATTATCTTACTTTCCCTTACAATGGAAGTGTGCGGAAATTATTATGGTTCACAAGCCCAATAAGCCAGAAAATCAGATAACTTCATACCGACCAATAAGTTTGCTGCCAACGTTTTCAAAAGTATTTGAAAGATTATTGTCTTATCGTTTGCTACCACTTTTGGGTAAGGAAAACATAATTCCGGACCACCAATTTGGATTTCGCCATAAACACGGAACTCCAGAACAATGCCATAGAGTTGTTGATATAATTGCGAATGCTCTTGAAAGAAAAATGTACAGCTGCGCTGCATTTTTAGATGTTAAACAGGCATTTGATAGGGTTTGGCATGAAGGTCTCTTGTTTAAGCTCAAATCATTTCTATCAACGCCAGTATACTTAATACTTAAGTCTTATTTACACGAAAAAACATTTTATGTCAAGGTGGATGATGAAATGTCTGAAATTTGTCAAATGAACTCAGGAGTACCTCAAGGCAGTGTTTTAGGCCGTATATTATATACGTTATATACATCAGATATGCCTGTAACGGCTGAGGTAACCATAGCGACGTACGCTGATGATACAGCTATTATATCGTCGAATGTGTCTCCTATAATTGCATCAACCAAAGTGCAGAGTCAACTTAACGTGTTAGAAAATTGGCTTAAGAAATGGAAAATTTGTATCAATGCGGACAAATCAGTACATATAACTTTTACGTTAAGGAAAGATGATAGTCCTTCGATTTATATTAATGGATGTCAAATACCTACCTCAAATAGTGTGGAAATATCACATTAAAAAGCAAAGGGAGCATTTAAATATAAAGACAAGAAAACTACATTGGCTGTTAGGCCAAAGTCTGAACTAAGTCTTGAGAATAAGATCATACTTTATAAAACTGTATTAAAGCCCGTTTGGACATATGGTATACAGTTATGGGGAACTGCAAGTAATTCGAACATAGAGATCCTGCAACGGTACTAGTCGAAAACTTTGCGACAAATTGTTAAAGCGCCTTGGCATGTAACAAACAAACAAACAAATTCACAACGATGTAGATATTCCATATGTGGCTGATGAAATTAACAGGTTTAGTTCTTGCTATCTAGGAAGGCTTAGTAGCCATCCAAATCCTTTGGCCATTTCGTTGTTGGATGAAACAGAGG